>BSBM01000012.1:15642500-16920000 GCA_027924585.1 Larix kaempferi
ATGAGGATGACACTAGTGCACACTTGAGCATGCACAGTGGTACAAAATGAATAGAAGTTCAAAGGACATATAGAAGATCAAGCGGGAGGCAACCACACAAACATAAAAGATAAGTATTTGAGTTGTTATTTGAAATAGTAAATGATATTTCTTGTATGCATATTTGTATTCCTAGAACATATCATGCTGAGTGCAAACATTCATAGAGCATTGAACATTATACTACTAATATGCATATGATTGGTAAGTTGGACAAACATTCCATTGTTGCTTGTCTAGAATGAAACCTCTTTGCTGACATGCTAAGAGCTGTGCACACTCTCGATAGTATGTTCTGGTAGAGATGGAAGGCATCTAGATAGCCACTGTATGCATACAGGATATGGGAAAGTGTTGTGCCAAAGTATTGGTCAAGATAGTTGCATAACTATATAAATGATATCTGTATGCATAATAGGTTATCATGATTTCATGATTATGAAGGATTACTAATCATGTACTTAATTTTGTTTTGTAGGAAAGATCATGAAGAATAATGAACACCGAACAAGTGATGGATGTTCAACAAGAAGATTTACAAATCAAACAAAATATAGAAGGCTTGTGGCTAGAAGATTCTCTTAGAAAGAGGAAGAGAATCATGATGAGATGTTTGCTCCAAGTGGCTAGATAAGACCATTCTCTTAATGGTGCAATTAAAGAAGAAGTGTGAATCAGGTTCTGTATGGGTTCCCAGGATCGATAGTATATTGATGAGAATACATGTGGGGATTGTATCATCCTTGAACACTTGTTCTAAAGTGAGCCGTAGACAGGTGTCTCCGAGAAAGAAAAGGGATTGGATCATCCCTGGACTTTCAGTCCTAAAGAGAGCCGTAGACGTAAGGTCTCCGAGAATGAAGTCCTTAGTGGACAGTTAAGGGGATTGGATCATCCCTGGACTTTCAGTCCTAAAGAGAGCCGTAGACGTAAGGTCTCCGAGAATGAAGTCCTTAGTGGACAGTTAAGGGGATTGGATCATCCCTGGACTTTCAGTCCTAAAGAGAGCCGTAGACGTGAGGTCTCCGAGAATGAAGTCCTTAGTGGACAGTTGAAGGGATTGGATCATCCCTGGACTTTCAGTCCTAAAGAGAGCCGTAGACGTGAGGTCTTCGAGAATGAAGTCCTTAGTGGACAGTTGAGGGGATTGGATCATCCCTGGACTTTCAGTCCTAAAGAGAGCCGTAGACGTAAGGTCTCCGAGAAGTGGGGATTGTATCATCCCCGGACCTTGGTCCCTGAATTGATCCGTAGACATATGGTCTTCGAGAATAAAGTGATGGGGATTGCATCATCCCGGAACCACTAGTTCAAAATGTACGTGAGGACTGCATCGTCCATGAACTGGGTTCAAAATGTACGTGAGGACTGCATCGTCCATGAACTGGGTTCAAAATGTACGTGAGGACTGCATCGTCCATGAACTGGGTTCAAAATGTACGTGAGGACTGCATCGTCCATGAACTGGGTTCAAAATGTACGTGAGGACTGCATCGTCCATGAACTGGGTTCAAAATGTACGTGAGGACTGCATCGTCCATGAACTGGGTTCAAAATGTACGTGAGGACTGCATCGTCCATGAACTGGGTTCAAAATGTACGTGAGGACTGCATCGTCCATGAACTGGGTTCAAAATGTACGTGAGGACTGCATCGTCCATGAACTGGGTTCAAAATGTACGTGAGGACTGCATCGTCCATGAACTGGGTTCAAAATGTACGTGAGGACTGCATCGTCCATTAACTGGGTTCAAAATGTACGTGATGGGATTGCATCGTCCCTAGACATGGTGAAGTGTCTTAAAGTGATAAGGACTAATCATCCTGTAAGTAGATTGGGATTGCATCGTCCCTAGACATGGTGAGGTGTCTTAAAGTGATAAGGACTAATCATCCTGTAAGTAGATTGGGATTGCATCGTCCCTAGACATGGTGAGGTGTCTTAAAGTGATAAGGACTAATCATCCTGTAAGTAGATTAGGATTGCATCATCCCTAGACATGGTGAGGTGTCTTAAAGTGATAAGGACTAATCATCCTGTAAGTAGATTGGGATTGCATCGTCCCTAGACATGGTGAGGTGTCTTAAACTGATAAGGACTAATCATCTTGTAAGTAGATTGGGATTGCATCATCCCTAGACATGGTGAGGTGTCTTAAAGTGATAAGGACTAATCATCTTGTAAGTAGATTGGGATTGCATCGTCCCTAGACATGGTAAGGTGTCTTAAAGTGATAAGGACTAATCATCCTGTAAGTTGATTCGGGATTGCATCATCCTTAGACATGGTGAGGTGTCTTAAAATGATAAGGATTGATCATCCTGTAAGTTGATCTGGATTGCATCATCCATAGACATGAGAGATGTCTTAAATTGAGAGGGATTGATCATCCCATAAGTGGATCAGGATTGTATCATCCTTGGACCTATGTCCTAAAGTGAGAGGGATTGACCATCCCGTAATTGGATCATGTGTGTTGCAGGGTATGCTGCTGTTGTGTATACTTGTATCAGTGTGGATACTTGTATTGATAGATGTATTAGTGAGAATACATGCTTTTGATGATAGATGTATTAGTGAGAATACATGCTTTTGATGATAGATGTATTAGTGAGAATACATGCTTTTGATGATATATGTATTAGTAAGAATACATGTTTTGATGATAGATGTATTGGTGAGAATACATACTTTTGATGATACATGTATTGATTAATGTACTTGTATGGTTGAGGATACTTATGTTGTAGATCAAGATGATCCAGATGCTGTAGATCGAGATGATCCATATGCTGTAGATCGAGATGATCCAGATGTTGTAGATCGAGATGATCCAGATGCTGTAGATCGTGATGATCCAGATGCTGTAGATCGAGATGATCCAGATGGTGTAGATCGAGATGATCCAGATGCTGTAGATCGAGATGATCCAGATGCTGTAGATCGAGATGATCCAGATGCTGTAGATCGAGATGATCCAGATGTTATAGATCGAGATGATCCAGATGCTGTAGATCGAGATGATCCAGATGTTGTAGATCGTGATGATCCAGATGCTGTAGATCGAGATGATCCAGATGCTGTAGATCGATATGATATGACGATGCTGATGATCGTGAGATGACGATGTTGATGATCGTATGATGACGATGCTGATGATCGTGAGATGACGATGCTGTTGATCATGTGATGACGATGCTGATGATCGTGTGATGGCGATGCTGACAATCGTGAGGATTCAGATATTGATGTTGCTGTAGCTGTTTGAGTGCTGCAGAAGATAAAGACTCAGTACTGAAGATGTTGATGTTCCAGTATTGAAGATATTCCAGTAACTGGTTGAGTTACTGATGATGTTGAGAAAGCTTCCAATGATTTATAGATGTATCATGTATGATGTTGATGACTCCTTGCTCGTGCAGATGCTGTTATAATATCCTTCTCGTTAAGGGGGAGTGTTGAGATATTGTAACTTCAAAGAATATTATATTTGTACTTTATTATTCCGGAGATGATTCATTCCTCCGTGAAGATATTATTGTATATCCGGAGATGTTTATTCCTCCGTCGGAATGTGGTAACTTGGGTTATTAGACTTCCCTAGTGGGGGTCGGCCCTGTATGTGTTATGTGGGTCAAAGGGTTATTAGACCACCCTAGAGGGGTCGGCCCAGTCAGTTATAATGGGGTATTTAACCTAATGGTTAAATACGAGCCTACATGTACTTGTGTAAAATACATATCAGAGTAGTGTATAAATAGAGGAGGTGTGTTCCTCATTATACACATTCACTCACTTGAGGATAACGCACTTGTGGAGGAGAGGTCTGCTATTGTGGAGGAGGAGATCATGTCTCAGGGTTTCATCTTTGTATATTGCTGGTCATCTATATTGAGGAAGCTTTGCTGGGTTTTCTACCCCATGAGGGTTTCCCAGGATAAATCTCTGTCTCTTGTGTTTATGCTGTGCTTGTTGTTTCTTCAGTGATCCTGTATATGCTATTATTGTGAAATGGAATGTAATGCTGCTATTTTCTGTCTTAGCATCTTGAATTTTAACAGATGATGATGAAGATGTTGATGGGGATGATGATGATGATGAGGATGATGATGATGATGAAGATGATGATGAAGATGACGATGATGGTGATGAAGATGATGAAGATGATGATGATGATGAAGATGATGATGATGATGAAGATGACGATGATGATGATGATGATGATGATGAAGGCGATGATGATGATGATGATGATGATGACGATGATCATCATCATCCTCATCATCATAATCATCATCGTCCTCATATTCATCCTCATCATCCTCATCATCCTCATCTTCATCATCATCATCATCATCATCCTCATTGATCATCATCATCTTCTTCATCATCATCATCACCATCATCATCATCATCATCATCATCATCATCATCGTCATCATCATCCTCATATTCATCATCATCCTCATCATCATCCTCATCATCCTCATCATCATCCTCATCATCATCATCCACATCATCATCATCATCATCATCGTCTTCATCTTCATCATCATCATCATCATCGGCATCGGCATCTTCGTCACCCTACCTCCAACCACACTTCCCATCTCTCTTTCTCACTCCCTACAAATAACGCCCTCTCATCTCTCTCTCCCTCTCCCTCCACTCCTCGCCCTAACCGTTACTAACCCCCTCTCTCAATCTCTCTCTCTCCCCCCCTCGCTAACCCCCCCCTCTCTCACTCTTTATTCCCTGCTTCTACACCTCTCTCTCTCTCTCTCTCTCTCTCTCTAAACCCCCTCTCCCTTTCCCTAACCTCTCCCCCATCCCTAACCATCCTCTCTTTCTATATCTCTCCTACTCCCCCTATACCTAAACCCCCTCCTCTCTCTCTCTCTCCCCCCCTCCTCTCCCTAGCCCTTACTAACCCGGACACTCTCAATCTCTCTCTCTTCCCTACACCTCCACCTCCCTATGCTTTTGAGTAAATCCTTAAGCATTGGTTTGGTCGCAGTATAAAAGGCCAATTTGCGGACAACCTCCGCTACAAGGTATTTCCCTTATAGTGAGATAGAGAGAGAGAAATATTAATGAGAGTGAGAGAGAGAGAGGGACATAGGGGGGATAAGAGCAGAGAGGGGTTACATAGATAGAGAGAGAGAGAGAGATAACAATTATAGAGAGAGAGTGAGAGGATGAGGATTAGGGGGAGAGGAGAGCATGGTTAAGGAGATAGTGAGAGAGGGGGGAGGGGCAAGAGGGGGCTTAGGAAGAGATGGGAGGAGTGAGACGGATAGTCTTGGTTGTGGAGCCTGATCTTCTAGTCTCATAGATGATGTTGTTTCAGTCGTGTTTGTAGCCCAGGTTTTGTTACAATGATGGCACGTGCAATGGGGGGTCCAGGGGCCAACAGGCCCCCGGCTAGGGTTTGGGGGCAGCTCCCCCGAAAGACATTTTTGTTATGGATTGTTTTGTGCCAATAGATTACGGGCACATGGTTTTGGGTAGCCCATGGTATTTTTCCATGGTATTTCCCCTTTAAAAGGAAGACATTGTAATAGGGTTGTGTAATGTATTGTAGCATTGTAAAGATCTATGAGATCATGTAAGAGAGACTGAGAGAGAGTGAAGAGGATGTTGCAATAGACGTGTTGTGGGTTGTATCTCTTCATTTTGCTGGATGGTATAATAATAAGGACTGGCAATTTCTGTATAGATGTAACCCATCTTGGGTGAACCATGTTATATTGGTGTCTCTCTTGTAATGTGTTTGTGTAATTTATATTTGCATCTTGTTTATTGTTATTGCTTTGCGATCCTGTTTTTCTAACAGAGAGGACAATGGTTATGGTTAGAGAGATGGATATAGGAGGGAGAGCGAGAAGGAGAGGAAGTTTAGGTAAAAAGGAGGGAGAGGGAGAAGAAGAGGAAGTTTAGGTAGAGAGGGAGATAGAGGAGGATTAACAGGGGAGAGAGTGAGAGAGAGAGAAAGAGAGAGAGAGAGAGAGGGGTTGAAATGGGGTGGAGGAGAGGAGGGTTATGGAGGTAGAGGGAGAGAGGGGATGAGGGTTAGGGAGGGACACGAACATACAAAGGGGAGGAGGTGGATTAGAGTTAGGGAGAGGGGTGCTAGGGAGGGGGGGGGTGAGATAGATGAAGATGACATCAAAACTACATTTTGGATTAGTACACAAATGCACGCACGCATTATTAGCATGTGCACGTGTCATGTCCCCTTCCATCATTCCAAACCACAGAGGGAACATGACTGTAAGATGGGGGTGTCTGATTCTTCCCCAAAGCCATAAGACTGAATTTTACCATTTAAATAAAATGCATACTGAAATTAAACAGCGGAATTAAAAACATATTAACACACACACAGACTGGGATGCATCAACATATCTATCCCAAGTAGATGATGAATCAACATACAGAGAATCAAACCCATTCTCATGCTATGCACAAACTTCATATCAACCATATTAAGATAATCATTTCGTTAACATGAATAATAAACATTCAGAATAGAGCACAGAATGATCATAATTGAAACCACAGAGAATACTTATCTTTAAGATGAAACTGTCCAACAATTGGATATGTGAGAGCAACGTTCCACCCAACCATAGATCTCTGTCCATCCTATATTCTTTCAACTAAGATACCACCCCCGAGCTGGGATGTCTATCCACTAAGGAGGAACTAGACAGGCTCACTCACAGCCATGATCTCACACACATAGCCATGCTAAGCCAATGCATAGTTGGGTTTATAAGGCATGCAAGATACAAATGAGGAGGATGCTGAGCCAGTGAGCTCAACCACGGAGCTACAGACATCTCAAGCTAAATTCAAGCAATCCAATCCTCTGTTCAAACATTCACACTTAGATTTTCACAATTCGGTGACCAAATAATTCAATCCCGTAATTGGATTTCTAGGCTATAAAAACTGGCTTTTCCAATGGATTTCAGGGTATCTAATACTCTCAATTTCGCCCCAAGGTTCATATCTATGGATTTGCCATTGGATTTCACTGTCAATACCAAATTATGGGTGTTTATGGTACTTCAAAACGTGGGTTCTTGCGATTTCTGGTTTTTCTTACTACTGGGCATGTGTAATGGATGAAAACTGAAGCTTGCCTCCTCCACAATGGAATGGGAAAGAGTAAAAATGAATTCCCATGAGGTAGAGTGACTTGTGGGTCAAAAAAACAGAGCCCATACTCTGCCATATGAATTTCTGGGATGCCCATGCTCCATTGAATCCCTGGACTGATTTCTTCAACAACTTTCTTACACAGAATTAAATGTCAGCAAGGGAAGTCAAATGGGTTCACAAAATGACATTTGGAATCCTATGGTTCAATCCCACAACCCCCTCACCACTCGCTAGTGGATACACATGGCCCCTTCTCATTAGTTGCTTCCATATCCAGTTTTGGTATTTTATTGCATGATGTTTATTTACATCATTTTTACAATTTTTCATGGCTAAATAGCACATGGGTAACATAATATCTACTACTTGCCATTTTAAATAAAATTCAAGCATCCACTAGCGGGGCCTTTGCCTTGAGACCCACGCTAAGTAAACATACATCACATGTATACAATATTTACATTAAAAGCTAATATATCCTAAGGGTCAAAATGGGGTATTACAGAACGCTTTTAGCGCATGCACGCTTTTAGTGTGTACACGTGTATTTAAAACAACGCATACGCACCATTTAAATTTCTAAATTTTGGCGGACAATTCCTTTCCCACCAACGTGGTGGATGACTTGGCCGATTTGGTTTTAGGTTCAGGTTGCCAAAGTAGGTGGCTTGGACTATGTTATAAAAAAATAAATCCGATTCTATAACTTGTTCTATTTCGATCATGATTCTGCATATGCTACACTTGTCCACTGCTAATGAAATTGCACACACTTGTAGAACTATGTGTGGAGATTCCGAATATGTAATTTTTTATTAAATCTATCATTTTTTTTTCTATTTTTTATTTAATTTTAATTGGACTCACGTCAATCTTACACAAAAAGTAGGTTATTTCTTTCGGCTATAACTTTTGATTGGATCACCTATTTTGAAAACAGAAAAGAACTCGCACAAGTACACACAAATACCTACATTCTAAAAAAAAAAAAATTCATTGATAATGTTAATACCATGATGTCGGGGCCCAACGCTCGGCCTAGTCATTTTAGGGCTTCGTTGACTTCCTTAATTTTAAAAAAAAAATTAACATAAATAAATATGGAAAAATAGCGTTGCACTAGACCGGCCTGTTATCTACGACTCTGTATAATTTTTTTCTCAAATTCCCACCATTTGCATACCAAACTTGGGGCCCAACACAAACATATTCATTATGTTTTCTTAAAAAAATAACATACCAACCTTAGGAGAACCCCATTTTTTGTGAGTTATACTTAATTTCCATATATAAAAGTTATATATTCCGGAAGGTAATTTGACTGCCTATGTTTCATCTTAAAAGTTATATATTCCGGAAGGTAATCCGACTGTCTATGTTTCATCTTCTTACGCCATATTCCAAAACGTTGTGTAGGTAGCTCTAATATTGCTTTTTTACATTCATATTTTTGTTTTTCCAGTAGTCCATTGCGACTAATGCGTCATGAATGACCAGCATTAGCTTGCACCAGCCCATAAGATAGAAGGGATTTAATTTTATTGGGTTTAATTACTAACAACATGTGTTATAAATTCAATTTATTAAGATAAGGAGTAGGGTTTGTATATTTTCTTAAATTTTATAAGAAAATAATTTTGCAAAACGATTTTTTTGTTTCACAAATAGAAGGTCTTCCCTAAATCATAATAATGGTTGTTTATGGTTAGTCATGGTTGTTCATGGTTGACTATGGTTGATCATGGTTATTCATGGTTAATGATGGTTGACCATGGTTATTCATGGTTGACTATGGTGAATGGTGGTTGACCATGATTGGTTATGGTTGTCATGGTTGATTGTGGCTATTCATGGTTCACTATGGTTGATTATGGTTGTTCATGGATGAGCATGGTTTTTCATGTTTGATTATGGTGGTTCATGGTTTATTGTAGTTGTTCATGGTTGACTATGTTTGACTATGGTTGACCCTAATTGGTTGACCATGCTTGATTATAGTTGATTATGGTCAACTATGGATGTTGACTCTAGCTGGTTGACTAGGTTGTCCATCGTTGACCATGGTTGACCATAATTATTCATGCAAGACTATGTTTAACCATGGTTGACTATGGTTGACCATGGTTGACCCTAGTTAATTGACTATGGTTGGCCCTAACTATTCATGATTGACTATGGTTCGATGTTAGATTTTGTAGCTCGAAGGTACTCCTGCACTTATTGTTCCTAGGTGCAAGGATCCAAGCAAGATGTCTCACTTAAGTGACTTTATAAAGTGTTTTTATAAATTGGTCCTATAAAGTCAACTTGCAGTCCTTTTATTATTTAATGACGAAAGTTAATTTTTCGAGAGAAGTGACTTTTATATATTCTCATGGCTTAAGTGACGTAAGTCATGTCAACTTGATATTAAATCATAAACATCGATATTGTGGGCCAAGATTCAATCTTGACCGTAGAAGATGAAGGGTTAGAGTTTTGTCTTTAATGACTCAATAAAAGGACAAGCTTGAGTGATACAATGGCACAAATTCCAAGAGAGATTTTTTGTGTGAAGAGCTTAGCAAGAGAGAGGAGGGACATGCATTCCAAGAAGGGAAGACGGGCATGCACTTCAAGAAAAATCTAGATGCTTTAATGCTATCCCTACAAAAGTAAGAGGGGCACACTTTTCAAGGTGGGAAGAGGGAACACATCCCAAGAAAGGGTTCCACAATTAATTTAGGTCCATACAACATTAACTGAGACCATATAGTATGGAGTTTGAAGGGTTTGTATAATAGAAAGGTGGAACAAATTTTGAGGAAAGAGATTTGCTGCATTTTTTTTGAGGTTTTTGTTGTTGTAGGTGATCATACGATGTACTTGTATTGTACAACACACTGCTGGTGTATTTCTATGCATAGAAACTCAGAAGGATATGCTATAGAAATGGTTGTATAGTTTGTACTATCAAGTGGTCACAGTGTTCAATGTTGGGCACTACAATCTAGGAGTATTTTAGTAGGTATCTTGAGATAAGTACCCTGTATTAAATGTTGGAAAGTGTACTGTTGTAACTCTTAGCTTTCTTTGTGAGCTCCATAATAAAATTTCTATTTTGGATGGTTTTCCCCTTTGGGTTTTTTCTAGGGTCATTTGACCAAAAGTTTCCTATGTCAAATGCAATTTACTGTTTACTGTTCATTTCTTTTTCCGTTGCAAATGTGTGCTTAGCTACTATATTTAAGCTTACTATTCATTGAAGTGTGCATGTGACATGCATTTTTTTATGACTGTTGAAGATCGAGATCTATGAACTGTTAAGTGTTTGGATGAGTTTAAGTCAAATTTGAGGAAATATGTAGATAAGTGTTTTTGGTATAGATTTCATAATATGGTATCAGAGCTAGGGCTCTAAAGTTCAGTGGATGATAGTGTTGCCTCTATTTGGAAAGAGCTTTGCTAGTTGGTATAGATGAGTACTATTTTTTTTTTGTCACTTGGGTTGTAAGCGGTTTGCTTGGTCTCTTACTTTGAAAGAAGAAAGGCGGGGAGGATTAATTCTAGTATAACATATAAGGATTAGTTGGAGGGGATCTCCAACTACATGTAGTGGAAGGAAAGGATTGCAGCTGTTCTGATAGAGAACAAGTTGTGGCCTTTTGTTAGTGAAGAACCACCTTATTCCACATATGGAAGAGAAGCAGGAAACCAAGGAGATGTGGGATACACTAAAGACCTTGTACAAGAATAAAAAAAAGAACATAAAGATGACATTGAAGAACAAGATCTACAGCACGAGGATGGCCAAAGGAGAGAATGTGGCCTCTAATCTCATCCAGCTTAGGCAGTTGAAGGATGAGCTTGTTGTGGGTGAGTTCATTGTAGACCCAGATTTGGTGCATATAGCCTTAAAGGGATTCACCAAAGAATGGGATGTGTTTGTGAAGTGTGTGGTACAGTGAGAGAGAAATTTTCATCCTGGGAAAGACTATGGGATGATTTTACACAAGAAGAGATCTAGGAGGAGCCTTAAGAGAAGGTAGAGGCTAGTACTAATGAGTGTTATGTGGCCCTTTTAGCAAAGGGAAAGAAGAAGAAGGGATTAAACAATGGAGCTACATTGGAGAAATACATGAGCAAAGTTAAATGCTTTGCATGTCAAAAATTTGGCCACTATTAAGGCCAGTGTCCAAACAAGAAGAAAGGTGAGTAGAAGGACGAGACAAATGCAAAACTGTAGCATCAGCTGAAGTGGAGGGTACACTAAGAAGTTTGATAAGGAGTTATCCTTAGTGATTCATGTCTCAAGTAGCAGTTTGTTGAGAGTCTGAACAATGGTGCATGGTATGTGGACAACGGAGCAGCATTCCATATGACTGGGATATGAGATATGTTCATGTACTTGGAAGATATCAATATAGGGATGAATGTAGAGAGTGGATTTGACACCACACATGCAGTAGAGGGTTTTGTATGGATCATGTTCCATCTTGAGGTAGGGTGATATCTGAAGGTGGATAAATCCTTGTTGTTAGTACCATACCTAAGGAAGAACTTGATCTTAGTGTCATCTCTGGAGGACGATGGATATGCAGTAATATTAGGCAATGGAAATGTCATTATCTATTCGATGGGGGATAGATTGGATGCAACATGAATGTTGGGCATTAGAGATGGAAGGATGTACAATTTGTTGGGGCATCTTGTAGATGGCGAGTTTGAGTGGATATCAGGCTTAGTGGTTATGCTAGAGACTTCTTCCAATTCAGTTTGGAGACCAAGTTGGTACGAGATGACACTGGAGGATGACCAAGAGGGTGAAGTGAACTCTCAGGTCAAATTTAACAGGCACTCGCCTTCACAACAAGGTTCAACGTAGGTAGCAAAGACGCCTTTTGGTTCAGATAGAGAAACTACACAACGATTAGAGTGATGGGGTTGGAGACAAATCCAGGTGGAGGTTCCAGCAGTACCTCCCTCGATAAGAGGGAGTGTAATATTTTGTATCTTAGAGTTACTTCTGCACTATTGTTCCTAGCTGCAAGAGTTCAAGCAAGATATCTCACTTAAGTGACTTTATAAAGTATTTTTATAAAGTGACTTTATAAAGTAATATTATAAAGTCAAGTTGAGGTCCTTTGAACATTATTTAATGACAAAAGTGATTTTTATATAGTCTCATGACTTAAGTGACTTAAGAGACTTAAGTCATGTTACCTTGAGATTAAATCAGAGTCATCAATCATTGTGGGTCAATATTTGATATTGACAATAGAGGATGAAGGGTTAAGGTTTTGTCTTTAAGGACAAGCTTAAGTGAGACAATGGCATGAATTTGAAGAGAGAGTTTTTTAGTGTGAAGAGATGAGTAAGAGAGAGGAGGGACACACATGAACCAATGAGGGAAGAGGGGCGTGCACAACAAAAAAATACAACCGCTTTAATGATATCCGTACATCAAAAAGAGGGGTGCAATTTTCAAGGTGGGAAGAGGTGAACACATCCCAAGAAAGGGTTAAAAAATTAATGCAAGTCCATACAACATTAATGGATATTGTACCGTGTATGTTTTGAAGGGCCTCTATTATGGAGAGGTGGAACAGATATAACCACAAGAGATTTGCTACATTTTTTTGAGGTTGTTGCTGCTGCAAGTGATTGTACAATGTACGTGTACTGTACAACAGATTGCCGGTGTATTTTTGTGCACAAAACCTAAGAAGGATCTATTGTAGAAGAGGTCGTACAACCTATATTATCAAGTGGGAATGATGTTCAATGTTGGGCATTGTTTTTCAGGATTATTTTAGTAGGTATCTTGAGATAAGTACCTTGTATTAAATGTTGTAAAGTTTACTGTTGTAAATCTGAGTTTTCTTTGTGAGCTCCATAATAAAATTTCTCTCTTGGTCGATTTTCCCCTTTATGGTTTTTCTAGGGTCATTGGTCCAAAATTTTCCTGTGTCAAATGTGATTTGTTGTCTGCTGTTCATTTCTTCTTTCTTCTGCAAATATGTACCTAATGTGTACCTAATGTATTTCATCTGAATGTTCATTGGGATGTGTGCATGTGACATGCATTTATTTTTATGATTGTTGAAGGCTGAGATCTATGAACTGCTAGTAAGTGTTTGGTTGATTTTAAGTTATATTTGAGGAAATCTCTAGCTGAGTGTTTTTAGTATAGATTTCTTAACAGTACATGGTTTACCATAGTTATGTGGCATTGCCACATGTTGTCAATGGTTATGTCACACTACAATGCTCCTCTTTAGTAATGACACATTGCAACATTCTCCAATGATTATATTACATTGTGACATTCATCTATAATGACATAGGTCAAACTTTTATGATACTTGATGATTATGTCACAAAGTCACTTTTATATTGGTTATGTCACATGTGATGTACATCAATTATTTTGTCACCTTCCATACATTTTGATGTTCATAAAGAGTTATGGTGTGTTATGATTTTCATAATATTCAAATTATGTTTCAATTGCTATATTCCTTACAAATAAAAACTTATGTAAAATGTATTACATTCCTTATAAATAAATAATTAATAAATTTTAATTTTAATTTTGAATCTTATTAACTAATTAATAAATTATGGTTATTAGTTATCTAAAGCAATTATATCATTTTAAAGAAAATAAATATACATTATAATTTAAAGTTCAATTTTTAAGAGTTACACATTAATTATATCGTGTAAAATAAATAAATTTACATTAAGTTCCATTATTAAAAAGGTTATGAAAACAAAAGTAAATATGATGCGAAATACATTATTGATTAAAAATATGTTTTTCATAAATATGACAAGTTTGTATTACTCCTCGATTATATAATAGCTCTATTAACTATATAATTTGAAATTTTCATTTCAAAACAAATTTATACTCTCATTACTATAATTAAATGTTTATTTTGTAAAATGATAAAAATGGAAAATGAAATATAAATATAAGGTAAAATATATTAGTGTTATAAAGACTTATTCTCCTATATGGACACGTTTATAAAATTCATAGTTCTTAAAACAAACTTATTAATATTCTTAAAATTAGGAAAATTATTTTAAAAAATAACATATATTATAAAACATGTAAAACTTAAATGAATTTAAAATTTGTAAAATCTTAATTTTAAAACATTATTATCTTGTAACTCTTATTATTATTTAACAATATTAATTTGAATTTTTTTTAACAATTTGTAATGGCCCAAAACTCTATGGACAGTTTCACATGAGGAAGGGACGGGACGCCCGTAGTGGTACACCCTTCCTAATGCCATTGTGCCATTAACCCTATAGCCAAATGTAACATACAACATGGCATTGTTGGAAAGTCGGCCATGTGCCAATGGTTGGGCATTAGCTTTGACTTAAAGTTATGTCAATTTAGTAGCTGTCAACCTGGAGGTTTTGGAGTGAGTTTCGCATTAGTGCAATTTGGTTCGGGGATGATGGGTGGTCATCTACTCCCCCCGGAAGTGGCGCATCAAGGGAGCTCTGTGTGTTTGCATGGAGTTGATACGAGGTCCACCATTGCTTACTATGTGGTGCTACCTCGCACAGGGTTTTATACACTAGGTTTAAAGAATGGTTTTGCTTAATTGGTATGGTTGGTTGTGTGTTCTACTATGAGGTCTTAACTTAGCGTTGTTCCTATTCAAGTAGCCATCAATATTTGTCTTGCAATGGTTGATGTATGAACGACATGTTGTTCCTATTCAATAAGTTCTATATGTATTTTGTTGAACCCTATCCACTATGATTTCCCACGAAATCCATCTTCGAATGGATTTGTCTTTGATTGACAAAGTTGCGCAACATTCGACTTTAGATGTATCAACTCAAGTCTGTGGTCCATATCAACAATTTCCTTACATTGACTAACCATTTCTTCCCACTCCAATTCAGTTAAAACTATAAGAGGCTCTTTCCACTTGGTATGAGTGAGCACATTTAGCAAACAATGCAATGATGTTGGTGCAATTCCATACTTTTTGTGATTTCTCTCACAGAATATCTGTTGAACTCTACATCCTCAATTACCTTCAGCATGTGCTCTTTCTTCCAACCTGTCATAGCAACAATCTTCTTGCTTGAATGAGTTATGTGCACTGTAGGTACAGGTGGGAGCAACACCATCAGCTTCTACCATGCTTTGTTCTTCATCATTTTTATTTTCATTATGGCCAACAACAGTCTGATGTATCACCTGATTTGATGAAGTGTGTTGCAGATGTGAACCCCTAGTCACTCACCTTCATGTTGTTCTTGTTCTAGTAGCATAATTCCATCTTTCCATGACTACAACAACCTGTATGAGAACAAGATAGAATTGTAATAAAAAGTATAAGTTCAGATCCACAAAAGGGTCGGGTAATAGAAAATACCAAGCTAGGTAATGGATAAACAAAGTAGTTAACACACTAAATTCCAAGATCAACCTTGAAGATAAGTAGGGAAAATCCAAATTGAGCATGTGGAAAATTAGTTGGCAGAGCTTAATTAATTACTCTCAATAAACTATAATTATGTTTTTCTTCCTTGTGACCACTTTGTTAGTTTATTTTTCATATTCTTGCATTACATTTTTTCTCATGTTCATCGTTTATACTACACCTCTACTTCTCTCACTTCTATAGAAATTCAGGAAATGTGAAAGAACTTGCTTCATTCAGGAGGGGAACTAGAACAGAAGGAATAAATCTATACACATAGATATAATAAAATCATGGAAAACAAATTTGGTAGTTTGTTTCTATCACAATAGTCCCTTTCTCCCCAACTTGATGTTGCATGATCCATAACTTATTGGGGTTTGATACTATTAAGGGTTTCTAGTTGAACTTGAAGAACTTTGTATGTTAATTGTTTCAGATTTAGAATTGGATATGAAATGTACAACCAAAATCATTCTAAGAAATCTAGATCTAACATCCGACGATGGCATATAAATAGATATAAAACATATATAAACGATAATAAATCATATAAACATTGGCATACAAACAAACATAAAACATATAAACGATGGCATATAAACAAATAGAAAACATATATTGTGTAATTACTTGAAGTGAAGATGTTATGTGAGGGACTATTGATAGTGATCTTCTAAGAAGTTTCAATTGTGAAATGCATAAATGATAAATTTAGTTAGATTGTTGTTTATTTATAGTACTCCACTATTAATTTTGAATGGTGAACATATTGGCATGGATTACAAACTTGGATTTTTGAATGTGTGGTTATGGTTGCTTTAATGGATGAAAAAATTCTCTGGTTGATCCTTGTGCTTTTAATCAGTTTAATGGTTGATTTGATATTTTTAATGGCTTGGTCGTCATTATTTGCATTGTCAATTGCATTCTTACACTAAATGGTCCTCGTGCTTTAATAGTTGAATGGTTGATTTATCATTTTAATCGGTTGATTGTCATTTATTGCATTACTAGGGATGGTTTGTGGATAACTACAGGAGGTAAAGATAATCCATTGGGTCTATTTACTTGTGCGGGTGGGGATCGGTATTGGATTCATGTTGGGATTGCATCTTGGCGTAGATTTTTCTCCATATGTCATTGGATGGGTTTGATTTGATATTGCAATTGTGCTTTTTGGATGTTTTAAGGTGTGATTTTAGCTTTTTGGTAGAACATGCAAGTTCTGATAGTGACATGATGTTTTGTAAGGATTATTGGACAGACATGTACAATTGGGAATACAAGCTCTTTTTTTTGGACATTTGTAGGCTTAGTCAATTTATAGACCATTCTTTACCAATTCTGGCCATTATGTATTTATTTAATTATGAGTTTAAGTTATTTAATTAGTATTTAAACCATTCAAATTTTAAAGTGTTGATGTAACCTCTCCTATGATCACTCCACTAGTGATTTTGCCAAAACTATTTGGTTTCAATATCCTATCAATGCCTAAGCTCCCAACCCTAACTCCACCTAATATTCATAGATGGCAATTTTGACATTTTCCCTGGCAAGGTTACCATTTGTAGAATTTGAACTATTGTTTTGTTTACACATTGAGCGAACGCATCAAATCCATTCATGATCTTCTTGTTTTGTTTAATATTTTGGTAGATTATAACACCCAAGCGAGTACTTCAAATTTTTATTGTTTTGTTTAACGCATCAAATCCATTCATGATCTTCTTGTTTTGTTTAATATTT
Source organism: Larix kaempferi (assembly GCA_027924585.1). Taxonomy (NCBI): domain Eukaryota; kingdom Viridiplantae; phylum Streptophyta; class Pinopsida; order Pinales; family Pinaceae; genus Larix; species Larix kaempferi. Next base: position 15,659,910 of record BSBM01000012.1, read on the forward strand.
TGGTAGATTATAACACCCATGCGAGTACTTCAAATTGTTATTGTTTTGTTTACAAATTGACCAAAGTACGCATCAAATTCATTCATGATCTTCATGTATTAATTAATATTTTGGAAAAGTAATTGAATGTGTTGATTACAACACCCAAGCGAGTACTTCAAATTGTTCTACACCGTCCGCTAAAGACAATGAATTAAGCGATATTTGTCATAACTAATAAGTAATAACGCACATTTTTTGGTCACAATATAGTAATGTCGAGGATTTTAAGATATACTAGCGTAGATCCATTTCAAACCTGGATTTATCAAGTACTGAGAGGGATCCAATTTCTTGAGGTGTAATTTTTTTGTTTTATCTTAAATTTTTTACACATTAAGAAAAAAATTACCCCTCAAGAAATTGGATCCCTCTCTTCTAATTTTTTTAATTATTTGATTTTTTTTATTTTTGATAAGTTATGAGCGAACATGAAATTTTTAATTACTTTTGATTTTTTATAAGTTATGAGGCGACATGGAAATGTAACGTGACAAATGTGACAAACGTGACAAACATGACAAATGTGACAAACTTTACAACATCTCCCCCATACTAAGTTGTAACGTAACGTGACAAACGTGACAAATGTGAAAAATGTTACAACATCTCCCCCATACATGGTTGTAACGTAACATCACAAACGTGACAAATGTGACATGTGACATGTGACATCTACTACAGGATCTCCCCCATACTACAAACATGACAAATGTGACACGTGACATGTGACATCCGTTACAGAATCTCCCCCATACTATCACATTTTACATTTTATTACTTTTGAAAACGTTACATGTGACATGTGACATCTGTTACAGGATCTACCTCATACTGGGTTGTAAGCACCTCGTTTACACTCTGTGCAATTATTGACTTAAAAAAATGTTTTCCATATAAATATCACAAATTTGTAATACTCGTGGATTCTATAATAGTTTACTAACTTTATAAATTGAAATTTTCATTTTGAAACAAATCTATATTTCAACTACGATAATTAAATATTTATTTATATTTTAATTATTATAATTAAATATATTTTTTTTTAAATCATAAAAATGAAATTTGAAATATAAATATAATACAATATATATTACTTTTATGTAGACTCTTTTTTACTATGTTAACACGTTTATAAAAATGATAAGTTTTAAAATAGACTTATTAATGCTTTTAATATTAAGAAAATTATTTTAAAATAAATAATATTTAATAAAATTGATAAAATCTTATGAATAATCTTAATATTAAAAAAATCATTTCAAAACGTATAAATATATTAGAAAACTTGTAAAATCTTAAATTAAAGAGATTAAAAAAATCATTTAAAAACAAATACATATATTAGAAAACTTGTAAAACCTTAAATCTCTTAAAAACTTGTAAAATCTTAAATTAAAGACATTGCGGGCTTGTCAGTCTCATTATTATTTTTATTTAATAATATTAATTTATATTTTTTAAAATAGTTTATAAACCATAAATTCTAGGACACGAGAACACGATCCAAAACTCTATGGATAGTTTCACATAAAGAGAAACTTGCAGAAACGGTGGGTTTTGATATGCTACGACGCCTCAAACTCTAAACCCTAGCTCCAGATGTAATATTCATGGATGAAAATTTTAACATTTTCTCCCAAGCTAAGTTACCATTAGTAGAGTCTGAATTCTTAGTTTTGTTTAATATTTTGGATAAGTAATTGAATGTTGTAGATTACATTAATTAAGTAAGTAGTTTAAATTATTCTGCAGTATTTTAGTAGATCACAAGTTAAGTGCCACAAATAAGTTATTATTACTTATTCTTTATAGATAGTTGTAATTATCTGTTGTCCATGCATTAACTAAGAGTTATCCATGCATTAGTTGTACCAGTGATCCATACATCAACTACTAGTTAATTTTAATAATCCTTTTTGTTTTATAATTGTTTATTTAGAATTTGTAACCACTGCCATAACAGTACACTTGCTTTATCCTCATGCAATCTAGAAAAAACATAAATACTAGTCCACTCCAAATTCTAAAATATAAACATGTTATAGATGTAAAAACTCACATCATAGCACCACAATGATAATGTTGAGGATTTCTTTCTTCCCCTAAATGGTGTCAAGAAATTCAGCTATAAATTTGTTCAAGGTGTAATTTGTTCAAACACCTTGAAATTTTCAAACACAGAACGAAATTGTTGCATAAGAATAATATAAAACGAAATCTTCACTCGATCCTGGATTTTTATAACATTGAACACTTTATGTTTTACTGGACCTCAAACATTGAAAGATAAATAATAGAGGGATATAAATTTTGTAAATGGGGATTCTGATCAAATAGTGTGATCTCAATGTTACCAGTGTGCTCCATTGCTACTATATGTTGTCGCTAAGATCAGGCCACGTAGCATTTATATTAGCAAAACCAATCCATATAAGTAAAAGACATCAACAAAGCCAAACCATTTTCGAAAGAGAATCGATCTCCAATAATTAATTGAATCCAATCAATTGCACTCAGGCGATTCTAACTGATTTGCCTCATTCTTATTTACATTGTGTAGATTTTAAAGAAAATTCATAGGGTTTTTAATATTTTAAAGCAGGAAACCTAACCAAAACCTTAAAACAGTTAAGGCAGTGAAAATATTCATCCATTCCAACAGTGTGTATCAAACTAAAAAACACTGCTACATTTAATAACTTTTCAAGCTATTAGTTACTAATATTAGAATAGAAAAGGGATTTTCTACATAGAATAAAAAAAAATGAATATTCTATATTAATCATGTCTTACAGTCATATACTCATTTACATTATAGTTAAACTCAACTCTAATAGATACCTACATTAAACTGTACCAAATCACTTCTTCTTACACACTTCTATGTACTTCTTCCTCTTACCATATGCCTTTTTCATTAATCTATTTCATTCTTCTCTCCCAATGCTCTACTTAAATCATAAATCATAGTGATGCCTTTTTCACTTATGTTTTGTTGGACTAACCATGCAAAATGTCCTCCACCTTTTTTTTTTTAAACGCCATAGAATAGAAAAGGGATTTTCTACATAGAATATAAAAGAGAATAAATATTCTATATTAATCATGTCTTACAATCATATACTCATTTACATTATAGTTAAACTCAACTCTAATAGATACCTACATTAAACTGTACCAAATCACTTCTTCTTACACACTTCTATGTACTTCTTCCTCTTACCCTATGCCTTTTTCATGAATCAATTTCATTCTTCTCTCCCAATGCTCTACATAAATCATAAATCATAGTGATGCCTTTTCCACTTATGTTTTGTTGGACTAACCATGCAAAATGTCCTCCACCTTTTTTTTTTTAAACTACATAGAATAGAAAAGGGATTTTCTACATAGAATACAAAAGAGAATAAATATTCTATATTAATCATGTCTTACAATCATATACTCATTTACATTATAGTTAAACTCAACTCTAATAAATACCTACATTAAACTGTACCAAATCAATTCTTCTTACACACTTCTATGTACTTCTTCCTCTTACCATATGCCTTTTTCATTAATCAATTTCATTCTTCTCTCCCAATGCTCTACTTAAATCATAAATCATAGTGATGCCTTTTCCACTTATGTTTTGTTGGACTAACCATGCAAAATGTCCTCCACCTTTTTTTTTTTTAAACTGCATAGAAAGATTATATTATAGTACAAAAAAGAGTACAATCATCAAGAGAAGCCGAATATAGCGTTCTGGCCCTGTTCAAGGTGCCAATATTACATAAAAGTGTAGTAAAACCAGACTTAGTGAGATAAACTAGATAACCACCGAACAAGAGAGACAGTATTAAACTATAACTCTGTACAAGCTAGAGTAGACCAAAACAAAGAAACAGAGTAGTAAAACCAAGTGTGCAATGCTCGTGACAGGTCATCTTAGGAGCTGTCTTTTGCGCCTTTGGAGTCATGTATGTCCTCAGAGATGGGGCAGGGGCCAAAGAATTCATCCGTCCACTGCTGCTCTGGGAGCTTGATGGGCATAGGCTCGATTTTATGCGGGAAAATTGCTGCTGCTTCGTCTTTATGAATATGCTTGTGTTGGGCGATGGCGATCATAGAAGGAACCGGGAAAGAAGTCCCAGGAGGGGAAGCACCTTGCACTACAACAGCTGCTGGAGAGTCAAGACTGGAGGTGTGTCTAGGAGCAAAAGTAGGGGCGGTGCCCTCAGAAGTGAGGCCCAAGGAATTATGAAGAGAACTGTCGGCCTCCTGCTCAACCGTGTGTAGAGAAACACCTTTGTTAAAACCAGCAGTTTCGTCGTCGGTACCAGCAACAGGACCTTCAGGACCAACTCCAGTGGGCGGAGACGGATGTAGGAATAAGGAGTATCTACGTCTCATGAGGCAAGCTTCCAATGAAACAAGGATGCTATCCAGATGAGCCATATTGGACCTGGTGTCCATAATGATCATCTTAGCTACATTCCAATTAGTGAGCATTTCTTCTACCAAAGTGCCAAGCGAATTTTTGAGCAACCAGTAATGATTCACCTGAGTACCAGGGCTCCCAAAGGCGAGGATTTCAACAACACTCCTGGACTCGCAATCTTCCGCCAGACGACAAACCGGCATCGACACATTGTCTTTGTAACCGATGTTAGCAGGAATTTCCTTCTCTGTAGACATCGTTTTTCCTATGCCTTGAATGGAGTCACGCCTGGAGGTACATATGGTGCACTTCATGATCGAATTGGACAGCATAGGGGCCGAACTCTCTACAGGGGCTGAATTCTCTGCAGTGGATGTAGACAGTGAGTAACGGAAATGCATAATGACTGCTGGTGGGTGTACATGGATATTCATAACCCGAAGGGAGCCATGGCGAGGGTGGGAGGTCACACGAGAATGAGTTATGGTGAATTAAAACCAGCTCGGGCGAGAGGACATAGGAGAATGAACCTATGTTAATGCTGCCCCCCAGGCCATCTGGGTGATGGGATCAACAGTGTGGAAGGAGGCCAACTATGTAGTGGTCATGTCCACCATTAATGCGGATCCTAGGAGCTAGTGCAGGGAGGAGTAGATGTGTCCCCTCTTGTGTTCCTGCTGGCAATGGCGATGGCACCCAGATCCGGGAAAAATGTCCTCCACCTAAACCTCAGACTCAGACTTTCACATAATTACATTGCACATAGCTAGAATGAAAACACTTCAATATTTTTCCAAAAAAACTATTTTTACCTTTTATGCACATTTAGTAACATCCATTTCTCTTTTAAGTAAAAAATTGCATCTAAAACATAAGGTTGATTTCCGTATCCCTTTTACGATAACTTTTAAAAATATTTTAAAAGTTTCATATCTTCCTTTGTTTTTAAATAACTTCCTCTCCTTTTTTATAAAAGAACTTATTTGAATTAAATATCTTCAATATTATTTTATTCCAACAGAAAACCCAATACTTGTTATTCTCATAATAAGAATCAAAGTGTACAATGCGATAACAAAGGTATGTAAAGACAGAAACGAAACTGCCTTTGATCAGCGAAACAGAACCTGCTATATGGTCAAATTTGAATAATAAGAAAATCTACGGTAAACAGCCAAGTCAATAACCACTTTCGAGTCCCCATATACCTGTAAAGCCGAGATACCCAAGAGTGGTGCGTAGAGACCCAGGATTTCAGTTCTTGTGTTGGTGCCTGGACCACATCCCATCCACCCAGAGAAGTTGTGATGCTTGTGCATTTTAATATCATATTTACGGCTCCTTCCTCATTATTTATCAATGTGAACCTTTTTTTACATCTCTCCAACACGTTTTGCAACTTCAATCCATGGTTTCAATTTTTATACTAGTGATTGATGTTCATAATCTATGATGTCAACCCAGCTCTAGTTTAACACGCTACATGTCAATTATGTTTTCTTTGTACGTCAGTCTTGTACACAACTATGTCTTTTTCAATATTAAGGCCTTGGTCGAGGTTATATAACCATCCTAATGGAATCAGAAACTTCCTCTATAGGAATATATATATATATATATATATATATATATATATATATATATATATTTCCAAGAAATTAGTGGTTTGACTCACACCTTATTTTCCCTAGTTTAACATGCTTCACGGATATCTTTGAATTGTACGGCACTTTTGCACATAACGATGTCATTCAAAGCGACTAGTGGCTTGACTCACCTTCTTTTCTTTGGCAACTCCATCTTGTTTTGAGCAACTCTGTATTCCCTTCACGCAGTCAGCCTCAGAGGGCTTCCCTCTTTATCTTTTGGTTCTTTACACAATTTGCACATGTTCCACGACTACTCGTGGATGATGTCTATGCATGGCTTAACCTGCTTGTTTCCTTAGTCAGTAAACACATGTTTTGTTAACACTCTTATGATTAGGATTACATAATAAACATAATAATTAGATCAAGTACAGGGATTATCTTGGAAACTCAATCAAGAAAACCTATCATAATAATAGATCTATTCTTCCTAACCAATCCAAGTCAATCTGGCCATCACCAGCCACACCTATTCTTCCTAACCAATCTAACCTTCCCAAGTCAATCTGGGCATCACCATCCACACCTTGATCAACATGGACCTCCTTAAAGTCCTTACAATGAAGTTGTCCAAACTTCTAAGTAAGTTTATTCACAACAATACCATGAGGCAATACCATGGATTACCAAATACTATTTACTCAAAAACCATAAATTGTAAACATACATTTGACTCTTTAACTTAATCAAATTTATCTAACAAAGTTCAACCAATAAAAATTTGAATCAATTATTGGGATTTTGATATACATGCCATTTCAATGAACGAAGTGCTTGATGGGTGTAAGTTATTTGTGTTGAAATAACTTTTTTTAATTGGTGAATATAATAAAAACCTATTCATGATCAGTAACACTTGAAACATACCTTTTCTTCTTCCTTTTGCGTCGAGAGGCCTCTACAACCCAATATGGGAGAGATCGTGATATAACGTTAGTAATAAGTTGGCAAAAAATAATAGTGATATAGTGAATATTATGGGAGAGATCCTGTAACGTGATATAAACATTAGTAACAAGTCGGCAAAAAATAATAGTGATATAGTGAATATTATGGGAAAGATCTTGTAACGTGATATAACGTTAGTAACATGTAATATTAGTAACATTAGTAACATGTAAAAAGTGGTAAGCATTATGTTAGTGAATATTATGGGAGAGATCTTGTAACGGTTAGTAACGTAACATGTCGGTAAAAAATAATACTGATAGTAACATGTAAGTTTGTCGGCCATTAATAAAATTTAACATAAAGTAAATAATTATAATATGAGGGAGATCTTGTAAAGTAAAGTTTGTGACAAGTAATAAATATTATGTCAGCCATAAACAAAAAAGAATAATACAAAGTTAAAGTAATTAACATACTCAAGTAATTAAAAGCAATACAAAAATAATTGTAAATTTTATTTAATATACTCAAATTTTAAAAATAATAGTTTTAATGGCAGTAGATGTGTAAAAACATAAAGAAGTAAAAAAAAATATTATAGCTAACATAAAAACTAAAAACATAAAACGTAAATAAATAAATAAGTAAAAAAAAAACATTATAGTGGACATAAGAAGTAGAAACCAAAGAAGTAAAAAGAATATTATAGCCTACATAAGAATAGAAAAGAAAAGAAGCCATAATAATAGTTAGATTTGCTAACTAATAATTAGAATTGATAACTAAATATAACTCCAAACAAAAAGATATTTGAATTTTGGTCTCTACGTTAAGACAAGCCCAACCACCTCACTACTTACCAATAGATCACACACAAATGGTGTTAAAAAAAATAATATTCGTATTGATTTGATTGATTGCATTGATTTCAACAACGCATTGTTGTTTACATGTATGCATTGAATTTATCAATTTAATAAAAAAACATGCTTGCATTGATTTAAAAAAATGCATTGGTTTTTGTTATTTACATCTATACATTGAATTTATCAATCTAATAAAAAGATGTAAACAAATATATTGTAGCCAACATAAAAAATAGAAATATAAGAAGTAAAAAAATATTACAGTGGACATAAGAAGTAAAAAAAAAACACAACATTGATTTCAACAATGCATTGTTTTTTTGTTTTTTACATGCATGCATTGAATTTATCAATTTAATAAAAAAACAGTGTTGCATTAATTTCAAGAATGCAATGTTTAATAGACCACAAACAAATGTTCTTAAAAAACACAAGAAAAAAAACATTGTTGCATTGATTTCAACAATGCAGCCATAATAATAGCTAGACTTGATTACTAACTATAACTCCAAGCAAAAATGGTTTTGAACCTTGGTCTCTAGGCTAACACAAGTCTAATCACCTTAATTTTTACCAATAGACCACACAAATGTTGTTAAACAATAAAAGATGCATATTTATTTCATTCGTTGCATTGATTTCAGTAATGCATTTTTTTTGTTTTTTACTTGTATGCATTGAATTTATCGATTTAATAAATAAAAAAATCTTTCATTAATTTTAGCAATGCATTGATTTTTGTTATTTACATCTATACATTGAATTTATCAATTTAATAGAAAAACTACTCTACAATGATTTCAACAAATTAAATTTTGGTGTTCTCTATTTCAGGGTATACTGTGGATCTTCATGATAATATTGCAAATAATGAAGATATTGATTATCAAAGAAGAAAAGTACGACAAATGTATAGAAGATAAAAAGAAAAATAATCTTTGTAGCAAGATTTATGTGGTTGTTGATTTCATGATATTTTGGAGAATCCACAGTATCCATGTTCTTTAGTCAACGTTTCAAATCTATAACAGAAAAAGAAGCATCAGAACATACAGAAGAACAAATAAAACACGACCGTGAACTAAAGATATCGTGAAGAAGTGTTATTTGTGCAAAGGAATTCTCAAAAGCATGAATCTGAGATAATTTCAAGGTTATATAGGAATCAATATAACTACCAACGAATATGACATAGTTGGATACATGGAATGTAATAACAAGGAAAATTTGAAATCTAATTTTGTTGATATGGAAACTTCCAATCGTGCACTGCAGTTCATATCTGAAAACCGACAATATTGATACCATCTGAAGAAATGTATACTAGACATTGAAAATTTCGTGAACGAATTGATCAATTAGCAGAAATTCAAATGGGTAATGTCTGCCAAGAGTCATATGCTGGAATACAAGTACAGGTCCAATGTAGATTCTCATATGATCGATATGAGAAGATGTCAAAACTACCAGGTGTGAATATAAGAAAAGATGAAGAAGATAGACTGAGAATGATCATGATGTGAACCATATTTTCATTTATTTAATCCTTACAAAAGTATTGACTCTATTTTTCAGTTTAACAATTTACTCATACTTATTACTTACATAATTATAATCCTCATAATTCTTTATGTGTTTTCAACTTAACCTGTTCCTTATGATGTTGAAAATTTTTTATTGCATATTTTTCAGTGTAGATGTTATTCTGTGGACGCATTGATTTCAATGTATGAATGCATAGATTTTAGTGTATGGACACATTGATTTCAGTGAATGGATGCATAGATTTCAGTGTATGGGATTTTTTATTGCATATTTTTCAATGTAGATGTTATTATGTGGACGCATTGATTTCAGTGTATGAACACATAGATTTCAGTGTATGGACGCATTGATTTTAGTGAATGGACGCATAGATTTCAGTGTATGGGGTTTTTTATTGCATATTTTTCACTGTAGATGTTATTATGTGGATGCATTCATTTCAGTGTATGGATGCATTCATTTCAGTGACAACAAAAGAATGAGAAGAAGACTTGAAACGAAAAGCAGAAGAAGAAAAATAATTTCGGAAAAGGAAGTTGGGCGAAATGATAGTAGAAGAACTAGAAGAACGAAGAAAATGAAAAGCAGATCGACAAAAAGAATATCAAAAAAGAAATTTAGATGAAATGACAGTAGAAGAACGAGAGGAACAAAGAAAATGAAACCTTGATTGATAAAAAGTGTATCGAGAGAGAAAGTTGAAGTAGTAGGAAGAATAAAGAAATCAAGTTGCAGAACAACAAATAAATCAAAATGTACGAAATGGTGAAATGACGACAGAAGAAGGAGAAGAACGAACAAAAAAAATGTAGATCAACAAAAAGAAAATCGAAAAAAAAAATTAGGCGAATTGACAGCAGAAGAATGAGAAGAACAAAGAAAATGAAATATTGATCGACAAAGAGCGTCTCGAGAGAGAAAGTTGAAGCAATTGGAAGAAAAAAAAATCAGTTTGCAGAACAACAAATAAATCAAAATGTACAAAATGATGAAATGACGACAGAAGAAGGAGAACAAACAAACAAAACGCAGATCAACAAAAAGAGAATCGAAAAAAAAAGTTAGGCAAATTGTCTCTATTTTCCAGTTTAACAATTTACTCAATCCTTAATACTTATACTTACATTATGATAATCCTCGTAAATGTATCTGTGTTTTCAACTTAACCCCTTCCTTACAATGCTGATCAAACTCCAGTTTTGTGTCACTACCCACGACTGAAACCAGCCTAGATCCAAATCCTAGGCTCTATCAAGCGCCGAGAGGGATCAAATCTCCCGAGGTGCAAACCTCTCCTTGAGTGCAATACCCGAGCCGAGGTTTGTACCTCGAGAGATTTGATCCCTCTCGGCGCTTGATAGAGCCTAGGATTTGGATCTAGGCTGGTTTATTTTAAATGTGATAGTCCATAGGATAGTGGGTACGGACAGGATGAAGCATGTTTCCTGTATGGAGGGTTGTCACTGGAGATTTTCGAGCTCCTTAACGCGTGTCGGTGTTATGCGAGTTTGTTCAACTCTATAACCTTGTAAGCACAAACCATTTATCCTCCAAAGAACTGTTTCGCTGCACTACGTTTTCCATTGGGATGTGAATATGGTATAAGATTGACCTCTGCTCTTTTGGCAATTTTTTTTGAGTTGGGAATGAAATGTAATAGGCGTAATGCTACCTGAGAGAAACATTTATATTTTGTGTTTGGTCGAATTTAGCAAGATAAACGTTCATGTGAAAAACAAAATTACAATATAAGGATTTTGAATCCATATAAGTTGTAGTACATGGAGGAGGTTAAGGATCATATGCAAGCAAAGGTCTTAGTTTTTTTTAGTGTTTTACCTAGATGTAGATAGCTCCATATTGTATGAGTGGGTTACATTAGTCAAATCTTAGAATCTTCTATAATCACCTCCATTAGTTTTGTATATGAGCACTAAATATTTAAAGTACAGGGTTTGAATAGGTTATTAGCATGATTCCTATGATGTTTGTTTAGATTCCTTGACTTAGATTTGTTGTTTTACAAGGATATGTGGTCTAACTATAAGATTATTAAAGTTGTAACTTCACATGTAAGGCATGAAGCTCTCTTGTATATCTTTATTTGCACATGAATGTTTTTCTTTTGCTTGGATGAATGTCATTAACTATTAAGGAATGACTTGTAAGCTTTCACCAATCTCTAATATTCTACACATTAACTAGTTGGCAACAATCATATAACATTCATATATGGCTTGAGTGATACTTCATGTAAAAGGTTGATAATGTTGGCATACTTGACAACTATGGACTTGCTTGTTGGATACCTTTTGTAGACCTTCGGTATATAAAAGAGCCAAGAACATGGTTTCATTACTGGCACCTTAACAAATGCAAAGCAATGGAAATGTAGTGAAAGTTGGCAAAGGTTTAGCTTCAAGTTTGGTTCATAGTGCATGTTCATTCATTTGTTTATCAAGAAAATGCAAATTTAGATGAAGATAATAAGAAGTTCAAGGATGAAAACTAATTTAAGAGTTTGCATGATATTTGTTCGGATGAATTCTTAGTAAATTTGTGCAAATGGTTAAAAGGATCAAAAGATAGCCTTAGTGTTGGTTACATGGTTAAGAATTCAATGGATTGTCAAAAACCGTAAAAGATACAATCATGTGACCATGAATGGATGTAGATAGTCAATTTTTGGGTCAAAGGTTGTTAATCCCTAGATATTGTGACATTATATTTCTATTACTATATTAATTAGTCGTGTCTTTACTGATCGGCTAGGATCTTAATTGAAATTGTAGCCTTTTTCTTCTATGTATACCAAGGGGATTCTTATTCATTCTATTTATTTCATTACCGAGGCATGTAGTTACTTCTTGTTTCTATTTTTATTCTTTTTTAGGAATTTGGTCAATGACATTTGGCATTAGAGCTTAATGTCCTTGGCTTGGCTAATTCAAAACAAGTCATCTTAACATTTTCATTGTATCTTTTATTCTAGGAAGTTTTAAATAACAATTTCTTTTTGGAGCCTAAGGAGACATAGAAAAGTACCTAGGGTAAACATTTTAGACATGGAAAATAAGAGAGGATGAAACTACATTTTGAACAAAGAGCTTTGTTCCTCTTGATGATAATCCTAACTCGAGGATCAAAACTGATCAGGGATGATTTTTATTCAAAGCAGAATTTCATGTTCTCTTATTTGTCACTTTTCCACTATATAAGATGGATTTCATAAGATGTTTCACTATAAATTTGGAGTTACAGTCTATTGAATTTTGAGTGTTTTACTAGTTCAAAAAGTAGTCTCAAGTAGTTGTATTGGGTAAAACTATTATATAAGAAGATTGTGAGCTCCAAATTGAGTGCCTCTAGTTGCATTGGAAGGAAGAAAAAACATATTATTTGTAGTAAAATATTTAGAAGCATGGAAACAAAATTAGACATGTGGCAGCCTATACAATTCTTCTCTACCAAAAGGACAAAAATAACAAGTTTTTGGAAAGTTATGGCAACTTTCCCTTGGCATGTTAGAATTTGGTCAAAACTATTGCATTGCAAAGAAGACTTGCAACCCTATTACATGTTGAATTTTAGAGTCAGAGAAGTTTAAATGGCATAAATACATTAGGAGAAAGGTTGGCTAACAAGGTAGTCTACAAACTAGGGTTTTTAAAGGTACGCCAACTTGAAATTTGCATAATTTTTTTTATTGGAAGGCCTTTTTGGGTGATTTAAATGGTACTATAAAGAGAAAACAAAAAAGAAAATTATAAGTAAATTATATTCTTGTCTCACATGGAAAAGGGTTATGCAAAAAATGTTGCATAAAACCTCTTGGGAGTTCATTAACGCCAGAGGACAATCAAGAGATGGATTTTAGGATGTCTAAGATATTTGAGAAAATACAAAATTTTTAAATGAAACATTGTAGAAAAGGTAAAAATCACATACATGGTAAGACAGGGGCAATTTGATGAGTTTAAAAAGAATCGCAAAGAAAATGTGGCAAGTTAAGATGATCTCAAAGATATGAAGGGGGGAATTTGAATCGGATAAGACTCCTCTTAAACCTAATTCACCACCTCAAAAAGAGCATAAGGAGCAGAAATGGGTTGAGTCCCAGGAACACATTGAGAAAATTGAAACACAATTGGAGAATAAGAGATTTGAGACCCTTGCACTTGATTATTCAACACTCCAAGATCCACACTATCGTGGGTTCAACTCGAGATCAAGGAACCAATTCATCTCGAATATTGACATGAGAAAATTTGTGTGGTTGTAATAATCCAAAAATGTAGATATTCCAAATGGAGTGATTCTTGGAACTACACCAAGTGCCAAATTCACAAAAGGTAACTATTAAATCCTTATATTTAGAACTTGATCAAATTGTGTGGTACCAATGGCTTTGTGATTGTAAAAGGGACTCTATCATATCTTATTTTTTCTTTATGGATGAATTAATAGCAAATTATGCAAATATTAAGAAAAACACCTTCTTTATCTAAATGATAAATCTCAGGAAAAGTAGTCCAGTTATAGAGCACATTAAGCAATCTCAAAAATTGAGCTTTAGAGTGAAGAACATTCCATAGGATAATTGGTTGGATCTCCTTAAGAGCACTTTAAAGGAGAGAATTCAACATAAGGTAAATATATTTGAACCTAAATCATTGGGAAATTGGAGAAAATAAGAGAAAAATGAATATGTTTATTGTGACAAGAAGTACATCAAGGGGCATAATTAGAGTGATAATAAATCATTTTAAATATGTTGTGAAAATGCGGAATATAGAGAACTAGAATAGTCTCAAGATCTAGAACTAGAAGATACTACTCCAAGCATATCATGGCATGCATTAAATGACATTAGAACTACTTAAACGATCAAGATATAATGATATATCAAAAATAAAAAGGTAACAATGTTGATTGATTCTAGTAGTGCCCATAGCTTCATTAATTTCAAATTAGTCAAACTTCTCAATTGCTTTAATATCTCGTGCCATATTTTCAAGTAACGATTATCGATGGAGGTACACCAATTTTTTCACGTGACATAGTATGAATCTCCCTATGGGAGAGTATTTATGGGATAGTCAAATTATTACAATCGAAATAGATGGTGTGGATGTTGTATCAGGGATCCAATGGTTACAGTTATTGGGAATCATGTTTCTTAATTTTCAGGAACCTTTCATGAGATTATCCTTAGAAGCAAAGGATATTGAACTCAGAGGTATCCCAAGGAAACCCTCTAAGGTGATAATCTCTAACATGGACACCATGGTGTAGTTGCATAATTGTGCTCACTAGATGTTCAAACATTTAGACACTCCATTCTTGTTAATATCCAAAGGGTCATTAACAATCATTCCAAGGTATTTAGAAAGATGCATAAAGGCATTCCACATACTGAAGACTGTGATGTTTCTATTCACTTACACTTGGGAAGTGTACCACCTAACATCTACCTTATAGATACCCATATGCACAAAATAGTCAAATAGTCAAAGACTTAAACCACAAAATATATATTCTAAATGATATTTTTATCCATAAAGTGGTATATGTGTGGAAATATGAGGTTTTGTGAACTAGGGATGGGTATTGGACCATGGTCAGGGAGGAAATTGAGGGAATTATGCCGTAACATAAGATTCTTCAGGGAATGGGAAGTAGTTAAGGCCATGAACCATAAGATGCACCATATAAAGTAGATCTTTGGCATAAAAGTTAGATATGGGAAAAATCAAGAGTTTTTTCATAATGGGATGGTTCTGAAGGCCTTGACCAAAGTCATGCAAGGAAGGAAATATACATACACCATAAATGGAACTTTAAATATTGTTGACTATGAAGATGAATTAAAACCACAACATAGGTCCTTTTCGAGATGACATTTGGCCTCTAAGTGGAATAGATATACTATTATGAAGTCTTGTGCACTAGGGATTTGTTTCTTAAGGATATGGTCATGATCAAGGGAGGAAACTAAGGTCATTGGGTCCTTGATGAATACTTTGACAGTAAAGAGCCATAAATAATTCCATAAACCACATTGCATATCCTTTATAGGGCATCATTATCATTGAAGAAATATATGGATACCATTACGTTGTTTTGTGTATTAGAGATGGGTTGTGAGGCCCTAACCATGGTTAGGGGAGAAATCCATGTAATTAGATCCTAAAAAAATATTTTTGGGATAATAGTCCTTGAACTACAACACGGGCCTTTCTAAAATAGATCATTTATGGAATAGTGGTATAGGGGGGTAGTAGTGATGGCTCTCTAGGCCTTAACCATGATTAGGTGAGGAAAATAAGTTCCTTCATCCTTAAATTAATCTTATAGGACTTATGGAATATGAAATGTTTATCAAACCACCATAAAATCCCTTGAGAAGGTACATTTTTCCTTGAGTTAGATATGGGTACCTTTAGAACATTTTGCACACAAGAGATGGCTTCCAAAACTTTATCCCAAAATGAAACCTCAAGGGTTCTTCTCCTAAAATAGGATTCAAAGAAGTATATAGAAAATTATATCATTGGCCTCTTGGTGGGATATGAATATAATTAAAAATTGTATGTACTTAGCATGGGTCTTGGGGCCTTGAACATGGTCAATGAAGGGAAAAAGGGTCACATGATCAAAATTAGTCTTCTAGGATCATACACTTTGGTATTTGAATGAGATATGCAAACCGTTGGAAAGTTTTAGGAAAAATGGATGGGTCTAAAGATCTTAACCATGGTCATGGAAAAAATAAATGTTCATAGGGATTAAATGAATATTTTAGGGCTCATGAGCCATAAACGACTCCTAAAATGATAGTAGTGGCCCTTTTGAGGGGATATTTGGCCTTCAATTAAGGGTTCCATTAGGAGGTTTTTTGCACGAAGGATGGGTCTTCAGGTCTTGACCAAGGTAAGAAGCACATAAAAAGGGGCTCAACTCTTATATAAATATTTTAATAGTATGGTCCATGAACGTGGCCTCAAATCACCACATGGTCCCTCTAAAAGTGATCTTTGATATCCAAGTGGGATATGGTCACCTATAGGAGGTTTTTCATAGTATGGAAGGATATTGAGGTATTGACCATGACCAAGTAGGGAAATAAGATCCAAATGACCAAACCAAAGTATTCATGGATCATGGGACAAAAGGAAGTATTCAATCATTAGACACACCATTTAGAGGAGAGCATTAGCTACCAGGAGGGATACATACACAATTAGGAGAATTTATTCACTAGGGATGGATCATAAGACCTTATCTTTGGTCATGTGGGAGCCATTATGAGATTTTCCATAGTAGATGGTTCTTGAGACACTACCCATGGTCCAAGCATACATTTAATTTCTTAAGGACTAAAATATATTTGTATGGTTTATGGACCATGCATAGCTTTAAAATCCATCACACAATACCTATAAATGAAATATTTAGCTCACAAGTATAATATTGACACCATGACAAGGTTGGTCTGCTAGGGGATAGTATTAAGGGCACAACCATGGTCCAAGAAATACCATTAGAGTCTTATGGTCAACCACATAATATTTTATTAATATATCAATATAATATAATGACTAAAGGATTACACTATGCTAATATAGGAGGTCTTTACACACAAAATATAAAGTATTAAACCCTTAATCTATTTGTGTGTTATGTAAGCACAAGGTCATATTATTGAAAAAAAACCATTCATAATTCTTAGTGGCTTTCTAACAACATTGCCATCACTTGGAATGATAGAGTGAAATCTAGAGGTGGACCATATGACTATGAACCCTAAAAATATATTTTAGGATCTAATGGTTGTCCTTGGACCATTTTTAGGGCCCTAACACTAGTCGATAGTGTGACAAACCTCTTAACAGTATCCATATTATACTTGTGGAGTAATAATTTTGTTTATAGGGATTATGCGGTGGCTTCAAACCCTATGCATGCTTCGTGGACCATAAAAGAATATTTTAGTACCTAAGACATTAGTACCCTTGACTGCGGTTTATGTATCAACAACCATAAAGTATGGAAATCCTTGTAATGGTTCCAATATGAAAACGATCAAGGCCTTGAGACCAATATTTGTTGAATAAAATATACTAATGCAATATGTATTCCACTTAGTGGATAAAGGTCCCCTATAAATGAGATGTGTAGTGGTTTAAGACCTCCTTTTGTCCCATGAGACCTAAAATATTCATATGGGTTATATTGCCCCATTTTTTCCTCACTTGACCATATTCATTATCCAAATATGCATCATTAGTACATAAAACCTCTTATAGGCACTCATATCTCAACTAGAGGTTAACGACTCGTTCTAGAGGGTCTATGTGGTTACCTGAGTCTGTTGGTCACTCTATACATGATGCTCATCAATTACAACTAACACACATGATGCTCAATATGAATTGTCAACCCAGGGAAGTCCTTTATTTCAAAGGTAATTAGCAAATTCTATGCATAAACACTCAAGTAGCTCATTGAATAAATGGAGATAAATCATCCTACCTATCTACTCAGTCAAACTCATCTCATGGCTAAAACTAATCCAATTTATCCATCTAAGAATTCAAAGTACATTTAGCTTCCTACAATCATCACTCCAACAATTACTGATCTAAGAAGAATTAAGATAGACTTACTTTTGCAAGAAGTTAAATCCTAAAGATATTAGACTACAATGAATTAACCATAACTTGTCTAAGATTATCTAATCTGTAAATTATAAATGACAATAAGAAATCAAAACCAATTGCAATCATAATCTGACTAATTCAATAAACTTCAAGAAAGATGAATGACGAAAATAAACTAGAGTTGAGCTTGAATGTAACAACTAACTAGCACACTTGCATAAAAGGAACTAACCTACATAGTCGACTGTCACACCATGCGGTTACAACAATTCAAAATGCAACCATTAACTACCAAAGGGAAATGCAATTATCAATTACTACTGTTGCAGCTTCTCTATAAAACGTATCTACTGTAAATCCACACCACACAACAGAAATAAACTAAAGTACCTACTTAACTCAACAATCTTTGTGATTAGGTGGGCCCTGGCCTTCTAACAGAGATGTCATGAACTAGCACAAATTAAAACAAAAATATATGAAGAACTCATATCCTTGTATTAAAAATGATAATTCACAGTTACATCACTCTGTTACAGCTCGTACAAATGTTAATTAACCAACCCCAGGCTCTGAATGCCTTCCCATATTTATGCATGCATAATACAATCCCGATCCACTAAATTTGTGCAGCCATGAAGATATCTGATCTTTAGGCTGCCGAGTTACAACAGAAACAGTTACAACTGTGAGTGGAATTGAATGGCGCCATTGGATGTGAAGAGAGTTGTTACTCTGGTTGTCAATGGATCAATGGACTTATTGACTAGGAAGTGCTCTGTCTATTGTAGCGATGCCCTATTGCAGCGAAGTCTTGTTACAGCTACCATGTGAAGAGATGATCACGTTGTTTTTATTAATGTATGGAATCAGAACTGAGGAGTAACAGCTCGTACCAATCGTACCTTCCTTCCATGGGATTAGCGGGCTGCTACACCTGTGCCTCTCAATGCTTTGAGCTTGTCTTAATAAAATCAACACAAGTTAGCATAAACCAAAGGATAGAATTCATAACCATAACAATCTTAGGCATTAATAAAGTAAGGAAATAATAAATCATACCTGTTAGGATTGATGCTCAACTTTGAGGAAAGACATATATCTGGTTTATGGGAATAAGGAAAAACAAAGAAAAAAGAGGTAATAGGTGTGGTAAAAAAGGGACAATTCCAGGACCCAACATCTCCCCCCAACTGTTCGATTGCATGTCCTCATGCAACAGCTTCCACTAATCTAAATCTGAATCTGGATCCGTACTCTGTCTGTGGAGATTGGTGATGTTGAAGGCAAGTTCAAGTGCTTCTCCCAAATTTACAAATCCGTTATAGGCAGTCCACTTCTTCCATCACTGTCCCTCCTCCTTCTAAGTCAAAACATAACTGCTTCTGTATGGGCTCACAGGTAGCCATATGAGAGGAAATATGAATCTCATTCCTAGCCACAATGGTCCACATGCTTCCATGCATTTAACATACCCAGGAACTCTAAGAAGAGCTTGTTTAAAATTCTCAAAATAATATGGATCCTTTTCCTTTAAAGATGGGAAAGAATCATGCCACCTGTGCTCGCTACCTTCTAGGGCATACTGCTGCTGTTTGGAAATTTTCTAGACACAAGTAGTGATGACTGTCCTCTGCAGATCCATCAAGTGCTGAGTCTTCATAGGATATTTTAGGTACCTTGCATGCTTTGCAATGAGAACTCTTGGAAGTCGAGGTTCATTTATGTTCCAAAGAGTAGAATTATCCTCATTCCTATTGATAGTCTAAGAGGCATCCCACCATTACACGTGATTGGTGACAAAAGAAGTGAATGCTCTCAGCTAAACATCCCCCAAATAGGGCACAAGATTAGAATGAGAGTCAGTATAGAATGCTATATCATGCAAATATAATTCACACAACAAATTTTGATCCCCAAAATCGCTTTCCATGAAAGTCTCCAAGAACCGGGGGGAAGTGATCAGCTTATATGGTCTTCCTTCTTTCAATGCTTTCAACTTAAATAAATTTTTATGTTCATAAAGAAATACAAGGTAAGAAGGAGATGGATCCCTACAACTCAATAATTCCTAAGAAAGAATATACATCTAATCTTTTTCTTATTGCATGGACTTGAATTTCCTCAATTCTTCCAATTATTCTTGGACACTGTCCCACTGGGATTTCTGGAAAACCAATTCCTCAACCCATTTCTCTCTCAATTCCCTGGTAATCTTTCTGTATTCGTAGAGAGGGACCATCCCTTCTTTGCACTATTCAACATGTTTTTTCCATTTAACTAACTCAAGTTTCAACAATGAAATCTCCCTCAGTAATTCCTGTATTCTTTCATCACTTGCATCGCCTTCTTCATCAGTGTCAAGTTCAATGATCTCTTGAGCTTCCACCACTTTTGTTTTATGTTTAGGGACCATGGTCAAAGTTTGACCTGGGACCATCTGATCCTGTGTCTCAGCAGGCTTGTCTTCAGTCAACGGATTGGCAACTTCTTCTTCATCAGTCCCAACAGCTTCCACTTGTGTGGTTGCATCAACAAACCAAATTGGAAATGTTGATTCCTGTGTAACAACATCCCTTGTTTCAATTACCTCAGTTTGTGTTGCAACTTCCAAAACCAAGTCGAGAGGTGCTGGTTCTTGTGTAACAACACCCTCTTCATGTGTTCCAATCTAATTCTCCTCTATTTGAGTTGCAGCTTTGAATTTTTTTTTGAAGATGTTGGTTCTTGTGTAACAACATCCAAATTCTGAGAATTGCTTGGAGTGCCTACTATTTGGGTTGTTGCTTCAGTAACAAGCTCTTGGAGTGTTGGTTCTTATGTAGTAGCCTCCTGTTTTGATATGACTTCAGTGCTTTTAGATTGTTGAGATTCTCCTTGGAATAATTCTGTATCCTGAGACTGTTCTGGGGTCACATCAAGATCCTCCAAATCCTGGTCAGGAATTACATCCACTTATGGCTCATTTTCTTCCATTCGCTCCCCTGTGGTATTTCTTCCCCTCATTGCCTCACTTGTGCCAATTTCCAAGTTAGTACTCCCATCATTGTGATTTTATCCCCTGCAATTTTAAGTACATCGCCACATGCTGAACATATCGGTTCCAAATGTTCTTCAGCTTCCAAAACAGAAGGTGAATTCTCTAACTGATCTGCGGCCTCAACCAGAGCATCCAAATTCTTTTATGCCCTCTTTTTGCATGGTTCTTTCCACTTTTGCAATTCATCCCGAAGCATTTGTACTTCCTCTTGTAACAACTCGTTCTCATACAATAGATTTTCAATTTGAGTTTCATCCGCAGCAGGTTCTTGTGGAATGACAGGTGATCGGGGAGTAAGAATGGGAATTTAAATACTTTCCCCCATTGCACATGCTTCTTCTGCTGTGGGAATTTCAATACTTTCCCTTATTGCACATGTCGCTTCTGCTACGTTAACAAATCTAGTTCTCCTTTTATTTACATCCCCAGATGACTGCCCTTTACTGCGTGCTTCCTCTATTGCAGTAACTACTCTAGTTTTCCTTTTCTTCTCTTTCCCATATGGCTGACCTTCCCCTTTCGATCTTCTCCTTATTCGGTGTGACACATGGGTCTCCAAATTTTATGAAACAGGGATGAATTCCACCTATTGAATTATGGTTCCCCTTATTTTAGGGGAGGATTCAACATCCATAACCTCCATGTCTACTCCTTCCACATCCTCTGTTTGATTTTCTTCCTCTGCCATTGCAGCTTCTGCAGCTACAGCCTCCACTGTCACAACTTCTACAGCTGCTCCAGTTTCAGCTTCCTCTACTGTAGCTGCTAATGATTCCATCTCTACTGCTTCATCTGCCACCCTAACTGCTATTTTTATAGGGTCTGTGACTTCTTCTATAGGGTCTGCTGCTATTACAGCTTCTAATATTACAACCTCATTTGATGCCTTGATTCTTAGGCTACCAAGGCTTCTTCTGGGTGATAAAATAAGCTTGTTCCACATCTGAAGTAGATTCCTGCAGGCTTTCTTTGACTTTGGGTAATGAAGGACATTCCTTGGTGTCATGATCCAAATCACATAACCGGCATACCTCCACCTTGTCAAGCAAACATTCTTTCAGTGGGTGCTTCTTTCTACATCTGGCACAAAATACACCAAGTGCCAGATCTTCTACTGCTTTCCTCTGTTTTTCTCTCAAGACATCCAATTGTGAGGAGATGGAGCTCATCATATATGTTTTAAAATTCTCCAGAAGGTTTCCTATTTTTGCTCGAGTGGCTCCTCCACTAGTTGATTTCTGTGTCCTAGTGAAGACATATTGATCTCATTCCTTGTCCCGATTGTTGGTTCTAGAGGATCCCCTTGAATATCTTCAACATAAGTTGACAATCTTCTCAAAGGGTTCCTTTGAGATACTCCCTTTTCCCAACAAATTCAACATATCTAGGCAATCTTCTCTAATCCCACGCAATAAGATAATCTTAAGTACATCTTTCTTAATATCGACATGACCAGACCTCTGTAAATTATATAACAATCTCTCAAAAAAATCTTCCAAGCTCTCCTCTTCCTTCTGAACCATTTTAAACAACTCTTCCTTCCTATCTATGGTTCTACAATATTCTTGATATTTGGAAAGGAAGGTTTGTTTCATTTTATCCCAAGTAGTAATGGTTTCACGAACCAAACTCATGAACCAACGCAGAGCATTTCCTTTCAAGGTGGCTGGGAATAATTTCAGTTTCTGTGCACTGGAGGTGTAGTCGTAACTGCGATGGAGGATGTCAAATTCAAAGAGGAATTCATCTAGATCTTTAGAGGACTTACCGTGGAATATCGGGAGAATCGAGGGTTAAATATTCTTCATAGGAGATGCCCCTAATGTTTGGAGGATAGCGAATTCGAGTGTGACAACAGTGTCACCATGTTGATTATCTTCCACCTCCTCTTCATGGTTATTGTGTCATTCATTATTTCCTTCACATTCTCTGTTATCCATGTTGTTCCAAAATTTTAATGCTTCCTTCGCGCTTTCTTCCTCTGCCCTTGCTTCTTCTTCTCTCCTCCTTTCTTCCTCTCGCCTTCTTTCTTCTTCTTCTTCTTGGTGATATTCCAACCACTCCTCTTTAGTAAATATGTGCCCCGTTAATATGATAGATCTCCTCTCGTCCCACAACACCTGCATCACTTCCTTTGTCTTCAGGAGGTTTATTCTCCGGAATAGGAGTTGAAGGTCTCGTTGCGTTCTCCACGGTTGATGCAAAATTTTCAAGATTAGGGAGAACAGAGTTCCCTCTTCCTGAAGATGCTCACGGTAGTCTAGTAGAGGAATCTGCTCTAGTAATTATATCATCAATGTATGTATGTCTTCCCAAACCTTGATTACGACTATGACCTCTTCCACCTGCAATGTTAGTATTTTGAGGTGGTTCCTGAGTTTTTCTTCTTGTATTCATGCATGCTTCAAATAATCATCGTTAAAATGAAATCAATAATCAACTACTATCTATGTCTATCAATTACCATCCTTGGCAATGGCGCCAAAATGCTGGTCACTCTATATGCTAATCAATTAGAACTAACACACAGGATGCTCAATATGAATTGTCAATCCAGGGAAGTCTTTTATTTCAAAGGTAATTAGCAAAGTCTATGCATAAACACTCAAGTAGATGATTGAATAAATGGAGATAAATCGTCCTACCTATCTGCTTAGTCAAACTCATCTCATGGCTAAAACCAATCTAATTTATCCATGTAAGAATTCAAACTACATTTAGCTTCCTACAATCATCACTCTTGCAAGAAGTTTATTCTTAAAGATATCGGACTACAATGAATTAACCATAACCTGTCTAAGATTATCTAATCTACAAATTATTAATGACAGTAAGAAATCAAATCCAATTGCAATCATAATGTGACTAATTCAATAAACTTCGTGAAAGATGAATAACAGAAATAAACTAGAGTTGATCTTGACTATAACAGTTAACTAGCACACTTGTATAAAAGGAACTAACCTACACAGTCGACTATCACACCACACAGTTACATCAATTCAGAATGCAACCATTAACTACCAAAGGGAAATGCAATTATCAATTACTACTATTGCAACTTCTCTATAAAACGTATCTTCTGTAAATACACACCATACAACAGAAATAAACTAAAGTACCTACTTAACTCGGTAATCTCTATGAGAACAAGGGCCCTGGCCTTCTAACAGAGATGCTATGAACTAGCAAAAATTAAAACACAAAGATATGAAGAACT
Source organism: Larix kaempferi (assembly GCA_027924585.1). Taxonomy (NCBI): domain Eukaryota; kingdom Viridiplantae; phylum Streptophyta; class Pinopsida; order Pinales; family Pinaceae; genus Larix; species Larix kaempferi. The sequence goes on from BSBM01000012.1 coordinate 15,684,255, forward strand.
CTGCTCCTTGTATTAAAAATCATAATTCACAGTTACAACACTCTGTTACATCTCGTACAAATGTTAATTAACCAACCCCGGGCTCTGAATACCTTCCCATATTTATACATGCATAATACAATCCCGATCCACTAAATTCGTGCAGCCATGAAGATCTATGATCTTCAGGCTACTGAGTTACAATAGAAACAGTTACAGCTGTGAATGGAATTGAATGAAGCCGTTGGATGTGAAGAGCATTGTTACTCTGGCTGTCAATGGCTCAACGGACTTACTGACAGGGAAATGCTCTGTCTGTTATAGCGATGCCCTGTTGCAGCGAAGTCTTGTTACAGCTACCACATGGAGAGATGATCACGATGTTTCTATTAATGTATGGAATCAGAACTGAGGAGTAACAGCTGGCACCAATCGTACCTTCCTTCCATGGGTTTAGCGGGCTGCTACACCTGTGTCTCTCAATGCTTTGAGCTTGTCTTAATAAAATCAACACACGTTAGCATAAACCAAAGGATAGAATTCATAACCATAACAATATTAGGCATTAATAAAGTAAGGAAATAATAAATCATACCTATCAGGATTCATGCTCAACTTTGAGGAAAGACATATATCTGGTTTATGGGAATAAGGAAAAACAAAGCAAAAAGAGGTAATAGGTGTGGTAAAAAAGGGACAATTCCAAGACCCAATAGAGTCCATTTCCATGGAAAAATCCTTAAAATATTTATATAAGACTTGAGTCCCTTTATTTCCTTTTACCATGGTAAAGACCCTAATATACATCCTTCCGCACGAAAACTATTATGGTGCCATATCCTAAAAGAAAGTTAAACATACTCTTTAAAGGGACTCTATAGTGTTTCAAGGACTTATTCATGGATCATGAGCCATAAATATTCATTTAAACGTGTCATATGACTCATTATATCCTCCCATGACAATGTTCAAGGTCTCGAAACTCATCCTTTACGTCTAAAACTTTCTAATTATGTTCCATATCTCATTTCGAGGTCAAATATTCCATTTAGAGGGTTTATGTGGTGGTTCAAGGTTTTATTAATGGAATATGATCACTAGAAGATTAATTTACACCCTATGACCCTTTTTTCATTAACCGACTATGATTAACACCCCAAGATCCATGTCGATATGAAAAATCTCTTAATGATTCCCATATCCCACTAACATGCTAATGATCTAGGTCATTTGTTGTATGAAAAAGTTCCTAATGGTTCAATTATAAAGGTACCTTTGATATGGTTTTATGCTATGCTGAGGAATATTTTATGTCCCAAATGACTTATAAGGTTCATTTAGCCATTATAGACCTTATTTTCCTCCCCCAATCATGTTCAAGGCCTTATCAAACCCACCCCTACTTCAAAAAAAATCCTAATGGTGCCCCTATCCTACTCATATGGAAAATATAAATTTTAGAGGATGTATGTTGTAGTTCAAGGCCTTGATCATTTCCCATCAAGACAAAATGTTCATTTAGTGTCTAATTACTAGGATTTCTACCCCAAACATGGCTAATACCTTTAGACCCATCCATAATGCACAAAACATCATAATGGTACCCATATATCACTTAAAGGACAATCATTCCCTGTAGAGGACATATTATGTGGATTATAGCATTATTTATGGCCCTGTACTCCTAAAGGATTCATCTAGGTCCAAAGGGTTATTTTCCTCCCTTGACCATGGTCAATACATTAAGACCCATCCTTACCATGCAATGCCTCCTAATGGTAACCATATTTCACCTAGAGGATAAATATCATTTCTAAAGTTATTGTTTTGTGGCTCGAGGTCAGGTTGATATCCAATGAGCCCTAAAGATTTATTTATATTGTAAGGTCCTTATTTCCCTACCTTGACTAAGTTCAAGGCCCGAATACTCATATCTAATGCATAAAAAGTCCTAAATTCAACCGTATTTGACTTGTATGCCAAATATTAACTTTAAATGGGATATTTTGGGTTTTGAAGTGTTGGCCATGGACCATTATCCAAAAAATATGAATTTATGGCCTAACTACATCAATTTATTTCCAAACTCATACCTAGTGCAAAACCTCATATTCACACTCATATCTCAATTTGAGTACAATGATCTCCTTTACATAACATGTTTGGTGTGTGGCCTTGTTCATGGACCTTGTCCCCTAGAACCTTCATGTAGGTCCTAAAGGCCTTATTTTCCTCCAAGACATATTGGTAAGACCTCCATACCCATTGCTACTATCCAAGGAATTATAGGAGCAACCATATTCCATTTGAATGATGACCATCTGCTTTAGAGGGCCTGTGTGGTGGTTTTAGAGCCTTAGAAGCTTTGTTTACAGCCTAATTCCCATGTTTTCCTTCTCTTACAATATTCATGTACTTGAAATTAACCCCTCATGTGAAAAACCTATTAAGATAACCCATACTACTAATGGAGTCTAAGTATTACTTTTAAATATGCTACCCATATCCATATTTTATGAAATTACACATGTATATAGATTTGACAATGTAGATTCCAAATATATAATTTTTTTAAAAACATAATTTTTTACTATTTTTAATTTATTTTTGTCTTGACATATATCAAAATCACAAAATATAGACACCTCTTGGGATGGTGCAAGGTAATGATACCCACTTATGACATGATAGTTGCAATGGACTTCCTGAAAAACAAAAATCTGATCATTAAAATGAGGTACCTACACAACTTTTTAGATTATGGTGTAAAAATATGAAACGTATACAATCAGATCACCTTCTAGAATATATATAACTTTTATTTATGGAAAATAGGTATAACTCCCCATAAATGACGTTCTTCTAAGATTAGTATGTTAATTGTTTTCTAAAACATAATGCATATGTTCATGTTAGGCCTAGGGTTTGGTATGTAAATAGACCAAATTTGTGAAAAGAATTATGTAGAGTGTTATATAACTGGTGTTTCTTGTGCAATGCTATTTTTCCAAAATTTTCAAAGTTAATTTTATATTTTTTGTAAATTAAGGAAGTCAATGAAGCCCTAAAATGACAAGGTTGAGCGTTAGGCCCTGCTATGAGGGCCTTAACCTAATCAATCAACTATCTTCTTTTCTTACTGAATAGGCCCTGCTATGAGGGCCTTAACCTAATCAATCAACTATCTTTTTTTCTTACTGAATAGGTCTTTGCCTATACTTATGCGTGTTTTTTCCATTTTTAAATTAGTTGAGCTAATCAAAAGTTATAGCGAAAATAAAAGACCTATGTATTTTAAAATTTTGAAATATGTGCAAATAAAAATAAATAAAGAAATAGAAAACAATATTTTAGTTATCAAGAAAATGTTTATTTAGAATCTGCACACAAAGATCTATAAGTGTGTGTAGTTTCATACGAAATGAACACCTCAAGCATATGTAGAATCATTGTTGAAAAATAAGCAGATGAAGAAATGAATGTGTTTGTGTTTATGTGGTCCGAACTAAGATGTTTATCAATCCAAACCTAAAACCAAAATTACCAACTTATCCACCACATAGATGAAGAGGGGTTGTCCCACCCTTTTTTTTGAATTTGTAGGAACTTGCACGGACTATTAAAATTCTCACATTAATAATGCGCACGCACTATCAAAACATGCATGTGTTATCAAAATGTGTGTGTGCTTTTATTACATCTAAACATGCATTTACTATTTTTTACATAACGTTTGATCCAAAACTAATATTTTGATGCTCCTTATACTGTTGGAAAGGTATTTATGATCTCTACAACTTTTTTGTTTTAGGTTTTCTATGATTCATCACCACTTTTATGTTATTTTTAAAATAATACTATGAATCTTTTGACCAATAGAATAAAATGCGTCCACATTTTTGTCACATAAGAACATGCCTTCACTGTTTTTCCCTAAAGTTTGATTAAGAGCTTAGATTTTGTTCCTCCTTATACAGTTTTAAAGGTATTTCTTAGATATGCAACTCTCTCCCCCCCTCTCTCTATCTCCCTTATCCCCCCTCTCTATCTCCCTGCATTGATCTCTCTCTTTCCCCACCTCAATCCTTCCCTCCATCCATCCCTCTATATTTTCCTCTCTATCCCCTTACTTCCCTAACTCTCTTCGTCTCCCCATCATTTTCTATATATCCCTCTGTCACTCTCTATCTCTCACTCCCTCAATTTCCCACCCGATCCATCCATATACGTCTCCCTCCCTCCCCCTCTCCATCACTCTCTCTCTATCTTTCTCTCTGCTTCTTTCTCCCTCTATCCCTCACTCTCTCCCCCTCTGCCACTATTTTTATCTATCTACCTCTCTCTCTCTCTCTCTCTCTCTCTCTCTCCTTCCAACTCTTTTCCTCCCTCTGAATATCTCCTTCTCTCATCTTCACACCATCCATCAATATTCCTCTCCCTCCCTCCCTCACTCTCTCATTCTTTCTCCTAATATTTCTCTCTCTCTAAACCCACGACCTTCAATCTCTCTCCCTCTCTCTCTAAACCCCTAACTCCCAATCTCTCTCTCTCTATGTATATATATAACCCTAACCCCAAATATTTATCTCTATCTATATAAACCCCTAACCCCAAATATTTCTCTCTCTCTCTCTCTCTCTAAACCCCTAAACCCGAATCTCTCTCTTTCTATCTATGACTATCGTTTTCTATCCCTATCTCTCTCTAAACACCTAATCCTCAATCTCTCTCTCTAAACCCCTAAACCTCAATCTCTCTCTCTCTCTCTCTCTCTCTCTCTCTCTCTCTCTCTATCTCTCTCTCTCTAATTATATAAACCCCTAACCCCCAATCTCCCTCTCTCTCTAAACCCCTAACCTCGAATATCTCTCTCTTTAAAACCCTAACCCCCAATCTCTCTCTCTCTCTCTCTCTCTCTCTCTCTCTTTGCTTAAAATCCTAACCCTTACTCTCTCTCTTTAAAACCCTAACTATGAATCTCTCTCTCTCTCTCTCTCTCTCTCTCTCTCTCTCTCTATACCTTAACCCCAATCTCTCTCTCTCTAAACCCCTAAACCACAATCCTTCTCTCTCTCTCTCTCTCTCTCTCTCTCTCTCTCTCTCTCTCTAAACCCCTAAATCTCTCTCTCTTTCTCTCTCTAAACCCCTAAACTCCAATCTCTCTCTCTCTCTCTCTCTCTCTCTCTCTCTCTATTTATATATCTCTTTCCCTCTCTCTCCCCCTCCCTCTCTCTCCCTCTTTCCCTCCCTCTCTCTCCCTCTCTCCCTCCCTCTCTCCTGCCAACTCTTTCCCTCCCTCTGTTCCTCCTTCCCACTCTCACACTCTCATTCCATCCCTCTCTCCATATTTATCCCACCTTCTCTCATACTTCCTCTCTCTTCCTCCCTCCCTTTATCTCAAAATCAACCACCTTTCATCCCCCCCCCCCTCTCTCACACACACACACACACACACACCCTCCCTTCCTCCTCTTGCTCTCTCTTCTGCCCTCTCTCTCTCTCTCTCTCTCACACACAAACACACACACAAACACACACACTCATGCTCCTTCCCTCCCTCCCATGCTCTATCCCTCCATCCCTATAACCCCCCCCTATCTCTCCATCTCTCCCTCCCTCCCCATCCCTCCATGACCCTCACTCTCTCTCCCTGAACTCCTCCCCTCGAATCTCTCCCTCCTTCAATTTTTCCCTAGCCTCCCTCCAACCGCCATAATCTATATATTTCTCTCTCCCCATCCCTCTAACTCCTTTCCTACCTCACTGTTTATTCCACCCTCCCTTCCCCCTTATCTTTGTCTCATTAAATTGATATCTCGCTTAACCCCACCTTATTCCCCGTCGTTCTCTCTCTCTCTTCATCCCTCTATATCCTTCCCTACCTCACTGTGTTTTCTACCCTCCCTTAATCCTTCTCTCCCTCATATCTCTCTTTCTTTCTCTCTCCCTCATCCTCCCTTTCTCCCTCGCTCATCCTCCCTTTCTCCCTAACTCCCTCCTTGCATCAATCTCTTTCTATCCCCCAACTTGGTCCTTCATTACCTCTATCTCTCTCTCTCTCTCTCTCCATCCTTATCCCCATAATTTTATCTCTCTCACTCCCTAACTTCCACCCTCTCTCTTCCTCGCCCCACTCTCTCTCTGTCTCTCTCTCTCTCCAAGCCTCAGTCCCTCCCTCTCCTTCACTCCCTCTCTATGTTTGTCACCCTCCATTTTTTCCTATCTCACTCATCCCCTCCCTCTCTATATTTTTATCTCTCCATATTGCTATCTTCCACCCTCCTCCACTCTCCCTCACCATCCCTACCTTCTCCTCTCTCTCTCCCTTTATCCCCCACTATCTATCCATCTCTCTTTCACTCTTGCTCTCCATTCTTCCCTCTCCCTCCATCCATCCATCATGTATGCTCCCTCTCTCCCGCCCTTTCTCTCTCTCCCTATCACTCTCTCTCTATTCCCATATCTCTTCATATTTCTCTCTCTCACCACTCCCTCACCATCCCTCTCTCAGTTTCCCTCCCTCCCTTGACTATGCTTGAGAGAGGAAAATGACAAAAGAGTCACAGATTTAGTTTTTTTAAAAATAGGAAACAAATGGTGTTGAATCATGAAAACAATATAACTACAACATTGTAGGTATTCGAAATACCTTTGCAATGGTATAAGGAGCATCAAAATTTGAGTTCCGGATAAAAAAATTTGGCCAAAATACCGATTTTGTTCATTTGTGTAATAAAAGCGCGCGTGCGTTTTTAAAAGCATGCACACATTCTTAGAAGTGCACACACATTCTTAGAAGTGTGCACATGTATTTAATAATATGTGTGCATTAATAACGTGTGTGCATTAGTAGCATTACTATAACCTTTTATCCCCTTGCCCATTTTGAAAACAAATTACATGATACTAGCTTAGACTAAGGTCTACAATCTAAAATTGTCATGTACCCAAAATTTCATAAGAGTAGTTTAGCAAAATTTTCAAGGTAAATTTTTTGCTATGGTTATTTAGTCTCACAAAAAAATTCATATATAAGAGATAAGATACTCATACATAAATGTACCAAACCTTAACTATTCAATATAGATTCATAAACTCTCTACTTGAACTTCTCTCCTAGACATTTATAAATGGAGATAGTACATCTATATTCCCAATCTAGCCATCTTAACTATTTTAATTAATATGATACTTAAGATGGTCACTAAATTTACTTTTCCATAAATAAGCTTGATTTTCTATGGAATAGATTTGTTCAATAGTAATAACCAAAATGTGCTCAAACAAAATAATAATTACATTAATATTACATCGTTATATGCAAGGAAACTAGAACAATTAAGCATGTTTTGAAAGATCAAGTCGTAGATACATCCAACTTAAATAATTCAACCTATCATACTAATTAATCCTATCATAATCACTCACATAGATAAGAAACCAAAGATAACTATATTTAAGCCCCATAATTCATTCAATTCATTCGACATATTAACAAGATGCATTTCATGATCAATATGAAAATTATCTACAAGATATACCATACCAATCATATACTCATATTTTAAAGTAAATGGAGACACCATCACCACATCATTTAAACGGATAAGACACACAAGAAGATACATAAGAAGAAACACATAACACACACATAAGATGTCACATCCCGACCTTGACCCTATTGCATTAAAATGTAAATGATGTAATATTGTTATAAAATCATGGTGAGGAGCTCAAGGCCAAGCCCCCACCATCGATTTATTGATGCATATGGTTTGCGTGCTAGTAATGCACATTGGAAATTCAAACATCATGTAAATATGCATTTTAATAAAATACCCACAACTAGCTATGCAATGCAACAAGAGATGGGGGCATGGTTTTACAAGGAATTGGGAGGGAAATATTAAAACCCTTGGAGCCAATCAGGTCAAGCCAAGTGTCAATGAGAGAACCAATCAAACCCTCAACTACCCATGTTGACTTTTGTACCCAATCATTGATTTCTCCCAAGAGTTGGTTGAGGTAGTTAATTCCTTGGGGAATGGGAGGTATGGCTGTCCAAATTTGGGTATGGGCAAGCCACCCTACATGGGAAATCACGTTTTGCTTCCTGGGAAAGAAAAGAGCCATGAATTGCTCCCCAAGTCATTATCCATTAACCAGTTGCTCTCCCTCACGAGTGGAGAGCTACCTGGGCGTTTTTCTCAAGAGATTTCCTATGTTTTCCTTCATCTTGCAGGCTGGGAAGGGCGTTTTTTCTTTGGTGACCAATGGGGAAGAGAACAGATTGATTTGGGGTTTCAATGGGGCCATTTTGGGCCATTTGAAATGCTCATAGCATGGGGGAGAAATCAGATTGCTCCCTGGGGATGAATTTCCCTTCCCACGGTCTGATTTAGTGAGCCACGATTTGGAGATGAACCCATGGATCCTATTTTGTAAATCCCATTGTTAAACGTGTATCCATTCCCAATGATTGTGTTTGCTGTGTGAGAAAAGAGTATGTTGGGGTATGGGTTATGGGTCTCCATTGTTTTGGCTTGAGATTGAGAGAAAGCATCCAAGGTTCAAATGTAGCCTGATAAACCCAGCTTTGGACTGGCTTGGCTCAGATGAAATGGTTAATTGGGCTGTGCATGAGCTTGAATGCCCCCTTTTCCTTGTAAGAATCATGCCCAGCTTGGGGGTGGCAGTTTTCTTGAGAGATTGATGAACACAACTAGCCTATGGTTGGGTGGAACGTTGCAGCGACATAGCTAGTTGTTTGGGACAATTGCCCAATGAAGATAAGTGTTTTTCTGTCTATGTATTTACTTCTGCAATGTTTAATTAATGATTATTTTGATATGCTGGATGAGCATGAATTGTGTGTGGATGTTTTTTTAATTCCGATGTGCATAATTGGTTTGTTTCACATCTCCACACTCATATTTTAATTATATGAATCTAACGAATGGGCTGAGATCATGTGAAAGCCCCGAATTTGGCATCATGCTCCCTGCCTTGCATTGGATAAATGGGTGGGTACGTGACATAAGAGAGACATTTTTAAACGTGGTTCACCCAATCTAGGGCTACGTCCACAAAGGAGGTTATTTTTATTAAAACCAAGATGAAGGGTTACATTCTACTGCGACACAATTGTCGCAAGGCTTATTTTCTTCAAGCCTTCCTTATTTGAAGCATTTTTCCAAAATAACATATCCTTTGTTGAAAAGATAAGGTTTTTCATATAACAACACAAGGGATGGTGTAATTAAAAACCCTTCTAACAAATTCTAAATATTAAAAGAAATTAATAACTCCTTCTATTCTATAACTTGTATATCCAAATGTAAATTCTTATATACATACCATAAGTCACATCATGATGTAATAATACCAAGACATAAGTCCATAACCCCAGTATATTATATCACTAATAACAAATTAATATACTCTTTTAAAAACACTAATGGCATATATCCATCATCCCTAAACCATTCGACTATTATCCATACTTATTTTATTATCACTCTAGCTATTAATAACCCATTATATCATGAAAAGTTATACAATCTCATCATGAAAAATTATACTCTCTCTCCATAATCAACCACGAGTTCTATTCTTTGATAAGTAATGAGCACTACCTTGAAATCACTTACCATCCTTATCACCATTATTAATACATCAATATGCCTAAGCCATAATATTCCCCTAGATGGATATTACACAATCAATATGCATGACCATAAATAATTCACTTATCAACTTTACCCAAATAATTGCTTAGATGAATTAAATATTTAACTCTACATCATACACTAAAATTACTTAGTCACAATGATATAAATATTTGTATCATTTATATATTCAGTAAAGTTGATCTTGAACTCATTCATTCCAAGACATATAACTATGATTACTTATATCAACAAGAGCTACAAGCAGCAATGTCTATGACATTAGCTTGCAGTATAGATGCAGATGCATGGGCATGCATAGAAATGCAAATGAGAATTGCATAGACATGCAGTTTGAATACATAAATACAAGAAAATATTTCAGTGTGACTTAGAGCACCAACCAGGAACTATTCATGGAAACAGTTAAACAAGTTCTATGACTGAATCACCTTCACCATTTACATGATGGGCTTGCATAACTTGGTCATCATTCTTTGTCTGGGATGCAGAATTTGGGTAGGTGCTATCAAAGCATTTGAGTTGACGAGGCACCCGCATTCATGGAAACAATTAAACACGTTCTATGACTAAATCACCTTCACCATTTACATGATGAGCTTGCATAACTTGGGCATCATTCTTTCTCTGGGATGCAGAATTTGGGTAGGTGCTATCAAAGCATTTGAGTTGATGAGGCACCTGCATTTTGTCAATTCACTAGTCATTCATAAAATTGACAAGAAAAAATGGCATAACAGCAAGATACTGGTTCAACATTCAATCAAATGGATTGAATAATAACATATACTTCGAATCTCTTACAAGTAGATACAGATACATGGTTCAAACAAAATACATCACATACATTTTGTTCCACTCTACTAGTTTTTTCTTGCAATGGCATCATAAGAACAGGATGACTGTGTAATTGATTCATGAGTCTAACATTATACTTGTGGTGATGATCTTATTAACTTTGTATTTTTGACCTAAAAGCTAGGTAGGACATAGTTTTTCCTTGCAATGGCATCATAAGAACAAGATGATTGTGTAATTAATTCATGAGTCTAACATTATACTTATGGTGATGATCTTATGGACTTTGCATTTTTGACGTGAAAGCTAAGTAAGAAATTTCAGGACCATCCCCGCATGCTCGTAGTACATAATTGTTGAATGCACTAATCTACGCAATACCATTAATTATGTGTGTGCTACTTGTCTACACATTTTCCTCCCTTATCGCCTTTCCTTTAGGAGATTCCATCCATTGAGGTGGAGCATGTATTCTACAACCATAATACCCTAAAGTGGTGACGAGTGGTAAGGTCCCAAAATATCTCACCAGGTAGATTGGAATATCTTACCTAAGCAAAGTTAGCTTGGGTAAGATTCAGAACCAACCCTTCTTCCTAAATATTTCAATATACATTTGAAGACCATTTCTATTTTTGGGTTTTACTTTTGTGACATTGTATTGGTGATCATTCTATCTCTGAGGAAGCTGCGGGGTTTTCTCCTTTATTGTTTCCCCGAGTAAAATATTGTGTCTCTTGTGTTTATGATGTGCTTGTTATTCTCTCAGTAAGATCCTAGATGACTATTGATTAAATTGTAAAAATTTAACACTATGCAATTCACAATAGAATAAGCAAGTGATACTAGAGTAATATAACAATATAAGTTATAGTTTCTTAGAGACCAAACAAAAATAGTTCATGTTTGCAAACTAACATGTTAAAACTCCAATCACAAGGGATTCAATAATTTTTTCATTCCAAATGTTCTATATAGAGAAGAAAAGGACTGCACTTACTTAGGCTCATCTTGGAAAGGCCAATTGATACAACATCAACATTCTATGTTTGTGGTGATTGATCATGTTATTTATAGTTTCCTGAAAATGCCCCTTTCCTAAATTTTACAAGATGGAATTTACCTAACTCTGTTAACTTTCCACTCCCTAATATCAACACTAAATATGACATTATTTGTCATCCACAATTAATGTGAATTATGGATGATTAGGCATTATATATGGAGGTGGATTGAAACTTGTTAATATATAATTGCTTAATGCTTGATAATGTGTCTCATGTCTACTCTAAGGATATGGGCCTTCTTCAGCTAAAGCTAGATTTAATCAAAATTAAAATCATTATAAGGTGAATGGAACTATCATTATTTCCGCATGCCCCCATTCTGAGCAGCTTGGTTTTCAAGTTAAAAGGTTTCTGAGGGGCCTGTCAGTAAACAAGGGTTCCATTAGTGTGTTGGAACTTTAATTGCTCTTGAAACTGTTTTAATTCATGTATGATAAATTTGATGTTCATCGATTTAGTCATTTTCTATTTTTTGAACTTTCGGTTACATGGTTGTTTTCTCAATGTGTATATGGTTTTCCGTCAAATATCAACTTCTAGTGACATTCTGAGTTCTTAATTTTTGGATCATAACACTAAATTTCCCAATGTCAATACGATTCCCTGTAAGAAGCATTAAACTATTTAAGCCACCTCTACAAAATCATAGTAGAACAAGCAATTCCTAGAAAAGAAATTGACAAAAAAGGGGTTATGCTTCCACGAAGATAGTCAAATAAATGAAAGCTACAAGTAGTTCTAAATTCTAATAGCTAGCTCCTACAAAAGAATAAATATCCAAAGAATTAGACTGCACTATTTTCAATAATCTATATTTTCTTTCTCTTTAAGATGAATAAGTTAAATTTTACATAGGAATGGCCATAACCTGAAAGAATAAGCACCCAAAAAGATCTTGAAATTCTATTCTGATACCGTTCGATTCTTATTCTGCAGTGCTACTTATTTAATTTACATACTTGACAACTTAAGTTCAAATCAAGCTTGGGACTAAAACAAGAAACATAGTCCTAGGTCAAATTTCCTCATCTTTTTTAGTGCATTTTTATATCTTCATCGTAGCAGTTAGATCTATTTTATTGATCAGGATAATGATTAGACAAATGTTATCTTCTATCACTGCATATAAAAAATATCAAAGGTAAAATGCTAAACATACCTTCTCTATTTTTAATTTTGAAAATAATTTTTGCAGCAATTTGTAATTCTGGATCATATCGTATTCTATCTTTGCTTCAAAATTCACCTAATAAATAGAAGAACATAGAGAAGCCCAAGGGAAATCTCAAAATTTCAAGCTGTCCAACCAAAAAAGAAGCTTCCAAACCTCATTCTCTTTGGCATGGCCTTAAAAGCACTAGAGTATAGAAAATCTAACCTTGTGCATAGGGACAACTGCTGGGTGAATCATATCCACCATTTGGCACTGAAATGCACCTGAATCTTCCTACACATAGATAATGATAGGTTTCAATAACTATGGACCTTAAAATTTTCTATTAATAATTTATATGTATCTTCAACAAGATTCAATTCAAGATGGGGATTTTAGAGACAAAGAGGTATCCCTCGTTGAAGTTCTCTCTATTTTATTTCCTAATCTCATGAAATAACTAGCCATGTTTGAAATCAATTCTTTGGAAAATCCGTACAAACTATACCTAGTTGTTGAAATTAATTCATGACATAATTTTGTTATTACTTCAACAATACCTTCCACCTTCAAGACTTAGTCATTCTAATGATGAACAAAAAATACTCAATCCAAGGAAAAATCCAAGGCATGTCCAAGATATTCTTTGTAATGGAACTCCATTGTACTATTTTGAGTTGATCCTTGAGAATCCTTATCAATATAATCAACACACTACTCATCATGGGAAATGCAACATCTACAGGGTCTAGAAAATTGTAAATTCTACAATTAACCTATGCTAATTATTTGCCAAGTACTTCTTTAGTTTATGGAAAGAAAGTAATGGACCAAGTTAATATCAATAAGTACTTCACACTTATTGTGATACAAAAATATAGTGAATATGATATTAATAAATCTCTTCCTTTATATATGAAATATAATGTTGGTGTTATTGATGAACCTCACGGTTTTCCTCATCCTCACACCATGCAACACAACATTGATCAAGTTCTAGGTTCACCGATTTTCCATTTTCATGCATATCATGATACACCTATTGCACCTATTCATGGACCTTCCTTTTTTTGTTGATTCAAAGTTCTCCTCATACTCTCATAGTCCACCAACAAGGTTCATGTCAGTGCATGGTATCCTCCAACTTTAGAAGGAAAGACTTCCTCATTATTGTTGTCCTCCATATTCTTATTACAAATTTAGTAAGTATTCACTTCTCAACTTGCTTCTACATGTGGCAATTCTTAAGCAACATGAAATACAAGGACTAAAATATTAATAAAGGAAAGGAAAGAACAAAAATAATAGGCCACTTTTACCTATGTATTCCTTATGTCTTATGTATACTTTTCTCACTTTCTATACAATATCCAAGTACGGGCCAAATTCCTAGAAAATGTAAAGTTTTTTTGATCTCTAATTACAATACAATTATACACGTTGATCAATTTAAAAATGTCTATTTTTAGAACAATATCACAATTTCTATCTCATCTATAGAAACAATAAGCACTGATTTGAAAAGGTACAATTTTACCTATGGTTTTGTGGAGCTATCTGATGTTTATGTTCGATTATACTAGAATAAAAGGAATAACCTTTTGCTACACAAACAAATATATATTAATTTATTAATAACATTAACATATTGGCCACTATGTCAAATTTATATTTATTTAAAACTAACACCCCCCCTTAATCTTGACTTGGGAACAATGAAGGGATATTACTATTATCCCTCCTCAATGATAACTTTATCCCTCCCAAGCAAAGTGTGAAATTTAACAAATTTAGCTTTTGTCAAGGATTTGGAAAAGATGTTTGTAGTCATATACTTAGTGTGACAATATTTCATATGAATGATACTTGATGTTAAGAAAGTTGAAGGGTATCCAATCATAATAAGGTACAAACAATCTCTCATCTAAGACTACTTTTTAGAATAACAAACTACAAAAAACAAAAAATATTCATGATGGCAAGAGAATGTCATTAGGATTAACCATTAACAACATCAAATTGCTTATAAGTTGGTGACTGAGGTAGAAACTAAAGAATAAGTGAGAACACTCCTAACATCCAAGGTTGATGAACCTCTAGTAGTAGGGAATAAACTTATTCTGGTTGATATCCTACAATGATGATGCTTGCAATGGGGATTTGATCCTCCTATGAATCCTCAACATGGCACAATATAGTGCCCAAATGGTGTAGTTTAAGGAAAAATGTTGAAGGAGTCTACTGTTGTCATATAATGGTGAAGTTACAAGTTCATTATGAGACTTGAGTTATCATTGGATATGTTGTTAAAAGAGCTTCTCTTAGTTTCAAGAATTATATATATTCTCTACTGACGAGGCCAACCACGTGAAGGTGGAAGCTCATTTGGCCCCACCCACCCACCCACCCTAGAATCAAAGAAAAAATTCGTCAACCTTGATGTGTTCTTGAATCATATGAAATGTGCCAGTGGCATATTTTCAAGAGTGGCATTATGATCTTCTATCGACAATTTCCATTGTCTATGCTTGGAATTTTTCCTACTCTTCACTTCCTTCAACTGCAATCGGGTTGCTATGACCAAATGACTGTATTGAGCACATATAACATCTGACTCATAGTCTTGAAAAAGAATATGGCCTTTACATCTCCTTACTTCTGCAAACAAATTTCCCATTAAAACCATTGAACCCACTGCATATGTATAATTTGACGGGTCTTTAAATTCTTGCATCAACATGCTTTTCGACCTAGTGCATCTCCATAGTAAATAATGCACATTTTCTGGATTATCTGCCAATGCAATTACTGCAAATACATCACCTTCTCTAACCAAATCAGAAACACAATCATAATCTTTGTCAATCACAACCACTTCATTATCGCGCTCTACATCGCTGATATTTCCAAATGGGGGCAATGGTGTCAATTCTTGGTGTCTCCATGGTTTGACAAATTTGTTAGTTTGGTTTTGACACTCATCCAAAGACTCTACATCATCAATACATGCAAGAAAAAAGCAAGAGTACTTTCATTTCTCGATTGCGTGTATGTTTGCCATTTTCTTACTCCTAATGGAGTGTAAGCCCCTTGTTTTCGATATTACAGTACAATTATGTGGCATTGATCTGTCAACATCGCCCATTGCAATATTCTAGAAAAACCTTCTCACATTACCCATCCTTTCATTGAATTCATGGCTCAAATTTTGTTTGCACCAATTAACAACATCGTTTGAATTTGCTTGAACTGTAATTCCTACCATCGTGCTGAGTGAGAGTGCTTGATATATTTATATATTTGATCCCTGAACAAATTCATAAAATCTGTCAAAGAGATATCACTTTCAACTAAATTAAGCTTTCTTGATGTTGTCGTTGAATCTATAACTGCAGTATAATCAACATAAACATATCTCTTCCATTTCACAATGTGATTTGACAATTAAGGATTGTTTGCATCAATGGGGTAGTTAGCATTAAAAAGGGCCAAATCAGAACATTCCTCACATTTTTTACCTCTGATGCATTGTTTCTTATAGAATACTGGATGATTCTCTTGCGCACATAATATTTTAGATACAAATTCCTGAACACTCGAAGGAGGGGGGTTATTTGGCCAACACTGCATGCAAAAAAGTTAGAAATGTCTCATAATATAATTTCAATTCTACATGGTATCGACAACAACATGTGTCATGAACAATGATGGGCCTGACATACCATGGCTTAAGCTTCACAAATGTGCTAAGGGAAATCTTCACATCAACATTACTCTCCATACAAGTTTTGAACATTTCCACTTGAGTGATCTATGTTATGTGTTTGGCATGAGTTTCATAGTTTCCTTTCGATATACGATGTCGCACAACATCCTTTTCATTTCGTAAGGCACGTGAGTTTACATGCCAAAACTCTTTTACCCTGTCCCTCACATTATCTAGAAGTCTATCTTGATAAGGTTGCCTACAAATAACACCCTAGCATGCAACTTCATCATCCTCATCTAATTGAAACCTAAGCTTTTTATGCTTCCATAAACTTTTTCTTGATGTTTTTAACATTCTTGCAGTCGTAGACAACACACGACTTGTTGTAGTGTTTTTTGCCACAACCCATGTTAGAATTGATTTACGAGCAACCATGAAATTATGAGATCGTTTTCTTGCAAGTGATGCAAGGACCGAAGTCAGATTTTGTGATACAATCTGATTTGATTTAGCCTCTTTGGCACTTTGAATGCCCAATAATGTAATTGCATCTCTTAGACATTTCCGCTTTAACAAACTATGTAACAATTGAGCTTGTTCTATGACAGAAATACCTTTAAAATATTTTTTTATTATCTTATTTGCTCTATAACAAGCTGTATGATCAGGCATCAGAGGTCCCATTTCTTCAATTTTACTTGAATCCAAATTCTCCAAAAACTGATCGTCAATGACGATATTGTTACGGATTCCAGTTAATCTCTATAAATTGGTAAGTGTTGTAGGATGTTGTATGTTGGATGTCGACCCTGCATAAAAATAAATATAAATTTATAAGATTGTGAAATTTCAAATCAAATATATATATACTCAAGTATTATAAAGTAAATTATAAACATATAAAAAATTATTTACTCACCAATCATGGTCTCAATATCGACGCTACCCATAGTTTGCTCCACATTTGTCGTTTCCTCGTCACCTCCATGTTCCTCATTTCTTTCATCAACGTGTTCCTCGACAATTTGCATTCCTTCATCACCGCCATGTTCATTCACATTTTGCATTTCTTCATCACCGCCATGTGCCTCCACGTTTCTTTCCATTGCTCTTTTTTCTCTTAAATTTCTCATAGAAACACGGCTTCTCTCTTTCCTTGCCTCTTCATCAACTCTGTTGCGATCATATTTTCTTTGATGTTTTCTTTTGTTTCCCATGTTGAAAGAATTAAAAACCTAAAATCCAATGCATGAAAAGATATGAGAATTGAGAGTTATATGCTGAAAAAAAAGAACAGAATTGGGAGTTATATGCATGAAAAAAATCATATGAAATCAGTACAGAATTGAGAGTTAATGGTATCCCATCCGAGATGGTAGAGGAGATGGACAACTAAAGAGGTGACCCAGAGATGCCACAATTCCCAATGCAAGCTGGGAGTCACAGCAATCGAGGCACCCTTCACTTTAGATATAGACAAATAAAGACCAAGGGGGAGACCCTATAGCCAATCAAGGAAGATTTGCCAAAGCAAATGTTCCTAGGGAGATGTGTAATTTGAGTTATGGAAACCAATGCAAGCTTAGGTTGGCCCAAGAGTTTAAGTGTGGTTGAAAAGGCTTAAGATATGAGAATTGTTTCAACAAATGAATGAGTTAGGTCACCTAGAGATATCAAAGAGATAGATCTAGTACCATGAAATACACAAGTGGGACCCACCTCCTTAAAGTATGGAAATGACCCAAATGGGACCCACAAGGTAAAGTTAGGAGTGAAATGGCACTAACTGGTGTTTGATGATGTGGATATATGGATCCAAGTTAGATTAGGAAACACCCACATATGGGATCTAGCACATGACACAATCCCCAAGAAGTGCGAATTGACCCAAGGAGACTAGTGCCTTAAAATGAAGGGGTAAATGGAGTCCAAACTATGCCAAATTGTAGATTGGGATAGTCAAGGTAATTATCAAGGTGGGTTTTAAGTGGCATGCCCCAAGGTAGGCTAGATCTCCATAGATCCAAGGTTAAATTGAATCACCCAATGACCCAATTGGGGCACAACCCTCAAAATGAGGAATGGGGCCCACAAGGAAAAAATCAAAGAAGTGAACACTAGGTGTAGGTTATCAATTGAGAGGATTGCAAATCAAGTGGGATATCACCTACCCATGTTTTGGAAGTAGCAAAACTCACCCTCCCAAGGAGTGCGACCTCACCCAAGGAAGGCTAAGTGCCTTGGAAAGTGTTCAAATGAATCCCAATCCACACCAAACTATAGATCCAAATTGTCATGGATGCTATAGAGGTGGATTTTCAATAACTTACCCAAATCCAAGCTAGATCCAAGTAGATCTAGGAAAATAGAAAAATAGGGTTTTGATTTTAATGGCGTTTCTGACCAATAGGATGGAGAGAAAGCGAAATCAATACGTACCTTGTAGATCTTACCTCAAAGATTGCGACCTCTTAGCATATGGAGAATTATTTCCCTAGTTACAATTCCAAGCTTGATCCAAGAGTCTTCAACCGAAATCGTCCAAGCCCTAGGAGGAGAGATGTCCCATGAAAACATGTAAATCAAACTACATCAAGTTAGATTTGATCCACAAATCCATAAGATCTAAGCATCTCATATCAAGAAAGCAATCAATGGACAAAGCACAATTGAAAACCTCCCTCAATATGAAGATGTTTTTTCCCATGGGGGATGTAGTACCCCCTACAATCTTCCCACAAAGCAAATCATTAAGCGAGCTTGAAGCAATTCCGCCTCCCTTCAATTGATGTCGATTTCACCTGTAAAGCAAAGAATGTATAGAAGTAAGATGCAAGAATAGATAATGCGAACTCTTAGATGAAAATCGTATTGCTAATGCAAACTCCTAGCTAAAATATTTTGTAAAACTATCTAGGCCAAGAGATTATATACAACTATTGGCCGAGCAATTGTGGGATCCTATCCAAATATCACGGGAATTTAATGTGTCGACCCCTAAAAGATTCTCGGGGCATTATGTGACACAACTCTCGGTCTAGAAATGTTTTAAACTCTAGGGCGAGAGTTTAAACTAACTTTCACCCAAGTGTTTAGATTAACTTTGGGTTAATTTTAGATTAGGAAAAATTCTCGCCCAAGACATTTTCAGGGCCGAGAGTTTTTGGTCAACAATTCCAGCACCATTTCTGCAGTATTCAGAAATGTGTCACTTTAACAAGGTTGAAACACTGCAAAACATGAGAATTACATGTCGAAGTTTATAACAGTAGATTCATCATTCAATCTACTTTCTCATAATATAATACTTTTTGAATTTCATTTAGGATTTCTATTTTTTTACTAACCTTTATAATTAAAAAATTTAGTGACTTAAAAATCAATCACAATGAAAATTCAATATCACAATGACGAAGCCAAATTTTTTTTAAAAATAACAAGGATGTTCCTTGCAGTGTCCTCTTCAATGGGTTGGTTTTAGTTTGTTTGATCAAAGTCACATTTGAAAGAAAATGCGAAGACAAAAACATGTGTCGATAATGCACGATTTTTTGAACATATGTTGTTTCGATAAATAATAAAAAATAGTTCCCAAGTCTTAAAAGAACTCAAAATATAGTCCATGCAAAGTGTAGTGTGTGTAGATTATGAGCCTAAAATATTTTTCCCTAAAATGAATAACCATCTATCAAAAACCCGACGTCAACACAGGTCACTCATTATTCATACCTAAAATTTTCATGTATATGTCGTACATTCACAACAAATTTGTCCCACGATATGTCCATAAAAAGAATACGATTAGAAATATAATTCAATTCTCTAAAACCTTTGTGTTTACTTCACGTTTAAATTCTTAAGGGAGATATGGATTTGAAGAGGTCGAAGTTGAAAAACATAAAATTTAGCAATTGTTTTCTCTCAAAAACAAGCCAAAATTGTTTCCCAACTTCATGTTTTCACCCATGGCTATAATGAATTTCATAATTTAAAAAATATATAACATTAACACTAAATGTTTTCAAAACCAAGTTGTACACAAGAAAAAATTGTTATCTACAAATCCAAATTTTGTAAAGAAATTCCATCATTTAGGTATTGAATGTCGACTCTAATGAGAACATATGCATTATTTTTTGGAGAAAAATAACACACCAATGTTATGAAGACACAAATATCACATGGTCATACAAACTATCCATATATATATATATATTATGGAAGATTATTTTATTTTCTTAGACCATATTCAAATTTATTGTCATAGTACCTTGAATTGTCCTTCCATGTCAAGAGATTGTTATTTTTCCATATATGCATTGCCATGAATGCATAATGAGAGACCACCATTAGCTTGCACTCACCCATATGGTTCAAGAAATGTTAGATGTTGGTGTCATTCATCCTACCAAAAGTGATTTCTATGCACTAACGGTGATGGTTCACAAAACGGAAGGTTCATGGCATATGTGTCTAGATTATATAGCTCAATAAAAAAAGATGACCATTAAAGATATGCTTCTTATTCCTATTATTTATGAATTGTAGGAAATGATTTTATTTACCATGTTGGATCTCCATTCTAGATATTATGAGATCAAAATGAGACAAGAAGATGTTTTGAAACTACCTTTAGAACACATGAAGTTCATTATGATTTTTTGGCGATGTTGTTTGGCCTTACCAACACACCTTCCACATTTCAATCCTTGAAGAATTCTATTGTTAAACGCTTAGAAAATTATTGTTGTTATTTTTTAATGTAATACTAATCTACAACAAATCCTTGGGAGAGCATGTACAACATGTTGACATGGCATTACAAATATTGAAAGAAAAAAATATAAGGAAAGCCTTCCAAGTATGCCTTTGGGGTTCAAGAAGTGGAATATTTGGGACATATTCTATCTCATGAAGGTATCAAATTCTACCCTGACAAAATTAAAGCTATGATGGAATGGCCAATTCTGAAAACCTTAAATAATACTAGAGGATTCATATGATTAATAGTCTATTATTGCAAGCTTGCCAAGAACTATGGTGAAATAGTTGCGGCTCTAAAAACTTTATTGAAAAAGGAGGAATTTTCTTGGACTCAATAAGAACCCAAAGCTTTTGAAAAAATCAAATGGGATATTTGTACAACTCTTGTCATAGCCATGCCTATCTCTGATACGAACCGTTACACCAAAACCTCGAGATGTTAGTGAAGGCCATCCATTAGGATCTTAACATCCCACCACACTCCGCAGTCCAGACTCTGGGCTAGATGTATGCCTGTACGGTGGTGTCCCCTTTGTGCCGTACGAATCTCGGGCGAACACTGCAATGCCGACGTTGCCACCTACTATGTGACTCGAACCTGGGTGGAGGCTCTGATACCAAATGATACAAACTGTTACACCAAAACCTCGAGATGTTAGTGAAGGTCGTCCATTAGGATCTTAACAATCTCTACAAAACCTTTATTATGGTGTGTTATTCCTCAAGGCATGGCATTGGTGTAGTTTTAATGCAAGAAGGAAGGCCCCTTCCCTATAAAACATACCAACTTGAGGGAAAAATATTACTCTTGAACCAATTCATGAAATAGAATTGTTTGCCATACTACATGTAATTAAGAACTTCCATCCTTACCTAATAGGAATACCCTTCAAGGTAAGAATAGATCATGATATTCTTAAGTAATTCTTGCAACAAAAGTGGTAAAATAGATTCTATATTATGATAGATACAAAAAAGAAAATAAAATGTGGTTCCATATGCACTTTGAAGGAAAGAAGAATACATAGATGGCTTAGATTGTGCTATTTTCATTCCATAATCTTATTGTCTAGAAGAAACGAAGATAGAATAGAAGTAAGATTAGAATGCATGCAATATAGTTCAACAAATACAAGAGGATCCTAGTGCATTAGATAAATTTTCGCGGAAGAATGCTCCATAATTATGATATAAAGCTTACGTATATTTATGTAAGAATTACCAATTCAAATCCGGGTCTTTTGGAATTGCATACTTCTTGTATAAAAGGCCATTCAGGGTTCTTGAAAACTTGCCATAAAATGATAAATAATGATTTTATTTGGAAATCTCTTAAAACTAATGTTTAAAATTTTGTGGCAAGATGTTGAGTTTTCCGAAAAAAAAATGGGAGAGACAATCAAAACTTAGGACTATATAACCATTAGCCATACCAAGTTCATGTTAGGAGGAGGTCTCAATGGAAGAATGCTTCAGTATGGTACCAAGTCAGTGTTAGGATAAAGTCTCAATGCATAATGTTTTGTGGAAGAATTAGTCACTATGTTATCAATATTACATATACGTATCTAAGAACTTTGAGCTCAAATTGAAGCTCTTTTGGAAATGCATGCTTCTTGTATAAAAGGCCATTCAGGGTTCTTGAAAACTTGCCATAATATGATAAATAATGATTTTATTTAGAAAGGTCTTAATACTAATTCTCAAAATTTTGTGGTAGGATGTCGGGTTTTCCAAATAAAAAATGGGAGAGGATCGAAATCTTAGGACTTATATAACCATTATCCATACCAAGTCAGTGTTAGCAAGAGGTCTCAATGGATTCTATCACAGGACTACCAAAGTTTGAAGGAAATAATGTCATCATGGTAGTGGCAAATCGACTCATAAAGTATGCCCATTTATGTTCTCTTTCTCATTCTTTTAAACAAAGTACCATAGTTGTATCATCTATGGAAACAATTCAAAAGATGCATGAAATACATAAAATTGTTCTGAGTGATAAAGATCCAATTTTCACTAGTAATGTTTGGACTAAATTTTTTTCTTGTTTGGGAACTCAATTGGCTCATAGCTCCTCTTACCATCCTCAATATTATGGGAGAATTGAGATTGTGAATAAATGCCAACAACGGTATCTTTATTTCTTTGCATTCAACAAAACACACGATGGTTCAGTTGGTTTCCCTTGGAAGAATGGTTTTACATGTCCTTCCATACTACATAGAAATGTCTCCTGTATACCACTTTATGGATAGCATCCCCCATTCATCACATCACCCTTGAAAGGAAAATTTAATGTTCAAGAAGCAAAGGATCACATAAATCACTAATAGCAGGTTCTTTAAATATTGAAAGACAACTTAGTTATAGCACAAAATGGGAACAAGAGACTAGAAGATCAACAGCATAGTGAAATGAAGTTTGAAAATGGGGGATTGGGTATTTTTTAGGATACAACCATACAGACAAATGCCCCTATAAAAGGCTACATAAGATTGGAAGTATGGATTACATATCGGATTTTCTTCGATCTTAACGTGTACATCCAATCTTCCATATTCCACGTTTAATAGGTGACAAGATCCCAATTGAAACTACTTTACCATAGATTAATAAATGGAAAATCATACTATAACATGAAACAATCATTGAAACATAGATCAAGCATTTATGCAATTAAGCAATTATTAAGTACCTCATCAAATGGAAGAGCCTGCCAAGAGAAGAGGTGACATCGAAAAATGATTTCTTCATGCAAAAAGATTCATATTTAATCAGGTATTGAGGACAACAATTATTTTTAGAAGAGGGGCATGTCAAGCCTTAGGTATTGTGATATTAAATTTCTATTATTATATTATGTTGTCTTTATTGGTTAGCTATAACTTTAATTGTAATTGCACCTTTGTTTCCTATATATACTTAGGATAACTAGTTTTATAAATAATCACATATGGTGCATTTGATATAATGTAAAAGGAGGTTGCCCCTTCAAAGAGGATCCTTTTTCATTCTCTTTATTTCCTTCTCAAGTATGGATTTACTTTCCACCCCCTTAAATTCTTAGTAGATTTATGAATATCTATGGCCATGACTTGATGTGGACAGTCAATTTTTGGGATGTAAAGGAAATGTGGAAGGTTACACATTGGAGTTACAATTGAATGCCACCAATATTCAACAAAAGCCTTAGATTCTTGAAGGGATCATTTGGGATGTTTATTATCGAAACCTCCATTTGGATAAAGATGTCGGTGGTGCAATACGGTATGCTTCTAAACCATGCTAAGATGGAAGCATAATAAATACATGAAGAGGTGGACTAGTAGGAGGACTTGATGATGAGTTGAATATTCAAGAAGCATATTAAATATTGGAAATGACGGACATAGAGAGTCTTGAATGTGAATGGAAGATGCGTTGTGAAAATAATGCAAAAGTTACATATATAGTTGATGGTAGGTAGAGATGAGAAAGATTTGCACCAATGAATATTTCCTCATAAAGGATGAGAGAAGTGAATATAGAGTGTAGAATGACAGAAAGAATTAAAGAAATGAAAAAGGAGATTTGGTTGGTTTAGATATGAAGGAAAAGAAAGTGCCTATGCTAATGTAGAGGATAAGAGAGTTAGAGGAGATTGAGTGAACTCTTGAAGAATTGAGATAGAAATGTAATGATGAAACTGATGATGTAGATGCTTAAGCCAAATGATTAATGAAGTTGACTGAGATCACTAAGCCTCGAATTTTATAAGGGTTGAATAAGTGCAAAATTAGGAGGAAGATGCATTTGATTATACACCTAATTTTTTTCATAGGCACATCAACATCAATGCCACTATGAAGGAGGTAGATCAAAATGACAATGATGCTAATATGTACCTTGTCTTTTCCACTACACATTTTTCATTAGTCTAGTGCATGTTACCATCAGTGAACATCGTGTGAGTATGTGTGTTTTTAATAGTCAGACTATGCCTATAGTAATGATCATGAATAGTGTGAATGTGGTTGTAGGAAGAAGCCATAATTTAGCCACAATGTTGTTTATTTTATAATGTTGTCGATAATGTCAACCCCCTTCGTACAATAGTCATGACACCTAGGATTTCCACTCGTACCAAGTTAGGTGACAATAATGGTGACTCAACCAAAGTTTTGCTATTTTCTATTTTTTCTAAAATAATTTCCTAAAATTCTTAATATTTTCTAATTTTTCTTACGAAAATTCTTAAGGTTTGCTAAAAAAATTATGATTTTGCCATTTTCTAGTTTTTCTTAAGATTTGCTAAAATTCTTAAGATTTTTCCATTTTCTTGTTTTTCCATGTTAAGATTTAGTAATGTTCAAGTCAATATTTATACACTTTTATATAATTACGGATCCTTAAAATTTTCCCTATATGCTAAATTGTTGAAAAAACTAGTCCATAATCTAGGGTTCCATGTACTGTACTTATGTTGACTACCAACCAATAACACATGAATGATTGATTGTGTGTGTCAAAAGGCTCACCATGGTCATGTGGATCCAAATTGGGATGACCTTCCATACATAAATTACCTTGGTATAGAGAAACAATGATGATTTAGAAGGAACACTGCCATTGCAGAATATAATTATACTAGAAACTAGTGAGGAGCACTTTCTCCTTTATTCTCTCAAGGGTATGTTCCTCATATGAAGGGTTATGCACATCTAACGGAAGTTAGAAGGAGTTTTCTTCCCATAAATAATAACTATCAATATACCATCCCATACCATCCTCTAAATTACACCATTCATGTTGGTTGGTAGTATATTCCCCTTCAATGGACACTATGATTCACATTTCCTTGAATAAATCAATCACTTTGTTAAGATACTTCATTGCCATGTGGCCATTCCACTAGGGTTTAGGGCACTGATTTGCAAGCAATGTAGCACATTGAATGTTGATAAAAAATAATCATATAAATATACTCAAACAAATGCCTATAAATACTCTATCAAAAGGAAAATGGCATTGGTCTAACTACAATTTGGGTGTTCTATCAAAATATATATGTTTGCAATATCCATGGTCATCACTAAAAAACCCTTAAAAAGGAATTTTTTCAATCTATGAAATAATCTCCTTTATTTGATGTTTGATTCCAATTTTTTTTAAAGTGACATATTTTTGTGAGAATAATATCTACATTTGATTTCTAGAAATTATATAGAAAAACACTCAAAAACAAAGTTGAGTCTCATTAGGTTTTCAAAGTAACATTTCTTCTACAATTACCTTTCAGCATTGTTTTAAAATTGTCCAAAGAATCAAGATTTGCAATTAGTTTTTGGAACTTTTGTTGAGAAATATTAAATAATTGACCTAAGCATTTTGATTCCAAATTTGCACCACTTAGGTCTAATTTAAGGAACATTAAGCAATATTTTCTATTTCCAAATTCAAGCCTCCAGTAAATAATTTTCCTACAGATCATCACATAGATAATCACCTAACTTTTAGAAAACTTTAATTGCACTCATAGCGAGATGCTTACAACCCAATATGGGGGAGATGTTGTGATGTGATGTGATGAAACGTGGCATATTTTAATAATAAAAATAAATAAGTGGCATATTTTAATAATAAAAATAAATAAATAACATGCAGACTAGAAATTTTTACATATTTTTTAATGAAATTAAATATATATTATGCTAATTGAATCATCATAATTATTCTTTGAATTTTTTTATATTAAATATTTTTACACATCAAACAAAAATTAATTAGATCATAAGATGGATCTATGCTAGTCATAACCCAATTCTAACTATCTAGTGTACCTTCCTCAATGGATCCATATCACATTTGTTCAATGTTAACTAGTTAATCAACCTTATTTAATAGTCTATATAATCCATTTTATAACCATTAAGTTATTAACCACCATAAGTATCATGTTATTATTTCTAGTAAGCCATAAACCCTTATTACAAATGTACGAAGGTTGACACGGTGTACTAAAACGAACAATCTCATCCTCTTCAAGATTGCATTATCGAATAAGAACCAAGCTTCCCAATGCCTACGATGCTTCGAGAGCTTCCCCTTGAGCTCTCAAATCACAAAAATAGTTCCCAATATATCAACATTCAGACATGCTTAAGAGTGTTATAAACAAGCCATGCACCACCTCCATTCAGACATGCTTAAGAGTGTTATAAACAAGCCATGCACCACCTCTATTGAAGCGAAACGAATACGCATGTGCCTACCCACCTTAAATTCCTTTCCCGGGTCATAGTTTGAGCTCAGCCGCGATTCTTCTAGGGTTTTTTAAACCAATCTCTCAAACCATCAATAGTGTCTCAATCAACCTAACAACATGATAGCAATGGTTCACCGCCAAACAAACCCTAAACAATCCACTCAGAGAGCGTCTCAATCAAGATAACAACATGATTGCAATGGTTCTCCGCCAAACAAACCCTAAACAATGCACTTAGAACAAGGGCTGCTGGAGTTTTCAAATGCGTGGGTAGGTGTCTATCACAGAGCGACAGGAGCAAATTACAAATGGACGAGAGCCGAGCATGTACATGGCCCGTCAGCGCATGGAGGTGTCTATCAACCACGTATCCACTAGACCATTCAAGAACCCCGAGTGCTGTTCAACAGAACTCCGACCCGTGGTCAAATGGTTGAACACTTCACTGCAAAGAGGTCTCGGTTCAGCCTAAAATATAATGAAAATGATATTTTGTAAATTTGTTCAAAGAGTGAAAAATATCCATTCTTGGTCTGCGCATTATGGCTACGTCACGAGGCTCATTTCTCCCTTGAGTGTGTATGCATGTGGGCTTTGTTCTGTCAAAATATGTGGACAATTGTTCCCTGAGAAGCGAATCTTTGGCATGGACGACCGCCCCCGCGTGGTTTGGATGTCGATTCTACTCCTATGCTAAAGGTGTCGATTTTGTGCAAAAAAATCCATTCCCAAAGATGGCATCAACATTTACAGTAACCGGCCATGTTATGACGAACTTGTGCACGTAGGGATCACCACCGGCCATGATAATAAAAGAATAAGAGTGCTCCAGCGACTTGACAGACTTACCATTAAAATTTAGAATATATTGCTTTGCGATGGGAAAAATTTCCAGATGCCAATGAAACCGTTAATGCATTAATGGACACGCAGATTTGTTTGAAGGAGTGGTTTTGCCATTACCAATCGATCCAACAATGCAAAGTCTCGGCTCCGTGTGAGAAGCATAGAGCTTGCACTTGATGTTTTTTCTTTTTGATATAGGACCTGCCCTCCACTTAGCAAATAC
This sequence comes from Larix kaempferi, assembly GCA_027924585.1. NCBI lineage: Eukaryota > Viridiplantae > Streptophyta > Pinopsida > Pinales > Pinaceae > Larix > Larix kaempferi. The sequence continues at coordinate 15,712,730 of BSBM01000012.1, forward strand.
TTTGCTCTAAATAATTTTGCTAAAAATACTTTACTTTACATAAGCTTGGCATTTCATGCAAATTCCTTTTGCATAACTTCTTTTAATTTTACGAAGGTTAAGTAAACATTGTATAAATGTATTCCATGCTAAAACATAAGAACCAAAACATATTATGAAGTTACTGCACAGTTAAACTATGAAATACTTGGAATCTTGATTTGATTTACATACCGTTATGCAGGTCAATGCATAAATCAACATTTTTGAGAATGAAAGCATAAAACTAAAGACTTATATATATTACCACTGTAAAAAAGAGTAACTTTGCCACACTTATAGAGAGATGAGATTTACTTCAATCTTTTACTTCTTACACAGAGCTTGGGCTCTTGAAACACTTCACGGGTTTTCACTTCTGCTCTTCTTCTCTTATCTCTATTCCTTCATCTCTTTTTAATCTTTTGAGAGTGATTTTCATTTATACACAAACTTGGATTTGGCTTCTCCTCAAAGCTATAGGGTTTCATTAAAGACTGTAATAAATTTCTACCTAAGAATTCTTGATATGCAGAATACTAAAGCCGTCACATAAATACTAATTTGATATGCGTCGGATTAGCTGCAAACTGACTGACTGACTTTTGACATTGCAAACTTACTGAGTGTCTAACAGAGCCGGTGGCGCATATTATCAGCTCATTAATTACAATATTTCCAACACTTGACACTGATTTGGAACACTCTGTCAAGAATGCCAGACTCCCAAGGTTCACAACCATAGCACTGGCGATTGCACAATTCTCGAATTCTCTGTAGAATACTTTGGAGTTGACTCTTTGCTCCAACCATAGTTTCTCTTCACTTATAATATGCTTCTTTTCCATCTCTTCAAACGCAGTGCTCAAGTGATCAAACATGTCTATCAAAATGCCCCGACCTTTTATGTCTACCAAAACATGACCTGGAATAGCCACAAATATGCATACTCCAGGAATGATCTTCTTTATGCACAAGTGCAATCCAAACTCAGATAGTGCTCACCTAAGTTGATCTAAACATGGCCTTCAATGTGCTGAACCTCACATTGAGCTCTGAAGGTGGTGTTTCCCGCATATATTTTCCTTTAATAGCTACAGATCGATCAACAGACCTGCTATCTCATATGATGCACACAACAATTCACTGATCAAGCGATGGCTATGAGATCAACGGTGATCTCTCATAGATGTGGATACGATATCATGGGAATAGAATTTCAACTACGTAGCAGCTCCTCTTCAAATCAATAGTGGCTCCTCTTTGTAGTGCCTGGTACAACTATCAAACAATGATCTACATAGCTCTTTTAAATCCCCAAGCGACCTCTGCGATTGACATTGGAACCCATCCCAATCACATTGATGTGTTCATATCCAATTACCCTTCCAAGCGTGTAGTCAACATGGATTTGCTGACACCCACATACCCAACGTATACCAGAGGGCTCATCATTCCGAATTGCAACTATTGCAATTGCAAACCACTATCAAAGAATCAAAAGATGAGTCCCCAAATCCAAATAGGATTCAAATAGCTGTGATACCAACTTGATTCGAAAAATGGGCATTAGAAAAATTTCTTCAGTTTATTAGCCAATTTTGGACACTTCATTAACTCTCAAATTCCCTTAAATAACATGAAATTGCTTCAGTTTATTTTCCAATTTCGGACACTTCATTAAATCTCAAATTCCCTTAAATAACATGAAATTTGGCAATAATAATTCATATACTCAGATTCAAGAACTTGAATTAAGCAAAAGCAAACCCATAACGGAGTTCGCCAAACCCCTGGTTAAGTCTTCGAGCCTCATTATTTCTCCCTCAAAGATATGCTTCTCTTTACAGATTCAAAGCTGGATTCTCACATCATGTGGCTCATTCATTCTCCCATCTTGGGCATCCTTCTCGTCATAATAATCAGGCCCTAAGGCTCTCACATGAATTCAAACAAGCAAACCTCCTTGCTTATTCTCTCCAAACAGAAAAGCTTACCAAAAGCTAACTTACAATCCCTCTCCTAATGGAGGGGTTTTATAGATTTACATGGATAAAAACTACTCCATCATGTCAAGGAGAAATTATCTCTCAAGATACCATAATGTAGGATCTAATCACAAATCAAGGGATAAGAGGAGAAAAAATCTCTACATCCTCATTGTTGTGCAGGAAAAATACCTTATAGTGGGGAGACGACACTACCAACTTGGGTGGGGTGACAGGTAAATACATTCATTGTCTTTCATTAATTACTACAAATGGAAAGAGATTAAGATATCGAAAGTTGTACCTTTTTAACGATGGCTGGTCCTAGCTTTCACTTGATCTTCTACTATGATGAACCTACAAAACAAAGTTAACCTTCCTTAGCGTATCTTGACTGTAATATATATGATGAAATCAGAAACAACTTAAGCATCAACTATAATCAAATATTTAACCAAATGAACATTCAATCAAATAGACATTCAATTTGGGATGGGAAGGGTATTTCCACCTTTTATAGTCAAAGAAATGTAGAAAATTATAGATATCCTGATCTGTCTAGACACTTCTACAACCGAGTCCTGGGCTCCTACTCTTCACAATGACTTGGGAATTCCTCCAACATAACAATAGTTACAACATTCCTTCTAGGTGACTCTCTCATGGATCCCCCTTGTATTTATGGGACAAGGTAGGTAGTTGAATTCGAGAGGTGGTTGAATTGGGAGGTTGGGGAAGTTGCAGAACCAACTTCAACTAATCCCAATTCGTAATCTTAATATATTTTTTCACTTCATCTTAAGATGTGCGTGGGTTCCATACAACCAGACTAGCACACAGTAAGCAACTTTTAGACTTTACAACCAGCGTTTGCAACATTTGAAAGATGTGCGCTGGTTGTCTTCAAGCAGAGTAGCGTTTAGAATGCTAGATCACTGCAGCAATAGTAGCGCATATGTCATGAAAACTATAGAAAAAATAATTTTTTCAGTTGAAGAGTGTGGTTTCAGCAATAACTCATCCAAGTCAACCTAGGTCTTCCATCCATAGTGTCCTTTTTTGTGATTGACAGAGCAATGTGATCACGGACGAAGAAGTGCAGATTTGACCTATAATAGATGCCCCCTAATGTGTGAGATCAGAGGGAAACGATGGCCGAAATACATTATAATTCCAAGTTAGAGGAGGAGCAAGAAACCGCAGAACCAAGTCACAAAAGTACCTCAAAACAACGATCAAGGTCAGCGAGCAATTACAATCTTGACATCATATAGATGTTTGGTGTGATACAACATGATCTTCAATACATAACTGAGAGATGTATATATAGCATGGACACCTAAATACAAGCATGGATCCATGACACACATAAGAGATCATAACCATAACAACAAGCTGGATCTATGTCTCTTGAAGAGCCAAAATGAGTGAGGCTCAGTCTTGCATAGCTTGGGTGATAACATAAATATGGTGATGCTATTAGAGTCCCAAGGTATTCATCCAAAACAACCCAAGGTACAAACCCTAACCATGTGAATAAATGAGCTGGATTCGAACATGGGGGGTATCGTTTGATTACCGGTCATTGATGTATATTGTTAAAAAATGCGAGGATTTCCATCGATAATGATAATGGGGTCCAAGGTACCTAGTACGTTCCAACAAGTGTGAATAAGTGGAATTGAAGTCGAACACCGAAGGAACCTGTCGAATAAGAGACATTGATGTATTCTCATTATTCAACAGCGAGGGAAACTGCCACTGATGATTGCAATCCCCAAGGTACTAACCGAAACTCTAGAATTCATTCCCAAAGCATAATGAGTTGAAGTCGATGGGAAGAAGTCCGCTGGAAGGGAGGCCTTAATGCATCCTCCATCATCCAACATGAGGAACACTAAAATGGTATGAGCTGATTCGGAGTAGGACAAGTAACAAGATGAAACAAACTGACACCAAGATGGCCCACACATGAAGTCAAGGTAAACCTCAGAATGTCTAACACAGGCTGTATTCTTGAATAGTAAGCATGACACGAAGTGACTTAGGCAGTTTTAACATAAAGGGGAAATGATGTAAGCCTACAATGTAGGAGACATTAACAGACCCTCCATATGATTGGAAGAATAACCAATTGGGGGAGTAAAAACTTGGAGATTGGGTTCACCCTAAGGTCAAAAACTAAAACCGAACAGAAATGATAGACTCAAATAGGTGTTGTGTTCAAGGATATGACTGACTTAACTGCCTTTGAAACTGAAAAGATGTGATGTACCCTTCTCATCCCTTATTCTTTTTGGTAAAAGAATGTCCTTCTTGTTGTTTTAATGAGTCCAAGAAAGAAAACTCAATAAACCCAACCATGTAAAAGTTCAATGAGCCCATGGGAGGAAGACTCGGGACATTCTTCATTGTTTACAGAGTTCGAAGAAGAAATAGAAGAATACTCTATAATACTGATCTCTTGATTTTAATATTGAGCTGAGATCTGTTCTTGCTCGTCGGTGTTTTCAATTTTAAGGAGTCTGAAAAAATTAAACAATAACTCCATATTCCTACCTGTGGATTTTAGTATCGAGCTAGGGTTGGTATATGCTCGTCAGTGCTTTTCTGTTTATAGTTTCTGAAAAACTTAAACAATCCTCTAAATACCCTCTCGTGGATTTCACATCGAGCCCGAGTAGGTAAATGCTCGCTGGTGTTTTCACGTTTCGAGAGTCTGAAAACCCTAAAGAAGACTCCAAAAGTCATTTTTTTCGTATAGTTAGTCTCCTCCGAAAAAGTGTAAAACAAGGAGAGAAGAACTCTTCTAGCCACGTATGACTAGAGTATTCATTTTTTGTAAATAATCCACAAAGGTTTGGAAAAGGGGTAAACTTATACCTAAGTGGATGTCTCTTCAAATCCTTTAACGAGGCTGAAATGACAACTATACTTGGGAATCTTGTCATATTTAAAGAGTCTAACAAGAGCATGAAAGAATCAAAGAACTCTATAAAAAAAATATTCGTAAAGTTTTAACGAGCCCGAAAAAGTAAACTTATGACCTCCTTACTGTTTTTAACGAACTCAAAGGAGATATAGAAGAATGCTCATAGCTTACTTACTGTTTTTAACGATCTCAAAGGAGATACAGAAGAATGCTCATAGCTTACTTATTGTTTTTAATGAGCTTGAAGTGAAGGTGGAAGAATGCTTGTTGCCTCCTTACTGTTTTTAATGAGCTCGAAGAAAAGGTGGAAGAGTGCTCGTCGGTGGATCAATGTCCAGATGAATGGTAGACTGCATTATAGACTCTAGGAAAACTTCATCAGATTAAAGTATATCATCCCAAAAAGAACGCATGTCTAAAAATTCAGATGGAGTTATCGCCTAGCCAATTGTCGAGACCCAGTCCTATTGGCTTGGTTTTGCAACCAAGCTTAGTGCAATGGTGCACCTGCTAACTAGTAGCAGCAGTCTCAATAGAAATAAATAACAAACTACTTTAAACTACATTAATCATGGATCTATGTGAAATAGATAAGCAAACAATGGAAATATTATTGAAAGCAAAACAATTGACAATATGTAAAAAATGATTTTGTATTAAGAATAGGGGCAAGCAAGTTCTTGCAATGGTGATACCTCCAAGTGGTGAAGATTGTTGAGCAACTTCCAAGGTGAGTAGCTCCAAGCTTCAAAGGTCTCTTCTCCAAGATAGCTACAATGGTCAAAAGCTCATGAGAGATTTTGACAGCATGAGGATAGGATGATAGATGGATGGAAAGTGAGGAGCCCCTACCACCTTTTTATAGTTTTTGGTGGTGGGGAATACCATTATGGTTTTGAGGAAACCAATGGTATTGACCAACATGGTTTAGGTACCTTTTCCCTCATTTTTCCTTTTTTGAATATTTTTAATATTTTTATTCTCTTTTTAATATTTTTGGGAATTCTTGACCCTTTTTTAGGGTTTTTTATGCTTTTTGAGGAAAAATATTCATTTTGAGTGGAAAAAAGGGGTGTATTAAGGTCTTTTGGTGACCTTTTGATGGCTTTAGAGGCTCAAATGGTTAAAAAGTGGACAAATGGGTCATGTGAATAAGGAAATGAGCTAGTGAGCACTTTTTGGGTGTTAACAGATTGCCCCCTGATGTATGAGGGCAGGAGCTCATCGTATGGCTGATAGACATCATAGTTCTTTTGTCTTTTTTATGGGGTTTGGGGAAGAGAAGAGACCGGTTGGAGACTGGATCCATGGCCCTTGGAAGCTGCAAAATAAACAATATTACATGGCCTCAATATGAATGAGGAATAAGCTCTGATAATGGACGAGGCGGGCATACCCATGCTCGTATCAAGACATATACATAACAATTAGTCCCAAGAAGGGGGACCTGAAAAATACATAAAAAATCTGCTGGTACATCATAATGGTCCAGAGGGGACATTATTTTGGGATGTACTCATGATCATAACATGATTGATCTCAATAACTGATACACTGGAATAAAGCGTCAACCGTTCTGAATAAGGTCTCAGAAGGGTTGATGAAGTGCTGAAACTGAAGGTGTCCAACATCTATAGGGACTCAATGACTGTGAGCCATCTCTCGGAAGTACATGTAACTGTATACTCAAGGGAGTATAAAACTAGGGTACATCTGAATAATGTCGCCATGTGCAACCCGTATATCTATAGAAAAAATGTAACTGGTTGTTTCCATAAGTAGACTTCAAATGTGGAAGAATCAGGGGGTATCCAGGGTCTTCGACTAATAACTGAACAGACCAATACCCTGTGCGAGTCTCAATGATGCGATCAAGGTGTTGGAGTCGAGCATGTGAGAAACAACCATTTGGAGAGGAACTAAGGACTCTTCTCGAAATGATTCGTAGGCACTCATCATAAATTGGGATGAGTCCAAGACACAGGGACCTCTAGGTCTATCCTCTGGAATAAATTTGGTTGTCGTCGACAGAGGGAGACCAGCAACTAAGAAGACAATGATGTTTCCTTGATAGGAGCGCGAGGTGTAGAACTGAAGTGTGGTACTACCGATGGTAGGACTGACATACTTGTGGGGATTTGAAGTAAATGGGGTCATAAAGTGGGTAGACTCAAACTTTCTTTGTTCAGAGCATGATGACATGGTTGACCTGGCAGCGTAGGGAACTGACTTGTAGGTGCGGGGATCATAGCTTTTAAGGACTGAAGGGTATGTATTAACTCGAGGGGGGGGGGGGACGAGCTGATGGGTGCTATCGAGGGATGAGCTAATGGGTGCTGTCGAGGGATTCTCAGGGTGACATACTGCATAATACTCTGAACAAAGGAGACCAAAATGGGGAAGCTGCCATATGAGTAGACGTGATCTGTTCTGGTGCCGAGAAGCACCATTGGGTCCTTTTTTGTAGTTTTAATGAGCTCGAAGAAGGGATAAAAGTGTCCTCTGAAATGGTACTGTCCTGTGGATTTTGTGAGCCCGGGACTGTTCGTGCTCATTGGTGCTTTCATTTTTAAGGAGTCTGAAAACGATAAGAAGACTTTGTAGTGGTTGTGAGTACCGTCCTGTGGGTTTTACGATCCCAGGATGGTGATTGCTCGTGGTCGCTTTCATGTTTAGAGAGTCTGAAAGCGGTAAGGGGACTCCATTGGTGTTATTTTTCATAAGTTAGTCTCCAAGGCCCAGAAAAGCATAAAATGATGCAAATGGAGAACTCTTCTAGCCGATGTGACTAGAGTATTCATTTTTTGTAATTAGTCTACAAGGTCTGGAAAAGGGGTAAACTTATACCAGGTAGATTCCCTTTCAGATACGTTTAGTGAGCATGAAAGGAAGCAAGGTTGCTCGACGATCTTTTCATTGTTTTAGGAGTCAAAAAAGAGCTTAATAGAAACTCCCTAAGTGCCTTTTTCGTAAAAGGGATTGCTCGGCCTGAAAAAGGGGTAAAATTATACCGAACAAAAAGGGATTGATGAGAGCGAGAAAAGGTCTCAAGCACCATCGTCAGTGCGGAATACTGGATCCGGTGACATAAAGATGGTCAAAAAGGGGCAATGGCCAATGTGGCACGTAAACCAAGGTGATGGGTGGGGATGGTAAAAATGGCCAAAAAAGTGAGGGGGTGAGAGTGAGAAATGATCTCAAGCATCATCACGAGCACAGAAAACTGAATCTGACGATATAACACTCATAAAAAATGGACAACGATCGATGTGGAACGTAAACCGAGGCAACGAGGGGGCATGGTAAAAAATACCCAAAAAATCTGGGCATGAGAGCAAGAAATGATCTCAAGTGTCGTCACAAGCGCGGAAAACTGAATCCGGCGATATAAGACTGGTCAAAAATGGACGACGGCCAATGTGGCATGCAAACCGAGGCGAAAAGGGGGCATGGAAAAAATGCCCAAAAAATCTGTGCGTGAGAGCGAGAAATGATCTCAAGCGTCATCACGAGCATGGAAATATGAATCCTACGGTGCAAATGGTGTAAAAAATGGAGGTCATAAGGACTCCGGAATGGTCAAAGAAAATAACTAGGTTAAAAAATGACTACAAATGAAGGTGCCCCCACCAAGCCAAAGATGTAGTGGTGGGGAGAAATGATGACCCGCGGGGAAGAAATACTATGCGTATCAAATCAACTCAAATATAAAAGTGACACGTGACCTCAAAAATGGTTGAGATCATGAATGTGAAAAAACGAGCAGGGTTAATGACCTGCCCCCATATGATGTGCATGGGGTTTGTGATTTTGGATCACATATGTGTTGGTTTGAACGATGGGCTCATTGAGGTTTTGAGATAGAGGTGATGGGATAGGGTCAAAATGATTGATCATGCCCCTTATCCTAGGTTCGAGGTAATCTATTATGTCCCCGAACTCAGAGGTGTCAATGCGGTGTAGATGCTGTCTTAGAGAGGAATCAAGAGGGCATTGACCAACTACTGGAGGGGGGGTGTACCATGAGGCTGTGGGCCGTGGTGGCATACTAAAGTGATGATATGATGATGGGGGATTCCCTTTGTGGGGTGGATTCCCCCAGTATCTCCGATGAGAATCATGATGATGATGAGTAGGCAAGGTTTTGGGCCTGCCCCCATGTTGTGAACATGTGGTTTCCTCGCCGATTTGAAAGGGTTGAACATGTGTGTCAAAGGGATCAATGGAAGGGACCGACTGGACAGAGGGGTATCCAGTGGAAATCGTGTAAATGGTGTTAATTTCTTCCAGGGAGGGAGATGGTGGGGGATGAATTTCCTCAATTTTAGGAGGGGATATCTCTAGGTCGATGTTATTCAACTCGTATAGTGCTACTTTGTAATCTGGGAGATCGGGGCAGTGATGTGAATAATGGCCGCAGATTCCGCATATTGCACAAGGATGGTTTGTGCGCAATGATTTATCACGAGGTTGAGGGGGGAGTTATAGTTTGACTACTGGAATGTTGGTGTCGTCATCCAACATATTCATGTGTTCTTGAAGTGATGGTAACTATGGACATTGATGGGTGGCATGGCCTATGTCGTCGCACAAAGAGCACTTGGGGGGTATGCGGTTTGTTAGGAGATTCTTCGCCAACTTGGGGGTGGCTGGGGGGGTGTGAGTTGTGGGTCCAGTGGTGTAGGTTTGTGGACCTCTGCCCCCAGTGTTTCGAAGTGGTGGGGGAGTATAATTGGATGTTGATGCGGTGGCCGCTGTTGGAGGTGGTCGATTCTGGATGTTTGCTACACTAGGGGGTGGACGGTTAGAAGTATTGATCGGTTGCACCGGTTGTAAAATGACATTTGATGTCGGAGGAGAGTTTGGGGCAGGTAAGTACCATACAGGTATCCCTAATGTTAAGCCAGGAAGGTTGAGTGTAGCCATTACTGGCGAACTGACAACTCCGAAAAATGGGAACAAGAATGGGATAGTGTGAATTGGCGTTGTGCCAATTTGAGTAGGCACTGTGGATGTTTGTGGCAATGACGAAGGTTGCTGTGTGGTGTGCAACAGGGTGCACAAATTCGATGTTTTTGTTATCAGTAAAGGTGGTGAGATCGATGGAAATGTGGAAGTCATAGGTGACTCGGTGTAGATTCCAGGACCAATTGACGACACAAATGATGTCGGTGCATTTTGAATGGTTTGTTCAATCATTGGTAGAACATTTTTAGGTGCAATGGGAGCGTATGGGTTTCGATGCGTTTGGAGATTCATGTCGGACGATGACATCATAAGGAGATGATGAGTATTTGAATCCATCGATTGGTTTGTGTGTGCAGCATATGTGATTTGTTGTTGTGGTGTTGTGGTTCCTTGAGGAGGATCCAACAGACGAGTGTTCACCACTCCTTCTGTGGGAAATGGATTCTGCAGCACCATGGGCTGTGGTTGAGGAGGTGGCGCTGGTTGTGCCGCGTGCCCTTGGCATTGGGCATCATCAGACAACAGTTGGCGTGCTCTCCCCAAATGGGTGGTTTCTTCGTAAATTGGGGTTCTTACCCTGTTTCGGTGGTTGATCAGGGTTTTGGTTGGTGAGGGTAGCGTTGTTGTTGTTTGGAGGATAAGTCTGAGCGATTGGAGGTTGTGGTGCAGCAAGGACTACCTGTGGTGGGAAATAAGTCATTGGGGCTTGTGAGTGAACAGGAGCATGTGTGGCCTGCTGATGGTAATACGTAGGGGGTGCAACCAGAGGTGGATAGGATGAAGGTGCATGACCATAACACTGTGGTGGACATGGGGGTCCATGAGTGTGGTGGGGGTGGGCCATGGGAGCATACGAAGTTGTAGCTCCAGAGTGAGATGTGGCCCGCGAAAGATTGAGGTCGTTATTATTGCGCATAATGGAAAATGGTTGGTTGTGGGATGCAATTTGTCCAATGATGCCATCGGCAGCGTGGGATGCCCCCGGCGCGTCAGTCTGGGAGGAATCACCACGGGGAGCGTCAGGTAAAATGGTATACAGGTAGCCACACTGGGGGTAGATTAGATCAAACTACTGGGATTTTAGAATGTCTTCTTCTTCTGACTGGGGTCATTCAGAAGCTACATCCTTGGCTATGAGGGGTAGGAGTGATTTGAGAAACCAATCCAAAAATATACGGTCGTTCAGTTTTATCTTACAGAGGCTACGGCGCTTACGCCACTCATGGATATGGTCGGTGATGTGGGTAGCTGTGTTTTGTCTACAATACAATAGTATTTCAACTCTTGCATCATAGTGTACAGGTAGCTGAAAAAACTGAAGGAAAGTGGAGGCGAGGGACGTAAATGTATGGTGGGTCCCATGTGGTTGTTCAATGTACCACTTGGCTACAGAGCCAGTGAATGTTCGTTGCAACAGTCTTAGTCTAATGGAGTCATCCACTATGGAGTTAGATGAACACCATAGGTGAAATGACATTATGTGGTTTTGGGGATCTTCCCCAGGTTTTCCTTCAAACTTCGGGATGTCCGAGGGAAGCTTTGTGGGCATGGGGGGCCAAGTGGGGTCATGTCTAATAGGATCATTAGTTAGTCTTGCCAAGTCTGGCAAATTCAAACTTGCCAGAAATGGTAGATTAGCCGAGGGGTGTGATGTAGTGGCTAGGACATAACTGTTAATGGTAGCATTATGTAGTGGTCCAGTGGCCCCTAAGGGTATGCTAGGTATGGAAGGTATGTGTGTTTCAACCGATGTGGTGTGGAAAAGGCCAGCGCTCCCAAGTGCAACATGGGTTGCAGAGGGGTTAGGAATAGTGCCAGTGTTAGGAACCTATGCCAACCCTTCTCTTTACTATGTTAGTATATTGTTGTTGGACGCATAGGCTTTGTAAGTCATCCTGTAGTATTTGTTGATCCGTAGTTTATATTAGCCCATAGTATTGACCCATAGTATTGGACGCATATGCTTTGTAAGCCGTCCCGTAATATTATATGTCCCATGGTTTTGACTCATAGTATTGGGCATAGACTTAGTATATAAGTGTGTGTTGAGGTCATTGAAGGCACCGTGAAGTTAATTGTATTGAGCTTGCTCAAAGGAGGTTGCCCCCTCGAAGTGGCCCGTGATCAATATAAAAGTGATTCTGTTCTATTATTTCTGCTATTTCGCATATTCTTATTAATTAATTGTTGCAGGTGCATCTCATCTAGTATCAGAGCACTTTCCTTGGCACAAGTGGGAAATTTTTTTTCTTTTTTTTGGTGGCGAATTTTAGATCAATTTCTGAAACTTTCTACACAAAATCAGAAGAAACCGATTGCATATCTGAATTCCTCTTTCAAAAATACACAGTTTAAAAAAAAAAATCATCTCATTTGGAGTTCTAAAAGTGGAGATATCGCGGATTTAAAATCAGCAATTTTTCAGAATTTCGGTGACGGCCGCGAAAATTGCGGCGAGAAAATATTTTGACCGAGTGCCCAGATTTCTATTCCGCTTTCACAGGTAGAAGCAGAGTGGTTGTTCCAGTTCCGGAAACATGCTATAATAGCGATTCTGAGCAACATAGATCTGGTTTTTGAACATTGGGTGGAATTTCTGCCCAAATTTTTTCTGTTGCAGGTTCGGATCTGGGAATAATCCCTATCCGCTTAACTGTGGGAAGTACTTGGGCATAAGCCCTAAAACTCATTGTGAGGAGTACCACAGGAACCCCAAAGTAGCTGGCCATTGAGAGGACCTGCCAAGTGAAAAGGGCAACGACCCCTACCTGATTGACTAGTTCCCACCCATGAGGTAAACCAAGAGCTATCATTTGTGGCCAAGCGGTTATCAGTTTTACCTGAGCCGTGGAGTGAGGGGTACTGCCCCAATACGCAAGCCGTCAGACAGCATTGGTGGCCGAGTGAAACACCTGAACTATTAGGAAGCCGTTCATACTTGGGGTCCATATCTATTTAACTGTTGCCGATCACTTCCGCTCCAGATCCAGCCGTTCAGATCTATTCTAAAAGTTGTTCCAGATCTAGTCGTTGTTTTAGATCCAGCCGTCTTCGATCCCTTCCGCGTCACTGCAGATCCATCTATTGCAGATCCCTTCCGCGCCGCTATTGCCGATCTATTTCTAAAAAAAAAAAAAAAAACCCTAAACCTGGTTATGGTTGTAACCTGTGCAGGAGCACACACCATGGAGGAAGCACTTGCAGCCATCCAAACCAAACTCCAAGATCTGGATGAAAAATTTCTCAGCCTCCATCTTCAGCATTCAGCCATGAAGAATACCAGACAACCAAAATCTTTTGCAGCCACCGGGTTCTCTTCTTCTAGCAGTTTTCGTAGGTCGAAGCTTGATTTTCCTCGCTTCAATAGTATGGATCCGACTGGATGGATATACCGAGCAGAACAATATTTCAGTCTGCATAATACTTTTGATGTTCAGAAAGTTCCACTTGCATCCTTTCATTTGGAACAGGAAGCCCTTCAATGGTACCGTTGGTACATCAAAGCTCATCTCGAGCCACACTGGACAGATTTTTGCCAACTCCTTGTGTCACGATTTGGTCCTAGTTCTTTTGACGACTTCACAGGAGCACTCACTAAACTTCACCAAACTGGCACAGTGAGAGAGTATCAGACGAAATTTGAGAAACTAGCCAATCACACAGAAGGATTGTCCGATGAATTCTACAAGAGTTGTTTTATCAGTGGTCTCAAGGATGAAATCCGCTCAGAGGTCAAAATGTTTTGTCCCCACACAATGATGGAAGTCCTAGGGTTGGCTAAGCTGGCTGAGGACAAGATCGCAGCTCAACAATGCTCCAAACCCACCTTTGTTCCCTTAAGAAATATGGGTTCCCAACGACCTCCCATCACACCTTCTCCTCAACCAACTCCTATCAAGCATTTGTCTGAAATAGAAATGTAGGCACGCCGAGAAAAAGGGCTTTGCTATAATTGTGATGAGAAATTCACTCGGAGACATCGATGTGTTCAACAAAAGCTCTATCTCTTGGATGTGGATTCTCCGCCTACCTTAGAACTTGGTGAAGGAGATACAGATACAGTAGATGATGAGGTCGACATTCAACACCCACCTATTGACACCCCATCTCAGGACGACCCACCCGAGATCTCTCTCCATGTTGTAATCGGCGCCACCACCCCACAAACAATGCGGGTCAGGGGATACTTCAAAAAGCTCCCTCTCACCATACTCATTGATTCTGGTAGCACTCATAACCTCATTGACCCTCGGATTGCCAAACAGGCTGATTGTTTTGTCCATCCTTGCTCCAACTTTGAAGTCATGGTTGCCAATGGGAGCACCTTACCTTGCAAGGGGAAGTTTCACAATGTGCGTATCTCTATGGAAGATTATAACCTACGCTCTGACATGTTTGCCTTGTCCGTAGGCGGATGTGATGTGGTTTTGGGCGTTCAATGGTTATGCACACTTGGCCCCATCTTATGGGATTTTGTTGAACTTTGGATGCAGTTTAAAGTCAATGGGGCACAACACAAATTTATGGGCTTACAACCAGGGTCTCTCTGCATCATCAGTTCACATCGCCTGGAAAAAATCCTTAAGAATAATTCACATGGTGTCATCGCTCAGCTCAATTCCATTCAGCTGCATCCATCAATAGTCTCCACTACTTCCTTGGATAGATATGCAGGTATCTTTGTTGAACCAATGCACTTGCTGCCTTCAAGAGACCTTTCCGATAAGAATTTAGCCACATCTACCTCTCAGCAAGAAATGATGGCTATTTTGCATGCTGTACAGAAGTGGCAGCCATACCTATTAGGAAATTATTTCTGCATCAAGACTGATCTCCAGAGTTTGGAAAATTTTCTAGAACAATGGGTCTCCTCCCCAACACACCTAAAATGGGTTATCCAACTCATGGGTTATCCCTATGTGATCACTTACAAGAAGAGTAAGGACAATATGATGGAAGATGCTCCTTCTCGCACAATTGATGACCCAGATTCTCTTACAGCTCTTTCTCTGCTTGTTCCAAATTGGTTGCAATATGTTCAACAAGGCTCTCTCTTCTATGAACTCCATGCCTCTTCATCAACAGGGCACTCTGGGTTCTACACAATGTCTGACCGGGAACAACATAACTTCTTTTGGCAGGGACTAAAAATGACAATTCAATAGATGGTGGTTGACAATGATACTTTCCAAGTCAACAAGGGTGAAACGACACTCCATTCGGGATTTCTCAAACCCTTTCCCATCCCTACACAGCTTTGGCCAACTCTTTCTATGGATTTCCTAGCAGCACTCTGGTGGTACAATATCACATCTCAAAGGACACCATATGAAGCAGTCTATGGAAAACCACCACCAGTTCTTCTTCCATACACCCTTAGCAGCTCTCTAGTTTAGGAAATTGACTCGGTTCTTCGCACCCGCGATCAGATTCTTCTCATTCTACAGGACAATCTTCACCTGGCCAGAATTCTCCTGGAACAACAAGCCAATCAGCACTGTTCTAAGCGCATTTTCCATGCAACTGACAGGGGTCTTCTTCATCTACAACCTTCCAAGCAATCCTCCTTGACACTCCAAAGGCATCAGTGGCCCGAAATGCAACCTGGGGATGCTACCGGGGAACCACTCCTTCCGATTCTGCAGCAATTTCTCCAACCAAAGCTTTGAGGTCAAAGCTTTTTCTAAGGGAGAGGGGATGTTAGGAACCTATGTCAACCCTTCTCTTTACTATGTTAGTATATTGTTGTTGGACGCATAGGATTTGTAAGTCGTCCTGTAGTATTTGTTGATCTGTAGTTTATATTAGCCCATAGTATTGACCCATAGTATTGGACGCATATGCTTTGTAAGCCGTCCTGTAGTATTATATGTCCCATGGTTTTGACTCATAGTATTGGGCATAGACTTAGTATATAAGTGTGTGTGTTGAGGTCATTGAAGGCACTGTGAAGTTAATTGTATTGAGCTTGCTCAAAGGAGGTTGCCCCCTCGAAGTGGCCCGTGATCAATATAAAAGTGATTCTGTTCTATTATTTCTGCTATTTCGCATATTCTTATTAATTAATTGTTGTAGGTGCATCTCAGCCAGGAATTCCTGGGATCTGGGTTGTGGTAATGAGAGGGGGTGTGACCCCTATGTTGGGCATACCCATAACATGTGGTGGTCCTGTGTTGGGCATACCTAAAGGGGGAATGGCCCCTATATTAGGAATGCCTAGAGGGGTTGTTGTCACCATGGATGGCACAGTAGTAGAAGGGGTTGTGGATGTATGTCCAATAGTACTGGTAAAAAGTGGGTCGTATTGTGGTCCAGCCATGACGTTGGTTGGTGATAATTCAGTAGGGTTTTCGGATTCAGCCTCAGAATCAGATGTGAAGTGAGGCGTGTCAGAATCGGATGACTGTATGTTTGGCCGATGACATGTCGAGTCAAGGGAGAAGGCTCTATGTCGATGACGTGTAGATCCAAGTGGACTGAACTGAGGGGGTTCACCCTGAAGACGACGAGATCGTCTTAAATTCTCAATGGTGAGAAATATATATATATTTTTAAAATTTCAGTGCAAGGTGGTGATGTAAAAAACTCGAAACCCTAATGCAACAATGAGTGCAAAAGGGGAGTGAAAAAATAAAGGCTCTCAGGCCAAAAATTAACCTCAGAAAGCACTTATTATAGCAGTTGTGCGATAATAAGTGGAGGGATACAACAAAATTGGTCAGAATACCAAAAGTCAAACAGTTTCTAGAAAAAAGATGTGTTACTAGACCAAAGGTGGGTAATGTATCATGCAAACACCTAACTAGAAGTATTTGTGAGTCAACAAACGATATCCTCTGCAAGATGATGAAATCCAAGTCATACAATATAGAGTGTCAAATCAACGGCTAGATATCCCCCTACCGGGAGGGACACCAGGTAGACAATCCTAAAGAGTGGCAACTAGGATACCCCGTTCATGACACATTCGGTTGGGTGAATCTGCAGTTTGGTTCTATCACCGCTGTACATCAGGGGGGTGTACACTGAGGACTTCGAAAGGTATCCTTCGGTTACTGAATGGATTGCGGTATTCCACTCAGACTTTCGGAACCAGTTTGGCTACTTCAACCCTCCTAAGGGAGATGCCTTACCGATAAATTGGTTGATAACCGTGTCAAAATTATAAGAAATTTTGGTAGCGTAGAGGACAACTGCTATGTCTCAAATGTAATAACTGAGGGGTGTTATTGGAACACCTATCCCCTCAATTCTACCTAACTACAACATTCTTTTAAGTGCTCCCCAAGTGGGATTAAAAGTTGGTTCAGTTTAAGGTAAATTTTAAGGCTCAGTTTAATTTATGTGGTAGAGTGGGTGCAAGTGTGGTATTTAAACTGAAATTGATTTGCCTCGCTTGGGCGATTTTACAAATGAAAGAAAAGACACTTCCAGTTTTGCAAAAAATAAAGGCGTTTTTGAAATGTAAATGCTTGAAAAAACTATTCAAAAATAATGGATCTTTGAAATAATTCGAAGGAAAGCAAATAACATGAATACTTGAAGAAATAAATGGATCTCTTAAAAATTGCCTGGGCAAAGTATCGATCAAATAAACAGTAAAACCTTGATCTAGCTAGAATGCAAAAAAAAATCTCTCTTTCAATTTCTGAAAATTTTGTAAAAATACTTTTTAAAGGAGCATTCTAAATAGTAAAAGATTTATATGGCTGTAAAAATGCAGGAATTTTAATACTGTAAAATATGCTAAATGGGCAGAAAATACAGCAAAAATAATTTTCAAAAAATTGGCCGAATTGAAAAAATTTGGATCGCGGGTTTCGGGAAAATAGCCGCGATGGGCCGCGCGGGTTTCGGCCACAAAGACGTGATGTGCAGCGCGGAAACCGGTCACACAATCACGATGGGCAGCGCGTGTTTCATCTGCGAAGCCGCGATGTGCAGCGCGGGTTTTCGTCACACAGTCGCGATGTGCAGCGCAGCAAATGGCCGCGAAGCCGCGATGTGCAGCGCGGGTTTTCGTCACACAGTCGCGATGTGCAGCACAGCAAATGGCCGCGAAGCCGCGATGTGCAGCGCGTAAAATGGCCGCAAAGCCGTGGCGCACCGCGCGGAAAAAAGGCCGCGAGGTCGCGATGAGCCGCGCGACTGTCGGGCAAAAAACCGGGAGGCAAAAGTCGAAAACGGACACCGAAAAACGAACCCAAAAATGGAAATTTCGGGCTGTTAATGGCAATAGAAGGGGCCCAGATCTAGAACAGTAATGGATCTACTATCTAGGATGGTAGATCTATGAATGAAACTGATTAAAACTAACAAAAACTAAGATCTAAAGCAAAAAACTGATATCTAAGAATTCAAAGCCAGCGGAGTCACAAAAAAACTGTTGACTTGGTTTTGCAACCAAGCTTAGTGCAATGGTGCACCTGCTAACTAGTAGCAGCAATTTCAATAGAAATAAATAACAAACTACTTTAAACTACATTAATCATGGATCTATGTGAAATAGATAAGCAAACAATGGAAATATTATTGAAAGCAAAACAATTGATAATATATAAAAAATGATTTTGTATTAAGAATAGGGGCAAGCAAGTGCTTGCGATGGTGATACCTCCAAGTGGTGAAGATTGTTGAGCAACTTCCAAGGTGAGTAGCTCCAAGCTCCAAAGGTCTCTTCTCCAAGATAGCTACACTGGTCGAAAGCTCATGAGAGATTTTGACAACATGAGGATAGGATGATGGATGGATGGAAAGTGAGGAGCGCCTACCACCTTTTTATAGTTTTGGGTGGTGGGGAATATCATTATGGTTTTGAGGAAACCAATGGTATTGACCAACATGGTTTAGGTACCTTTTTCCTCCTTTTTCCTTTTTTGAATATTTTGAATATTTTTATTTTCTTTTTAATATTTTGGGGAATTCTGGACCCTTTTTTAGGGTTTTTTATGCTTTGTGAGGAAAAATATTCATTTTGAGTGGGAAAAAGGGGTGTATTAAGGTCTTTTGGTGACCTTTTGATGGCTTTAGAGGCTCAAATGGTGAAAAAGTGGACAAATGGGTCATGTGAATAAGAAAATGAGCTAGTGAGTACTTTTTGGGTGCTAACAAGTCCCGAGAAGGTAAGCATGAATTCAGAGGCTTCTTCTCAGCAGAAATTGGACTAAAGGAACAATATGCCACATAATTTGATTGTGACATGGTAGTGCCTACTGACGGGGGACATACTTGGTCTATAGTCTCGTAATAAGAGGGATCAACAAATGTAAGCTGATCGATAGTGATAATGCTTTCGTTGTGAGGAAAATGCATCACACGAAAGAGCGTAGACACCACAGCCTACATATCATATACGTAATCATGCCCGAGGATCATATCAAAATCCACAGGGTCCTTTAAAACCATAAAATCAACTAAGACTGTTTTTCCACCCAAAGTGACAGGTACTTGAGAGAGGAATCCCACCGGTTCACTAGGTCTTCTATCGAAGGCCAATGGCCAATTAACGGCTGGAACAAGGTTAGGAAAACCTAAATCTCTCCAAGCATAAGGGGATAAGATACTAACAGAGGCTCCTTCATCTACAATACATTGGTGAACTGCGTGGTTTCCGATATCAACCTTTATCTGGAAAGGTGAAGAAGAAGGAAGGCGAGGCCCAGTTAGACTATTCCAATCAAAGGAAATGATCCCAGAGCTTGGTAGGGGTTCACTCGGCATAGATGCATTGCCTCCATTTTCAGAAACATCCGAACTGGTTGAACCCCTGCTAGCACGAAAGATCCTGCGGAAAGAAAGACCCACTGAAGTACCCATTGGTGCAGTGCTCCTTGGGGCAAAGGCCGCGATGGGAGGAGTATTTAACTGGTGTCAATACCTGTTAAATGATTTTCAGGAAGAATTGAGCAATACACAGACACATGGTGTTAGCAACCCATGTCTTTACTTTGTTAATATGTTGTTGTTGGACGCATATGCTTTGTAAGTCATCCCGTAGTATTTGTTGATCAATAGTTTATGTTATTGTTGTTGGCGCATATGCTTTGTAAGTCGCCCATAGTATTGTTAATCCATAGTTTGTAATGGCCCATGGTTTTGACCCATAGTATTGGCGCCTAGAATTAGTATATAAGTGTGTGTTGAGACCTATGAAGGCACTGTGAAGTTAATTGTATTGAGCTTGCTCAAAGGAGGTTGCCCCCTCGAAGTGGCTTGTGATCAATATAAAAGTGATTCTGAGTTCTGTCATTTCTGCTATTTCGCATATTCTTGTTAATTAATTGTTGCAGGTGCATCACATCTGGTATCAGAGCACTTTCTTGGGCTCGCTGGGTGAAATTTCTGCCAAATTTTTTTTTCGCATCTGTTGCAGGTCCGGATTTGGGAATAATCCCTATCCGCTTAACTGTGGGAAGTACTTGGGCATAAGCCCTAAAACTCATTGTGAGGAGTACCACAGGAACCCCGGAGTAGCTGGCCCATTGAGAGGACCTGCCAGCGAAAAGGGTAACGACCCCTACCTGATTGACTAGTTCCCACCTGTGAGGTAAACCAAGAGCTATCGTTTGTGGCAAAGCGGTTATCAGTTTTACCTGAGCCGTGGAGTGAGGGGTGCTGCCCCAATACGCAAGCCGTCAGACAGCATTGGTGGCCGAGTGAAACCCCTGAACTGTTAGGAAGCCGCACATACCTGGGGTCCATATCTACTTTCAACTGAACTATTGTCGATCACTACTGTGCCGTTTCAGATCCATTTTGCAAGCCGTTCCAGATTCAGTCATTTTCAATCCATTCGGCGCTGTTCCAAATCCCTTTCGAGCCGTAGCCGCTCCAGTCTGGAAAAAAAAAAAAAAAAAAAAAAAAAAAAAAAAAAAAAAAAAAAAAAAAATCCTCCATATCTCCCTTATTTTCACTCTGTTTCCCTTGAAATTTTCGGGGAACCTCTGTCATCCCATTCTGCATATTTCAGTCCTGAGGACCCTATCCCCAATTCCCCTTCCCAAAGCCCGAAATCCCACATTTGTCTATTTTTAGGGTTTGCCATAACTTCCTCAGATTTCACCTAATCACCTTCAAATTTTACCACAGAGTTCCTTTCTGAATTCTGCTTCTTTGTTCCTCTGCCAAATTTTTCCATTCTTTCACACCACTTCTAAAATCCTTATTTTTGCTTCCCTGTCTATCCAACAGTGTCCAAAACCTAGTCAAACCCCAATTACCCTTCTGATTTTTTCCCAAGTCTAGATTTTCCCTTACTGAAGTAGTTTCTGTTTTTGTTTTCCTACCCAGTCAACCGAAAAAAATAAATAAATAAAATAAAATAAAAAAATTCAGTTTTTTCTCCATATCTCCCTTATTTTCACTCTGTTTCCCTTGAAATTTTCGGGGAACCCCTGTCATCCCATTCTGCATATTTCAGTTCTAAGGACCCTATCTCCAATTCCCCTTCCCAAAGCCCGAAATCCCACATTTGTCTATTTTTAGGGTTTGCCATAACTTCCTCAGATTTCACCCAATCACCTTCAAATTTTACCACAGAGTTCCTTTCTGAATTCTGCTTCTTTGTTCCCCTCTGCCAAATTTTTCCATTTTTTCACACTGCTTCTGAAATCCTCATTTTTGCTTCCCTGTCTATCCAACAGTGTCCAAAACCTAGTCAAACCCCAATTACCCTTCTGATTTTTTCCCAAGTCCAGATTTTCCCTTACTGAAGTAGTTTCTATTTTTGTTTTCCTACCCAGTCAACTGAAAAAAAAAAATAATAATAATAAATAAATAAATAAATAAAAAATAAAAATAAAAATAAATAAAAATAAATAAAAATAAATAAATAAAAATAAAAAATAAAAAAAATCCTGGTTATGGTTGTCACCCGTGCAGGAGCAAAAACCATGGAGGACGCACTTGCAGCCATCCAAGCCAAACTCCAGGATCTGGATGAAAAATTTCTCGGTCTCCATCTTGAACATTCAGCTATGAACAACAAACGACAGTCCGAGTCTTCAGCAGACAATGGGTTCTCTTCTTCCAGCAATTTCCGTGGTCCGAAGCTTGATTTTCCTCGCTTCAATGGTACCGATCCAACTGGATAGATCTATCGTGCAGAACAGTATTTCAGTTTGCATAATACTTTTGATGTCAACAAAGTTCCGTTGGCATCCTTTCATTTGGAACAGGAAGCTCTTCAATGGTACCGTTGGTACATCAAGGCTCATCCAGAGCCCAAATGGCCAGACTTTTGCCAGCTCCTTTTGCAACGATTTGATCCTAGTGCTTTTGATGACTTCACAGGAGCTCTCACTAAACTTCGCCAAACTGGCACTGTGAGAGAGTATCAAACCGAATTTGAGAATCTAGCCAACCACACTGAAGGATTGTCTGATGACTTTTACCGGAGTTGTTTTATCAGTGGTCTAAAGGATGCCATCCACTCTGAGGTCAAAATGTTCTGTCCCAACACAATGATGGAAGCACTAGGGTTGGCTAAGTTGGCAGAAGACAAGATTGCAGCCCAACAACGCTCCAAGCCCACTTTTGTTCCCTTCCTAAATATGGGTTCTCAGCGACCACCTATACCGCAGGCTCCTCGACCAACTCCTATCAAGCGTTTGTCTGAAACAGAGATGCAAGCACGCAAATAAAAGGGGCTTTGCTATAATTGTGATGAGAAATTCACTTGGGGACATAGATGTGTTCAGCAAAAGCTCTATCTCTTGGATGTGGAGTCTCCGCCTGCCTCTCAAATTGGTGACGAAGATCCAGAAACACTGGATGCTCCGGTTGACATTCAGGAACCGCCCATTGACCCTCCGTCTCAGGATGACCAGCCAGAGATATCTCTCCATGCTTTATCTGGAATCACCACCCCCCAAACAATGCGATTCAGGGGTTACTTCAAGAAGCTTCCTCTTACAATACTAATTGATTCTGGTAGCACTCATAATTTCATTGACCCTCGGATCGCCAAACAAGCTGATTGTTTTATCCATCCTTGCTCTAACTTTGAAGTCATGGTTGCCAATGGGGGCACCTTACCTTGCAAAGGGAAGTGGCGTATCTCTATGGGAGATTATACCTTGTGCTCTGACATGTTTGCCTTGCCCTTAGGCGGATGTGATGTGGTTTTGGGCGCTCAATGGCTACGCACACTTGGCCCTATCTTATGGGATTTTGCTGAACTTTGGATGCAGTTTTCCCTCAATGGACACAAACACACATTAACAGGATTACAACCAGGTTCTCTCAGCATCATCAGTTCACATCGCATGGAAAAACTCCTCAAGAAGAATTCACATGGTGTCATCGCTCAGATCCATTCCATCCAGATGCAACCATCAGCGGTCTCCACTACTCCTTTGGATCTACAACAAATTCTGGATCGATATACAGGTGTCTTTGCTGAATCAGTGGGATTGCCACCTTCCAGGCCAGAAGACCATCGTATTCAGCTCCTTCTTGGCAGCGTTCCTCCCAACATCAGGCCCTATTGCTACCCATTTCACCAAAAAACAGAGATTGAAATGCTCGTTCGGGACTTATTGAAGCAAGGTATTATTCGCCCAAGCACTAGTTCCTTTTCTTCTCCAGTTATTCTTGTCCGCAAAAAAGATGGGTCATGGCACCTCTGCATTGACTTCTGAGCACTTAATCACCTCACCATCAAGGATACGTTTCCAATTCATGTTGTTGATGAGCTTCTTGATGAGCTTCATGGGGCTCACTTTTTCTCCAAGTTGGATCTTCGTTCTGGGTATCATCAAATTCAGGTTCATGAGGATGATATCCCTAAAACAGCTTTCCGCACACATGATGGCCATTATGAGTTTTTGGTCATGCCCTTTGGCCTCACTAATGCTCCTTCCACATTCCAGGCCTTAATGAATAAAATATTTCGCCCCTACTTGCGGAAATTCATTCTAGTATTCTTTGATGATATCCTCATCTACAGTAAAACATGGGATGAACATCTCCAGCATTTGGATCTTGTCATGCAACTTTTCTCTGACCATCATCTCCATGCCAAGCAGTCTAAATGTGTTTTTGGACAGAAGGAAGTTGAGTATCTCGGGCACATTATCTCAGCACAAGGGGTTCGTGTGGATCCTGCCAAAATCGATGCCATGAACAATTGGCCGCATCCTCAAACACTCAAGAGCCTTCGTGGTTTTTTGGGGTTGATTGGCTACTACCGCAAGTTTGTCAAGGATTATGGGAAGATTATAGCTCCATTAACTGCTCTATTGAAAAAGGATGCCTTCACATGGACACCTGCTGCTCAGTGTGCATTTGACAAACTGAAACAAGCTATGTGTACTACACCTGTGCTAGCTATGCCCGATTTTTCCAAGCCCTTCACTATTGAGAGTGATGCTTGCGGCAATGGACTTGGTGCTGTTCTCCTTCAAGATGAACACCCCATTGCGTTCACCAGCAAATCCCTTTCAGGTAAGAATCTAGCTGCCTCTACCTATGAGAAGGAAATGATGGCTATTTTGCATGCAGTACAGAAGTGGTGCCCATACTTATTAGGGAATCATTTCTGCATCAAGACTGATCACCAGAGTCTGAAATATTTCTTGGACCAGCGTGTCTCCTCCTCGGCACAACAGAAATGGGTTAGCAAACTCATGGGTTATGACTATGAGATCACTTACAAGAAGGGTAAAGACAATATTGTGGCAGATGCTCTTTCTCGCACATTTGAGGCCCAAGGTTCTCTTTCAGCTATTTCTATGCCTGTTCCAAATTGGTTGCAATCTGTTCAACAGGGTTATGTCAATGACTCCTCCTTATCTCAAATCATCCAACGCTTGACCAACAACCCTTCTGCTGTACCACATTACTCTTGGGATGGTGCTTCTCTGCGATACAAGGGTCGTCTGGTGCTGCCCCAGCGCACAGATCTTCAACAGGCTGTCTTCTATGAATTCCATGCTTCTCCATTGGCAGGGCACTCTGGGTTCCTCAAAACATATGAACGAGCACGGCGTAACTTCTTTTGGCAGGGCATGAAAAGGAAAATTCAACAGATGGTGGCCGAATGTGATACCTGCCAGCGTAATAAGGGTGAAACAACACTCCTTCCAGGATTGCTTGAACCCTTTCCCATACCTACACGGATTTGGACAGATATTTCTATGGATTTCATTGAAGGGCTCCCTAAATCTGGCGGGAAGACAGTGATTCTCGTTGTGGTTGATCGCCTCTCCAAATATAGTCATTTTTGTTCTCTCAACCATCCCTATACAGCCTCCTCCGTCGCTCAAATTTTTCTGGACCAGATCTTTCGTCTTCATGGCATCCCTTCTTCCATTGTCTCGGATCGTGATGCGACTTTCACCAGTCATTTTTGGACAGAACTATTTCGCCACACTGGCACCAAACTGAAGATGAGTTCAGGGTATCACCCACAAACAGATGGTCAGACTGAAATTGTCAATAAATGCTTGGAAACTTATCTTCGTTGCTTCACCTCGGAACAACAACATCAGTGGGCAAAATGGCTCCCTCTCGCTGAATCGTGGTACAATAACTCTTACCACACTGCCTCTAAAATGACCCCATATGAAGCAGTCTATGGTCAGGCACCTCCAGCTCTTCTTCCATACACCCCCACCAGTTCACCAGTTCAGGAAGTTGACACGGTCCTTCGAAACCACGATCAGATTCTTCACATTTTGCGGGACAATCTTCACATGGAAAGAAATCGCATGAAGCAACAAGCTGATCAACACTGTTCTGAGCGCACTTTTCAAGTCGGTGATATGGTTTTTCTTCGTCTCCAGCTGTACAAACAATCATCCTTGAAACTCAAAGGGCGTCATAAGCTCGCTCCAAAGTTCTATGGGCCATATCAGATTCTTCAGAAGATTGGGTCCGTTGCTTATAAATTGGAACTTCCTCCTTCTTCTCGCATTCATCCAGTCTTTCATGTCTCTTGTCTAAAGAAAGTTCTTGGCACCAACATCAATGGACAAACGATTTTACCCGAACTGGATAATGAAGGATCCATCCTTTTGGAGCCAGAGGCCATCCTCAATCGGCACACGCGTCAGCTTCGCTCTCGCTCTATCACAGAGGTCTTAATTCAGTGGCACGGCATGCAACCAAAGGATGCTACATGGGAACCACTCCTTCAGATTCAACAATAATTTCCACATCTAAAGATTTGAGGACAAAGCTTCTTTTAAGGGGGAGGGGATGTTAGGAACCCATGTCTTTACTTTGTTAGTATGTTGTTGTTGGACGCATATGCTTTGTAAGTCATCCCGTAGTATTTGTTGATCAATAGTTTATGTTATTGTTGTTGGCGCATATGCTTTGTAAGTCGCCCGTAGTATTGTTGATCCATAGTTTGTAATGGCCCATGGTTTTGATCCATAGTATTGGCGCCTAGAATTAGTATATAAGTGTGTGTTGAGACCTATGAAGGCACCGTGAATTTAATTGTATTGAGCTTGCTCAAAGGAGGTTGCCCCCTCGAAGTGGCATGTGATCAACATAAAAGTGATTCTGAGTTCTGTCATTTCTGCTATTTCGCATATTCTTGTTAATTATTTGTTGCAGGTGCATCACACATGACATCAATTTCCACTATACCTGGCTGATAGTGTTGATTGAATTTGTAGGGTGGAAGGACCCAAAGCACTATGTTGGGTTGATCACTAACAGCAACGATTGTAGGGGAGCCTGTTATGCCAACCTTTGGGAGAATTTGGTAGCAGAAAGACAGCACGCGTTAGCCGAAGTCTTCTACACATACTACGAGCAGCTGCGCAAATTCATCATTGTCAAGCCACATATATCAAAATAGGTAACAACTAAATATATTCACACTGTCAATTTTTATGTTGATATGCACTCTATTTATATTTTAGCAAAAGCACATAAGAAAAACCCAAAATGGTTCCAAGGGAACTACCACATGGACGAAGAAGACATCGACACCATTATGAAGGAATGGATACCCAAATTTAAAGTCGAAGGAGTTGTGGAAATCAAGAGTGATTCCACGGAGAGTAATCCCATTCCTACACTTGTTGTTGAAGAGTCGTGGATAGGAAAAAGGAAGGAAGCTAAGAGTCCTATACAGCAAAAGGTACAGAAGAAGAAGCAGAAAGCGGTTAAGGGCCAGTCAGAACCCAAGCTCCATGATGACGATTACGAGATGATCCCATCCATGGTAACCACACAGATGGAAGACCTGATGGCTGCGAAAGAGAAAAAGGATGAGGTGATTCAAAAGAGTTTATAGAAGAAATTGAGTACGCTGCAAGGCATAACAGAAAATTTCAAGCAAGTACAGTGCAACTTACCCTTGCCATGAGACTCAAAATCAGAAGGAAATTCAGGGGGCACTTCACAGCCAAAGACAATGCCTCTAGCCTTGACCTTGCAGCAAAGTCGCGCATAGTGAAATTTGACCCGCTAAGCGTAAGGTCGCCACCGCAAGAACAATTAGCTCCAGGAACGAAGGACTTAGAGCATGTGGAAAATGACATTACAACATTTCCAATGGAAGGCCTACACAATCTACATCTATAGGTTATGGAAGAGATCCATAAGAGAGATGTACTTGCTCTGAACCAGCACCATGACTTAGTTGCAAACTACAAGCAGTTGCAAGAAGCCAACTTAAAGAGGACCATGCAACTTCAAGATGAGCACGATCGACGAATGAGGTTAGAGCATACGTTTGCTTCAGTAGTAGCAGAGAAACTCGAATGCAAAGAGATGCCAGAGCCCGCAGATACCATCCTTAAGATCGGCTTACTGGTCAACGATCTTAAGGTTGAAATGAAATATATGGAGACATATTACCAGGCAAATATTGCTTCCTTGGAAGCGCAGAATCCGCCAAAGACACCACCTAGTCAGCAACAACTCAAAGCAAAGGAAGCAAAAGCTGCTGAAGAGAGTATAGCCAGCAAAGTGGCTAAGTACCAAGCTTTGTTGGATGAAGCAATAAGAAAATTTAATACCCTGGAAGACAAGCCAGAGTTGCTTGAAGTCAAGAACACCTTGAAGTAAAAGTAGGCTGCACTAGAAGCCTTGGACGTGGAGGTGAAGTCACTTCAGCCAAGAGAGAGACTAAAAATATATCAAGAAGTCAAAGAACTGAAGAAATAAGTTCAGGTATTGAGAGACAGGGAGGCTGAGGCCGGATATAAATCACAGTCCTTGCAAGAGGAAGCACATGAGATATCATAGGCGATAGAAGGAAAACTGATCGAGCTACGTGATGTGCATGACTCAGTTAAAGAGAAAACTGATGATGATATAGAAGCAGATGTGTTAGACACCATCAGAACTATAGAACATGATTCTAAGGATACGGTTGCTAAGTTGAGAGCAACCTATCAAGAATTTGCTGCTAAGTTAGCTCCGCAGGAGGAAGACTAGCTCAAAGAAGCATAAGTTGGAAGTGCCTCAGGGGAAAACCATATGTAAGTGTTAGGGGCCTATTGGGCCTGGCCCAAGTAAGGAAATTTTGATAGAAGTCATTTTTTGAGCTGTAGCGCAGCTCAGATGAAGACAATTTTGGTAAGCTAGTTTTTGGACGCTGCGGAGTACTGGCAAGTGAGGAACCGCACAGCTGAGGCCCAATTCCACAAAGTGGTAGCATCGCGAGGTGCCATCAAGGCATCTATTTTTGGTAAAGAATGAAGGAAACATTGAGCTGATAAAGTGACCTAATTTGGTTGAAGTACTCCATGATCCCAGCAGGCGGATAAGGAGTGGCGCAGAAGGAAAGTGACTGGTCACACGAGCAAGGGAGGCATGACGTGAACCAGCCGCATAAGCCCATTAGAGAAGGAACGACCGGGTGAAAGCGACAGTTGGCATGTGGTCACCAAGGTAAACTGAAAGCAACGTGACCACGTGCATAGGATGGCCACGACGA
Organism: Larix kaempferi; assembly: GCA_027924585.1. Taxonomy (NCBI): domain Eukaryota; kingdom Viridiplantae; phylum Streptophyta; class Pinopsida; order Pinales; family Pinaceae; genus Larix; species Larix kaempferi. Next base: position 15,741,540 of record BSBM01000012.1, read on the forward strand.
AGGAGTCGCTATCAGAATCCAGCAAGTTCGGTTAAGGGAAAACCGCGACACTTTTGGGAAACCTTAGGGTTTTTGCCTATGCATTTTAAAGACATGACCTACAAACAAGACCTATAAGAAGGCACATTTTGTAAGGGAAAGGGTTAATGTTGAAATGTAATTGCTAAATCTGAGTGATACTATGTTGTATTGCTGAAATCCATTGTAAAGCTCTACAAGTTGTGTGCGCAGAGGCCTATTGAGAGAGAAGAGAGTCTGCAGCTGAGTGCGCAAACTGGAACTGTTGTACCCTTCCCAAAGACTAATATAACAACAGTTCCTGTGGACGTAGCTCCCATCCTGGGGGTGAACCACATTAAATACCGTGTTGTGTGATTTCTTAATGTGTTTGAATTTGTTATCTGTATATTTTCTTATAATATATGCTTGAGATCCCGCTTATCAGTTATCAGTTGATGTGTTTCACTTTTGTATGTATTCACCATGAAGAATGAGATAGGAATAATATGTTAAGTAACACATATGTGGATGAATGTTAGATGCTTAAGTCTTTCTATGGAAGAATGAATGCATAAGTAGATTGGGATAATACTTAAGTAAGTGGAGTCCGCGCCGTGTGATTCACTTGAAGTGCACAACATAGTGTGTGTCGTGATATTGCGTAAGTCATAAGATAAATAACATAAGGCAATTGATGAATGGATAGGAAATCCTAAGTGAAGTCATCGAAATTGGTTAAGTTCGAACAGGAAGTGTAATTTCAGTTCCGCTATCCTGTTATCAAACATTCGCCAAACCGCACAGTCCTTGGATGTGTGAGTTGTGCAAGCGCCCTAGCTTGTAGAAGTATTAGCCGCGGAGAAGGTGAACTTCGCATATTTATCAGTCTGCAGCACGAGCTCCGCACTGCGTTGTTCATCAGATATACCTAGAACTCATCACGTAGCTGTGGAAACCTGATTCCGCAGCCCCCCCATAACTTTGCCTCGGGTGAGACCTCAGTCTGCTCACAAATTGTTGCTGAAAGGGCTGGTGAAAAGGGGTTTTGTTGGTTCCTTGAACCGTGAAGAACCTAGGTCTTTATAGAAAACCTCTAGAACAGTTATGTATGCCAACAATATTCTATATATTATACACATTGTTTAACCTTGGTATGTTCCAAAAGAGTGTTTGACTAATATGAGGGTTTGGATAAAGAAATTGGAAGAATGTTTTAACAATATTGTGAGGAGAGAGTTGAGAAATGGTTCAAGTATACACAACTCTGTAAGAATTGTTGGAGAATGTTCTTGATGCATATTAAAATGCCATGAACACTATTATATGTTACAAATTATATGAATTTAAGATGAAAATGAAACTCTGCTAAAGGATGTACAATTGGATTCTCATGTTGCCAAAATTCTTGTGCAAGATGCATCTTTGTTAGAGTCTAGAATACTGAACTGGGTTAAGAGAATTGATGGGCCATATGACCATGATTCATAAAGTTTTTTGGAATGATTTCAAGTTCATATAATTTTTATCTTCATAGATTCATTTGCTTCTTATTTGTTAGTTCTTCCTCAAGCTTAATACTACTACTGATTTTTATCATTGAACTAGCAATGAAGCCGTATCTGTAGGACTAAAGATGAATTAACAAAGTAGTATTATGAAGTTGTTCCACTCTCAAGGATGGATCATACCTGCTTTCTTCTTCTTCAAGGCTAGGAGCATCAGATCCAGTCCCCCACTTGGCAGTGAGAAAAGTGTCTCACCTGGATCATGGCTTGTATCTATGCGCATTCCAATAACTTAATACATTGTTCTTGGTTCCAGTCTTGAGATCCCTTTTTTATAAAATCATTATTACCTTGCCCTCCTCCAGAGATAAAGTGACATCCTCTGATTTCCTTGTTTCTATTGCTAGGTAATCTATTCTATCGCCACTTCCCACCAGTGTTAATTATTGAGTAATCCTCCTCGGTCCTAATTCTTATTGAGTGATTCTCAATCCTTGCATCATAGTTATAAAGAAAGAGTGCACATTGACTGGACCATGGTATGGCTATGTAGATGCAGGGTGGAGAAGCAAATGAAATTAATAAATAAGGTTACCTATTACAAACAAAGTTACATAAAAAAATGTCTTGATAATCATACAATCAGAAAAGAGAGAGGAGGAGGTGTAGAGCACAAAGGCTCGCCCACACATGGAATGGTAAAAACCAATTCAATTAACTAATAAGAAATGAGTACAATATATAGTGAAATAATCTTCAACAAAGTAAGCTCTTAGATCCTATATTCATGGATCTCAAACCTATATCCTAATCTTATGAGATGCACACAATCCAATCACTATTATCCAGCCTTACATTTCTACATTATCTCCAACATCCTCCCTTAATGGAGAAATAGATCATAATACATAATATGCCTGTAAATCTAGGCTTACAAATCAGCCACTTTAACACTTTAACAAATTTCTTTTTCCTAGGGCTCCAAACCTTGTACTGTTCAATCCTCCTTTTTTGCTTCAGCTTGACCTTTGGATTGCTTCTCATCATTGTAAGTGCAACACGATCACCTTTGTAGCTTCCATTATTAAGCTGCCATGGATTTTCCTCTGATTGTTCATTCACATCATGAACTGCAAATTCAAAATGCAAATAATATGCATTGTCTATGCTCTTTCTTTTTCCTCTACTACTGGGAAGCTTATTTATCTCATTAGAGGCTTCATCTCTAACAATTTTTCCTTCAAGGTTACTATGAGTGATGTCTCCTTCGTCACTTACAACATCAACATGGATGTCAACTTTAAAGAACATGTCAATTTTAATCTCTTTAGCTACTTCTGCAGCATTCAATATTGCTTCCAATTCTTCATAAAATTCTTCATTTTCAATATGAAATTCCATTGTTACAACCACAGTTATAGTATTGTAATCACTATTAAATTCTGCGGATAATGGACCTTCTTCACCATTCACCCTTTCAAGAACCAATTTCATTTCATTCTTGATTGCAAGTTTTTCAAGCTCAATTAGAATTTCTTCATCATAGTGAGGTTCACCAACAATTCTCATGAAGTTGTCCATATATGAAAGAATAATTACCTTCACAATGCAACTCTTCTCTCTTCACCAACTACAATGGAAACATTAGTCAGACGTTCTTACTACTGACCTCCACTTTGACATCGCTAGCTCCTCTTCACACAGGCCTTCTTGCAGTCGCTCCACTCCTTCACCAATTGTCCTCACATCCAGGCGGATGGGCCCTCCACACTTCCATTGTGTGTCTCTCTTGCTTCAGGGATTTCCTAGGAAAAATTCTGTCATGCACGTCTCTCTTCTCCAAATCTCCACGGATCTCCAGGAAACCTTTACAATCATAGCGAGCCATGCAATTCAATCTGAATTCTACACACAGTTCAACTCGAGTTACCACACACTGCAATGGCTCTCTTCTGGGACCGTAGGCTCAATTTCTTAGGCAATGACCCTCTCTTGTACAACATCAATCACGTGGGTAACATATGGCAGTTCTCCTTTGTGGGCAATGATTCTCTGCACCAATGATATACTTCAAGTTAACAATGCAGTGATTAATTGAGTGATTCCACTCATACAAAATCCTCACATAGCAACAGAATCAATTCCACCAGCAGCAAGCTTCACACAGGCACCTATTTCTGCATATTTCTGTAAACAACGTGCCTCATGGGCCCTCTTCTCTTGGTGGCTTCAACAGCTTCACACTAATTCACCGACAACTCTCCTAACCTCGCACCAACACCTTAACGCAAATCCTCTAGGCGGCTCACAAATTTGCTCAACAGTGAATAAACAATCTCTCTTCAATGCAATAACAAATTTCTCTGTGTGGACTATTATGGTTCAACAACTCCTCCTTACAGCTCCTCAAGCTTCATGCAACCAATTCTCCAATAGAGACTCATGGGATAGCATTATCTCCAACCTAATGCAACTTTTTTAGTAGCGTCGGAAACCTTCCAATCTGAATAGGGTTTCTTAGGGATCCTCAAAGCCTCGAAGGGCTTTTCACAGTAGGCCTCAAAAGGGCTCCTCATAGCCACGAAGGGATTCTCATGGTAGGGCACAAGGGATCTCACAACAGGCCATGATGGGCTCTCACAAAGGCAATAGAGGGCTCTCACAGTAGGCCACTCAAGCTCTAATACCAAATCAAAAAAGAGAGAGGAGGAGGTGCAGAGCACAAAGGCTCGCCCACACATGGAATGGTAAAAACCAATTCAATTAACTAATAAGAAATGAGTAGAATATATAGTGAAATAATGTTCAACAAACTAAGCTCTTAGATCCTATATTCATGGATCTCAAACCTATCCCTTGATATTATGAGATGCACACAATCCAATCACTATTATGCATCGTTACATTTCTACATTATCTCCAACACATACTAGCAAGGAGATATTACTACACTCGATACAAAATTTGCGTTGTTAATTTAGTTCATATAAATTCAACTGAATTTGTTCCATCTTTCTCATGGGCCAACTGTGGTTTTCATGAGAATGGCTCCTTCATTTTGAGACTATGTTCACAAGGCTTGGAAAAATAGGGACCAACTTTGGAACTCTGTTGGAATAATTCAAAAAATTAGCCAGAATTGTGTGCTACTTTTAAGACGCAAGGAAATAAATAATCTTTCATAAACTAGAGAAGAAAATTGTAATAAAATTGAAAAGAGTTTTTACCAGTCTTCTTTGTTGGATATTATCTCTAGAGCTAAATCCATCGACATAGGGGTCTCTATTTCCTCCTAAAATAATCCACGTTGTTTAAAAAAAATGTATGGATGTTTAAAAATACTCGATCCTTCTTGTTAACAAATGTTAATGCCATGTGACTTTTGTAAGCATAAAAAAATACATTACCATGAATTCCTAGGAATTGGGTGGTGTAGACTTGCCCTTGTTAATAGATTGGTGTGCATTTCTTGTCTTAAACCCCATGGTTGGTTTTTGGGATATGAATTGGGTGATGCAGACTTGCCCTTGTTAATAGATTGGTGTGCATTGCTTGTCTTAAACCCCATGGTTGGTTTTTGGGATATTTCTACTATTTTTTTTAATTTGATGACTGATCCATGAGCATCTTCATCGTCAATGCAGAAGTTATTCATCATTGTTGAAGATGTCCAAACAACAAAGAGCTCACAGGGAGCTTTTCGATGCAACTTGAATGAGGTCAAATTGCTTGTTGAATTTTCAGATGCAAAGGGAAAATTTTGAAATTAAAAAGAGGAAATGATTAATTAATACTTAATCTCTAAGCTTTTGTATTTTTTCCTCTAAAATGTAAAAAAAAACTAATGCACAAGTCATAGGTAGTCTTCTAGTTTCCTAGTCTCATGGAAACTTGAGATATTCATGGAGAGTTGAGATCTTCATGGGTGTTATAGGTCAAATCTGCACTTCTCCATCCGTGATCACATTGCTCTGTCGATCACACAAAAGGACACTATGGATGGAAGAGCTAGGTTGAATTGGATGAGTTATTGCTGAAACCACACTCTTCAGCTGAAAAAATTATTTTTTCTACAGTTTTCATGACTTGTGTGCTACTATTTCCACAGTGATCTAGCGTTCTAAATGCTACTCTGCTTGAAGACAACTAGCGCACATATTTCAAATGTTGCAAACATTGGTTGTAAAGTGCAAAAGTTGCTTACTGTGCGCTAGTCTGGTTGTATGAAACCCATGCACATCTTAAGATGAAATGAAAAAATATATTAACATTATGAATTGGGATTAGTTGAAGTTGGTTCTGCAACACCCCCAACCTCCCAATTCAACCACCTCTCGAATTCAACTACCTACCTTGTCCCATAAATATAAGGAGGATCCATGAGAGAGGGACCTAGAAGGAATGCTTTAACTGTTGTTACGCTGGAGGAATTCCCAAGTCATTGTGAAGAGCAGGATCCCAGGACTCGGTTGCAGAAGTGTCTGGACAGATAAGGTATATTTGTACTTTTCTACATTTCTTTGACAATAAAAGGTGGAAATACCCTTCCCATCCCAAATTGAATGTCTATTTGATTGAATGTTCATTTGGTTAAATATATGATTGTACTTAATGCTTAAGTTGTTTATGATTTCATCATATTTTTTACAGTCATGATACGCTGAGGAAGGTTAACTTTGTTTTGCAGGTTCATCATAGCGGAATATCAAGCGAAAGCTAGGACCAACCATCGTTAAAAAGGCACAACTTTCGATATCTTAATCTCTTTCCATTTGTAGTAACTAATGCAAGACAATGAATGCATTTACCTGTCACCCCACCCAAGTTGGTAGTGTCATCTCCCCACTATAAGGTATTTTCCCTTCACATAGACTGGCGACTCCGCTGGGGAGTAACCGGTTGTTTTTCTGCTCTAGGAGACCTTCTTAGGTTTTCTTCCAGTTTATCCAGTTTTTTGTTCTCTGATAGGTTTTATAGGTTATTTTTGCCTGTTCTTTCTATCTTGATTCATCTTAGTCTGCTTCAGCAAAGCCTTTTTGTTTGCTTCAAGTCCCTGTGTGCTAGTTTGCTATACTTCCAGTAGCGCATTTTTTGTCATGAATTCTGCTTTGTCTCAAACAAAGTAGCGCACTTCCTATGACAGGCGCTAGTTTCTATACCACACAGTAGCGCACTTTTCATGTAGGTTCACGTCTTTTACTAGGGTTTGATTTCCAGATGTTTGGGTCCACTTGTAGCCTTTTGCTTTGCTTCTTTGACTCACTAATGAGACTTGTATGTCTTTTTTGAGTCTTGTTTTCCTCTCTGAAGTCTTATAGTTTTCCTTTACTTTCTTTAGTATTTGTTTAGGGTGTCTTTCCTACTTTTTTAACCCTGTTTAAGGTTGTACGCTACTCTCTACTAGACATAACTGTGCAATTTTTGCCCTAGATGCTTGTTGCAGTTATACAAACCTGCGTTCTGAATGCTTGTTGTCTGTGGCAACAGTAGTGCACTTTTACTGTGTCTTGTCCTTTTTATTAGGTTTTGACACCCGTTTGAGTTCTTAGGGTGTCTTTGAAAGGTTGTTTAGTCTAGATACCTTCTGAATATCTATTTAGATCAGTCTGAGTGAGTTAAATATTTCTAGTTAGCTTTTCTTTTGAGTCGGTGTGTTGGTAGGGTTACTCTTAGGTTTGCTTACATATTCCTTTATTTGGAGAGCGTTTTCTTATTTTTTGGTGCTTTGGAGCAACCTTTTAGGTCTGTCTTTCCATTGCGAGCATCTCTTTTCCTGTTTTCTTTTACACTTTGTTCCAAACCTAGAGTTTTTTCTGTCGAAACAACTCGGTAAGTGGAGTCTTTCTCAAGTCTTTTGATTTGATTATTTTGAGCCATTAGGTTTTGTTTCCTTACTCACACTTTGTGTTAGGTCTTACTTGTTCCTTTCCAAGTTCTTTTTCTTTTGCAATTATTAGAAAAGACAAAAAGTGAAATTGGTTGCATAGTAGTAAGATTCATCATCTTTTTCGAAGTAGCATAGATCATTTGCTTTGAAAAACTAAAAGAAAATTACAATTTTTTTTTCGCTTAGGATTACCTATTTGCTAGTTTTGAAGAATATAAACAAAAAGAAAAAAGTCTTTTGTGAATTTGAATGCATTATTTCTTTACGCACTTTGCTTTCTGTGGATCCATTCCACACTCTTCACTACCCTTATTGAGTAAAAAGTAGCCCTTAAAAAGAAATCTTAATAAAATTAACTAGCAACTTTTTCTTTTTAGGTATACACATCATCAACTAGCTTAGGCTAGGGTTTTGGGTTTAAATCACCTTAAACTACCCGAAATCGGCTTCATTACCCAACAATCGTAGTAAGATTATCTATTAGAAAAATCCACCTCTATCAAAATATCCTAGGAACGCTCTACTCAAACCAGAGTTAAGCACACGACCATGTGTGACTGGAATTGCTGAGGATACCCCTCACTTTCCTTTCAAACATAAACCAGAGCTGATTCGCGTACGTGGGTCCACTAGTACTTTTAAGTGATTTGGGATTTTGGGCTTTGCTACCCTGCCCATGCATCTTGGCTAGGCTGACGACTGTTTCCCAAGGTATTTTTGTATTTGTGGCATCCTTAGTATCTTAACCCTAGGGCTCTTCACAGGTGTAGTGGAAGGATATTACCACTGCACCTCAAACAGACACGGAAGGTAACCCTTTGCAGTAATCTCAGGAGGGCGGTTTGGTGATTCAAATGATTGCACCCAGAGCACCTCCATTAACTGACCGTCGATACTCTATTACTTCATTCTGGGCCCTCATCGTCCCAAACTTGCTTCTAAGAGTATTATCTTTTTTTTCTTGGTTTTGATCACTGTAATACATTTTTAGTGGTGTGCTCTTTGTGCTGCTTGTTTTTTAGTTGGTCTTAGCGATTTCTTTCCCATTGAGTTGGAAACTATGGATAGCATCCTAGTGGGAACCAATCAAGGGACTCCTGTTCAAGGGGTTCGTTGTGCTTTTCCATTCATTGGGAACATTTGTACTCCCTTAATGGATACCTTGAATCTTATGGGATTCACTATAGGGCTACCGGTTTGGTTGTTTTCCACTCTGAATGCCTTGCATGCTCCTGATGCTTCTCAAGTAAGCACCTCACATCAAGAGCATCAGAACCCTATGCCTACTTCGCCAGTAACATTTTCTCCTCCTTCTTCTACCTCATGTGGTGAAAGTAGTAATACCAGTAAACAACAGTCTAAAAGGAATAGAGGGAGGAAGAATAGGAAGAAGATGCCAAAGTAAGGGAGCAGCCACCAAGCCTCTGAAAGTCATGCTGGGGGCACCTACCCAACCTGTGGTGGTCATCTTGGGAGAACTCACTCAGTCACTGTAAATCAAACTGAACCCACCCACCAAGCCTATGGAAGTCATGCTAGGGGCAACCACCTAGCCTTTGAAAGTCATGCTGGGGGAACCCACCCAGCCTCTGGAGGTCGTGCTGGGAGAAAAATTTCAGTCACTGCAAATCATACTGAAAGCATGTCTTCAACCACTGTAGGTCATGTTGAGGACACGTCATTGATCACTGCTGGTCATATTAATGACAAGTCACTTGTTACTGTGAGTCATACTGGAGACACTGAATCAACCACTGCAAGTCATGCTAAGAAAGTAGACATTATATTGCCGAAAAACCTAATAAACAGAAGCTTAAGTTCCCTTGTAAGTTTTGCGAGGGAGACCACCTGACCTATTTGTGCCCTGTACTTCGAGAAGTGGAAAGAGTGTGGTCCTTAGTTTAAAATTCTTCTGCTTCTGAGGAACCAGCCACTGCAAGTCACGCTGGGGGCAAGTTGTCAGCCAATGCTAGTCATGCTGAGAGTACTTTCATTTTAAAAGAGTCTAAGCTTATAGGACACAAGCCAAATTTCCCTTGTAAACTTTGTAAGGGAGATCACCTTACTCACCTATGCCCTGCTATTCCAGAGGTGTAGAGAGTGTGGTCTATGTTGGAAGGATCCTATACTCCAGAATTGTCTATAGATTCCCAACAGCCTAATCAACCTTTGGTTGATGAAGTGGTTGAACCAATGCATGATAGTATTTATTAAGAAAAATAGATTTTTGCAACACCCTCCTTTGAATTTTCCTACATACTTTCTCGGGTCCATTTGTTCCTTAATGGTATTGTGATCCTTATCATTTACTATTTACTATTGATCAGATATTATAGTTTTTTATAGATTAAATATTGCTTTACTGTAAGTGTGAATGCCACACATGGTTCCACATCCATGCAAAATCAAAATTCCATTTGAAAATGGTCAAGTTCACAATTTTTAAGATGCTTCATTCATAAGACGACCATTTGTCATAAGTAATCACTTATGACCATTCTTTTTCTATTTAAATCATTGAAATTCTTAGCAAAATAGTGCATTTTGATGCATTAATGATGTTTAAATGATTGCTTTTGCATATTTAAGATGTGTGGTTTGTAGTGGTATGTGGTGTTTATGGCCAATTATAATACTTCAAACTCAAGATGAATTTTTTCCTCTCACTTGTTTATAGGGGTACCAAACAAGTTCATAACTTTGGATTTTATGTATGGTCTGACAACCTCACTAGATATAAATTCATCAAACTTGAAAGTAAAGTAGAAATGATCACATGTATTGTTCTAGCAAAACATGGAAGAAGCTCCAAAAGATCACTATTGTCCAACCAATCTCTCTCATTCTCCACGTGATCAATCACAAGAAAATAAGGAATGTCTCTAGTGAGCTCCTTTGTCACTCTTTGTAAGGATTTCATTTCATGTTGCTCCAATATCTTACTCCTACCTTTCTCTCGCTGTCTCATTATTCACATCCAACCCAAGAAATCAAGATAGCTTTAAATATTTTTGTCTGCAGTAACAAGCTTCTCCACCAACCCACAATATCATCCTATACTTCTATGCAAATGTGTAAGCAAATTCCAAAACTAACTAAGTTTCGCAAATCCTTTCTTCCTTGCTACACATGCAATTCTTCTACGATATAATAAGCCTAAATCCTTATCCCTCTTTCCATAACTTGTTTCATGCAGTATTCCTTCATCGCATGCATCTACTTTACACATTGGGGATGAAGTGGAAAGTAATTAAATATTGAGAAAAATTGCAGACACTCAACCTCTAAGCCTACTTGAAAATTGCATTTTCGCTTCAGCACATCTACTTTAATTTTCATTTATTTTTCCTTTTGGCGTTTCTTTGCACCTTCTGGGGCAATTGCTAGTTGTATATGTAGAAGAAATGCATTAATATCTTATTCGGAATAATATTAGGTTCAGCGCTTCCGCCGTCTGTCCCAAGGAGAGTGACGTATGTCCTTTCCAGTTATTCCATTGGAAGGAAATCCGCCAATTGTCCAATTAGTAACTGCGTAAACAATTGCCCTTTATTTTCCTTTGGGAAAATCGATCTTCCTGGGATTTTCCGGAGCTAAATTTCCAAATATTTAAGGGAAGCGACATTCCTTAGTTTGGGGGATTCCTTTCGGGGAATTGACCGTTAGTTAGAAAGGAGGAACATCTCGTCTGCTGGTTGTTTTCTTTGTGTTGTAGCTATTACTTACTAACCGAGTATTTTATATATGCGATTTACGCATTTCGCAATGTTTGATAAAGTGTGATATATATTTATTATTATTGTGACAACATATTATATATACGCAGTGTTACTATTTAAACAAATTAATTTTATTTACACGAGTTACACATTGCTTACCATTTTTCCAGAGTTTTCTATGTAGTGAATCATGCATTACATTGATCTCTGTATTTAGTGTATATCTAGGCAGAGTTTTATTATGAAATAACCCATGTAATCGCAGTAGTCGAATGGGAGAGGACAACTTCAATAAAGCTGGATCCCAAGGTTTCCATTGCATGTGTATAACGTAAGTGCAAATCTGTGTTGAATGGGAGAGGACAGCTCTTCGTGAGCTCGATCCCTCTACAAATGTTGTACTTGTTATTTATTATTGACTGTGATGACGGATGGGAGACGATAGCTTCAATAAAGTTGGATCCCAAGGTTTACATTGCTTGTGTATAGAATAAGTGAAAATATGTGTTGAATGGGAGAGGACGGCTCTTCATGAGCTCGATCCCTCTGCAAATCCGGTACTTATTATTTATTATTGACTGTGATGACGGATGGGAGAGGAAAACTTCAATAAAGATGGATCTCAGGGTTTCCATTTCTTGTGTATGACATAAGTGAAAATATGTGTTGAATGGGAGAGGACGTCTCATCATGAGCTCAATCCCTCTGCAAATGTGGTACTAGTTATTTATTATTGATTGCGATGATGGATGGGAAGAGGACAACTCTCTAAGAGCTCTAGTCCACTCATCATGTTTATTCTAGTATGTGGTTATGTGTGACATGGAATATATATTAGTTTCGATTTTTTTTAGAGATGGGAAAAAGCTCAGCAAATATTCTTCTCTAGGGTTAGTTGAATATTTTAAATGTGTAATATTATTGTTATAGGGAAATACTCTATTACACTAGGATAAAGAGAAGGCTAATCCCCTTGGGGAAACTCAATTCGTGTATGTATTTATTACTGCATAATTTTTCCTTATTGACAGAATGAAAGGAAACGAGAGTCAAGCCATGTGAATAGTTGTAGCAACGTGTTTAAGAGTCCTTTGAGCTTAGTGTTTTATTTTCTTTCCTAAGCTTTAACCTTTTAAAGCAGTGAGTCTAACATTTATAGCTAGTCACATTATCTTGAACTAAAAATTAAGAATGACTTTTAAATGGGTACCTAAATTTACCGTCGTCCTAATGGATTTGTTGCTTAGCTCAGGTGTGGTTTCTCGGTAGAAAAACACATGCCGGAAAGAGATCTTATGGTTGGGTGGAATGATGTAGTAAAACCTTCAGTCGCATGAATCATTTCAACCATTTAAGTATTTTCATTATTATATTGTTTTAGAAGATGTCAAGTTTATAAAAATATGATTGGAGTATGTTACTTTTGATTGTTGGAGTATGTTAAGTGGTGTTGATTCGATGTAAATGCATAAATGACATTTTTATCTATTCATATTGATTGGTATTAAATGGAAGCTTTTCATCTTTATACATGTTTCATTATTTTAATCAATTGAGTATCATAGAGAAAAGATCATGGATCATAGGCAAGAAATTATAAAGTATCAAATAATGGTCATATGTAGGTAATGATTCATTTCTAAATGTGTCAATATTTATTATTTATAATTGATGTTAATATTTGATCAATTAGTATTAAGATAAATCTAAGACATGTCAATAGTATCATGATCACCATATATAGAAGTGGATGTTCTAGAGAATTTAAATACGATATTTTGAATTGTAGGAGCTCTAAATTCATCATAGAATCATTGACATTATATAATGGCTTTTATGTAGTAGGACCATACAATTGATTATGAGTTAAATGATTTTTGAATGTGTTTCTATGAATACATTTTTGAGTAGGCATAAAATATCTACATGTGAAAAGTATCCCTTATGGATGTAATTAACTATGTACTTCATGTTTACTGGATTGGCATTTTGGAAGTCGATATGTCAATTTTGGGATATTGACATTTACTAAGGAAGGATGCATATAATATTTTAAATGTATCTCTGATGAGAATGCATTCTTATACAGATATACCACTATTATAATGGTAACTATTATGTGTTGGAGAGTTAATAGAGGAATTTAAAGTTATCTTACATGTAGACCACTATGAGAAGAAACATATTGTATAAGCTCGAGACTGATTTTGCAAAGGGTCTAGGATTGTAGTAGTTTACTTATTTGCTCATGATACAAAAGTTAAAATTCAATTAATGAAGGGATAGTGTTCATAACTTGTTTAATGAAGGGATAGTACTTAAATCCTAAGTGTTAGAATGGTTACATATAATTTAATGAGGGTTATTGATAACTTAATTTGGTAATTTTATATGCAAATTTATTGGGTTTTCATTGGTTTGGATTTTAACCATTACAAACCACTAGTTAAATAGTGTTATTTGTTCCTATGCATATATGATGACAATATGTTATGGTTATAATGATGCATTAATTAAATGTGATTAGCTAATCGAGTGTATTGAATGATGTTAAGGAAAAAAACAATCACCCCATTCTTCAACATAGTACCGAGAATTTCAGGTGTGTTACATCGCCATCATCACCATACATATAAAGCCTAGAATACTAACTGTTACATTTTTACCTCATTTTCATCAATCTGGACGAAGAGATTCAGTCTTTAACTCTTAAACTCACTTGCAATGCAGTTAAATCCTGTCACATACCCAAGTTCTAGACATTTTATGTTATTAAGAAAATGTTATGTTTCATTTTTATTGTAAATTTTTATGACTATTGACCAAGTGAGGTCATGGATGACTGTAATTAATTATTCTGAATATTTTATTATTAATAAATAAAAGTGGAGAAAAATATCCAAAGGAGACTGTTGAATGAGTGTTCACTGACCCACTAGGGGGAATGGACTATGGTGGAGATAAAATTGACACTTGGCAGCATCCTCAAATCACTTCTAACTGTTGCAGGGGGAAACTTCCCTACTTTTGTGGTCATGTTCCCCAAGAAAGTGGAACTGAGCAGGTGGCTCATTTACTGAAATAAACTGACCAAAAGACCCAGGCGTGCTATTTATCTATCCATCCAATTCAATAGGGGCTGTTCATTCTTACCTTGTGATAATTTTATGACCACAAGAGATTTAATGAGGAAAAAGTTAGAAGTGATTGAGTGAACTAAGACTGCATTCTAAACTAGTGCAACCACATTGCTGAGTTCAATATTGCTAAAGGTAGGTAGTGTTGTTGCTAAATACTACTACTGAGTTGCAAGGGAATTTATTCCATTATTCCACACAGCATATTCGTCCTAGTGGTTCAGTAAACAGGCTCGGGGGTCCTAAGGCAAGTAGCTTGGCTATCTTCAGGAGTTGGTTGGGTGGAACGGGATCCTTTGGCTGGCTATTTCTTCTTCTACAGTTCCAGGTTCATATTGTGCTATCTTTTCTACTTCCGTTATATTAGCAAATTAAATAGGAATGTAATGGTTATCTATTTTTCCCATTAATCTATAAGATCCTGCTTGAGTTAATGATTATTTTATTTCTGTAAATTGTATTGATGAAATAAAATGCAGTATGAATGATGTAGTTAGAAAAGATAGAATGATTGATTATAAAATCACCTTTCTGCATTTTTCCACACACTGTAACAGTGTCGTACTCTAGTACAGAAAAGGTTAATTAAAGTAGATTGTTTAGAATCGTAAACATAAGTTACATTTTCTTTTAAACACTTCATTATTTTTTGTTTATAAATAAACCCTATCTCTTGTTACAAACAATAATATTATCAAAAGAACCTTCTACCTAAACCATAGTAAGAGTAGCCTTTTAAAAATAATCAAACCCTAAATAACTAGACTCTTTCGTTTAAAACAAACGCTATATATATACATTTTATAAACATACTGTTCGTATCATTTCTAACTATCATAAAAATAGGTCTATTATGGACTGGACATTATACTAGTAGTAACATCATAATAAACCCATACAGAAATCAATTAAATATTATTATTACAGTAGACATAAAGTATTTCATGCTTTATTACTTCTTCAAAGAAGTACGTTTATCCTATTACAGTAGACATAAAGTATTTCATGCTTTATTACTTCTTCAAAGAAGTACGTTTATTATAGTATTGTATGGACAAATGCAAACCTAGATTATGATTTCAACTTTTAAACCAAGTCTTCATTCCACAGAGCTTGGGTACTCATACTTTTAGAAGAAATGCATTACAATTACAATAATTGCAAACCAAAATGATATATTACATAGACATGTAACAATTCAAATCTTTTCGTAAAATAAACTCAGGTTGAATTCCAGGTATCATCGTTCAACAGTCTATTAATTTATTGCATTAACATTGTACGCATTTATGAACATTAGATTTCCAAACTCTACGACTTTTGCAACATAACAGTTTTAGAAAATCATTGGAATACCAAACCAAAACCCTAGACTGCAGACAGGAAAAACGCAGTCAAAACATAGTAGGGGTGAAAACCCAGAGTTACGGTTTTCACAAAGTATCACTTATCATTATCGGGATATGCCCTAAAACTGTTGCAGTAACAAACATGAATTCATGCTATTAAAGTTGTGCTAGCAAATTGTCTAAATCCATTAACCTTTAGACATGCACAGAACTTTCAGTTCAAAACCAACCAAGTTCAATTCGTGGTATTAAAATCCCAACTCTGAGCCTCAGCGAAAAACACTGTAAACAGTGGCTGGAAACAGTAAATAAACATTGAGCTACAGCTCAAGGAGCAAGCTCCTAAATATCTTTAGCTTCATAGCTTAAAATGATGGTTACAACTATCCTCTACATAACTGTATCTACCTTTGAAACCGTGACTGTAACTAAAAAAATTAAAAACCATTTCTGTGTAACTGTCGGCAAAACCCTTGAGGATAATACTGAGGCTTACCCAAATAACTAGTATCCTGGACTGTAGACGACTGTCATTACCTTGGAAGTGGAACCTGTCAATAATCAATGCGAATTTAAGGGGTTAAACATGAGATACAAAAAATATTTCAAAACCATTTTCTAAACTAGTATTAACAACAAATGAAGAAAATGAGTTCTGGAACATTACCTAAGCAAATTGAGTGCGTTGTTCTTCTCCAGACTACAGTAGATAACCGAAGCATTACTCCATCAGCTTCTTGTCGAAGCAAAACCAGACCGGTGTACTCAGATTCTGAGCGAGCATAACTCTAAAACAAATCAAATGCTTGAAAGCTCACAACATTTTCCAAACAAAATCTACATCGATAGGTCTCGATATCAAGACCCAAGCACCTCACAACCTGGAAGACCACACCTCACATTCTTTTAACCATGTAAATATTTTTAGAGTCGGCCAAATGCCATGAAAACCCTGGAGAGCCAAGCAAGTGTGCAGGTTACAAACCCTGGGGACCCAGAGAGCCTGTCGACCTCCCTCCCCACCCTTACAAACAAATGAATGCTACAAACATTGAAACCGGCGTTATGGTGAAGTAGGGTTTTACAAAACCCAAGAAATTTCAAGATCAACAGTCGTGATGTAGCCACCACAACGCTTAGGGATACATCCAACTACTGCTTTAAACCTCATTTAAAACATAATCACCACGGTCGAAATCAAATGCTAGCACAGAGTTCCAACCTTACCAATTCTTACCACGTCTTGTACAGCTCGACATTGCTCATATGTCTGAGTGTTGCTTCAACACCACGACCCAAGCTTGAGCACGTGAATTTAGCCATGAAAGCAGCCACCAGGTAATCCACTATGAGGTTATTTATGTAAGCATTAATTGCACCACCTTGTAACATGAGCATGCCAACACATACTTGGTAGAGTCAATACATTACCCTTCAACGTAATTGTTAAGTATAGTTCCAACTCTTAGCATTAACACCGGGTTGATAATTCACGTAAACATTACCAATGCTTGAATTATGTATATTATCCATCACGGGATTATAGTAATAATAGTAACTATTATGTTTACAGTGGATCGATACATAAGTCCTTACATTCCATAGTCTATTTATAATTTCCTTTCCAATGTATTGCGTAAAATCATGAAAACAAAACTATGTCTTTAGATATAGGAGTTGTATATATGCTAGCTAAAATTAAAATGGTAGGACAATGCCTTCACTTTAGTTATTGGTGAAGAACAAATAATTGCATTTTGATTATCATGGATAATTCATATAGCAACTATATTGCTAGGTATAAGTATTGAAATTTGATCCTTGAAATAGCATAGTATGACAAGGTTTCATTATAATCAATGGTGAAGAACTTGAAAATTGTAACTATACAAAGGTTCCCTTAGCAATAAATTGAAACTTATATATTTTAATACCCAAAACTATCAGTTCTAATCCTGTAGATTTCCTTGCAATGAAGACATGAAGATTATCGAATTAAAATACCTAGGAAAGTTTCAGAGTAGTTAACACTTTGCATACATGTAACAAGACCAGTATTGTGTTGTAAGTTTAAATTGAAAAAAAAAATTCAAGTAAGCTTCCAGCAGAATTCTTGGACAATACCTATTCTCTGCAATGGTATTCAAGAGCGATAGCTAAGTAAGCCTCAAGGCGAATCAAGGACCCTTTCAGTACATCAAAATGATCATTTTAGTGCTAGAATAAAAAATGCATAACTTAGAAAGTAAAGTGACCTTGTGTCGTTGACAAAGACAGTACATAATACTAGCAATCATACTAATTTAACTTTACGACACTTTCTATTTCAACGCTAATTAAGGATCTCAATAATTCATTGAGACTGAATGTTTAATTGCTGCAACTTTGTGTTAGGATGTTTAAGTAATCTAAACAGCAGTCTAGGAAAGTTGTCATCATTGAATCATTATTTAGAGTTTAGCATGATGTTGTTACAATTAACATTTCTGCATCGTAATCATAGAAATTTATGCTAATACAAATTTTTTTAATTTTAGTGAATTTTTTTGGGGGTTTTACATCCAGCCCACAATTATACAACATAAACACATTGTGACATACCTTTTCAAAACCGAAAATCGATATGCCACACTTAGTAAGTTCAAAGGAAGAGGGATAGGACGTGTGCTCCAATTTCCGATTAAGTTGGTAAGTCACTCAACAAAAAATTGTCGTAACATACAATTACCGACAACATATAACTGTAAACATGGTTGAAGCTATCGGGAATATAAATTGCAGAAGAATTTTACTAAGCAATCCACCGTCGTCATTATTTCCGAAAGCAACTAAACATGAAAAAGAAAGCACCTCCTCTTCTCCACTCCAAATATATGAGATCAGTCTTCGTAGGTTTAACAGGAGAGGAGGTTCTCTCTTCAGGTTCAGACCCTAGCGAGGCCTCTATTATTGCACCGAGAGTAGCGAGGTACTTACAACCCAGTATGTGGTAGATGTGGTCATGTGATGTGATATAACGTGATATATTTTAATAATAAAAAATAAAGACATGTCATGTAGAAAAACTTTACATATTATGTTTTAATGAAATTAAATATATATTATGCTAATCCAATCATCATCTCTATTCTTTGAATTTTTTACACATTAAGAAAAAAATTACATCTCAAGAAATTGAATTCCTCTCGGTGCTTAATAGGTCCGAGTTTAAGATGGATCTATGCTGGTCTAATAAAAACCTTCTATGTACTCAACATGACATTAATGTCTCTGAAAAATATATAAGTTCATCTCAGATATATATGATTCAGATCCAGTGGAGACTCGAGAATGCAGACTAAACAATGCTCATGGTGGGCTCTCAAAATTTTTTCGTCATTGGGAGAGCACCGACTGAATAGTGTTAATCAGGCCTCTCAAATTTTGTGCTCTTGATATTTATTCGAGTTGATTATTGATAGAGACCACTCTTTATTGGTAAAAAAGGATATTGTATTTCATTGTTTTTTTGTATCCAATAAGTATATAAGCTAAAATTGTTAAAATGGTAAGGATTTTTAATGATGTTGAATTTACTTTTGCAATAAAAAGATGTAAAATGTAATTTTAATTCATTACATTTATTAATTCAATACATTTAAGTGGAAAAATCCAAATCTTAGAACTATTAGCAAACTTCTATACAAGATAATAATAATTTTGGGTAAAAAGGTTTTTAAAATATGCATACCACTCAAAAGTCACGGTTTCCAAAGATGTATGAACGATTCAACGATTAGGGAACACTTTTCTACCATGCCCCTTAGTGAGCCGTATTGTTTGGCCTTTGCTACTCCATATCATAGCATTCTATTAAGGCCTTTGGTAGCCCCTTAGTGAGCCGTATCATTTGGTATTTGTTAGTCTATGTCATAGCATTCTATTAAGGCCTTTGCTAGTCCATATCATAGCATTCCATAAAGCAATTTTGAAAATATTTACTCGGCATCTTTTGGCTTTTGAAAATATTTAGTGGGCATTTTTTGGCTTTTGGCTTTAGATACATAATAATATGTTTATTGAAATTAATTTTATTATTTAAAAAATAATTATTAGTTTATTTTTATTATTAATAACATTATAAATTGTGTTAATCAATAAGATTAAGTGGTTGTAAGATAAAATATTAATATTTTAAATAAATAAATTTTAATAAAATAAAAATAGAAAATGAGTTTTTTTTCATGTTTTAAAGTATATTATATTAAAAATTAATTTTTATTTTTATTTTGAAATTAATGCACTAATTATAATCATTATTTTAAATAGCATCAACTATCATGATCCTATGTGATTACAGTTATGGAGATTTAATTCAAAACTTGTTTGATAGAAAAAAGTTTATTTTAAATAACATCTATCATCATCATCATCACTATGTGGTTACACATATAAAAATTTAATTCAAAACTTGTTTGATAAAAAATAGTTTAAAGAAATACAATTTTCATAACTTAATGATGAGATAAATTGGTAAAATATTGTACATAACTATTTGTATTTATATTAGTTAATTAAATTTAATTTTAATTTTAAAGAATAATGATAAAAAAAATTATATAATTTTATATAAAATTAAATTAATTAAAATAAAAAGAATATAAAATTTTAAAATTAAAATAAAACTTTATTTAAATATTCTTAATACTCATTATTATTTATAATAAAAATTAATAAAAACCTTTAAAATAAATGTTTTTATAATTTTGTTATAAAATTTTATCAAAATTGTTAGATCTCAATACTCGTTTCAATAAAAATTGTTAATATAAAGATAAAAACTTAAAATAAAAACTTTTAAATAAATGTTTTTATAATTTTCTTAGAAAATTTAAGAAAAAATTAATTTAAAAGCTTTTTAGATCATTCACTCAAATATTTTAAAAGAATACATAATATTTAATAATCAAACATGGAACATTTCAGAACATATTTTTCTAATAAAAACTTTCCATAATGTTTTCATAATGTAATTTGAATTAGTGGAATTTTATATAATACTAAAAAAATTAAAAAAATTATATTTAAATAATTTTAATTTTTTAGACAAAAATATATATATATATATATAGGGTGTATTGAAAATTTAAATTATAAAAAAAATATTTTTTTTTCTAACTATTTAAAATAATAAACAAATCTTTATTGATGAAAAATGAATAAACAAATTTTATTTATAAAAAATAAATAAAGATAGTTTATATATTTATATATATATATATACTCTATGAAGCAGACTTTTGCTATAATTTATTTCTTTTTCTCACATTTTAATTATATAAGTTTTATAAAAATTTCCAAAATTTTTAAAAACAAATTTTATTTTAAAACTAAAATCAAATCATGATGATAAAGGTGGAAACCAATATGCTTTATAAATGTATATGGTCTATTTCAATCTCTCACCTTAATGTGTTTTATTAAATGATTATAAAATATTTGAAAACAAAATTGAAAATATTGCTTTTGAAAAAATTTAAAAAAATAAATAAATAAATAAAGATGAAAGTGACAATAATTAAGAAAAAAAATATGTCAATATGTACACATTTCCACATTAATTAACTTATAATATTTCTAATATGTTATGTTTTTTTGGACTCTAAACAATCTTAAATGGTTTTTACTTTTAAGATAAAAAAATATCTACAACATTAAAACTAATATTAAAACTATCTTTACAAATTGTTAATGCAATTTTAAAATGTCAACATATAATTATATCAATAATTTTTTTGTCATGTGGTTCATGTGGAGAGATTGAATATAGTTTAAATATTAAAGCCTTAATAACAAGAACATCATATACAAGGAATTGAACTCTATGAAAAGATTATCCATAAGTACTTCCAATTACTCAAACTACATCCACAACTTATAACTATATCAATATATATCTAAACAAAATTTAAAAACTTGGATAAATTCTTCTACATCTTACATCATATTATCTCTTAACCATCAGCCCACTAAAACCGGATCCCAATCAAAATTACTTTAAAAAAATCATAATTTTCAAAGTAATCACCATACATATAAAGCCTATAATAAATACCACACAGCTGTTACAGTTTTACCTCCTTTTCATCAATATGGCCGAACAGCTAGTGTTTTAGTGTTCAATAAGCTTGTATTACATAGTTAAGGATCCGCATTTAGTAACTCCAAAGGAAGAGGACCAAGATGTGTGCCTCCAATATCCGAATAAGCTGATACGTTATTCAACAAAAAAATGTTGGATGTAATGAGCCGTAACATACAATTGCCGCAACATGTAACTGTAAACATGATTGAAACTAGCAGACAGAGAAATTAAGAAGGAAGTTCAGTAAGCAATCCACCACATATAAAGTGTAAACATGAATAAATATAGCAGGCAGAGAAATTAAGAAAGAAGTTCACTGAGCAATCAGCCGTCTTAAATATCGCGGGAAGCAGCTAAACATGAAGAAAGAGAACACCTCGTCTCCTCCACCCCAAATATATTGCAGGTTTAACAGGAGACGAGGTGCTCTCTCTCTTCGGGTTTAGACCCTGGCGATGCCTCTATTATCATGTACTCAGCATCACATTAATGTCTCTGAGAAACATACGAGTTCCTCTTTTATATATATAATATATGCTTATTCAGATCGATATATGAGTCATAATGGAGAGTCGAAGAATGCGGACTAAACAGTGCTCATGGTGGGCTGTCAGAGTTTGTACTTTGTCGTGACAGGGAGAGCGCCGACTGAATAGTGCTCATCGTGCCTCTCAATTTTGTCCTCTCCTGAGGAAAGCTGAAGCATGAAATCAATGGTAGCGTAGTACACTCTGAATTTAACTCGATAACATTTCCTCGCCAACCATTCTATGCGTACAATAATAACTTGTTCCACGCCTGTCCATTGTATTGGGACAATAAAGTCTATTCAGAAAGCACAAAACATGATCTAAATAATAAAAACACGTTCCATGCCAATCCATTGTATAGGGACAATAAGGTCTATCCAGAAGGCATAAAACATAATTTAAACGCGCCATTCACAAGGGAAAACAGCTCAGCTCTCAAATTTGATTTCAACTAGTCTAGATTTATGTTAATTTCAGCATTAAAATATGGTGGATCTTTCTATTCGTTAAAATGGATCAAACTGGACATAATCAATCTTTTCTACTTTTATGTAACAGTCTTATATGTATAAATCAATGCCATCTCATTTCTAATATCTAATATCTTTCTAATAATCGGATGTGCATTAAAGAGAGTTTATAAATTGGATAGACTGACTGCCTTTGAATTTCTTTGGCTTGTTCAATCAACCAAACCAGAGAACCCATAGCATCAACCATGGTTAGGTCAATAGAAGCCACCATGATTTAACTCAATCCCCAACAGTTTTCATTTTTTTCTCCCAATAACCTGGATCAAAATTTCATCATCACAACGTAAGCTTCTGGGTCACTGGAGAAGAAACATATAGACAAATTATAAAAATCTAGCAACGTAAGCTTCCGGGTCACTTGAGAAGAAACATATAGACAAATTATAAAAATCTTACCATCTAAGAGTGATAACAAGACTTGTGAGTAGCCATTAATACAACTCCTATGCTTACAACTTTCTAAATGTTGAAATATTTTTCACCACAAGGAAGCGATTAAGATGGTATGTGACACCTCAAACTTCTCATGAAGAAAGCATAATGTGATGGATATGCCCAATGAAAGTTAGAGATGGGCCGTAGTTTTGGAAGAACAAGCGTTAGTTATGGCAGAGGTATGGAGAATGCAGATGATGCAGGTGGGGTGGAAAATTGGAAGGAAATCATAACCTC
This sequence comes from Larix kaempferi, assembly GCA_027924585.1. Taxonomy (NCBI): domain Eukaryota; kingdom Viridiplantae; phylum Streptophyta; class Pinopsida; order Pinales; family Pinaceae; genus Larix; species Larix kaempferi. Next base: position 15,764,996 of record BSBM01000012.1, read on the forward strand.
ACGTCATATCTGTTGATTCCCTCATAATGAGATCACAATATTGTATGCATAATCCAACGAACACGGCATAACAACAATAAATTGTATATTGTTATCTTGTGTATTACAAGAGGAGGCTAGGTTTTATTTATAACAAATCTTGAACGTCTTGGTACATAATTTGATGGTATGTCAAAGGGGAAACATGTTAGGTTAGCAAATAAGCATTAGGTTAGCAAATAAGCATTAGGTTAGCAAATAAGCATATCAGCCTAGTCGATAAGCTATCCCACTTAAGCTTAACCACCTACATATACTAAAACCTCTCTTAAGCATGGTAGGTTAGCAAATAAGCATATCATCCTAGTGGATAAACTATTCAACTTAAGCTTAACCACCTACATATACTAAAACCTCTCTTAAGTGAAAGTAGGGAGTAAACATAAGAAAATTTGTAAACTTAAGAAAAATTGGGTCCTACCAACCAGGCCAAAGAAAAGAAAAAGGAGAAAAACCCCTCCCCAAAATAGAGTGAATCAACAATCTTGAATCTTAAGAAGATCTCATAAAGAACTCCAAGTAGGAAATTTCAAACCTTTGATGTAGTGAGAATCAAATGTACACTACCCCCCAAAAGAGATTTATTCTCTAAAATGAGTCTCAACACAAAACTATTGATTAGGTACTCATTTATAGTCAAGAAAAAACACCACAAAATGAGTGTCCCTATGGACACCAATCCATTTTGCCGAAGTGCATAGGTCGCTAGCCAATTGCAACCACTTGGAACTCATTCAAAATAGGAATTCATGCTATCTAAAAGGTTCACACTAAATAACGTTGATCTCTATCAAAATGGTGAAAAAAATCACCCAAGGAAGCATTGCACACCATCCCCCTATAATGTTTAACTAGGTCAACAAGATGATGTCAATAAATGCCATAGATGAAGGAAACAGTATGTAGGTAGAAACCGAAGTTGGCAATGATACCAAACAACCTCAATGAGTAATGCGTCAAAGTGGTTAGCACCAAGTGGCTACAAAACAAGCCTAGTCACGTTAAGGAGAAAGATGCCTTATGAATCTCTAAGACTATTCACAACAAACAAGGTTATGATACATACCCATGTACAAGTGAGGAATGAATACATATTTATTGAGCTCCTGAGGGAAAAAAACAATCTTAAAGAAGAAAATAAATATGGTGTGCATTGATGTTAGAAAACAACATCGCAGAGCAATAAAATAAATAGAATACGGAAATAAAACACATAAGATCAAAATACAAGAGAGACACCATTATACGTGGTTCACCCAATATGGGCTACGTCCACGAAAAATTGCCAATCATTTTATTAATCTATCCAACAAATGAAGGGATACAACCCGCAACACATCCGCTGCAACTTCCTCTTCACTCTCTCATAGTCTCCCTTACACAATCAAAGAGATCTTTACAATACTAAAATACATAACCATATTACAATACCTTCCTTTTAAAGAGGGATTACCATGGGAAAATACTACGGGCTACCCAATACCATGGGCCCATAAATCACTCATTATTGACCAAGTCATGACTATGAAATTACAACATTTTACAAGGAATTTTTTCCAAAATTTTCGCTACGGGGGTGTTTCCCCCGAACCCCCACCAAGGGGGGATCCCAAATTAGTCACCACCCCCCTGGAACCCCCATGGTGAATATATTGGGGGGGGGAATCCCCCCCACACCCCCTCATCGTGGGATGAGATCCAAACACGACTGAAACACGACCTCTGAAACAAGAAGATTAGGATCCACAACCAACAATTGCAACACCTCATATGGGTCATAAACTAGAAACTTTAGTGAAAATTTATGGCAAAAAATCTATCAATAACCTCTTACATTACAATAAATTGAAAAACACATTTATTATTAAAAATGCCTTGAAAACAAATTCATTAATGAAAAATTGTTTATAATATGTATGGTATCCAACTATGAAACTAAATTGCATATACCCAACTACACTACACGAAAGATGCAATTGACAATAAAAACACAAATCTTTCGAGAGTGCCACACATATAAGAGAAGGGATACACCAACCTATGGGGGTTCACCCTATGAACCTATGACATAGCACATGAAATCATAGGATATTAAATAATACCTCTAATTTCACTAGATATTAAGGAATGCCTCCAAAAATAATTTTGTTGAACTCCCCTCTGAAGACAACTTTCCAATTTATAAAACCCCTATTTTAATTAGATATTCTATGTATCCATTTTTTCCATTATCTTTTTAATACCCCTTTTTATATTTACCCTCAGTCTGATGACATAGCACAAATCTTATAACCTCTAGAAACCTTGCAAGGTTAAATATTAAATCATAGTGTAAGAAAATATTTCAAGATGGGGAAAAACCCTCTGAACAAAGGTTGACTTCATACATAGTTGTTTCAACCAACTTCACACTACATTCAGTCACAAATCACGCCTATTCAAACACCACTTTGAATCCAAACACAATTGAATCAACACCATATTCACACATAGAACACATTTATTCAAACACTGATATGACTTCAGACAATCATATTTAGACCAACTTCAGACATAAAGTACTAATTCAACCCCTCGATACCCTATTCAAGGCCCTAGATACATAATTATAATTTCTCTCCAATATCTATATGTTTTTAATATATTAAAATATCCCTTGACCCTTACATACTATTCAATATATTGTTTCAAATTTTTAGAGTATTGAATCCCCCAATATGAACTCAAGTACTATAATATTACCTACTTAATAAACCCATAACAACCAAAATAAAGTTTAAATCCCTTGATCTCAATGTGGATTCGTAAGAGTCATGACCATAATTACTAAAAAGATTGATCTAATGATCAGAGGCGCTGTATTGGACATGACGACATGACCACTCACAAGGGAAGAAACAGCACTCCAAAAAGTTAGAATCCTAGAATGCTTTTGTTGCTAGCATATCTTTTCTTCAAAAAGCCAAGCCACGAGGAAGAGATCCCAATGAAGCAATAGAAAGATCCACCTCTAACCATCGACGCTACATAATTACATGGAAAAGTACTTTACATTAAAATTTAAAGAGCAAAACAAAGACGCTCCAATAAAACTTTGCTCGGCCAAAATGAGGTTATATGATAATAAAATTGAAGGTGTGAGGCACATTCGCCAACACCCACACAAAGGTTCGCGGGAAGATGGGTACATTTGGGTAGTGGTTGAAAGAGCATATGACATCCATGATGGTTGAAGTTGTTGGGATTCATACCAAAAATTGTGCCTTCCATGAATCAATGGCATGTCGCATCGTAGAATTGTGGATGAGACTTCAAACAATGGCCAAAAACAAAACCCTCCTCACCAAAAAATAAGTTATAGGCCTATGTGGCACTATACACACAGAGAATTGTGTGTTGATCAGCCCGCAAATTTGAAAGTCCAAAGAATCTATGAAAGACATGATCCAAAGAATATTGTATGGATTAAAAATCGCAGCGGCAACCCATTAATGTCCTTATATACCACCAACGATATAAACTAGAGTTGTCTTCTTTTCCCTTGCAGATCTATGTGGTCCATTGGTGGTCTCACAGTTCAAAGTGCTTTCCAAATAGCATTACTAATTTTGATATGAACACTACTCATGGATATGATGACATCATCTACGGATTTATACTCACGATCACCACAAAAAAATTACTCTCTAAACACTACTCATCTCTATGATGACATTAGTTATGGATCTATACTCCCAAGCACCACAAAAAAAACTATCTTGAGAATAGAATTGCCTATGATCTATGCTACAAAGATTAAAACTCTTAGATCTGAGTCGTATACACAAAAGAAGGTGTTAGGAACCCATGTCAACCCTTCTCTTTAATTTGTTAGTATATTGTTGTAAGTCGTATCATGGTATTATATGTTGATCCATAGTTTGTATTAGCCCATAGTATTGATCCATAGTATTGGACACATATGCTTTGTAAGTCGTCCCGTAATATTATATGTCCCATGGTATTGACCCATTGTATTGGCACCTAGACTTAGTATATAAGTCTGTGTTGAGGCCAATGAAGGCACCATGAAGTTATTTGTATTGATATTACTCAAAGGAGGTTGCCCCCTTGAAGTGACCTGCGATCAATAAAAATATTATGTGATCTGATATATCGTATATTTCATCAATTAATTGTTGCAGGTTCCTCACATCTGGTATCAGAGCACTTTCTTGGGCTTGTTGGGTGGAATTTCTACCAAAATTGTTTTTTCGTATCTGTTGCAAATTTGGATCTGGGAATAATCCCTATCCGCTTAAATGTGGGAAGTACTTGGGCATAAGCATTAAAACTCATTGTGAGGAGTACCACGAGAACCCCGAAGTAGCTGGCCCATTGAGAGGACCTGCCAACTAAAAGGGCAATGACCTCTACCTGGTTGACTAGTTCCCACTCGTGAGGTAAACCAAAAGCTGTCGTTTGTGGCAAAGCAGTTATCAGTTTTACTTGAGCTGTGGAGTGAGGGGTACTGCCCCAATACGCAAGTCGTAAGACAACATTGGTGGTTGAGTGAATCCAGCCTTGAACCATTAGGAAGCTGAGCATACCTAGGGTCCATATCTATTTTCAGCTGATAAATCGCAAATTACATCTATCCAGATTTGTTGCTGATCACTTATGCATCATTGTAGATCCATCTATTGCCGATCAATTCCATGTCGTTGCAGATCCATTCCGCTAAAAAAAAAATAACTCCCTTTTTTTAACTCCGATAAAATTCTGTTTTTTCGTCATATCTCCCTTGTTTTAACTCTGTTTCCCTTGAAACTTCACTGACACCCGTGCAATTCCATTCTGCATATTTCATTCATAAGGACCCTATCTAAAATTCCACTTCCGAAAGCCAGAAATCCCACATTTGTCTATTTTTAGGGTTTGCCATAACTTCTTCGATTTTCACCCAATCGCCTTCAAATTTTGCCACAGTGTTCATTTCCTATTTTTGCTTCTTTGTCCCTCTCTACCAAATTTTCTCATTATTTCACTCCATTTTTGAAATCCTCATTTTATGCTTCCCTCTCCATTCGAAAGTGTCCAAAGCCTAGTCAAACCCAAATTACCCATCAGAGTTTTTCTCAAATCCAAATTTTCCTTTACTAAAACAGTTTATATTTTTGTTTTTCTACCCATTCAAAAAAAAAAAAATCCTTTACTAAGAACTTGCAATCCTCAAATCCAAACTCCAGGATCTGGATGAAAAATTTATCAGCCTCCATCTTGAGCATTCAACTATGAACAATAAACGACAGTCAGAGTCTTCTTCGGACACTGGGTTCTCTTCTTCCAACAATTTCCGTGGTCCGAAGTTTGATTTTCCTCGCTTCAATGGTACTGATCCAACTAGATAGATCTATCAGGCAGAACAATATTTCATTCTACATAATACTTTTGATGTCAACAAAGTTCCACTTGCATCCTTTCATTTGGAACATGAAGCTCTTCAATGGTACCGTTGGTACATCAAGGCTCATGAAGAGCCAAAATGGCCATATTTTTTCCAGCTCCTTTTGCAATGATTTGGTCCTAGTGCTTTTAATGACTTCACAGGAGCCCTCACTAAACTTCGCCAAATTGGAACTATGAGAGACTATCAAACAGAAATTGAAAAACTAGCCAATCACATAGAAGGATTGTTTGATGAGTTCTACAAGAGTTGTTTTATCAGTGGTATAAAGGATGCAATCCGATTTTAGCTCAAAATGTTTTGTCCCAACACAATAATGGAAGCCCTAGGGTTGGCTAACTTGGAAAAAGACATGATTGCAGCCCAACGACACTCCAAACCCACTTTTGTTCCCTTCAGAAATATGGGTTCCCAACGACCTCCCATCCTTCCAGCTCCTCAAACAACTCCTATCAAGCATTTGTATGAAACAAAGATGCGAGCACGCAGAGAAAAAGGGCTTTTTTATAATTGTGATGAGAAATTCACTTAGGGACATAGATGTGTTGAGCAAAAGCTTTATCTCTTGGATGTGGATTTTTCGCCTGCCTCTAAAATTGGTGAAGAAGATCTAGATACAATAGATGATCAGGTCGACATTCAGGAGCCGCCTATTGACCCTTTGTCTCAGGACGACCACCCAAATATATATCTCCATGCTTTAGCCGGAGTCACCACCCCTTAAACAATGCGGGTCAAGGGTTACTTCAAGAAGCTTCCTGTAACACCTCCAAAAAATCCATAAAAAATTAAAAATTTTCTAATTAGTATAAACACTAAGATTTACTATGCGGAATGTATACTTGTGAACGTTTAACTCTTTTTATTTATATTTTAATGAATGTTTCCCATGGTTACCATGACGATGCTCCTCTATATATGACAGTCTTATGATATTTTAAAGCTGTAAAAACTACGTTTATTTCACCATCTTGCAAATCATGTTTAAGGAGTATTTGTTAATTGCTTAACTATATTTTGTGTTGGCGACACTTATTTGTTTATGACAGTCGTCAATTATTTAATGTGTCTTAACAACATTGAAAATGAATATGGAGTCTTTTGACTTTAGTTAATATAATAAATGATTACTTGCATTGACGTCGATATTTAAAATATCAATCTTATGGCGTAGTATGTTTTCTTAGTATCTAATTCTGATTATTTTCTTTTGTTTGCAAAACGGAGTTCTAGAGCAGTCCTGAGGCTTACTTATCTATTGAAGCTAACGCAAAAGTGAAAATACCTTGTCTAGGTTGCATGTAGGGACTTTTTATTCAAGAATTGATTAATATAATTATGGTTTACAAGAGATAAGTTATAGCCTAGATAAATACTAAAAGTGCATGGTAAAGAGTGTGACCCTAACTCTACCATGAAGGCCTTGTTCCAGCCCTAAGCGGTTCCTATCCAAAGTATTGGTATTAGTGTTATGTTAACAATAACCAAATTTTGGGTGCAATGCATAAAATAACTTCGATGGCACCAAACTATATGGTAGTGGTTAAAAAATTTAAAGTTAAGTGGAAGCCAACTGAGCTCATTTAAGAGACCACGTGAACATTTGGTGGAAGAGCTCCACGTATGTGGAAAACCCTATCTCTTCGCTGAGGGTTTTATTGTTAGTTGTTGTTTCGCTTGAGGGTTGGAGAGCCGAGCTATCTCGGCCACCATGGCCATTTTGGCACACCCTGCACAGTCTCGAGGTTAGCCTATTCGCAGAGGTGGGTTCTCAGGTTTACATTGTTACCATCGTGCTGAGTTATTTATATTTGGTTTGGTCGTATGGGGAGCTACGATTTCTGCTTCGACTTCCCATCTGCTACAGAGGTATGATTTCAGCACCCCTGTACAGTCATTCAAATCTTTTAACAACTCTTGTATTTTATATACTTGTTACTAAATGTTTGTACATTATAATGACAGGAGATTTCCATATGTTCCAATTGAACCTAGGTCACGGCATGGGTTCTCGGTAGCAGCAGTGCTAAGGAAAGATGGCAACTCTGGTGGTTTGAACAACCACGGTAAGCCTCGGGTCTTCTACGACGATACTTCTGTCAACAACATTTTAGTTTTTAATCCCAGTCGATCTTCATTTGTCTTATTGTAAGCCAAAGACATTCTAAATGATATTATTAGTTTGTAAAGTGTTCCTGGAATCCTATCCAGGGTTGGGGTTTTGACCACCGTTTTATTTATATAAATGATACAGTGTTAATCTTTATTCAACATTATGGTATTTTCTTTGAATGTTTATAAATGTTGGTTGCATCATGGCCTCCTCAGCAGTTTGATTACTTAGATAGTTAATGGAATGATGAATGTATATTTTGTTTGGCCTAAGCCCTAAATTACGATTTGTATTTAGTTTATTAAAATGACGATTTTAGCTCTATGATGGAAATTAAATTTGATTCCTATGTAATAGGGTTCGACCCTGAACCTCACCCTATACTAGGTTTGCATTTGAGTCTGTTCGTAGATATATAACTATTACATAAGTAAATAGAGAGGACTCTTGCGAGTCTCGACCACATGACTTGTGACTGAACCAAAACTTGAGAACCTCACTTATATATTATCGTGTTAATGATGCCTCCTTTTGGGTGACATTGTGCTATGTTTAGCATTGCAGTTATCTTATTTTAATTTCGACTTGATTTATTTTATACACTCTAGGGTTTTCAAACCCTGGTAGGGGTTACGCCCAGGCTTGAAATCTTGTCTTAAATATTTTTGAACTTTTGTATATTGTATGGGATGACCATATCTATCTACATTGAGCCTGTCGGCAGTAGAATATGATCCTACGTTATTGTATAATTCCATTTGTTTGTAAAATGGACCTTCGACTATGTTATTTAGATTAATAGAATGGAATTTATATGAGCAACTTTTATGTTTATAAGCATCTATAAAATTTAGTCTTTCGATTGTGTTGGTTAAATGCCTTCCTCCACTATGCCAATAGATAGTTGATTGTGTAGTAATTGTTTATTTTAAGTATAAGGGTAATGTCTTAAAATGTGATTATGATTTCGATAAAATGCCTTATTCAAAAGATTATAAAGCCTTTATGTCTCTGTTTGCTTAAGAAAATGTAACTTCCTTTTATTATAGTTCCTTTTATATGTTTTCCTGCGTGTTCTAGTTTAGGGTTTATATTTAAAATGATGGTAATATTCGAAGTGCTTCAGGTTTATATGAAAATGGTTTATTTTAAAAGTTACGGAGGTACTCAAACCTGAAGTTAGTATTTTGAATGATACTAAATGTTATACTGCATCCTGTAGATCATAATATTTATTTAATTATGATGTGTGGAGTTATTTTGAAACCAGAATATAGTAATAGTAATTTATATGTATATGAGTATTATTTACATAATAAAGTTCTGTATTAACATTACTATTTATATGATGTAATCTACAACTATGAATTCATACTTAGCATATATTCTATTATGAAAAACAATCGGATTCTAAATAGGGAGTTTCTTTCAGTATTTTTATCTATTTTTGATATCTTGTAAAGAACAACATTACTTATTAAAATTGAATCATTTTGAATGTATCTACTTAAACATCTCTCTGTACTAGAGTACATCACTTTTAAGTGAAAGGAAAAATACAAAGAATAATTATATTCATCTTTCTAAATTTCATATCTTATTTATTCGATCATTTATGCATAAATAAATTATCAATTCTGTACTCTACTATAATTAACAACTATTTAGATATCTGGGAAGCATTACAAACTGATAAGAAACTTTCAGTAATGTATTTAAACTAAAATACTAAACCAAAAACAAATGCAGAACCTGTTTAACCTGTGTAGGTGGACAAACACCCAAAGAAGACTGCTCCTCCCAACTATCTCCTGAAAGCAACCAAGGTTACTTTCTTTAGGACCCCTGAGCCTATTAATTGAACCACCAGGATGAAGATACTGTGTAGAAGTATATGAAAATCTCTTTGTATCTCAACAATCATGAAGATTTGCATAGAAAACACTCTCTGCAAATCAACAGATTAATTTAACAGTCCTACTCTGCAACTCATTCTAGCATCCCCTCATCAAATCCTCTTTTGTGCTCAACATAGCAGTTTCCAGCAAATCACAAGGAAAAAAAAGTGTTGAGCCTCCTGCCCCCATTCGATGGATATAGGTCTTCCTAGATCCTTGGGTCACTTAATTCATTTAATGATCCACCTGCTCAGTTCCACCTTCCTTGGAAAACATGACCACATTTTTAGGGAGCTTGCCTCCTGCAACAACTAGTAAGTGAGTGCAGTTGCTGCCACTTGTCAATTTCCTTCTACACCAGTTCATTCCTCCTAGTGGGTCAGTGAACACTCTTCAATTGTCCTCTTTGGATGAGTGTCTCGTATTTTAATTTATTAAATAATAATAATATTCAATTACAGTCATCCTTGATGTTGTTAAGGATTATACCCTATAGCAGGGGAAAGGATGATATCAATGTACATGGGGTGATAAATAGATACATTATATCTTGCATTGATTACTGTAATCAAAATGAGATTAGGATTCGAAAATCAGTACCTTTTTTTTACGGCTGGTCCTAGCTTTCGCCCAATATCCACAGTAATATACCTGCAAAATAAATCAACCTTCCTCAGCATATCTTGACTGTAAACATATAATCAAATTTAAAGTAATCTAACATTAATTACAATCAGATATTCAATAGAAAATACATTCCATTGGGACGGGAAGGGTATCTCAATCTTTATTGTCAAAGAAATGTAGCGAAATATAGTTATACCTGATCTATCCAAACACTTATGCAACCGAGCTCTAGGCTCCTACTCCTCACAATGACTTAGAAATTCCTTCAACATAACAGTAGCTTCTTCTTCATTGGTGCTCCTCATGGCTTCCCCTTGTACTTATGGCACAAGGATGGAAGTTAGATTCATGAGGCAGTTGAATTGGGAGGTTGGGGGAGTTACAATACCAACCTCAACTAATCCCGCTTCGTAATCTTAATATATTTTTCATTTTATCTTAACATGTGCACAGGTATCATAGTATTAAACCAGTGCACAGTATGCAACTAGTGTTCTTTACAACTAGCGCACACATCTTTTGGGATAAGTGTGCGGGTTGTCTTTAGTAGCACCTGCATTGAGTGCGCTAGATTCCAGTTTCATGAGTAGCGCATTTATAATGAAGACTGTAGAAAAAATATAATTTTCAGCTGAAGAGGGGTGATCTCAGCAGTAAATCTAAGGTCAGTCTATCTCTTCCATCCATAGTGTCCTTTTGTGTGATCAATAGAGCAATGTGATCATGGATGAAGAAGTGCAAATTTGACCTATAACAGATGCCCCCTAATGTGTGAGGTCAGAGGGAAACGATGCCCGAAATACATTATAATTTCAAGTCAGTAGAGGAGCAAGAAACCACAGAACGAAGTCACAAAATTACCTGAAACAACGATCAAGGTTAGTGAGAAATTACAATCTTGACATCATATAGATGTTCGGTATGTCACAACATGATATCCAATACATAACTGGGAGATGTATATATAGCATGGCCACTAAAATACAAGCGTGGATCCATGTCAAAGATAAGAGATCATAGCCATAACAACAAGCTGGATCTATGTCTCATGAAGAGCCAAAAATGAGTGTGGCTCAGTCTTGCATAGCTTGGGTGATAACATAAAATATGATGATGCTATTAGAGTCCCAAGGTCTTCATCCAAAACATCTCAAGGTACGAACCCTATCCATGTGAATAAATGAGCTGAAGTCGAACATGGGGGGTACCGTTTGATTACCGATCATTGATGTATACCATTAACAACCGCGAGGACTTCCATCGATAATGATAATGGGGCCCAAGGTACCTATTACTTTCCAACAAGTGTGAATAAGTGGACTTGAAGTCGAACACTTGAGGAACCCATTGTATAAGAAACATTAATGTATTCCCATTATTCAACAGTGAGGGGAACTACCACTGATGATTGCAATCCCCAAGGTACTAACCAAAACTCTAAACTTCATTTTCAGAGCATAATGAGTTGAAGTCGATGGGAAGAAGTCCACTAGAAGGGAGGCCTTAATGCATCCTCCATCATCCAACACGAGGAACACTCAAAAGTTTGAGGTGATTTGGAGTAGAAATAATACAAGATGAAACATACTGACACCAAGATGGCCGACACATGAATTCAAGGTTACTGCAGAATGGTCGACACAGGCTATATCCTTGAACAGTGAGCACGACACAAAGTGAATTAGGAAGCTTTTTACATGAGGGGGATATGACATAAACCTACAATGTAGGAGACATTAGCAGATTCTCTATATGATTGGAGGAATAACTAATCGGAGGAGTAAAAAATCTGAGATCAGGTTCTCCCAAAGGTCAAAAACTAAAACCCAACTGAATGATGGACTCAAATAGGTGTTGTGTTCAAGAACATGACTGACTAGCTACGTTTGAAACTGAAAAGATGTATGATACCCTTCTCTTCCCTTATTCTTTTTACCAAAGAATATCCTTCTTGTTGGTTTTAATGAGTCCAAGAAATAAAACTCAATAGTCTTTCTTCATTTTTGAAGAAAGCTCGAAGAAAGAGGGAGAAGACTGCTTGACATAATCCCAACCATGTATAAAGTTTAATGATCCCATGGGAGGAAGACTCAGGACCTTCTTCATTTTTTACAGAGTTTTAAGAAGAGATAGACGAATACTCTATAACACTGATCCATGGATTTTAATATCGATCCTGGATCGGTTAATGCTCGTCGGTGTTTTCTTTTTTGAGGAGTCTGAAAAACTTAAACAATAACCCTATACACCTACTTGTGTATTTTAGTATCGAGACCGAGTTGGTATGTGCTCGCCGGTGTTTTCTTGTTTAAGAGTCTAAAAAACTTAAGCAATCCTCTATATACCTTCTCTTGGATTTCACATCGATCCTGAGTAGGTGAATGCACATTGGTGTTTTCATGTTTCGAGAGTCTGAAAAAACCTAAAGAAGACTCCAAAAGTCCTTTTTCGTACAGTTAGTCTCCTCCCCCGAAAAAGTGTAAAACAATGCGAGAAGAACTCTTCTAGCCACGTATGAGTAGAGTATACATTTTTCGTAGTTAATCCGCCATAGTCCGAAAAAGGGGTAAAGTTATACTTAGGTGGATATTCCTTCAATTCCTTTAACGAGTCTGAAGAGAACAAGTATGCTCGACAATCTTGTTTGTTTTTTGAAAATTCAAACAAGGGCTTAAAATGACTTAAACAGCTTCAGGAACATAAGTATCATGACCTGTCAGATGATTGAATTCTAGACAACCAAGTTAGTAATCAAGACAAATTTTCTTGATGACAAAAGATACTGAACAATATGGTACCTATATAGATATGTCAATGAAGAAAACAAATCTCAAATAGATCGATTATTAAAAATATAATGAAAATTTGAAATATATACTTTACCTAATCCACCAAAATTGAAAACATTACTGAATTAAAATAAAACATTTAAAACGATTTGAAACTATACCACATTGAATAGAGTGGGTAAAAATTTAAAACCAAATTTCTATAAATAGTTTCAATTAAAAATCAAATTTCACCATTTGAAATTTTTAGGGCAAAGTGTGGAGAGAAAACCTCAACTTCCTTTGCTCGTTGCGACCAAACCGGGCTATCAAACCATCTTCCACTTCTTCCAAGTAAGTTATCTTGTCCTGCTCTTTCATTTACATGCAAATTTATTGTTTTTTGGTGGTCGACTTAATTTTTTATTGAAGTTTTAAATACATTTCTGCGTGTGCGCGGCTTGTTTTTAAAAATACTAGCGCACTCGACAAAAGTGTGCTGGTCTACTTGCAAAACAGTTGCGCTCAGGACGCTACTATCTATCTAATACAATAGCGCACACCGCAAGAAATAGGGTAAAAAATGAAAAATGAGCAACGCATGATTATTTACTTGGAAGGATGGTTCTTGTGTGGTGTGAAAGAGAGCATGAGGAAATGGATCGACAAGCTCGGAACGATCCATTGACCCTACATGCATTAAGAAGATGTGGTCTATTGAAATTCTATCGAACAGTCAATATGCGAGCGCAAATCCAACTGCTCGAAAGGTTAGTACAATATTGGATTTCTAATGCTAGAGTGTTCGATCTCTAAGGGGAGATTCTTGAACTTACTATTGATGGCATCTACTTCATCACTGGTCTCTCTCGAAGAGGAGATGCGGTGAACCTTAAAGGTACCTCTCGAAATGTGGGTGCCTTATCTGTGCAAGATTATATCAACACCTACTGCATGCCGGGTATTGAAAAAACCAGTAGTCAAGTTTCCATTGCAACCGTTGCGAGCTTCCCACTAAAATTTATCTTGAATATTATGAACCAAATGGGAGGAAGCGCAACACAACACCTTGCTTCACGGAACTATATGCATGTGGGTAGGGAATGCTTGCGTGGGATAGTGTATGACTGGTGTTCTAGCTTACTAACAAACATGAAGCTTCAGCTTTCTCGATGCAAAACCGGTAGGATGAAGAACTTTCGTTATGAAAGTATTCTTTGTACCTTTTTCTTTGAAATGGTACCTGCATTGAGTTTGGGGATGGCCTTGCCCCCACTCAATCCTTGCGAGCCACTGATGACACATTGGGGAGAAATATTCCTATGCCAAGGCGGTGGTGAGAGAAACTTCTGCTAGAGTAAGGATGATTTCTGGGCATGGTGGGACCGATAGGTGCCAGCTTTAGAGTAGTTCCCTTATGCGAGTGTAGACTTTCGCAACAATCCTGAGATGGCTCTTCCTTGAGGATCAGCCTGGGGAGAGATAGGTAAGTTTGTTTTCAAAAAATTATTTAATTTTTTCATTTTATATATGTAATTTTTTTATGAGTTTGAGATACTGATTAAAATTGTCTTCTGCAGATGTTGGGTTTGTGCATCCTGATGGACACCCTCGTACCTTTGTGCAACCAGTCACTGCAGGGGAAGCTGATGCCATGTTGGTGAGAATTGAGGGAAGTATGGGTCGATGGACTCATGACATACCCACGTACAAGATCGAGCGGATGCCGCTCGCTATGCAGGAAGATGTTGTGGGTGTGCCCCCAACATGGATCAATCTACTTAGGAAAGTAGCTAGGCTAGTCATCTACTACAGAGAGGCTGTGGCAGAGATAGCAGAGGTGGCAGAGGCCCCTCCTTCTCCATAGGGGAAGGACATATATATGTATATGTTTTGAGGCCATTGAGCCTTTTTGTATTATGATATGACACTGTGATAGACTTATGATTCAAACTCATATATATTTTTTGATATGGCTTATCTACAGTATCGACTTTATTTACATGTGTGTTCTTATCTCTATGTGTGAATTGTTTATTATGGATGTGTATGATGTAGATGCAAATCTAAAACGTAATTTGCATATGAATTAGCTAGTGCATTTAAATTTCTTGGAATGTGTTGATATGAGATGTAATCAAATTGTCTCTCAAGTAACTTAACTCGCAAGAATTGACGTAGAAAAAAAAGGATCTCTAACTTGATATTCACCCATTAACTGAAACACAACCAGCTGCGAGTCGAGTCTTACCTCCAGATGTGAAATGCCATGGAAAAGAGCATCTCGAAGGAACTCTATGACTGCACTATATTCAGCCACATTGTTCGTTGTGGGACCCAAAAAATCCCCTCCCGAAGAGACCAGTTGACCAATTGGTGAGTAAATAACCCAAGCAGCTGCAGCCAACTGATGGGTGTGGCGACTACTACCATCAGCAAATCCTATAAAGTGTTCAGTCGACATCTGAAACAAAAAGCAATAGACACATAAGATGTAACAACAACCACAAGCAAAGCTAACTCTACAAAATGTACAACTATAATACATGAAAAAGCACAAAGGCCTAAGCGTAGTACTTCTTCAAGTAGAGCCCATTTCTAGGCTCTGACAACTTATTACCTTCATAATCCGTTAACTCATAAGCACCCTTCTTCAGAACCTTAGAGACTATGTAAGGACCGAGCCACATTGACTTAAACTTGCTAGCTCGTAAGGGTTCCTTGTCCTGGTCGTAAATCAAAACAAGGTATCCTTCGAGAAAAACCCTAGGTTTGATAGAATTATCATATTGACCTTTAACTCAATTCTTTTGTGCTTCGTTTGCTATGAGCGCATCACGATGCTGCTCATAAAGATGTTCTAGGTGCAGCAAACGTTCTTCTAAAACTGAAGTTTCAGGGAGTAGTTGGACAACCAACTTCAATGAAGGAATTTTTCATTCAATTGGGACAATTGCTTCTATCCCATAAACAAGTTGAAAGGGAGAGAACCTGGTGGCAATATTGACATTAGCTCGGTATGCCCAAAGAGCTGGATACATCATGATGTTCTAGTTGATTCGACTGGCATTATCGTTCCTTTGCAAAATGGTTTTCAAATTTGTATTGACTGCTTCGACCTGACCATTTGCTTGTGGATAAAACGAAGAGGAATGATCCTGCCGAAAACCTAACATGGTGTATAAGTTGGTCATCATGTTGTTTTGAAAGTGTCGACCGTGGTCTATAACGATCTCTTTGGGTATACCAAACCTAGCAATGATCTGGTTAAATACGAAGTAAGCAGTTATTTCCCTATCTGCTTTGACAGTAGGCATTGCCTCGGCCCACTTGGTGAAGTAGTCAACGGCCACAATGATGTGATGATGACCTCCAGTAGAAACTAGATTACAATTCATGAAATCAATCCCCCACTTGGTGAAGGGGCCTGCTATAATCATAGGATGGAGAGGAGCTGGGTGTGCTCTCATCTTTTTGGTGAAAAAATGACAGCGTTTCACAGCTTTCACACAATCTTTGAAGATCGTGGGCCAAAAATAACCAACACACAGTATCTTTTGGGTTGTTTCCAACCTAGAAAGATGACCCCCACAGGCTCCACTATGAGCATCATTCAATACTGTTTCGGCTTCCTCTAAGGTCAAACAATGGCGTAAAATGGAATCTATCCCATGTCTATACAGAGTGTCAGAAATGATGAGATAGTTCTTTGCATGACTCTTAAGTTTTCGTCGTTCGTCCCTAGAGAAAGTAGGGGGACACCTCAAAGTCTGGAGATATACTAAAATATCCATGTACCATGGGTCAGAGGATGCAACAAGGAAGATGTGTTCATCCGAGAATGATGACTCTTCTTCATTTTGTACTATGTCACTAGGAAATTCAGAAATGAGTTCGGCGAAAATTAGTGACTTCTTTGACTTAGAGGATTGAAACACTAGGTCAAATTCCTGCAAGATTACAATCCATTTATTGAATTTCCCACCAATGATACATTGAGTGAGAACATATTGAAACAGGTTGACCTCCACCGTCATTGTGGTAGTTCGCAATAAGATATAGTGACGTAGCCTCTGAACAGCATGGACAACAGCTAATGCCAACTTCTCCACATAAGAATACTTAATCTCGGGAGCTATTAAGGTGCACGAAAAATAGTAAATGACATGCTCTTGGAGATTGTCATCCTCTTGAACAAGTACTATGCCGATCGTGTATATGGATGCAGCCAGATATAGCAAGAAATCCTTTGTATAGTCTGGTGGGCTCAACAAGGGGGCTGATAATAATTCATTTTTCAAGGGATCAGATGAAGTCTGAGCAGCCTTATCCCAAAGAAAATAGGTATCTTGTTTGAGCAGTCTCACGAAACCTTTTGCGATTTTGGCATGGTTAATGATAAAACGTCATAAGAAGTTGGACATACCCTGCAGACTCTGAAGTTGTCTTAGGGTTCAAGGAGGAGGAAGATTTACAATAGCCTCAACTCTAAGTGGATCGACCATGATACCACGATTGGATACAATAAAACCTATTAAACGCCCAGACTCGACGCATAAAACACATTTATTATGATTCAATCGAATCTTGTAATATCTACATCACTCAAACACAAGTCTCAAATGATCAAGATGATCCCATCTCTTGAGAGATCACGCTGGGAGATCACCAAGGTAAGGTTCAACTACGTGCTTGATATCATGAAAAGAGAAGTTCATTACATGCTGAGAGGAATCTCGAGCATTTTTCAGGCCAAATGGTATCTTCCGATAAGAAAAGGTCCCCCAAGGACAAATAAAAGTTGTCTTGTGCTGGTCTTCAAGTTTTATCTGGATCTGGTTATATCATGTAAAACCATCCATGAAAGAAAACATTTCATGGCCCGCACATGCATTCATAATCTGATCTATAAACGATGTGGGGTAATTATCTTTAGGACAAGCTTTATTTAGGTCCCGAGATTGTGTGCAGACTTGAATGGTTCCTTGCTTTTTATCTACCAGAACGAGGTTTGATACCAATTCCGTCATAGCAATTGGATAGATGAATCTGGATTTGAGCAACTTTTCGACTTCCACCTTGATGGTTGCTGCTTTTCTAGGATTCACTAGACAGAGATTCTGTCTCACAGGCTTAGCATTGGGGTAAGTTATGATGAATGCTCTACAATGGTAGGGTCAATGCCTGGCATCTCCTCATAAGACCAGGAAAAAATGTCGTGAAATTCCTTAAACAGATTGGTGTACAAAGTGATCTCCTTAGGAGAATAGTCTGCCCCAATGAAAAGGTTTTCCACAACTCTAGGTTTGATGGAAATGTTGATTGGAATAGTTCTCGATATGTTTTCCATATTCCATTTGGCATAAAAAGCTTTTGAAGTAGAAGGAATAGTGGACAAATCAACATTACCACTGGGTCTCATAGAAAACTCTCCTCTCTCTATCCTGTCCAGACCAGGAAGAAAATATGACCTTTGGTGCATGTGTTCCCAAGGATGGTCCAGGCCTATCATTGCTTCCAAAATAGCCTCATCAGAGGGAAAAACAGTATCTAGACAGTCAAAAGAGTGGATGGATTCCACTGACCATGCTAGTGCATAGTCCATATCTGACTCAACAGAGACCGATGGAGTCATGATATGTTCTGTTGCAACATGTTGTGAATCTAAGTAGGCCACTTATGCAACAAATAATGGCACTACTGGTTCTGATTTGGTGGGGAGAATCCATGGATCTGTTGTTGGACAAACCGTGAAATCTCGGATGATGAACATTCCTCAGAACTAATAAAATGAACATGAACAGGTAGGTCAAAAGTGCCCATTACTGAACCATAGAGCCCTACTCCTAAACTCTCACTAGCTAGGTGAGACTGATCAACCAATGGAATTGTTGAATCCTTCTAAGCTCGGTTGTTCTTCCGAGAAAACGAAGGTTGATCAACTGTGATGATCTTGCCTTCATGAGGGAACATTATAACTCGAAAAACGGATGATGGCACTGCTTGTATTGCATACGTCCAACTCCTACCTAACATCATATTGTAGTCAAGCGGAGCATCCAGTACTTCAACCTCTACAAATACTAGATTACCTGCAAGTTCAATGTCAAATGATGGTAAGACTCTGTGTGGACGGAATGATCTTCCATCAAAGGCGGTAAGGAAAGTGTTTGAGGGGGCTAATTCAGGTGACCCCAAATCCTTCCAATAAGAAATAGACATTACGTATGTAGATGCACCCTCATCTACAACAACTCATCCAATGGTCTTGGGACCATGGACTACTTCTATTTGGAGAGTGACGTGGTACAATAACCAAGGTTTGATATTGGACATATCAAAACGAGCAAGCATATTGGATGAGTCTACGTTCCCGATTGTTGCGAGAAGTACACTGCGTTGTAATGGACAACTTTGTATTACTTCAAAAATGGACATGGCACAGGGATTTTGGGATAAATCCTCCACAACATTGTAGTTAGGAGCAACTCATGCATTAGGATTGTGCACAGCCCATTTGAAGACATCTTTCGGAATCTTCGGCAGCGAATCTACTGGTCTGTTGATGTGGAGAGGGGTAGATGATTTAGGAACATCTTTATCTCTTTGATGCAATTCCAGAGTATAGTTTCTGGCTCGAGTTTGTAAAAGCATGTCCAAATTAACCATATTGATAAACGATTGATCAGCTGATGAGGCACGAGGGGTTCCCCCAGCACTGGAGTTGCTAGAAGCTGAACCTTGTCCATGAGGGAATGCGTCCTTTAGGAAAGTTTTTTCCCTGCTCGGCATTTTCTGTGTTTTTGGGATTTTGGTTGTTCCCCTCTTCTTTCCTTCCCTTTCTTTTATTGTTGTTGGGATGCTAAGGGCCCTTTTGATTCGTCTGTACTTGTTGTATGGATTCTTTTTACGAAGGGGAGGTTGCAACTGAAGTTGCCTCCACAACAAACTGTTTGACAGATAAGGCGTGAACCTGCTTAGTTAAAGCTTCAAACGCTGCAAAATCTACTGAACCCATGATGCCATCAGCATGTGGCCAAGGCTTGGGTTTACCTAGATCTGTGTTAGATCTCGACGCGTCGAGAATTATCTCATATAAGATCCTAGATTGAGCATATACCAGATCAAGCTGCTGGGTTCTAAGGATATCTCATATAAGATCCCCAAAAGTTGATACTTCCTTAGAAATATAAGGAAGGAGTTATTTGAGATACCACTCTAATAGGAACTCTGGAGGGATGTCGGCTTTAATGAGCCTCTTTCTCCTTCGCCACTCCTGAATATGATCAGATAAGTGAGTGGCTTTGTTCTGTCTAAAAGTTGACAGAAGGTCTGTACCGGCATTATACTGGACCGGAAGTTGAAAGTGATTCAGAAAAACTGTTACCAGATCCCAAAAGTTATCATAAGCAACTGTAGGCAGTTCAATATACCATTTAGCTGCGACACTAGTCAAGGTTCTCTGAAAGAGCCTCAATCTAATGGAATCATCATTCAACAAATTACAAGAGCACCAAAGATGAAACGTAGTGACATGGTCACCAGGATCTTCACCAGTCTTACCTTCAAACTTTGGAATGTCTGAAGGAAGCTTGGTGGGAACTGATGGCCATGTAGGATTGTGGCGCACCGGATCATTAGTAAGTTTTGAAATATTTGGCAAATTCAAAGTTTCTAGAAAAGGTAAACGAGGTCGTGACGATGCCATTTGGTAAGCAAGAATTCGGTAGGGAGAACCTCCCAAAACTTGGTTCGTGTACTGCTGGTTGGGGTTTCCCCTCGCCATCGGTTGTGAGGTAAAAGCGTTGTTAAAATTTCCCCACCCATAAGAAAGAGGATTGCTTCTCGGGGCACTCGTCCATTGCAGCTAGGTGTTAGCCCCTCCGTAATGTGGGTTAAAAATGTTACAACCCCTCTAGCAAACAATGAGAAGGGGATGCTCCTTACAAGTATATTATATGGATTTATATTATAAGCTGTGTAGGGGTTAAAACCAAGTGTAGTTGTAATGGGCAGTGCCGTCATCGAACCCATAATAGGCATCGATGCAGTGGGGATTGATCCTACTAAATATGTAGAAGGAGCAGACTGTGTTATACCCTGGAGTTGTTGAGTAAAAGGAGATTGAGTAAATGTCACTGCAGGTATCCCTATCAAAGGGATATTAGTTGGTCCAAAATTGGGGGTAGAGATAGTAGCTGATGTCAAAGCTTGTGAGCTCGACATGCCTATAGTACCAGCATTAAAACTAAAAGACGGGCTCGAAGCAGAAGCAGTCTGCGAAGAGATAGGTGTTGCAGTGTTTGCAAAGTAAGGAGAGAGAAATATCGAAACCATAGCTGCAATGGGAGTTTGAGGAACTCCTGACTCATCTCCTAGATTAGTCATGGAATGACCAGGGGTAAACCAGTATGCACTATACTCGGGTTGGCCTAGAGTGTCTACAGTTACCAGTAATGGATCATTGGGTCTAGTCAGGGGAGGGTTGAAAGGAGTGCTAAACTCTTGAGAAGTTAAGTCCTCAACCTCAACAATATCAAAAGACCCGATGATCCCGAATTATGATCTGTGGTTCTCCAGGTGGTTCAGTTTCACCCATAAGTTCGTATGAACCACGGGAATCCGTCCTCCAGTGTCGCGGTGGCGGTGGAGGCTCCACAATGTGTGGTGGAAGGTTTTGAAACCTTAGTGACCTACGAAGATGTTGATCCCCCACAGCTATATCAAAAGAAAACTAAGTATGAAAACCTAGTGGCCACTACTCGACTAGGGAGCAAACAACATACCACTAAAAAATATCCTAAAGTGATCAAAACCAGGAAAACAAATCTAATACTCTCAGAAGCAAGTCTAGGATGATGAGGGCACAGAACAAACCAATAGAGTATCGACGGTCAGTTACACAACATCCAATGCAAGTCCTCTGGGTGCAAGCATTTGAATCACCAAACTGCCCTCCCCAAATTACTGCAAAGGGTTACCTTCCATGTCTGTCCGAGGTGCCATGGAAATAGCCTTCCACTATACCTGTGAAGAGCCCTAGGGTTATGTTGTTGCTGCAACATCCTTCCCCCAAATTTTTATATAAATGTTGGGGCCCCTCCTTCCACATTTTTTGTAACAAATGTTCCTCTTTTCTTTGAAGCTTAGCCTGCTCCAATTTGGAAAACTTCAACACTTGTTTCCCAAGGAATTTTTTCTTTTGATTAAATTTCTTCTAAGGCAAAGGTCACCTTTATCCTTCGGTGCAAGTTTTAACCATAACTTTGCCACTTTCGGCGATAGTCTTATCCACAATTCGACCATCTTTGGCGCAGTTTCAAGCTTTATCTTGGCCTCTCTTTGTGCAAATCTTAAACTTAAATTGGTCGATATTAGCGTGGAATCTAAAGCTAACTTGGCCGCCTTTGGCACACTTTCGGAGCTCATTCTAGCCAATCTCTTTGTGCAGATTTTAGCTCTATCTCAGCTGGATTTGGCGCATTTGTTAACTATATTTCGGGCGCTTTGGCGCAGGATTTAACCCTAAAAGGGACGCCGACACGAAGATCCTTTGAGTCTTTTCTCTCCACTCTTTAGCGCAATTTTTTCATTAGCACAAAGATTGTGGCTAAATTCTCCGCCGACACGCAATACTTATCCCTAGAAGGGCTGTCCTCATAACTGTTCCTCATCTTTGGACATAGCCCTCGAGTTCAATTCTGGGCACAGTCCATCATCGCAAGATTTAAGCCTAAGACCGTCACTCATGGCGCAGAACTTAACAATGCGATCGCCGCTTTGGTGCAGCAAATCTTTTTGGGCATATGTGCAGATATGAAGTTGGTGGAGTCATTAGTATCGCCTTGTACGGATTTAAATGCCCGTAGCTTTGAGCCCTGTGCTCATCAACTCGCCAACCCATCCACTCACATGAAATTAATGCTCTCCCTATATAAACTCATAGAACGAGATCTTGGAAATCATTCTACCACTACTAAGGGAGAACATAGCTCACCATTCGCCATTGGATTTCTGTTTGCACTATCACCTGTCTCGGAACGCCCGCTAGCCACCAGGAGATACTGCGAAGCTGACAGGTAGGTGTCCTTCCCCTCCCTATTTGTGTTATCCTAGGTTTTCAGTTAGAAGTTTACTCCTTGTTAGTATTCCATTGTTGCTATATATAGATGTGCTGAAAGGAACCCATACACGTTGAGCGGGTAATTTTCATTCGAAATGATGAGGACATGAGGCCACCTTCTGCGAACCAGAGCCCTGAAGACCCCATCCTCGCATATGTGTCTCAGCCTCTTCCCACTGTTGCTTACTCGGCATCTGAAGTAATTTTTTTCCCACGCAGCATTCCCGTCGATAAGAAAACAATCCCTAGGAAATTTGCATTTACAGCTTGACGGCCGTAGTTTGATCACATGGACTGTATAGTTCACACCCCATGCCCAAATCTGTAGCAAGCACTTTTGTTTGGTTAAAATGCCACAGCTGCATTCATCCCCATGGAAAGAAACGCACTCCAAAAGACAAAATCATTCGCGCCTAAACCATGAAAACCATTAGCACCTCGCATAACCGCATCCCTCTACGGAGGACTGAAACAAAATTAGCGTTCTCTATCTCACATGGTCGATAATGACTAATAATGCTCATTTTATATGAATTACGTGTTGAGCTAGTGAGTGATGGACCTGGTTTGAAATTTGTCCCTATCCATGAATAATGACGGTTGAAAGCTGAAACACCAAATTACACCCATCGTTTTAGTAAAGCAAGATAAAGCCATGTTTTAGAGCCAAAACCGCCATCAAAAGTATTAGGAAAGCCTTTTTTCCCGCAGTAGTAGCATCATGAATAAATCTGCATTCATTTGTAAATGTCGGTGACAGTGACATGATAACTGTATCGTAAATTATTTAATCATTTTTCAAAATAGCTTTCATATTGTGAAAACTGCACATTCCAGAAATTTTATGGTTATGCTTGAAAATCATTTAGTTAAAAGCCAGTACTGTCACATTTTTTTAAAATCTGTAGGAAGTATTGCATTTAAATAGTTGCTCTAAATTTCTTCAAACTCCTTATTTGCACTACCCGGCTTGTCGCAGGTTTGACATGCATAGAAAGTCTACAAGGAAGAAGGCTGCACAAAAGGTAGAGTCAGATTCAGACTTGGAGATCCTCCTAGATACCTCACTTGAAACCATGTTCACTGATACTCAAGCTACCACTAATGGACCCCCAAGAAGCTCTGCTCCAGAGTTCCAGTGGGGTGACTTATATAGATTCATTAGGGATCAAGACTACCCTAATGCACCCCTAGAAGATACTTTGGTATATGCGAACATCAAGAGGTCCTGTCTCCATAAAGCAGCAGCCTGACCTGAGTTATTTCCATCTTCTAAGGTTCTTGGCTGGTTGATCCCTCATGTCAAAACTGACACCAGGTTCATAAATGATAAGAATGGAATGAATATGGCATCGTTCGCACTTGAACATATCACAGTCGCTTACAGATTGCCCCCGACAAGGGCTTGGTTGGACAATAACTGGATAGCAGAGCATTCCATGGACCCTCTAGTTTCTTCTAGGAAAATGATGATAGTTGATAGGAAAATAAGACAAAGGAAGACAAATGAATATGAGAGCAACCTCCTGAAGACCCCCTACAGACTCATTGTTTTGATGATGAGCCGGATCTTCGGAATGCCAAATGGAAATATCTTCAAGCTTGGCTGGGTACTAGTAATGTACCATGTAGCCATGTCCGGTACCATTTTCAACTGGGTTGATATAATTTCAGAAAGCCTGGAATCGTAGTTAACCGCCGCCCAAGGAGGAATGACTCAAAAGAAAGAAGAATTCTTTATGTCTTCTTATTTGATAGACTACCTGTTGAGCAAGCACACCTTCCTAGACTTGGGTTGTTCATGGAACAGAAAGGAGACACCTCTCTTCATAGCCTATCAACCAACTTGGGGAAGCAAGTATGCAAACTACTACAAGCAGGTCTGCGAGAAATTCATCATGCCCTTATATCAACTTATTTTTGTAGAGGAACCAAATTGTATGTTGGAGAACGCCATGCCCATTATTGAAACATTTGGTGATTATTACCACGCCCAAGAAGGCACCTACATCCGTATGAGTGGAGGATTCGTAGCTCCCTTTCTGCTTCCCCGATATGGCACTGACTTTGTGATACACAGGGAAGCTTTAAGAAAACTCTTCAGCGTCGGTGGAATCAGTAGAATCCTCACCGAAAGGAAAAAAGGGATGTATCCGCCAATGCCTTTCACTATCGGCGCATACAGCCTCTCGAGGGAAAAAGAGGGAGAAAACTATGTTCAGGACTTGGAGATCTTTCATTTTGGTTCAAAGTTTTACATGAGGCATGACCCTTGTGTAAATGTTTCCAGACATGTTGTTGATGTCAAAACTTCCTTTGAATACGCCCATCTTATAGACCTAAATGAGGAATTCTTTCATAGTGCCATAAATTTAACAGAGTTAGGGAAACGCTACAAGAAGAAAGGTGGAAAGAGTACTACTCCCAAGCATGTTGGTCTAATACAACTGGAGCAAGAGGCAACAACATCCCAATCAAGAGGTTCAAAAGACATAGAACTAGGAGAAAGAGATAGAGTCCTACAAGAACAAGCTGCCAAGCAACACCAAGATGAAGAACCTGCAAGGCTTCAAAATGAGCAGGCTGCAAAATTACAACAACAAGAAGCAACAAGGATTCAGCAAGAGCAAGCCATTAAGTTGCAGCAAGAATAGGAGGCTGTTAGAATCCAAAAGGAGTAGGAAACAAAATCCTTGAAGGAACAAGAAGAAAGAACCTTGTTGGAAGAAGCAAACACGATGAGAGTAGTGCTGGCCGAAAGACAAGAATAAAAAGAAGCTGCTAAAATCCAACAGGAGCAGGAAGCAAAAGTTCTGAGAGAAGAGGAAGAC
Organism: Larix kaempferi; assembly: GCA_027924585.1. Classification (NCBI taxonomy): domain Eukaryota; kingdom Viridiplantae; phylum Streptophyta; class Pinopsida; order Pinales; family Pinaceae; genus Larix; species Larix kaempferi. Next base: position 15,790,841 of record BSBM01000012.1, read on the forward strand.
AGAATCCTACAAGAACAAACTACTAAATTGCAAGAAGAAGAAGAAGGAAGACTCTTGTTGGAGGAAGCAGAAAGATTGCAAGCAGAGTTAGCAGAGCTAGCAGAAAGACAAGGAAAGGAAGAAGCTGAGAAAGATGTGAAACAAAACCCTCCCATCCCACGGGCCATGGACTTAGGTATGTCAAAGATAAACCAACCAGGGATAGCTCATGAAGGGGTTTTTTCTACTGAAGAACTAGCACTGACCCCATACAACCCCAGAAAGCAGCCCCAAGTGGCCAACCTGGATTCCATCTATTTTCACGAACGAAAGAGGGCTATTATTGATAGAAGAGTATGGAAAATGGAAATTGGGGAGGACTTATATGAATTCAGAGTATCGGAGACCACGCTTGTCCAAGGGACCGACATTGATCCTTCATTCCAAGAAGGATGCACTGTAGCGTTAGCCTAGGCAAGTAAATCCAATATCGATCGGTTAATGGAAACTGTTAAGAACTACAGAGAGTTGTGTTTCAAGATAAAAGCTGACAGGAAGAAAGAGGTATTAGAAAGAAATGAACTAAAAAGGAAATACAAAGAACTCGTGGAGGAGAAAGAATAAATCACTTTGAAAGCCCTGAAACTTGAAATGAGAAGAATTCACTGGAGATGCAACTGGAAATTTCAGAAGATGAACAAAAGGACTTGAAAGTTCATATATCAGAAATGGAAAGACTGACAGAGGAAAAGACTGAGCTGTTGGAACAACTCAGAGAATCCAATGAAAAAAGACAAGATCTGTCCACCTTTTACAAGTAGGCCTGTGACATGCAAGAGAGGATTCATCAATTGTTGGTACTAATTTTCGAAGAATTTTGCGGGATGAAAGAAATTATCACAGGGATGACAAGCCTTGAGATTGAAGTGCTTCAGATTAAAGACAAGTATGTGCAACACATGGTCAAGATTAAGGAGCAGTCTGAATGGAGAAAAGGAAAATCAGGTTTTCCCTGAAATTTGCACACCTTAACCGATGAGGAGCTATATATGGATATAGGGGTCCTTGAATTTTGCATAGATTGTGGCAACAGATTAAGTGTTGAAATCCAAAAGACAGTAAAAAAGTGCTACGTCATCTATTCCAAGATCCAAGAAGCTCACGAGACCTGTCAAATGCCTCTACCATAGAGTATTTTCAAGTTTCCTGAAAGAGACTAGCGCATGACGGAGTTAAAGAATAATTTGAACGCTGAGTTGGATTATTTGAAGAAGATAGAAGCTATATCTCTAGAAGACCTTAATCAGTTCATTGGGCAGATTGTTGTTCACACTCGATTTCTGGAAATCTGTGCACAGAAGACTGTAACAAGGACAGCAACCATCAAATTAGATTTACGCAAGCACGGGATAGCACGAAATGTGACAATATGAGCAAGAGGGAAAACCATTGTAAGACAAATTGGACAGTGGGCAAGCTATATTCAGCAGGAAGTTAAATCTGCACAATCAAGTGAGCCCATTGGAGAAAGAGAGCAAATAGAAGAATAGCGACCCAATGAGTCATTAGAACCATGTGGGCCGTAGTTTGCCTTATTTCATTTTAGGAAAGTAAGCTAGAAATTTTTCATGTCTAAAACATTAAGAGACAGTTGTCCTTTATTTTATCTTTTGTTACAGGTCCCCACGAATTATTCAATTTTGTAAGTGATACAATAAATGACAAATTAGAAGGTTCCAAAATGTTAGAGTACACTTGGCAGCTCAAGGAGCAATTTGTAAAGATATATATAGAGGGATAAAAGAGAGTCAGAGGACTTTTTGCAGGTGAATGAATTTTCTTCCTTGTACGTGAATTACTTTGCTACTTGCTCCAAGAACTCGATTTTGCCTAATGAAAGCCTGGGAGAAGGCGTTTTTTCCTGGGGAATGTGTCAAATGTGTGCTCGATTATTCCTGTATCATCTACATATTGCTGTGAGATCATTCTTTGCTATCATGAATTGTTTCTATGTGATGATTGCTCTTACATTTTCCTGTGCAAATATGTTTATCTCAAATGAGTAACGGAATGTATTAAATGAATTGAAGCTATCTTTAATATCTTTCATATTCTGCTGTAGGTACATCTTTATGATTAAATGGCTATCTGTATGATCTTTAGGTGTTTCTTTCAGTATATTACTCATCTTTACAATTTGCTCCTTGCAAGGATAGGTTAAATTTGCTTACATAGTCTTAGATTAATTTAGGTTAGTTACTTGCATTTAGCTTAGGGCACTTGCATTTCATCTTTAAAATAAAATACATAAATGGTGGATCGGGCCGCAACCGGTTTAAAGAATAAGAATCTTCAAATCTTACGGTAGCCAGAACCGTTAACTGGACAGATTCCCCATATCAAATGGTGAGTGATCTAATTGGGATTTCTTACCGGGGAGAATTCCTTGCTGATTGATGCTACGATTTTCGAGGCATCAACAGGTTAAGATACTAAGGATACCACAAATACAAAAATACCTGGGGGAATAGTCGTCAGCCTAGCCAAGACGCATGAGCAGGGTAGCAAAGCCCGAAATCCAAAATCACTTAAAAGTACTAGTGGACCCCTGTACGCGAATCAACTATGGTTTATGTTCGAAAGGAAAGTGAGGGGGTATCCTCAGCAGTTCTAGTCTCACACGGCCTCGTGCTTAACTCCGGTTTAATTGGAGCGTTCCCAGAATACTTTGATATAAGTGGGTTTTCCTAAAAGAATGTCTTACTACGATTATTGAGCAATGAAAACGATTTCGGGCAGTTTAAAGTGATCTACCCCGAAATCCTAGCCTAAGCTAGTTGATGTAGTGTCAAACCTAAAAAGGAAAATTTGCTAATTGATTTTATTAGATGTTCTTTTTTAAAGGCTATTTCTTACTCAATATGTAGTGATGTGTGTGGTATGGTTTATGACATAAAGTAAAGTGTGTACAAATGATGCATAAAACTTCACAAAAACTTTTTTTCGTTTATGTCTTTCAAATCAAAAGATAGGCAATCCTAAGCATAAGCATTTTCTTTTTCAATTTTTTTTTTTTTTAATTTTCAAAGTAAATAGCAAAAATGATCTATCCTACCTCAAAAAATAATGGCAAATCTCACAACTAAGCTACCAATTTTCAATTTTGATCTTTTCTTCTATTTGTAAAAGAAAATGAATCTAAAAAAGGGAACAAGCAAGATCTAACAAGAGTGTGGGTAAAGATAAAAGGCCTAATGGCTTAAACCAATCAAATCAAAAGACTGACAAAGACTTGACGTATGGAGTTGTTTCAGTGAAAAAACCCTAAATTTAGAACAAGATGCAAAAGAAAAAAGGGAAAACTGATGCATACAACAGAAAAACAAACCAAGAGGCTGCTCCTAAGCATCAAGAACCCAAGAAAGACATCTGCCAAACAGATAGGGTAGGAAAGCAAACCAAGGAAACTCTACCGCCACACAAACTCAAAAGGAAAAGCTATCAAGAAGACTTCAACCAACATAGACTAACCTAAACAGAAGCTCAGAAGGTATCCAGACCATCAAATATTTCAAAAACACCCAAAAGACTTCTAACTGAGGTGAAACCCTAAAATCAAAGGCAAAATTCAGTAAAAGTGTGCAGATATTGCAACATGAAACAAGCGTAGAGTGCGCAGGTCTGTATTACTGCAACACGCATCTAGGGAAAAAGATGTGGTACTATGACTAACAGGGAGTCGTGTACAGGTTCAAAAGACCTAAAAAGTAAAAAAGACACCTAAAAACAAGTACTAAAGTAAGTGAAGCAATCCAAAGGGGACTTTCAAGAGGTTAATCAAGATTCACAAACGACAAAAATGTCTCAATGACAGTTAGAAAAACAAAGCAAGCATCCAAAATAGATTTACCAATCCAAAAACTAAACCTTACTGTGAAAGGTTTAATTCTACAGGAAAGATGCGCAACTGTCTAGTATAACAACCAACGTAAGCAACTAAAAGTGCGCAGGTATCTCTGAGAGAGACTCGCGTTCAATTCAAAAGATGTGCCTCTGTATGCACAGAAGATGAGCGCATAGGGACTAAAAGGAAATAAAAAGAGTTTTGCACAGTCAAACTGAAATGAATCAAGGCAAAAGGAAAAAAGCAAAGCAACCTATAAAAACCTCACAGAAAGCCAACAGACTGTAAAAACTGAAGAAAACCTAAATAAGGTCCCTAGAGTAGAAACGAACAGGTGCTCCCCAGCGGAGTCGCCAGTTTTGTTGTTAAGGATTATACCCTATAGCAGGGGAAAGGATGTTATCAACGTACATGGGGTGACATATAGATACATTATATTTTGCATTGATTACTGTAAGTAAAATGAGATTAGGATTCGGAAATCAGTACCTTTTTCTAACAGCTGGTCCTAGCTTTCGCCCAATCTCCATAGTAATATACCTGCAAAATAAATCAACCTTCCTCAGTGTATCTTGACTGTAAACATATAATGAAATTGAAAGTAATCTAACATTAATTACAATCAGATATTCAATAGAAAAGACATTCCATTGGGACGGGAAGGGTATGTCAATCTTTATTGTCAAAGAAATGTATCCAAATACAGTTATACTTGATATGTCCAAACACTTCTGCAACCGAGCTTTGGGCTCCTGGTCCTCACAATGACTTAGAAATTCCTTCAGCATAACAGTAGTTTCTTCTTCATTGGCCCTCCTCATGGCTTCCCCTTGTATTTATGGCACAAGGCTAGAAGTTAGATTCGTGAGGCAGTTGAATTGGGAGGTTGGGGGAGTTACAATACCAACCTCAACTAATCTCAATTCATAATCTTAATATATTTTTCATTTCATCTTAACATGTGCGCAGGTATCATACTAGTAAACTTGCGCACAGTATGCAACTAGTGTTCTTTACAACTAGCGCACACATCTTTTGGGATAAGTGTGCAGGTTGTCTTCAGTAGGACCTGCGTTGAGTGCACTAGATGCCAGTTTCAAGAGTAGCGCATTTATAATGAAGACTACAGAAAAAATATAATTTTCAGCTAAAGAGGTGTGATCTCAGCAGTAAATCATCTAAGGTCAGTCTAGCTCTTCCATCCATACTATCCTTTTGTGTGATCAACAGAGTAATGTGATCATGGACGGAGAAGTGCAGATTTGACCTATAGCACTTGACCATCCTTGGTCAATAACATAAAACTTTACAATACATTTTAATGTAATTTTTTTCCACAACATAAAATGTTTGAAGTTCTAGGTAGGTTACAAACACCCCCTCTTAAGTTCAAAATTGCCCTCGATATTGTTTAATCATCATTTGAGTCTTTCTAGAACAAAATTGGATATGCTACGCGCATATGACTTTCCAATTCCAAGGTTGCTTCATCTGGACTAAGGTGCTTCTATTACACCTTTACCTGTCCAATGGTGCGATTCCGGAGTAAAATTTCTCTCTTGTCGAGGATACAATCCGATTCCACCAGAAAATCTCCTTCTGGTTCTATTTGTATATCATTCCAATTGATTACATGAGTAGCATCATGTACATACTTTTTCAAAATAGAAATATGAAATACATTATGTACTTTAATATTTGGTGGAAAATCCAACTGATAAGCCACCGATCCAACTCTTGATAATATTTGAAATGGTCCACAATACCTAGGTGCTAATTTAGCACAACTCCCCAGCTTAAAAGAGATTTTTTTGGGTTTTATCTTGACAAAAACATGCTCACCTACTTGGAATTCTTTCTGAGTTCTTTTAGATCTGCATGACTCTTTTTTCTATCTTGTGCAATTTTCAGATTGCTTTGTACCTGCTTCACTGTTAGTTCCATATCTTTCAACAATTCAGGTCCTAAGATCAATCTATCAACTGGATTACTACATGAGATGGGAGTATTACACTTTCTACCATTCAAAATTTCAAAAGGACTAAGTTTAGTTGAAACTTGATAGTGATTGTTATAAGCAAATTCAACTAAGTGCAGATATTCTTCCCACTTGTTTAGCTGATCTTTAACATACATTCTTAACATATCCTCTAGAACCTGATTTACTTTTTCAGTCTGTCCATTAGTTTGCGGATGAAAAGATGTGCTGAAATTTAATCTAGTATCCAAACTTTTAAACAATGACTTCCAGAAATTACCAGTAAATTTAGAATCCCTATCAGAAATTATTACTTTAGGAATTCCATGCAAACGAAAAACTTGCTTCATAAACACATCAGCAATATTAGCTGCCTTAAAAGTAGTTTTGACGGGTATAAAATGAGCTGCCTTGCTAAGCTTATCTACTACTACCATTATAGAATAATTTTGCTTTTGATTTTTAGGCAGTCATGTTATAAAATCAATGTTGATAATTTCCCACTTCCAATCTGGAATTGGTAATGGCTGTAATAAACCAGCTAGGTGTTAATGCTCAGATTTAACATGCTAAGATTCAATACACCTAGCTATGTATTCAGCGACTTCATTCTTCATATTTGGCCAAAATTATCTTTTCTTAACATCATTATCCTCTTTTGGTAACTAGGATGTCCTGAATAAGGACTTTTATGTACTTCATTTAAAATCAACAACTTAATTTCTGGTACATTTGGTACATACAGTCTATTTTTATACAACATTAGACATTTTTCATTCAAACTGAAATCTGTTTTTATATTTTCAAATTCATTTTTTGCAACTTTTTCTTGTAATTTCTGATAATTTTTATCTAGTTTTATCCCTTCTTCAAGCTGATTTTCTAAATCTGTTTTATAAGTACTAACTGCTGCCATAAAATTTAGTTTTGCATTTCTACTTAAGGCATCAACCACATTATTTTCTTTACCCTTTATGTGTTTGATCTGGAAATCATATTCACTAAGGAAACCTAACCACCTAGCTTGCCTTGCGTTCAGATTTTGTTGATCAAGCAAATATTTTAGACCTTTATTATTTGTCATTAGAAAAAACCTTCTACCAATTAGATGATGGCACCACATATTCAAAGCATGTATCACGGAAACCAACTCTAAATCATAGGTAGCGTAATTCTTTTCATGAATTTTTAGCTTTCTTGACTCATAAGCTATTACGTGACTTTCTTATGTTAAGACTCCGCCAAGGCCATCATTGCATACAACAAAATCCTTGTTTGGATATGCAATTTTAAGAATAGGTGTAGTAGTTAACAGTTCTTTTAACTTTTTAAAACTTTCTTCACACTTTTGATCCCAAACAAATATCTTTCCCTTTTTTCTGTAAAGACGTTATGGGATTTGCGATTCTTGAGAATCCTTCTATAAATTTTCGGTAATAACCTGTGATTCCCATGAACGATCGCACATCTATTACATCTTTAGGGATAGGCCATTCATTAATTGATCTTATTTTATTCGGGTCAACTGAGATTCCATTCTTGGATATCACATGACCTAAATACTGTATTTTATCTTTGAAAAATTCACACTTACTGAATTTAGCGTATAGTTGATGTTCTCTTAAGACTTGTAATATTATTCGTAAGTGTTCATCATGTTCTTCCTTAGTCTTTGAATATATTAAAATGTCATCAATGAAAACAATTACAAATTTATCCAAATACTTATGTAAAACATTATTCATTAAACACATAAAAATAGTTGGAGCATTCGTTAAACCAAAAGGAATAACTACAAATTCATAATGCCTGTAATGGGTTTTAAATGCAGTCTTAAATATAGCTTAGTCTTTAATTATGACTTGATGATACCCAGATCGCAAGTCTATCTTTGAGAATATCATCGCTCCGCGTACTTGATCAAATAGATCATCTATGCGGGGCAACGGATATCTGTTTTTAATCGTCATTTTATTTAACTTACGGTAATCTATCCATAAACAGAAAGTATTGTATTTCTTTTTAACGAATATGACGGGTGCTCCCCAAGGAGACACACTTGGTCTTATGTAATTTTTATCAATTAATTCATTTAACTGTGATTTTAATTCATTAAGATCTAGGATATTCATCTGGTAAGGAGCTTTTGAGTTTGGTACCGCACCAGGCACTAACTCAATGGTGAAATCCAATTCTCTTTTTGGAGGTAAACCTGGGATTTCTTTTGGGAATACATCTGAAAACTCTCTTACGATTGGTATATCCTCAAGTTTTAATTTATCTTCTTTAGTTGTGTGTTCATCATTTATTACATGTACAACAATTACTTTACATCCTTTATGTACAGCCTTTTTCATTTGTAAAGCAGAAATCTATCTAACAGAAACTTTTCTAGGCACTGCTTTTACTACAACAGTTTCTCTTTTTTCATTCAAGCATGTAAATGTCTTTTCAAAACAATTCAAAACTACTCTATGCTTTTCCAACTATTCCATACCTATTAAACCATCACACGACCCTAAAGGTAACGCATTCAGTTTTACTTGGGTTTTAAATTGACTCATAAGCAATTCACAATCTTTCACATAATTACCTACCTTTCTTTTGGTTCCTGTAGCTAACTGAACCAGCCAAGACTTTTCAATTTTTTCCACTTGCAATTTACAACTTTCTACTATAGCAGGTAACACATAACTCACACTAGCACTTGAGTCAATTAAAATAGAGCTGGGTCTGTTTTGTAGCATACCTTCTATTTCAACCATTGCGGTTTGATGATCAGCCTGCCGATTCTGCAAGGCTGCATTGATTCTGGGCATCTCCCATGATAAGTCACTAACTGTTGCCTCTTCCTGCACTGTATGGATGTTGATGACGTTCCTTTTCCTGTTAGGACAATTTGTTGCATAATATGGTCCTTGACATTCCCATCATTTTACAGGTTCCTTTTGTTCATTATTTTTAACATAATTATTAGTCATGTCTCTGTTTGTTGCAGCTATAAAATTCTACTGTGCATTGCTTTTAAAATTTGTTCCGTGAGAATTTTTTATGGGAAAATTTTGAGAATTTTTATTTCCAGCATTCTTGTTATATTTAAAATTCTTTCTCCTTTGTTCAAAATTACTTGGTCCTTTAACATTCTAGCTAGGTACACTTTCTCTTTTTTTGTTCTGTTCGTAATAGAAATTTGCCTTCCTCATGGCTTCCTCAAGAGTCTTAGGTTATCATACTCAATTCTGTCCTTGATGTGAAAAAGTTAAACAACTCAGAAATCATTGTATTTTAGGATTTTCGCCAATGATATATGGTACATACCTTAATAGACTTAAAAATTTACTGCTTAACTCTTTCATGTTCATGGAACCTAACTTTAATTCATAGAATTCTAAATAGCCTTTTCTTCATAGTATTGTTCAGATAGAAATTTTTTTTTAAACAAACTCTTAAAAGTACTCCAAGTTAGATACTTTTCTTTAATACTTTTTATTGTTTTTATATCTTGCCACCATATATCCGTTTTTCCAGTTAGATTATAAATGGCCATCTTAGCTTTCGTCCTATCTGAGTAATTATAGGTTTGGAAGTATTTCTTCATTCCCAACAACCATGCTTCGGCTTCCTCTCCTTTTTCTATCTCTCCATTAAACATTGGAGGTTTTATCTTTTTTAACTCTCCTGAGAATTCTTCATATGGTTTGTATTTCCTCTTTTTAGGACTGTAGTCAATGTCATTGCTGTCACTGGAATACCTATATTTCTTTCTATGTGTTTTAACATCAGTTTTAGAAGAGGAATTACTTTCATTATTAGAGAATTTTAACTTCTTACCCTTGTGTTGATAAGACATGGTTCCAGATTCATATTTAGATTCTATTCTTTTATCTTTTCTCTCATTATGAAATTTATCTAGCAAAATGTGATTCAATTCTTCCTATGCCTTAAGAATTCTTTCATTTTCTTCTTTAACAGCTTTCATTTTAGCTTTTAAGTCTTTAACAGTTCAAAGTAGTTCCAATGAATTATCATTTAATTCCACATATATATTTTCTTCATTAACATGTTCATGTTCTTGATTATTTTGTTCATTATGATGGGATCCATCCTCGGTAGATGCCTCTGCTCAGTTCATTACCTACAAAATAAATATTGAATGTTCTGTACAGAAACAATTTTTAAACATTGTTATTAAATCTAATTTTCTGTTTTTAATTTAAATGCGTGAGTTGAGCTACTTTCAAGCCGAATGTTTGAACTTGCGCTCTGATACCACATGTAACACCTCCAAACAATCCATAAAAAATTAACATTTTTCTAATTAGTATAAATGCTAAGATTTACTATGCGGAATGTATACTTGTGAACGCTTAACTTTTTTTATTTATATTTTAAGTAAGGAATGTCTCCCATGGTTACTATGATGATGCTCCTGTATATATGACAATCTTATGATATTTTAAATCTGTAAAACCTACATTTATTTCACCATCTCGCGAATCATGTTTAAGGAGTATTTGTCAACTGCTTAACTATATTTTGTATTGGCGACACTTATTTGTTTACAACGATCATCAATTATTTAATGTGTCTTAACAACATTGAAAATGAATATGGAGTCTTTTGACTGTAGTTAATATAATAAATGATTACTTGCATCGACGTCGATATTTCAAATATCAATCTTATGGTGTAGTATGTTTTCTTAGTATGTAATTCTGATTATTTTCTTTTGTTTGGAAAAGGGAGTTCTAGAGGAGTCCTGAGGCTTACTTAGCTATTGAAGCTAACGCAAAACTGAAAATACCTTGTCCAGGTTACAAGTGGGGACTTGTTATTCAAGAATTGGTTAATATAATTATGGTTTATAAGAGCTAAGTTATAAACTAGCTAAATACTAAAAGTGCATGGTAAAGAGTGTGACCTTAACTCTACAATGAAAGGCTCATTCCAACCCTAAGTGGTTCCTATCCAAAGTATTGGTATTAGTGTTATGTTAACAATAACCAAAGTTTGGGCGCAATGCATAAAAGAACTTTGATGTCACCAAACTATATGGTAGTGGTTAAAAAATTTAAAGTTAAGTGGAAGCCAATCGAGATCATTTAAGAGACCACGTGAAAGTTTGGTGGAAGAGCCCCACGTATGGGGAAAACCCTATCTCTTCGTTGAGAGTTGTATTGTTACTTGTTGTTTCTCTTGAGGGTTGGAGAGCCGAGCTCTCTCGGCTGCCATGGCCATTTTGGCACACCCTGCACAGTCTCGGTGTTAACCTATTCGTAGAGGTGGGTTCTTAGGTTTACATTGTTATCATCATGCTGAGTTATTTATATTTGTTTTGGTCGTATGGGGAGCTACACTTTTTGCTTCAACTTCCCATCTGCTACAGAGGTATTATTTCGGCACCCCTGTACATTGATTCAAATATTTTAACTCTTGTATCTTATATATTTGTTACTAAATGTGTGTACATTGTAATGACAGGAGCTTTCCATATGTTCCAATTGAACCTAGGTCACGGCATGGGTTCTCGGTAGCAGCAGTGCTAAGGAAAGATGGCAACTCCGGTGGTTTGAACAACCACAGTAAGCCTCAGGTCTTCTACGACGATACCTCTATCAACAACATTTTAGTTTTTAAGCCCGCATTGATCTTCGTTTGTCTTATTGTAATCCAAAGGCATTCTAAATGATATTATTAGTTTGTAAAGTGTTCCTGTATTCCTATCCAGGGTTGGGGTTTTGACCACCGTTTTATTTATATAAATGATACAGTGTTAATCTTGACTCAACATTATGGTATTTTCTTCGAATGTTTATAAATGTTGGTTGCATCATGGGCTCCTCGGCAGTTTGATGACTTAGATAGTTAATGGAATGATTAATGTATATTTTTTTTTGGGCCAATCCCTAAATTACGATTTGTATTTAGTTTATTAAAATGATGATTTTAGCTTTGTAATGGAAATGATATTTGATTCCTATGTAACAGGGTTCGACACTGAACTTCACCCTGTACTGGGTTTGCATTTGAGTATGTTCGTAGATATGTAACTATTACATAAGTAAACAGAGAGGGCTCTCGTGAGTCTCGACCACATGACTTGTGACTAAACCAAAACTTGAGAACCTCACATATATATTATCGTGTTAATGATGCCTCTTTTCGAGTGAAATTGTGTTATGTTTAGCATTACAGTTATCTTGCTATAAATTCAATTTGATTTATTTTATACACTCCAGGGTTTTCAAACCCTAGAAGGGGTTACGCCTAGGCTTGAAATATTGTCTTAAACATTTTTGAACTTTTGTATATTGTATGGGATGACCATATCTATCTACTGAGCATGTCGGCAGTATAATATGATCCTACGTTATCATATTTAATTTGATTGGTTTGTAAATTGGACCTTCAACTATGTTATTTAGATTAATAGAATGGAATTTATAACTTTTACGGTTATAAGCATCTTTAAAATTCAGTCTTTCGACTGTGTTGGCGAAATGCCTTCCTCCACTATGCCGATAGATAGTTGATTATGTATTAACTGTTTATTCTAAGTATAACAGTAATGTCTTAAAATGTGATTATGATTTCGTTACAAATGCATTATTCAAAATATTATAAAGCCTTTACGTCTCTGTTTTCTTTTGAAAATGTAACTTGTCCTTTTATTATAGTTTGTTTTAAATGTTTTCCTGTGTGCTGTAGTTTAGGGTTTATATTTAAAATGATGGTAATATTCGAAGTGCTTCAGGTTTATATGACAATGGTTTATTTTAAAAGTTACAGAGGTACTCAAACCTAGAGTTAGTATTTTGAATGATACTAAATGTTATATTGCATCCTATAGATCATAATATTTATTTAATTATGATGTGTGGAGTTATTCTAAAACCAGAATATAGTAATAGTAATTTATATATATATGAGTATTATTTACATAATACAGTTCTGTATTAACATTACTATTTATATGATGTAATCTACAACTTTGAATTCATACTTAGCATATATTCTATTCTGAAAAACAATTGGATTCTAAACAGGGAGTTTCTTTCATTACTTTTATCTATTTTTGATATATTGTAAAGAACGACATTACTTCTCATTAAAATTGAATCATTTCGAATCTATCTACTTAAACATATCTCTGTAATAGAGTACATCACTTTTAAGTGAAAGAAAAAATACAGAGAAGAATTATATTCATCTTTCTAAATTTCACATCTTATTCATTCAATCATTTATGCAGAAATAAATTATCAGTTCTGTACTATACTATAATTAACAACTATTTATATATCTAGGTATCATTACAAACTAATAAGAAACTTTTAGAAGTGTATTTAAACTAAAACGCTAAAACAAAAACAAATGCAGAACCTATTTACACTGTGTAGGTGGACAAACACCCAAAGAAGACCGTTCCTCCCAACCGTCTCCTGAAAGCAGCCAAGGTTACTTGCTTTAGGACCCCCGAGCTTGTTCACTGAACCACTAGGACGAAGATATTGTGTAGAATTATATGAAAATATCTTTGTATCTCACCAATCATGAAGAATTGCATACAAAACACTCTCTCCAAATCAACGGATTAATTTAACAATCCTACTCTGCAACTCATTCTAGCATCCCCTCATCGAATCTTCTTTTGTGCTCAACATAGCAGTTTCCAAGAAATCAGAAGGAAAAAAAAGTGTTGAGCCTCTTCCCCCATTCAATGGATATAGGTGTGCTTAGGTCTTTGGGTTAGTTAATTCATTTAATGAGCCACCTGCTCAGTTCCACCTTCCTTGGGGAACATGACCACATTTTTAGGGAGCTTGCCTCCTACAACAGCTAGCAAGTGAGTGCAGATGTTGCCACTTGTCAATTTCCTTCTACACCAGTTCATTCCTCCTAGTGGTTCAGTGAACACTCTTCAACAGTCCTCTTTGGATGAGTGTCTCCTATTTTAATTTATTAAATAATAATAATATTCAATTACAGTCATCCTTGACCATCCTTGGTCAATAACATAAAACTTTACAATAAATTTTAATGTAATGTTTTTCCACAACATAAAATGTTTCAAGTTCTAGGTAGGTTACACTTCCTCTTACAATACTCATTGATTCTGGAAGCATTCATAACTTCATTGACCCTCGAATTGCCAAACAAGCTGATTGTTTTGTCCATCCTTGCTCCAACTTTGAAGTCATGGTTGCCAATGGGGGCACCTTACCTTGCAAAGGGAAGTGTCACAATATACATATCTCTATGGGAGATTATAACCTGTTCTCTGACATGTTTTCCTTGGCCTTAAGAGGATGTGATTTGGTTTTGGGCGCTCAATGGCTACGCACACTTGGCCCCATCTTATGGGATTTTGTTGAACTTTGGATGCAGTTTTCAACCAATGGACAAAAACACACATTGATAGGCTTACAACCAAGGTCTCTCAACATCATCAGTTCACATCACATGGAGAACCTCCTTAAGAAGAATTCACATGGTGTCATCGCTCACATCCATTCCATTCAAATGCAACCATCAGCGATCTCCACTACTCCTTTGGATCTACAACAAATTATGGATAGATATACAGGTGTCTTTGTTGAACCAGAGGGATTTCCACCTTCAAGGCCAGAGGACCATCGTATTCAAGTCCTTCCTTGAAGCATTCCTTCCAACATCAGTCCCTATAGCTACCCATTTCACCAAAAAACAGAGATTGAAAGGCTCGTTCGGGACTTACTGAAGCAAGTTATTATTTGCCCTAGTACTAGTTCCTTTTCTTCACCAATTCTTCTTGTCCGAAAAAAAGATGGGTCATGGCGCCTCTGCATTGACTTCCGAGCACTTAATCACCTCACAATCAAGGATAAGTTTCCAATTCCTGTTGTTGATGAGCTTCTTAATGAGATTCATGGTGCTCAATTTTTCTCCAAGTTGGATCTTTGTTCTAAGTATCATCAAATTTGGGTTCATGAGGATGATATCCATAAAAACAACTTTCTGCATGCATGATAGTCACTATGAGTTTTTGTTCATTCCCTTTGGCCTCACTAATGTTCCTTCCACATTCCAAGCATTGATGAATAAAATATTCCGGCCCTATTTGCGGAAATTCATTCTAGTCTTCTTTGGTGATATCCTCAACTATAGTAAAACATGGGATGAACATCTCCAGCATCTGGACCTTGTAATGCAACTTTTCTTTGACCATCATCTCCACGCCAAACAGTCTAAATGTGTTTTTGGATGGAAGGAAGTAGAGTATTTAAGGCACATTATTTCAGCACAAGGGGTTCGCGTGGATCCTTCCAAAATAGCTTTCATGAACAATTGGCTGCCTCCTCGGACACTCAAGAGCCTTCGTGGTTTTTTGGGATTTACTAGATACTACTGCAAGTTTGTTAAGGATTATGGGAATATTGTAGCTCCATTAACTGCTCTATTGAAAAAGGATGCTTTTACATGGACACATGGTACTGAGTGTGCATTTGACAAACTGAAACAAGCTATGTGTACTACACCTGTTCTAGCTATGCCCAATTTTTCCAAGCCCTTCACTATTGAAAGTGATGCTTGCGGTAATGGACTTGGTGTTGTTCTCCTTCAAGATGAACATCCCATTGCATTCACCAGCAAAGCCCTTTCAGGTAAGAATTTAGCTGCCTCTACATATGAGAAGGAAATGATGGCTATTTTTCATGTAGTACAAAAGTGGTGACCATACCTATTAGGGAATCATTTATGCATCAAGACTGATCACCATAGTCTAAAATATTTCCTAAAACAACATGTATCCTCCCCAGCACAACAGAAATGGGTTAGCAAACTCATGGGTTATGAATATGAGATCACTTACAAGAAGGGTAAGGAAAATATTGTGGTGGATGCTCTTTCTCACAGATTTGATGGCTGAGTTTCTCTTTCAACTATTTCTATGCTTGTTCCAAATTGGTTGCAATCTGTTCAACAAGGCTATGTCAATGACTCTTCATTATCTCAAATCATCCAATGCTTGGACAACAACCCTTCTGTTGTACCACATTACTCTTCGGATGGTGATTCCCTGTGATACAATGGTCGTCTGGTGCTTCCCCAAAGCACATATATTAAACAGGCTATCTTCTATGAACTCCATGCTTCTCCATCGGTAGGGAACTTTGGGTTCCTCAAAACGTATGAGCAGGCACAAAGAAACTTCTTTTGGTAGGGAATGAAAAGGACAATTCAACAAATGGTGGTTGAATATGATACCTGCCAACGCAATAAGGGTGAAACGACACTCCTTCTGGGACTACTCGAACCCTTGCCCATCCCTACATGGATTTGGATAGATATTTCTATGGATTTCATTGAAGGTCTCCCTAAATATGGAGGGAAGACAGTGATTTTGGTTGTGGTTGATTGCCTCTCCAAATATTTTTCATTTTTGTGCCCTCAGCCATCCTTATACAACCTCCTCAGTCACACAAATTTTCCTGGAATAGATCTTTCGTCTTCATGGAATCTCTTATTCCATTGTCTCGGATTGCGATGCAACTTTCACAAGTCATTTTTGGACAGAACTATTTCACCACACTGGCACCAAACTGAAGATGAGTTCAGGGTATCACCCATAAACAGATGGTTAGACTTAAATTATTAATAAATGCTTGGAAAGTTATCTTCGTTGCTTCACCTCCGAACAACAACATCAGTGGGAAAAGTGGCTCCCTCTGGCCGAATGGTGGTACAATACCTCTTACCACACTGCCTCTAAAATGACTCCATATGAAGCAATCTATGGTCAAGCACTGCCACTTCTTCTTCCATACACCCCCAACAGTTCACCAGTTCAAGCAGTCGACACGGTCCTTCGAAACCACGATCAGATTCTTCGCATTTTGTGGGACAATCTTCACATGGCAAGAAATCGAATGAAGCAACAAGCCTGTCAACACCGTTCTGAGCACACATTTCAAGTAGGTGATATGGTTTTTCTTCATCTATAGCCTTACAATCAATCCTCCCTGAAAATCAAAGGGCGTCATAAGCTCGCTCGAAATTTCTATGGGCCATATAAGATTATTCAGAATATTGGGTCCATTTCTTATAAATTGGAACTTCCTCCTTCTTCCTGCATTCATCCAGTATTTCACGTCTCTTGTCTGAAGAAAGTTCTCGGCACCAACATTAGTAGAAAAACTATTTTACCAGAATTGGATAATGAAGGATCCATCCTTTTGGAGCCAGAGGCCATCCTCAATTGACGCAATTTTCAGCTTCTCTCTCGCTCTAGCATAGAGGTCTTAATTCAGTGGCACAGAATGAAACCAGAGGATGCTACATGGGAACCACTCCTCCAAATTGAGCAACAATTTCCACATCTAAAGCTTTGAGGACAAAGCTTTTTCTAAGGGGGAGGGGATGTTAGGAACCCATGTCAACCCTTCTCTTTACTGTGTTAGTATATTGTTGTTGGACGCATATGCCTTGTAAGTCGTCCCGTAGTATTATATGTTGATCCATAGTTTGTATTATCCCATAGTATTGATCCATAGTATTGGATGCATATGCTTCGTAAGTCGTCCCGTAGTATTATATGTCCCATGGTATTGACCCATAGTATTGGCGCCTAGACTTAGTATATAAGTTTGTGTTGAGGCCAATGAAAGCACCGTGAAGTTATTTGTATTGAGCTTGCTCAAAGGAGGTTTCCCCCTCGAAGTGGCCTGTGATCAATAAAAATATTCTGTGATATGATATATCATGTATTTCATCAATTAATTGTTGCAGTTTAAAAGGGAGGAGGCCCACTCTATCAAGAGGATACAAGTAAAAGGAAATGGTCTCATGCACAATAGCATAATTTAAGTACAAATATGATTTGACACTGAAAATATATGTAATGAAAAAATGTAGTATGAACAAAATACAGAAGTAGACTTCTTATAAATAGAGAAAAGCATGTAAAATTTCTTCCAGTTAGAAAACAAATTATATTACTTAAACAAGTTTCACCTAAATTAATAAATAAATTAAAGCAGTTCTCATATTATAGATCTCGTATTATAATCATTTATTTCTTTATTTCTTTTCAAACAATTGTTTCAATTCCCCACATGCATCGGTCGGAATGGGGGGATTGAGAAGGAAGTATGTTTTCGAATGGGATGTCTGAGGGGATACCTAAGCCTAATCGTATGAAAAGAGTAGTTCCCTCAAGTTGCTCACTTACTGAACTTAGAGCGATTGATTGATTTTATCTTTTGTTAGTTTCCATTTACCTTGTTCCTCTCAGATTCACAATACTGCTCCAAGGAGTGAAGAGGAAGCAAAAAATTGACTCACAACAGTGATTGGAGTGTTTCAAGTGGGGACTGAAGGAAGGGAAACCACCAAACATCCTGTTATGCAACCAAGTCCCATATATAGCATAAAAGTATTAGAAATAGACCAAAAAAAAGTAATCAACGCCTTAATAATAAAGAACTGAGATGAATAACAATCATCTTCAGGGGGGAACCTCCTTACACAATGTACATAAGACAAGACAAGATACAATGATGACTAAAAGGAAAAGGTATCATTCCTATATATAGGAGACAAAGGGATACAATAACAACTAATAGAGCCACTAATAGACCCAAGCCATCATCAATAATATGTAATGTACCATAATAAAGGGTGTGATGTGCCACTACAAAGGGGGTAATGCCAATATTTAGGGCTTAACATGCTCCTCCCCCTGAGACAAGTGTTGTCCTCAATGCTTGATTAGTTGTGGATACTTCTGTATGAAGGACTCATCTTCCCATGTTGAATCTTCCATTGGCAGGTTCTTCCATTTGATGAGGTACTCCGTAATAGCCTGATTTCTTAGTTGTTTCGTCCTTGTTTTAGTGATTTGTTCAGGTTCCAATATGACTCTTCCTTCTTCATCAAGCTCGGGAAATATTGTTTGAATTGGGATCTTGTCTCCTATTACCTTCTTTAAGCAAGAAACATGGAAAATTGGATGAACTCTTGAAGATGAAGGAAGCTCCAATTTGTAAGCCATACTACCAATCTTCTGCAACACCTTATACGGGCCATAATAATTGGGTGCTAATTTATTTTCCTTAAGTTAGTTGCTTGAGGGACATCTTCTTGTAAGGTTGTTACCTTAGAAATACCCAATCCCCTTCTTCAAAATTCATTTCACTCCGATGTTGACCAACTTATTATTTCATCATGTTTTGTGGCATAGCTAGGTTGTCCTTAAGTATTTGGAGAACTTCTTGTTGGTGCTCTATGTGATCTTCCACGGCTTGAACTTTAGATTTTCCCTTTAACATAGATGTGATAGATGGAGTATGGTACCCATAAAGTGTCATAAATGGAGACATTTTTTATGATGTATGGAAGGAATTATTGTACCACCATTCTGCCAAAGATAACCATTTCACCCACTGTGTTTGTTTATCATATGCAAAGAAACGAATATATCCTTCCAAACATTTGTTCACTATCTCAGTTTTCCCATCAGAATGAGGATGATAATATGAACTGTGAGCCAATTGGCTACCCAAACAAGAAAATAATTCAATCCAAAATTTTCCAGTGAAAATTGGATATCTATCACTTACAATAATATTCGAATTTCCATGTAACTTCTGAACTGTTTCCAGAAAAGCTGTTGCTACTGTACTTGCATTAAAAGGGTGATATAGTGCACAAAAATGTGCATACTTCATGAGTCTATCAACAACAACAATAATAACATTATTTCCTTCTGACTGGGTAGACCTATGATAAAATCTATTAGGACTTCTTCCTAACATTGGCAAGGTATTTCTAATGGTTGTATAAGTCGTGGGGTCTTAACTATTTCTACCTTTTTCTGTTGGAAAACTAAGCATTCGGCCATGAACCTTTGAACATCAGATTTAATACCTTCCCAAAAAAATTCCTTCTTGACCCTATGGTAAGTTTTTAGGAATCTGGAGTGCCCACCTATAGGAGAGGTGTGTAATTCTGAGAGGACCTTTTGTTTTAGTTGGGAGTCTTTGCATAAATATAAGATATTTTTATACCATAGTGAATCATTTTTTCACACACAAGTATCTGATACATTGGGATCATCCTTTAGATTTTGAATGAGCATCCACATAGATAGGTCATTTTTCCATTCTTCCCTAGTTGCTACTATCCAATAGGGTTTGGAATGGAAATGGCACAAAGTAATGCCCTGACATATTCATCTTTTCTTGAAAGTGCCTCTACCACCACATTATGTTTCCCTTTTTGATAGATGATTTCAAACTCATATCCCAACATCTTGGTTACCCATTTTTGTTGCTATTCCGACAATAATCTATGTTCTAAGAAGTATTTAATATTATCATGATCTGTTTTGACCTTGATGTGTCTACCTATTAGGTAAGAACACCAGTTCTTAAGAGCATGTAGAATTGCCAACATTTCCTTCTCATAAATGGGATTTTGTAAGTACTTTCCCTTGATTGGATTACTTGTGAAAGAAAATGGGTGTCCTTCTTGCATTAGAACAATGCTAATGCCATTTCCTGAAACATCACATTCCACAATAAATATTTTTGTGAAGTCTAGCATGGCCAAAACATGAGATTTGCACTTAACCTCCTTAAGATGTTGAAAAGCTTGAGTTGCCTCTGTAGTCCAAGAAAAAGTATCTTTCTTCAGTAATGTTGTTAGAGGTGCTTCTATTCTTCCATAGTTTTGAACAAAGTTGCGGTAGTACCCTGTCAGACATAAGAATCCTCGAATATTCTTCAGGGTTTTGGGAATTGACCAGTCCATCATGGCTTTCATTTTGTTGGGGTCTACCTTGACACCTTCCTGAGATACAATATGACCCAAATATTCTACCTCTTTTACCCCAAAGAAACATTTGGAAGGTTTTTCGTATAGTTGTTTTTCCTTTAGTAGTTCTAGTACCCTGTCAACATGTTGAACATGCTCTTCCCAAGACTTGCTATAGATTAGTATATCATCAAAGAATACTAGAAACAAATTTCTAAGGAAAGGCTTGAAAATAGAATTCATCAAACCTTGAAATGTGGAAGGCACATTCGTGAGACCAAATGGCATGACAAAAAATTCATAATGACCTTCATGAGTTCTGAATGTTTTTTTTGGAATGTCTTCCTCCTTCATTCTAATCTGATGATATCCAGAATGAAGATCCAACTTTGTGAAGAAAATTGCTCCATGTAATTCATCTAACAATTCATAAATGTCATGAATAGGAAATTTATCTTTAATGGTGATCTTGCTGAGCTCTCTATAATTTGGACACATACGCCATGCTACATCTGGCTTGTGTACCATTACCACTAGTGCAGAGCAAGAACTTTGGCTAGGTTTAATTATGTCGGCCTCTAAAATTTCTTCAACCATATGATCAATTTTACTCTTCTGTCCATAGGGGTATCTATAAGGTCTGATATTAGGTGGAACACTTCTTGGAATTTAAGTGAATATCATGATCAAAATATCGAACAAGTGGAAGAACTTTTGGAATATCTTCAAATACCTTGGAATGCTTATTAATCACCTTCCGGAGATATGGGGAAATAGGAGACTTAGATGTATGAACATATAATGAGCATAATTGTGCAATTACACCTTGATGTCCCTTTTTTTATCAATTGTGTCATACCATTAGAGCTTATCACCTTACTTGGTTTCCATGTGATACCATTTAACTCTTATTCTTTTCCTTCCCATAAAAATTTCAAGAAAAGCTTCTGAAAATTAAAAGCCATTGTTCCCAATGATTGTAACCATTGAACTCCTAAGACAACATCAACACCCCCCATCGGAATAGTAATCATTGGACTATTCAATACATATTCTCCCATAGTGAGATTGATATTATGGCATTTTCCTGAGCAATTTATAGTTCCTCCATTTGCAATCATTACTTGAAACTCCGGTGTTGGATATACAAAGCAATTGAGAACCTTGGCCAATTCGTAGTGATAGAAATTCTGAGTACTACCAGAATCAATCAACACTGTTACCATTTTCTTTTTGATATATCCTTCGATCTTGAGAGTTTAAGGAGTGCTAATTCGATCCAATGCATGACAACATATGGTGGGAGTAATCTCTTCGTAAGCATTATCCTCTATTTCTTCATCTTGAGTTGGTTCCTGTTCTTTTGGTGCTTTTTGTTCATTTTCTTTCTCTACTTAACAATCTATGTAAAATAGTTTCTCCTCAGTGCACTTGTGGCCCTTGCTGTATTTTCTATCACAACTGTAATAGAGTGCTTTTTCTATTTTTTCCTCTGGTCATTGTGGTGTCAACCTTGTAGGTTGTGGATGACTCGAGACCAAACTTCCTTCTTTATAGTTGTATGTGGTAGACTTCCTTGTTTCCATAATTTTGTTTTCAACTTTTCTTGCCACCCTAAATGCATGCTCCAAGGTTTTAGGTTCCCATAGGCGAACGTCATGTTGGATTTTATCTCTTAAATTTCCTATGAAGATGTCAGTTAGATGCTCTTCTGGAATATATGTGACCTTGATATTTAATCTTTGGAAGCTCTCAATGTGCTCCCCAACTGAACCCTTTTTTTTATATTTATCAATTGGCTAAAGAAGGTATTTCTCTTGGTGTCCTCATTTTTTGCTATCAATTCCTCTGTAAAAATTGTCTAAGTGACAAGTGGTTTACAAGAGCAAATCCATCTATAGCACACAAACTGATTAGGTTCTAAATATAAATATGCAATGCATACCTTTTATGTGGATTGCACCTCGTGCAGCTCAAAGAATTGCTCCATCTATAGTATCCATGTGGTTGGATCCGTGCCATCAAACTTCCTCATATCGATCTTTGGGATTTAGTTGGGTTTTTACCCCATGTTGGAGTCCCTAAATTAATGATGTATGTTCATTTTGTTTTCATCATGAATTTCATGGGAGGTCTTCCCACTTCTAGGAAGCCCTTCTTGTAGCAACTTTGACAAACCTTCTTTCAAAACTTCCATATTTTCCTTCAAACCATTCAAATCATCTATGTCCTTTTTCAAATCATGCATTTTCACTTCCATTTCATTCTTGGCTTGACCTAGGATTGATATTAGTGCATCTTTTGTCACTATTTTCTCTTGTAAATCAGATATGTCCTTGCGCATTTCTTCACTTTCATCATAATTCCATGTAGAACTGTCTGGAGGCTTATCTGGTGTATAGGTTCCCCTTTTAGGAGGAATTTAGAACAATATAGATAGGTATCACACCCTAGGGTTCACCACAATTATATCCTTCTACTCAAGTTAGTCAAATTTAAAATGACGTACCTTTTTCAACCTTGATTGGAAGATTGTTTTAAGGCCAAATTGAAACTGAGGTAAAATTCAAATTTTGACTCATATGGGTTTGAAACTTTGTTATGTTGTATCCTTATGTGTCCTCTTTCTGATTCCACAAGTATGACCTAATTACGATGTTCCAATAGAAATTTATTGTGAATCTCCCAAGATTTCTTAGTTTTTGTCCTTTCAGAAGATTGAAATTGTACCGACTTGTACACATGTCCAATATTTTGGATCCGAGTCTGAAACTTCTACCATAGATATTATGGTCTGTACCCTTTCTGATGCAACTAGTCTCACTCAATTTGGATCTTGCATTCCCCCGATATGACCTTTTTCCCTAGAACACCTGTTTTAGACTAGTTTTTGGACTAGTCAAAATCCCTAACTTCCGAGGCCAATATCTCTGAACCTGTGATGTCTCATGATCTGAATTTAGGACCAAAGATTGCTCGGCCTGTTTTTGCGATGGTTTTTTAATCTTGGTGTTTGACTTCTTGCAAGAAAACAATTATAGCAAAAATTCCAAGATGAATCGTTTTGAAGAAGCTAGTCCCAAGGAAAGAGCTCTGATACCAAATTTTATGCAACCAAGTCCCATATATAGCATAAAAATAGCAGAAATAGACCAAAAGGAAGTAATCGACGCCTTAATAATTAAGAACTGAGATGAATAACAATCATCTTCGAGGGAGGAACCTCCTTACACAATGTACATAAGACAAGACAAGATACAATGATGACTAAAATGAAAAGGTCTCCTTCCTATGTTTAGGAGACAAAGGTGTACAATAACAACTAATAGAACCACTAATAGACCCAATACGACATCAATAATATGTAATGTACCATAATAAAGGGGGTAAAATGCCACTACAAAGGGGGTGATGTCAATATTTAGGGCTTAACACATCCCTTCCTTTGAAGTTATAAACCAAAACTGTTTGTTGCCTTAAATCATGGCCTAACATATCGTTTGATTTTCTTATACAGAGTATGACACTCTATGAAATAGACAATAGACTCCCATCTTATAAGAATTTCTATCTGCATTATTTCTCCTAACAAAAACTTTCTACTTCCTCGAATTCGAGCTTGTTTCAGCTGAACAACACTACAAGAAATCCGCTTGTGTTTAGAATGTTCGGTACTCTACAGTATCTGTATTATCTTGAGCCGAATATATGAATATACCTCGAATTTTTGTAGGCCAAATGATGCTACGAACGAGTTATGCTACTATGGTCTCATGCACCCAAACAAAACAAACCCTAGAGTGGGACAACTCAACACCAAAAAAATCTATATGATCCAAGTCAGATCTTCAAACAACAACTAAAGGGATAACAACTATGAATCTAGTAGGAAACAACCAACAATCTCATGCTACCAATGGAGAAAGGGTCTTGAGGCTATCACTATAGCTAGAAAACCATAACTAGCATGATGAAACCATTCAAAAATTATCATGAAATGATAGACCACTAATACATCGACAAATTATGAGGTCATGCATAAGTTTTTACTTGCTATCTTTGTGATTGAAAATGATATCCCCTCCCTACAAATCAGACTAAGAATGCAACAAAAAAATCTACCGGGGTTTCATAAATCTATGTAACATCAATCCATTATATGAAATACTAATTAAACATAATCAATTATGTAAAAATGAACCACAAATATCTCTACAATTTTATTAATGAAATTGATCAAGATCTTGGCCCTCCATGACAATACTTTGAAGAGATTTCTACACTCTTGGATTCTATAGAATCAACACCACTACAACCACTCTTCTCGTGGCTACAATTTGCCAGGAAATAGATTTTCACCCAACACCTTTATCCACCACCAAAACCTAAATATAGAGCTTTCCCCGATAGCCCAAAGATGTCTTGCTTAAGTGTGGGCAAGTAATTTTATACACCACAATTGAAAGTTGAACAACTCCAACCATTCAAGTACCAATAATTTGGATTGATCAATGAAATGATTCCTCTCCTCAACGCCCCTTTAATCTCTTTTCTTCTTAAATGGATCTTGGTGTTCTTATGAGTAAATAATGTGCCCCTTCATTTACATATTTGGCCTTCCAACTGGATAAACCCATCACACATATTTATGTATTTATTTTTATTCATGAAAATCATTTTCTAATTTATCCCATTTTAGTTCCAACATTAACTAAGGGTTCTATAACCAATAATGGTTCCATGAATTTGCATCACAAGGTTATAATGACAGAAGTCGCTTATGGAGACTCTCGACTTGAACTCCTCACACTTGCACAAAGCCTTCTATAACAAGTATTGAGTGTTTGTATATTTTTATTGTAACATTGTTGAATCAATATTTGTAGCCATAGTTGTAGCAGTAACACATAATGTAAGCAACACATACCTAATGAAAGAAATAAAGATGTGTACGATAACTAGCTATACCATGGATGCTCCACATTACATGGCCACCATAACTAACATACGATCAAGTTTAATAAGGCCCTAAACCCCATTATATAACTAAGGGGGATCCCACCAATTCAAGAAGGAGGCTACACATTCTTACAAAAATTAAAACCTATGATAATAATTCTATAGGAGTGTTCAAACTAGACTCCCATGGCTTCATACGGTGGTGTATGTTATTCATAAAATAATTTCCCATTCCATCAATCAATAACTATTAAATTGAATTTCTAAAAATTAGAAAATATATTTTCTTATTTTTGAAAAAGGAGAAATATATTTTTCTATTGGTGGAATATGCCTGGATTTGACATAAATCGTCGCAGGAAGTTTTTAATTTTTGGAAATAAAAAATATTAAAAAAAAAAAATTTCTAGAATTTACATGTCATCAAATACAATAATCATTTATTATCAATTTAAAGACTACGCTGCGATGCCGTCCATCTTCTGTAAGGGATTCTTTGATAAAAAGACTACGGTAGATCCCCACTCTAGCATTTCCCGCAAAGAATTATTGCAGATCTGTGTGGAGTCTGTGGCGGAGGAGAATGCCAATGAAGTTGTGAAATCACTTGATGAATCTAGGCAGATTCTCAGTGGGCAATTACGTCTATCTCTGGCCCGAGCAGGTCCAGATTTGATCTTCGAAACAGACTCACCAATTAGGAATTCTAAGGAAATTTTAAATGGAACAAACAAAACCTATTTCTTACAACATATTTTCTTTTGAAATGAAATAATGACCTCTTGTCCCAGTAAGTGTTGTTTTATTCGTTTGGTCATCTTCCATTACAGTAAAGTCCTTTTTATCCTTTTCACCATCGGATTCATCATCTCGATCTCCTTTCTATTTTGCTTTTTAACCTTTTTTTCTTCTTCCTTTTTTTTGGCCCATCTCTACACCTTTTGCAGTGGTTATTTGCTCTGAAGTTTGCTGGTTGGTAACATCAAAATCCCAGGACATTTCTTACATTTTGGTCAATGGTAAGCTTCTTACACTAGCTATTCTTCAATCATTGTTCTTGTAGACTATCCTCTTTCCCTTATTCTTAAAAAAAACGCCAATTTCACATAAACAAAGGTCATGTTATGTTACATCAGAAAAAAATGGACACAAGCTTCATTTCACTATAAACTATGTCTTACATCATTTGAGCCGAAGTCACCAGTTACAGATTTTCTGAGCTCATCGATTTCAATATAATTACCGGTAATATTCACTGAATCAACCACTAACTTTTACGTCTCAAGTCCTCCAAAATATGTTTTTGTGTATCGTCTAGTTTTTAAATTGTACATCAAGTATACAAATAGTAAGAAGTTGACTGTTATTGCCAAGAACTAGTTTTTAACCAATGTACTGCATAAACATGACATATCTGAAGATTGAAGTTTCTAAATAATAAATGGAAAAGAGGATTGGCAGGAATGAAATTTCCAGAAATGTCGAATATTAGAAGTTGTTGTGGTAACCGCGATGGCATTTTAAAAGTTCCTCGAACACCACCATGTGCATCTTATCGATGTGTGTTCATATGTTGAGAAAAAACCAAAACTTCTAATACCATCTTTTATAAAACAAAGTTCATCAAATGCAACCCTAAAGATTACGTTTACTTTATACTTTCGCTTACTCTGAAAATCAATATCTATAGATCACCCAATTTTGTTGAATGTGCAGGGTTGTAAAAGTATTAATAATAAAAAAGGTAAGATGCCGCCACAATCATCTCATTTATACCGTCCTTGTCAATATATGATATCACTGGAGTACAAAGGATATGGGAATCCATATTAACAAGAAATTATGTGTTTGGATGTTAAGCCTTAGCCCAGTCTTTGTCTACCCAAGTTGTTTCTTCCACGTTTCCTTGAAATCGTCATATTGAATTGATTCTGTAGCAGTAACTTCTTCATTTCTTAATCGTTTACTTCAGTTTCAAAATGCCAACTCTTGAGAATATAAGATGGTTAGCCCTGTAAGCTTCATGGATTTTCAATAATATTGATGAGTTCCCTATTTCCCGAGTGATTACAAGCGTTATAGTTAGCATATGAAATCATATATAACATAGCTCAACCATTTGAAACACCTTTGCTAAACCAGTGTTCACAAGACTTTTGAATCGGTGATCTCTTCCTTCAATGCATAAACAAAACTTTTCCACAAATTTCGATTCTCAGTCATTTGCTAGACCATTAAACCACACTTTATGAATTACATGTTAAGAGTTGTAATCTCAATGGTCCTAAGTTGGTTAGTTAGTTGAGTCAATAGTCCTAAGTTAGTTGAGTTAGTTGTTGACTAAGTCATTAGTCGACCCATGGTTTATACTAACCCATAGTATTAGTCAGTGGTTTTGGTGTTATGAGAAACTATATATATGTGTGCTTAATAATGAGAAGGAAATCAATATGCCCGTTTATGTTTCTGCTCTATTCTCTGTCTCTGCAAACTTTATCATGGTATCAAAGAATTCACATCTTCCTCAGCAATTTTTTTTTTAAGCCCTGAAGGGAGGCTGTCGCACCCTGCCTGAAGGAAAAATGCAACGGTGTCGCACCTTGGCTGAAGGAAAAGTGCGACAATCGTCACAAGCTTTCTTGGAGGAAAAGTGCGACGATAAGCCTTGGACTTATAGGATTTTGTTCGTCGCACTCCATCAACGCACTGTGTCAGTTAGTAAAGTGCGATGATCAGTTTAACAGCTATCATACTCCATGGCAAGCCTGAACATGAAGCCGATCTCAGATCCAATGTTGAACGGCCAGATCTCGGAGTAGATATAATTTTTAAAGAGAAATATTGTTAACGTTGAGCCAAAATATTGGACAATGTTCCATCTTTAATTGCAGAAGATCGAGTCTTGAAGAGATCGATCCAAGAAAAACCTGTGTAGAAAAGGGTGGAGAAGATCTGCAGTTTCTATCTAGTGTCCGAGAAGATCTGAAGTCTGAAGGACCATTGTTACTTGAAGAAAACCAAGAAGATCGAAGATGGTGCTAGAAGAGTTACCAGAAGAAATCGAAGAGGTAAGAAATCTGTTAACCTCAATAGGTTCATGGCAAACGTTTGGTGGAGATAATTATGTTTTATGGTCATTAAAAATTAGGGATATGTTAAGGTCACAAGATCTGTGGCATTTTGTAGTTGAAGAGGATCCTAGTGATCTATAATCATTTCAGATTTTGACAGAGTATCAAAAGGAAAGAGGGCAAGTTGTTTCCTTAAGTATCATACAAAATGGTATATACTATTCCATCTTTCATAACATTTCAGACGCTTCTACTCCCAAAGAAGCTTGGGATATATTGAAAGTAGAGTTCTCTGAAGAGGAACCTGTAGAAGAAGATGAAGCAGAGTTCAGTGAAGAAGAACTTAAAATAGAAGAAGATGAAGCAGAGTTCAATGAAGAGGAACCTGAAGAAGATGAAGCAGAGTTCAGTGAAGAGGAACCAGTTGACTTTGCAAGCAAGACAAAGCATCGGGAACCCCACAGTGAAGTGGAAGACAGCCAAGAAGACCGTGTTTATGATGCAGCCAATGATCAAGTAAGCTCAACAAAGCTTGTCGATCTAATTGTGTTTGCTGATGACAGTGAAAAAAAACCTATCAATGTTGAAGTCCCTAGTGACGTGAGCGATAGTCTCTCAGAGAAAGAGACTGTTGATAGTAGCAGTGAAAGTCTCTCATAGAAAGAGACAGTTGATAGCAGCATAGATGCAGCAACCTGTTCATCACAGAACCAGAAAACCAGAAGTTTGAGGGAGCTATATGAGCAGACTTCCATTATTGATGAGCAGTATGAGTATGCTATGTTTCCCTATCAGCCCACAATTTTTGAGGAAGCAGTGAAGGATGCACATTGTGCACAAGATGCAACAGTTAATTATGATGTAGCTGCTGTTGAAAGAGAAGAGGAAGATGTAAATGCTCTGCAAGAAGAGATGAGATATATTAATCCTTTTTCTGACAACAATTTTGAGTGTGCAGGTGAAAAAGACAGCAACATACAATATGTTGAAACAGAAGAAGAAGAAACAGAAGAAGCAGACACAAAAGAAGACTTGCACTATGTTCCAGGACCAATGAAAAACAATAACACTGTTTATTATGTAGAAGACAAAGAAGATGCTGAAGAACACCTACTTAGCATAAAGTTCAAGACAACAAAGAAGAAGCAGTCCAAGTACACATCAAGGAATAAAGCAAAGCTTAAGTTTATTTGAATGAAATGTAAGCCTAGCTGAGACATAGACCAGCAGGCACAACACTTAGACATTGATAGTGCTAACCACATCATCTCACTTGATATTAAGGGGGTGTGTTAAGAGTTGTAATCTCAATGGTCCTAAGTTGGTTAGTTAGTTGAGTCAATGGTCCTAAGTAGTTGAGTTAGTTGTTGACTAAGTCACCCATCGTTTATACTGGCCCATAGTATTAGCCAGTGGTTTTGGTATTATGAGAAACTATATATATGTGTGCTTAATAATGAGAAGGCAATCAATATGCCCGTTTATGTTTCTGCTCTATTCTCTGTCTCTGCAAACTTTATCATTACATTGTCAATTCAATGTGATGAAATTTTCTTATTAACTTTTAAATTTTCATAATGACATTAAAATTAAATTTTCGTATTGACATTTAAATTCATCTTTATTTTGAATTTTGTAACATTATCTTAATCCTCTGTATGATGTTAAACCTACATTTTATGAACTTAAATAGTTGTAAATGCCAAAGATATTAATATGTTGTAAAGTTGGTCAAACATGTCCAAAAAAAATATAAGTGAGGTACATTGTTTATTGAATCGATTGATCGATTCCGCTACTCTTTTGCTATCCACTGATACGCAATCATGTTTTTTAATTTTTGGAAAATTCATTACGAAGCAGTACCGACAAGTGGCGAGCTGAGGTAATTGACACCGCTTTCTGTAGATTTTAAAAAATATAGAAATTTGAAGGTGATAATATTCAAAGCAAATTGAGATTACCCGTGCTTAAAGGTAAAGAATTTTTTCTTTGAATGGGAGACGTTCACGTTCAAGATCATGATAGAGGTGGAATCTTTCTCATATGCAAGACAAATGGAGAATACGTTAGACATTTCCTCTCATTCTAAGTGTGAACAATCCATTACGAACTGAAGGATCCTGTAGCTTTTAAGTGTTTCAAGTTTTGACAGAATAAACACTTCACTCAGAGAGTTCTCTTTGTTTGATTTGACAAATGGTGGGTTTCCATTATCACAACCATATCATATCTAATGAACCTTTTGTTACAATCAGAGGTGATTTAAGATGAGCTTTCACACTCTTAATCATCTTTTTAACAATTACACATATAGGCGTTGTATGATGAGCATAGGCTTTCGTATGATTAAGTTTTGGTAACGCATGGGATTCATTGGAATTTTATATCAGTCCCTCAACACGATCCGTACATCAAATATGTTTATATCAAAATTGGTAAAATTGAGGGGTGATTTTTTTCATCTCTTCTCAAGAATATTCCATAATTGCGTTGCAGATGAATGGATGAAAAAAAAAAAAACGTTGCTTTCCTTCAGCTATTTTGGATTGAGGCTTAAGACAATTAGTTAGTTAAACAAACAAATTTAGTTCTTAAATATACTTATTTTCTCATGGTATAACCAATTTTTACTTTATATAGCAAAAAGGAATTATCCTAAATGCTACAATCAAATCATCCTTTTAGTTCCTTTTATTTATATAAGTCCTACAAATTACTCTTTATATAAGTCCTATAAATTATAAAACTAACAATTGCCCCAAGAAGGTGCAATAATACGTCGATAAGTTGTTGTTGGAGGGTAAAGGGGATCAAAAATCGAGTTGGTGTAGACATAAAATTGTACCTTTAGGAACCGAGAACAAGTTTTGCAGGGAAAGGAAATGAAGTGGCAAATGTAAGAGACAAATGAGACAAATTGTTCACCTCATAATGCAAGGAGGTTGCAACCTTCAACTTCATTGAAGTTTCTATTTTCTAAAACAAAGGAACAATGGCTTCATTTAGTATTCTCAACAAACCACACACCAAAAGAGAAAATTGCCAACCTAGGAGGCAAACAAACTCTCTCACCCAAAAAAAGAGACGAATCACTCACTTGGATGTGCAATCTTCCACTTTAACCTAATGAATTACTCACTTTGGAGGAATTCAAGCTCTCAACCTCAATAATTGGTACCCTGTCCATTAAGCTCAACGTTGACCTTTTACAACATTGTATTAATATCTTGGTTGTAGGTGGAATCTTTATTTGTTTGTAGGCTTCTTCTATAAATCACAACATTCTAGCTAGTGTGTTTGCTTGTAGGCATGCCCATTCATTCTTCTCATTAGATTTCACCTTGGTTTGATGTTTTATATTTCATACACTCAAGATAGCTCGAGTCAAAATCACATTCCCCATTATAGACTAATTTCATGTCAAGCATCCTATCTATCATTAAAAGATTTGAAACCCTGAAACATATTTAAAAATTGTAAGGTTGTGATCATCCTGGATACCAATAACACAATCAATTGGATGAATAGAGACATCAAATTCAGGTTGATTCAAGGTTGCTACCTTGCCCTGCTATTTTTCCCTTTCCTTCTCAACTATATTTTGGCTACACGAGTTGTTGCAACCACAAATCCGACCTGAGGAGCATACTTATTTTTTTAATGCAAGAATGATATCTTATCTGCTTTGTCTGTTGTTGAAAAGGTGTATTATTTTTCTTTGTCTCTTGAATATTTAGAAAGAAGCAGAATTCCCTTCAAAACTTGAGAATGTTTTTGGATACCAGAAAAATTTAGAGGAAAAACTTAGAAATTTAGAGGATATGTGGAAGGACAATCTTATAAGAAATTTGAACATTCCTAAGTTCTGAGCATCATATTTTTTTCATCCTAATGGAATGATAAGTTAATTTAATTAAGAAGCAAAACTTTGAAATGTTTTGATAAGTCAAAACTTGAAACTATAGTCGTGTATGTCAATTCCATCACAATTTTACAATATTTGCTTTTAGGATCAAACTTTAAGTCTAACTCAAGGAATGCAATTATGATTCTCTAGATTCATGTCCAAGTCCAAAATATTAATTGCTTCATAGTTTTAGAGTTGCTTCCTAGATTTAGGAGGTAGGATTGATTTGGTGTAATTGAGAAGACTGTAGGTCATATATCAACCATTCTCTATGCTAACTTAGGGTTTCCTTGCAATGAGCAACATTTCAGAGATAAAGGAGAAATGTGTACAAATTTTGTTTCGTAAACAGTGGAATCTGAATGTTTATAACGTATATGCTTTAGAATTTGAATACAGGGTTGAGGAAATATGCTTTATTTTTATTTATTTTTTGTATATTTCTATTAGAAAAGTGACCATTGAATAACAATTTATGTTCTCTCATATCCTTTCTAGTAGGAGTGTTGCTGCAATCATCTTCGTGATAGTTGGTTTAGATCAATCCTGATACAATCTTCTATATTCTTCTGCACTTTGTGAATTGTGAATAAAACTATCAATTTCTTCCTTACAAGAGTAGACATAAGATAGAACCTAGAGTTAGTTTCATTGAGAAGCCTCCTGCATGCCCACCATAAAGTAGTAGTTCAAAGGATTATAGAAGATATCATAT
The DNA here is from genome assembly GCA_027924585.1 of Larix kaempferi. Taxonomy (NCBI): domain Eukaryota; kingdom Viridiplantae; phylum Streptophyta; class Pinopsida; order Pinales; family Pinaceae; genus Larix; species Larix kaempferi. The sequence goes on from BSBM01000012.1 coordinate 15,824,153, forward strand.
GAAGATAATTTGTCTGAGCATTGGCAATAGAAAAAGACATATTATCAAATGTGAAAATGGGTAAAAATCAACAATGTTTTCCTATTGTGCAACCGCTTCTTGAAAGAAACTCCAACAACTTTTCCACTTTTGGTGTGGCTGCAGTATTATTTCTAAGATCGAAATCCAAGCTACAAGTTTTTGTGCTATGACTTTGAAACCAAAACTGAAATTGGTGTTGATATACTAATAGGTTTTCAATAGTGGTACTTGTCTGGCCTTTCACAACGCTAACAACGGAGGATGGATTGTACCTTTAGCCATATGACTACTTGATTCCTAGGTACGTGAGAATAATCTCTTTGATTGTTTTGCTCGATGTCTAATAGAGAGGGGCACAATTTTGATACTTGGAATGATGCCTATGGGGATTTTGGTCAAGGATATGTCTATTGCAATGATACATGCTAGATTGGACATATATAGTTCAAACATGAATCACTTTAAACCAATTGTACAATCAAAAACTAAACGAGTACAAAAATATGAGTAACAACATATAGATAATAGACATAAGCACATCCTTCCAAATAGGGTATCCAATAGTACACATTACAACTTGGAGGTCAACCACACCTTCAAGATGCATTACAAATGCTAGCATGCAAGAATAGAAAGAGGCTTATTCTAGAATGCTTGAAATTTTAATCTCCAATAATAATGATTGAAGACATAGTTGAATAATAATGATTGAATACATAGTTGAAACGAATTAAAATTGGAAGCTTTCATAGAGTAAAACATCTACTCTGTTAAAAAATCGAATTAATGCTTCCTTTCATCACATCTACTCTGAGAAAATCAAATTGGTGTTTGGGGAAAAACCCCGAAAATTAGCCCATGGGCTAAAATTTTCCCCTAAGCTTTTCCTTAGCAAAAGAAGACCTCTATCAAATGCATTTTTTTAATCTCAAATACTAGAGCCACTTCGACAAGGAGGAACATTGATCAAGATCAAGATAACAACAACTAAAGCAATCGGTCATCTTTTATACACGTGGTAGGAAGACAAAATATTACAAGGAACCAAGATATTTATTATTAGAATTATCCATTGAAATGTACACAATTGAGGAAAGGACCTTTAAAATATCTTTTGCATATTCCAAGGGTTCATTCCAATATCCTAAAATTACAATACCATTTTCCTTATTTGTCCATGTTTTTGAAACAAGCAAACTAAAATATCATAAAAGAACTTTCATGGACTAAAAGCTATAGAGTTAATTACATGTTTTACCATTATTTTCATTTTACATGTGGTCCATTATTTGCATATTGCAAATGTGCTAAGAAAGAAATAAGACTACCAAGCTTCTATAATGTATTACACTAAATTTCCCCCACAAAAAAAACAAATTAAGTTCATACCTCTATGTAAATATTTGATAAGATTAACCCATTTTTCATGTGTAATTCCAAATCCAATTGTAATATATATATATATATATATATATATCTTGTTCCTCTACCTCAAAGATATGTTCTATGTGTTATCTATTGATGAGTGCAACAAAACCACTTGGATAAGTCACATATTGTATTGATTCCTTCAATCGCATTGTTTAAAACAAAAAAATCTAAGATTTTACATTTTGGAAGGCCAATCCACTTCCTCTCATTACCTATATTTGCACATAATAAATTTGTACAATCTCTCTTGAGTCTAGGATTGAATTATTACCAAGGCACCTTATGGCCATTTTGCAAACTCATAAGTTAGTTGACACTTCAATAGCATGCTTAGACCTTTAAATTGCCAAGTGACTATCTCCAAGCATACAAATGCAAAAACATGAACCTTTACTAAATCTCTTTTCAAACATCTATAAGATACAAGGCAAACATAGAGAAGATGATAAAATATCCATAAAAAAAATTATGTATTTAAAAGTGAAAAATATTACTAACTTCAGATGAATTTAATTAAAATATATTTTAAAACCTTCAAAGTATCCATAGTTAAAGGGTTGAGCACATAAAAAAAATTTAAACACATGCTAAAAAATTATTCAAAAGGTTAATAGTGAATATATGGCATGTTAAATAACTATTCAAAAGTGTAAGGAAACAAAATATTTATTACATAAAACTGATATAAATAATATATCATTGACATATTTTCCTACAAACATGTTTATTTGACCAAAAGTTACATCACAAATGTAATAATCAAGTACTTGTTGAACTTCAATATCTTTAAACGAGGAAAAATAAAGTTTATAATTAGTTTGTGTTGACTAGAAATAGAACAACTTAACAAACTCAAAAGTAGAGTTGCTTCCAAGGTTAAGTGAAATAAACTAATATAGTCATATTTATGATGTATCCAAGGAGAGTAAGAAAAGCATTACAATTCTACTTTGAGTACTCTTCTCAAAGAACAACCTAACCTCCTAATTATCATTTGTATGGATTGTCATTGTGTAAACTTATAAGTTATAATCCATTCACACAAAGACCATTAAAACATAAATACAATTTATGTACTTATTTTCCAAGTGTGCTAAATATATGAGCCTTGCCATTACATAATATGCTCATCACCAACATACCCCTTGATGGCATGGAGTCAGAGCAAAGTATATAATTTATTATTTTAAAAGTGGACAAGGAAAAATACCATACAACAACCAATCCCCCAAAATCATAAAGTTGGTTTATATCTCAATAGTTGAATATTTTAATTACATAAATTTACATGCCATGGGATAAAAGTAACCAACTTTGAGATGAGAACATATCAACGAATTTTCATATAAAGGGATAATAAATAACAAATATAAATTTATACAACATTAAATATATATATATATATATATGGAAGACTAAGATAAGTACAATTCAGATGTTGTTGGCCCATAAACAATAAGTGAACCATTGATAATCAATAAAAGAGTACCTATCTTATTTGTTTGATACTAAATATCTTATCTATTTAATACTAAATAAATTAATAAAGAATACGAAAATAGATTAAAAAATAATTAAAAAACACTAACCCATTTCCAATATAATCAAATGCTTCACTAACACCCTTTTGCAAACCTGCTTGAAGTCTCATGTGCTTTTTATCCAACTCCAACTTCAAAAGAGCTTCAAGCCATTAAATTATCATGTGCCTTAAATTCCTGTTATCCTGGTCATGTTGCTTGCCAACTCCAAAACCTGCAACAAAAATGCCAAAACCTCAGTGCCCTATTTTTACAGTTCCAAAACCTAGTAACGGAAAGAAACATGGTTGAGAGAAGATTCGATGATTAACCTCAGCAACAAGATATTCAATAACAACTGCGAGATAAACTGGAGCGCCCCCTCCAACACTCTCAACATACTTTTCGACCTTAAGAAACCTGTCGATATGACCTTGTCGTGCTCAGTCCAATCCATGGCGCGCCTGCTCTCAAAATCCCCAGTTTTGTGTTCGGGTGCATGCCATTGCCGGTGCCGGACATGCCAGGTTTGATGGGTCTCAACCAAGGCGCTCTATCGTTTGTTACTCAAATGCAACCCGGAGCAAATGCGGGCCACAAATTTGCCTACTACATTATGGATCATGTTCCTCATTTGGATTCGGCGGGCATTCTCTTGTTCGATGAATCTCCATTTTCCAAATATCTGCACTATATGCTGTTGTATAGGCAATCCAGTCCTCTCCCATATTTCAACTGGGTGGCTTACAACATTAAGCTAGACGGCATCAAGTTCGGACGAAAGTTGCTCTCAATACCACCTACTGTGTTCTTGCCCGACAACACAGGCGCCAGGCAGACAATGGTTGACTCTGGGACGCAGTTCAGTTTTCTTCTCGGAGCAGCTTACACACCGCTCAAGAAGGCGTTTCCTGAACGGAATCGAGGGACGTTGAATCCCGTGGAGGTTAGTTTTCCAAAGTTTCAAGGACCAATGAATCTCTGCTTCGCTCAACCTGCGGGGGACCCGTTTCCACAAGTTACACCCGTGTCGCTGCTCTTCGATTCTGCTTGGGTGAGATTGGAAAGCCACCAAGTACTCTATCCAGTGCCCAAAGATATTGTCAGCTCTCAAAATAATCGGACCATTTATTGCTTCACATTTGGGAATTATGATTTGGTGCCCATGTATATGAATATCATAGGAAATTACCACCAGTAGAATCTGTGGATAGAATATGATATCCAGAAATCTGATTTCATGACACTGTCATGCTCAGTCCAATCCATGGCGTGCCTGAAGCTTAGTCTTGGAGCTTTGAGATATGATCTTCTTTCCCTTAGCAGACTTTCCACGACCCGCCATCTGAGAATCGGACAACACGTGACCTCACCTTTGCAAATCTGAGATTCGAACATGGGACCTTTTCCTCGAATACTTTGCAAACATAACCTCGTAGATATGGAATGGAAACAGCCGCTCAACTGTTTACATATACGCGACGACTCTCTCAAAATTGAATGAGGTCGAGGCACACAGATCATAGTTTCTCGCCGTTGGATCTTGGAGTTTTGAACAATGTTGAGGCTCTGCATTACCTAACCAGACCATAGTACAAGCTCGTGGAAGATTGGCGATTAATGCAAGCAGTACAGATGGCGGGCGGAGATCAGTGAAGAGTGGAAACCAGGGGTAAAAGATAACCAATGGACAATTCACGGTGATGACCAGAAACCGCATGGCACAAGAAAACATCGGACATTCCACAGTGCACAAGAAGAACACATGGCAACAATCCATTCGATGGAGGGACGACGAACCTGAATAGTGTATTTCAAAATGCACCTCAAGATAAAACGCTTATCGACTTAATTAGAAGTACATTCCAATCAGGACTTTGGTCCAACCGGAAAATTACATGGAGTGATTTGGTCTAGTTGGAAGGTAACATAAGTAAATGATTTTTTGTTTCTTTTATCAATTTTGTGTGTTAAATTATTGTTCAAGGTTCCGCTCTTTCTCTTGGAGTGACTTCTTTATCGTAGAAAGACAATAATTGATCTAGGTTTACTCGACCTCTTCATAAAACACCACCATGAATACCTATATGCAATAATAAGGCAGTGTTCTCTTCAACTAATAGATGTGATATGCATACTCTAATTGGCAGGGAATTAGTTGCTTGCAGCTTTCTCTCTTGTTTTAAAATAAGTATGTCTATAATTTTGCCATAAAATTTACTTTAAAGGTTATTTAGAACATTATAAAACTTTTGAATAAATATCTAGCTTTGTTGTTATAATTATTGGACATTTTTTTATAAGCTTTTTGTGATATAAAATAAATAATAAATAAATATAATTGTATCTTTTGAAAAAAAAAATTTAATTAATGTTTGTGTAACTTTTTGATGTAATTTTGATGATTAAACATTGATATTACAAATTTTAGTTTACATTTTGAATTTTTTTAATAAAATAATTATAAATTTGCAATAAAGACCTAGTTATTCACTAATTCATGGAAATTAACTAGTATAAGGAGCTACAGTTTCATATCTCACGTAAAAATAAATATTATGCACAACTTGTTACAAAATCGTTTCTTGTTATGCTTTTTTTTCAACACAACTATATGGTTAATTAAAATTTTACAGTATAACAATAATAATAATAATAATAAATAACATATTTATTTATTTTGATTTCAAAACAAGGTTAGATTAGGTTACATTAAATAAAATGAGAATTTTTTTTTAATATACTATTAGTTACAATAACTAATAACTAATAAGGATTATAAATGTAGCTACAACCAACATAGATCTATTTTAAAGGGGATCTATCAAGCATCGAGAGGGATCAAATCTCGTGAAGCAAACTCCTTTTTAGATAGCTTTTTAATTTATCTAATTTGTGTATATATATGTTTTTATAAATGTTTTAAATAACCAACATATTATTTTTATAATATTTTATTATTTTTCTAAAAAGACATGTGTTAGCTCGAGGATTAAGCATGAAGGAGTTACACATCTAGGCTATAGAATGGGCCTCTTCAGCCCAATTTCAAATCGTTTTTCTTAATGTATGATTAAAATCTAGTATCATGAAATAGTGAGTTTATGATCTTAAAAATAAAATTTCATTCTTTGAATCATTAATTGTGTTTTTTTATTCAAATAAAACAAACATTTTCCAATATTACACATTTTATTGGCTCAATAAAGTCTATCCAAAAGGCATCAAACATGGTCCAAAACGCGTCATTCATCACCCTTTTTAGTTTAAATAGCCCCCTATGAAATTTATAATGGTTTAAGTTTATATTTATGTTAAATATGGATTTCTCGAGCTTCATATGGATTAAATCTATTAAATCAGTAAAATGCATATAACTTTATCATAATAATTTTTTTCTTTGTTCTATATATCAATTTTTATGTTTACGTTGTAAGCGTTCATTCAACCAAAGACAATTCTCTACACTGTAGCATATTCCTCACCCATGCATCCAATCGAATGATGCCACGTTGCTTCACTATTCTGCCACGTTGCTTCCCTGGAGTTCATTATGGGCACCTTGCTGCATTGATGGAGCATGGAGGTGAACTGACAGCACACTACAGCAGTGCACTATGAAGCGACGACATGGGAAGTTAACTATCAATGCGGGTTTCATCAATCTACCACAACATCAATGCAGGTTTCATCAATCTACCACGACATCAATTCTGGTTTCATCAGTCCTCTGAACCTGGACCTTGACCTAAACTTGGAGAAAAGGATGGTGCAAGCTAATGCTGGCCACTCATGACGCGTTAGTAGCAATGGACTTCTGGAAAAACAGAAATCTGAACGTCAAAAAGGAATATTAGAGCTACCTACACAACTTTTTGGAATATGGCGTAAGAATATGAAACGTAGACAATCGGATTACCTTCCGGAATATATCATATTATTTATGGAAATTAAGTATAACTCCCAAAAAATGGGATTCTCCTAAGGTTGGTATGTTTTTTTTTAAGAAAAAATAATGAATATGTTTGCGTTGGTGTCCTAGTTTGGTATGCAAATGGTGGAATTTTGTGAAAAAAATTATATATAGTCGTAGATAACAGGCCGTTCTAGTGCAACGTTATTTTTCCATATTTAGTTATGTTAATTTTATTTTATTTTTTAATTAAGGAAGTCAGCTAAGCCCTAAAATGACTAGGTCGAGCGTTGGTCCCCGACATTATGGTCTTAACGTAATCAATGAACTTTTTTTTTTTTAGGATGTAGGTCTTTATGTGTACTTGTGCGGGTTCTTTTCCGTTTTCAAATTAGGTGAGCCAATCAAAAGTTATAGATGAAATAAATAACCTACTTTTTGTGTAAGATTGACGTTAGTGCAATTAAAATTAATTAAAAAATAGAAGCAAATAATAGATTTAATAAAAAATTACATATTCGGAATCTGCACACATAGTTCTACAAGTGCGTGCAATTTCATTAGTAGTGGACAAGTGTAGCATACGCAAAATCATGCTCGAAACAAAAGAAGTTATAGAATAAGATGTATTTTGTTATAACACAGTCCAAGCCACTTGGTTTGGCAAACCAAACCTAAAACCATAGCGGCCAAGTCATCCACCACGTTGGTCAGAAAGGAATTTCTCGCCAAAATTTAGAAATTTAAATGGAGCATGCGCGTTGTTTTAAATACACGAGTATGCACTAAAAGTGCACATGCACTAATAACGTGTGCACGCATTTGTTTACTAATCCGAAATTTTTGCTTACTAATCTGAAATGTAGTTTTGATGTCATCTTCATCTATAAAAAACAACCCATAACAAAAAATTATTTCGGGGGACCGTTGGCCCCCAGACCCCCCATTGTGCGTGTTGGGATCATAACTAAACCTGAAGTACAAACACGACTGAAACAACATCATCTATGAGACTGAAAGATTAGGATCCACAACCAACACTCTCCCTCTCACTCCTCCCATCTCATCCCAACCCACTCTTGCCCCTCCCCCCTCTCTCACTATCTCCTTAACCATGCTCCCCTCTCCCCCTAAACCTCATCCTCTCACTCTCTCTCTATAATAGTTATCTCTCTCTCTCTATGTCTATGTGACCCCCCTCTACTCTTCTCCCCCTATCTCTCTCTCTCTCTCTCATTAATCTCTCTCTCTCTCTCTCTCTCTCTCTCTCTCTCTCTCTCTACAATAGAAATACCTTTTAGCGGAGGGTGCCCGCAAATTGGCCATTTATACTGCACCCAAACCAATGCTCAAGGATTTACTAAAAAGTGTAGGGAGGTGGAGGTGTAGGGAAGAGAGAGATACTAAGAGAGCTCGGGTTAGTAAAGGCTAGGGAGAGGAGGGGAGAGAGATAGAGAGGAGGGGGTTTAGGGCAAGGGGGAGTAGGAGAGATATAAAAAGAGTAGGATGGTTAGGGATGGGGGAGAGGTTAGGGAGAGGGAGAGGGGATTTAGAGAGAGAGATAGAGAGAGAGGTGTAGAAGTAGGGAATAAGCAGTGAGAGAGGGGGGGTTAGTTAGGGGTAATGCTATATCCGTGTCCGGATATACTCAATGATTATTCAAGCGAATAATCCTCCAATGGAAAATAACTCCATTTGATAAAATAATAATATAAATTGATAAAGGATGATTAATAATTACAATGAGGCTCGCTTTTATAGGATTGAGCGTGTAAAGTGAAGGGTTACACCCTTTCACTTAATAATTAATAACTTTAATTAACATACATATAATATTCATAGCATTGCCACTCTCTTAGAAAGGCTTTGTCCTCAAAGCCTTATAATTTTGTCGCATTGTTCTTTGCGTGTCGTGGCCGCCGAAACATGTCGATACGAACTGCTAAGTGTAGAGCATAACTTCCGATACGTCGATGGATCAATCCATCCCAAATTGATTTGTTGTGGACTGATGGGATTCCCTACTGATGTGTCGTCAGGAGATTTGATCACATTAGTACCATTATCTTTCGACATTTCCCACTTTTTCAAATATCGGTTTTTATGGTTGGGGTGTCGATAAGGAACTTTCACGATGTCATTTTCGTTTACGAATGTCGCCTTTAGAGAATTGATCTGAGTTGAAAGTTGTATTTTCGTCTCTTGAGGATTTAAGTTTTTGTTCTGTATCTTTTCCAACTTGTTTTCTAACTGTCTATTATCATCTTGAAACTTCTTAATCAATTCGACTTGTGATTTTCTGTCATCTTCAAATGTCTTAAGTTGTTCCTTAAGATCTTCATTATGACTTCTGATACAACTATTTTCTTCCTGTTTGTCTAGAAGTTTCCCTTCAATGTCGTCCATAGATTGTTCTATCTTTCGGCTATTTTTCAACTTCTTAATTTTTGTGACTAGTATCTTGTTATGATTTCTTAGTCTAAAAATTTCTTCAGCATTGTTAGATAATGCTTTATTACTCTTCGCGATCTCTGACTTATGTGTCTTTTTAGAGTCGTCATTTTGTTGTTGAAGAACTTTTATCTGTTGTCGACACTGGCCGACCTCTGATTCTTGACTTTCTAATTTATGTCGTAACTGCATTAGTTCTTCATCTTTGTCACTAACGATTTTGTTCAAGCGTATTATTTCTGCTTCGTAATTATTTATTTCCTTCTTTATATCTTGATTTTTCAATCTCTGATTGAAATCACCTTCATCTTTTAATTCCTTGATTTGCGCACATAATTTTTCTATGTGATTTTTCGGGTTGGACATTATTTGTTCATTGAACCGTTCTTGTATCTTATGTAGTTCAATCTTTATTTCTGATTGTCTATTAATGTCTCGTAATTCTTCATTGTCTTTTTGATAGCGTTTTAACTTGGCTTCTAATTTCTCTCGCAAATCGGCTTCCATGGTTTCTGTCTTCTTCGACGGTGGAATGATCTTCTTTGATTTCTTTGATGAGCCTTTCTTAAACTTGGTCGTCCTTGTCGTTAACGTGTCTCGACTTCTTGATGAGCCTTCTTTTACTTTGACTTCTTCAACGATAAATGATTGTCCTTATCTTGATTTCTTCGATGATAAGTGTTCTTCGACTTCTTTGATAATAAGGAGTCTTGCTTGGACTTTGTCTTTATTTTTCTTGACTTTGTCTTAATGTCTTCTTGATGATGAAAACTGGTCCTTGGCTTCCTTCAATGATAATTGATCTTTTTTTTTTTTTTTTCCAAAATAATAATTATTATTATTTCTTTTTTTCTTTTTCTTTTTTTAATAATAATAATAATTAATTAATTAATTAATATTATTATTATTATTATTAATATTTGATAAACTATATATTTAATATATCGTTTTTTTTTTTCAAAAATTAAAAATATTTAAACAGTTATAATAATAGTATTATAACGTGAATATATATATATATTTAAAGGATTAGGGTTTGATGGCAGGGCGGAGCGGGGATGGCAGTAGAGGACGAAGCAGAGGTTGCAGGTTGAAGTGGAGGGGATTGCAGGACGCGATCGAGAGGAGGGAGAGGGTGCCGTGGTGACGTGGAGGCCGCAGCAAGTGGGGAGGGAAACAACAGGGGGGAAGGTGTGCTGGCGAAGGTGGCAGGGAGGTAGACGCAGGCGGGAGCGTGGGGCGTAGCAGATGGGGAAGCTGTGCATGGAGGTGGTGGGTAGATAGAACGCTAGCGCAGGACGCAGGAGGATGTGGAAGAGAGCAGGGGTAGCAGGAGTGGAAATGACGCGGGGGTGATTGGGAGGTCGGGGGGTGATGGGAGATGGAGGGAGGGAGAAGACGCGGGGGTGTGGAGTGGGTGGAGAAGTGTGGTGGAAGAGGGATGGCGGAGGGACGCCGGGAGAGGGTCAGCGCAGAGGGGTTAGCGTGGGGGATGTTGGGGCGTAGGCGGAGGTTGATGTGGGAGGGAGTGGCCAGAGAGGAGGGCCGAGGTGCTGGGGAGGTGCGTGGAGGAGTGTGGATGGAGCGTAGGTGGGAAACAGAGGGAGGGAGTGCGGTAGAAGAGGAGGAGGGTTTGGCGTGAAGGGAGGAGTGGTGATGGAAGAGGCCTGGAAGGTAGGTGCTTGAGGGTGTATTGGGAGAAGGTGCATGCGTTTGGAGTGAGGACGAAGGGAGGTGGAAGGATGTGTGAGGATGTGGGAAGGTCGTGGCGGAGGAGGGAGGATTTGTAGGTGGGCGATGGGCGCCCCGTGTGCAGGAGGCGTGTCCGGGAGGATGGAGAGCTGAAAGGAGGTGGGCGTGGGTGGAGAGGGAGCAGGGGGTGGTGGATGCAGGCGGAAGTGGAGCAGCAGAAAGATAGAGTGTGTGAGGGCGAGTGGAAGGAAATGTGTAGCAAAGAATTTCTTCAGAAAATCTGAGTATGGATGGCTAAAAGCCGGTGTCAAATCACATATCCGAGTTCAAGGAATCCTTGAGTGTTTGGCTAAAAACCCGAAATCAATAGAAGCCTGAGGAAAGGCTGGCTCTGATACCAATGCTATATCCGTGTCCGGATATACTCAATGATTATTCAAGCGAATAATCCTCCAATGGAAAATAACTCCATTTGATAAAATAATAATATAAATTGATAAAGGATGATTAATAATTACAATGAGGCTCGCTTTTATAGGCTTGAGCGTGTAAAGTGAAGGGTTACACCCTTTCACTTAATAATTAATAACTTTAATTAACATACATATAATATTCATAGCAGGTAAGGGGCTAGGAGGGGGGTTAGCAAAGGGGGGAGAGAGAGAGAGAGAGAGATTGAGAGAGGGGGTTGGTAATGGTTAGGGGGAGGAGAGGAGGGAGAGATAGAGAGAGAGAGGAGAGGGTGTTATTTGTAGGGAGTGAGAAAGAGAGATGGGAGGTGTGGTTAGAGGTAGGGTGATGGTGATGACGATGATGATGAGGATGAGGATGAAGATGAAGACGATGATGATGATGATGATGATGATGATGACGAAGATGATGATTATCAGGATGATGATGATGATGATGAATGAGGACGATGATGATGAGGATGATGATGATGATGATGATGATGATGAAGATGGTGGTGATGATGATGATGATGATGATGAATATGATGATGATGAGAATGATGACGATGATGAGGATGAGGATGATGAGGATGATGAGGATGATGATGATGATGATTATGATGATGAAGATGATGATGATGATGATGATGATGATGATGACGATGATGATGATGAAGACGATGACGATGATGATGATGATGATGACCATAATCATCATCATCATCATCATCATTGTCTTCATCATCATCATCGTCATCACCATCATCATCATCATCATCATCATCATTGTCTTCATCATCATCATCGTCATCACCATCATCATCATCATCATCATCATCATCATCTTCTTCATTATCATCATCATCATCATCATCATCATCATCATCATCTTCATCATCATCTTCATCATCATCATCATCCTCATCACCATCTTCATCATCATCATCATCACCATCATCATCCTCATCTCCATCTTCATCATCATCATCTGCTTCATCATCATCATCATCTTCATCATCTTCATCATCATCGGTGTGGTCGTCATCACCATCATCTTCATTGTCTTCATCATCATCATCATCTTCATCATCGTCATCATCATCGTCATTGCCATCATCATCATCATCATCATCATCATCATCATCATCCTTTTTCTCATCATCATCGTATTCATGAAATTTCACAAATGTTGTACTTTGTTGTGCAGAAATCATATTAAATGCTTTTATGTCAACATGCTGAAATAAATGTTTGTAATGATTATACTACTGTATCATTTTGCGACAATATCAATGCTTTAAAGGTTCCCTTTGCTATAGTTATTGTTTATATGTACTAACTGTGTTCTTTTGTTTGTTGAATATGAAGGGGTCCTATGGGAACCCTGTGGCTTACTTAGCATTTATTAAGCATTTGAACCTTCCTTTTCGCAGATTATAGGTAAGAGAGTACAAATAATTTGAAAGTGAAGGTACATAGATCTACATTGTCGTCAATAGCTTTCAAGTGTTAAAAAGAGAAAATAGAATAACTTGCAATATAAATCAGGGTAAGATCTGTTTTGGTTGTTTTTCTAAGAAGTTATATTCAGAAATTTGAATATTCATAAGATCATATCCTAAGTTTGGTCCTATACAGTTTATAGTTAAACCTCATTTTGTTGTGTAATAAACACTTTAAGTGTTCTAAGAATTGTACCATGGCTAACTAGTATTAATACCTTATATTAATACTATTAATATTCATGCTTCTCTTAAGGTCGATACTATCGATAATATCCTCACTTGTCACATTATCAACATAATTATTACTTGTACTAGCATAATCTTTCTACACTAACCTAGGTGTTGTCCTAGGTGCAAGAGTTTGGACAATAGTCACTACAATATAAACAAATAGTTACTATAAAGGCTATCCCCATGGTTTGTGCCATTTAATACTTTAGAGTTGGAACTTGTTTATCATCTTATTAAACCATATTATTGCTAGGGTCTTGATACATTACATGAAGGTTGATATAATGATCTAAGTATATTATAAATGCAATGTCCACGACTATATTATAAGTTGGGGTTATAAAGTGTAACATATAACCCTTATGACTATGTTACAGGTCTTCCAAGTGCTAGTCGATACTATGGACTAGGTTATCATGCAAAAGCATCACGCTTGGGCACAATGTTAAGATGATTTGATAATTGGGATCCATACTATAATGTAAATCCCAAAAGGTATACGTATGATGTCCTGGTTATAAGGTTCATTGGCAAGTCAACGTACTAGTGGTTGATAGGAACAATAAAGAGTATTACGGTGATAATAGTGGAATGCTTGCTTGGCATCCACCGTGACTGGCTTCACGTGGTTGATCTTGGTATAAGTGCAACCCTAACCTCACACTGCCTTACCTCGTCGAGGGTATCGATCTTGGCATTCATTTTCATATGGTTGAGTGTAGTGAGGTCGACCGGCCTGCATTTCTTTAGGGTTTGAAAACAGTTGTTGAGGACTCCTTTCTCGGATTCGATACCTCGACCTGTGATGGAGGATTTGTTACTTTTTGGTTTTAAGGGCCGAGCCCATGCTGTGGAGTGTATTACAGTTTTTTTTTTGTTCAAACTTCGCACTGGTTGCAGGAGTGTTGGGTTATGTCCCAAGATCTCTTTGAGCATGTAATAACTTGTTTCAAAACTTTTAATGTTGCATGTAGTATTTTGTTTTCAACTGTGTAATACAACATTTAACCATCGTATACATTTTATTTGCAAGTACCCCTCGTCTACTAGGCTTGTTTGGTTTTGAAGCTAATCTGGCGATAAAGGCTCAACCAACCGGTAAGCCTTGGTAGTTTTCCCCCTGTAGGTTGCTCTTGGCAATAATGGCCGTGGTTTAGGTGTTAGCCGTACCATAGGTTTGGACATTTAGTTGTGGACTTGCCCATTGTCAAAATGTTTGGTGAGCATCATGGCTGCGTAGGGAGGATGGGAACCTCGACCTACTTAGTATTAGCTACGACACTTCTATGTGTTTTCATGTGTTGCAATTGTAACAGGGTTTATCCCTCTGTTTTTTTATGGAAATAAAAGAAATTATGAATAATGCAGCCTTCCAACTTGGTGTTGTTTATAGGATCACTATGGGATTTCGACCAGGTATCAAAACTGTAATTTCAATTATTAACTATGTTTAGTATGAAGTTCGATAATGTGTAAAAGAAAATGGTAATTGTTTTCAGAACTTAACCTTCGGCTAATATGCTAAATGTAAGGGTAAAATACATTGACTTGATGAACTAAGCTTCAGAACCTATGTTATTTCAAATCTAAACTTTGTTTTAAGAATTGTTATGTTTTGGTTATAGCCACATGCTACAGGCTAAAAGCCTTGTTTTTGGTGCATTCAGCTCTGTACTTGTTTATATAAGGTCATAGGCTTCATTTGAAGGCTCTGTCGAAAATATAGTGTTAAGTTCCTTTTGACCATGATCTAGCTTCGAACCCTATCCAAACTAAAATGCTTGTTTTGCTTTTCTAAAGGTTATGTACTTCGAATCTTTGTTTGTTTGTTTTAAAAGTATTAATATGTTGTAATGAAAATAAAATATGAGGGTTTCGAACCCATAACTGTTTAGTATGCAATTACTTTCTAAGGGTCGAACCCTATCTTGGATACATCTTTCGTTTTGCAGCAAAATAGGAAATGTATTAACGCTAAGGTTTTACGTTTGACTAGCTAGGGTTGGAACCTTAGGGTTTTAAATCTGCAATGGGAAAGTTTTAGTTTAAAACAACGGTTTGATAATTAAGTCAAAATAAAAGATATGAATACGAGAGTAAGATAATACTATATAACAATGTTGTTGTATGGAATTGATAAGAATTCTGTTTAAAAAATGTAAGTACTTTATAGCAGGTTCTGTGTAATTTGTAATGTTTATTTTGCAGCTGTTATAATTCATAAATGTTGATGCAATAAGATAGTACAATTTGGAAACTATAATGTGTTAGAGTATTGATAAACTATTGTGTATTAAACACCTATTGTAAGGAGGTAATTAACCTGTGACTAAAACCTAGATTTATGCAGAACCTGGAGATGTTTGAATTTCTGTTATTACTTCTATGGTAAAAGAAAACTATTTTTAATGCCTTCATAACGAGTATGTAACTACAATCTTTTAAGACCGAGGAAATAAAAATATGATATAGTTAAGTTTACATAATAGAGTAGAAAAAGTGAGCATAACATAGTTAATATATTCATTCATCATACCCACTAAATTATCATTCATCTATTCTAATCTTTCTTCCCTGTACTAGAGTACTATACAGAAAACAGTATGGGGAAAAATATAGTGGAGGCATTATATCAATTCATATACCTATAACTGTAGATAGGGTGGACAAACACCCAAGGATGCCTATTCCTCCCAACCTTCTCCAAAAGAAGCAGCCAATCTACTTTCCTCCTTTGGACCCCTGAGCCTATTCACTGAACCACTAGGTAGAAGACTCTATGTAGAAGCAAGGCACTCATAAATTGTTTAACCAACAATCAATAGAGACTTGCTCCTCAGCTTTTAAGACTCTGCACTTAGCAGTAAATCAGGCAGACTTACACCATGATAAAAAACATAGCATTTCCCCTCATCGAATCTCTTGGGTGCAAACAGCAAAACCCCAAGGTAAATTTCCTCATCAGGAAAAGTGATGAACCTCAGTTTAAAATTCGATGGCTCTTCAAAAGATTTCCTACGTCTTTAGTGGTCAGTTTTCATTAAATGAGCCTCAAGCTCCAGTCCCATCTTTCAGGGCACTATGACCACAATTCAAGGGAGTTGTCCCATACCAATAGCTAGTTACTTTCCTCATGATGTTGCCACTTGTCCATTGCCTTCTACCCCAGATTCCATTCCACCTAGTGGGTCAGTAAACACTCTTTCAACAGTCTCCTTAGGTGTTTGTCTCCTATTTAATTTATTTAATAATAAAATATTGTGCAAATTACAGTCATCCTTGGACACTTGTCCAGTATAAAACTTTACAATAAAAGTTAAGATAATGTTTCCAACATAAAAAGTTTTTCAGCAAAAAGGGGTATTTTACAAACACCCCCACTTAAGCTCAACATCGTCCTCAATGTTGCTTATTCTTCTTCAAAGCCTATGATGATGATGATGATGATGATGATGATAAGGGTGAGGAAGAGGATGAGGATGAGGATGATGATGATGAGGATGATGATGATGATGGTGAGGATGATGATGATGATGATGACGATGATGAATATGATGATGATGACGATGATGATGACGATGAAGAGGGGACGATGAGGATGATGAGGATGAGGATGATGCTAAGGATGAGGATGAGGATGATGATGAGGATGAGGATGAGGATGATGACGATGATGATGATGATTATGATGATGATGGTGATGATCATTATAAACATCATCATCATCATCATCCTCTTCTTTATCATCATCATCATCATCATCATCATCATCATCATCACCTTCGTCATGTTCGTCATCATCATCATCATTGTCGTCGTCATGAAGATGATGATGATGATGATGATGATGTGATGATGATGATGATGATGATGATGATGGTGATGAGGATGATGATGATGATGAATATGTTGAAGATGATGATGATGAAGATGCTGAAGATGAAGATGATGGTGATAAAGATGATGAATATGATGATGATGATGATGATGATGATGATGAGGATGATGAGGATGATGATGATGGTGATGATGAGGATGATGAGGATGAGGATGAGGATGAGGATGAGGATGAGGATGATGAAGATGAAGATGATGAGGATGAGGATGATGAAGATGATGAATATGGGGACGATGATGATGATGAGGATGATGATGATGATGAATATGGGGACAATGATGATGATGAGGATGATGATGATGATGATGAGGATGATGAGGATGAGGATGATGAGGATGATGAGACAAACACCTAAGGAGACTGTTGAAAGAGTGTTTACTGACCCACTAAGTGGAATGGAATCTTGGGTAGAAGGCAATGGACAAGTGGTAGCATCATGAGGAAAGTAACTAGTTGTTGGTATGATGATGATGATGATGATGATGATGGTGATGATGATCATTATAAACATCATCATCATCATCCTCCTCTTCTTTATCATCATCATCATCATCACCATCGTCATCTTCATCATCGTCATCATCATTGTCGTCGTCATGAAGATGATGATGATGATGATGATGTGATGATGGTAATGAAGACAATGATGATGATGATGATGGTGATGAGGATGATGATGATGATGAATATGTTGAAGATGATGATGATGAAGATGATGAAGATGAAGATGATGGTGATAAAGATGATGAAGATGATGATGATGATGATGATGATGATGATGAAGAGGATGGTGATGATGGTGATGATGAGGATGAGGATGAGGATGAGGATGAGGATGAGGATGATGATGATGATGATGATGATGAGGATGAGGATGATGATGAATATGGGGAAAATGATGATGATGAGGATGATGATGATGATGATGATGAAGATGGGGATGATGATGATGATGAGGATGATGATGATGATGATGAAGATGGGGATGATGATGATGAGGATGATGATGATGATGATGAAGATGAGGATGATGATGATGATGATGATAATGATGATGATGATAATGATGATGATGACCATCATAAACATCATCATCATTATCATCATCATCATCATCATCATATTCATCTTCATCATCATGATCATCATCCTCATCATCCCCATATTCATCATCATCATCATCCTCATTCTCCTCCTCCTCCTCCTCCTCCTCATTATCATCATCATCACCATCACCATCATCATCATCCTCTTCATCACCATCATCATCATCATCATCATCATCATCATCATCATCATCATCATCATCATCGTTGTCATCATGAAGATGATGAGGATGATGATGATGATGAGGATGACAAGGACGACGATGATGATGATGAAGATGATGATGATGATGAAGATGAGGATGATGATGACGATAAGGATGATGATGATGATTATGAATATGATGATGATGACATAATATGTTTTAAGGCATGTGATGTAGCCTAATCATGGTATATGTATCCCTCTACATTTGCTAGAGATACCCCACAAGGGTTATGTGTGGTGATTTGAAGAAGCAATCAACATCGTATCCTAAGAAGCTTCTTGAGTTGTAGGTGTTGTTCATGGTGCTTGAGCCTGAGAAGCTTCATTTAAGGCATGAGGATATTCTTGTTGTCCCTATATCTTGGTCAAACCTTGACACCCATTTTCAATTCACAACTAAACTAGTCATGGCACACATAGCACACTTGAAGTTGACTAATACCCTATGGATTTCATATGTGGTGGTCCAGGCACTCTTTCATGGTGTTTGTTCCTAAGAAGCAAGAGTTAGTGTTGGAGGCTCTTGTTTCCCTCCACAAGCCATGGTTAAGGAGCCAAGATAAATCCTTGAACCCCAAGACATCATAATGGCAACCATATTCAATTCATATGGAAAAGACTCCTTGTAGAGGGCTAGTGTCATGGCTTCTATGTGTTATTGATGACACTTGAGGTTAAGAAGTTTCAATTAAGGCTCAAGTGGAATTCAATTGAGCTCATTATGCTTCAATAAGATCTCAAGGAACCTGTTTTCATTCTTTTACATTGTTCAAGGCCTTGCAACATATCCATGGTCTTTCATGGTAGTTTGAGGATGCATTCATTGCATTTGATCTTTAAAAAATATGTTTCGGGTCTAAGATTGTTATTTCCCTCCATAAACCATGGCCAAGGGCTTGAGGTTATTCCTTTTCTACCAAGGCTAGGGTTAAGGGGCCAAGAACCATCCACAGTGCATAAAGCATGTTATGGATAATCTATATTGGACAAGTAATGGTGTTCATATTCCCAAGAATAAAATATTATTGACAAAGGATCTTGTTTAATACTTGTACATGATTCCAAAGACATTTTAATGAAACTCGCATTCAACTTTGATTCCAAAGACACCTTCTAGATGGCTCACATTGTGGATTTTAGGTTTTTTTCATGGCACTTGAGGTTGAGAGGGTCATTTAGGGATTAAAGCCCTTGTTTTAGTTTACAAAACCTACTCATGGCTCATGTATCCTACTGTTGTGACCACAACACACCCCTAGGGAAAATCCAAGGGACCCTTACAATTTGTTTTTAAAGCTGGACTTACGAGAGGGTTTTTTTTTGTATTATTTCCTTACTCGGACATGTTTGAGGCCCTATGCGATGTTTTTGGAGTGAAAAACACTCATATCCAAATGATTTAGGGCCCAGGGCCCAAATCATTTCATCCCCATATCCTAGCTCCTGAGTTATGAAACACTCATTTAGGTCTCAATCCTCTTCTTTCACCCTCTAAGCATGTTTACATTTCAAATCCCATGTGGCGTTGCACCGGGCGCGACCTTTGCAGGTATGCCATGGGATGCTACTACTCCCCCCTTAACCCCATGATCTCTTTGTTGGTTGTGGAGCCTGATCTTCCAGTTTCATAAATGATGTTGTTTCAGCCGTGTATGTACACCAGGTTTGGTTATGATCCCAGCACGTGCAACGGGGGGTTTTGGGACCAGCGGGGGTTCGGGGGCAGTACCCCTGAAAGAATTTTTTGTTATGGGAGAGCAACACCATAATAAACACAATCAATTAATGTTTTAAACGTTATGCATGGGCGCATGTGCATGTTTTAGCGTGTACGTGTTGATGGTGTGTATGTGCTACAAACACACGTGTGCACATGTAAACACGCGTGCACGCATATATTTGCATACGCGTTAATAACGCGCTCACACACATTTTTTCCATGTCAACTCACCAACGTGGATGATCGGCATTTTTGAAGCAGGGTCGCATACGCATGTTTGAATGCGCATGCACGTGCTTGTTTTTTTCCGCTCACGTGCTTCCATTGTGGCCTTTTTGGGTACCAGCTTCGTGTGGGTACCCAGAATCAAATTGCTATGACCCTGGTCCTATGCTCTGGAGAATCAAACTACTATGACCCTGGACCCTGACCCCAACTCACTGAAATTTTACGGGGAAGCTGATGATGGTAGGCAAAGCTTTGGAGCCATCATGTAGAGGCCCAAGTGGGATTCAAACGGAGGAAGAGGAATTTTAGGTCATCGAAGACGTGTTCCCCTTCCACAGACCCCTCTCATGTCACAGTGACAAACAACAAGGGAGAGAGAGTTCCAAGGGAACGGATGTCATTGCATTGATGGAGCATGGAGGTGAACTGACAGTGATGCCCTTCTTCAGTGCACCGGCAATGCACCACCTTTTCTCGTGGATAAAATTTATGGGGTAAGCAGTGTTTGCTACCATTTTGGTTATACTGTTATTATCTTGTTGTTTTCTACTGTTTTTGTTCACATTTCTTAGTTTTTACTCAAGGTTCGAGTCACCATCAATTTGTTCATGTTTTACCAGAGCACAGTTGGAGGTTCTTTTTTTATATTCACAGTCAAGGTTCATGTCCGAAACCCAATTGATATTTGTATTTATTGTTATAGTTAGTTTTTTTGTTTGTTGTGCTTCATGGTTATCATCATCCACATCGGTGCAATGCAGTGTAAGTCATATGATTCTCTACAAACAAGTTTATTCCTCAATTTTTTAATGGGTATCCCTTAATAGGTCTTGTCTTCAGGTTCATCTTGTGATGGTTTTTTCAATCACCGTAAAATCCACCATAGGACCAGCTCTAGTCGGTGGATGTGCCCATTTGGGGATTTTAATTCACCAAAAACCTCAGCTCTGATGAGAAGATGCAACGAATTAGGGATTCAAATGCCTTGTGTGTAATTTTTGTTGCTATGCTTCATGGTTATCATCATCCATAGTGGTGCAATGCAATGTAAGTCGTATGATTCTCGGCAAACAATTTTATTCCTCAATTTTTTAATGGGTATCACTTAATAGGTCTCGTCTTTGGTTTCATCTTGTGATGGTTTGTTCAATCCCCGTAAAATTCACCATAGGACCAATTCTAGTCTGTGGATGTTCCCATTTGGGGATTTTAATTCACCAAAAACCTCAGCTTTGATGGGAGGATGCAATGAATTGGGAATTCGAATGCTCTGTGTGTAATTTTTTACTGGATTTTATTTCACTCTTGCTCTCAACTGATGTTGATAACAACTTCTGAATTTTGATCACTTATCTTATGAGTTGTTTCATTCTTCAAAACTGAAAACTACAATGTGAACTTTGTGAAATTGACACTTCGAAGTCTATGAACATCTTGATTTATCTGAGGAACTCTAGTGTCAGTGTGTTTTCTATAGGAATGGTTACACAGAAATGGTTACACAAGGAGTCTAGGCATAGTGTCTTTTTCCTCAAGAATGTCCAAATTCTACACAGAAACACCCATACAGGAATTCCAGGATTGGAATGTTTGCCATAAGAATTCCATGCTCTTCTTTTTATATTTTAAAGACAAATTATTTGGGATTTTTGCATTGACAAATTTTTCTTGAATTTTATCTTCATCAAATTTAGACTTGATTTTGAATCAGGTGAGTTAGATGCTTGTCTCTCTGGCACTGTACAACTGAGACACTAATTTGTGAATGCTAACTTTTTACTATCCACAATATAGTTTGATGTCAGGTTAGCCTCATTGAGAATTGAGATCAATAGATATTTTTATATCCTTGTTACACTCCATCTATTCATATTTGGGATGGATATTATGATGAACAAGCACCAAATCATTAATTCAAATTTCATTCTGATTCAACCTATTGTATGTATTCTAGTGTATATGCTTTGAACATTTTTTAGTTATGCTTGCAACTAGCGTTACAGTTTTTTTTCCAAAGACATAAGACAGTGTTCTGCAGATCAAGATAGGATGACCCAAGTCTTCCCACCTCACACTTAGTATATTGCAAAAATGCAAATTCAGTAATATTAAAGAATAATTTAAATGAATATCCAGGAATAAAATGAATAGACCCAATTTAAATCATTTTTTTAGGGCAACGAAAGTCACTTGGTTAGGAATTCTTTCGGGCATTTGACATATTCTCGCCATCTTCTAAACTTGTGAGTTCCCCACAACTTGATTGTTCAAGTTTATATACTCTTTTCATGTCATGCTTTATTTCCAATGTGTCTCTTCCTTGATTCCTTCAATAATTAATTTCAAATTCTGTGTCTTTTTGAACCAAGGCCTCCTTTCATTTGTAATCAATGAATGACACTTGCATTTGAATATGCATTTACAGAATAAGGGACTTACAATACACTTCAGAAGCTTGTGTTTCTCATGTTTTCTTCGTCAATTACAAGATGATTTTGACACTTCCAATTCGCCCCATAGTAGCCCTGATTAAAACCTTTCTATACAAAAGGAATGTTATGCAATACCTCTTGTCTATATATGTTATCTAAGCTAACCATTTTTTGTGTTAGCAAGCAATAACAGTAACAATAAGAGAAGTTTCTCCAACTACTAATGTAGTGTACAAAAACACACGCATGATACCAGCCTATGTTTATATGAAACCCCACAAGGAAACTCTATTTAGATCATACAAATTTGGATTTTGTTGATGCTATGTGGAAGTTCACATTTGATAACCAACATAGATACATCTTAAACCCATATCTTTCAAGCACCGAGAGGGGTCTAATTTATTAAGGTGTAATGTTTTTTTAAGTTTTTTTCTTTTTAACCGATGCTTCTCTATCTTCAGTGATGCTCTCCATCACGTAGATCATCATTATTATGATAGTTCACCATTGTTAGAAATTGATAACCTGTAACAAAGAAATTCCATTTTCCCGGTTTATTATCATCATGGAATCTCCAAGTACCTATAAATAAACTCTATCATTATTAGAAGAAAAATATAGAAACCCATACCAATATTAAGTTAAAAAGCTTCCTTTGTCTGGTTTTATGTTTTAAAAAATAGAAAAAAAGAGGTTGGAATCACCACATGTCCTGTGTTTGAATCTTGATTGGCCCTCTGCGTGATGGCTCCAAAACTTTGCCACCCATCATTTGCTTCCCATGTTCTGATTTGCACTTTATCTAGAAGTTGGTTTCTAGTGGTAAATTTTGAAGCTGTTGTTGTCATGTTTCTCTGCATTGATTATAACCAAAAAAATCATTGAGAGTTAGAACAACACTTAGATTGTTCTAAAATTTACTGATAAATACTAAATACATAATCAACAAACATGACTCTTACAAATCTTCTGGTCCAACTTGAATCTTCCAGGAGGAGATCTGTCATGTTTCCAATGAAGTAAGCAGTGAGACCCAAATTAAATATGATGTAAAGACCATCAAACATCATCTCCTTTGTATTCTCAGGATGCAGGTATCCATACTACAACACTTGATAGAATATGGATTAACCAGTAAAGTGATGTTTTTCTTCACCTCAGTTCAGCATACCCTAGGAATCTCTTGTTGACAGCTTTTGAATCCATTTGGAACATGGATTTATGCTACTTATCATTGTTCATCGTCAGGAAAATTTTCCTAAGTTTCAGCAGTGGTACAATGCCTACATATACAATCTTTTTAAACTTATATGGGGTGTGCTCCCTTGCAAACAAAATGCTAATAACGAAGCAATTATTGTAATTGTTTTTAGCCATATCTCCGAAAATATTTACCAAATAGATCTAGGGTGGATGGTGAAGCATTTGGAATCCATCCACTAAAGTGCATACATTTATCTCAAAGTAGATCGATCAAAATCCAAAATACTTCATTCCTTTAGTAATGTCCTTTAACTTATTCAAAATGCAAATACTTCATGGCTTCAAATATTTTTCTTCTCTTAGAATTTCCGAGATGAAAACTTGTCCAAGTCAATCAGAAATATGTGTATCGCGTCATAGAGGTGAATGGAAGGCAGAGCAAGTCAAGATCATTGAAAAATGTTATTCTGTCCAAATCACATCACAGTCTTCATTGCTCACAAATGCTCATTGAGATAAGTGTTAAGGAAATTGTGGAGGTTCTCTTATAGCTTGTATTAAGGAAATTGCGGAGGTTCTCTTATAACTTGCATTTAGGACTGAGGCCAATGTTTAAAACTTAGACTTGGACTTGCACCTAGTCGAGGGTAAACTAAAATTTGACTCAAAATCGACAATGACTCGGTTTGCATTGATTTCCATGACTCGATTTTTTAACAAATACAAACAAATTTTTAGTTTTTAAGGGATTTTTTTTTTAAAATTCCAAAATATTAGAAAAAAAAATGCAAAGTATACTCATGTATATACCATGTAAGGGTGGATATATCAAAATGGCACAAAGTGCAATGCATATATGAATTGAAATACATAATCAATGAGACTCTAGGTGACTTATAGAATTCTCGCTCCTACTTCTGAGTTTCCCTATAAAAAGGAGACCCCATATGAATGTGCTGCTTGAGTAGGCTTGGACTCTAAGAAGGTGCCCTATAATAATTAGAATCTAATGGATTTCCCAAGACTCTCCTACCTAGAGAAACTGAATTCTAATAAATCGTCAGATAGATATTAATTACATGATGTAATTTGTGTGCTAGTTCTTCGTCAACGACAATAGAGGATATTGTTGTCATATTTGTGTACGCTTCATTTATATCTTACAATATACCTTTCTTTACTTTTCCAATGGTTAGATATACAATATGTTTCTCTTCCACCAATGCCACCATCAAGTTCATAACGACCTGACACTTTTATTCTAGGCATGTCGAACAATCATGACACTGATCAAATTAATGCATGGAGAAGAGTTGTATATGCACAAAAAAACAACAAAACAACAAGTGACAACGTCTTCTTTATAGATTTGTTCGTCAACTTGTGCATATCCCTTCTCCATTTCACGTTGTTCAACATTCCATGACACCCTATCCTCCATCCACATCTGCACCAAACTTAGATATGCAACCACCGCATATTCCATCCAACACCCCCCTCAATGGTGCACAACAACATTTCCCTACAACATTGTACAACCTATCTCCCATGAATGTATGCTCGATATGCATGGAATCTTATCATGGCATTAAAACAAAAGAAAATTGTGGTGCATATGCATGTTCTCGTTTCAATGTGGAAATAAATGGCCATCGCTTTTCCTTGACAAACAACATGGATACTGGCATACAACCATTTGTCCTTGCAATACTTACTCAAGTTGAAGAAATGCTCATTTCGCGTGTCAACCCAATCCTACAAGTCACCCATGCCTGTGGCGGACAATATACATATTATGGCCACACTATTAGCTTCCCCCAAGACATTTGTATCATTTCCGCCTCCCTTCGTCATTTAATTTCAGACCTTGACATCCTTATTATTCGTAGATGCAATCCTAAAAACAAGCCATATGAATTCTTTATTAGTCGAGCACATGTTCTTGCTGCTCTACAATAAAAATTGTGAAATGATCCCTACTGCAAAGATGTTCAAGTTAACCCAAATGCATTATATTATTTTCCTCTTCAACCAACATACGTTTCCTCCCTTCTTCATCATGTTACCCCCCATGGTACACCATTTGTTGACCGTAGCTGAAGTTTTACTATTCAATCACCCAACTTCCTTGAACCCCATGAATTACAATCCTCCTCATTTATTTATACACAATCAAATTGTAGAACTGAGGTTGAGGAAATGAGATGCTTCTTGCACACAGGAGATGCCCCACTTCTAGCTTCCATTGATTGGCCCCCAAAAGGAGTTTCCCCTATCAATGAGTACAACACAGTAGGCCTCCTCTCTATGGCCTTCCCAACCTTATTTCCTACAGGTGTTGCAATGCTCAAACAACCACACATTGAAGAGGTTGGGATGCATGATTATGCACTGCACCTAATTCAATACCATGACAATATATTCGACCAACATCCTCATTTTATCTATTACATATATAACCTCATGATGTGCCATCATAGTCATGCTATTGCTTCTATGTTTGTCAAACGCAACCTTGAAGATACATTCCCCTAATAATATCAGACCTCGTACATCAATTACAATACTTGCCCGATGCTAAAATCGCTTAACGGGACATGCGCTTTGGCTCTACCCTTCATGGGACACGCTCATATTGGAACAAAAGAAGGGGTGAGATCACTGATATGATCACCCAACAAGGGACACCAACCTTCTTCTTTACCCTTAGCACAACTGACACCAAATGGAAAGATTTGCATTCTTTGATGCCTGGACAAGCTCCACCCACTTCAAATCAACACCACCAATGGAGGATTTACAACATTATAGCCAATCCACATGTTGCATATCAATACATGCACAATAGATTCAAAATATTCCTTGAAGAGGTTCTTCAAAAAGGGCTTGATACAAAAGACTACTAGTGCGGGTTTGTAACAAATCATGTTCCTTTTCCTTCTTTTTGTATTCCAAACCTCAAAATTTTCCTTTCTAATATTTCCCTTGTCCATGTAGGTATGAATGGAAACAAATGGGCTCTGCGCATATACATGGTTTCTTATACATGGGGACACCAACCTTCTTCTTTACCCTTAGCACAACTGACACCAAATGGAAATATTTTCATTCTCTGATGTTGGACAAGCTCCACGCACTTCAAATCAACACCACCAATGGAGGATTCACAACATTATAACCAATCCACATGTTGCATCTCAATACATGCACAATAGATTCAAAATATTCCTTGAAGAGGTTCTTCAAAAAGGGCTTGATACAAAAGACTACTAGTGCAGGTTTGTAACAAATCATGTTCATTTTCCTTCTTTTTGTATTCAAAACCTCAAAATTTTCCTTTCTAATATTTCCTTTTTCCATGTAGATATGAATGGAAACACAGGGGAGCTCCGCATATACATGGTTTCTTATGGTTGGAAAATGAACCCAATATGGACACGTTAGGTTGGGGGGATGTTTCCAAGGTCGAAGATGCAAAACATTGCTTTGACAAATTTGTTATAGCATGGAATCCCCATGCAAACCACTTGCGAACCCCTGGCTTCCATCACTCTACTGTAAATGATCCATGTACCCTTGGATCACATCCCATACTTGCGTCTAATCACTTGGATGACTAAGAAGAGCTTGTTAATTGTGTCCAACGACACACAAAATGTTCAGAATATTCTTGCCTCCGCAAAAAAAGGTTGTCCCTTAAATGTCGTTACGGTTTCCCCTTTGATCTACAACCTACCTCTTCTTTGTTCATTGATGCAAATGGATGTAAAACATACAAACCTGCAAGGAATGATGCCCTCTTAAACATTCATTACCCTGACATGCTATCGATATGGAGAGCTAATGTTGATTTCCAACCTGTTCTTTCTAGGCATGTTGTCCTTAAATACATTTCAAAATATGCAACAAAGGCAAAGCCAAAGTTGGAAATCTACCACACAATTCTCTCTCGTCTCACACATGCAACACCAGTTGATGGACCTATCCTACAGCCAATCAGGCGCTTTCTATCAGAAATAGTTACAGATCGTGACATCAGTGCACAAGAGACTTGCCACATGCTACAAAAACTCCCTCTTTCCCTTTGCAGTTGCTCCTTTGTTTCCTTGAATGTTAGTCGAAGTGTTTTTCGACATCTTTTTGATGACTCACTTGACACCTCACCAACAACCAGCTTCATTTTTGGATAGATGCAAATACCCCCTACACTTGAACAACTTACCCTTCTTGAAGATGCACGCTCTTGGTCATTCTCATCTCGTAGAAAAAACTCCCAATGGAAACCAATATGCCCTCCCAAGATTGTTCACATCTTACCTCGCTTCACTTCCATTCCACCCTTTGATGTAGAATCCTTTGTTTCATTCTGTTGGAGCAAGCTCCTCCTTTACAGACCTTTTTGTACCCTCCCTGATGACATTGGATCCACAGAATTGGCTATAACTTCTCAATGGATTCACATTAAAGACACATACATTGCATGGCATGTTGATCGCTTACCAGAAGATCCCTCTACACCTCCCTTTGATGACTCTGCCTCTAATCCAATTCACTTTCCCTTAACCCTAACATGGCTAAATGGTGTCACGTCCCCTCCCATTGATCCACCGCAAGGAAGGGAACATGACTAACATTTTGGGGCTTTTACAAAAAAATCAGCCCCATTCATCAGCTTCATAGAAATAAAACACATGTGTGCAAATGCCATTCAAAATAAACATGCACATCAGAATTAAACTATCCACACACATTTCACATGCATTCAACATATCAATAACAATCATTAAATTGAAAACATTGTAGAGTTTAAACACATATTGAATACTTATCTTGATGGTGAAGTTACCCTAAGCAACTAGCTATGCAGCTGCAACATTCCACCTAGCCATAGGCCAATTGTGTTCATCAATCTCTCAACAAAATTGCCACCCCCAAGATGGGCATGATTTCTACAAGGAAAGGGAACACTCAAGCTCATACATAGCCAAAGCAATGGATACCCATCTCAACCACAACATTCTCTCCCACACACAACAATCTCAAACATTGGGCATGGATACACATTTTTAACAATGGGATTTACAAAACAGGGTCCCCATTGGTTCTTCCACTTCGTGACGCATCCAAAATGAATTATGGGGAAGGAAAATTGACCACAGGAAAGAAAACGTTTTTCCCCACATGTATATGAGCATTTTAATGCCCAAAAAAGGCCTCTATGAACGCCCAAATCGATCTCCCTTCCTCCCAGTCACTCAACAACATAAAAAATGCCCTCTTCACAGCTAGAAAACAAGGAAACACTGAAAAAATGTGGAGGAAAAACGCCCCACCAACTAAGACTGTGTTAGAGAGCCCAACTACTTGATGAATAATGGCTTGGGGGACAATTTTGTGGCTCCTTTCTTTCCCAAGAATCCAAAACATGTTTTCCAAAAATGGCGGCTTTCCCATACCCAAATTTGGACAGCCATACCTCTCCATTTCCCCAAATAATAACTATTTCAACCAATTCTTGGGAGAAATAAATGATTGGATACAAAATTCAACATGGGTAGTTGAAGGTTCATGGGTTTTCTCATTGACACTTGGCTTGACTTTATTGGCTCCAACGGTTTGAATATTTACCTCCCAATTCCTTGTAAAAATCATGCCCCCATACTCTTGTTGCATTGCATAGCTAGTTGTGGGTATTTTCTTAAAATGCATATTTACATGATATTTACGATTTCTATTGTGCCTTGCCAGCACAAAAACCTTATGCATCAATTTTTATCACTACATCGATGGTGGGACCTTGGCCTTGAGCTACTCACCACGATTTTATAACAATATTACATCATTTACATTTGAATGCAATGGGGTCAAAATCAAGATATTACAAATGGGGATGCCTTACTCAACTCCTCCCTGGAAACAACATCCATGTTGATGAACTTGGCATGCTTGGGCATCATGATTTTTAGAAAAACCATAATTGGACCCATAACGATATCCCTTCACACATGCATGAGACATGCATACCATTCATTGACTTCAACCGCTTATCCACCCAAGTACACCAAGACACCTCTTCATCTTCCTGCTCACCTTCCTCCTTGTCTCCCACACATTGCATGGCCTTTGATCTTGTGGTTTCCCACTTCACAAATACCGCAAGTTACACCCCACTAAAAATGGTCATTCAAGGCACTGCAAGAACAAGAAATTCTTTGTCACAACCCCAAATTTACTCAATTAAAAAAAAAAAATCTATAAGTAATTTATAACGACATTATTTCTTATGTCACGGGTGTACAAGTTGAATGAGGATGAGGCACATTTCTGAATCTCACTATCAACAGGTATAAATCGAGTTGTGAATTAATTATAAATTTTTAGGTCGTTCTTGCGAAATACAAGATAGGTTCTATGTGATGTCTATTACTTAAGAACCAATGTCTAACATGATCTTGTTTATACTCATATTTTAAATTTCGAGTTACCCTCTCGTTACATAATAATAACTATATTGGCCTTATTGCCAGTATCTACTAGATCTTCATCTAACCTAATCGTATTGTGCATGAATATAAATACATGGTATAAGAATCGATATAAGTTTAACCATTTACTTAATATAGTTTTCATGCTATAAAATCTTGGGTTATTATTCTTAGATCTATTATGTGCCTGAATTATGTTTTACAACATAATTACACTTTACTTATGTTATCCTTGAATTAGGTTCAAAATATAGTTATCTACCTTATATCCTAAGGTCATATATTAAAATGATTAACTATAGGTTTTATAACCTAAGTGTTGAGGTTCAAATATTTTGTATGCTCTATACCATGACTATATAAAAGTCAGATTGCTCGATATAAAGTTCTATCCTATGAAATCGTTTAAACTGTGGTCTTCATGTTTCATATGGAGTACAACCATAGAAGGTCTAAAAAATATTTGATATGTTTACAATTCATTAATATGATGTTTTGCATCGTTTATTGTAGATCTGTACCGAGGTGCCAACACGGATGTAAGTTGGTGTGGCCATGTGAAGGAATTTATGAAGGTTGGCAGTACCAGCATGTGCCTTCACTTGGATTCCTATGCACCGTTGAAACCTTCTCTTGGGATCGTAATTGATCTTCCCAATGCTTAAACGGACAAGGTTGATAATTACGCCAATGTTTCTTCGTGGTCTTTGGGCTATGCGGCTGCGTTGCGGAGCCTTGTGTTTGCGCAGAGCTTACCCTGGTTATTGTGTTTCTCATACTCTTGTTGATGTGATAGCTTATATTCTTGAAAATTTTGATAGCAACGGTAATAATTTAGGACCTCTGTATGGAGTGCTCGCGGTGCTTTATGAGGGTTTTCCCTCCAATTTGAGTTTGTTCTTTTGGCTCTAAGTTCGATTTAGTAGTTTTTATTTAGATCTGTAATTTATATTGGTTCAGCTCCTTGACCTAGAATTGAATCTGTGTTTTAGTTCGGCTCTGTGACTTGGAACTTGACTTTGTGTTTGTAGTTATCATTTTCAATTTCTGGATTAAGGAAATAACACCGTGATTCTCCTTATGGAGCTCTCACATTCTTCATGCCCGCTTCTTGAGTTTTGTTGTCATTTTTAAGTGTGCCCATAATGCTGTGAAGACTTTGGGTAAATACAGGGCTTGTGTTTGTCCTTATTACAGTGGGTTCGCATTGTGTGCTTCCCGGCTAAGAGAGTAAGGGTTTGCCCACCTTAATCGGCTCTCCACTTGTAAGTTCAATTCGTATTTATATTATTTGCAAGAGTTTATATATATAAATGTATATACATTTTCTTTAATCCAAGATACTCATGTTTTTGTGTAGGTGTTCCTGCCAACCACAGGGGTTTGGAATCTTAATGTATTACTGCTTGCACTTGCTTAAGTTCTCTGGTTTCAAAATGAAACAGAGGAATAATATTGCAGGGTTGGGCTCATGGCCGTAAAGTTCGTCTGTGACTCCAAAGGTAAGCCAGTACCCTTGCAACTGGGTTTAACATATATTATTTTATTAAGTTTATATGTAGTATTGTTTTAACAACTCGATACATGTATAGGGTTGGAAAAGGTAAATGCCTCTTCATTTGGGGTTTGACGCTCGCCCAACATTCTGGTCCCATCGTTAACCCTGTAAGTATTAGTTCTTTCTTAAGCTTACCAATTGATTATAATCTTATCTTATAATAACCCTAAGCGCACTCCTTGTTGGTTTATTGCATATGCTTGCATGGAAGTGACAACTTCGGTTGCGAATATAGGTAGGTGTTTTCTCCTTGTCTTTGCCATGGTGAAAGCATCAATTACATGCTCTGTGCATGAATCTTGATAGCGCCATGGGAAATGCTTCGCATTTTCCCAAGAGTTTTAGGGTTTACCTAGAACTAGTGTGAGCCATATGACTTCTCTCATAACTTTCGACGTTGGTATAATACAAGTAAATCAACACCTTTTGGATCTTGTATTCTGACTTTATATATTTGAAATCCTTTCGGCTCCTTGGATTATAAGATTTATGCGAAGGTTAGTTTCGACTGTGTTTGTTTTACATTTTATCTATTTGTTTGGTCATTTATGATGTCTACCTATGAAATGAAATCGATTTGCTTGTGAAGATTCAACCATACGATTTTGTGTATAAAATAGTTTGGTTTGCAAATAAAATGTTGTCTCTATATAAATGGAATGTATTTATGTTATCTATCTCAAATGTATATAATATTGGTATTGATATGTTTTATAATCTATTATAAACAATAGTTGATAAATATACATTTATTTATCTCTGGTTAAAAACTCTATAAACCCTAGGTTTAAATGTATGAAACTCGACTCTTTAGAAATTTACAACAACTATTAATAAACCAATAATTAAAATTTAACTTCACTATAATAATACTAGAAGCTTAACACAGTTAACATAAACATGATAAGAATAATGTAAACATAACAACATAATATTAGTATATTTCATAATAAAATATTCAATCATTAAACATATATTTCATAATGAAACATTCAATCATTAGTAATAAAAAATACAGTTCAACAGACTGTAGTGAACAATATACATAAATAAAATGTTGAATACTAATAAACGGATGATAAGGACCTGACAATAATAATAGACTAAATCTAATATGAAGGTCGTCGTTCCTCCCAGCCAATCTTCCAGAACAACCAAGATTAATTTCTATGAAACCCCCGAGCCTGTTTTCTGAACCACAAGGACAAAGACTATTGAAACTATTTATGTAGCAACACTTAATTCCACTCTCTTACTCAACAATGATATTTTCCCTTTTCCATCCAAGCCTCCTTCCTTCCTGATGGGAATGCATATTTAACTTTTCCTACGACTTAGGTCTCTCATGAGCCTCCTTCTCTAGAACCTCCATCTGGAGTACTGACCTGAATTATAGGGATGACGCCTCCTGCACCTATGGAGATATTAATTAGATTTTTTCACCACTTGGGATTCTTTTCCAACACTTGTCATTTCTCCTTGTGGGTCAACAAACACTCTTTCAACAACTACTTCAGATTGGATTCTCATGGTTTTATTTATTAAATAATAATAATTATTCAAAATCCTCTCACAAATGTCTTTGAACACACTTGGTCAAAATAGTTGTTCAACAATAATTAAATCAATATTACAAATTATTTAACTTTAATCAAGGTTCTAGGGGTATTACATACACCCCCCCTTAAAGATAACATTGTCCTCGGTGTTATTCAATCTTCCACTATTTCTTCTTGGAACAGAATTGAATATGACTCTCGCATATTTCTTTCCAATTCCCAAGTAGCTTATTGTAGGCTAAGTTGCATCCATTGCACCTTTACCTACCCAATGATGGGGTTCTGAAGAATAAGCTCTGTCCTGTCGATGATACATTTTGGTTCCACTTGGAACTCTCCTTCTGGTTCAACCTGAATAACATTCCAATCCACAACATGAGTAGCATCATGTACATACTTCTTTAACAAGAAAACATGAAAAACATTATGTACTTTTACCGTAGGTGGTAGTGCCAACCGATAAGCTACCGGTCCAACCCGGTCCAATATCTCAAAAGGGCCACAATACCCGGGTGCTAATTTAGAACACTTCCCCAATCTTAAAGAACTCTTCTTTGGTTCACTTTTACATACACACGATCCCCTACCTGGAATTCTCTTTGAGTTCTTTTTAATTATGCATAGCTCTTTTTCCTATCTTGAGCTATCTTCAAATTATGTTGTACCTGTTTCATGGTTAGTTCCATATCCTTTAACACTTCAGGACCTATCATTAGTTATCAACTGAACTACTCCAAGAAACGGGAGTGTTACATTTTTGTCCATAAAGTATTTCAAATGGACTCATCTTACCAGAATCTTGAAAATGGTTATTGTATGCAAATTCAACCAAATGTAAATAGTCTTCCCATTTTCCTGGTTTATCCATGGCATACATTCTAAGCATGTCTTCTAAGATTTGGTTTACACTTTCTGTTTGTCCATCAATTTGAGGATGAAAAGAAGTACTGGAATTTAGTTTAGTATCTAATCCCTTAAACAAAGCCTTCCAAAAATTTCCTATAAACTGTGAATCTCTATCATAAATTACTATCTTAGGTACACCATGCAATTTGAAAATTTCTTTCATAAAGATATCAGCAATATGAATTGCTTTATATGTGGATTAATAGGAATAAAATGATCCTCCTTACTTAACTTATCTACAATAACCATTATAGAGTCATTATGTTTAACATTTTTAGGAAAACCTGTTATGAAGTCCATACTTATGGCTTCCCACTTCCATTCAGGAATGGGTAAGGACTGTAATAAACCTATTGGATGTTGATGTTCATCTTTAACTTGCTGACATTCCATGCATTTAGCCATGTATTCTTCAACTTCATTTTTCATATTTGGACAAAAGAATTATTTCCTCAACATGGTAATCATTTTCAGGTATCCAAGGTGTCCTGAATATGGTTTCTTATGAATCTCATTCATAATTAACAGCTTAATTTCTTCAGAATTAGGTATATATAATCTATCCTTATACATCAATAACGCTTTTCTGCTCAATTTAAATTCTATTTCTATTTTCCTTGCTTCATTTTCTGCTGTTGTCTCTTGTAATTTCTGATATTCATTATGAAATATTGTTGTTGTTTGTATTTTTATTTCTAAATATGTTTCATAACTGCTACTTGCAGTTACATATATCATATTAGCATGATGACTCAAAGCGTCTGCTACCTTATTTTCTTTCCCTTTTATGTGTTTTATTTCGAAATCATATTCACTTAGAAAATACAACCATCTAACTTGTCTTGCATTTAGATTTTGCTGGTCAAATAAATATTTTAGACTAACATTATGATATTTTAGTAAAAATTGCCTATGAATGAGATAATGTCGACACTTTTTTAGTGCGTGTATTATAGCAACCAACTCCAAATTGTGAGTCACATAATTTCTTTCGTGCTCTTTTAGTTTTCTAGACTCATAAGCCACAACATAGTTATATTGCATTAACACTCCACCTATACATTCCTTGCATGCATCTTTGCAAATAGTAAAATCTTTGTAAGGGTCTGCAATCTTTAAAATAGGTGCTGTTGTTAACAAGTGCTTCAATTTATTAAAACTATCTTCACAGATATTATTCCAATCAAACCTTTTTCCCTTCTTCTGTAAAGAAGTTATAGGGTATGCAATTTTAGAGAAACCTTCAATAAAATTTCTGTAATACCCGGTGATTCTCATAAAATATCGTATATCTGATACATCTTTAGGAACTGGACATTCCATTATGGATTTTACCTTATCAGGATCAACTGATATTCCTTCTTTAGATATCATAGGTCCTAAATACTAGATTCTATCTTTAAAGAAATCACACTTACTAAATTTGACATATAGTTCTTGTTCCTTTAATACTTGTAGTACAATCCACAAGTGTTCTTCATGTTCTTGTTCGTTTTTAGAGTAAATTAATATATTGTCGATAAATACGACTGCAAATTTGTCTATGTATTTTCTCAATACATTATTCATTAAACACATAAACACTGTTGGTGCATTTGTCAACCCAAAGGGTATCACAACAAACTCATAGTGACTGTACCTAGTCCTAAAAGAAGTTTTGTGTATATTTTCATCTTTCACTCTTACTTGGTGATATCCCGATCGCAAATCTATTTTGGAAAATATAGGTTCTCCTCTGAATTGATCGAATAAATCATCAATTCGTGGTAATGAGTATCTATTTTTAATTGTCATTTTATTTAGTTGTTTATAATCAATGCACAATCTTAGAGTACCATCTTTCTTTTTCACAAATATTACTGGTGCTCCCCAAGGGGATACACTTGGTCATATATATTTCTTTTCAATTAACTCTTGAATCTAAGATTTTAGATCATTTAATTCAAGTATGTTCATTCTATAAGGATCTTTCGAAGCTGGTACTACTCCTGGTATGAGATTGATCGTAAAATCCATCTCTCTTTTAGGAGGGAGTCCGGGAATTTCTTTCGGAAAAACATCTTTAAATTATTTTAGTACTGGAATATCATTTATATCAATTTTATCACTTTTATCTCTATCATCAAGTATATGAACAACAAAAACTTTTCATCCTTTCCTAACAGATCCTTTCATTTGCAAAGCAAAAATTTCTCTAATCATGACCTTCCTAGGAATTCCTTTTACCACAACATAATTATTTCCTTCATCAATGCATGTAAAAGATTTATCATAGCAATTTAGAATCACTCTATGTTTTTCTAACCAGTCAATTCCTATTAATATGTCGTAAGATGCTAATGGTAAAACATTCAAATATGCGTATGTTTTAAATTCATTCATGAAAAACTCACAGTTCTTAACAAAATTAATTACCTTCCTTTTTGTTCCAGTAGCAAGCTGAACTAACCATGACTTTTCAAACTTATCTTGTTGAAGTTTACATACTTCTACCAATCTAGGGGATATATAACTAAAACTTTGCACCTGGATCTATCAACATAGAAATAGGTTTGTCTTTTATCATACCTTCGATTTCAACCATTGTCGTTTCATGATCTTCTTGTCTATTCTCCAGTGTTGCGCTAATCCTTGGTATGCTCCTAGCTACATCGCCTACAGTAGCATCTTCTTGTATGGAATGCAAATTATTAATATTCTTTCTTCTCTTTGGCCAATATTTAAGTTAGTGAGGTTCCCCACACTCCCAACATTTCAAAGATTCATTTTGATTAGTATTTTTATTATATGTGGCAGGTACATCTCTTCCCTTATTATTAATTATATTCTGAGGTCTATTTCTGTAATTATTCCCTTGATCATTTTTATAGTTTTTTCCAGTATGTCTGAAAAACTTATTTCCTCTTTTCTTTTGATCAAAACTCTTTCCTTTCCAGGCTAGTATATTATATTTTCTGTTTTTATTTTGCTCATAGAAAAAATTTGCTTTTCTCATTGCTTCTTCCAAAGTTTTAGGATTATCATACTCAATCCTTTCTTTATATATTACATGCAAACAACTTAGGAAACGTTGTACCTTCTATTTTTCTTGAATGATGTAGGGTACATATCGAAGTAAACTTAAAAATTTGATGCATAACACCTTCATAGTTAATCTACCGAGTTTCAAATCATAAAACTCTTTATCCTTCTCTTCATAATATTGTTCAAATAAATATTTTCTTAAAAGAGTTCCATGTTACATAACACTCTTTTATATTTTTCACTTTTTTAATGTATTGCCACCATATATCTGCCTTTCCGGACAGATTATAAATGTCCATTTTTGCCTTTAATTCTATAGAGTAATTATAAATTTGGAAGTACTTATGCATTCCAGATAGCCATGCCTCAACTTCTTCTCTGGTTTCAACTTCACCATTAAAGATAGGTGGTTTTATTTTCTTAAATTCTCCAGTAATTTCTTCGTAGTGTTTACTCTTTTTCTTAATTTGTTCACTATCACTACTTTCACTAGTATTATACTTATGTTTATTTTTCCTTACTGAACTTCCACTAGATGAATCAATTTCATTATCTACAAATTTTAATTTCGTGCTCTTCACTTATATGATGAGTTTTCCTAATTTCTTCATCTGATAATTTGTTCTTTCTTGTTTCTTGATCATGTATCTTATTAAATAGAACATTGCTTAACTCTTCATGTGCCTTTATGATACGTTCATTATCCTCTTTCACACTTTGTATTTCTGCCTTTAAGTCTTTCACTGTTTGTAAGAATTCAGATTGATTATCATTACTATTTTCATTCAAATCTACCCATAGGTTATTGTCATTAATATTTTCATGTTCTTGATTTCCTTGTTCCCTATGATGAGATCCTTCTTCAGTAGACATTTCTACTTCTGCAATTTTCCTTCAAAATAAAGGTTATATTTATTTTCCTAAAATAACCATAAAGAAAACATAAGTCAGTTTCATATTGTCTTAGCATGTTCATACGTGTTGAGCCTATTTTTCATGCCTAGTGTTTGTAACCATGCTCTGATACCAATTTGTCACAACCCCAAATTTACTCAATTTAAAAAAAAAATCTAAAATAATTTATAATGTCATTATTTCTTATGTCGCAGGTGTACAAGTTGAATGAGACTAAGGCACATCTTTGCATCTCACTATCAACAAGTATAAATCAAGTTGTGAATTAATCAAAAAATTTTAAGTCGTTCTTGCGGAAATAAAAGATAGGTTCTATGTGACGACTATTACTTCAAGAACCAATGTCTAACATGATCCTATTTATACCCATATTTTAAATTTCAAGTTACCCTCTCGTTACATAATAATAAATGTACTGGCCTTATTGTCAGTATCTACTAGATCTTCTCCTAACCTGATCGTATTGTGCATGAAAATAAATACATGGTATAAGAATCTATATAAGTTTAACCATTTACTTAATATAGTTTTCATGCTATAAAATCCTGGGTTATTATTCTTAGATCTATTATGTGCCTGAATTATGTTTTACAACATAATTACACTCTAATTATGCTATCCTTAAACTAGGTTCAAAAAATAGTTATCTACCTTATGTCCTAAGGTCATATATTAAAATGATTAATTATAGGTTTTATAACCTAAGTGTCGAGGTTCAAATATTTTGTATGCTCTATACCATGACTATATAAAATTCGGATTGCTCGATATAAAGTTATATCCTATGAAATCGTTTAAACTATGGTCTTCATGTTTCATATGTCATAACCATAGAAGGTCGACGAAATATTTGATATGATTAAAATTCATTAATACAATGATTTGCATTATTTATTGAAGATCTGTACCTAGGTGCCAACGTGGATGTAAGTTGGTGTGGCCATGTGAAGGCATTTACGAAGGTTGGAAGTACCAGCATGATCCTTCATGTGGCTTCCTGTGTGCCATTGAAACCTTTTCTTGGCATCGTAACTGATCTACCCAATGCTTAAATAGACAAGGTTGATAATTACACCAACGTTTCTTCGTGGTCTTGGGGTTATGCTCCTGCGCCGCGGAGCCTTGGCTCTATGCAGAGCTCACCCTGGTTATTGTGCCGCTAATACTCTTGTTGAAGTGATAGCTTATCTTCTTGATCATCTTGATAGCAACAGTAAGCATTCACGACCTTTGTATGGAGTGCTCACGGTGCTTTACGAGGGTTTTCCCTCTGATTTGAGTTTGTTCTTTCCTCTAAGTTCAATTCAGTAGTTTTTATTTAGCTCTGTAATTTATATTGGTTCGGCTCTATAACTTCGACTTCACTCTATTTTTTAGTTCGACACTGTGACTTGGAACTTGACTCTGTGTTTTTAGTTATCGTTTTCTATTTCTGGATTAAGGCAAAAACATTGTGATTCTCCTTATGGAGCTCTCATGTTCTTCATGCTCGCTTCTTGAGTTTGGTTATCATTTTTAAGTGTGCCCATAATGACGTGAAGACTTTGGGTAACTACAGGGCTTGTGTTTGTCCTAATTACAGTGGGTTCGCATTGTATGCTTCCCGGCTAAGTGCGTAAGTGTTCGCCCACCTTACTTGGCTCTCCACTGGTAAGTTCATTTCGTATTTATATTATTTGCAAGAGTTTATATATATAAATGTACATATACATTTTCTTTAATCCAAGATACTCATGTTTTTTTGGAGGTGTTCCTGCGAACCACAGGGGTTTGGAATCTTAATGTATTACTGCTTGCACTTGCTCAAGTTCTCTGGTTTCGAAATGAAATAGAGGAATAATATTGCAGGGTTGGGCTCGTGGCCTTAAACGTCGACTGCGACTCCAAAAGTAAACCACTACCCTTGCAACTCGATTTAACATATTATTTTAATAAGTTTATATGTAGTATTTTTTTAACTATTCGATACATGTACAGGGTTGGAAAAGGTAAATGCCTTTGTGTTTGGGGTTCAACGCTTGCTCAACATTCTGGTCCCATCATTAAGCCTATAAGTATTAGTTCTTGCTTAAGCTTACCAATTGATTATTATCTTACCTTCTAATAACCCTAACCACACTCCTTGTTGGTTTATTTTGAATATGCTTGCATGGAAGCGACGACTTCAGTTGCGAATACAGGTAGGTGTTTTCTCCTTGTCTTTGCCATGGTGAAAGCAATAGTTACATGCTCTGTACATGAATCTTGATAGCACCATGAGAAATGCTTTGAATTTTCCCAAGCGTTTCAGGGTTTACCTAGGACGAGGGTGATCCATACGACTTCTCACATAAATTTCGACATTGGTATATAACAAGTAAATCAAAGCCTTTCAGCTCTTGTATTTTGAATTATAAATTTGAAAGCTTTTCGGCTCCTTGTATTAAAAGACTTCTGCGAAGCTTAGTTTCAACTGTGTTCATTTTTCGTTTTATCTATTTGCTTGGTCATTTATGATGTCTACCTATGAAATGAAATCGATTTTCTTGTGAAATCTTGAGCCATACGGTTCTATGTATAAAATAGTTTGGTTTCTAAATAATATGTTGTCTCTGTATAAATGGATTGCATTTTTGTTATCTATCTCAAATGTATATAATATTGGTATTGATATGTTTTATAATCTATTATGAACAATAGTAATCTTTAATACTCTGGTTGATAAATATACATTTATTTATCTCTGGTTAAAAATTGTATAAACCCTAGGTTTAAATGTATGAAACTTAACTCTTCAGAAATTTACAATAACTATTAATAAACCAGTAATTAAAATTTAACTTCACTATAATAATACCAGAATCTTAACATAGTTAACCTAAACATTATAAGAATAATGTAAACATAACAACATATAACAACATAATATTAGTATATTTCATAGTAAAATATTAAATCATTAGACATATATTTCATAATGAAGCATTCAATAATTAGTAATTAAACATATAGTTCAACAGACTATAGCAAACAATATAAAGAAATAAAATGTTGAATACTAATAAACAAATGATAAGAACCTAACAATAATAATACACCGAATCCAATCTAAAGGTCATCGTTCCTCCTAACCAATCTTCCAGAACAATAAAGAATACTTGCTCTAAAACCCCCGAGCCTGTTTGCTGGACCACAAAGAAAACGACTGTTGAAACTATTTATGTACAAACACTTAATCCCACTCTCTTACTCAACAATGATATTTCCCCTCTTCCATCCAAGCCCCCTACCTGTCTGATGGGAATGCATATTTAACTTTTCCTAGGACTTAGGTCTCTCATGAACCTCCTCCTCTAGAACCTCCATCTGGAGTTTTGACCTGAATTATAGAGATGATGCCTCCTGCACCTGTTGAGATCTTAATTATCTGTTTTCACCACTTGGGATTTTTTTCCAACACTTATCATTTCTCCTTGTGGGCCAACAAACACTCTTTCAACAACTACTTCAAATTGGATTCTCTTATTTTATTTATTAAATAATAATAATTATTCAAAATCCTCTCACAAATGTCTTTGACCACACTTGGTCAAAATAATTGTTCAAAAATAATTAAAACAATATTACAAAGTATTTAACTTTAATCAAGGTTCTAGGGGTATTACATACGCTCCCCCTTAAAGATAACACCGTCCTCGGTGTTATTCAATCTTCCACTGTTTCTCCTTGGAATAGAATTGGATATGCATCTCGCATATTACTTTCCAATTCCCAAGTAGCTTCTTCTGGGCTAAGGTGCATCCATTGCACCTTTACCTGCCCAATGATGCAGTTCTGAAGAATAACCTCTCTCCTGTTGATGATACATTCCTGTTCTACTTGGAACTCTCCTTCTAGTTCCACTTGAATAACATTCCAATCCACATGTGTAGCATCATGTACATACTTCTTTAACAAGGAAACATGAAAAACATTATGTACTTTTAATATAGGTGGTAGTTCCAACTAATAAGATACCGGTCCAATATCTCAAAAGGGACACAATACCTAGGTGCTAATTTAGCACAATTTCCCAATATTAAAGAACTCTTCTTTGGTTTCAATTTTACATACACATGATCCCCTACCTGGAATTCTCTTTGAGTTTTTTTTAAGTCTGCATAGCTCTTTTTCCTATCTTGAGCTATCTTCAAATTATATTGTACCTGTTTCACGGTTAGTTCCATATCCTTTAACACTTCAGGACCTAACATTAATCTATCAACTGGAATACTCCAAGAAATTGGAGTGTTACATTTTCATCCATAAAGTATTTCAAATGGACTCATCTTAGCAGAAGCTTGAAAATGGTTATTGTATGCAAATTCAACCAAATGTAAATAGTCTTCCCATTTTCCTAGTTTATCCATGGCATACATTCTAAGCATGTCTTCTAAGATTTGGTTTGCTCTTTTTTTTTTCCATCGGTTCGAGGATGAAAAGAACTACTGAACTTTAGTTTAGTATCTAATCCCTTAAACAAAGCCTTCCAAAAATCTCTTGTAAAATTTGAATCTCTATCATAAATTACTATCTTAGGTACACCATGCAATCTAGAAATTTCTTTCATAAAGATATCAGCAATATGAATTGCTTTGTATGTGGATTTAACATGAATAAAATGAGCTGCCTTACTTAACTTATCTACAACAAACATTATAGAGTCATTTTGTTTAAAAATTTTAGACAAACTTGTTATGAAGTCCATACTTATGACTTCCCAATTCCATTCAGGAATGTGTAAGGAATGTAATAAACCTATTGGATGATGATGTTCAGCTTTAACTTGCTGACATTCCATGCATTTAGCTATGTATTCTACAACTTCATTTTTCATATTAGGCCAAAAGAATTCTTTCCTCAACATAGTAATCATTTTCTGGTATCCGGGGTGTCTTGAATACGGTTTCTTATGCATCTCATTCATAATTAACAACTTAAATTATTTAGAATTAGGTATATATAATCTATCCTTATACATCAATAATGCTTTTCTGCTCAATTTAAATTTTGTTTTTATTTTCCTTACTTCATTTTCTGTTGTTCTCTCTTGTGATTTCTGATATTCATTATCAAATCTTGATGTTGTTTGTACTTTTATTTCTAAATCTATTTCATAACTGCTGCTTGCAGTTACATATATCATATTAGCATGACGAATCAAAGAGCATGCTATCTTATTCTCTTTCCCTTTTATTTGTTTTATTTTGAAATCATATTTACTGAGAAAAGAAAACCATCTAGCTTGTCTCTCATTTAGATTTTGCTGGTCAAATAAATATTTTAGACTAACGTTATCAGATTTTAGTAAAAATCACCTACCAGTGAGATAATGTCACCACATTTTTAGTGCGTGTATTATAGCAGCCAACTCCAAATCGTGAGTCACATAATTTGTTTCGTGCACTTTTAGTTTTCTAGGCTCATAAGCCACAACATATTTATCTTGCATTAACACTCCACCTAGACCTTCCTTGCATGCATCTATCCAAATAGTAAAATATTTGTAAGGGTCTGCAATCTTTAAAATAGGACTTGTTGTTAACAAGTGTTTCAGTTTATTAAAACTATCTTCACGTTTATTATTCCAGTCAAACTTTTTTCCCTTCTTCTATAAAGAATTTATAGGGTATGCAATTTTAGAGAAACCTTCAATAAAATTTCTGTAATACCTGGTGATTCCCATAAAAGATCGTATGTCCGATACGTCTTTAGGAACTGGCCATTCCATTATGGATTTTATCTTATCGAGATCAACTAATATTCCTTCTTTAGATATAACATATCTTAAATACTGGATTCTATCTTTCTTAGAGTACCATCTTTCTTTTTCACAAATATTACCGGTTCTCCCCAAGGGGATACACTTGGTCGCATATATTTATTTTCAATTAACTCTTGAATATTAGATTTTAGTTCATTTAATTCCAGTATTTTCATTCTATAAGGATATTTAGAAGCTGGTACTGCTCCTGGTATGATATCGATTGTAAAATCTATTTCTTTTAGGAGGTAGTCCAGGAATTTATTCTGAAAAAAGATCTTTAAATTTTTTTAAGACTGGAATATCATTTATATCAATTTTATCACTTTTATCTCTATCATCAAGTATATGA
Source organism: Larix kaempferi (assembly GCA_027924585.1). Classification (NCBI taxonomy): domain Eukaryota; kingdom Viridiplantae; phylum Streptophyta; class Pinopsida; order Pinales; family Pinaceae; genus Larix; species Larix kaempferi. Next base: position 15,868,748 of record BSBM01000012.1, read on the forward strand.
ACAACAAAAACTTTACAGCCTTTCCTAACAGATATTTTCATTTGTAAAGCAAAAATTTCTCTAATCATGACCTTCTTAGGAATTCCTTTTACCACAACAGAATTATTTCCTTCATCAATGCATGTAAAAGATTTATCATAGCAATTTAGAATCACTCTATGTTTTTCTAACCAATCCATTCCTATTAACATGTCATAAGATCCTAATGGTAAAACATTCAAATATTCATATGTTTTAAATTCATTCACGAAAAACTCACAGTTCTTAACAAAATTAGTTACCTTCCCTTTTTTTCCACTAGAAAGCTGAACTAACCATGAATTTTATAACTTATCTTGCTGAAGTTTACATACTTCTACCAATCTAGGATATATATAACTCAAACTTGCACCTGGATCTATCAACATAGAAATAGGTTTGTCTTTTGTCATACCTTCGATTTCGACCATTGTCATTTGACGATGTGCTTGTCTATTCTCTAGTCACTGCTGCGCTAATCCTTGGTATGCTCCTTGCTACATCTCCTACATTAGCATCTTCTTGTATGGAATGTAAATTATTAATATTCTTTCTTCTCTTTGGACAATCTTTAAATTAGTGAGGTTCCCAACACTCCCAGCATTTCAAAGATTCCTTTTTATTAGTAGTTTTATTATATGTGGCAGGTACATCTCTTCCCTTATTATTAATTATATTCTGAGGTCTATTTCTGTAATTATTCCCTTGATAATTTTTATAATTATTTCCAGTATGTCTGAAAAACTTATTTCCTCTTTTCTTTTGATCAAAACTCTTTCCTTTCGAGGCTGGTATATTATCTTTTCTGTTTTTATTTTTCTCATAGAAAAAAAATGTTTTTCTCGTTGCTTCTTCCAAAGTTTTAGGATTATCATACTCAATCCTTTCTTTATATATTACAGGCAAACAACTTAGGAAATCTTGTACCTTCATTTTTTCTTCAATGATGGAGGATACATATCGAAGTAAACTTAAAAATTTGCTGCATAACTACTTCATAGTTAATGTACCGAGTTTCAAATCATAAAACTCTTTAGCCTTCTCTTCATAATACTATTCAGATAAATATTTTCTCTTAAACAATTTCTTAAAAGAGTTCCATGTTACATAATGCTCCTTTATATTTTTCACTTTTTTAATGTCTTGCCACCATATATATGCCTTTACAGACAGATTATAAATGCCATTTTTTCCTTTAAGTCTGTAGGGTAATTATAAATTTGGAAGTACTTATGCATTCCGGATAGCCATGCCTCAGCTTCTTCTCCGGTTTCAACTTCACCATTACATATAGGTGATTTTATTTTTTTAAATTCTCCAATAATTTCTTCGTAGTGTTTACTCTTTTTCTTAATTTGTTCACTGTCACTACTTTAACTAGTATTAAACTTTTGTTTATTTTTTCTTACTAAACTTCCACTAGATGAATCAGTCTCATCATCTGCAAAATTTAATTTTTGTACTCTTTGCTTATATGTTGGATTTTTCCTAATTCATTCATCTGATAATTTGTTCTTTCCCATTTCTTGATCATGTGTCTTATTAAGTAGAACATTGTTTAACTCTTCTTGTGCCTTTATGATACGTTCATTATCCTCTTTCACACTTCGTATTTTTTCCTTTAATTCTTTTACTGTTTGTAAGAATTCAGATTGATTATCATTCCTATTGTCATTCAAATCTACCCATAGGTTACCGTCATTAATATTTTCATGTTCTTCATTTCCTTGTTCCCTATGATGAGATCCTTCTTCCGCAGACATTTCTACTTCTTCCATTTGCCTACAAAATAGAGGTTATATTTATTTTCCCGAAATAACCATAAAGAAAACATAAGTCAGTTTCATTTTTTCTCAACATTTTCATAAGTGTTGAGCCTTTTTTTCAGGCCTAATGTTTGTAACCATGCTCTATTACCAATTTGTCACAACCCCAAATTTACTCAATTTTTAAAAAAAATTCTATAAGTAATTTATAAAGACATTATTTCTTATGTCGCAGGTGTACAAGTTGAATGAGGATGAGGCACATCTCTGCATCTCACTATCAACAAATATAAATCGAGTTGTGAATTAATTATAAATTTTTAAGTCGTTCCTGCAGAAATAAAATATAGGTTCTATGTGACGACTATTACTTCAAGAACCAATGTCTAACATGATCATGTTTATAATAATATTTTAAATTTCGAGTTACCCTCTCATTACATAATAGTAATTGTATTGGCATTATTTCCAGTATCTACTAGATCTTCTCCTCACCTTATCGTATTGTGCATGAACATAAATACATGGTATAAGAATCCATATAAGTTTAACCATTTACTTAATATAGTATTCATACTATAAAATCCTGGGTTATTATTATTAGATCTATTATGTCCCTAAATTATGTTTTACAACATAATTACAGCCTACTTATGTTATCCTTAAACTAGGTTTAAAATACAGTTATTTACTTTATATCCTAAGGTGATATATTAAAATGATTAACTATAGGTTTTATAACCTAAGTGTCGAGGTTCAAATCTTTTGTATGCTTTATACCATGACTATATAAAAGTCATATTGCTCAATATAAAGTTCTATCCTACGAAATCGTTTAAATTATGGTCTTCATGTTTCATATGGCATAACCATAGAAGGTCTATGAAATATTTGATATGGTTACAATTCATCAATACGATGATTTGCATCATTTATTGCAAATCTGTACTGAGGTGCCAACGCGAATGTAAGTTGGTGTGGCCATGTGAAGGAATTTACGAAGGTTGGAAGTACCAACATGCTCTTTCACGTGGCTTCCTGTGCATCGTTGAAACCTTTTCTTGGGATCGTAATTGATTGTCACGTCCCCTCTCGTCGATCCAATGCAAGGAAGGAAACATGACTAACATTCCGGGCTTAATCGAGAAGCTCAGCCCCATTTATTAGTAACAAAATTCACAATAATTAAAAACTTATGCATGCAGATTCATACTCAATAGAAGCACAACGAAAAATATACATAATAACACACACACAGAAGGAAATGCATCATCCTATTTCTTCTAGGAATAATAATGAAACAATCATATAATAATCAATCACATTCTCATGCTATGCATAGGCTTCATGCCAACTAATTCAAGATAATCATTTCATTCAAGTGACATGAATAATTAAACATTCAGAATAGAACACAGAATGATCATAATTTAACCAGAGAACACTTATCTTTATGATGAAGTTGTCCAAACAACTGGCTATGTAAGAGCAACGTTCCACCCAACCATAGGTCCTTGTCCAACATATATTCTTTCAACTGAGAGACCACCCCCGAGCTGGGATGTGTATCCATTAAGGACAAACTAGGTAGACTCACTCACGGCAGGGTTTCACACCAATAGAGTCATGCTAATCCAACTCACGGTTGGTTTTATCAAGCATTTCCAACCTATATTATTCACACTTGGATTCTCTCAATTCGGTGACCAAATAACTCAATCCCGTAATTAGATTTCTGGTCTATAAAAACTGGGTTTTCCAATGGATTTTGGGGTATCTAATACTCTCAAATTCGCCCCAAGGTTCATATCTATGGATCCCCCATTGGATTTCACTGTCAATACTGAATTCTTGGCATTTATGGCACTTCAAAACGTGGGTTCATTCATAGTTACGATTTTTGTTTTTTCTCACTGCTGGCCATGTGTAATGGATGAAAACTGAAGCTTAGCTTCTCAACAATGGAATGGGAATGAGGAAAAAACAAATTCCCATGAGGTAGAGTGACCTGTGGGTCAAGGAAATAGAGCCCATACCTTGCCATACGAATTTCTGGGCTGCACATGCTCCATTGAAGCCATGGACTGATTTCTTTGACAACTTTCTTACACAAAATTAAATGTCAGCAAGGAAAGTCAAATGAGTTCTCAAAATGTCATTTGGTAGCCTATGGTTCAATCCCACAACACCCTCACCACTCCCTAGTGGAATACACATGGCACCTTCTCATTAGTTGCTTCCATAGCCAATTTTGGTATTTTATTGCATGATGTTTATTTACATCATTTTTACAATGTTCCATGGCTAAATAGCACATGGGTAACATAATATCTAATACCTGTATTTTTAACTAAAACTTTGAGTATCCATTAGCAGGGCCTTGGACTTGAGCTCCACGCTAGGAAAACATACATCACATGTATACAACATTTACATTAAAATCTAATATATCCTAAGGGTCAAAATGGGGTATTACAATCCCCTCCCCCTTAGAATGACATCATCCTCAACGTTCCAATACTTAGGAATACATATACAATTTACATGTCCAAAATTTTCAAAAATTTTGTAGGTTTTCCCTGCATTCTATCATTTACTTTGAACTTTCAGGACCAAGTCCTCTGGCTTCCACAAGCTTCTCCTGTTGGTTCTCATCTTCTAGCTCATCGACAAGTCTGAAAACTTTATGGTTGTTACCCTCTTGATGTTCCTTTGTTGGGTAGTTGCGGCAGCAATGATTTCCCCCACATTTCCAACATTTTACTGGCTACTTTATCTTTTCCTGCTCAAGTTCTTTTGAGTCCTCACACCTGGAACATTTCTTAGTGGACTGATTGGATGAATGCCTCCTCATTGATCCATTGTCCTTTCCTTGGCTGATTGTTTCCAGAATTGTTTTTACCTATCTCTACAGACAAACAAAGTCCCGCAAAACCTTATGGTTCATCTCATTCTGCTGCTTTTGTAGCTTGAGCAGTTCTCCAAGATTTGCTTGGGTCTTGGCAATTGTTTGAAGAATATTTTCAGCCAAATCCATTTGCTTCTGGGTTTTTTCCATGGCCAATGTACACAACAACCCACTCTTTGCTTGCTAGTACCACTGTTTTGTAACAACTAAACAATTAAATTCCACTTCTCACCTGTGAAATACATCATTGCAATTTCTTTTAGGCCAAAAATAATATAAACATTAAAATCAGTCAATTAATTGCCCAATTGACATGGATAGTCCATGCTTTATCCATGAGACTTCCATACTTTTCATGCTTTCCCAACAGGCACATGAGCTCATTCATGTCCATTCTTTCACAAGAAATTGTCTACTTCAGCATTCATAATTTATTTCAAGCAAATAAACACACTACTTTCAGCCATACCATGCATTCAACAATTTTCTATTTTTTAAATGCATCAATAAAAAGGAAAGAGGAGAGTAAGGGTTTTCCCCTCTTATTCTTGCTCCAATCTTGAGCCACACCACCACTATGGTTCCATGCTCCTTATCCTCTTTCACTTCCATGTGAATACTTGACTTTCCATTTATTGGCTATGACACTTATTGTCTAAGGTCTGTCCAAGACTTCTCAACCAGGGAACCTTTCCACATGGTTTGTCTATAAAACTCTTGGCTGCTAGGACACACACAAGTCCACTAGCTCCATCTTTCATTGCTACTCATATAGAGCTTTCTAGGACAATCACATGTCCAAATGCATCCTTCAGATGCCTTCATAGTTCTTGTTTTCCTGCAATGACCAAAATTTCCAACATAGCAACAATAGTGTATCATCTTGGTTGTCATAAGACATGTTCATGAAATTTTTATTATCCAATATAAAACAAGAATGAAAATTAAATACTTATCTTGGCCATTGTCTTCTGATTGTCCCACAGGTCTCCTCCTTGGTCTTAAGACAACTATGGCCCTCACAAGTCTCTACTCCATCCAGGTGACTTTTAGGATGTGCATCGAAAGGTAACCATGTTCATGTAAGCCACAGACCACCTGTTCATGCATACTAATGAATGTTTGGAAAGCACGCTGGCTCTACCGCAACATCTAATAGTTAATGCCCAACCAGTTTACTCTCTGTATTTACCAAGCATTAGTGGTGCCAAACCAGTCCCATAAGTGGCTTGCCCTCTCCATTTGCAATCCAACACATCCATCTGGGTCATTAGCCAATGGAAGAAAACTGCACCACGACCATTTCTAGGTCAAGACTCTACTACGGAGCCATAGGCATCTCAGGATTTTCAGTCAGTGTCAGCACTTCACCTTACTGTTGATCCAATAGAGATTTTATTCCTTTATCAATATCACCACACCACCACACAAACATCAATTCTTCATCCGCACAAGTATGGCACTCCTTCTCTTATGCAAACCAGTGGTTCCCTCTAGGAACTCTATAGGTAACTTTATTGACTGCGGGATAGCATGGCCCCACAATACCCACTCACACTACATAATGACGATACCCCTTTTTTACTTGAACAACTCCTTGGGCATATCCATCCCGTCTAGTGTTATTTAGTGTGAGCATAGAAAGGTTACCATTTCCCATACAGTCCTCTTGAGTACCCTTTATTCACTTTTTCGCTTAATGTGCAGCACCAATTTCCATCTTTATAGGTTGACAACACAAGATGGATGTCACTTACCCAAATTTTTGAAACATTATTATTTTATTTGCAAAATACTTTATGTTAAATTTAATTACAAAGTTTTGTAATTATGATCAGTTGTGATCATGGATGAATGTAATTACTGAATATTATTATTTAAATAAATTAATTAGGAGACAAACACCCAAGAGGACTGTTAAATGAGTGTTCACTGACCCACTAGGAGAATGGAAGCTGTTGGAAGGTATGGGACAGATGGCAGCAATTGCATCACACCACTAGTTGTTGGTTATGGGACAACTACCGCTAAAAATAGGGTATTATCCCCCAGGTGGAGGGAGTGAGCAGGCAGCTCATTAATGACCCAGTAACATCTGAAAAGGCCTAGGAAGCCTGTAAAGGAAAATTCAAATTGAGCAGGCAGCTCTTAATCAATATTTCTGCAGAACATTTTCCTCATGTGCATCAGGTGATCACTGAGAGATTTGAATAGGGAGGCTAGTGGTGAGTGTAATCTTAAGTCTGTACTTGCTGAGAGGAATCAGAGAAGCTGGTGCAAGTCTATTAGACTGCTAGTTATTAAAGATTTAGAAGTTATTTGCTACTGCAAGAAGAAGTCCTATTTCCTGAGTTTCTTCCTCCTAGTGGTTCAGTGAACAGGCTCGGGGGTCCTAAGGCAGTACTTGACTGTTTTTAGGAATTGGTTGGGTGGAACAGTCTTCTTGGGCTATTTGTTGCCCTACAGATTTTCTCAGGTTCTACAGATTTTTTACTTATTCTCAGTTAATAATTCAGTTCTGTTTAATTAGCATTTTCTATTTTTCTGCTTCGAAAAAGAATTCAATCCTAGATTTGTTTAAATTCTGAATGTTTAAGTTTAATATTGATTTTGAATTGATAAACCAATATCTCTATTTTTCCACATGCTGTTTTGAAGCATTGTACTCTAGTATGATATGTAGATTAAGAATAGATGAGAGAATAGGCATTTGCCATTGATTCGATAAATTGTACAGTGATTGATTTTGTTTTCATCATTCTGCCCTATGCTAAACAATAATAGAATTTATTGTATAATATCTAGAAGATCCTAAATTACTATAATGATTCATAAAATATAAGTATTATTCTTTCTCTGTATATATATATGTATATATTACAGTTTGTTTATATTTTATTAATTTATAGCATTCTTATGTAGATCAAAAAAATAGTGTTTATATCTTAGCATTGAAATAAACAATGTTGTTGTAAGCTAATAAAGAAATAAAAATTGTACAGAGCTACATTCATAGTCTTCACATTCACACACATACATTGTTTTCTTCCTGCTATAATCATTGCTTTTATTTATTGAAATCAATCAGATAATGAAAACATTTCTCTTCCACAGTCATTCTATTTTTTTATTTAGTTTCTTCTAAACTGGAAGTGTCGATTTTCCAAACAAAATCAAACTAGGGTACAACCATGATCTTCTTCCATCATACAAATAAAAGACAGATCTTTTCAAATTTACATTTTTACAAAGTGTTTAACTACGACATAGTGTATATATAAACCCTATGCCCAAAACAATTACGATAGCAACCCATACTATGCAAACGATTAACATAGACCCGAATTATATTTCTTAATCGTTGGTTTCATACTGATACATTGCTTACAACAACGAGATTCGTCAATCTGGGCATAGCCCGCTACCTTTCTTCATATAACAAAAACAAGACCTATTCTATCGTTGCCACAAATACTATATTTTTGTAATCTATGAAACAAGTCCAATAGATATAACTTATTACTTAGAAACCAAACCATTTGAACACTGGATACAAACAATAGTTTATTGTTTTCGAGAAGAAGAGTTTTATTTTTAGGTCAAACGAGCCTCGGCTCTTTTTATCATTCTTATAACTTAAAACAAAAGAGGTCGTGGTTCAAAAGCCAAAGCCATTACAAGTCCCAACTTAAAGAAAACAAAGACGTTATGCCCAGAAACGATAGTTACAGAATGTTTACCAAAAACATAAATTATACAGGGTTATTTTCCCAAGACCAACATTTGAAAACGAGTTCTTAAACCCTCTGTGTAACGAGTTTTACATTGCCCAAAATCGACAAAGACAAGTATCAAGGTGTAAAACCAAGTTTCATATAATCAAACGAGAGTCGCAGCAACAATTAACATTTGAATTTTAACAAAAGTGTTTCGAATTTCTTCCATATCAACTAAGACGAGTGATGGCAGGACCAGCTACACAACTCTTGAACCTCATTCAACCACAGTCACAGAGCACCTACGAGGGTTTGGAAGACCTGAAGCTTACCGGTTGAAAGCTCGCCGACTTTGCAATACCCTTGCTCGATTTTCTTCTTCACAACCTGCAACTGACCAAAAATGATGGCTTAGACGACTGATATCTTTCCAAACTGAAAAACGAGATACATTAAGAGAATCTCTGTTTGCTACAGGAAAAGCTTACCTTGCCAAAAGCTACCAAAGCAATCCACTTTCACCACATGATCGATGGTTTTCCACACTGGTAGACGAAGACAGGAAAACCCTTTGACTATTGTCACCCAGGTGTATCTTCCACTCCTTCTAAAACGAAGAATTTCTAAACTATCAACTTGACGATTACGTGAACTAGAGAACCAGATTCTCATTACAACTCCATGAAAATGGTTTAAAAACCTGCAACTCCAACCCTAAACCATGGGTCTCGAGGTCGAACCACTTAACAAACCTCCTACGAAAATTTAAACAGCCTGTCGGCCATACAGGACCGAAAACAATAGAAATTTTAAACAGCATTCTAAAACTCATATACCACATCAACAATAGATGTTAGGGTTAAGATCTAACGGTTCAAATCCATCGAAATCAACGTTCAAGATCTTGCCAAAGAGATTGCATTGGGTCAAACCACCCTTGCAATTAATGATAATTCATATCATATGCAACGCATTTTCCATGATGGATCACGGTGGAACGTTTTCACATCCAGCTCAGAGAATATCAACTCACCACCGTTGCTAAGTAGTCTCGGAGCACAACCATTACAATGTTCATACATTACATGGAGTGGTGGAGATCCTTGTCACCAGGAGAGTTCATTTCAAGTCTTAAATGCAAGATCAAAACTCAATTCTCTTGATAGCTCGAGCCTTGTGCCATTAATGAACCAGCAACCATCACCCTGTCAACAATTATTGTATGTCAGTGTCATCGATATTTACGTTATAGTCCCATTGCATGATCAAACCCTTCACGTAGGACTTTATTTGAAATCAACACATTGTTTGCATAGTAGATACAGGTTCTAACTTCATGTTGTGAATTAAAGTATTAAGGCTTAAGTCTATTCCTTGTATTAAGACCAAAATTCATATTATCTCGATATGGTGAACTTATATATGTGATAACCATATTGTTGCTATTTCATAATATTCGAAGTATTGCAAACTTTCCTATACAACATATAGTATGTTTAATTGTTTTTATAAATTGATAGGCAGGATGCAATCACATAAATTATATCGTTAGTAGAATACCATAAGTCTATTATTCCTTTTTAAAAGACAAATGATGTAGGAGTTACACTTTTGATTTGGTAACAAAGCCAATGATGTATATAAACTATGCTTAGTCTTGAACTCCATATTTGACTTTTATTACAAAGCATATGATGATCAACATTACCAACACGATGCTAATTTTATCAAGTACTTATTATCCTAAGACGACGACGGAGCCGGCTATAACAACAACAAGAATTACAACAACAAGACTTTCAGCATGATGACGTAAATGGAGGATTCTGTTCTAAACATTGTGGAGTCGTCAGACAACATCTTAAAACAATAATTATAGCATTGAAAACCATACCTACTCACTTTTGGTGAGTTGTAACAGAAATTATAACATTCTATTTATTTATGACGCTAAAAACTGAATTACACGTACTTCGTTCTTACCTGTCGTATGCACACAGGACAATCATTATGCTTTAGCGTTGCAGCTAAGTAAGCTATAGGGTACCTCGTAGGACACCCTTATGCAGCAAGTCAAACTGTTAGTATCATTGCAAAAAGAAAACAGTGTCGCATCATTTTCCCAACCTATTATTTCATTGTCGTCATAATCATGGTTACTAGTTATGTGTTAACAACTGTCATTATCTTTTGCTGCTAAATACAAAAAATAAAGCATGCTTAGTATTAACAACTGTACAACTAATGTTGTCATAATCTCAATTATTATTTCCACAATTATTATTATCATAATTAATGATGTTATTAAAAATTTTAAATTTTAATGAAATTTTGAGATGTTACATGTGGTATCAGAGCTCAGATTCGAACTCTAGGCCTGAATGAGGTCCAAAACATGCAGCAGAAAATTTTCATACAGCAGAAAATTGTACTAACTGTAAACATATTTCATAACATTCACGATCCAATATTGAAACACTAGGAATGCATCCATTCCCTTATGGTGTAGTCAATATTGACAATCCTGTCATAACCCAACATCAGAAAAGTGTGCACCCCTTTCCGATGTAAGCCATGTAGGCCTTACTCATACTCAAGCAATCTGCCATAATGGAAATAAAATAAAAACATTCTATACATATTGACTCTCAATTAAACATGCATATTCTTAGTTAGGGTCATAGAACACTTATCCATTTACAGATGTAGTCTTCTTCATTAATGAGGAATGAGGCTCCCTTCTCTGAGTTAATAGTCCCTCGATTTTCCACCCCAATCCTTTTTACATTCCATATCTGAATATACCTTATTGGCATAATTTTACCATCTCACTCACATGATTTTTCCAACATGCAGTTCAGCTGAGATGTCATCCTTGAAATATGCAATGGTGTTTCACCCGAAACCCATTTCCAAAGCATGGGATCCTCCCATGGAGTTTTACTCCTGCAGGCCATCACACATGGTCTTCTTGCAATGTGTATTCCTGGCACACTTATCAAATAGCCAAATAGTCAACATCATTTAACAATACAATTCATATCTGATTGTTCCATAACCAATCATTGGCACTAATAATTAAATTCAAAATGAATTTGTAATTCTATCTACCATAGAAATTGATTTACTTAGTCATGAGGCTATCATCATATTGTTTGTCTCTAGTAAGTGGCATCACTTCTCCCATTATGGTCTTATGCCCACTGCCATACATGAACATCCACTTACAACATGTCCTCCTGACACAATTCATATAAGTCAAATAGTCATTAGTCATTTATTAGCAAAATTCCAAATCCGAAATTTACAAATCTGAGATTTACAAATATTCTTTCTAATAGAACTTAGAGTTCTCAACCATGAGATTCCTTCTCATAAGATCTAAATCAAAATTTTCAAATATGTTTTCCTAGAGGAATCAGATTTCACACATGTGAGGTCCTCCTCATAATGTTTGGCTATTGTACATGGTAGCTTTCGACCCTTATTGTGGTTTGTATCTTCAATCAGCCAAACAAACGGTGAGTGTTCATGCATCTAATATTGTTATTGCAACTTTTACAACAATCATTAAAGTGATCTTTAGAATTATAACACTCCATAATTCAAACACTCTCAACTATTAACATTTCAAATGCAATGAAATGTATTAGGCTTATGTTATATGCACCCTTAGCACAATAAAATTACAAGACGCTATCACACCATCTATGCAATCAACTTAAAGCTTTTAAATGCTCATTACTTCCTAGCCATATCATTTATGTGACTATGTCCTTCCAACAGAGCACTCTGAAAACCTATCAATCATGACTACCTTCATGCAATCCTTCCCCTGCATTCATAGCAGCTCATGAAATGATCTCAGAATTATCATTAATTCATCATTTCATCCATTATTTAGTTTGTAGTAACACATACACCCCCCCGATCCATTCATGCAATGTATCTCAACATATGCACCCACACACATGCATGTACATTTACAACATTTACCTTATCTTTTAATGTGCATTCACTCAATGCAAACACACAGTTTATAAAATCTCTTAATGCATATCCACCCAATGCTACCCTGTATTGATTCATGAATACTATGCATTCAAATATATTATGGCCTAACCATGACTACCTCATATAGCATGCATTACCATAATCAATACCACTAGTCTTCACTTGTTTTGGTTATTAAGCTCATAACCGACATACACATGCAATGATATATTTTTATATGAATGTAGTCTAAATTTCTAAACAGTCACATGGTATGAGGCCTCTTTCCTTTACCACTCCATGCTCCACCACAATATGGCAGTATGGCATTCACATGAATGCATCTCAACCTTAAATGCACACCATTTTATGATTACTAAATATGGTTCAATGGATTCTTACCCAATCCCATTTCAACACATATGCAATCATCATAATTAAATCATTACCTGCATGGATCCCATTTACACCTTTGATGTTACCTGATCAGTTGGTCTCTTACAGAGGATTACAGAATTCTTTCACCAACCTCTTGATCATGGATTTGCTGCCCTAGCCTTTTCTTCATAAGGTTCTTGGCCACATGCAACAACAACATCAACATACTTAGCCATGGTTTTGTTGTCTTTGGCCCTACAACAAAAACTAACACCAATAGTGATTATGAACCACAATATTTTTCATTAGTGGTTCATTGCATATGTAGAACCTTATTACTTTTACCAATATGTAATACCATATGTGTGCACAAACATCTGCGCATGCACTGTGCAATGTTTATTAATATGCCAACCAATGCGTTATCATGCCATCCATCTATTCTCTTGTATTTTAGCATTCCCATGCCATAAATTTTCCACACATCAAGATCATATAATATAAATACAACAACAAAACAAGGGTTAAAGAATTCTCCCTTTCCAATCCCTCAGCACCGCATGGGATTCCTCTTCCACATCTTAGTTGGTCAAATTTCATGGCCTCTAGCAAACACACAAGGAATCAGTAGTTATGATTTTCTCACCAAGCAGCAATTCAATACATATATTCATGCATAATATTCCTACTTGCTACTTTCTAGGAATGCAATTCTAGAAATTGTCCATATTGACAACAATTTTGTCAAAACAACCATTGGCACTTTTTTGCCCTAAATACCTATGATATATGAAAACCTCATTCAAATCATGTTAAGCACCAATGTTTCCTGCTGGATAAGCTTTCCAATTCCTATCCATGTGCTCCATTCTGACTTCGGGTGTGGGAATTACATTACTTCAAAATGACAATTTTTACCAAAATTCTGCACTTTTACACAGTTGCATAATATCTTGAACTGCTAACTTCAGCCACCTGTAGAAGCAAATCTAGGAATATTCAAGAGAACTTTTCCCACCAGGAGAAGTTAGTCCATACAAAAAAGAACACTCAGCAACTTGCGGATCTCTGTTCCGATGCACCATTCATCTTCTATAAATTTTTTGGGTTTGACTACTTTTCGCTTTTAACTTTTTCCAAAATTTCAAATTTTTGGGCCAAAAATGGCTATCTCCCAAACAATGCCTTTCTGGAAAATCTCTGTCTAACATGAATTGTCTGTTTCAATGAGAATATGAAATGTTGAGTTCAATAAATTTCTTGAATCCTTTATCTAAGGTCTCTTTCATCCACTGCAAGCCTTTCAAAATCTCCAAAAAGTGGCCCAGAATAGTGCTTTTTGGCCTTCTCACTCACCTCGACTCCACATCCTTTGGAGTTTGGCTCCAAAATTCCAAACTTAACACTATGCCTGCTCCATGGCCACTCCATATCAGTTTCAGCTCAATCCGACCTTTTGTCAAGCATCGGGACACTGATTTGCAAAAGCCATTAATTCAAATTTTATGTCAAATTGGAGCATAATGAGCTTGGGATCTTCACTAGACCTTTCATTGAATTCATTAATGGCATTAAGATGCCACTAAACTCATCCAATTCTGATTCTGCATGCTCCTGTTATCCAAAAATTGAGTTTGGGCCTCTATACTTTTTTTTCCCGTAATCCGCAGTTTCCGCAACCCGCAATCTGCATCCCGCAATCCGCAATTGCGGGTGCAGAAAGCCAGAGTGCAAGTTAGAAATATTAACATTTCCGCCATCCATACTGCGGGTGTGTAAATTCCAACTTTCCAACCCGGAATACTCCTTTCCGCAATCCCGCAATCCGTATTACGGTTGCGGAAATGCCAACTCGAAAATCCAAAACTTTAACGTTCCTGTAATCCCGCAATCCGCAATCCTGTAATTCTGGAATTGCGAGTGCGGAAAGCCAGGTCATAACTTCAAAATTTTAACTTTTTCCACAATCCTGCAATCCCGCAATCCTGCAATTCTGGGTGCAGAATTGCAGAAATTCCAAAACGCAAAATTTTGGAAATCCTCATTCCCGCAATCTACAACTGTAGAAACACCTTCGTTCCTGCAACTTGTGGGGTTCATATCTCCTTCGTCCCTTAACCAAATAAGATGAGTCTGGTACTATTGGAAATCTCTTGCAGAGCTCTATGCAACTGTGTGATTCTCTACCACACCTGAGAACTCTGATCCTGCCATTTTCCAAATCCAAAATGTCACCCAAACTTCTTCAATACCACATTAAAATGTTCTAATATATGCCTGTAACTCACAGTTTGTCCCAAACATCCCCAATGCTGTTACATGGTCACTGATACCACTCTGTCACATCCCCTCCCATCGATCTGATGCAAGGAAGGAAACATGACTAACATTCTGGGGCTTAATCGAGAAACTCAGCCCCATTTATTAGTAACAAAATTCACAATAATTAAAAACTTATGCGTGCAGATTCATACTCAATATAAGCACGGCGGAAATATACATAATAACAAACACATAGAAGGAAATGCATCAGCCTATTTCTTCGAGGCGGAATAATGAAACAATCATATAATAATCAATCCCATTCTCATGCTATGCACAAGCTTCATGCCAACTAATTTAAGATAATCATTTCGTTCAAGTGACATGAATAATTAAACATTCAAAACAGAACACAAAATCATCATAATTTAACCACAAAACACTTATATTTATGATGAAGTTGTCCAAACAACTAGCTATGTGAGAGCAATGTTCTACCGAACCATAGGTCCCTGTCTAGCATATATTCTTTCAGTTGAGAGACCACCCTTGAGTTGGGATGTGTATCCACTAAGGAAGAACTAGGCATGCTCACTCATAGCCAGGGTTTCACACCAATAGAATCATTCTAAGCCAACTCACGGTTGGGTTTATCAAGCATTTCCACCTTCTACTATTCACACTTGGATTCTCTCAATTCGGTGACCAAATAACTCAATCCCGTAATTGGATTTTTGGGCTATAAAAACTGGGTTTTCCAATGGATTTCAGGGTATCTAATACTCTCAAATTCGCCTCAAGGTTCATATCTACGGATCCCCCATTGGATTTCACTGTCAATACCAAATTATGGGTGTTTATGGCACTTCAAAACATGGGTTCATTCACAGTTACGATTTCTAGTTTTTCTCAATGTTGGGCATGTGTAATGGATGAACACTGAAGCTTAGCTTTCAACAATTGAATGGGAATGAGGAAAAAATGAATTCCCATGAGGTAGAGTGACCTGTGGGTCAAGGAAACAGATCCCATACCCTGCCATACGAATTTCTGGGATGCACATGCTCCATTGAATCCATGGACTGATTTCTTCGACAACTTTCTTACAGAGAATTAAATGTCAGCAAGGAAAGTCAAATGGGTTCTCAAAATGACATTTGGCAGCCTATGGTTCAATCCCACAACCCCCTCACCACTCCCTAGTGGAATACACATGGCCCCCTTCTCATTAGTTGCTTCCATATCCAGTTTTGGTGTTTTATTGCATGATGTTTATTTACATCATTTTTACAATGTTCCATGGCTAAATAGCACATGGGTAACATAATATCTAATACTTGTCTTTTTAACTGAAACTCTAAGCATCCACTAGTGGGGCCTT
Source organism: Larix kaempferi (assembly GCA_027924585.1). Classification (NCBI taxonomy): domain Eukaryota; kingdom Viridiplantae; phylum Streptophyta; class Pinopsida; order Pinales; family Pinaceae; genus Larix; species Larix kaempferi. Next base: position 15,885,170 of record BSBM01000012.1, read on the forward strand.
GGCCTTGAGCTCCACGCTAGGAAAACATACATCACATGTATACAATATTTACATTAAAAGCTAATATATCCTAATGGTCGAAATGAGGTATTACACTGATCTTCCCAATGCTTAAACGGACAAGGTTGATAATTACGCCAATGTTTCTTCGTGGCCTTGCGGTTATGCTGTTGCGCTGCAGAGCCTTGGCTCTGCGCGTAGATCACCTTTGTTATTATGCCACTCATACTCTTGTTGAAGTGATAGCTTATCTTCTTGATAACGTTGATAGCAGCAATAAGCATTCACGACCTCCATCTGGAGTGCTCGCGGTGCTTTACGAGGGTTTTCCCTCTGATTTGAGTTTGTTCTTTCGACTCTAAGTTCGAGTTAGTAGTTTTTATTTAGCACTGTAATTTATATTGGTTCGGCTCTATGAATTTGACTTGACTCTATGTTTTAGTTCGGCTCTATGACTTAGAACTTGAATCTGTGTTTTTAGTTATCATTTTCGATTTCTAGATTAAGGAAATAACACTGTGATTCTCCTTATGGAGCTCTCACCTTCTTCATGCCCGCTTCTTGAGTTTGGTTATAATTTTTAAGTGTTCCCATAATGTCGTGAAGACTTTGGGTAAATATAGGGCTTGTGTTTGTCCTTATTATAGTGGGTTTGCATTGTATGCTTCCCGACTAAGAGTGTACGGGTTCTCCCACCTTACCCAGCTCTCCACTGGTAAGTTCAATTCGTATTTATATTATTTGCAAGAGTAAATATATATAAATGTATATACATTTTCTTTAATCGAAGATACTCATGTTTTTGTGCAGGTATTCCTGTGGACCGCAGGGGTTTGGAATCTTAATGTATTACTGCTTGCACTTGCTCAAGTTCTTTGCTTTCGAAATTAAACAGAGGAATAATATAGCAAGGTTGGGCTCGTGGCCTTAAAGGTTGACTAAGACTCCAAAGGTAAGCCACTACTCTTGCAACCCGGTTTAACATATTCTTTTCTTCAGTTTATATTTAGTAGGGTTTTATCTACTCGATACATGTACAGGGTTGGCAAAGGTAAATGCCTCTACGTTTGGGGTTCGATGCTCGCACAGCATTCTGGTCCCATCGTTAACCCTGTAAGTATTAGTTCTTGCTTAAGTTTACCAATTGATTATTATCTTACCTTATAATAACCCTAACCGCACTCCTTGTTGGTTTATTTTGCATATGCTTGCATGGAAGCGACGACTTTGGTTGCGAATACAGGTAGGTGTTTTCTCCTTGTCTCTTCCATGCTGAAAGCACCAATTACATGTTTCGTGCATGAATCTTGATTGTGCCATGGGAAATTCTTCGCATTTGCCCAAGCATTTCAGGGTTTACCTAGGACGAGGGTGATCCATACGACTTCTCTCATAACTTTCAACATTGATATAATACAAGTAAATTGAAGCCTTTCAGCTCTTGTATTTTGACTTTATAAATTTGAAATCCTTTCGGCTCCTTCGATTATAAGACTTCTGCTATGGTTAGTTTCGACTGTGTTCGTTTTACGTTTTATCTATTTGTTTGTTCATTTATGATGTCTACCTATGAAATGAAATCAGTTTTCTTGTGAAAGCTTCAACCATACGATTCTGTGTATAAAATAGTTTGGCTTGTAAATAAAATGTTGTCTATGTATAAATGGATCGTATTTCTGTTATCTATCTCACATGTATATAATATTGGTATTGATATGTTTTATAATATATTATGAACAATAGTCATTTTTAATACTCTGGTTGATAAATATACATTTATTTATCTCTGGTTAAAAACTGTATAAAACCTAGTTTTAAATGTATGAAACTCAACTCTTCAGAAATTTACAATAACTATTAATAAACCAATAATTAAAATTTAACTTCACTATAATAATACCAAAAGATTAACACAGTTAACATAAACATGATAAAAATAATGTAAACATAACAACATATAACAACATAATATTAGTATATTTCGAAATAAAAATATTCAATCATTAAACATATATTTCATAATGAAACATTCAATCATTAGTAATTAAACATATAGTTCAGCAGACTGTAGTAAACAATATACATAAATAAAATGTTGAATACTAATAAATGGATGATAAGAATATGACAATAAGAACATACTGAATCCAATCTTAAGGTCGTCGTTCCTCCCAACCAATATTCTATAACAACCAATATTACTTGCTCTGAAACCCCTAGGCCTGTATGCTAGACCACAAGGACAAAGACTGTTGAAACTAGTTATGTACCAACACTTATTTCCACTCTCTTACTCAACAATGATATTTTCCCTCTTCCATCCAAGCCTCCTACCTGTCTGATGGGAATGCATATTTAACTTTTCTTAGGACTTAGGTCTCTCATGAGCCTCCTGCTCTAGAACCTTTATCTAGAGTTCTGACCTGAATTATAGGGATGATGCCTCCTGCACTTGTTACGATATTAATTATTTGTTTTCACCACTTGGGCTTCTTGTCCAACACTTGTCATTTCTCCTTGTGGGCTAGAAAATACTCTTTCAACAACTACTTCAGATTGGATTCTCCTGTTTTTATTTACTAAATAATAATAATTATTCAAAATTCTCTCACAAATGTCTTTCACCACACTTGGTCAAAATAATTGTTAAACAATAATTAAAACAATATTACAAAGTATTTAACTTTAATCAAGGTTCTAGGGGTATTATAGTCTTACTTGATTTCTTGCCTTAAATATGCACTCCAAAATGCCACTACCCATAATGTTTCCCCCTTGCTCCTCCTTTCTCCGACTGGTGTTGCCTCCTTTAACATACATTCACTTACAATACATTATGCGCTTCGCATACCCATTTCTGAGATGCACCGTCTTGAAGGCCAATCCCTTTCAAGCCTCCAAGAACCGTTCCGCCATATTTGATACATCCTCATTGATGAAATGAGTTTAATTGGCCCAAAATTATTAACCTGTATGGATGATCGCTTACGTGAAGCCTTCCCTTTTCAACGTAAAATCCTCTTTGGTGGTTGTTCCATCATTCTTCTTGGTGATTTTGGACAATTTCCCCCTATAAAGGACATCCCCATGTATGCGGGAACCTCGTGAGGCAACACTCTTTGGCGTACTTTTGACACTTTTGTGACCCTTTCAACCATCTTTTGACAACAAGACAACACCCCTTCTCAAATTTCATTTCTCCAACTCCTACTCAACCTTGAAATGAAACACCAACACTTGAAGATTGGACCGTCCTCATGACAAGCACAACCTCCTCCCTTTCACATGAAGAGAACCATGCATCTGAACAGTGCACTCACTTGTACGCAATTAATAGCTCTGTTGCATTGCACAACAAACAAATGCTAAAATTCATTAACATGCTAGTTGCGCATTGCTTCGCAGAGCAGAAGAATCAACAATTGCATGCCTGCACAGACTATGAACAACTTCCCTTCAATATTCTACTAGTTGTTGGTCAGCAGGTAATGTTGATAGCTAACTTGTGTGTTGGAGCAGGCATTGTTAATGACTCACTTGGAAAATTCATTGCGATTGTCTATAACTCCAACAATCAACCACCTACCTTGCCATCTTTTGTTGTTTTTTACTTCCTCCACTACAAAGGTCCCCCATGGGATGCTTCCAATCCAAATTATGTCCCCATCCCTCCCATAACAAGGAGTTCACAGAGGAAACTACCACTTCGCATGGCATGGGGTTTAACAATCCATAAAGCACAAGGCATGACCCTACAAAATGAAACAATAGATATTGACAACATTGATCGACAAGGACTTACATTCACTACAATATCCAGAGTTAAATCTTTGTCAAGAATTCGCATATCTCCACCTTTCTCATTTTCTATATATTCTCGAATGAGAGACAATCCCTATGTCCAACGTAGGATACAAGAGGAGACCTTGCTTTCTTCTAAGTATTTGCAGCCACACCTTCCATAAATCTTTCATTTTTTCTCCCTTTACACCTACACTTGCCACTAATATTACTTTACTCCCTTCTCCTTGTAATCACTACCACTTGTATATATTTTTTCAGATCTTGTATTTCTATTACTACCATGATTGAATAGTTTCCTACAAAAGACAACACATACAAAGATACATTGCTTTATTGCAAATTTCTCTTTTTTCCAACAAATATAAATGTTTTATTACTATTATATATTATTTACTTCAATGTGCTTCCATTTATTGTTTCAAAACGAAAAGAAAAAAAAAGCACCATTGCATGACATGTTGCTCTTTTCCCCAACAAATATAAAATGTTTTTTTCTACTATACACTACTTACTTCAATATGATACCATCAATTGTTTCAACATGTCCATGTTGCATTATCTATATAGAATGGGGGGATTGAGAAGGAATTACGTTTTTGAAGGGGAGGCCTGAGGAGATACCTAATCCTAATCATATGAAAAGAGTGGTTCACTCAAGTTGCTCACTTACCGAACGTAGAGAGATTGATTGATTCGCCCTCTTGTTAGTTTCCATTTACCTTGCTCCTCTCGGCTTCACAATATTGCTCCAAGAATTGAAGGGGAAGCAAAAAATTGACTCACAATAGTGATTGGAGTGTTTCGAGTACGGAATGAAGGAAGAGCAACCACCAAACATTCGTGCCTTTGAATTTCTAAACAAAAACTTTTTGTTTCCTTGAATCATAACCTATCATAGCATTTTCTTTTCTTACACATAGTATGACACTCTATCAAATAGACTCCCATCTTATAAGAATTTCTATCTTCATTATTTCTCCTAACAAAAACTTTGTGATGCCTCGAATTTGAGCTTGTTTCAACCAAACAACAGTGCACAAAATCCACTTTTGTTTAGCATGTACGGTACTCTACCATATCGGTATTATCTTGAGCCAAATATATGAATATCCATTGAATTTTTGTACTCCAAAGGACGATACAACCGAATTATGCTACTATATGGATGAAATGAGTTTAATTGGCCCAAAATTATTAACCTGTATGGATGATCACTTATGTGAAGCCTTCCCTTTTCAACGTAAAATCCTCTTTGGTGGTTGTTCCATCATTCTTCTTGGTGATTTTGGACAATTTCCCCCTATAAAGGACATCCCCATGTATGTGGGAACCTCGTGAGGCGACACTCTTTGGCGTACTTTTGACACTTTTGTGACCCTTTCAACCATCTTTCGACAACAAGAAAACACCCCTTCTCAAATTTCCTTTCTTCAACTCCTACTCAACCTTCGAAATGAAACACCGACACTTGAAGATTGGACCATCCTCATGTCAAGCACAACCTCCTCCCTTTCACATGAAGAGAACCATGCATTTGAACAGTGCACTCACTTGTACGCAATTAATAGCTCTGTTGCATTGCACAACAAACAAATGCTAAAAATCATTAACATGCTAGTTGCGCATTGCTTCGCAGAGCAGAAGAATCAACAATTGCATGCGTACACAGACTATGAACAACTTCCCTTCAATATTCTACTAGTTGTTGGTCAGCAGGTAATGTTGATAGCTAACTTGTGTGTTGGAGCAGGCATTATTAACGACTCACTTGGAAAATTCATTGCGATTGTCTATAACTCCAACAGTCAACCACCTACCTTGCCATCTTTTGTTGTTTCTGACTTCGTCCACTACAAAGGTCCCCCATGGGATGCTTCCAATCCAAATTATGTCCCCATCCCTCCCATAACAAGGAGTTCAAAGAGGAAACTACCACTTCACATGGCATGGGGTTTAACAATCCATAAAGCACAAGGCATGACCCTACAAAATGAAACAATAGATATTGACAACATTGATCGACAAGGACTTACATTCACTACAATATCTAGAGTTAAATCTTTGTCAGGAATTCACATATCTACACCTTTCTCATTTTCTATATATTCTCGAATGCGAGACAATCCCTATGTCCAACGTAGGATACAAGAGGAGACCTTGCTTGCTTCTAAGTCTTTGCAGCCACACCTTACATAAAACTTTCATTTTTTCTCCCTTTACACCTACACTTGCCACTGATATTACTTTACTCCCTTCTCCTTGGAATCACTACCACTTGTATATATTTTTTCAAAACTTGTATTTCTATTACTACCATGATTGAATAGTTTCCTACAAAAGACAACACATACAAAGATATATTGCTTTATTGCAAATTTCTCTTTTTTCCAACAAATATAAATGTTTTATTACTATTATATATTATTTACTTCAATGTGCTTCCATTTATTGTTTCAAAATGGAAAAAAAAAGCACTATTGCATGACATGTTACTCTTTTTCCCAACAAATATAAAATGTTTTTTTCTACTATACACTATTTACTTCGATATGATACCATCAATTGTTTCAACATGTCCATGTTGCATTATCTATATAGAATGGGGGGATTGAGAAGGAATTAAGTTTTTGAAGGGGAGTCCTGAGGAGATACCTAAGCCTAATCGTATGAAAAGAGTGGTTCACTCAAGTTGCTCACTTACCGAACTTAAAAAGATTGATTGATTCGCCCTCTTGTTAGTTTCCATTTAACTTGCTCCTCTCGGCTTCACAATATTACTCCAAGGATTGAAGGGGAAGCAAAAAATTGACTCACAATAGTGATTGGAGTGTTTCGAGTAGGGAATGAAGGAAGAGAAACCACCAAACATTCGTGCCTTTGAATTTCTAAACAAAAACTTTTTGTTTCCTTGAATCATAACCTAACATAGCATTTGATTTTCTTACACATATTATGACACTCTATCAAATAGACTCCCATCTTATAAGAATTTCTATCTTCATTATTTCTCCTAACAAAAACTTTGTGATGCCTCTGTTGAGCCCAGAATTGGCCCTTTTTGACCATCATTTATCATCTTCCCTTTCCTTTGTCTTACACCAATTACCTTGGCAATTCAACTTATTGCCCTTATCTATTCCCCAAATTACCAAGGTATGGCCGATTATTGTTTTATTGTGTTAATACTTATGATTGTGATGATTAAAGCTATGCATCTCTTAATCTGTGCTAACATGATGCGATTTATGAAGGTAGTAAGACAATAGACTGCAGGAAGATCGGAACTGAACAAGTCATGAAGGAACGTTCATCGCTTGTGGAAGGTTCCTTGGGGCTCAAATCGTCAATCAAGGCACAGTCGTGGCAGGGCAGCTGTAACAGAAGAACTATCTTAAGTATGTCGCTGCTCAAATCCAGCTGTGAGCTGGAAGGACCGTCACTCTTGGGACAATTAATACTTCTCTCATATTTGGATATTTCAGTTCTGCCACGCATTGTAACAGCTAGATTATTTAGGGCGCCTGAAGATCAGAGATCTTCATGGCTGCCCAATTATAGGTTTAGATGTTGCAATTTGTATTTATAAATATGGGGAATTGCCTCGACCAAGGGGTTGGACAGCAATTAATTAATTTATCTTGTATTAGCAGTCGAGCCGAAACTGTGTATTCATTCTTCTGTTAATATACGGAGTTACTTCTGAGTTAAAGAGAGTGTTGTTCAACCAGCGTCTCTGTGTGAAGACTGGGCCCATCTTCCACAGAGATTGCTGTGTTAATTTAGGATTTCATCTTTCTTGTTGTGTGATGCTTTGATCTTTCTTTTGTACGCAGCAGCAGTATTCATTGTGTGGATTTCTCAGTAAATGATTATATTTTCGTGAGATTGATGAATGGTATCGAATAACAGTCGACTGAGTTAGGTTTGTTTTACATATTTCAATTTCTGTTCACATTGCTGTGTTCATCCTACAGCTGAGACGTAATCCCAGGAGCTCTTACAAATTAGCTTTCCTGTTATGTGTTGATTGATTTATATTTTGCAATTCAGTTTTTCAGAACAGTTGCTTCAATCTCCTTCATTAAAGTTCTAGAGTAATGTTCAGATCATGCTTTATGATTCCCAGCTTGATTAGATTAGACAAATGATTTTTTGGAATGTGAATGAGATTTCCTTCCTGCAATCGTTGATTAGATCTGATATCAATTCTGCTTGATGCATAATAGAAAAGAATTGTAGTATAGCGGTTAGAAGGCAATTGGGATTGCATAGATTCTTGGGATGAACATGGATGATAGAAGATAAAAGTATTCACTTCTAATGGTTTTGTGTTTAAGCATATATTGTGCACTTCTCCTTTGAAATAAAAAGACTTTCTCGGGTTGACAATAAATTTCATACGCTCTGTGTGTTTGATATTTAATTATCTGCAATTAGAGTGCTTGACATTTTGGCGCCGTTGCCGGGGAAGGATGAAAATTAAACACTAGTCATTAGTTGTATTTGATAATTGCTTTTAGTCAGTCTTTTGGTTGTTTTTGAAATGATCTGCTTCGCATGAATACGAGGAGGGTAAAACGCGATCACCTCCCAACCCCCAAAACCCCACAACTTACTAACAGTGCAGGTGGTTCGGGTCGTGGTCGAGGTCCACCGCTGGGTAGAAGAACATTCATCGACGACCTTGTTGACAAAACGGATTCAGTTGTCATATCTCGTCAACAGGAGACTCCTATCAAAAGAGGCCCTGCTGATTCTAGAGCGCCAGCATCAGGATCTACAGTGGAAGATACAGGAGCAGCTGTGATTCCTGCATATACTCCTGCTAAAGAAGGGACAGCTGATCCAGCTGTTGCAACTGAAGAATATGCAGCTGTTACAACTGAAGAATACGCAGCTGTTACAACTGAAGAATACGCAGCTGTTACAACTGAAGAATACGCAGTTGTTACAACTGAAGAATACGCAGTTGTTACAACCGAAGAATACGCAGCTGTTACAACTGAGGTAAGGGACAAAGGAACAACCGAAGGAGAAGATACAGAAGAAAAGATGAATAATAGACATGAGAACGAAGAGGAAGAAGCAGTGGTACAATACCATCATGAAGATGATTCCCCGCCAGAAACTATGGCTACATTGCAATTCCCAATACAGCAGCTAGAGGGGACAGCTCCTATGAAAAACATTTCACCGTCGGTGTTACCCCGCTTCCATGGCAGGGCGGCAGAGGATCCAGACGAATTCCTGTTTGAATTCGATATCCTCTGTCGCAGCTATGATTATGTCACAGATGCTCAAAAGTTGAAGCTTTTTCCTGCCACCCTGAAGGACAATGCATTACGATGGTTCATGATCCTTGGGGGAGGAACTGTTGCTAATTGGAATAAGATGAAGCAAGTATTCCTGGAAAAATATCAAGAATATTGTAACACCAGGGACAAAAGGGAGGAGTTATTCAAGATGGTACAGAAGGAGGATGAAAGTTTGGAGGATTTTGTGGAGAGGTTGCTGTACAATGTGCAGAGAGCTGGACAGACGAACATGGGACTAGATGTGCTTAAGATAATCCTGCTTCGAGGAATCAGGGACGATTGTTTAGACATGCTAAATTTATTAGGAAAGGGGGATATCTCTAAAGAATCTTTTGAGACAATTGTGGAATTATGTAAGAGATATTCCAGGGGATCTTCTAGGCATAATAAGCAGTATAAACGAGATAACCTGGAACGTGATGTCTTCGACAGAAATCAGAAGTCATCCAATGGGGGAGCTACACGTGCAGAGATAGGCAATCTTCTTGAAAACTTTAAAACAGAAATGATGAGCTCTATCTCTTCAGAGATTGACGTCTTGAAGGCCAAGCAAAGATAGGCAGTGGAGGATCTCACACTAGGGGTGTTTTGTCCCCGATGTAGAAAGACTCATCCACTGAAGGAATGCCCTCTTGACAAAGTACAAGTGTGTCAGCTGTGCGAGCTGAATCATGATATGAAAGAATGCCCCACGTTGCCCCAAGTGAAGGCTGTTCTGCAGGCATCAACTCCAGAGGCGGATTCAGCCTACTTCATTGCACAGAAGAAACCCTGGCAGCCCCGGAATCAAGGTATGTCTCCCGACTCATTTCCATTTTTGAGTAATTTGAATATTGGAATACTAATATGCAAAATGTGAATACACAATTCCCTTCAAATTATGCTCAGTGGAATTCCCCTCAACCTGCGATGCAAGGTTATAATTCATGGAGTCCTTGGACACAGCCTCCACACCAACCTACTTCATGGTCTCCTGGATGGAGGAACTTCCATCCTGGGAACTAGTTCCCTCAACCACCTCCACCTCAACAGTTACCGTATCCTCCATATCCTCAATTTCATCAATATCCTCAATACCCGCCTCAGCAGTCGCAGCTGCAGCTGCAAAATAATCCTGTGCCTAACATACCAATACGGCCTCAGCTGCCTGCCCAACCTAACCCTAACCCAAATAATAAAACAGTCCAGCAATTGGAAGCTCTCAATATGCCAGCCTACTCTCTCTCCCCTGTACCTTGTAATGATATTCGCTTACGGTCTGGAAAGATAGTAGAACGTGGAACTACAGAAAATATTCCACCAACTGTGTATGACAAAGGAGAGAGTTCCCAGCATCCTTTTGATCCGGTTCCTATCACTGAAGATGCTGAGCATCCCTCAGATGGGAGGGCTGAAACATTAAACGATGAAGTGGATAACACGCGGCCTACCCAGTTGGTAAGGCAACCACCTTACCCTGAGAGATTGATGCTGCCACAAAGAGGGGGGCAACCTCAGTTCAATCTCTTAGGAGAATTGAAGAACCTTTATGTTAAGATTCCCCTTTTACAAGCTCTTCAAGATGTACCTATCTATGCTAGAACTGTTCGGGACCTGTGCACTAAAAGACCGAGAAGGAAACCCAGAGATCCTCCTACTGTTCATGTTATAGGGAATTTATCCGCTTTAATGACTGGAAAAACCCCTATAACCAAGTATGAGGATCCCGACAATCCTACTGTCACTGTACACATAGGACAAACACAGATACCCAACGTACTAGTAGATTTAGGAGCTGCGATCAATGTTATAACAATGGAGACTGTAAAGAAGCTCGGATTCACCAATATTAGACTGACCCCTACTATCTTAGAATTGGAAGACAGATCCACTATCAGACCCGAAGGGATTTTGGACGATCTTGTTATTTCAGTAGACTCATGGGAATACCCTGCCGATTTTCTGGTATTACAACCAAAATCACAGCTGGGGGGACATCCATTGATTTTGGGGAGGCCCTGGTTGGCTACAGCCGATGCTTGTATCAGCTGTCGATCAGGATCTATGACTATATCTGATGGCATGGAAACCAAAAACCTCACCCTGTACCCTCCAGCACGGCCGAGTCTAGAAACTGAAACCTCCCTTTGGATAGAATAGGAAGAAGAGGAAGATGTTCAGCCATTACTAACAATAGGGAAGGCACTAACCTTCAAAAACGAAATAGAAGACGATGCCATTAATAATTTCATTAGCGAACCTGCTTCAGTAGACAAGGAAGTTTATCAACTCCTGAAAAGTACCCTCGGTAAAGAAGAACAAGAACAGCTTACGGAGGAAGCACTAGCCAATGACACAAACATAATCCCAGTATTGAAAAACTCGAGAAGCATTCCTATTGAGGTAGAGCCTGGAAGAACTTTGAACATTAATCCTGGTCTCTCCTCAGAAGAACAAAAGCGCCTAACCAATCTCTTGAAGGAACGTAAGGGGGCATTCGCCTGGGAGTATACAGACATGAAGGGTATTCCCTCTAGCCTGTGCACTCATCATATTTATATTAAAAACGACTCCCGGCCTGTATGTCAACCCCAACGACGCATGAACCCCAATCTGAGGGATATAGTGAAGGAAGAAATCCAGAAACTCTTGGAAGCAGGATTTATCTATCCTATCTCAGACAGTGAGTGGGTTTCCCCACTTGTAATTGTACCCAAGAAAAATGGTAAATGGAGAGTCTGTGTCGATTATAGGGAGCTGAACAAAGCTACACAAAAGGATCATTTTCCTCTGCCCTTTATTGACCAGGTACTTGATACCCTATCTGGGAAGAAGTTCTTCTCCTTCCTGGATGGGTTCAGTGGGTACAATCAAATTCAGATTTCTCCAGAGGATCAGGATAAGACCACCTTCACTTGCCCTTGGGGAACGTTCGCCTACAGGGTGCTTCCCTTTGGATTGTGCAATGCACCTGCAACGTTCCAAAGAGCTGTGATTGGCATATTTTCTGAATTGGTTAATGATAGCATGGAAGTTTTTATGGATGATTTTACTCCTTATGGCAGGAATTTTGAGGAAGCACTGGAAAATTTGAAGAAAGTTTTAATTCGCTGTGAACAGGCTCGCCTCTCACTAAGCACTGAAAAATGCCACATGATGATGAGTGAGGGAGTGGTATTAGGACATTTCATCTCTACTGACGGTATTCAAGTGGATCCTTCAAAAATTAAGGTGATAAAGAATATACCAACTCCTTCAACTCAGAAAGAGGTGCGAAGTTTTCTGGGACATGCTGGGTATTACAGGAGATTTATAGAAAACTTCTCCAAACTTGCTTCTCCTTTGTTTTCATTATTAATGAAGGACGCACAGTTTGTATGGAGTACAGCATGCCAGACAGCATTTGATAAGCTTAAAGAGAAACTGTCCACAGCCCCTATTTTGAGGGGACCTAATTGGACCATACCTTTCCACATTTCTTCAGATGCTTCTGATACCGCCATTGGAGCAGTACTAGGACAGCAAGATGGTCAAGTACCTTATGCTATTTATTATGTTAGTAAAAACTTAGCCCCTGCTGAACTAAACTACACTGTTACTGAGAAAGAATTCCTTGCTATTGTTTATTCTATTAATAAGTTTCGGCATTACATTACTGGGTATCCTACATTTGTGCATACTGACCACTCTGCCATTAAGTATTTAATGAATAAACCTGTCACTAATGCCAGAGTAACCAGGTGGCTTTTATTATTACAGGAATTTGATATTACTATTATAGATAAACCTGGAAAAGAAAATGTTGTTGCTGATTTTTTATCACGATTTACTAACAATGATGACAGTTCACCTGTTGAGGATGCTTTCCCGGATGAACATTTATTCGCACTTTCAGCTCATTCACCCTGGTATGCAGACGTTGCTAATTATTTGGTTGCAGGGAAGCTTCCGCCACATATGTCTAAATGAGAGAAAAGAAAAATTATTCAGCAAAGTGCCAGGTATTGTTGGCTCAAAGGCCATCTCTTTTACACAGGACCTGATCTTGAAATTAGAAGATGTGTAAGGGAAGATGAGATTTTTCATATACTGAAGGCCTGTCACGATGAACCTTGCGGAGGACACTTTGCAGATAAAAGAACAGGACATAAGGCGTTGCGGATGGGCTATTATTGGCCGACACTGTTCAGAGATGCTAAGAGATATGTTCAGTCCTGTGACAGCTGCCAAAGGATGGGCCAACCTAATAAGACAGATCAGATGCCTTTACAGCCCCAAGTGGTACTAGAACCATTTGATAGATGGGCATTGGACTTTGTTGGTCCTATCAACCCTCCTTCCAAACAGAAGGTTTACATTTTGGTGTGTACAGATTACATGACCAAGTGGGTAGAAGCTGTAGCTTTGGCTAAGGCAAATGACCAGGCGGTGATTGATTTCCTGTACAGTGAAGTTTTTACCCGTTTTGGGGTACCAAAGGAAGTAGTTACCGATGGGGGACCACAATTTATTTCACACCAATTTGAATCCTTGCTCCGGAAGTATCATGTGCAGCACAAGATAGCTTCACCTTATCATCCCCAGGCCAATGGTCAGGTGGAAAGCACTAATAAAGTTATCGAAGCAATCCTTACTAAAACAGTTAAAAGCCATCGAAGGGATTGGGCTGACAGACTTCCAGAAGCACTGTGGGCATATCGCACGACTTGGCGCAACACCACGGGCTTTTCTCCCTATGATCTGGTGTATGGTAAGAGTGCCATCTTTCCAATTGAATTTGAGATCAAGACCCTGAAAACAGCCATTGAAATGAACCTGGATGTAACAGAAGCCCAGAAAAGAAGATTGAATCAATTAAATGAATTGGATGAGAAACGGTTAGCTGCGCTAGACCAGACTGTGTTGCTTCAGCAACAGAGATCTAATTGGCATGACCGATTCATCAAAAAGAAAATCTTCCGTGAAGGAGACTGGGCACTATTATACGACTCCAGATTCAAGAAGGATTTCAAAGGGAAATTACGCACAAGATGGCTGGGTCCATATTTGGTTGACAGGGTATTTGACAATGGCACTGTTCGCCTGGTCACCATTGATGAAAACCGTATACCATTACTTGCTAATGGCCACAGATTGCGACTGTATCGGAAGCCCATTTCGAAAGATGCATTCATTTCACAGATTGCTGCTAATCCAAACTACCAATTGGCACCAGAGCAGGAACATTTCTCTACCTTTGCCAAATCTTAAACTGAGAATTATATTTGCTGTACATAAATAATTTCTTGCTGTAGCGTATAGTTGTTGTTTTCTTTCTCTTTGCATTTGATCTCTTTGCTTGTTGTTGTCCTTTAAATTTTATTTTTTTTTCAGGGAAGCGCCAGGAGAACAATCAGTTTGGGCCCGTAATGAAAATCTCCCTGTGCTGTCCTTGTGTTAAAAAAAAAAAAAAAAAAAAAAAAAAATTCAGCTGCAACATATTTTCCGGCAGCTGCAACATATTTTTCCGGCAGCTGCAACATATTTTCCGGCAGCTGTATATCCTTTTCCGGAAACCATATTTTCCATTTCCCGGTAGCCATAATGCCCTTTTCCGTCAGCCGTCAGTCTTTTTTGGCAGCTGCAATTTCGGCAGCTGCAATTTCGGCAGCTGCAACATCGGCGGCTGCAACATCGGCGGCTGCAACATTTGCGGCTGCAACATTGGCGGCTGCAACTCCAGTTTCCGTGGCTGCCACCTCATCGTCCCCATGGTTGCCACCTCATTCACCAGCTAGTGCCACCTCATTTCCCACGGCTGCCATCTCATTTTCCGCAGCTACCACTCCATTTACCAGCCACGGCCATTTCACTTCCCGGTAGCCGTAATGTCCTTTTTCCCGTCCGCCGTCAAATCTTTTTCGACAGCCGCAACTCCGGCAGCTGCAATTTCGGCGGCTGTAACTTCGGCGGCTGCAACATCTTTTTCCCGCAGCCGCCACATCATTTCCCGACGGCTGCCACCTCATTGACCAAGTCATCTCCACATCATTTCCACGTAGCTGCCATTTCTTTCCAGCGGCTGCGACATATTTCCCATAGTCGTAAAATCTTTTCCTGCCAGCTGTAAGTTTTTTTTCCCGCTGCCGTAAAACTTTCCCGTGACAGCCGTAATTTTCCCTGATATCGTAAATTTTTTTTCCGGCTGCCGTGAGTTCTTTTCCGGTGGCTGTAACTTCTTTCCTGCCAGCTGCAACAAGCTTTTTCATCGGCCGTGTGATCATTTCTTTGGCAACTTGCAGTGGTAACTCCCGTGTTAACAGAAGGATTGTTCAACCTGCTAATTATGATGCTGATTCATCCCAGTCCTGCCGGCGAACTCATCATTTTAACCCGGAGGATGCGACGCCTTGTGTTTTACCGGCGAAGGAAATTAGTGCCTTATCCGAGTCATTATGATCCCACGTCTGACTGTGCACGCGTTCGGCTCCGTGACGTCACCAACTCCATGCTCTACCAGTTTCCGCAGCCTTCCGACGCACAGTTTTATGAGGTATGGATTTCATTTATCACGTGATTAAGTATTGATATCATTTAAACGAGATTGGCCGTACCTTCACTCGTACCACCATTTATACCTGATTAAACCTTTCCCTCGTACGACGTAATACTAATAACTGCCACCTTCCCCAATTCGGCATGAAAATTTTAAACTCTTCTCTGCGCTTAACTTTCCGAATTAGTTCATTCGCTCAACGTCTCCGCTCAACAATTCGTGCATTCTCTGTGCTGCAACTTCCATTCTGGGATCCTGTACTCTGTCGAACAGTAGTTTCATCTTGCAGCCAGGACCATGGGCATTCCAGTTCGCCATGAACCTTTCAATACCCGGGAACTTAGACGGAATCTGCAGGTTCTGGCCATTTTTCAAGCTGCTGGCTGGGTCGAGTTCTTTGAACGATTGGACGGATTCGATCGGGACGCAGCCCTGCAATTCGCCTTGAATCTTACTAAAACACACTCCACGGTGTGGGGGCTGTGTATAGATGTTTCGGAGGTCATTATATCCGAGGTTACAGCTATCCCGTTGGTGGGAAAACCTTGGTTTAACCGTCGAGTTCCTGCAACAGTTGCACGGGAAGAATTTTTACTTCCAGGGGAGCAAGTTGAAGCATCCAGGAGAGGGATTGCATTGAAGTCACTGCCGCAGCCATGGGACCAGGTCGCTATCTTCCTCAAGAAATACATAACTTGAGAAGGTAGATATCAAACTGTGTACAACTCTGAACTTCCTTTGCTTTCTCATCTCCGTCATGGCATTTTGTTGAATATTCCATTTTATCTATTGCACGACTTGCGTCATATGGCAACATTTGTTCAGTCTGCAAAGCACCCACTGTCCTCCCTCACCCACCATGGCCTTATTAAGTTAATTATTGTAAGAACCCTGGCCCAACATAATATAACATGGGAGCAATTCATTACCCGACCACAGCAACCTGTTCCCTTGAGGGTCATTCCATTACAGCAATTACCGGTTCCGCCACAACAGGAGGACCGGAGTTCCTCCAGTGAAGTTGGGGGGAGGGATGCAACGGAAGAAGAACAACAGGGGGCACAGGCAGGACCATCAGGGGTTGGCAAAACCACAGAGGAAGAACAACCCGAGGCACAGGCAGAGCCATTTGAGGTGTATGAATCCCCAGCACAAGCAGAACCAGTGGGGGATGACACTGCATTTGAAAGAGAGCGAGGGGAAGCACAAACAGAGCCATCAGGCGACAATGTAGATGAAACCCTCGTGGAAAACCTAGATAACAGGGCAGCTCCGGCAGCAGAAGGTGAAATTGGAGCAGCATCAAATGCTGCGACAATGGAACCTGAAGATGACGGAGCCAGAGCAATGGAAGAAGATATTGAGCTGGTCACAATCGAGTCTTCACCGGAGTGGGTAGGAGGAGGAGCTGTGATTGAAGAAGAACAGCATGGGGGGCAGGGAAATATGCCTTTAACTTCAGTTTTGCCTCCCTATATTCCAGCTCCACGAGAAGAAACACTACAAAAAGGCAAGTCACAAAAGAAAACGCCACAGAAAAGGAAGAGGGCCACCAATGAGTTTGATTTAGTGGCACCAATCAGAAGGAAACGAACTCGATCAATCACAGCAGCAGAGGCAGCTAGAACAAAATGGGCAACCTTAGAAACACAGGTTGAACCCCCAATCCTTACACCAAAACCGAGGGATGCCCCACAAGGACCAGCGGAGGAAGAACCTGGAGTTGAGGGACTCTTGTATGAAAATGCAGTGCTGAAAGAGGACCTCCAAGCACTTAGAAGGGAGCTGGAAACATGGAAGGAAGTCTGCAGAAAGCAGGGTGGAAGAAAGATGTATACATTAATAGAGGCTGCAGACCAAGTGGAGGAATCAGCTTCTGCTGGAGCTGGAGAAAAGGATGAGCGAATACTCTGCCCCACCTGTGGGGAGATCTTTGAGGAAGCAGGCCATAAAATTTTACTTAACACCTATTCAGCACAACAGCCTGTAGCCACAGAAGGGAAAGCACTGGAGAAAGAGGATGCTGCAACACAAGAACCAGCACCTTTAAACATCCTTGCTGCAGCTGCTACTTCCCATGATGCAGAAGTTATAGAACAGATGGGAGAAGAACAGGGAGTGGAGGATGCCCTGGAAATTTATGAGGAATGTATGGCAATCCCAAATTGTTCCCACAACACAGAAATCATAGAACAGATGGGAGAAGAACGGGAAATGAGGGATGCTCTGGAGCTTATAAAAGAATATAGTGAGACTCCAGAATGTTCCCTTGATACAGAGATCATGGAGCCGAAGGATACTTTGGAGGATAGTGAAGAATTTTGTGCTGTAACCCCAGAACGTTCCCAGGACACAATAATTTTAGAAGAAGAAACGGAAAGGCAGGACAGTGATAAGTTGGAACAGGATGCTGCAACACAAGAGCCAGCAACCCTGAATAGAACTGTCCAACCGGCTAAGCAGACAGTAGAAGAAACTGGGATAGAGGATACTTTGGCATTCAATGATGAACTCTGGGTTGTAACCCCAGAGAGCTCCCATGATACAGAACTCATAGAAGAGGAGCTGCAGCAGAGGAAGGATGAAGAGGTAAGCCAGGATGTTGTTACACAAGAACCAACATCCTTGGAGGCTGCGACAAAAACTCCTGAATTGCAGCTGGGAGATAACCTGGGAGTGGATATCATCCCTGACACACAGTGGAGTGACAATGAACAGGTACAGACACCATGCTCAGGTGACACTGAAATCCTGGAGGAGGAGCTGCAAATTGAAAAGGATATTCAGTCTCAGCAGCAGAATGACAAAGAAGACACTGCTACACAAGAACCAGTGTCTCCAAAAGCAATAAAGGTAGCTGCTGAAGATGGGTTAAAGGATGTTGTTGTTACACAAGAACCAGCAACTCTCCTGTTAACATTAGATGCGCTGGAGGACACTGTCCCACAAGAACCAGTGCTTCCACCTCCTACAGGTGTCATTGAGTTGGATTCAGATTGAGGGTGTCTTTTCAACTTCCCCAGGCATCGCATAAGAGAACTGCAGAAAGATTCCCACCACACCAAGTTCATTCTCAGATATCAGCAAGTAGCAGTGGAAGGGAAACAGTGAAGTTGGAAGATGCCGGTTTGCTCACAGAGGCTTTTCAAAAAGGTAGATAAGGTGCCTGATTTACCTACATTCCTTCCTCTCTCCTGGACAGAGCTCAGTTCAAGATTCAGATGCAGGTTGTTGCATGACGACATGCAACAGGGTAGTTGGGGGGAGATGTTGAGCCCAGAATTGGCCCTTTTTGACCATCATTTATCATCTTCCCTTTCCTTTGTCTTACACCAATTACCTTGGCAATTCAACTTATTGCCCTTATCTATTCCCCAAATTACCAAGGTATGGCCGATTATTGTTTTATTGTGTTAATACTTATCATTGTGATGATTAAAGCTGTGCATCTCTTAATCTGTGCTAACATGATGCGATTTATGAAGGTAGTAAGACAATAGACTGCAGGAAGATTGGAACTGAACAAGTCATGAAGGAACGTTCATCGCTTGTGGAAGGTTCCTTGGGGCTCAAATCGTCAATCAAGGCACAGTCGTGGCAGGGCAGCTGTAACAGAAGAACTATCTTAAGTATCTCGCTGCTCAAATCCAGCTGTGAGCTGGAAGGACCGTCACTCTTGGGACAATTAATACTTCTCTCATATTTGGATATTTCAGTTCTGCCACGCATTGTAACAGCTAGATTATTTAGGGCGCCTGAAGATCAGAGATCTTCATGGCTGCCCAATTATAGGTTTAGATGTTGCAATTTGTATGTATAAATATGGGGAATTGCCTCGACCAAGGGGTTGGACAGCAATTAATTAATTTATCTTGTATTAGCAGTCGAGCCGAAACTGTGTATTCATTCTTCTGTTAATATACGGAGTTACTTCTGAGTTAAAGAGAGTGTTGTTCAACCAGCGTCTCTGTGTGAAGACTGGGCCCGTCTTCCACAGAGATTGCTGTATTAATTTAGGATTTCATCTTTCTTGTTGTGTGATGCTTTGATCTTTCTTTTGTACGCAGCAGCAGTATTCATTGTGTGGATTTCTCAGTAAATGATTATATTTTCGTGAGATTGATGAATGGTATCGAATAACAGTCGACTGAGTTAGGTTTGTTTTACATATTTCAATTTCTGTTCACATTGCTGTGTTCATCCTACAGCTGAGACGTAATCCCAGGAGCTCTTACAAATTAGCTTTCCTGTTATGTGTTGATTGATTTATATTTTGCAATTCAGTTTTTCAGAACAGTTGCTTCAATCTCCTTCATTAAAGTTCTAGAGTAATGTTCAGATCATGCTTTATGATTCCCAGCTTGATTAGATTAGACAAATGATTATTTTGGAATGTGAATGAGATTTCCTTCCTGCAATCATTGATTAGATCTGATATCAATTCTGCTTGATGCATAATAGAAAAGAATTGTAGTATAGCGGTTAGAAGGCAATTGGGATTGCATAGATTCTTGGGATGAACATGGATGATAGAAGATAAAAGTATTCACTTCTAATGGTTTTGTGTTTAAGCATATATTGTGCACTTCTCCTTTGAAATAAAAAGACTTTCTCGGGTTGACAATAAATTTCATACGCTCTGTGTGTTTGATATTTAATTATCTGCAATTAGAGTGCTTGACAGCCTCGAATTTGAGCTTGTTTCAACCGAACAACACTGCACAAAATCCACTTTTGTTTAGCATGTACGGTACTCTACCATATCTGTATTATCTTGAGCCAAATATATGAATATCCATTGAATTTTTGTACTCCAAAGGACGATACAACCGAATTATGCTACTATAGTCTCATGCTACGATACAACCGAATTATGCTACGATCAAAACAAATATTAGAGTCATCCACTACAAGCCTTTCAAAATCTCCAAAAAGTGGCCCGGAATAGTGCTTTTTGGCCTTCTCACTCACCTCGACTCCACATCCTTTGGATTTTGCCTCCAAAATTCCAAACTTAACACTATGCCTATTCCATGGCCACTCCATATCAGTTTCAGCTCGATCCGACCTTCTGTCAAGCGTTGGGACACCGATTTGCAAAAGCCATTAATTCAAATTTTATGTCAAATTGGAGCATAATGAGCTCGGGATCTTCACTGGACCTTTCATGGAATTCATTAATGGCCTCAAGATGCCACTAAACTCACCCAATTCAGATTCTACATGCTCTTGTCATCCAAAAATTGAGTTTTGGCCTCTATACTTTTTTTTCCCGTAATCCGCAGTTTTCGATACCCGCAATCTGCATCCTGCAATCCACAATTGCGGGTGCGGAAAGCCAGAACGCAAGTTCGAAATGTTAACATTTCTACCATCCGTACTGCGGGTGTAGAAATTCCAACTTTCCAACCTGGAATACTCCTTTCCGCAATCCCGCAATCCGTACTACGGTTGTGGAAATGCCAACTCGAAAATCTGAAACTTTAACGTTCCCACAATCCCGCAATCCACAATCCCGTAATTCTGGAATTGCGAGTGCGGAAAGCTAGGTCGTAACTTCAAAATTTTAACTTTTTCTGCAATCCTACAGTCCTGCAATTCCGGGTGTGGAATTGCAGAAATTCCAAAACGCAAAATTTTGGAAATCCTCGTTCCCGCAATCTACAACTGTAGAAACACCTTTGTTCCTGCAACTTGCGGGGTTCATATCTCCTTCGTACCTTAACCAAATGAGACGAGTTTGGTACTGTTGGAAAGCTCTTGTGGAGCTCTATGCAACTGTGTGATTCTCTGCCACACCTGAGAAATCTGGTCCTGCCATTTTCCAAATCCAAAATGTCACCCAAAATTCTTCAATACCGCATTAAAATGTTCTAATATATGCCTGTAACTCACAGTTTGTCCCAAGCATCCCCAGTGCTGCAAAATGGGCACTGATACCACTCTGTCACGTCCCCTCCCATCAATCTGATGCAAGGAAGGAGACATGACTAACATTCCGGGCTTAATCGGGAAACTCAACCCCATTTATTAGTAAAAAAATTCACAATAATTAAAAACTTATGCCTGCAGATTCATACTCAATATAAGAACAGCAGAAATATACATAATAACACACACACGGAAGGAAATGCATCAGCCTATTTCTTCTAGGCAGAATAATGAAACAATCATATAATAATCAATCCCATTCTCATGCTATGCACAAGCTTCATGCCAACTAATTTAAGATAATCATTTCGTTCAAGTGACATGAATAATTACACATTCAGAATAGAACACAAAATGATCATAATTTAACCACAGAACACTTATCTTTATGATGAAGTTGTCCAAACAACTAGCTATATGAGAGCAATGTTCTATCCAACCATAGGTCCCTATCCAGCATATAGTCTTTCAGCTGAGAGACCACCCCTGAACTGGGATGTTTATCCACTAAGGAAGAACTAGGCATGCTCACTCACAGCCAGGGTTTCACACCAGTAGAGTCATGCTAAGCCACTCATGGTTGGTTTTATCAAGCATTTCCACCCTCTATTATTCACACTTGGATTCTCTCAATTCGGTGACCAAATAACTCAATCCCATAATTGGATTTTTGGGCTATAAAAACTAGGTTTTCGAATGGATTTCAGGGTATCTAATACTCTCAAATTCGCCTCAAGGTTCATATCTATGGATCCCCCATTGGATTTCACTGCCAATACCAAATTCTGGGCGTTTATGGCCCTTCAAAACGTGGGTTCATTCACAGTTACGATTTCTAGTTTTTCTCACTGCTGGGCATGTGTAATGGATGAAAACTAAAGCTTAACATTCAACAATGGAATGGGAATGAGGAAAAAATGAATTCCCATGAGGTAGAGTGACCTGTGGGTCAAGGAAACAGATCCCATACCCTGCCATACGAATTTATGGGTTGCACATGCTCCATTGAAGCCATGGACTAATTTCTTCGACAACTTTCTTACACAAAATTAAATGTTAGCAAGGAAAGTCAAATGGGTTCTCAAAATGACATTTGGCAACCTATGGTTCAATTCCACAACCCCCTCACCACTCCCTAGTGGAATACACATGGCCCTTCTCATTAGTTGCTTCCATATCCAGTTTTGGTATTTTATTGCATGATGTTTATTTACATCATTTTTACAATGTTCCATGGCTAAATAGCACATGGGTAACATAATATCTAATACTTGTCTTTTTAACTAAAACTCTAAGCATCCACTAGTGGGGCCTTGACCTTGAGCTCCACGCTAGGAAAACATACATCACATGTATACAATATTTACATTAAAAGCTAATATATCCTAATGGTCAAAATGAGGTATTACACTGATCTTCCCAATGCTTAAACAGACAAGGTCGATAATTACGCCAATGTTTCTTCGTGGTCTTGGGGTTATGCTGCTGCGCTACGGAGCCTTGGCTCTACGCAGAGATCACCTTTGTTATTATGCCACTCATACTCTTGTTGAAGTGATAGCTTATCTTCTTGATAATGTTGATAACAACAATAAGCATTCACAACCTAGATCTGGAGTGCTCGCAGTGCTTTACGAGGGTTTTCCCTCCGATTTGAGTTTGTTCTTTCAACTCTAAGTTTGAGTTAGTAGTTTTTATTTAGCTCTGTAATTTATATTGGTTCGGCTCTGTGACTTTGACTTGACTCTATGTTTTAGTTCGGCTCTATGACTTGGAACTGGAATCTGTGTTTTTAGTTACCATTTTCGATTTCTAGATTAACGAAATAACACTGTGATTCTCCTTATGGAGCTCTCACCTTCTTCATGCCCGCTTCTTGAGTTTGGTTATAATTTTTAAGTGTTCCCATAATGTCTTGAAGACTTTGGGTAAATACAGGGCTTGTGTTTGTCCTTATTATAGTGGGTTTGCATTGTATGCTTCCCGACTAAGAGTGTACGGGTTCTCCCACCTTACTCAACTCTCCACTGGTAAGTTCAATTCGTATTTATATTATTTGCAAGAGTAAATATATATAAATGTATATACATTTTCTTTAATCAAAGATACTCATGTTTTTGTGCAGGTGTTCCTATGAACCGCAGGGGTTTGGAATCTTAATGTATTTCTGCTTGCACTTGCTCAAGTTCTCTGGTTTTGAAATGAAACAGAGGAATAATATTTCAGGGTTGGGCTCGCGGCCTTAAAGGTCGACTGAGACTTTAAAGGTAAGCCACTACTCTTGCAACCCGGTTTAACATATTCTTTTCTTAAGTTTATATTTAGTAGGGTTTTAACTACTCGATACATGTACAGGGTTGGCAAAGGTAAATGCCTCTACGTTTGGGGTTCGATGCTCGCACAGCATTCTGGTCCTATCGTTAACCCTGTAAGTATTAGTTCTTGCTTAAGATTACCAATTGATTATTATCTTACCTTATAATAACCCTAACTGCACTCCTTGTTGGTTTATTTTTCATATGCTTGCATGGAAGCGACGACTTTGGTTGCGAATACAGGTAGGTGTTTTCTCCTTGTCTTTTCCATGCTGAAAGCACCAATTACATGTTTCATGCATGAATCTTGATTGTACCATGGGAAATTCTTCGCATTTTCCCAAGCGTTTCCGGGTTTACCTAGGACGAGGGTGAGCCATACGAATTCTCTCATAACTTTCGACATTGGTATAATACAAGTAAATTGAAGCCTTTCGGCTCTTGTATTCTCACTTTATAAATTTGAAATCCTTTCGGCTCCTTGGATTATAAGACTTCTGCGATGGTTAGTTTCGACTGTGTTCGTTTTACGTTTTATCTATTTGTTTGTTCATTTATGATGTCTACCTATGAAATGAAATCGATTTTCTTGTGAAAGCTTCAACCATACGATTCTGTGTATAAAATAGTTTGGTTTGTAAATAAAATGTTGTCTATGTATAAATGGATTGTATTTCTGTTATCTATCTCACAGGTATATAATATTGGTATTGATATGTTTTATAATATGTTATGAACAATAGTAATATTTAATACTCTGGTTGATAAATACACATTTATTTATCTCTGGTTAAAAACTGTATAAAACCTAGTTTTAAATGTATGAAACTCAACTCTTCAAAAATTTACAATAACTATTATTAAACCAGTAATTAAAATTCAACTTCACTATAATAATACCAAAAGATAAACACATTTAACATAAACATGATAAAAATAATGTAAACATAACAACATAATATTAGTATATTTCATAATAAAATATTCAATCATTAAAAATATATTTCATAATGAAACATTCAATCATTAGTAATTAAACATATAGTTCAGCAGACTGTAGTAAACAATATACATAAATAAAATGTTGAATACTAGTAAATAGATGATAAGAATATGACAATAAGAACATATTGAATCCAATCTTAAGGTCGCCGTTCCTCCAAACCAATATTCTAGAACAACCAATATTATTTGATCTGAAACCCCCGAACCTATATGCTAGACCACAAGGACAAAGACTATTGAAACTAGGTATGTACCAGCACTTATTTCCACTCTCTTACTCAATAATGATATTTTCCCTCTTCCATGAAAGCCTCCTACCTATCTGATGGGAATGCATATTTAACTTTTCCTAGGACTTAGGTCTCTCATGAGCCTCCTACTCTAGAACCTTTATCTAGAGTTCTGACCTGAATTATAGGGATGATGCCTCCTACACCTGTTACGATATTAATTATTTGTTTTCACCACTTGGGCTTCTTGTTCAACACTTGTCATTTCTCCTTATGGGCTAGAAAATACTCTTTCAACAACTACATCAGATTGGATTCTCCTGTTTTTATTTACTAAATAATAATAATTATTCAAAATTCTCTCACAAATGTCTTTGACCACACTTGGTCAAAATAATTGTTCAACAATAATTAAAACAATATTACAAAGTATTTAACTTTAATCAAGGTTCTAGGGGTATTATAGTCTTACTTGATTTCTTGCCTTAAATATGCACTCCAAAATACCTCTACCCATAATGTTTCCCCCTTGCTCCTCCTTTCTCCAACTGGTGTTGCCTCCTTTAACATACATTCACTTACAATACATTCTGCGCTTCACATACCCATTTCTAAGATGCACCGTCTTGAAGGCTAATCCCTTTCAAGCCTCCAACAACCGTTCCGCCATATTCGATACATCCTCATTGATGAAATGCATTTAATTGGCCCAAAATTATTAACCTGTATGGATGATCGCTTATGTGAAGCCTTCCCTTTTCAACGTAAAATCCCCTTTGGTGGTTGTTCCATCATTCTTCTTGGTGATTTTGGAAAATTTCCCCCTATAAAGGACATCCCCATGTATGCAGGAACCTCGTGAGGAAACACTCTTTGGCGTACTTTTGACACTTTTGTGACCCTTTCAACCATCTTTCGACAACAAGGCAATACCCCTTCTCAAATTTCTTTTCTCCAACTCCTACTCAACCTTCGAAATGAAACACCGACACTTGAAGATTGGACCGTCCTCATGTCAAGCACAACCTCCTCCCTTTCACATGAAGAGAACCATGCATTTGAACAGTGCACTCACTTGTACGCAATTAATAGCTCTGTTGCATTGCACAACAAACAAATGCTAAAAATCATTAACATGCTAGTTGCGCATTGCTTCGCAGAGCAGAAGAATCAACAATTGCATGCCTGCACAGACTATGAACAACTTCCCTTCAATATTCTACTAGTTGTTGGTCAGCAGGTAATGTTGATAGCTAACTTGTGTGTTGCAGCAGGCGTTGTTAATGACTCACTTGGAAAATTCATTACGATCGTCTATAACTCCAACAATCAACCACCTACCTTGCCATCTTTTGTTGTTTTTTACTTCCTCCACTACAAAGGTCCCCCATGGGATGTTTCCAATCCAAATTATGTCCCCATCCCTCCCATAACAAGGAGTTCACAGAGGAAACTATCACTTCGCATGGCATGGGGTTTAACAATCCATAAAGCACAAGGCATGACCCTACAAAATGCAACAATAGATATTGACAACATTGATCGACAAGGACTTACACTCACTACAATATCCAGAGTTAAATCTTTGTCAGGAATTCTCATATCTCCACCTTTCTCATTTTCTATATATTCTCGAATGCGAGAAAATTCCTATGTCCAACGTAGGATGCAAGAGGAGACCTTGCTTGCTTCTAAGTCTTTGCAGCCACACCTTCCATAAAACTTTCATTTTTTCTCCCTTTACACCTACACTTGCCACTAATATTACTTTACTCCCTTCTCCTTGGAATCACTACCACTTGTATATATTTTTTTCAGATCTTGTATTTCTATTATTACCATGATTGAATAGTTTCCTACAAAAGACAACACATACAGAGAGACATTGCTTTATTGCAAATTTCTCTTTTTTCCAACAAATGTAAATGTTTTATTACTATTCTATATTATTTACTTCAATGTGCTTCCATTTATTGTTTCAAAACGGAAAAAAAAAGCACCATTGCATGACATGTTGCTCTTTTTCCTGATAAATATAAAATGTTTTTTTCTACTATACATTATTTACTTCGATATGATACCATCAATTGTTTCAACATGTCTATGTTGCATTAGCTATATAGAATGGGGGGATTGAGAAGGAATTGCGTTTTTGAAGGGGAGGCCTAAGGAGATACCTCAGCCTAATCGTATGAAAAGAGTGGTTCACTCAAGTTGCTCACTTACCGAACTTAGAGAGATTGATTGATTCGCTCTCTTGTTAGTTTCCATTAACCTTGCTCCTCTCGGCTTCACAATATTGCTCCAAGGATTGAAGGGGAAGCAAAAAATTGACTCAGAATAGTGATTGGAGTGTTTCGAGTAGGGAATGAAGGAAGAGCAACCACCAAACATTCGTGCCTTTGAATTTCTAAACAAAAACTTTTTTTTCCCTTGAATCATAACCTAACATAGCATTTGCTTTTCTTACACATAGTATGACACTCTATCAAATAGACTCCCATCTTATAAAAATTTCTATCTTCATTATTTCTCCTAACAAAAACTTTGTGATGCCTCGAATTTGAGCTTGTTTCAACCGAACAACACTGCACAAAATCCACTTTTGTTTAGCATGTACGGTACTCTACCATATCTGTATTATCTTGAGCCAAATATATGAATATCCATTGAATTTTTGTACTCCAAAGGACGATACAACCGAATTATGCTACTATAGTCTCATGCACCCAATCAAAACAAACCCTAGCATGGGCCAACTCAACACCAAAAAAATCTATATGAGCCAAGTCAGATCTACAAACAAAAAATAAAGGGATAACAACTATGAATCTGCTAGGAAACAACCAACAATATCATGCTACCAAAGGAGAAAGGGTCTTGAGGCTATTTCTATAGCTAGAAAATGCTAGCTATCATGATGAAACCATTAAAAATTATCATGAAATGATAGACCACTCATACATCGATAAATTATGAGGTCATGCATAAGTTTTTACTTGGTGATCCAGATTTATGTGAGAACGAAATGAAAGCGCATAAAGATATTCACATACATAGTTATATTGCAAGAAACACAGAGATACAGATAACTCAGATTCTATTCAAATGAATGAACATAACAAACTGTAAAACAAAAGCAACTAGGATGGTGGTAGCTATATCCATGAGAAAATATGTGGTGGATACGCTCATTCGTTACAAGCTGAACACAAAAAGAGGCCAAAGGGACCTATATATCATAATATTGAGGGAAAGAATCCTAAACATCCAGAAACCTAACCCTATAAGATGAACCATCATAAATTTTGCGGCCCCAAGGTGGTTTGTTGAACAATCAACTTCATGGGGTCATAACTTTTGCATACGATCTCCATTTGGGGCACTCGATAGCCCTTTGAAAAGGTATATCCGAGATATACAAATTTTGACTAGGGGTCAATGCATGTTGTTGGAAACCATTGTCTACCCCCGAATCGCCCAAAAATGTCGCTCACCCGAATCGCCCAAAAATGTCACTCAGGGCCTCAAAATGGCTCTGGAAGTTCAGGACCCAAAAAACTATAGAAAAATTACTAGAAAATTGCCAAAATGCAAAAATATTTTGAGCCAGTGGAATAGGTGAGTAGAAACCTATATCCACCTGGATCACTTGTTTTCTTTGTGGTGGAAAAGGGTAACGCCTCCCTACAAATCATACTAAGAATGCAACAAAAAAAATCTAATGGGGTTTCATAAATCTATGTAACATCAATCCATTACATGAAATAATAATTAAACATAATCAATTATGTAAAAATGAACCACAAATATCTCTACAATTTTATTAATGAAATTGATCAAGCTCTTGGCCGTCCATGACAATACTTTGAAGATATTTCTACACTCTTGGCTTCTATAGAATCAACACCACTGCAACCACTCTTCTCGTGGCTACAATTTGTGAGGAAATAGATTTTCACCCAACACCTCTATCCACCACCAAAACCTAAAATTAGAGCTTTCCCTGATAGCCCAAATATGTCGTGCTTAAGTGTGGGCAAGTAATTTTATACACCACAATTGAAAGTTGAATAACTCCAACCATTCAAGTACGACTCTCGCGGGATTGAACAAAGTATTAAATACACATGGATAATAAATTAATATACGGTATTCCATATATCTTATTAAAAGGCGGGATTGAATTAAGTACTAAATACACACGGATAATATAGTAGATGGTCATTCATCATATTTGATTCCACATAGCTATTCATATGTAGGTAAAACATTTTTCTAAATTGTAATGCTTAAATCCCAAGATGTTGTGAAAAACACATGTATGTTAAAAATATATATTGTAAGATTATCATGGATAAGTGGAACATATATCTTAAATATATTCATAATTTCCTTAATATTTCAACTAATAATTAAATTATTATGAAAATAAAATAAATTGTCATTATAAAAAAACATTGAGTTAAAGGTTATCCACCTTGCAAAATGAAAATCTAAAGCCTTTTAAATCTTATCAAACTAAAATTATACAGATCAAAATCTATATTCTTATTATGACTTTTTAAATTAATATTCACAACCTTTTAATTTAGAATAAACTACCAATTAAATTACACTCTTTTATAAAGTCAACATCTATATTTTATTATGACTTTTAAAATTAATATTCACAACCTTTTAATTTAGAATAAACTAGCAATTAAATTACAGTCCTTTATAAAGTGCTTTTTTTTAAAATAAGTATGTGTAGAATTTTGCTATAAAATTTACATTAAGGGTTATTTAGAACATTATAAAACCTTTGAATAAATATCTAACTTTGTTGTTATAATTATTAGACATTTTTCAATAACTCTTTGTGATATAAAATAAATATAATTGTACATTTTGAAAAAAAATATTTAATTAATATTTGTGTAACTTTTTAATATAATTTTGATGAATAAACATTTATATTACAAATGTTATTTTACATTTTGAATTTTTTTAATAAAATAATTATAAATTTGCAATTAATTAACTACTATAAGGAGCTACAGTTTCACATCTCATTATCTCACGTAAAAATAAATAAATATTATGCACAACTTGTTTATAAGTTTAATGACAAGTAAACAAAATCGTTTCAAGTTTTTCCTTTTTTCAACACAACTATATGGGTTTAATTAAAATTTTACACTATAATAAAAATAATTTTTTTAAAAAAAATAAAAATAAATAAAAGTAGTATATTTATTTATCTTGATCTCAAAACAAGGTTAGATTAGGTTATATTAAATAAAATGAGAAAAATGTTTTTTAATAAGCTGTTATTTACAATAATAAGAATTATAAATTTAGCTACAATTTCAAATTCTTTTTGTTAATTTATGATTAAAATCTAATAACAAGAAATAATTAAATAGTAAGAATTATAAATTTAGCTACAATTATAAATTTAGTTACAATTTTAAATTCTTTTTGTTAATTTATGATTAAAATCTAATAACAAGAAATAATTAATTCATAATCTTAGAAATTAATTTTCATTTCTTTGAATCATTAATTGTGTTTTTTTATTCAAATAAAACAAACTTTCAATTTCAACCAAAATTACAATATTAAATTATACTGATCACACTACCCATCATAAGCTCAATCTCATCGTTAAAACTAGTTAAAAAAAATTAATATGATTTTCTCAATATTCAGCCATCATCATGGTCATCCCATACGATCATCCCATACATAAGAATCAGCAATCGAGATAAACTCAGGATAACCACATCAGGGTCATCCCATACATGAACTGAAAATATTACACAGAACTGAAAATATTACACAGCTCTTTATAGTCAATAGGCTTGTATTATACTTGAATCCAAAGCAAAATTGATGAGCCACACTTAGTAACTGCAAAGGGAAGAGGACCTCCCTGCTTCAGATTAAGGTGGTACATGTTAGTGAACACAAACTTGGTAAAAGTGATACAATTCTAAGCAGGCAGAGAAATAAATTAACAAGTTGACAAAGCAATCCGCCGTCGTAAATATCGCAGGAAGCGGCTAAACATGAAGAGCGAGAGCACCTCCTCTTCTAATGAAGGAATGCAGCAGGTTCTAAGAGAACAGAACAGGAGGTGCTCTCTCTCTTCGGGTTTAGACTCTGGCGAGGTCTTCTATTATCTATCAAAATTCTGCTTTGGCACTCAACGTGCAGACAATACTGATAGTGTCTGTGAGAAATATAGGAGTGCCTCTCAGATATATATAATTAAAGCAGATTCAGATCGATATATGAGATGCTATAGAGACTCGAGAATGCGGACTAAACAGTGCTCATGGTGGGCTCTCAGAGTTTGTCGTTATGGGAAGAGCGCCGACTGAAAAGTGGCCGTCGTGCCGCTCAAATTTTGTCCTCTATTGAGGAAAGGGATCTGATTGTGTCAATTAAATCAATCAGAAAGCGTAGTACACTTTGAATTTAAGTAGATAATGTTTCCTGCCCAACATGTTTTTACGCGTACAATAACAACATCACATTTTATTGGCTCAATAAAGTCTATCCAAAAGGCATCAAACATGGTCCACAACGCGTCATTCATCACCCTTTTTAAGGTTAAACAGCTCCCTATGAAATTTAGAACGGTTTAAGTTTATATTTATGTTAAATCTGGATTTATCAAGCTTCATATGGATTAATTTATTGAATAAGTAAAATCAATCTAACTTAATCATAATCATTTTTTATTTTATTTTTTATATATCATTTTTTGTCTTATATATATCAAGACAAACAATTCTTAGAAAACCTTGAACTGATTGGTGAATATTTTTTTCTTAGTTTGAAAAAACCTACTTGCACTACTACATAAAGACAATACTTGAGTCAATATTTGTGTGAAATGTCTCAACTTAAGACAAAAAAAAGTTGTTTATTGTCTTAAATATTGTCTTTAACTAGTGTCTTAAATTATTGTCTTAACTATTGTCTCTCGAAAGAAATTATAAAATACAATACTTGCACTACTACATACAGAGAACACTTGAGTCAATATTTGTGTGAAATGTCTCAACTTAAGACAAAAAAAGTTGTTTATTGTCTTAAATATTGTCTTTAACTAGTGTCTTAAATTATTGTCTTAACTATTGCCTTTCCAAGAAAATATAAAATACAATTATTATTTTCTTTAATAGTGTCTCAAATTATTGTCTCTATAGAGGCAATATAAAATACACTTATTGATTTTATTAATGTCTCAATTATTGTCTTTATTACTGTCTCAAATTATTGTCTCTATGGAGACTATATAAAATACAATTATTGTATTATTGTCTCTATCGAGACAATATAAAATACAAGTATTGTCTTTATTAGTGTCTCTATTATTTTTACAATTAGTGTCTTTATTATTGTCTCAAATTATTGCCTTTGTAAAGACAATATAGAATACAATTATTCTTTCCTCTCAATAGAAAATTGTATTTTTCCCTTTGTAGAGACTATAAAGGCTATTAGTTTCTTGAATCTAGTTTTAAACATTCAGGATTCTCAAATAGTGCACATTTATATCATTCATTAATTTGTATGATATTTAAAACAATACTTTAAGGAAAAGTAATCCACAATAATAAACACGTAACTTCACTAGTATCACAATATTACTATAATTATTTTCAACATTTTTATTTTATAAAATGCTTGGATAGTTGCTCCATGGGAAAAAATACATATCATACGTATGTCATAGTCATTATTAAATATTGGTGTGCTACATTTCCCAAACACTACATCTTCAAAAATTTTGATAGTGTCGCAAAGATGCCCCATAAATTAATTACAAATTATGAAGAAACTAGAATTTGTAAATTTAGAATTTCTTAGCAATGCTCCCTTTATCATTAAAAAATGGTCAACCAAAAGCACATCATACTCTTGATGTTTCTCTTGCAACTTACAATATACAAGACATCTATAAGTAAATAAAATATTAAATCAAAGAATATATTTAATGTAAACTTATGTAAAATGAATAACATATTACAATTTATCTACATTTTATAACTCGTGATGAAAGAATCCAAACCACCATCCTCATAAACATCTTGCATCAAATTCTACCAAGTTTCTCAAGATGACAAGTTTAAGGGTATATTGTATAGTTCTAGAATCCAACGATATGAAGAGATGACAAAGTTCGAAAGGAAGAGTTATAAAAATATTGAAATGTACCTATCATAGAAACTTATTAGAGATCATTGCTATCAATCCTCTTCCTTTTTGTCCTCTTTCTATGAGGCACTACTCTAATTGTTGATGTGGCATGCTCATTGCCACGTCCCCGATCCCCTTAGTGCCCTTTGAGTGATGGGCGAACAAGCCTGGTATTTTTTTTTCCAAAACTTATCCGCAACACTACTCTTTTTACACAACCGCAATTGTCTCTGCTCCGCAATTCCCTAATTCGTGATCCGCAAGTCAGAAGTCGGAAGGGAGAAATGCTCAAATCACAATGTCGAACAAAATATGGCTCTGATTGCCACATTCCGCAGTGCAGGAGTCAAAAAGTCGGAACGCCCAATTACACCAACTCGACGATTTATGCCTCTGAATTCTGCACTCTACATCCGCGATGCGGGAGCCAGAATGCCAGATCCACTATCTCAACGAAAATGGGCCTCTGACTTCCGCACTCTACATCCACGATGCGGGAGTCGAACAATCGGGATACCAATCACACCATTTCACCGAAAATGTGCCTCTCACTTCCTCACTCTGCATCTGTGAAGCGGGAGTCGGAAAGTCGGAACGCCAACTTCACTATCTCGTTGATTATGCGCCTCTGACTTCCGCTCTTTGCATTCGCGATGCGGGAGTCGAAAAGTTGGGACGCCAAACATACTGCGTCGAGTAAACGCGCCCCCGACTTTCGCACTCCACATCCGTAATGCAGGAGTCGAAAAGTTGGGATGACAAACATACTGCGCCGAGAAAACATGCCCCCGACTTCCGCACTCCACATCCGCTATGCGGGAGTTGGAAAGTTGGGACGCCAAACATAATGTGCCGAGAAAATGCGCCCTCGACTTCCGCACTTCGCATCCGAGACACAGGATTCAAAAATTCGGGACGCCAAAATACCCTACATTGTAGAAATGCACCCCTGACTTTCGTATTC
Source organism: Larix kaempferi (assembly GCA_027924585.1). NCBI lineage: Eukaryota > Viridiplantae > Streptophyta > Pinopsida > Pinales > Pinaceae > Larix > Larix kaempferi. The sequence continues at coordinate 15,919,444 of BSBM01000012.1, forward strand.
CGTAGTGTGGATTCAGAAGGTCAAGAGCTGGCCATACCCCTATTCGATCAACTTCCCTTCCCGATAACTTCTTCATCGATAGACCATATTGGGAAAACTTGGTACCGTTGAAAAGATCTTGGAGATCTCTATGCAATGGTGTGGACCCCTTCCACACCTAAGGAATTTGACCTTGCCTATTTTCCAACCAAAACGTTGCCCTGAATTCCATCAAAACCTCTTTACCCCACTGTCAAAAGCTGGAATCACTCTGCTAAGGCCCCTCCCTTGATCTGACCACAGAGGGGGCATGAACACATCAGGGGTGTCTAACTCATCCCCCAAGCTCATATGTTGAAGTACAAACCTTCCAATGAGGTGTGCAATGCATACCAACAGACATAAGGGAATTAAATCTTGGTTAATGCAAATCTTGGTTAATGCATCTACAACATGTAATACTACAACATATTAACACAAGCAAAATGATGACACAACAACAAATGAGTTGTCCTCATGGTTAGGCTCATATAAAGACTTCCTACAAATTACTTCCCTATGATCATTTCATTCAATTTGACTTGAAATAACACTTCAACCGAACATAGGAAATAACATCATTTAAGACCACAAAGAACACTTATCTTATAAGATGAACTATCCATGCAACTGGTTATGTGAGATAAATGTTCCACCCAACCATAGGTCTTTGTCTAGCCTATATTATTTCATCTAAGAGACCACCCCGAGCTGGGTTGTGTATCCATTAAGGAGGGATAAACATGCTCACTCACAACCATGGATTCACACACAAGCATGCTAAGCCAACACACAGTTGGGTTTATCAAGCATTTAGGAACAGTGGAGGAGGATGCTAAGCTAGTGAGATCAACCATAGAGCTACATGCCTCTCAATTCATACTCAGACATTCTGGGAACCCACAATACCTACCACACCCAACACTAGGAAGTATTCCCTTCACTGCCTCACAGTCCCTCAGGCCATACCTTCCCTCCAGTACTCTTCAGGGTGGGCATAGAAAGGTCCAAGAGGTTGGTTCCTTGAGACTCTATCCTTCACTGGGTTTATCAAGCAACCCTACCTTTGTTCCTATTCTTCTCTGTCATTTTCACTTGGATTTTCTTTCACTTTCTATGGCCAAATGACTCTATCCCGTAGCTGGGTTCTCGGCCACCAACACAGGGTTTTCTTCACGGTTGTTTGAGCATTTCACACATTGCAATTTTCCCTAGGGTTCAGGCCGATGGATCCCCTACTGGATTGAGCTTCCCACACGAATTTATGGGCAAGTTCAACACTCACAATTCGGGGTTTCTCATAATCACGATTTTCCTCTTCTCTCCGCTGCTCAGCTCTATGTTCTGCATACAAACTCCGATTGCTTCTTCCTAATGGAATGGGGATTAGGGAATACGAATTACCAGGGGTAGAGTGGCTTGTGGATAAAGGAAAATAGATCCCCATACCATGCCATCCTAAAATTTGGGATTTCCCACACTCCATCGACTTCATGAACAGTTTCTTCAACCACCTTCTGCAACATAATTAAATGTCATCAAGGGAGGTCAAAGGGTTCTAAGGGTGACATTTGGAATTCTGTGGTCCAATCCCACAACCCACTCACCTCTCCTTAGTGGATACACATGGCCCTTTTTTATTAGTTGCCTCTATTACCAGTTTCTTAGTATTTTATTGCAATGTTAATATTTACATCATTTACAATGTCCCATGGCTTAATAGGACATGGATGACAGAATATAAACTACTTTACTTTACATAAAAACCTAGCATCCACTAGCGGGCCTTGGCCTTGAGCTCCACGCTAGGGAAAAACATACATCGCATGTATACAATATTTACATTGAAAGCCAATATGTTCTAGGGGTCAAAATGGGGTATTACATTCCCCCCCCCCCTTAGAACAACACCGTCCTTGGTGTTCTCAAAACTGAACAAAAATGGGAATGCCTATCATGTTCCCATTTTGTCAACACCATGAAGAAGATCGAACCCCATGTATCCTAGTGACAGATTGAATTAATTAATTATTTAGGGGTTAATATGAGGCAATTAATTAATTAGGAGTGTGCATTTAATTTTATCCATAGTTTTCTATCCACTCGGAATAGGGTCAGTGCAAGCTAATGAGGGTCACTTTTGGTGCCTTGATGCAATAGAAAACTAAAAAAGCAGGCATCCCTCAACTTACTTGGATTTTTTGAGCTACTTACGCAAAATATCTTACATTGAGTAAAAAAGATGAAATGTAGGAAATTGAATCACGTTTCCGAATATATAACTTTTATGTATTGAAAATTTGCATAGCTATGTCAAGTTTCATTTTTCCTAACAGACACTTTTTAACAGACACTTTTTATTTTTTAGGTAGATGATAAGGTATATGTTTTTGTGGGTAGAGCCTTTGAGGGCCTAAATGATGGAATCAAGCTACAAAAATCGGCATGCATGTAGAGAACACATAGCACTTGTGTGCCATTATTTTTTGAAAATTAAATTAGTAATTTTATAATTTTTTTATAATTGTCTAAGTGATCAAACCTCGAAAATAGCACCTCTTTTGTGGGTAGAGCCTTTGAAGGTCTTAATGCAAAAATCTTGAAATGGGTTTTTCATAGAACGTGGAGGTTAGTGTCCTCTTGTGCACCATACAATTTTTTTTTGAAATGATTGAGAATTGAAAAAGTTATGGAAGAAACACTAACAGTGTGTTTCACGAGTTAAGGAGGTAGAACAGAAAAGAAATTGAAAGAAAATAGGAAAAATTAATATTTCAAAATAAAAGTTACATATTTGGAATCTGCAGAAAAAATGCTATTTGTGTCTAAGATTTCGTCAAAAATGACTTAGTGTAGCATATTGTAACGAGTGGCTAAGCACAGGATTCTCCAGAAACTGGAAGAAATACCCAATTAGCTTTGGTTTTTCATTAACATAGCACAGGTTTGGAATTACCGAAGCAAACTCCAAATCATACACATAGGATTATTGTTGACATGTGAGCATGTGACTCGGCCTGTTTAAATTCAAAAATATTGCCGCACTTTTAGATGTACATAACGCGTACGCGTTATATAACTACATAACACGTACACGTTATATAGTTAAAAAACGCGCTCACGTTATGCAAATCATAAAATACATGTTTAATACTTGAGAAAGAGGGGGTGTGGAAGACTCAAGGGAATTTTTGTTTAATATTTGAGAAGGGGTGGGGAAGGGTCAAGGGAATCTATGGTTAATATTTAATAAGGGTGGGGAAGGGTCAAGGGAATCTATGGTGAATATTTAATAGGGGTGGGAAAGGGTCAAGGGCTTAGAAGGATGTTGGAAGCTTGAGTGGGGAGAGATGAAGGGAATGAGAACATGATGGGCTACAGGGGGTGAAGGGAAGTGGAGCTTGAGAGCACTATTAGGAGTAGAATAGGTTCTGAAGAGGTATAGGGTTAGAAGTTGAAAGTGAGACTTGAGTGACAAGGGGGAATGGATGGGGGCAAGGGGGATGTGAGAGAGAAATAAAGAATACAAGGGGGGGGGAGACATAGAGCGAGGGAGGGAGAGGGACAATGGGGAGGAATGGATTTGGAGGGAGTGAGAGATATATGGGGATAGAACGAAATAAGAGATAGGAAGGGAGGGATAGAAAGTGTTGGTGGGAGACATGCAAAGAGTGGTGGCGATGGAGAGAGAGAGAGAGAGAGAGAATATGAGAGGAGGGGGAAGGGACATAAAGTGTGTGAGAGAGAGGGAGTGATGGAGAGATTGGGATAGGTTGAGGGAAAGATAACATGGGGGAGGGATAGAAGGTAAGAGACAAGCGATGAGAGAGGGAGGGAGAGAAGGTAGGGTGAGGGATGGAGGGAGAAAGGTGGAGATAGATATGGATGGAGGGGGGATGGGTTTGAGAATGGAAAGTGGCATAATGTGTGTGTATGTGTGTGTGTTTGAGAGAGAGAGAGAGAGATTGATGGTTGGGGAGAGAGAGACTAGAGGGAGTTGTGAGCATCATATTCTCCATCAGCATCATATTCTTCATCATCATCATCTTCATGACCATCATCGTCATCATCAACATCTTCATCATCATCACCATAATCATCATCATCATCATATTCCTCATCAAATCAACACCTCCATCATCATTATCATGATCTTCTGAACATCATCATGATCATCATCTAAACATCACCATCACCATCATCATCAACATCTTCATCATCATCACCATCACCATCATCATCAAAATCTTCATCGTCATCACCATCACCATCTTCATCATCATTGTCATCTCTAGGTTCCCCATCAACATCAACATCTCCATCACCATCATCTTCATCATCATCATCATATTCATCACCATCATCATCATCATAAACATCTTCATCATCATCACCATCATCATCATCATCTTCCTTGAATCAGATCAACATCTCCATCATGTCACCATCATCTTCTTCATCATCATCATCATCATCTGAACATCACCATCACCATCACCATCACCATCACCATCATCATCAACATCTTCATCATCATTACCATCACCATCATCATCAACATCTTCATCGTCATCACCATCATCATTATCATCATTGGCATTTGTAGGTTCCTCATCAACATCTCCATCAACATCATCTTCTCCATCATCATCATCTTCATCACCATCATCATCAGCATTAACATCTTCATCATCATCACCATAATCATCATCTTCATCGTCATCAGATCAACATCTCCATCATCATCATCTTCTTCATCATCTTCACCATCATCATCATCATCATCATCATCTTCATCGCCATCTCCGTCATCTTCAACATCTACATCATCATCACCATCACCATCATCATCATCTGCATGACCATAAACATCTTCATCATCATTGTCATCTCCCCCTTCCTCATCAATATCTCCATCATCATCATCATCATCATCATCACCACCACCATCTGAACATCACCATCACCATCATCGTCAACATCTTCATCATCATCACCATCATCATCATCATCATCATCATCACCATCACCATCATCATCAAAATCTTCATCGTCATCACCATAACCATCTTCATCATCATTGTCATCTCTAGGTTCCCCATCAACACATCTCCATCGTCATCATCTTCTTCATCATCATCATCTTCATCACCATCATCATCGTCATAAACATATTCATCATCATCACCATCATCATCATCATCTTCCTCATCAGATCAACATCTCCATCATGTCACCATCATCTTCATCATCTTCATCATCATCATCATCATCATCATTACCAACACCATCATCATCAACATCTTCATTGTCATCACCATCATCATTGGCATCTGTAGGTTCCTCATCAACATCTCCATCATCATCATCTTCTCCATCATCATCATCTTCATCACCATCATCATCAGCATCAACATCTTCATCATCATCACCATAATCATCATCTTCATCGTCATCAGATCAACATCTCCATCTTCATCATCTTCATCATCATCATCATCATCATCAACAACAACATCTTTATCATCATCACCATCATCATCATCATCTTCCTCATCAGATCAACATCTCTATCATGTCACCATCATCTTCATCATCATCATCATCATCATCATCATCATCATCCGAACATCACCATCACCCTCATCATCATCATCTTCATCATCATTACCAGCACCATCATCATCAACATATTCATCGTCATCACCATCATCATTGGCATCTGTAGGTTCCTCATCAACATCTCCATCATCATCATCTTCATCACTATCATCATCATCATCATTGGCATCTGCAGGTTCCTCATCAACATATCCATCATCATCATCTTCTCCATCATCATCACCATCATCACCATCATGATCTTCTGAACATCATCATGATCATCATCTAAACATCACCATCACCATCATCGTCAACATCTTCATCATCATCGCCATCAGCATCATCATCAAAATCTTCATCGTCATCACCATCACCATCACCATCACCATCTTCATCATCATTGTCATCTCTAGGTTCCCCATCAACACAACATCTCCATCATCATCATCTTCATCATCATCATCATCTTCATCACCATCATCATCATCATCAACATCTTCATCATCATCACCATCATCATCATCATCTTCCTCATTAGATCAACATCTCCATCATGTCACCATCATCTTCATCATCATCATCATCATCATCATCATCATCATCCGAACATCACCATCACCATCATCATCAACATCTTCATCATCATCACCATCATCTTCATCAACATCATCATCTTTATCATCTTCATCTGGATCATGATCATCTTCATTGTCATCACCCTCCTCCTTATCATCATCTTTATTATCTTCATCCACATCATGATCATCTTCATTGTCATCACCCTCCTCCTCATCATCATCTTGTGCACTTATGCACTTAGGGATTAATGTTTAGACGACGGTCTAAAGGCCTTTATGGGGGAGGGGCTCTAGGAACAAGGTAAGACAGAGAGGGCAGGGGGGAGGGATAAAGGAATAGAGGGTTAGTGATTAAGGGAGAAGAAGGGAGAGAGTGCTATAGGGAGGGATAATAACGAAGATAAAGAGAAGGTGGGGAGATGGAGAGTGGGGTGGTAGAGACATGGCTGGAGTAAGGGAGAGAAAGAAACATGTAGGGAGGGATGTAGGGAGAATGAGGTACAAATATTTAGAAAGAGATAGGGGGTATCTAGGGATTATTGGGAGAGAGCTAGGGGGTATTAAACCATACAAAATATTTGTCCCCACACTAAAAACATTTGTTTTGTATGTAACCATATAGATTATTAGTTTTCTTTTGATTTTGTTCGTTGCCCTAGCCGTGCACCTAACCTATTTATTGTGCTTGACTATATCGCGTACGCGTTTTTGCACTACATATCGCACACGTGTTTTTCCTTTATATAACGCGTGCGCATTTTGTAACTCAACAAATAGTGGGCTGTTCCTGTCCGAGAGCAACTTCACTCTATCCGAGCCAAAACAACAGTCCCGCGATTTTTCGAACAGTACGAGCCCACCATTGGAAATTCTCACATTATACACCAACTCCATCATTTTTTTTAATGCAGGTGCAGCATTGAGGACATCTTTCATGGTTGCTCAGTGTGGTGTTGGGTTATATGGCCATATTTGAAGAAAATAATCAGCAAGCTTGAAGAATCTCCAATTGAATAACACCAAAGATAAGGCCTTTGAAAGATTCATTTTGCCTATATTTGAGGAGCACACAAGATAAGATATCAAGCTTCAAGACCAACAAGGAAGAACAAGGAAGAACTTCCATTTGCTTATTATTGAAGAGCTTGTAATTGAGGAGCAACAAAAGCAAACTATATTGAATTGATCATTGTGGTGATGGGGAATGCACGTAACCGAGTAAACAAATCAACAAGGAAGAAGAGACCTCAAGAAGCCATTGAAGAAGAGAAAGAAAAGAAAAGAATATACATGATGAATCGGAGGCTTTCTTTGGAAACTAATCCAAATCCAATTGTAGAGGATACCACGGTTCATCCTATTAATCCACAACAAGAGGGACCTTCAATTTCCACAATAGTTGTTGAACAAGCACCCCATGGAAGTAATCAAGAAGCAAAACGTAAGTGCTCATTAGGGGATGTTTCAATTCCCACTTCAAGTGAAAGTGATAAGTTACCATCTCAAGATGAAGCTCACGAAGAAACACCCAATTTGCTATCCGGATGTGGTTATACAAGCGATGAAGTCAGAGAGGCATTGGACATTTTGCCTACTGTTGAAGAAGAGAATGTTATCCACACCATCGATGAGGATGTTGGACTTCCACAAGGGGATGTTGGAATTCCACAGACCATCGATGAGGATGTTGGACTTCCACCATCCAACTACCAGGAAGAGAATGAAGGACACCAAGCTACTACTGAAACGCTAGAGCGTCTTGGTGATGCGCTACATGGTACAATTCCAAACCCCTTACCTCCATTAGCAAGCACACGTCAAAGAACTCCGAAGCATATACAAGTTGATGAAAGTCTTATGAATTCCATTGAAGGTACACTATATAAACGTAGTATTGCTTATCAAACTCAACAAATACTTGATAAATATTTTGTTTCTAAATGTGATGGAGATAAATGTAAATTATTTTTATCATTGTTAAAATCTAGGAGCATGAATGTTGTTAGGAAAAAGTTAGGGATAAAGATGATAAAGAATTCTGAACCAAGTTCTCATATAGTTAAAAGCCTAGTAGATGCATTTGGTAAAATTGGTAAGAACACACGTTCAAAGGACCGCATTGCTGCTTGTCGTGTGTTGTCACAAGCAATTGCAAATAAGAACACCAGGCCCCTTCGTATTCTCAGGCCTACATCCGATCTAGTTAATTTGAATGTAAAAACCCTCCGTAGGTATTCTATTAGAAGAGAACATCTTGACACAACCGATCAGACAAATTTTTGGGCCTTTGTTGGTCAGTTGCCACGTCGTGACATGAAGCTAGTTGATGCAGTAAAGGGACTAGTGCACAGTTTTTGGCATGATCACACAAGGCCTTCTTCAAACCAAAAGGATGTACTAAAACTAAGAAGGGGTTCAAAGGATCGTGAACCACATACTAAGCATCTTCTTGATATAACACAAACAGAACTTTATGAGAAATTTAGGATTGAGCATAGACAATTGAACTTGGGGAAAAGATCTTTTGAGAAATGTAAGCCATGGTATGTTAGAATAAATACTCTTCGTAACACTTGTTGTTGTAGATACCATGTAAAATATGAATATTACTATGAAACATTTTTGTACATTCGTCGTGTGTTGCATACTAACATTGTGCAGGATTGATCCATGACAATACCACTGACTTCATCAAGAGAATTCATTCATAGCATCATGTGCAATAGGCCCGAGGGGCAAACATACTATGCAAAATCTTGTTTGGATGGAACATGCTCCAACTGTGCTGGAATGGCATTATTGAGCCAATGTATGCACGAGAATGGAGACCGTGAATTTGGGAAAATGGTTACATACATGAAAAGTTTCAAATATATCAACATGAAATAGTCCCAGGGAAAGAAAGCAAAAAAATACAATTGGTGACATCTCAGGTATGCATTTATATATATAAAATTATGTTGTAACGGTTACATTTCAATCCTTACTTACAACAAAAAACTGACATTGAGATCATTTTGTGTCACCAGGTACAAGTTAGTGACTTCATCAAGGAATTTATTGAAAAGACACATCAATATGTTCAACATGTCCACGTGGCACGATGGCAGGATGAGAAGTTTAGAATATACAGAGATACATTTCCCCTTGGTACTATACTTTTAGTTGTTGATTTTGCCGAGAACTACACTCTGCAACCTCAAAATGAGATCCAAAGTCAGTATTATCACTCTGAGTAGGTTTCCTTGATGGTCCATATCACATATAGGCATGGCCCAAATAGCACTAAAGAGAAAAGAGAAATTCTGAAGGAATATCACTTCTACATAAGTGATGATAAGTGCCACGACTTCCACTATGTACGTCATTGCTTCATCATGTTCTATGATCACTTGAAAGGAAGGAACATACAGATGGATCGACACTGGATTTGGTTTGATGGGTGTGCTGGTCAGTTAAAAAATGCACGCATATTTCAGTGGTTGTGTTCATTGCATAAAAACTACAAAGTGCCACATATGTGGAACTATTTTGAGACTGGGCATGGTAAATGAGAGCATGATGGAGCCAGAGCATGTGTCAAAACAACCCTACGAAGAGAGGAATTGAAAGTATCTACAGAATATACTATTCTAAATGCTCAATCTTCAGTCAGGTGGTGCACGTCATTAATGGGAGAGGAATCAGCTATGCGAGTAGAATCCACAAAAAAGAGACATGTGGAGATATTTTTTGGGGAGGTGGTAGACATAGATCGTTCACATGCATGGGAATGCAAGACTGTGCCTGGGACTCGTGGCTTTCATTCGGTTCGAAGCTCTGATAACCCAGTATTTGAAATTTGGACCAGAAAACTCGCTTGTTTTTGCCCGCCTTGTTGTGATGGTGACTGGGATGGGTGTGAATCATTGGATTGGGTTGATGGATGGGATCGCATATCACTTCCACTTGATCAGCGTGCAATTGTTGAGTTAACTCCGTTGGAAGAAGACCAATCATCTATTTCTGCAGATTTTGATCATGTCTCGGACCTTGTACAACCTGGTATGATGCATTTCCTTAACATTTTTTGTTTGTTTACGTAGTCTTCAAATGCACATTAATGGCCTTGTATCACACGAAAAATATTTTGATCATATACCTACAATCATATAATGCAGGGCACATATACGCAGTGATTGCCTCAAAAGATACTGAATGGGGTGATGAATACTGGTTGGCACGCTGTATAGATGGAAAGCAAACCCTCATTATGTCCATGACTGACAATGAAAACAACCACTTTCCAACTGGGTCTATGGTTGTTAAAGGTGAATACTTGACACAGGACAACAATGGAAGAAAGAAGGGTGGATATGTTTACAGGGATTACAAACCAGGTGCAAGTGTGTATCACTTTACCAACTTAATCATTGGCACAAACCTTCAGGTACAAACAATGCCTAGTCGAAATACATCGAAGGTACGCTACTTTTTACCGGATACAGAGCATGAGAGACTAATGGAGACCATCAGTATAAGAAATGATCCGGAGGGATTGGTTTTATGATAATAGGTGGGATCTAGCATGATGAGGTATGTTACATACTTTTAATACTATACTATTTCTACTATTTGTAATTGAATATTGATATATGCTCAATTTTCACATGTATGTTTCATATGAATATGTCAATTTTGCGTTCTTGATATGCCAAATTTACGTTTACGTTGTTTATAAATATGCCAAAAGTTCTCTTGTATGTCAAGTTTATGAATATGCCATTTTTTACATATGATCAGTAAACCATAAAATTATATTATGTTCATCATGTTGGTTATTGGCTTCACCCAACAAAATTAATTCAATTCATGCTCACTATATTAAACAATACATCTATATTAAATTTAATTCATGTCTTGTTAAATATTTCATAATGAATTAGCTATTTGAGAGCACCACCTTAGACCAAGCCATCATCATCAACATCTTCATCATCATCACCATCATCATCATCATGGACCTGCAAAACCCTAGTTTCCAAAGTGTCTAGGCAGGTTCGGGCTGGGAACACTAGCCATACCCGCCCGGTGGATGATTTTCTAAAGTTGACTCCCGTGTACAAAAATTGCACACCCCCACACTAAGAAAAACCCTAGTTTCCAAGATGGACCTGCAAGGTGACACATGGGCCACCAGGTACGAGGGGAGGGGCACCCCTGGCACTATCCCGGTGTGCTGAATCCAACGGAGTCGACGGTTTGTCGATCCGAGCCACGGTCTTCATTCTATGGCTTGTCCCGTCTCGCTGCCAGAAGGCCTTCAGGGACACATGTTGGATACCTACCGGGGGCATAGAACTCCAACTGTGCAACAAAACAGGGTTCCAGGGAGTCCTGCAGGTGTGTCTAGGCAGGTTCAGGCTAGGAACACTAGCCATACTTGCTCGGTGGATGATTTTCCAAAGTTGACCTCCGTGTGCAAAAATTGCACACTCCCACACTGAGCAAAACCCTAGTTTACAAAATGAATGTACAATGAAGCCACTGGGCCATGGGGAGACAAGGGAGAGGGCCCCCTAGAGGTAATCGCACGCCAAGAGACCAACGGATTCGACGGTTCGTAGGTGCGACGTCCGGTTTCCGAGTTATGTCGAGTTGCAAGTCGCATGAAAATGCCGTTCAGGGACACTTGGTGAATTTCCGTCCGGGAGCCAAAAAGTAAACAGAGCAGGAAGATTGCGTGCCGTTGGCTCCTACAAGTGTGTGTGGGCAATGCCGACGTGGGAAAACTGCCAACACTGGCTTGGGGGAGGTTTTTGCAGATTTGACCCACCAATGCGAGATTGCATGCAATTAAACTGAGCAAAACATTATTTTACGAAATGAATGCACAATGAAGCCACTAGGCCATGGGGAGACGAGGGAGAGGGCCCCCTAGAGGTAATCGCATGCCAGGAGACCAACGGAATCGACGGTTCATCTCTTCAACGTCCGGTTTCCGATTTATGTCGAGTTGCAAGTCGCATGAAAATGTCGTTCAGGGACATTTGGTGAATTTCTGTCTGGGAGCCAAAAAGCAAACGAAGCAAGAAGATTGCATGCCGTTGACTCCTGCAAGTGTGTGTGGGCAATGCCAATGTGGGAACACTTCCAACACTAGCTTGAGGGAGGTTTTTCCAGATTTGACCCACCAATGCAAGATTGCATGCAATTAAACTGAGCAAAACCCTAGATTACGAAATGAATGCACAATGAAGCCACTGGGCCATGGGGAGATGAGGGAGAGGACCCCCTAGAGGTAATCGCACGCCAGGACACCAATGGAGTTGACGGTTCATCGGTCCGACGTCCGGTTTCCGAGTTATGTCGAGTTGCAAGTCGCATGAAAATGCCGTTCAGGGACACTTGGTGAATTTCCATCCGGGAGCCAAAAGGAAAATGGAGCAGGAAGATTGCGTGCCATTGGCTCCTACAAGTGTGTGTGGGAAATGCCGACGTGGGAACACTGCCAACACTGGCTCGGGGGAGGTTTTTGCAGAGTTGACCCACCAATGTGAGATTGCATGCAATTAAACTGAGTAAAACCCTAGTTTACGAAATGAATGCACAATGAAGCCATTGGGCCATTGGGAGATGAGGGAGAGGGCCCCCTAGAGGTAATCGCATGCCAGGAGACCAACGGAGTTGACGGTTCATCGGTCAGATGTCCAGTTTCTGAGTTATGTCGAGTTGCAAGTCGCATGAAAATGTCGTTCAGGGACACTTGGTGAATTTCCGTCTGGGAGCCAAAAAGCAAACGGAGCAGGAAGATTGCGTGCCGTTGGCTCCTGCAAGTGTGTGTGGGCAATGCCAATGTGGGAACACTACCAACACTGGCTCGGGGGAGGTTTTTGCAGAGTTGACCCACCAATGCAAGATTGCATGCAATTAAACTGAGCAAAACCCTAGTTTACGAAATGAATGTAAAATGAAACCACTAGGCCATGGGGAGACGAGGGAGAGGGCCCCCTAGAGGTAATCGCACACCAGGACACCAACGGAGTTGATGGTTCATCGGTCCGATGTCCGGTTTCTGAGTTATGTCAAGTTGCAAGTCGCATGAAAATGCCATTCAGGGACAATTGGTGAATTTCCGCCCGGGAGCCAAAAAACAAACGGAGGAGGAATATTGTGTGTTGTTGGCTCCTGCAAGTGTGTGTGGGCAATGCCGACATGGGAAGATGTCCACCAAGAAGATTTATTGAAATGTAATCCATTTTATAATTTAAGCCACTTTTAAATATTTGAACTTCCATATTATTTTTGAAAGAGTAGAATATTTCAAGTGGTTAATATTTTGAAAAATGAAGAACTTCTTTTTATGGTTATTTCGGAGAAGAATTGTTGAAGAATATGCCACAATAAATTTGCATACCATTGCCTTTGACTTTTAGTGAAAATGAGTTACATTCAAATCATGAAAAGCACCTTTTGTTTTAGTAGCATCCACCAACTATTTCTTTTTAATAATTATATTATAATAAAATAATATAAAACACAATTTTAAATACGATACAAGAAATAAAAAAGAGCTCCCATTACCTTTTTAGCAAAGTCTACTTTATATTACAAACTCTACTATCCTCTGAATCGCCCATGTTCTCTCGAGACTCAAACTACTTTATAAGCAGGTGGTATGCTCTCTTCCACAGACAACAACGACATATTAACTAGCAATTTCCCTAGAATGTGCAATGGGTGTGCATGAGTGAGTTCGTTGAAACCTTGAAAAACGTTGTATTGCATTTAGTTTGATTAAATTACATGAGCAAGAACTTTGACATAACTTGTAATGATCATCCAAAATCACAAATTTTAATTAGATACCAATTAGTGCATGCATGTAGTGAGTTCGTTGAAACCTTTAAATATAATAGTTTGTTCTTTTGACATAGCACATTCATGAATAATAGATAATCCACACAAATCAATACATTAGATTGACACAAGAACACGTGGAAACCGAAGAACAAATACAAAGTGAAATGTATCATTCATTTATAAGTGAAATGTATCATTCATTTATAAGTGAAATGTATCATTCATTTATAGGTGAAATGTCAATGTGCATGTCTCCAAAAGTACATGTATCCAAAAGTACATATATATCCAAAAGTGCATGTCTCCAAAAGTACATGTATATCCAAAAGTAAATGTATCCAATGAAGTCAATGTACATGTCTCCAAAAGTACATGCACAATAAATTCAATGTACATGTCTCCAAAACTGAATGTATCGAAAAGTACATATATATACAAAAGTATCCAAAAGCACATATGTCCAAAACTATCCAAAACTATCAAAGCCACATGTACATGTATCCAAATGTACATATATCCCATAAGACACATCAAAACTCAAGCTTCCTCTTGTTCTTTCCTGACATTGATCCTCTAGGCACATCTCTAGGATCATTGTGCGTCTCTGGATCCTGCAAATTAAATATCAATTGTTAAATTCAACTAACTATGTACACTAATACATTAGCTCAACAATTAACTCAACAATTATCAACTGGTGCATGGAAAGTGCATGAAACACTTGGTCACTGAAGGACATCTCACCTCAACTGACAAAGGAGATTGCGTTGCTTGTGTAGCAGATGGAGCCGTTGGTTGAACATCCAGGATGGTCAAAACAGGGGGGCTAGGAACTGCTCCTGCTGGTGGTGGCTACAATGAAAAAATGTTGAAATAGTTACATACCTGTGTGTGATCAGTTGCCATTGCAGATGCGGCACTGACTGCTGCATCAACCATCGATGCGAGGTTTTCAGTAGACAACTCAGGTTCCTGATGCAGTAAACATGCAATTCAAACATTAACAAAAACAATTTATGCACTGGATTTCAAGTTAAACAACAAATATCATCGAAGGATATACATTACCATGGTGTGAGTAAGCCCATGGTCGTGGGCAGCTGGAGTCTTTCTAGGAGTAGAACGCCTCACATACACACGACCCTTGTTCACGAATGGCCTGGAGGGAGATACAAATCCAGGCAATGGTCTAGATGTCTCGGATGGTGCCTATAGTCAGCAAGTGTTCATGTAGTTAGACATGCATGATTCAACAAACAAACATGTATTTAAAAAATGTCATTTTTAATTGTTTACCTAGAGCCCAGATGTTTCATGGGACGGTATGACCATGGGTGCTACCTCCACATTACCTTGTCCCAGTGAAGGATCTGCCATCTTCAAGTTTAATAATTGTAAATATTAGATCGTAGATAGCATTAGTGAACTAAAATGTAAAGTATGTGGAAATTAACAAATTAACAAGTATTAAAAAACTGAAATTTTAAAATGTTTACCTCGGTGTGAGATACGGCAATATGTGCTATATAAGATGGGCCTACCAAATGGGTAGCATCATGCCCCCCTGTAGAGTCTGGAACATCCGGCTCTAGGGCGTCGCTACAGGCATAAAGCATCAACTGCAAGTTCACAAAATTAATATATTAGCTCAAACTATATATATGTGTACAAAGACGAAAATAAATGAAGAATTTATTACAATTAGCCATCAACATACCTCTCTAAAAAACCCACTGAAGGAAACATTTGAGGCAAGACCATAGCAGGGATGACCACATGATGTGCACTCGTGAGGATCAGTACTAGGATGGGGATGTGTTGATGGTCCTACACTAGTGGATGGTCTTGATGGTCCTACACTAGTTGATGGTCCTGCATGGTGACGAGCTGGTGTATGTACCACACCAGGGACAGATGTCCCTTTATCACCCATATGTTGAACCATAGTGCCATGGCAAACAACTGCCCGTGCCAAACTCAAAAATGCATCCCGTGTCTACGGAATAATACGATGTGCAGGTGGGACATCTGGCCCAGGCAACTGCCTGTGAGGTGCAGGGATAGGGCGATCCTAGTCTCGAAGCCTCGCATTGGATCGGTTTTGGGGCATCCCCCCACCGATCCCCTGAAACTGCAAGATGTCAAAATAGTTAACGTGTTTATGCAACACAAACTCTGCGTACATCTTTCGAAGGAAATATAAGGGAATTTCCCTATTGTTGTGTGGTGGCATATCAAAAACCATGTACCATCTGTCCATCCAGTTATCAACAAATGGTTGAAACGTGCACCAATCAATGGAGATATGCATCCTGTTTTCATTTGGGATTTCCCCCGTCCGAGGGTCCCTAAACAATGCAAATATGAGCTCTTTGGATATTTTCAAATTTTTTATTGCATTGTAGTCTAGCCCATCAGCATATTGTTGTCTTTTTCTTTCTCTATATGATGTAATATCATATAGTACATTGGTAGACTGTGAAATGGTGTCAACAATTGCATCCAAGGTTGATGCAAGCGAGCGGCGAATCCTGTCACCACCACTAAAAGATGCACTTATGCCCCTCAAGTGGGCAAGCTCAATCAGTATCTCAGCATTGGTGTCCATAGCCGCACCTGCAATAAAGACATTAATACGAAAATCATTAGAAACATATACATGGTATATAATGACGTCTCTTCAAAATTGAAAATGTATTAAATCAAACTCAAGTAAGCAATTTAATGGCATTCACTTACATACATTTAAAACTTAAAATTAAACATTTAACAATTAAAAAGTAAGTTAGTCAGATTGGCAGAGAGGAGGAGGAGGAGGAGGAGGATCAGGGCAGTGATGAGTTTGTTGATTCAGGCATGGTGAAGGACTATTGAGTCATTGACAGATGAGATTCTTCCATCTTGATCCACTCCTTTTTTGTATTTACTATTAGACTATTAGACTATTAGTCTATTAGTCTATTTGGCATTTGCCAGTGCCCAGTGGCATTCCGACATCTATGTAATACATTTTGATTCTGATGACTTAATGAGAAATATGGTTCCGATTCTCTGACATGCATCTATGTGTCTCAATGTCTCGTTGTGATTTGTGATTGTGAATGAAAAATGTGTTGTGATTTGTGAATGATCTAATTTCTATTGAATATTTCATATTTGTAATTGTAAATGTAATTTCTATTGAATATTTCATATTTGTAATTGTAAATGTAATTTCTATTGAATATTTGTAATTGTAAATGTTAAATTTTATTGGATCTATATGTCTATATTTTTAAATTTTAATATATTTTAAAATATATTAATTCCGGGGGTCACCGTGTCCTACGTGTCCTAATTCCGGGGGTCACCGTGTCTAGTGGGGACACTCGTGTCCCGTGTCCTCGTGTCGGGTGACTTAGATGGATACATTGTAGAAAGGGGGGAGTTCTATTTTTTTCAATTTTTGGTTGGATTAGGAATTTTTGAGTTTTTGAAAAGGGATTCATTTTAATTATTCACTCATCTTGGTTGAGGGAGATGTGAATTTAATTAGAGATTGGGTTATTCCCAATTTTATCAATACTACAAAACTATGTTGTTTTAAACAATAAATAATAGTAATTTAGGTTAAGAAATGACAAAAAAATGGTATGGGTGAATGAATTACCTGATTAGATGACAATCCACTGGTGAATTTGCCTCCCCTCCAGCTAAATCGAGCTCCACCGATACTTTAGGGCACACAAACCATCCTCGTCCAGGGTCTATTTCGCGTTTTTGATGCGTGAGCCCTGCGGGTGGTCGGGAATCGTCGAGATTGTGTATTTAAATTGATTTTAGATTTCAATAACACGTACACGTTTTGTAACTACATAACGCGTACGCGTTTTGTAGTTCTATAACCCGTACGTGTTATGGTTACCTATCCTACATGTCCAATGACATGTCAGGCTCAAGTCTTACCATGGTAGGTGCTAAATATCATAAACGCGTTATGTTTTTATGTATCAGGAACAAATTTTGAAAAAGTAGCATTGCATCTAAAGTGACCCTCATCTTCTTGCACACACCCAATAAAGTATTTATGGTGCATTTAATATTTTATTATTATGCAGAATAAATGGAGAAAATGCTCCACTAGGGTGCATTAGTGGATAAGGTTGGAGGTGTGACTTGAGGAAGAAGTCAAGTAAAGCACATGAGTCCAAAAATGATGCCAAAAATGAGAAAAGAGGAATATTTCAGGAAAAGCAACATAAATCCAGAAAGCAAGATAAAACAGGAAAAGCATGAAAGTTTGAACAGAAGGAAAGTTTAGAAAAGAAGGAAAGTCAGAAAAAGAAGGAAATCCAAAGCAAAGCAAAGCAAGGAAGGAAAGAAAGCTTTCCTCATCCACTCAAGGAAGGCTCATTCCTAAAGGATATTTTCTTACAAAGTAATCCAAGTCTCTAAATAATTCCAAGAGCACCAAATTCACATCTTTTGTTAGTATGAGAAATTTTATGTATGCATTTGTGCATCTGAGGCTTGGGAGATGTGCCCCTAGCCAAGCATGGGAGATGTGCCCCAAATTTCTGTGAGAGGATGATGGAATTCATCCATTATCACTGAGTGTATTTTCAAGTACTGAATCTGATCAGGTCGAATTGAAGTTCAGAATCATCATCACCAAGTTCAGAGATCGAATCCTCCCTCCTTCTTGAGTTCTACAACTAGTTTCTTATGTACAAGAAGGGAGATCTTTCTATCACTTTATGGGAGGCATCTTGGCCTATTTATGATTTAATAATAGAGTATGTAATTTTCTTCTATCGATATATTCAATAAAAATTACATAACTCTAATTTATTCTCCAATTTATGTACCCCTTCGAGATTTAGCTAGAATTTGACTAGATTTCAGTGTATGATTCATAAGTCAATGAGTATAAGTCCAAATGAATTCATTTATATTCCTGGAGTTAGATAACATGTAATATGTCATAATACAACCCTTGTTTCAGAAATGAGATTGCCTCTAAACACTGTTTGGGACAAGGAAAATTTTAGGAGCGAAATTTGGCCCATGGGAGAAATTTAAGGAGTTTCCAATTTTGGTTGGACGAATTTCTTATATAGTAGTGATTTTTTAGCATTATTTTGATTCACCCAAATTTTTTTGGGAAAAAAAATGGTGTAAGAGGATTAGCCCACGTTTATTTACAAGGGAAAGGGTGATTTTTTGAATTTCACCCATGAAATTTGATCTCCCATATTCCCTTCGCCCCAATTTTCAAGAATACGGATTTGTTCCTTGCAATTTCGCCTTCCTCATCTAGTTTGAATCAAGCTTGCATCTCCCATTCGCCCCAAATTTGTGGAATGGGAATTTGTTTTGGACCTTATCGCCCTGATTTTATAGAATAGGAGTTACAGGGATGATTGTTATCTATTTAGAGTGGTAGAACCTAATATTCTAACTGGTTTTGCATATGCTTGGTTATAATCTTACCAAATGTGGGAGACTTGCCAAAACTATGCATCTTCTTGTTCATGAAGTGGTAGAATTCGAATTTCAGCTCGGAAACCTACTCTCCTTGGCTATGTGTTCTTACTTTAGAAGTTGTCTCAGCATTCCTCACGGTATTATTCTTCATTTTACAGCCACATCAACCATTGCCAATATTACATGGGGATATAGCAAGATTTAGGTTAATTCATTATTCTGTGATAATTTGTGGGCAACAAATAAAGCCTCTGATTTAGCCGGCAGGCACTCAATAGCAAAGAAGACTTCCAATTGGTTAGCTTTTACCCTAAGCTCCTCCATCCACTATTTATTTCTCTTTGACTATGTGGATTTAACTTTTAAGAGAAAATATTGTATGGGCTCTTGTCAACTAGATCTACCTCTCATTTTTTAAGAAACATAAGTTTTTTTTTAACAAGAAAATAAAATATTTGTAACTTTTTAGAAAAACTTCATTTTTATTCATTGTTGCATTATTCATTTGCATAACTACTAGAATCACCATGTAAGAGCTAAGAATCCTCCCATTGTAAATATTCTTAAAATCATGGTGGAGATTACTCTTGGACAACAACACATATTTTCTAGTTTTGTTATTGGCATTCCAATGCTTCTTCCAAGAGATCTCACTGTACTAAACTAAATATGAAGTTGACTTTGACTTGTCAGCATCCAACAACAATGAATGGATGGATGATGGATTATTCCTGGGTATAATTTCTCTCAGGATTCGAGACTACATATGTTTCTCAGAATATCAAAAAATCAATTTTCTTATTTTCAAATATTTTAAATTACTTTAGACACCATGGATACACAACAAGAAAGAGGCAGAGCTCTTAACTCAAAAGCCAAAATTTATTCAAATGCTAACTGATAACTAGCCCAAGCACATAGACGATTCCATTCCAATTATTTGGATGATTTTGGTTCCTTTTCCAAGTATCTGAGAGCAAGAGCCACTCACTAAAAATTGTCCATTGTCATAATGATGGATGTCTACAGTCTTAATCATTATTTCATATTACCTTTAGAAGGGAGTCCCCAAGCATTGGCCATTGAATCTCCAAATCTGCTCTAATGGTTACTCAATAATCTTGCTATAAGGGATACCTGAAATCTAAAGGTGAAAACATGAGATATCCCTATGCACAAGAAAGGCATCCCATTGAATGTTCATAAGGGATTTGTCTACTATGTAACATAGTATGGGAATTGATTCTACAATGGCTTGATATTTGTGAAAATTTTAGAAAAAGTTGGCCTTGGCTATTCTTTCTAAAACAAGAAGGCCATGGATCATATAACCATAGATGTATTTCTAGATGAGTTCCCCTTTAAATGGAGATGAAAGTTCTTGGGAAGGTTGATAAACGAGAGCACAAATATTAGAGTCATTTCTATGGGATTTGACTACAAATTTCCACATTGATGGGTACATCATCTAGTATGAGGTTGATATTTTTTATCATGAACTATTTGAAGATGAGTTTTGGAGTCAAAGTAGGAATTTCAAAAAAAAATCACCCGTCAATTGTGTTGGTTTTGACACTATATATGGAATGTTTTACGATTTCTTTGTTTTATTTGATGGCTAGTTTGAAATATAGATTGTAATTGACGAGCAAAATGGGTGGGCATTTCTCCTGTCAAATTCCAACCCTGGTTGGAGTCAATGAGGTGAGGGAATATAAAGTAGACATGCATTGTTTATAAGCATTCCCAAAGACATTATTAGTTATGTGCTATAACAAGTATTATCCTTGAGCATATTTTAGATGTCTACTGTTGTCTAGATGCAAAGATGATTCATGAGAAAAGTAGATAGATACGTGTTGACCATTGGCTGATGGTAAGAGTATTACTTCTATTAGTTGGTTGTATCTGTTAGCACATAATTTTGTCTTGCAACTAAGAAACTCTTCTTCCTCATTATTAAAAGAGTATCTACAAGCCTACATAAATTGGGCAAGTGGTATTTGGATGAGGCTATAAACGTTGGTTAATAATAGATTGAGGTGCACTATCATATCAAAAGTATCACATTTTTTTCAAAAGTTGTAGCAGTTGTAAGACCATTACCATAGTTGGAATGGTTGGAAGATAAATAGAAATAAACTCTTTTATTATATAAGAAAGGTGGGACTCCAATTAACCGAGGTGTTGAGCTACCCCAAATCACCTATTTTTCTATTTTAATTTAAGAAAGCAATTACACAAAAATATGGAGAGATTTGTCATGTGAGACAATTAAAAGGGCATTAAAAGGGCATTGGGAGATATTGACATGGTTGTTGGTAATTTTTGCAATAAAAGTTTGAGAGATTATTGTAGCCTTATGGGGCCATTTAGTTTACAAAATACCATGAGTCCCACGTGAATGATTCATTACTTCATTTGTATAACGTGTCCTTCTTTCTTTATTAATTTTCTTAAGTTTTTCCATGCCTCCTTTCCTTCTGTATATTTGTATATTTATGCAGCCTTTTTCTTATTTTCATATTCAATAGAAGATTGTGCATTTATTTTAATTGCAAGTATTGCAAGAACTATTAAGCATTAATGTTCAGTTTTAGATATTTAATATTTATTATCATTTTGAATCTTTGTGATAAATTCTTGCACATTTATTTGAGTTTATCTTGAGTTTTGAACAAAGATATAAACACTTTCTGGTTTTTATTATTGAAATGTTCTATAATATGAACTCCTTTTCAAATCATGAATGTATTTGAAACATGCCATAAGGTTCCATAAATCAAATAAGAATACTAGATTCATTCACCAATGCTGAACATGTTTTATGTCCTATCAATGAACGTTGAGGTCCATACCCCATTAACATTACTGATATTTATGACACTAGATGCATCTATTTTCCTTTAATATTCTTCTACTCTAAATGCAACTTGAAGGACAAAATTGCTACAATAGTGATGATGAAAAACATTTTTTCGTTGAAGAGTTTGAAAAGCATGTATCCCAAGATAATAATTACGGGGGTGTACAAGAATATAAAGTACTACCTCTATTCCAAAATGTCAAAATCAGAATTATGATAAACAATTTGCTACCCAAAATTATCAATAAGAGGCCTCTATTCCAAAAAATAATCAAGAGATGCCGCCACTTTTTGAGGCTTTGAGAAATCTGGTATGTACTAATGATTTTGACAATGATGGCTTGCATTTTTCTTCCTCTTTTGACCACAACGATACAGGTATGTGAGAAATGTATGGAAAAAAATGCATATGAAGGTTTCCAAGAAAATGAAGGGCTTATTCTTACCTAAAAGATCATACACCAGAAATTTGACAAGGATGTATTTGAACTATAGGTAATCAACTCACTAGTAATTCCTTATTATTATTACTTTTTAGCCATAATTACATTTCAAAGGAAAATTTGTGTGAAGAATACAAATTTGAAAAACTATGGACATCAAATTTTGTGAAATTTTGACTGTACTAAGAAGTTTGATCAACCCCATTTCCAAAGTATGCAAAGTAATGAGACTTTCCTTAGAACAGAGATGGGTCCGAAAAGTTGGAAATAAGACGAAAAATCATGAAGATTTAGTACATGATTCTAAGTATCATATAGAGAGCAAAGAAGCCCTTAGCAAAGAATAATTAGAGTATCCATCAAAAGAGGTGAGATGAATTGATTATCAGTTCATTATTCAGAATGGAAAAGATTTTATTTCATAAAATATGCAGCAAATATAATGGATTTAGAGTAGTGTGTTAAAGATGAGAATCCATTAATGAATACTAGGGGAGAATATGAGTAGAATCCAGTTTTGTTACCAAGTGAAGAATAGTGACATCTGCATGCAAGAGAAATCAATGGGAAAATAAATGGATGATAAAACACCAGAAATATTGATCTTGATGGAGATGCATCAATATGCATGAATTATCATCGACAATTTGACAAGGATGTTACTGTCCTAAAGAAAAATGAATACATCACTATCCAACAAGATTACGAGGAAGGTGTGGATCAAGAAATGGTTCAAGAGAATCATAGGTGTGATGGTTTTATACATAATGACAAAGAGAAAGAGTTGACCATGTCAAAATATGTAGACAATATATTTTCCAACAGTAAATGCATCTATGATGAGTATAAAAATAGATATGCATTCCCCTATCCAAAGCCTGAAATTTATTCTATCACAACATTTTTGGGTTTCATATCGAACTAAGAGAGAGTACGGAGAAAAGAAGTGGGGGTCATAAAATCTGCTCATATGCAATGTTTCAGCAGTATAAAACAAAGAATTGAAGAAGGTGTTAATAGTCAATGACCAATTAAAATTCTTGTAGCTTTTGAAGGTAGCTTATTGTCTCTTCATTTTTCTCCTTTAAAATCACAAGAAGTTAATGGATTCAATATTGAGCAAGGGAAGCCTTCCATTACGCAAATACTACCAAGCCATCATGAAAAGTGGGAAAAAACTGTATGTCTTGGATTTTCAAACTTCTTTATATCATGTTCTTCATGATCCTATTGAAGCTTGGTTAGAGTCAATATTGGTTAAGATGTCAAGTGGTTTTAACCTTGTAGGAATAGTGTTCCAAAACTATAAGCATGAGTTGCATTTTTATTCTGGATCACAATTATTCATATTGTTGTTTCCCTTGTTTACCAAATGCATGAACAAGGCTTATTTATTTAGTCAACTACTTTCTTGGTTCCACTGGACATTTGATTTTACATCATCAAATTGCATTCATTGATTATAGTAAGAAATTTTGTACATAAATAAGCTCTCCATTGACCATTAGCATAGATGTTTTTCAAGTTAGAAAGTTTTCCAGTAGAAATTTTCATGTAGAAATGAGTAGTGAAGAATCAACTATAAAAAGAATGAATCCATGCCAAAAGGAGAGAAGGATCATGTTTGCGGTTCTTGATGCTTTATAGGGAAGCATCATCCCCTAATGGAGCCAGATGGATCCATATTTGCTAACTCCAAAACATTCTCTTGTGAAATTGAGTCTTGGGCCTTTGATGACCTCTTTGTGCTAACTTCATATGACATATGACAAATTTTTGCATTGAAGGCCCATGGTTCATATTTTTGGAAAATCTCTTCGATATTATTCTTAGGAAGCATGGGTTATAAATGGATTTTCATTCCCACAGCTCAATATCACCAACATGGTAGACCACTTTGGAAGACTCTCTATAGTTTTCCAAAACTATTGTTAATGGCTCCCAAAATGTTTAGTGGATGCCATGTGGTGACAGAAATATTGAATGAATTCATCTTGGTTGACACTATCAATGTATAATAGAAACATAAAATAGATACATCATGAAGAAACATAGACTCCTACATGTTAGATTTTCCAAACCATGGTTAGTAGGCTCTGCACTAAAAGAATTTTTGAACTACTATATCCTTGAAACCTGAAAGCCACTCAAAATTGTTGTTATAATAATGCTAAAGTATACAAACATATACTGCAGAAAGCTTATAATGGAAACTCATAGGTTTGTTCTAAATCATATCACTGTTATAAAGAAGGAAAAATACAGAATTACAATGTACTTGTTAAATCACAGTTAAAATTAAAACAGAAGACTAACTATGTGGACTATGAAAACTTGTCACTACTTGATCATTAATTTTGAAGTGAAATCTGATACAGGAAACCAATGGAAAAGTAATTCATGCTCACATTTCATAAACTGAATGAATAAACCTATGCCCATGCCTTCTCTTTTATAGACTGAGAAGAAGAGTAGGTATGAATCTGGACACATGCACAACAACATCTCAATTGAAAATTTATTTGAGGCATCTAAGCATGTTCCCTACCTACTAGATTGCATACAACCTAACTAAACTTAGACTTAAAGTAAAAAGTAGAAATCTACTTAATAAAACTAGAGCTAACCAGATGCAACTACATGTTCCCTCTTTTAATTAACTCAGAAACTAAATTTAAACTATCTAACACATGCAAACTACTGATAATAGATTGCAAAATATAGAAATGCAATCCATTCTTAAGACTGATTATTCCCTCATAATTAATGCACTAAACTTCTCAAGAAGAAGTGTGCCCTCATTGTCTTGTTGAAGTTCCAATATTTGTTCAACAGTGTGCCCAGACTCATAGAAGATGATGTGATTTACAATTTAATACTATTAAAGATCAGATAGAGATATTGGCGTATTTGAAATTTCTATGTACTACAGAAGCAGAGAAACTCTATGCAAATACTCTAGAAACCGAGCAGTACCCAAAGCAATCCTCACACGAGTGTTCCAAGTCAATCTCTTTCCACTATCATCTACAAAGTGTAATATATCATGGAGAATTCCATTGCCAAAATATTCATAAACAAGAAGGCGCTACCCATGCTTTACGCATTAGCCCACAAGTTCAATGATATTTGCATACCGTAGAAGTGATATGTTTGGAACTACATAAATAAAGTCATCATATGTCTGTACAGACAATGTTGAGCTGTCTAATTTTTTCACTGCCAAAATATTTCCATTAGAGAACTCATATTTGTAAACAAGTTAAGGAGAACCCTCACCAATAATATTTTCTTGACTGAAGGTGTTTGTTTCCATCTGCAAATCTGCTATTGTAGTATTGGTATTTTATCCCTCTTGCTGGTAGATTTCCTCTCAAACGCTCTGTCACCATTAGTCTTTTGGTTCTTTGAAGGAGGATGCTTAAGCATGATCTCAGGAGGTGATTCCTTTAATTTCTAGTCTGATCTCTCCTTTGGAGCATTAAAGAAGAGAGAGGACGAAGATACACCACCATTAACCCTCTCTTCATCATGCCTTTTTTTTGGGATACCTCCATGCAAAGAAAATGATTCCAAAGACAGTCGCAAGAGCAACTAATATGCCTGCAATCACGTTTCTGCTAATGCCCCAATAGTAAGACCAGTTTTATCACTGCTCTGGAGCTTGGGATGAGCATATGAACTCTCTGAAGTAGTGGATTTATGTTCTGGGATTCTACTGGATTTATGACCATTTACAGGGATGTGAGATGGTGGAGGTGGATGAAGATGTGGGGATGGAGGAGTAGGACCTGTGCTATGGGCTAAAAATCATTAGAAGCGATCCAATACAATTATTATTTTCAATACAGATATGTCAGAGGAAGGCTTCCAAGGACATCGATAGGCACTATCAACTGAATATTCTGCACATGATGGAAGATATTGATTGAATTAATTCCTTAAATTGAGTAAGGTAGTGCATCTCTGAGGACATTGCTTTCATGGTTTAGGTATTATATTTTGGGAGGAAGTTGAGAGGGGAAGGGGATTTGAATATTGAAGTTGATCAAATCTAAAGTCGTCAAGGAAGAAAGGATTGATGGCTGGAATCCAAAGCATCATGTTATTCCTAGCCCAGAAATTTTGATTTCTTTTACAACAGATCTTGAGCAGTAGACTCCTTTCCATGCCTGACTGCATGGATCAGATCCACTTGAAGTCTATCTTGAAAGTTGTGATGGAGACTGTAGACTAGTATGGAGTTTTCAGAGTAGACACTATGATAACCTTGGCCATCTAGTAGGAAAAGAGATCTGATTTCTAGTGAAATAGAGCATTAAAGAGGACAACAGGTTGAAGCTTCAATGTTGGAGGATGGGCTATTTGATGAAAGTGATTGGAAAAAGATTCCCTTATGACATTCATATTAACTCAACTGAAGAGCCGGAGAAAATGGTGCGTCATTCACCATTCTCTCAGTTGTGGAAAAATGAAAAAGTAATCTCTGGAAGGATATAATTGTAGTCTTCACCTTGTGTTTTAACAACATGATTTAAATATTAGTCAAATCTGGACCGTAGGAAGCTTTCCACAAGATAATTGAAGTTTCCTAACTACAAAGTGAAAGGGAGCCTTCAATTGTAGAGTGCATATTACCAAGATTATGTTTCGTAGAACCCAAGTTCATGATTTGATCAAGAGACAATGTTACCAGAGCTCTACGATTCTATGTACCTATGGTAACTTTTGCCATCTAGTAAGATAAGAGATTGGTGTTCAAGAGAAATAGAGCATTAAAGAGAGTAGGATGAAGCTTCAAAGAAAAAGGTGGAGGATGGGCTATTTAATGAAAGGGATTGGCAAAATCTTCCTTTCTAGAGATTGGAGAAGGATCAAACTCTTTGGCCTCTTGACATTCATAGTAACGCAACTGAGCAAATGGAGAAAATATACACTTTTAGGATTTTTTTCACAGTGCTCATCATGGAAAAGACAATTCAATCTAGGTGATAAATTTAAATTCTTTATCCATACAACAATGAAGTTATGGACATATTCGTTCACTTTCAATAGTCCACGAAGTAAAGGTGAGTCTTCTTGATGATAATGTTAATATTTTGAAATTCGTAAGCAACGTTCTTTTTGCATACGAAAATAAGCTATATGGATGCCACATTTAAAAGAGACATTGAAATGTTTCACATAATGACCTTTGAAGTACTTGGAAAAGATGTGGTTCTTTATGTTGTCGAGTTAAAGATAGCTAGTACATTTTGGTTGTTGAGTTCATGGAGACTAATTGTAGTTGAGATTGTTTATGTTGTTTAATTCGAGAATATTACTTTTCGTAATTTTATGCTTTAGAGTTAGAGACTCATTGTACTTGTCTTTTCAAATTATTTAAATAAATATATGCAAAAGTGCTTGATATCATATATTGTTTAATGGGTTACTTCAATGTATTATTTAATGGGTTAAAATGTTTTGATTTTTGTGTATATTGTTAATTAGGTTACATAACATTATTGTTTAATGAGTTATGGTATTTTGATTCTTGTGTATTGTTTATTGAGTACATGTTAATTTAATTGCTTTCTATTCAAAGTTTCAAACCAATGTTTGCTTAAATAGTGCATTTTAATGTCTAAAGGTAAAACAATAGTTTTAGGGACAATGTTGTATCAAACAAATTTATTTACAAGAATTCATACATTATTCACATTTATACAAATTAGTTATATATACTAATAAAAAAGAAAACAATTGATGGGTTAATACACTAGTAGACATCATATAAATCATAGCTAGTAGTATATCTTCTAATTATTATTTGGTTAATATGATTTGCTAGTAAATTAGTTATGTTAAAGAGGACCAGAATTATAATTTTGTTAGTAGTTTTCAGCAAAATAGTAGTTTATGTATACATTTTGGTTGTTTTTTTAATCACAAAATCTTCATTGTACTTCTAATAGGATCAAACCCACTGGAGAAAGGGAAATACTAATTCTCCATAAAATAATTACATCGATAGGTGTTTATATTTTACAATTTGGAGTGGACGAGGAAGTGCCCTCTTCCTAGATTGCACGAAGATGAGACACGTGTCTATCAATATTTGTTTTATGGTAGTCATTCCAAATTATAAAAAAAATCAATTATAAAAATTATAAAAAAATATAAAAAATATCTTAGTTTACATGTGATAACTGGTAGCTAAGACAAGTGTTTGTGCTAGTATGAGGAGCTAGGAACATTGATAGATGTAAGGACATGGACTAGACTAAGTGGGATTAGGTCATGATGGGTATATATGAAAGAATGTGCTTGAGTGAACCATAAAATGATAATTGATTGGATAAATGTACTTGGGATCATGGAGGTGAAGCCATATCAAAGGTACGAGTTTGACATAATTACGAGGTGACATAACCCGATAGATTGTATAAGTTGGTTCTTAGAGGCCAATGCAACAATGTAAGTTTAATGGTGAAATATACGACTCAAGACCCAATGACACCTACAAGTATGTAGGAAAAGCTGAGACTATATTGATTTTTTTAATAAGGGTAACACTAGTAGTCACCAAAATTTGAAGGCATGCTTGATCAAACAAATAAAAAACTTTCTTCTTCATTTTTTTGTTTTTGATCATTTTGATGTTATTGGAATTTTTTGTTTTGGGTTTTAATTTTTATAAAGAATAAAAAGATGTTTTATATTTATGTTACAATGAGAAGATAGGTGCCATAAGCGGCTAGATGATTTTGAGCCAGGGTTATAGAACATGGTAATTAAATAAAGTGATGTTCATACATTAAAAAAAACATTAGAAGAAACATAGCACTATCCTATCCTTTGACTAATTAAGATTTTCACCCCTATTCTTTGCTTTCTAGCAAATTGGTCAATTGGGGAGCAACCATTTAGGGAAGAGAGGAGAATATGAGCTAGATGTGCTAAAAAATCTCAGGGCGAAAGAGACCATCCAATCCAATGCCTTCCATCCTCAACCCAAATAGAGATATCAAACATAGTTATGAACCCTTGGCTTTCCATCCAAACTTTTATAGTAAGAAGATCATCCTTATTTTCCAAATTAAGGAAGATTCCCCATTACACTATCTATCCAGATTTTGATTGAATTACCATTACTTGGTATCCAAGTGAGTCTATATTGAATTAAGTGCCCCTTAGTTTTTCATAATTTCCAATATGCGTTCCCTTGTCATCAATCGATCTATATAAAAATCTCTTCTGGTTGCATTTAAAATACTCCTTGACAAGAACCTTGTTCCACAATCACATTTGATTAAAATTAATCTCCATAATATCTTGGCTCCCATTACAAAATTCATTAATTTGGGATCCTCGATATTAATTCCACCTCTCTCTTTGGGCCCAATCTAACTATGTGTCAATTGACTAAATTAAATTTCTTGTGTTTTTTCATCCCCCACCTTTGCTAAAGATATTTTTGAATCTCTCTCGTTATTTTCTACATGATGTGAGAAGGGGATAGCTTGGAAAAACACTGAAAATGGGAGAATTGATAGAACTGACTTAATAAGAACAATTCGGTGTATAGGATTTAATAATAACAATTTGATGTATAGGATCCAATCATTATGAACCCCACTAATGGAATTTACTCTTTATTGTGTTGATTATACCCCAGCAAACAACTACTATAGGACTGCTGATAGAAATAGGCATTCCAAGATACTTGAAATTGGCCAATGTTTCAAAGCTAGGAAATTGCAAAATTCTAGAGATGGATCAAAGGAGAAGTGGGTTGATATTTTGGTCATATATTTATATTTTTCCATTATTTGCCTCCCCACTTGATGCATTGAGTATTCAATGATACAATACACTTCTAAATATCTAAGTTATCATTATTTATGCCCTTCTAGTGGAAGAGTATTATCAATGGAATGTGAGTGTTTCATTGCTTTGACCCATTTGGAAAATTGAGTCCATGAAGGTTTCCAAAGATCTATTCAAACTCCATATTTATACTCAGTTCCACGACCATTATGATGCACAAAACGGGAGATAGGTAAATATTATGCCATTCCCATGTTGAAACAAATAAGTGGGCCTCCCATTGACTAAGGGAAAAATAAATGAGTCATTGATGCAAGATTGAACCCACTGAACAAAATGATTATTTAACCCAAATTTATAAAGGGTTTTACTTGGTCAAATGTGTTGGCTATGTTGAATTTTGTTATCGTACCTTTGTCTTTTGTTTTCTTTGTTATGATCATACCTTTGTCTTTTGTTTTCTTTGTTAGAATGGATTGTCTCTTGAACCATAATTATATTGTATATAATATGTCTCTTCTCCATGAAACCATCCTAAACATTTGGAGATTATCTTCAAGAGTATCTTATGAATTCTAATAGCCATTATTTTGGGTAAGATCTTATAGGATTAATTGCATAGAGAAATGGGTTGAAATTTGTTGAATGAAGATGGGTTTGCCTCTTTCAGAATAAGTGCTAAGAATGAGGAGCCGACACTGCCCCCAAATTTATGTCTTTTTATGATCATTCGTGAACCTGCATTTTAGGTCCGATTTGATGATAAACTAACGATCCTTGTAGAAATGGATGGATAAGTTGTTAGGCCCCATATCCTTATAAGGGGAATGTTCCGAACTGGCCTTTATAATTTCCTCTTCTTCTATTTACTGTATTAGTTCCTCATTTTTACCATTGGAGACCAAATGGGGTATATTTTCCAACATGATTTGTTTTGATTCAAGATCTGGCTCTTCTTCTTCGATGTAAAGGGCTTCAAAATGTGCATTGACATCTTCTTTAATGTCTGCAAAATCCTTTAAACTTGAACCAATTTTTCAAGACTTTACATGTTTGTATAGTTTAGTGTAATATTTGCCAAGATTTCACAAGATTTTCTAATTCCGTGAGAGATTCGCCAAAAAATTTACAAATTTTTATAATTTTGTGAAAGATTCGCCCAAAATTTACAAGATTTTATAATTTTGTGAAAGGTTTGCCACGAAATTATATATACATATTATATTATTAATAAAATAGCCTTCACACTTTTCTGTGTATCATGGGGATTCGCCCATTTTTTATACATATAAATTTAGGGGGGGTTCTTAAAATCATCCCGGGTTTGGGAATCCAAAAGTCGAACTAGTTGAGCTGTCTTGAATTGCAATTTTACTAGTTTTGTTGTAAGACTTGTCCATAACTACATATAAATTTATGAGATGATAATTAATGAAGAAATGAATGTAAATGAGTTTTAATTAACCTCTTTGATGTCTTCAACAACCTTCTCCAACCCTCAGTCAAGTTTCCTACCCATACTAGTCTGCATATGTTGAGAACACCAGGAGCATTGGAGTAGAGTTCAGTCAGGTTGTTCTTGAAACATAAACGGTATCAATATGTTTTGCAGAGGTATAAAGTCATATCAGAACCTTCCATTCATCCATAGCCTTTGATCTTTCCCATCTCCAACAATTCTAGCTTCCAGAATCATTGTTTCAGTCACTTTTGAGAAGTCTTGAGTTTTTTTGCCACAATCCTAAGTTGGTACATTAAAGTGGTATCAAAGCTCTTTACTCTACTCCTGTGGAAATAATAATCTTTATTCGATGAATGTTCAGCCATGTCCATGTTCAATGAAGAAGTCTGCTACTCTGATGATGATTTTTATGAGCAATATGATGTTACTATGATGAGCATTATGAAGAGTTTTGTAGACAGTATGAGGAAGAAAATTTCCAAGAGGTACCTTCTACAAGTATCTCCCATCATATCATACTTGGAAGGAGAAATTTTGGTTATTCTCATAGCCATGTGTATGAAAAGATTGCATGTTCCACAGTCAAAGATCAACCTACTTGTGAAAGGAGTAGAAAAATATCTGAAGCTTCGTTGGATGCATGTGCTTCATACTTGACGAGAATTTTTGGATCTAATTCAAACATATTCTACAAAGATCTTGATCCTAAGGAAACTAAGGAGAAAGATACATCAACTCACTTGAAGGAGCAATAACAAAGTACAAATCATCCATCTGAAGAAGATGAAAGTACAATCCTTACTGAGGCGGGTTCTAAGCATGAAGAAGCCACCACCGATTCTAATAAGAATCATATAGTACTTAATCAAAAGGTCACTGCTGAATGGTGCCAAGAAGATGCCTCTATTGTTGATTGTTCAGGTTCTGAATAAGCATCTACTGTTGATTGTTTAGGTTCTGAAGAAGCATCTATTGATGGATACTATGAATAGGTACCTCCTGATGGGTGCCTAAGTTTTGAGGAGACATCTACTAATGGATGCTCTCATCTCTATATTGGTGACATAGAGATCAGCCTTGATGAGGTTTCTACAAGTCCTAACTCCATGGAGCATGAAGGAGAAGACCTTGTAGCATAAAAATATGAACAAAGATAATCTTCCCAATCACCACTTGAGTTTCCATGTGAATTTGATCCCAAGAAAAAAGAAGAAGAGGAGTTTCTCTCTCATGAACCATCCTTCATTGAAGGGTCTTTGAATATGAGTGAAAGGAAGATTTATGATGACCTTAGCATACTCCATGGAACTCAAGCATTGGTATCAAATTCTTGTTGGATATTTTCTTCATTGGAGGTGTTGGGATATTCCTATACTCCATTCTAGTCCTAACATCATTTTCCATTTTTTCATTTTCAGTCATGCATGCAATTGCATGCATCCCAGTCATCAGTCCCAGCACCTAGCCCTCAGTTAGCTAGCCTCGGGAGCTTCTCACTGATCAGTTTTAGCCCTCCTAGTGCTTAGTGCACCCTGCATGCAATTGCATGCATCCCAGGCGCCCTCTCTCACCTACCACTCAGTTGTACTTCAGTTAGTTGAGTTATCTTTAGTTCTTTCCTTGATTTAAGGCTAGACTGACTCTCAACTGACTGTATCACTCCGATGGACCTCCAGTGAGACTAGACTTCCCATTATAACTCCAGTTATCTCCTCATACACCCTCCACTAAGCCTCCTTCATTTAGTTAGTGCCTCCATGTGCCAATTACACCTACCACACTCAGTTTGACATCTAGTTGGCAGTTACTTGTGCATTGATGAGTCCACTGATGATGATGAGGACTCCTAGTTGTGATT
The DNA here is from genome assembly GCA_027924585.1 of Larix kaempferi. Classification (NCBI taxonomy): domain Eukaryota; kingdom Viridiplantae; phylum Streptophyta; class Pinopsida; order Pinales; family Pinaceae; genus Larix; species Larix kaempferi. Next base: position 15,953,393 of record BSBM01000012.1, read on the forward strand.
TGATGACACTCCAGTGATCTTTTGATCTCTCCATGTAGGCTAATTTGAATTACACCCTTGGTATTCGAATCCTGTGCATTGTATCATTATTGTTTTACTATTCAGATTAATGAAACATGTGTGAATATTCTGCTCCTATCTGAGTTCCATTGGATCTATGTTCTGCTGCTCCATTCTTCTTCTATTTTCCTAAATTCTTTCATTTTGAGGTTTACATCATCTCTTTGGATCCATTGTGAGGATTTTCACAGGAGGATCCATCCTTCCTTGAAGACACAGAGAAGATTCAAAGAGCAATGTGCAACATCGAAGGTAATTTCAAGTCTTTTCTTTTTGATAGAAACAATTTGTTTGAGATTAATGATTGGTTACATGAATCATACTTGAAGAATAATGAGGATATTCATAAGCTCAAAATTCGAAATGAGCAACTTCTTGAAAGGTGTTACGGAGAAAACTTCCTATGGCTTGGGGTAGACCAAAACAGACAGCTGACTACCAGAAAATAACTCAATTCCCAATGAAATGTTATTATAATGAGAATGCTAAGATATGGAGAATAAGAACCAACCTTCAACCGGATGTTCGAAGAAGATCCCTGTTGAGCTTTCAATCTCTACACTTGGACCTGCAGATTTGTCTCAACAACAAATACAAGCAAGTGCATATAATATGTGAAAGATATTAGAATAATCAATAACATGATCCATTATATCATAAGAAAATGTAACCCAATGTAATTTAAACAACATTCACAACATCAATTGGACGAGAAAATGAGTATTTCTATTAATAAATAACAAAAAGTACAATATACGACCTCTTGCCGGAAACCAATCTGAACCAAGAACTGGGTCTCTCCACTTGTGCCTCCACCACTTCAATCCCCCATGCAATGGAAAACTCAAACTATGAAAGGAGTTTGGTAGGTGAACATAAGGAATTTACAACAACAAGGATCAATGAGTGTAGACTCAAGTCACAGAAAAAATCCACTAGAGTTATCTTGCTCTCTCTTTCTCTGTTAGGATATTTAGACACTTAGGAGTTAGTTAAGATCAACTTGTGTAATATATCCGTTAGGGATAGTGTGTTTCTTTAGTATGTATTAGTATGCATTTGTAAATACTTAATCCGATGGTCACGATATGGTCTCGACATAGAGTGATCCGACGGCTCAACTTCTCTTAGATCAAACCTAACCTTGATCCGTGGATTAACACCCGATTGGTCCATGATCTCTATTTAAAGAGCATGGAGGGTCATTGTTTAGTTGATCGATTATGAGAATCTCATTTGTAACTTTCTTTCTTTGCATAATAAATTGTCCCGTAGAAGCTATTTGGCCGGGGCCGTGGAGTGTTTCCCTCAAGAGGGTTTAAACCACGTCAAAACATCGGTGTGTTGATCTGTGATCTGTTTGTGTGAAGTGGTTTCTCTTGGTGTTCGGTACTTTGGTAGTACCCTGTGTACCCAAAAATGGTATCAGAACTTTTATGAAGTGCCGCTTCCGGTTATGATCTAGATCTTGAACTGCTTTTGCCGAAAATCGAAAGGGTTTCTAGTTCTGGTATTTCTGTGCATTTCTGGGCTATGGGAGGTGTTCCATTGCGTCTGGAGTGTCGTTTCCATTGGGAAATAGTTTTCGTTTGATCGAAAACGGTTCCCGGTTTCTCTAGAAATGCATATTTCATCAGATCTGAAGGTATAATGTTATAGTGACGCATTTTTTTTTATTTTCTGTTTTAAAAGAAAATATCTCATATTTTATCATTTTTTTTTACTGTTAGATTTTTTTTGGTTCGGATTGTTTCTTTCCTGTCTGCATATGCTCTTTTCCGTGCACCTTGAGCGATCTCGGCAAATCAGAAACAGAAAGGGAGAGGGTTTTTCTCGGCTGCGTATGCTCTTTGCCGTGCACCTTGCGTGATCTCGGCAAATCAGAAATAGAGAGAAAACGTAGACTTTCCGGGAAAGCTAACGAGATCTAACTCCACAAGTGTGGAAAAGTTTTTTTGTTTCGATTTGTGGTGTGTTTTGCAGGAAAAAGGGCAAGCACGCAAACCGAGCAAGAAGAGTAAAAAAAAAAACCCTTCCTCATTCCCATATTTTACATACCTTTGAATCTTGCTCACTTGGTTCAAAGTTGCTTTATTCCTTGATAGGTCTTGAGTTCAAGTCACTTTATTGTAAAAGTGCATCTCACTTAAATAATAAAAAAATAAAAATACAAGTGAGTCACTTAAGTTTTTTATTGTTGCACTATTTAAAAGTAATATCATTGTAAAAGTGAAATCACTTATTTTACAAAAGTGGTTCACTTAAAGCAACTTTCTTGTAAAGTGATTGTTAAAAGGTTCATCTTGGGAAGAGGGGGATTCTTTTTTTTGCTGGACATTCTCTAGCTGCCACGTCACTATTGGAGACCTCTTCAACAGTTTCTTTGTTCAAGCATAACTTCATCATACAGAGTCAATTTTCAGTGCCGTTTTTTTTTTAAACTGCATATTTTTTCGAGCTCTTCACATCCAGACTATTGGTTTCTGCTTTTATAGCTGTTGGCTCGGTTTTGCAACCAAGCTTAGTGCTATGGGCACCTACTAACTAGTAGTAGCAGTTTCAATGGAAATAAATAACAATAAACTAATTAAACAAGACTATTCATGGATCTAAGCAAAGATATTAAGCAAATAACAAAAATAATTTAAGATCAAGAACAAGAACATATAAAATAAAGAATTTGTATTGAAAGTATGGGGCAAGCAAGTGCTTGCGGAATCAATACCTCTAATGGTGAGGTTGAATAGCTCCAAGGATGAGCAACTTCCAATCTCCAATGGTCTCTTCTCCAATGTGGTTTGCAATGGCTAAAATGCTCAGGGGAGATTTCAGCAGCATAAGGATGAGATAATGGATGGATATGAAATGAGGAGCCCCTACCACCTTTTTATAGGTTTTGGTGGTGAGGAATACCATTTGTGGTTTTGTGGAAACCAATGGTATTGACCAACATGGTTTAGGTAATTTTCCCTCCTTTTTCCTTTTTTGAATAAAAATAATATTTTAATTCCCTTTTTAATATTTTTGGGAATTTCGACCCTTTTTGAGGGTTTTTTATGATTTTCTTGGAAAAATAATATTTTTTAATGGAAAAAGGGGTGTACCAAGGTCTTTTGGTGACCTTTTGTTGGTTTCAGAGGCTCAGATGGTGAAAAAGTGGGCAAATGGGTCATGTGAATAGGGGAATGAGCTAGTGAGCACTTTTTAGGTGTTAACAGATTGCCCCCTGATGTGTGAGGGCAGGAGCTCATCGTATGGCCGATAGACATCATAGTTCTTTTGTCCTTTTTCTGGGTTTTAGGGGAGAGAAGAGACCGTTTGGAGACTGGAGCCACGGCCCTTGGAAGGTGCAAAAACAAAAAATATTACATGGCCTCAATATGAATGAGGTATAATCTCTGATAAAGGACGAGGCGGGCATTCCCATGCTCGTATCAAGGCATATACAAAACAATTAGTCCCAAGAAGGGGGATCTAATACGTGAAGAAATATAATGTATCATCATAATGGTCCAGAGGGGACATGATGGTGGGATATACTCAGGATCATGAATGATCTCAATAAGAATGATCTCAATAAGAATGATCTCAATAACTGATACACTGGATCAACTGTGGAACTGCTGAAACTGAAGGTGTCCAACATCTGTAGGGACTTGAAGACTATGAGTCAAATCTGGGAATAAATGTAACTGTATACTCAAGGGAGTATGAAACAGATGTAAATCTGAATATTGTCGCCATGCGCAGCCCGGATAACTATAGGAAAAGTGTAACTGATATTATCCATAGGAAGACTCTCAAATGTGGAGGAGTCAGGAGGTATCCGGGGTCTTCGACTAATAAGTGAACGGACCAATACCCTGTGCGAGTCTCAACGATGCGATCAAGGTGTTGAAGTCGAGCATGTGAGAAACAACCATTTGGAGAGGCAGTAATGATTCCTCTCGAAATGATTCGTAGGCACTCATCATAAATGGTAATGAGTCCAAGACACAGGGGCCTCTAGGTCTATCCTCTGGAATAAATGTGGTTGTCGTCGACAGAGGGAGACCAGCAACTAACAAGGCAATGATGTTTCCTTGCTAGGAGCGCGAGGTGTAAACTGAAGTGATGTAGTACTGCTGGTAGGACTGACATACTTGTGGGGATGGAAAATAGCTGGGTCAAAAAATGGGTAGACTCAAACTTCCTTTGTTCAGAGCATGATGACATGGTTGACCTGGCAGCGTAGGGAACTGACTTGTAGGTGCAGGGATCATAGCTTTGACTGAATGGTATATATTGACTCTGGGGGGGGAGGACAAGCTGATGGTAGCTGTCGAGGGAGTTTCAGGGTGACATACTGCAGAATACTCTGAACAAAGGCGACCAAAAGGGGAAGCTGCTATGCGAGTAGATATGATCTGTCGTGGCGCCAAGAGGCACCTTTCTTCCTTCTTCATAGTTTTAATGAGCTTCAAGAAGGGATAAAAGTGTGCTCTGAAATGGTACGGTCCTGTGGATTTTGTGAGCCCAGGACGGCGCATGCTCATGGTTGCTTTCATGTTTAGAGAGTCTGAAAACCGTAAGTGGACTCTGTTGGTGTTTCTTTTTCGTAAGTTTAGTCTCCGAGGCCCGAAAAAGTATAAAATGATGCGAATGGAGAACTCTTCTAGCCGATGTGACTAGAGTATACCTTTTTCGTAATTAGTCTACAAGGTCCGGAAAAGGGGTAAACTTATACCAGGTAGACGCCCTTTCAGATACGTTTATCGAGCATGAAAGGAAGCAAGATTGCTCGGCGATCTTTTCATTGTTTTAGGAGTCAGAAAAGAGCTTAACAGAAACTCCCTAAGTGCCTTTTTCGTAAAAGGGGTTGCTTGGCCCGAAAAAGGGGTAAAATCATACCGAACAAAAATGGATTGACGAGGACGAGAAAAGGTCTCAAGCATCGTCATCTGTGCGGAAAACTGGATCCGGCGACATAAGATACATCGAAAACGGAGAACGGCCTATGTGGCACGCAAACCGAGGCGACGAGGGGGCGTGGAAAAAATGCCCGGAAAATCTAAAGGTGAGAGCGAGAAATGGTCTCTAGCATCATCAAGGGCGCGGAAAACTAAATCCGGCGATATAAGACACATCGAAAACGGAGAACGGCCGATGTGGCACGCAAACCGAGGCGACGAGGGGGCGTGGAAAAAAAAATGCCCGGAAAATCTAAAGGTGAGAGCGAGAAATGGTCTCAAGCATCATCACGAGCGCGGAAAACTGAATCCGGCCATATAAGGCACCTCGAAAACGGAGTACGGCCGATGTGGCACGCAAACCGAGGCCACGAGAGGGGCTAAAAAATGGTAAAAAATGGACCCCGGGAAAAACGGGAAACGGAAGGAACCTCTATGAAGTTCTCGCTGTGCTGATCCCAACGGTACCAACGGTTTGAGAAATGGACTTCGTATGACACCGCAATGGTTGTTTGAAATTTGTGGAATTTCTATAAATAGGACGTGGGGCCCAATATGACTTGTCATTGTCACGTGCGAGTTTGATAGAGCAGTCAGAGCTATTTCTCGATTTCCGGGAGATTTCACCGTTGGTTTTCGATTTAGCGAGTTGCAGGTAACTCTATTCGCCTTAACCTAGTCAATTATGTCTTTTTTAGTTGGCGGTGGGCCCCCGAAAGCCGCGAAACTCCACGTTGACTCTCCAACGTGGAACCGCGCGGGTTTCGGGGCGGAACCCGCGATGAACCGCGCGGGTTTTAGACTCACAGTCGCGATGTTCATCGCGACTGTGAGGTCGGAACCCGCGATGTTCATCGCGTGTTCATGGGTGACAGTCGCGATGTTCATCGCGACTGTCTGGACGAAACTCGCGATGTTCATCGCGGGTTTTTTCATGGAACCCGCGATGGTCATCGCGGCTTTTGTGGAAAAGCCGCGATGGTCATCGCGGCTTTTTGTGAAAAAGCCGCGATGAGATTTTTTTCAAAAATTTTTATGCTGGGGCTAAAATTTTCTGTGTTTTCTTGGCAGGATGTTGCGGAGGGCTCAGTCCGTATGGCGGGAGAGAGATATTGATGCCGAGATTGTGGCGAGGATCGAGGATGATGGGGGGGTGAGACAGACTTTAGCCATGAGCGGACTCTTGAAGTTCGCTCAGATACCTTATATCCGTTCAGTGAGGAGACTCCTGAACAAGCTCGTTCAGTGGTGGGTGCCGGCAGAGGGTGCCTTTATTATTGGTGGTGAGAGGTTGGAGATTACTCTCACTGATGTATATTTTTTGACCGGTTTGCCTCGCTTGGGTGAGGTGGGTGATATCTCTCCGAGGTTGCCTCCAGGCGTGGATATGGAGGACCTCTTACAGACCTTTTGTGGGGATGACGCTGTTTTGGTAAACAGCTCTATCAGTCTGAAGTTCCTACGTGAGTGGGATATGCGGGCCGTTGGTGCCTGCGTTCTGAGGGTTTTGGGTGCTGCTGCACCACATCGTATGTCTGGGGGGCAGACGGTGATGGTGGACTCCGTTCTACGGGGGTACTTACTATGCTTGGGCTCAGATGTTCTTGGCCGGTGTCCGGAGAGATCTGGACAAGGCCGTGAGAGAGGGAGGTGAGTTCTGTTACGCCTCATTTTTATGTTGTTTTTTCTTTGAGCGGGTGCCGACCCTACGGCCACACGTACCGGTTCGTGCTGGTCTACCTAGCGAGCCTCGTATGATGAGGTGGGGGCAGATGATGCCTCGTGCTGGCGGTGGTATCCGTGGCTTCTTTACAGAGGATTTTTTCCAGCAGTGGGAGCAGATGCCACTGGTGATCGAGGACTATCCATACGCCGGTATGGACTACCGGGGAGACCCGGAGATGCCACGTGCCCCAGGACAGGCCTGGAGCTTAGACGGTATGTTTTTGTGTCTTATGTGATGTTTATATCATATGTATTATGATTGATCATGATGATGTCTGTTGTATAGTATCTGATGGTTCTACTTGCTTTGTGCAGATATTGGTCCGGTACCACCACCTGACTATGTGGCTCGGCAGGGGCGGGCGATAGTGGTTGCGCGTCCTCCAGTACCTGTACGTCCTCCTCGTGGTGGAGGATTTGGAGCCCGTGGGCGAGGGGTTGGCCCTCAGGACGATGCTATAGATGGTGTTCGACGGACTTTGGCCCGGATCGTAGCTAGACTTCCGGAGGATGGCTGGAGGGACCTTGATCGGGACATTTTGCAGGGATGTCTCGGTGCACCGCCCGAGTGGCAGTCACTGTTGTTGAGGGCAGCGGTGCTTGCTGCGAGACACGGGGGGTGGTGGAGGAGATGCTCCGGCAGAGCCGGCACCGGGGAGGATACGTCTGAGGGACGACCCAGCAGGGCCAGCCGAGCGGCGAGTTCGGGGTCGTCGTGACCCGGCTGGGCCAGCGGAGGTGGAGTCGGAGGAGGAGCCGGAGGAGGATCCTGAGGATCCGGAGGATCCTGATGATTAGACGTCATTGTACTTGCCCCCAAATGCTCATGAGTATATGGGGAAGCATTTTTGTATGACAGATGTATTTTGTGTATATTGAGTGCTGAGGGCACTTATGACATGTAGACGTTTTGGTTCGTATATATATGTGGATATATATTTTGGATATTTTGATGTGTATGCACGTGGATGCACTTTGTCTTTTGTATATGCTCATGGAGGCACATGTTATGCACGTGGATGCAGTGTGTTTGTAGATTTATATATGCCCGTGGAGGCACATGCTATGCACATGGATGCATTATTTTGGTTTGTTTTATGCCCGTGGAGGCACATGTTATGCACGTGGATGCAATATTGGTTTTTTGTATATGCCCGTGGAGGCACATGTTTTGCACCTGGGTGCATGTTTGTTTTATGGATATGACATGATGTGATTGGTGTGCCAGTCGAGGACACTGTTGGCCATATTATCTGCTACACTATTGAGGTGTCTTGGGACATGTGTGAATGTAATGGATTCAAACTGTCTAACCATTTGTTTAGTGCGCAGGAATTTTCTGAACAGACAGGGATCGCGTACCTGGTAATCATTGTTGAGCTGGGAAACTAGGAGCTGTGAGTCCAAGAAAACGTTGAGGTGACGTATGCTCATCTGGAGAGCAGCGGCCAGGAGACCGGTCACGGCATCGTATTCAGCTTGATTATTGGTGGCGGCACCTAAACATACTCCATCGATGTGAATTAACTCATGTGAAGGGGAGTATATTACCCAAGCTGCGGAGGCGAGATTGGGAGACCAACGGCTTGCACCATCAGCGAAACCGATATGGCAGAGTGGAAGAGGCTCCATCTGTGGTCATGCAGGGAAAACAAATATTTAGGTTTTTTGAAAATTTTTTGTGAACGAAAAACGTATGCCTATACTAAAAAATGGACGATGGTGTCCATGAGATTTTCTATGGGTAAAATCTTTTAAGGTACAACCCGTTGCGTGGGTTGCGTAAGGTGTTGCCTTCTGAATCGGTCAGAATGTATGCCCCCTGCCCGAGGCAGGTGTGTATGATGTAGGGGCCTTGCCACATAGACACGAACTTTCCTTTTCCGGTTTTATCATGAGCTTGATCGTAAGCGAGGACAAGGTCTCCCTCCGAAAAGGTTCTTGGGTGGACGCGTTTGTCGTAACTTAGTTTCGATCTTTGTTTAGCGGCTTCCATGTTTTGAATGGCTGTGCGCCGATCTTCATCGGCCTGCTCTAGGAGCAGTAAACGTTGCTCGATCGGGGAAGTATCTGGTAGGAGCTCAACGGCGATGTGTAAAGCTGGGATCTGGCACTCAATAGGGAGGACAGATTCGACACCGTGAACTAAATGGAAAGGGGTAAAACCGGTGGCGGTTTTGGTTGATGTGCGGTAAGCCCAGAGTGCTGGGAAAAGCATGTGATGCCAATTGGACTTGTGCTTGTCTACAGTGCGTTGGAGAATGGTCTTCAAGATTTTATTGATCGCTTCGACTTGGCCGTTTCCTTGGGGGTAGTAAGCGGAAGAGAAATGGTGTTCGAATTTCAACATGGTTGATAATTCTTTCCAGACGGCATCTTCGAAGTGAGAGCCGTGGTCAGAGACTAGCTGTTGTGGTACTCCGAAACGAGCGATGACGTGGTTGAAGAAAAACCGCGCCGCGGTGTCGGCTTTGCAGTTATAGGTTGGCATGGCTTCTGCCCACTTGGTGAAATAATCTACGGCCACAATGATGTGTTTGTGACCGCCGGCTGACGGGGGGTTGCAGTCGAGGAAGTCTATGGCCCATTTGCAGAATGGTCCAATAGTGATGACTGGATGAAGGGGGGCAGGGGGGGTTCTTGCTTTGGGGGCAAAGAGCTGGCAGTTCTGGCAATGCTTGACTGCGGTGATGCAATCAGTAAACAACGATGGCCAAAAATAACCTGCCCGAATGATTTTCTGGGCGGTAGCCATGCCGGAGAAATGGCCTCCACAGGCACCGCTATGACAATCATTGAGGACTTGTTCTGCCTCACTATGGGATAGGCAGCGGCGTAAGATAGTATCAACGCCGCGTCGGTAAAGTACATCTCCGATAAGTAGGTATCGGGGTGCGTGGTGTCATATGCGACGGCGTCCATCACGATCGATGTGTGGTCGGAATTTTTGCGTACGGAGGTAAGTCAAAATGTCTCCGTACCAAGGGTCGTCCGACGAAATGACGAAGATCTGCTCGTCAATCAGGTCCGTATGGATAACGGGTGATGTCGAACAGGACGGGAGATCTGTAATTAAGTGAGCAAGCGCGAGGGCTTTGGTGCTTTTGGGAGTCTTGAAAGTAAGGTCATATTCCTGGAGGATAATGACCCATTTAGCGACACGACCCTGAAGGAGTCTCCTGGTGAGGAGGTAGACCATGGGGTTGGAGTCGGCCACGACCGTGGTATGACTAAGCAAAATGTAGTGTCGTAGTTTCTGTACGGAAAAGACTACAGCTAGGGCGAATCTTTCCTCGTATGGGTAACGTAGAGGTGGGCCAGACAAGGTCTGGCTGACGTAGTAAATTACATGCTCTTTGTGGGAAGCATCTTCTTGGACCAAAACTCCGGATACGGCATGTTCGGATGCCGAGACGTAAAGGGTGAAGTCTTGGGAAAAATCCGGTGGGGATATCAAGGGGGCTTGTGTGAGAGCCTTCTTGAGGGCTTCGAATGCCGTGTCTGCTTGTTCGTCCCAGACAAAGTGTATGTGGGTACGAAGTAAGCGTAAGAATCCATGGACTTTGGTGGCGTAATCAGGAACAAAGCGGCTAAGAAAATTGGACCGACCTTGCAAGCTCTGAAGCTGGCGAAGCGTGCGAGGAGGGGGAAGTTCTAAGATGGCTTTGACTTTCAGGGGATCAACGGTGATCCCGTCCTGGGAAACAATGAAACCCAACAACCGGCCTGCCGGGACGCAAAAGACACACTTGTGTGGGTTCAAGCGGATGTTATATTTACGACAACGCAGGAAAACTTGCCGGAGGTCGCTAAGGTGGTCTGATCGTTTTCGGGAACGCGCTGTGAGGTCGTCAAGATAGACCCGCAGGATATGGACCAAGTCGTGAAAGCAGTAGGTCATGGCTCGCTGGAAAGTGGCACCAGCATTTTTAAGGCCAAAGGGCATGACTCGATAGGCAAAGGTGCCCCATGGGGTGGTAAAGGCAGTGTTGTACTGATCCTCCTTGCGGATGTGAATCTGGTTGTATCCGGAAAACCCGTCCATGAAGGATAGGACCTCATGGCCCGCACACTCATCAATGAGTTGGTCAATGAATGGCGTGGGGAAATTGTCTTTTGGACAAGCGTGGTTTAGGTCGCGGAAATCAGTGCATACTCTAAGGGTGCCTTGCTTTTTGTTGACAGGGACGGGGTTCGACACCCATGTGGTGTACGGAATAGGGTAGATGAAACCTGCTGTTCGAAGTTTCTCGACTTCAGCCTTGACAGCGGGGAGCTTGGCAGGGTGAATAGGTCGCTGTTTCTGACGAACAGGGGGTACTTCCGGCCATGTATCGATATGGTGTTCAATGATGGCGGGGTCGAGACCAGGCATCTCGGTATAGGACCAGGCGAAGACGTCTCGGAACTCTTGAAAGAGTTTTTTGTATGCCTGAGTTTCTGCTTGAGTGCAAGATGCGCCCAGCGAGATGAGCTCAGGTTTCCCTGGTGTTATGGAAATGTCTATCTGTATGGTGGGGGAAATGTTGGACATGTTCCCTTCTTCAAAGGCATCCGGTGCTGGGATGGGGTCCTTTAACCAATCGACCTTAGCAGGTATGAAGTCTTTCGACTCGACTGATAGCTGGTTGGATGCGGTGGAGGTAGATGTTTCCGGGAGGAAGTACGAGCGATGATGCATATCATCCCAAGGGTAGTCGGGTGCAGTGAGTGTTTCCAAAATCTGCTCGTCAGTATTGAAGTAGTCAGACCATAAATCGAGGGGTTCTGGTTTGAAGGTTGTCGAAATCATATATATCGTATTGACTTCTTCTGACGAGGATGATGGTGGAGGGTGAATCTCCTCGATGAGGGGAGGAGATATCTCTAAATTGGCATTGTTTAACTCGTACAGCGCTGCTCTATAGTCTGGTAGATCAGGGCAATGGTGTGAGTAGTGGCCGTAGACACTGCATATAGCACAAGGATGGTTAGTGCGTAGTGATTTGTCGCGAGGCTGTAGAGGTGGCTCTAATTTGACTACCGGGATGCCGATGTCATCGTCCAACATATTCATATGTTCTTGGAGTGCCGGTAAATGTGGGCATTGATGAGTTGGATGGCCAATTTCATCGCATAATGAACATTTGGGGGGAGCTCGAAACACCGGTGGGGGTTTGGCTGCCTTAGGAGGTGGTATGGCAGTGTAGGGTTGTGGACCTCTGCCCCCAGTGGGCTTAGCAAGGAGAGGGGGATCCTTTGACGTCGACGCAATCGTGAGACCCGGAGGAGGTTTCATTGACGACGAAGGAATATTGAGGTTAGGAGGAGGTGTCGTTGCCGACGAAGGGATCGCGACGCCAGGGGGAGGTTGATTTGTGGTAACAATAGGTTGTACCGGTTGGAGGATGACGTCTGGTGTCGGTAATCGAACGGGAGGCGGAATATACCACACGGGTAATCCCAATGTTAGCCCGGGTAGGCTAAGGGTAGCCATAACCGGGGCGCTTACTACGCCCGAAGGAGGAAATAGGAAGGGGATGGTGTGGATGGGTGTAACACCAATGTGACTGGGGATCAATGGTGGTTGACCGCCGGGTGTTTGCGTATTCTGCGAAACAGTACAGAGGTTTGCGACTTGGGTCTCCGGTGACGGTGGTGGAATGGCCTGGAATGTAGAGGTCATTGGTGTATCCGAATACAGTCCGGGTGCCACAGAAGACACAAAGGAGGTAACAGCACTAGAAGCGGGTTGTTCAATCATGGGGAGAACATTCTCCGGTGCTGCAGGGGCGTTGGGGTCATAGTAGGTGAGCTGGTCAATTTTGACCACGCGGCCCTCATGGGGGAACATCATGGTGCGGAAGACGGAGGAGGCGACCGCTTTCATGGCATACATGTAACTGCGGCCAAGTAAAAGGTTATAGTCTAGTTGGGCGTTAATGACCTCTATGTCGATGAGTACGGTCTTCCCACCTAATTGGACGGGTACCTTGGGTAATAAACCGTGAGGTTGAGCTGACCGGCCGTCGTAGGCCCGCAATGCAGTGGTGGATTGCTGGAGAGCAGGGGAGCCCAACTTTTTCCAAACAAAAGTGGACATGACGCATGTGGAGGCACCCTCGTCGATGATACATCGATGGATGACAAGATTCCGAATAGAAACGGAAACTTGGACTGCTATGGTAGAAGGCAGCCGTGGTTCAGATTGGTCTAAGTCAAAGGTCATCAAGTTCGAATCATTTGGGTCAATAGCCCCAATGGCGGAAAGTAAAGTCTTGCGCTGAGAAGGACAGGTTTTTAAGACTTCTAACGCAGACATGGCTGCGGGAGATTGAGCTAAGTCATCTACGATGTTGTAATTGGATGCAGCTCGTGCATTGGGGTTGTTGTTGATTCGGCGAAGGGGGAAGCGAGGTGCTTTAGAAGCGCCATCAAGTGGAACCTGAGGTATACGCAATGTCTGATCAGTGGGATTAGCAGTTGTATCCTTTTCGGCGGGGGGGGCTTCAGAAGTCGGTCCGTATTGATTTCGGCGGGTTTGGACATTGACGTCAGCGGTGGACATCATCAATAGGTGGTGGGTACCTGAATCAAACATGGGTTGATCAGGAGCTGTGTAAGTTATTTGTTGTGGTTGCACGTTGCCCTGTTGGGGGGCTAACGGCTGGGTGTTTACCACTCCTTGTGTTGGAAAGGGGTTTTGGAGAACCAGAGGTTGTTGTGGAGGTGGTGGGGGGTTGGGTGGTGGCTGAGGAGCCGCCTGCCCTTGACGATGGGCGTCATTTGTCCATAGTTGTCGAGCTCGCTCGAGATGTGGGCAAGCGTGGGTATAGTGGCCATAGACACCGCAAATGGAACAAGGATGGTTTGTCCGTAAATTAGCATTTTTAGGTTGCTTAGGTGGCCGATCAGGATTCTGATGAGCGGGCGCCGCGTTATTGTTTTGCGGGGGCTGGGTAGGCTGTGGAGCTTGGTTGCGGTTTTGATTGTTTCCACGGTTGCGTCCTCTTCCGCGGTTGGGTTGTCCACCCTGGTTGCGTTGGTTATTTTGATATTGGGGCTGCTGTTGTTGTGCGTACACATGCCCTTGAGCATTGGGGGGATTATGAGGAGCCGCAGGTGCGGGAGCAGGTTGCGGTGGATAGTATGCAGGTGGAGCTGGAGGTGGTCCAGTTGCCTGTTGGGGTTGTTGGTACCCCTGCGCTGGTGGAGGTGTGAGGTTAGCCGGTGCAACCGGTTGTGGGTAATGCATGGGCTGTTGTGGAAACTGCATGGGGTTTTGTACCGTAGGTTGAGCATAGTATGTAGGAGGTACATATGCTGATGGCGCTTGGCCATAACAATGTTGTGGACAAGAGGGTCCATGAACATGATGGGTCTGGTTTATTGGAGCATAAGAAGTTGTCGCTCCGGAACTGGATGTAGCCCTAGAAAGGTCTGGGGCGGGCATGGTGCTCACCATACTGAAAGGTTTTGCTTGCGGTGTAATTTGGCCAATAATGCCATCAGCGGCATGTGATGCCCCCGGTGTGTCACCGCGTGCAGAGTCGCCTCGTGGGGCGTCAGGTATGATGGTGTATAGGTATCCTGACTGGGCATAGATAAGGTCAAACTGTTGGGCCTTCAGGATGGCCTCCTCTTCCGACTGGGGTCTTTCAGAAGCTACATCCTTCGCAATGAGGGGAAGGAGGGATTTAAGGAACCAGTCTAAAAAGATTCGGTCGTCTAATTTGATCTTGCATAGGCTTCGGCGCCGACGCCAATCATGGATATGGTCAGTGATGTGCGTGGCCGTGTTCTGTCTGCAAGACAGTAGGATTTCGACGCCCGCATCATAGCGGACTGGTAGCTGAAAGAACTGCAGGAAGGTCGAGGCAAGGGAGGTAAATGTGGAATGCGTCCCATGGGGTTGCTCGATATACCATTTGGCTGCAGAGCCAGTGAAGGTGCGCTGTAATAAACGGAGGCGGACTGAGTCGTCCACTATGGAGTTGGAGGAACACCATAAATGGAAGGACATGATGTGGTTCTGGGGGTCTTCTCCGGCCTTTCCCTCAAATTTAGGGATGTCAGAGGGAAGCTTAGTGGGCATATGGGGCCAAGCAGGATCATGCCTAATGGGGTCATTCGTAAGCCTAGCTAAATCTGGCAAGTTGAGACTTGCCATGTATGGTAGACTAGCGGATGTGGTGATTGGAACCGGGATTGGTCTAGCCATTGTGGTATGGTGTAGGGGTCCAGTAGCTCCTATAGGTATGCTAGGTATGGCGGGTATGTGCCCTCCAACAGGTGTGGCCTGATATGGGTTAGTACTCCCAAGTGCAACTTGGGTTACACTTGGGTTAGGAATCGCACTAGGGATTCCTGGTATATTACTACCGAGTGCAACGTGGGTTACACTTGGGTTAGGAATCGCACTAGGGATTCCTGGGATAGCATTCCCAAGTGCAACAGGAGTGACACTTGGGTTAGGAATCGTACTAGGGATTCCTGGGATAGGGTTTGTGGAAACCGAAGGGGGTATGACCCCCATGTTGGGCATGCCCATGACAGGTTGTGGTCCTGTGCTAGGCATTCCTAAATGTGGAGTGTTACCCATATTGGGCATACCCAAGGGGGTGGGTGTTGTCATGGATGGTATCCCCGCAGAAAGGTCTGCGGATGTCTGACCTATGGTTAATGTAAATTGTGGATCTTCTGGTGTTCCAGACATAATTGTGGTAGGTGGTAACTCTGTGGGGTTTTCGGATTCTACCTCCAAATCAAAGGTGAAGTGGGGTATGTCAGAATCGGATGACCGTCTAGATGATCGACGATGTGTCGAATCAAGGGATAATGCTCTGCGTCCGTGACGTGGAGAGCCAAGTGGACTAAACTCTGGGAGTTCGCCCTGTAGACGACGAGAACGTCTAGAATTCTCAATGGTGAGAATATGGTTTTTATGTAAAAATTGTTTTAAGTATCAGGTGGTGATATATATGTAAAAGACTCAAAACCCTAATGCAACCAAGGGTGCAAAAAGGGGAGTGAAAAAAGAAGGCTCACAGGCCAAAAAATCAATCCTCAAAAAATGCACTTATTCTAGCAGCTGTGCTACAATAAGTGGAGGAATGCAACAACCGGTCAGAATACCAACATGCAAGCGGCTCCTAGAAAAAATAGGTGTAACTAGACTCAAAAGGTGGTAAAGATCATGCAAACACCTAATCTAAAAGTATTGTGACTCAAACAGACGATATCCCCTGCAAGGTGATGAAATCCAAGTCAGACAATATGAATGTAGAGACAACGGCTAGATATCCTCCTACCGGGAGGGACACCGGGTAATCAATCCTAAAAAGACAGGCTACTAGGATACTCCGTTCATGACGCGTCGAGAAAAGGTAAATCTGCCGTTTGGTCCTTTGATCGCAATATCCCAATACAGGGATATCCCGAGAACTGCGAATGGTAGCCCTTCGGTTACTGAATGGGTTTCGGTATCCCACTCAGGCTTCCGGAACCATCCTCGCGACTTCAACCCTCCTAGGGGAGAGGCCTTCCCACAAACCGGTTGTGACCGCGCCAAAAAGTACTAAGAGATTTTAGCTCCCTAATTGGACAACTTCTATGTCTCAGATGTATGAACTGAGGGGTGTTATTGGAACACCTATCCCCCCAATACTACCTAGCTACAAGAATTCTTTTTGTGTTCCCCAAGTGGGGTTAAGAGTGTGTTCAAATTAGGGTAAGTTTTAAGTCTTAGTTCAATTAAGTGATCGTGTGAGTGCACGTGAGGTGTTGTAAACTGAACTTGAAAAAATTAAATGCTTTAAGGGAAATTTTTCAAAAAAATAAAGGACTTTTCGAAAAATAATAAGCAAATATTTAAGACTTTTTTCACTAAAAGAAATTAAATTGCTTTTTCAAAAATAACTCAAAAAATAATGGATTTTTTGGATTTTTGAAAGCAAATAATAAACTTCTAAAAGAAATAAATGGATTTCTTCGTTTCAATAAAATTTGCTAAGGGCAAGATTCTAAAGAAGTAAACAAGAAAAAATTTGAATCTAGATAAAGAATGCAAAATGAATCTTTCTTTCACTTTCTTGAAAAAATTTTTTTTAAAAAGATTTCTATGTATGCACTTTTAAATAGTAAAAAAATTTTCTAAATCTGGAAAATATACAGAATTTGATACTGTAAAAAATGTGCTATGGGCAGAAAGTACAGTAAAAAATATTTTTCAAAATCGGGATGGCCGAATGAAAAAATTCAGCCGCGCGGGTTTTGGACGAACAGCCGCGATGGGCCGCGCGGGTTTTGGCCGAACAGTCGCGATGGACCGCGCGGGTTTTGGACGCACAGTCGCGATGGACCGCGCAGGTTTTGGGCGCACAGTCGCGATGGACCGCGCAGGTTTTGGGCGCACAGTCGCGATGGACAGCGCGGAAAAAGGCCGCGAAGCCGCGGTGTGCAGCGCGGAAAAACACAGAACAGTCGCGATGGACCGCGCGACTGTCTGGAAAAAGGCCGCGATGGACCGCGCGGAAAAATGCAGAAAAGTCGCGATGGACCGCGCGACTGTCTGGCAAAAAGCCGCGAGGCGGAAGCCGTGCACGGAAAACGAGAAACGAACTCGAAAATTTAAAATTTAGGGCTGTTTTTTGGGGCCAAATCTCAGAACAGCAATGGATCTGCTGTCTAAGATGGCAGATCTATGGATCTAATGGTTAAAAACTCATAAAAACTAAGATTTAATGGCAAAGCTAGAGATCTAAAGTTCAAACCAAAGCGGAGTCGCCAAAAACTGTTGGCTCGGTTTTGCAACCAAGCTTAGTGCTATGGGCACCTACTAACTAGTAGTAGCAGTTTCAATGGAAATAAATAACAATAAACTAATTAAACAAGACTATTCATGGATCTAAGCAAAGATATTAAGCAAATAACAAAAATAATTTAAGATCAAGAACAAGAACATATAAAATAAAGAATTTGTATTGAAAGTATGGGGCAAGCAAGTGCTTGCGGAATCAATACCTCTAATGGTGAGGTTGAATAGCTCCAAGGATGAGCAACTTCCAATCTCCAATGGTCTCTTCTCCAATGTGGTTTGCAATGGCTAAAATGCTCAGGGGAGATTTCAGCAGCATAAGGATGAGATAATGGATGGATATGAAATGAGGAGCCCCTACCACCTTTTTATAGGTTTTGGTGGTGAGGAATACCATTTGTGGTTTTGTGGAAACCAATGGTATTGACCAACATGGTTTAGGTAATTTTCCCTCCTTTTTCCTTTTTTGAATAAAAATAATATTTTAATTCCCTTTTTAATATTTTTGGGAATTTGGACCCTTTTTGAGGGTTTTTTATGATTTTCTTGGAAAAATAATCTTTTTTAATAGAAAAAGGGGTGTACCAAGGTCTTTTGGTGACCTTTTGTTGGTTTCAGAGGCTCAGATGGTGAAAAAGTGGGCAAATGGGTCATGTGAATAGGGGAATGAGCTAGTGAGCACTTTTTAGGTGTTAACAGATTTTTAGGTGTTAACAATAGCCATTAACTTACAAATATGGCCGCCCCTTGTGATATTCTACTTAACAGTTCCAACTATTTCTCATGAAAATCTCATATGGAGGATGTTCTACGAAGTAGGGGACTTTTCAGAATGACCTCAGGGAAAGAAAAAGAACCCACTGATGATGATAAGAAAATAAAATGGGCAAATAGATGTGATGAAGCTCGTGGATTGATTGGGATGTCAATCTCTACTGATTTGCGATTCCACATATCTGGAATTGATGAACCTAATGCTGCTTGGGACAAGTTGGAATCTGTGTTTGGTAAACACAATGAAATTCGAGGTCACCAACTCAAAAATGAGTGGATTTCTTTAAATCCAAGTGACTTTTCATGCATTCAAGATTATTTATCTAAGTACAAAACTCTTAAACTCTTATGTGCAAAATGTAAGATTGAGAGGGAAGACAAACAATGCATTTATCATATTCTTTCTAAACTTGGACCTGCATATTCTGTTTTTGTATCTACATTTTACTCCATGAAAGCATCCTTGAATGCAACTAGCTATCAAGAGCCTAGTCTTGAATCCTTTTGTGATTCCTTGATTAGGGAACAAGATAAACTCATTCATCTTGGAATAATCAACAATGCAGATACATCTAGGAAAGCCTTATTGTCCCAACAGAAATAAAAGTCCAAGCCACCCAAGAAACAAAATTTTCGCAACAATAAGTCAAAAAGGGTCCAAAACCCTCTCAGTCAGCTCCTTCTTTAAAAAATGACAAAGGATCCAAGACAAAAGGCAAGAAGACTGAGCGTCATTGCAACTATTGCGGGAAAGATAATCATGATGAATCTAAGTGTTTCAAGAAGATGGCAGCTTTGGAAGCAACAATGAAGAAGCACCACATCAGCCTAGATTCACCTTCAGAATCTGCCTCTCATGGACATGCACTTTGTGCTTCTGGTTATTCTTATAATGCATCTTTTTCTTCTACTTCAAATGAATGGCTCATTGATTCTGGAGCATCTTATCATATGGCTAAGGATCAAGCCATCTTTTATACTATGCATGAATGTAACACCAAACAAATATTTGTTGGTGATGATAGATCTCTAAGTGTTGTAGGAGCTGGAACAGTTCCAGTAGATAATGGTCATTTTAGTGATGTACTATGTGTTCCAAGAATTTCCTGCAATTTGTTATCAGTCTATCAGATCACTCATTCCGGTGAAGGTAAAACTGTGACCTTTACACCTCACCAAGTTGTAATCAAGGATTTTAAAGATCCTCAACAGGTCCTAGCTACCGGAATTGTTGATGATATTTACCAGGTTGTACAAGTTTAACAACTTTGGGTCATCACCTTTCCCTTCAGTTTTTGTTGCTCATAGTGATAACTTGAGCAAACTTTGGCATGAGTGATTTGGTCACTTAAATTATCGCTCATTGCAACAACTATGTAAAGAAAATATGGTGACAGGTCTTCCGATGGTATCTTGCAGGGATGGTGTTTGCTCTAGTTGTGTACTCGGAAAACATCATCAGGACAGTTTTGACAAATGTGCCTCTTGGCACGCCTCGGTTACCTTGGAGCTTGTGCATAGTGACTTGTGTGGTCCTCTTCCATCTGCTTCATTTTCTGGTTTCAAATATTTCTTAACTTTCATTGATGATTACACCAGACGCACTTGGGTTTATTTCCTAAAACTTAAGAACGAAGTATTTAACATGTTCTTGGCCTACAAGGCCCTTGTTGAAAAACAATCTGGTCATCAAATTATTAAGTTAAGATCTGACAATGGAGGAGAATATGTTAACAATAAGTTCACTACTTTCTGCACTGAACAAGGCATCCAACAATAGCACACTGTTCCATATACACCACAATAAAATGGTGTAGCTAAGTGGAAGAACCGCACTTTAAAAGAAATGGCTAATTGTATGATCCAATCTAAGGGACTAAGTCTTCAATTTTGGGCTGAAGCCATAAATTGTGCAAATTACATAGTTAATTGCACCCCCACAAAAGCATTACAAGGTATAACACCGGAAGAATCATGGAGTAAAACTAAACCTGATGTAAGTCACTTTCGTGTGTTTGGTAGTGAAGCATGGGCTCACATTCCGGATGAAAAACAGAAAGCATTGCAACCTAAAAGTGAAAAGTGCATATTTGTTGGATATTCTGAATATGTAAAAGGTTATAGACTTCTTCAACCACATTCTCATGATATAATCATTAGAAGAGATGTTAAATTTGATGAAAATCTCTTGGCCTGCGAGCCTAACTCGGCGATTGTGCCATCTTTGGCCTGCAAGCCTAATTCAACGTTTGTGCCTTCTTCTTCTTCTTCCAACTTCCTTGACAGGTTTCCAACTCCAGTTTCTGATGATGACAGTGAGGATGAAAATCCACCTCCGCCTGCTCATGTTCCTCCAGTTGCACCAGCACAAGTGCTTCCTCGATGGGTCCGTTCAACATGTGAAGCAGCTGGTGATCTTGCTGGTGATCCTAGAGATCAACGTCGAACACGTTCTCAGTTTCAGCGAGCCTCTTCTCTTTTGGCTCAAGTTTCCGAGAATCATGATCCAGAAACTTTTGCAGAAGCTTCAGGGAATCCAGATTGGGAGGCAGCCATGGATGAAGAATATCGTTCCTTAATGGCGAACGATACTTGGGATCTTGTACCTCTTCCAAAAGGAAGAAAACTTGTCAGATGTAAATGGGTCTACAGAACTAAGTATGCATCAGATGGAAGTATTGAAAGACTTAAGGCAAGGTTAGTTGCCAAAGGTTTTTCCCAAGTTGAAGGGATTGACTACAATGAAACCTTTGCTCCCGTTGCAAAAATGAAATCCATCCGCCTTGTTCTTTCCCTTGCAGCCTTACACAACTGGGAAGTCCATCAAATGGATGTCAAGTCTTCCTTCTTACATGGTGATTTACAGGAGGAAATTTACATAGAACAACCTCCTGGCTATGTTCAGAATAACTCTAGCTTTGTCTGCCGCCTTAAGAAATCCTTATATGGCCTTAAGCAAGCTCCTAGAGCTTGGTATGCCAAAATGGATAACTTTCTCCTTGACACTGGTTTTTCTAGATGCCATTCTGACCCCAATGTCTATACCAAGAAAGTAGGACACCATCTCATCATACTTGTTCTATATGTTGATGACCTTATTCTTACTGGTAGTGACCCTAAGCTTATAACCCATGTGAAATCCAGTCTTAAACAAAATTTTGAAATGTCAGACTTAGGACATTTGCATTATTTTCTTGGTCTCAAAGTCCTGCAAACCAAAGAATGAATCTTTCTTTCTCAGTCTAAGTATGCTTGTGACCTTCTTTGACACTTTCACATGGAAGATTGTCCACCAGCCCCTTCTCCCTTCCAGTCTGGAGTCAAACTTTCTGCCACTTGTACTTGACCTAAAGTCGATGCCACCTTGTATCGTCAGCTTGTTGGTAGTCTCTTATACTTGACTCATTCCCGTCCTGACCTTTCCTTTTCCGTTGGTCGTGTTGCCCGTTATATGCAGACACCTCATGAAAGTCACTGGAAAGCAGCTAAAAGAATACTTCGATATATTCGAGGTACAGTTCAGTTTGGGATTCATTACAGTACAGGGGGGAAACCTTTGTTGGTTGGTTTCACTGATTTAGATTGGGTCGACGATCCTGATGATCGAAAGTCTACTGCAGGTTATGTTTTCAGTCTGGGATCTGGACCTATCACTTGGGCTTGTAAGAAACAACAAGCTCTTTCTCTTTCTTCAGCAGAGGCAGAATATCGAGCAACAGTTAATGGTAGTCAGGAAGTTTATGGATTCGACAGATCCTTTCAGATTTTGGATTCGAGCAGTAGCAGCCTACTCCACTTTGGTGCGACAATCAAAGTGCCATCAAGCTTTCAAAGATCCAGTTCTACATCAACGCAGCAAACACATTGAGCTACATATGCACTTCATTAGAAATCTTGTTAATGATCGTGTTCTTGAAGTGCTCTTTTTCCCTACAGATGATCAAGTTGCAGACATCTTCACCAAGTCTCTTACAGAAGCAAAGTTTTCTAAACTTCGATCTATGTTAGGAGTTCAGGAACTTGTCATTAAGGGGGGATAGGCTCTAATGCCTCCTTCCTTCTCCTAATAGTGTCACTTTTGTAAATCCTTCAATCCTATCCCAAGTTGTTCTTAAGGGGGGATGTTAGGATATTTAGACACTTAGGAGTTAGTTAAGATCAACTTGTGTAATATATCCGTTAGGGATAGTGTGTTTCTTTAGTATGCATTAGTATGCATTTGTAAATACTTAATCCGATGGTCACGATATGTTCCCGACATAGAGTGATCCGACGACTCAGCTTCTCTTAGATCAAACCTAACCTTGATCCATGGCTTAACACCCGATTGGTCCATGATCTCTATTTAAAGAGCATGGAGGGTCATTGTTTAGTTGATCGATTATGAGAAGCTCATTTGTAACTTTCTTTCTTTGCATAATAAATTGTCCCATAGAAGCTATTTGGTCGGGGCCGTGGAGTGTTTCCCTCAAGAGGGTTTAAACCACGTCAAAACATCGGTGTGTTGATCTGTGATCTGTTTGTGTGAAGTGGTTTCTCTTGGTGTTCGGTCCTTTGGTAGTACCCTGTGTACCCGAACATTCTCCTCCCTTCCATACACCATAAGAGCTCAATATATAGCCTTCCCAAGGTAAGTGAAAGGTCGAATCGAGTCGTTTCGGGGTATATGGGGGGCCAAAGGTCACCCTAAGACCGCTTTTTGGGAGTAAAAAGTAATTTTCTATTGGTTTTTACCATTTTACTTGGTGTCCACGGGCTATAGTGGAACAACCTGCATGTACGCTGGCTATAGTGGAACAACTAGCATATAGGAACAAAAATAGGGAATTGTGTGTTCCTGGAGGATAAAATGTGGATCTGAGTCAATAAAATGGATCATGAAGGCCAATCAATTCTGATGCTCACAAGGTGGAAAATTACGGTGTAACAGGTGCCCCCTAATGTGTGAGGTTAGAGAAGGTACTACGATGGCCGAAATACATTATAAATCTCAAAAGTGGAGTGATGGAGACACAAATGGAGAGAGGATCTCACTCGTCATAATACAATAATATCTCTGAATACATGTCGGTACAATACAACAATCTGATACAATGGCCATGATAGGCAGTATATTAATGAATACATGTCATAAGTGGTCATAGCCATGACCCATACAGTAAGATATGGTCTCATGTATAAAGGAAACAACCGGGTGCAATACTGGAGGTACAAATTGCTAATGTACAAGAAATAAGATCTCATAAGTATAGTCACGATCAAGAGCAACATACTGAATGCTACTGACGTCTGGGGTATTCAACACAAATCATCTACGGTGCAAGTCCCATCAAGCGAATAAAGGTGTTGAAGTCAAACCTGAAGTGACATCATCTGATTGCCGGTCAATGATGTATACCGTTAATAGACGCGGGATAAGCCACCAATAATTAAAATGGGCATCAAGGCACATAGTACAATCATCAAAGTGTGAATATATGTGTTGAGGTCGAACACTAAGATGAATCCATCGATTAGGGGACATTGATGTATTCCCAAAACTATCGATGACGAGAGAACCTACCACTAATGACTGCAATCCTCAAGGTACTCAACCGAATCTAAGTCTCAATTCCAGAATAAATGAGTTGAAGTCGACGGAATGAAACTCGCTAGAAGGAGGGCATTAAGGCATCCCCCATCAACCATCACGAGGGTAACAACTACGCTGAAAGAATTGGAAGAACTCGGACGAACAGACTGACTCAATAAGGATGGACGACATGCAATAGTTAAGAGATCTGAGGAGTGGTCGACTCTGGTTTCAGGACTTCCTTTGAACAAGAGCATGATCAAATGAATAGACTCAGGAAGCATAGACTCGAGTAATGACACTGTGCGATGCAGGAGGCATCAACAAAAGGGCTCCATAGTGACTAGAAGCTTAACCAATCAGTGGAGTAAAATCTGAGAAATGAGTACAGCTCCTAAGGTCCTACTATAGTCCCAACTCATGATGGATGGAGTGGAATGAATGCTCTATTCAAAGGTGACACAACAACTGCCAACAAAAAGAAGTAACGATTCTCCCGTCCGGATTTTTGGAATATTTGATTTTTTGGTCTTTTTCATATTTGGAAAAGCTTGAAAAAGAATAAAATTGCTTATATTACAACAAGTGAGGGAACGAGTGTCAAATAGCAAGCAGACTAGTCCCAAGCAGTGGACCATACCTATGATCAATGCAAGGAAGCATGTGCAGGATGTGGACACTCGGGGGGGGTGTTCCATTAGGGTCAAAAGGTCATCAAATTGCCAAAGAAAAATGAAAGCTCTGTAGGGCTCAACAAGGGAAGTGCTCAGGCACCAGGCTAACAATTGAGTAAGCAGGAGCCGACACAAGGCTCAAGCGGCAAGCAGGATGATGCAATGAAATCACAACTTGGTAAAAATGGGGGAGTCCTTATGGAAGATGGCCAGCATAAGACAAAGTAGAGTATGCGTCTTTATCGCAAAGTCATGGCGTAACTACAAAGGACTCCCAATCTTAAGGAGAAACAATGGCATGGGCGCCAAAAGGAATAAAAAGGCTCTAACTAGGGCACCCATGTTCGAACAAGCCCTACCGCCAAATAATGACACTTCTATAACAATGTGAAGGCTCCATGTCGGTTACAAAGTAGGGTCATACCTAGGGTTAATGACAAATGGTCAAAGGTCAAATGCATAATGCAGGTGAAAATGACATCTAACCTATATGATGGGTGTGAAATATACCTACCATAGGCACGAAACGGTCAAAAATTCAACTCTTGTCGGAAAAATCTATTCAAAATAGTACTCCAAGACATTATATTAGTCCGAAGCAGCTTAAAATGGTGAAAACTATAGAAAAGTGGGTTTCCAAAACTATAAATAGTAAAACTAAATTACTATTTACCAATTCATTTTCATTTTCATCCAAATAGTGGTTTTGGTTAGTTTTCACCTCCAAAGTTCAGTTGCTGATTCCGAGAGCTGTGGGCGTCCATTTCACGAACCGTCTGGAGCAGGTTAGTCATCTCATCCCCCTCTTTCATTTGGTATCTTTTATTTCATTTTTCAGTGGTGAATTATTTTTATTAGGCCAGCCCTACTTCTCCATGGCGTTGTACGCGGGCTACAACTCTGCGGGTCACAGATAGGGCCTACTAGATGCGGTCAACGCATGCATTGACCGCGGGTAGATGCCCATGTCTACTCAATAGCCCGCGGGTATGGCTTGAAGAATGTTTTTTAAATGCTAAAAGCTAAACAATTTCTTGTTTTGCCTCCAGGATGGTTCTAGAGTGGAGGGAAAGAGAGCATGATGTGGTGGATGAGACTGTACGCCAAGATTTACTAATTCTGGAGTATTGGGGGGTTTAAGGGCCCAAAACCAACTACTTCGTCGGTTGATTGACTACTGGTATGTAGATGCACAAAACTTCAACATAGATGGTCAAACACTCTCCTTAGAGGTGGATGACATATATTTCATTACAGGGTTGTCCCACAAAGAGGAGGCGACTAGTCTTCGACCTCGCACTGTAGGTGGTGGGATCACCATTCCTGACTATATAGAGTGGTATTGTCTTCCCGACACCCAAAAGGTGGGGAGTTAGGTACCCATTGGGGCCATAGTGAGGTTTGAGCATGAAGATCATAGGGCTCACCCTCGTAAGGATCACATGTTCGACAGCTTTACACCAGGCTGCGAGGTCGATGATGTTCTACGCAACAGAGTGCATGAGGCTTGTAGTATATGACTGGTGCACAACGTTATTGGTGTCTATGAAGACCCAGTAAACGGAGTACAAGCATGGGAAGGAAAAGAACTTCGGGTATGGCAGTATACTATGCAGCTTTTTCTTCGAGAGAGTTCCAGGTCTCAGTCCGAGGGTTGAAGTCCCTCTGTATAGTCTCCATGACCCAACCTTGACCTGGTGGGCAGAGGTACTGACACGGTAGGGTGGTGGCCGATAGGCATCACCATATACAGATGAGTTCTTCCACTGGTGGGATCGACAGGTCATCGCCATCGATGACTACCCATATGTTGGGATAGACTACCAGGGCGATCATGACATGTCGCTCCCTCCAGGGGGCCGCATTCGAAGACATCGGTATGTTACTCTTTTTATGTTTTGTGTATTTAATTTTTTGGGATTTTTTATTATATATGAAAATCCAAAAATATTTTTGGTGTAGTATCATATATTGACATTCCACTGTTTGCTCGCAGATGCTGGTTCACGAAGACCAGATGGTTTCCCAAGACATCGTCAACGGGGGCAGGGGTGGAGAGGTAGTTGGCGTTGCAGCAGAGCACACACTTGAGACCATACGGATCAACCTGTCCCATATGACCTCCAGAGTACCCATGATCGAGGTAGAGAATCTGCCAGAGGTGATGCAACGACATGTTGTGGGAGTACCGGGCACCTAGGTGCGGTTACTGCAGTGCATAGCCAATGCAGTTCACTATTATATGCAGACACATCCTGTCGAGGCAGCTAGGCCTCCTCCTAGGGATTAGATATCTCAAAGTCCCATATTTTGTATCGATTATGTATATTTTGAGAGCTACGGGCTCCAGTTTTGTACTGTGACACCACCTTTTTTGGATATGTTATTTATAAAAACTATGATTCTCCGGTTCTACTATATGTGTATGTACAAATGTGTGAATGAATGTTTATTTGTGTGCTTCTTTATTGATGTGGAAAATTCCAATATAGGACATAATTAGCATATGCATCAAATACATGATTAAAACATCTTGGAACATGAATGTATGTAATGGAAACAAAATGACGCTCCAAGAGTCTTACCCTTAAGAACCTCCGTAGTAAAGTAGGATCCCTCACACGGTACCAACCATTCAATTGAGACACAACCAGTTGTGAATCCAGGCGGAATTCTAAAGACTAGATGCCATGTGAAATGGCATCCCGAAGTAGCTCAACTACGGCACTGTACTCAGCCACATTGTTGGATGTGGGACTGAGACAGGCACCTGCTGAAGACACAATCTGATGGTCCGGTGAATAAATAACCCACGCAGCAAAAATGAGTCGCTGCGTATGACGGCTAGCACCATCCGCGAATCCCAAAAATATAGGATATTCCGCTGACATATGTCAATCAAACAAAAGCGAATCAGCAGATCCAAAAAATCAAAAGAAACCTAAACTATGTACGAAAGTAACTATACAATAGTATATAAAAGTATTAGCTCGAGCTAGAATCTCAAGCATAATACCGCTTGAGGTAGAGCCCATTTCTAGGCTCCTTCAAGGCATTCCCCTCATAGTCTTCCAATTCGTAGGCTCCTTTCTCAAGGACACGCCTCACTATGTAAGGACCGTGCCACATGGGGTTAAACTTTCCTGCCCCCAGGGGTTCCTTAGCCTGGTCATATAAGAGAACCAAGTCACCTTCAGCATACTGCCGGGGACAGATAAACCTATCATATTGAACCTTGATACGATGTTTGTTGGCATCTATAGCCACGGCGGTATCTCGACACTACTCAAGGTGGATCAAACATTGCTCAACATCTGACGTATCAGGAAGGATCTCTATGGCTAGTTTTAATGAAGGGATTTCGCATTCAATCGGTAGAATAGACTCCACACCATGTACTAGATGAAATGGTGAAAAACCGGTGGCAGTCTTAACTGTGGTTCAATATGCCCACAAAGCAGGATATAACATAATGTGTTAGTTGCTCTTGCTTTGTTGGATGGTATGTTGGAGAATGGTCTTTAAGGACTTATTGACTGCCTCAACTTGACCATTCACTTGGGGGTAGTAAGAAGATGAATGATCTTGATGAAACCCAATCTTGAGTGACAAATCCGCCATCATTTTTTTTCTGAAAGTGATTGCCATGGTCAGTGACAATCTCTTTCGGGATATCGAATCGAGTGATAATCTAATTGAACACGAAGTGGGCTGCTGTAGCACCATCGGATTTTACGGTATGCATGGCCTCAACCCATTTGGAAAAGTATTCCACAGCCACAATGATATGGTGATTCTCCCCAGCCGAAGCTGGTTTACAATCCATGAAATCCACCCCCACTTAGTCAAGGGACCGACGGTGACGACAGGATGAAGGGGCGCTGGATGCGAGTGTATATTTTGAGAAAACACCTGGCAAGGGTGACATATCTTCACAACGTTCATACAATATTTAAATATCGAAGGCCAGAAGTAACCTGCTCACATGATGCGTTGGCCTGTCGCAAGCCCTGATAAGTGACCGCCACACACCCCGTTATGGCAGTCATTCGGTACTAACTCCGCTTCTTCATGATTCGAACAACGACGTAGGATAGAGTCTTTTCCTTGATGATACAGAGTGTCACCGACGATGACATAATCTTTAGCTTGGTGGCTCACACGCCGCAGTTCATCTTGTGAATAGTGCGAAGGGAACTTCAAAGTTTGGAGATATATGATGATATCCCCATACCAAGGGTCTATCGATGAGATAAGAAATAAATGTTCATCCACAAAGGAATCTTCATGGACGATGTCCTCATCAAGTCGTGGAAAATCTAACATGAGCTCAGCAAAAACCAAGAATTTTACCGACTTCGCCAAAACAAAATCGAGATCAAACTCCTGAAGAATCACAATCCATTTATTATACTTCCCCCCAATCAAACATCGTGAAAGCACGAACTGAAATGGATTGATGTGTGCTATGACAGTGGTTTTCCTAAGCATGATATAATGTCATAAACGTTGGACTGCATGAACAGTCGCAAGCGCCAACTTCTCCACATGAGTCACTAGTACAAAATGAGAAATTAATGACTAAAAAAATGACTAAAATTCGACTATAAACGACTATTTTTGAGTCGGTGACTAATAGTATCCGATTTCCACTATCTTATCTCTAGTCGTATTTCACTAGTCATTAATTGGTTGACTTATTAGTCATTGATTTAGTCATTGATAGTCACTGATTAAGTCACTGATTTAGTCATTGATACTCATTGATTTAGTCATTGATACTCACTAGTTTAGTCATTGATTTAGTCATTGATTGTAGCAATTAATAACCAAATATACGACTAAATAAACTATTAGATGATAACATATTAATGACTAAGCTAAATACGACTAAACGTTAGTCGCGCTATAAGATACTGGAAATTAGCTACTAATAGTCGTATATATGCGAATTTAGTCGTTTTCTTAGTCACTAATTTATGATAGGGTACGGAGGAATCGAACCACCAATCTCCTGCCTATAATTAGGCAGGTGCTCTACCATTGAGCTAGCACCCTTTAAGAAGTTGTTATTGCTTGACAATGATGATATTCAAACAAATTTTGCATGGGAACAAAAGGAATGTCAAACATATTCAGGAATAATGCTTCAAGTACTAAAAGAATTCTAAGATATAGCAGTTCAACTGTGACAATGATGAAAATTCAAAGAAGAATGATCTTACAAACTATGCATGAGTACAATAATCCATGGATATACAAATTATCAGGAACAAAAGCACGCTGCTGCCCTTCACAGACAGAAAAGAATACAAGATCCAACTTGCAATAAATTTGTTTTAATTATCTATCATTTGTTGATCTCTCGACATCTAGAGACGTTTGCCTGTCTGAGATCCATAATACATACAATTATCTTCAACTTCACTTCTTCATGCATATTTCTGAAACTTGCAAATAATGGTAATTTTTTAGGAATGTTATATCAGGTGCACCATCATTTCTAAATGAAGATCAAGTTTTAAGAATCAGGCAAGCCATGTTTAACTTAAAAAATAAAAGCAAAAGGCGAGCTCCAATAGAATAGCTAATAGATGAGCTTAAAGGAGAAAGAAGCAGTTATATATTATCTCCATATCATCTTGTTATTATGCATACCTTCTTTCAAGATAAGTCTTAATATTCCAATATCTTTCCCAAGAGCATTTCATCTCCAGGCCCTAAAATCTAACCTACCACGAGTAAATTGAATTACTAAAGATCCACGAAATTGTTAGAATTGTTGCATTCAGACCAAACTGCTAATATGTGGATTTAAATTCATAACATCATAATTTAAATTCATAACATCAGAATCTACTCATCATAATCACTACACAATTGATTGTTGCTTTGGTATAGTTAAAGGTTAAATCTCTAACATTCCTTGAAATATATATGGTCCCTCATAAAACATAAGCACTTGAAAAAACCATTCACGCATTCTAGAAGACGAAAGACAAAACATAATAAGGACTCCAGAAATCTACAACCCAGCCAAAAGAGAAATTGCTTGGCAGATGAACAACTACATTAAAATTGTCAAGCAGGTTGTGGTCCAGTGGTAAATCAATTGGGATTTCTTCATGGAGACCTAGGATCCCCAATAACATGTTGCTGTGTGTATATGGACAACTATGTGCTATCTTGTGATATCTCATTGTTCGTTGAGCCTAAGAAGTTTGTCCTAGGTAGTGTCTCTCAGTGGAGCAAGCTAGATGCTTTCCCTAGGTGATGTTAACAGAATAGATACCCACCACTCATAGAATCTAAGCCAAAGGTGGAGCCTACTTCATTAACAAAGGGCCATTTACCAACCAAAAAAAGTTACAGGAAAAATTTTCAAATAAACAAATAATGTTTACTTTTATTACCAAAGTTTTACAAGCACTAGCTAAGTTTATCAAAATGTGGGGTTTTCTATTTACTGGAATAAACAACATTAAATTGCTTTGGAGCTAATATGTCACATTGTATTAGTGTAGAAATCTGTTAACCTAATGTCAGTAATCAAATTGACTGATCCAATATAAGTTATAATTGAACCTTTCAAGAGCCTTGTACTCTCCCCCTGGCTATGTTTATAATGCTTACTTTGTTCACACTATTTTAGCATCTTAGTGTTTAGCTACCTTTCCAGTCCCTAGGGTTTTTTCTACCCTAGCTATTACTATTTTCTATTTTTTTGGATGCAATTTCAAGTCCCAGTGACCTACTTTGGTCGTTGGTGGACATTAATATATTTCTTTTTTTTCTACAGTTAATAGATATCTATCTCATCCTCTTTGACAATACATTCAAGAGCCTTAAACTCTCCTCCTAGCTATGTTTATATTGTTTAATCGGTTCATAATATTTTAGCATCTTAGTGTTTAGCTACTTTTTCAGTCCCTACGTTCTTTCCACCCTAGTTCTCTTCTATTTTGCTGGATGTAATTTTGAGTTCCAGTGACCTCTTTTGGTCATTAGAAAACATTAATATAATTTCTTATTTCTTCTGCAGTAAATAGATATCTATCTTGTTCACTTTGATACTAGAAATATAAATCAAGGTATGAAAGAAAGACAATATCCTTGACATAATACAGTTAATCATTATAGAATGCAGAAGACCAACATACCTGCACTCTTAATTTGGAAACCTCTTGGCCAAATGTATCTTTTTTCTTGTTGACATCTTCAAGTATGATGTTTGTAGATTGAAGGCCAGATAATGTTGGAGTTGGTGTTGTAGAATGTGGTGGACTTGACCGTCTTGAAACTGGTGAAGATGCTCGAGACATAATTCTTGACCCTGGAATAGAAGCAAAGAAAAATTTCTTTGAATAACTTATAACAGGATGAAAGGATGTCGGAAGGTCGGAAGGTTTATATTCCCCCATTGTGAAGTACTGTTTGGAGCCGGGTGACACCCAACTGCTATGAAATTTTGATTTCCTATTTCGCTTAGAGGAAGATTTACTCTCAGCAGGCTTAAATTGTTCCATAGTGGAAGACCTGGAAAGTTGTACTGGTGTCTTAGCATCTGATTTCTCTTGTTTTTTACTGACATCATATGACTATTGATTCGCAGTTCCTCTTCTAGTATCCAATAAATGAGACGTTGATCCACTCTCTGCAGCTTTCTTCAACTTGGTAAGGAAATTATCACAAACACGGTAGGGTCTATTTGGGTTTGGGGCCAGAGAAGCCTTGGGGCACTTTTTTGAACTGCATGCATGGAAAAATACAAGCCCACAGTTATAACAATTGTGCCACTTTCTAGTAAGACGAAATGGAATCCTATAGCCTAAACAAATGGATTGATTAGCCCCAGAAACCCACTTATGAAGGAAGATAGCTGTTGTAAAACTCGAACCACACACTATGCCTTTAACTTGCTTGTCTTTTAATGCTTCAACTAATGTCGGTGTATTGACATCTTCAATATTTCGATGACCTAACTGCCCATTCAATCCTTTTCCCCATGTGTATAATTATGTTTTTGAGGTCAAAACAGCCACATGATATGCACCACAAGCTATTTCCTCAACAAAGGCATTACGAATTTTCCCTTCCACACGAACAAGAAACTTACCATCAGCCTGGTAGTTTCCCAGCTGACCATGAATAGAGCTGCCCATTGTAAATACATGACATGAGGTTGTCAGAGCAACTTTAAGGCTGTGTCCAGCATATACTTGACAGAAATTATGGTTAGAAAGGGAATCTACACATGTTGGAATAAGTCTTGGTTCCTTGTCCGGAAGCCGACCCTTGTCACCATCTCCCCATGTAAAAAGCTTCCACGATGAACAATTACTGGAGCTCGAAGATCCCACCATAAATTCCACTACTGCAGCAGTGTGCCACACTCCACAAGCTGCTCTTACAGTTCGTAATCCTTTAAGTGATAATACTTCACGGGGTGAAGCAGTACTTTTATGGTCTCCGTGACCTAAAACGTCGAATGTTCCATCACCAAATGTAAACAACTGGCCTGCAGAAGTTACTGCAGCAGTATTCCAAGGCCCACAAGATATTGAAGATATGTGAATTCCCTCTAAAGGTCCATTAACCTTTTTTGGAACCCAGTGGCTCACTTCATTTCCATGTCTAAGAATCCCAAAATAATGATTTCCATTTCCCCATGTGTACAAATCACCTGAAACTGTAACAGCACAAGTATGATACTCCCCACATGCTACAAGCTCAATGTTTGTGTTTGCAAGAGCCTCAACTAATTTTGGATGGATGTAGAGCATCTACATCTACTCCATGGCCAAGTCCACCTCCCGATTCCTCTCCCCAGCAGAAGACCTCCCCCTACTTTGTGACCAAAGCAGCATGCCTACTTCCACAAGCAATATTCTGAACATCCAACACAATTACAACTAACTCTAAGGATTTTGGCAAAAGTGAATCCATTTTAGAACCTACCTCATTTCCATCCCTACACGTCCCACCTCCCACTACACCATCCCCAGTCCCTTCTCCCCAAATGAAGACATCTCCCATTGAATCAACATCTTGGCCTAAACCTTGACTAGAAGAGCTTACAGCACTTGATAGGCTCACTCTAAAAGTATCCATTGTTGCAGCCCTAGCATGACAATTTATGTTGCCTTGGCGGCCTTCTGAAGATGCCGAATGGAGATAACCTCCATCAGAATTAGACTGCAAAAAGACTTTTGATGGTGCAACATAGATTAGACTTTCAGAAAGACCCTTTTCTAATCCATGTCGAGGAGGGCTTCCATAGGGAGTCCGACTTCGATAGGCATCTCTAACAGTTTGAAGGAACAAAAGGAAGAATGCTTACAAATTATGGATTCAATAATAAGCACAGATAAGGTCATGTAGGGAAAAGCTAATAGAGCTATCAAAATTCAAAAAATGATGGCTCTTATCTGCCCTAACTCATGAAAAACAATGGACATTTCAAAAACAAAGGATTGAGATGGTGGGCTGGTGTGTCAAACCTTCTGCAAACTGTTCATACTACTAACTACGGAACTTATTGGAGAGTTTATTCGAGTGTAGGTTCTGGGGCTATTTGTCTCAGATGATGCCGTTCCATCACCTTTTGTGTCTGGTTTCCATTTTCTGTTCTGGCCACGTGAAATTACTGCTTTAAGACCAACAAACCAGACTTCAGCCTCATCTTTATCCTTGCATATCTACAGACAAATAAAATAAGTCTCAAGAGTGAATCTACAACAACACTATTTACTATCCAGTGGGGAAATCGAATCCAAGGAATTAAGAAAAGAAGGGAGCTACTTTGATTTCAGAATCCAAACAAAGGACAAAGATTCACTTCTGAAATTACGATAGCAACTATACATTGTAGAGTTCATAACTAAGAATAAGTGACATCTACTAAATAGAAAAGTCATATCTATAAAAAAAAATACTTACCAAATCCAGGGATCTATCGTTGTAAATTAGAGAAAAGGACTGGTACTCTTTTTCAGGTCGAGGATGCCTCTGAAAGATTGCCTAACAAACCAAGAACAAACAACTTAATACTGCCCTCTTTCCCAATGTTTCCTCATTCTAAAAGTATGATAACTTCACCTTAGAAAGATTACAAAAGTTCTTCAAGCAAGATTAAGCAGAGTTCGTAACCCTAATTAACTACAAGTAGAGTTCCTTCTGTCAACAGTTATCCTACTTTAAAAAATTCACTTCAATTTTCTCTTTTTGTTTTTGTGATAAAATTTCAGCAATGTAACTTGCTATGTGCAAGGGAGGATCAGAATAAAGAAATTGTCATGACACAACTTTGTTCAAGAAATCAGTGGTCTTACAGTTCGCTGACCAGGTACAATCCTGGATACATGGTTTAGCTTTAAATGCTTTTCCTTCTTACTAGAATACCATAGCAACACAGATTCATCCTACAATGAAATCAGAAATCAAGAAATGAAGTGTCAATAACCTAAAACATCTAAAATACATATTAAATAAAAATTGTAAATTACATCTAGAATAATAGAATGATAATTTTGTTTTTGGTCAAAGCAAGAGAAACTGTAAATAATATGCAGAGTGAAACATAAACAATAATATCTCACACTTGACATGTTAGCATTCTGCAAAGTTGCAAATAGTGAGTTCCTTGAAATCAAATGGAGATAACCTGAAAACATCATTTGAACTGTTTTCTATGTATGTAATATGTATCCTCCAGTTTTTCTATTTCCTTGATGAACGAAATCACAATCTGGAAACACAACAGAAGTACACAAGGAAGATATTACATTGGCAGGCCTAACATTCAGAAAGATAAAAGAGATCAATTGAGAATGTGTGGATAACGAAAGAATAATATACGCAGGTAATTCAATGGAAGTCTTTCAACATCAATATTATAATTAGACAGGCCGTGCATACCTCACAAACAGTTCAAAACCTAAAGAGTAAATAATGTAAAATTGCCCAAAAGATAAACATGTTGCTTTAAGCTTAAAAGACAGTATGATTATTGACAGTTATGTTGCTTGGTTCTCTGTTAACATTTGTTTTATATCACCTACCCAGTTAAGGTTATTATTTAGTAATCAATACTCTCTCTTCTTGTTATTCAAGTGGAGCCCTGTAAGTAAAGGTTTATGTGTTTTGGAACGTGCTCCATATAGAACCCTGTGTAAAAGTTAATCCTCTTAAAAATTCATTGCAAGTCAAACTCTTTCAAGAGATATTATCCTCAGAACACACCCACAATTATCCAACTATTTCCACTATTTTCAGATCAAATATTTAGTAGGTATTCTTATACTAGTTCCCCTTTAGTATCCCTGATCTTCATATTCCCCATAGAAGTTTGTGCATTTCCTTGCTTTCAGATTTCACTTGCTTTTCCCTCCAAAGTAACTCGTCATTTTAATATTATATTAGTCAATGTTGATTTCCTCTTTATAGTTTCTTGACATCAAATTTATGGATCTGTTTTACGTGTGCTTTTCAACCTGTTATGTTTATAACTAAATATCTCAGCATTTTAATTATTTATATATGGGTTTTCCCAAGATCCTGACATGACTCATTCTTGAGATTCATATTGCACCACTTAAGAACCTTCATATAGTTACACCACTTAAGAACCTTTGTTTTCTATTTTCATTGTCATTTCCATTCCCTTCTCATAGTAGCTGATATTTTCTTATCACTAATTCACTATTATAAGATTTTCTTCAAAATGTTTCCTTCTTTAAGGAGGAACGTCAGTTAACAATAATTTTTCTTCATAAAGTTTCATTTCACTACCACTTGTTAATAACAAAATGATCACCCTTGATGGAACGCCCCAGCATTTTTGGGTTAATTTGGCATTTATGTAGCATCTTGATGACATGGACTATCACTTTGATAGAGCGCTAGGCTTGGATGCATCCCTTGATGATATTTGGAGGCTTTCTATTGAAGTTCCCTAGCTTATTTTATATATTTCACAGTTGGGATGATTTATTGCGAGATAGTGGTTGGTTTTCCTTGGATCACCCTCCCTTCTGGCACATATTTTGAGGCATACACATATCTTTGCTTGGACACCCTTGCTTCTTGGCACTTGGACAACATCTTGGCATGGTTGATCATCATTTCTAGTAGAACACACCCCTTGATCTTCTCTCTTGGCACACATATATTGAGGCATATTCATACATTTATTTCTTGTAGGATGGGGCTATCCCCTTCCTCATGGAGTTGGTTGACTATTGTGGGGACCTTGATCTTGGATGTTGTAACATCCCCTCCTATCCTACCAGCGTGATAGAGAGGATCGTGATGCTAAAACCGGGCATCTAGCCCCATGAACTTTTAACCAAGCATTCATATAATTGAAAGAACATATGGAAATGTATAATATATGAAAAACACAGCGGAAGTAATATCAATTACACATTCATCATACATTCAAGATATTCATCCAACAATAATTGGGGATTTAACACAAGAGAATACTTATCTTATAACAGTAGTCCCAAGCAACTGGCTATGCAACTGCAACGTTCCACCCAACCATAGGCCAGTTGTGCTTATCAACCTCTTGATGCAACTGCCACCCCCGAGCTGGGCATGATCTCTACAAGGAACCAGGGAACAACAGACTCACACGTAGCCAAGCATACACCAAGATGAGCCAAGCCAATCTGCAATTGGGTTTATCAGGCTGCTAGGAAATGGAAAGGAAGAATTGCTAAGCTAGTGAGCTCAACCACATAGCTATGGATACCTCTACAAGATCTATTCAGCTTGGCACTCACAATGCCTACACACCCAACACAAGGAAGTATTCTCTTCAATGCCACACAGTCCCTCAAGCCATACCTTCCTTTCTAGTGCTCTCAGGGTGTGCATAGAAAAGTAGCCAAAGCCCTCTTGATCTTCTTGAGAGGTTACTCCCTCCACTAGGTTTATCAAGCCAATTTTGTCCACTACCAATCCAATTTTCTTGCTCACGGGTTCAAATCAAAACAGGGATGCACATAACAACAGAAGTCTAAGTGTTGGGCATGAAGAAACGTTTTTACAGTGAGATGCCCAAAGATGGGGTTTTCATTCGTTTCAGAAAAATGTGGGAAACCCAAAAACGAAACTAGAAGATGGGGAACAACCCTGGGAAGCCAAATCCATTTTTAGAAAAAAATTCATGGACATTCTGGGGCAAAAATGGCCTCCATAACAGTCCCAAATCGTGGCCCTTCTCTCCCAACTGTTGTCCAATGCAAAAACGAGCTCCCAGACATGGAAAATGCAGGCAAAATTGGTAAAAACGTGATGGGGAAAGACCCAGTAGTTCAGACTGTGTGAGAGAGGAACGACTGTGGGTTCAGAATGGCTTTGGGCACCATTTTGTGGGTGTTTTCTTTCCCAAGGAGACAAAACACGATTTCCCAGGTTGATGGCTTGCCCATGCACGAAATTGGCTGCCATACCTCTTCATTCCCAAGGCATTAACTGCCTCAACCAACTCTTGGAAGAATTAAATGATTGGGTTCATAACCCAAAATGGGTAGTTGAGGGTTTATGGGTTTCCTCATTGACACATGGATTAACACCATTGGCTCAAGGGTTTGAATAATTTCCCTCCCTATTCCTTGTAGAATCATGCCCCCATCTCTTTGTTGCATTGCATAGCTAGTTGTGGGTATTTTTCATTAAAATTCGTATTTACATGATGTCTTAATTACATTGTGCCTATCTAGCACAAGAACCATAGGCATCTATTTCTAATTGCCGATACATGAAACACTAAATCAATGGTGGGGCCTTGGCCTTGAGCTCCTCACCATGATTAAATTACAATATTTACACCATTTACGATTTAATACAAAGGGGATCAAAATGGGGACATTACAGATGTGATTCCATTGTCTTGATTCATGGACTCCTTATTCCATGGACCTATCTTTTGCAAATGTTTTTGAATATTGAAAAAAAAAAATCTTTATCGCATCTATCTTCCATTGAATATTGAAAGAACAAAATACATTGTAATTGCTCAAAACACAAACTTACTAACCATCTCAAAAGTGCACCTTGCATCTCCTTTATAGAATAGGGAGAGGGAAGAAGATACAATGTTCTAGTTACATGCATGAAGCACTCAAGGTGGCTTATTCAAACCCTAACCCTATTCTGGACTTTGATCACCTAGTGAGCCCTAGCTGCATGGACAAGAGTGCCAAGCATGTGCACCTCAACTGGAAGATGAACTATATCATGCAAGCAAGCATCCCCTTCCTTGAGATCTGCACCCTCTACCTAAACTCGAAAATTATCATGCATGAGCACCCTAACTGACTAGAGATTTCCACCCTCCTCCTAATAATAGATCATGCATGAAGAACTAAAATGACTCTGAGAGTCTGAACTGAACTGAATATGAAGTAGAGACTGAACTAGAAACTAGCACATGTATTCCAGTGCCCTCCTAGCTCATCCCTTCATAACAACAGGTCGCCTCCATAAGCAACTAGTGTTGGGCCTAGTTCCAACACTCATCACTGCTCTCCAATCATCCCAAGATATAGATCTGCTGCGCCAGGCTATGAATCTGTTGTCACTGCTGTGCTGTGAGGAAGGAAAAAATATATATATAAAATATAATTTCATTCAAGGGATTGGTAACACTTATTCAATATAGGTTGTAAGTACAAGGATCAAAATTCCTCTTATTTTAATAGTATCATGTACATTAAGTTAAAGTTTTGTCATTGCGTTTTAAAATTAGATAAAGTTCAATGTTGAGGGATCAGATCGAGGATTGTTTAGTGTTGTGGAAGCAAGGCAAGACCTGTTCAGAGGTGAGGGAATAGGTCAAGCTCTGCTCCAGACCTGTCCCTTGCAACCAAGCCCTAACTAGGGCCCTATCTCTTGTAGCCGAGCCCCCAGTTGGGGTCTATCACTTCAGCTCATCCCTGTTAGGGCTTAGAAGGATTGCAACCCAGCCAAACAGTGAACAACAACATAATTTCATTCTAAATCAGACTCAAATATTCCTACCCTTGTGTATACCTACCCCTGTAAAGTGAGCATCGAGCCAGTTCTACCATAAGATTTGAATTTTGAATAGAGAAGTTTGTTTCTCCATATGCAATGTCAAATCGGCCTTCAATTAAGAACTGATATAGTTGAGCTTACTATATTCCCACGCCACCAATTCATGTGGTTGAAGGGTGAAATATTTATGTTCACATTACAGTACAGGGATCATTTATCAAACCACCAGAGAATCCCTCGACCTATATCTATAAGGAACCCAAAACAATGAATTTGCATACCTAGAGTTACAGAACTGGATGGGAATCTTCTGCCCTAAATTCCACCCTGGACACCTTCTTACTGGACTCTGATGTTTTTATTAACCATGGAAAATCCCTTCTATTTTTCTTAAATAGCCCCTTAGATCTCAATGCAATATTGTTATAATACTAGGTTTCCAGAAAGGCTTGCTCCCATATCTATCGGGCTAACTTCAAAAGTAAACCAGTTCGACTTCATACCTGTGTGCTACATCTAGCGAAAGTAGAAAATCCATTCTATGCATAGCCTGAGATCAAATTCATCAAACTCTTGGCTTCCATCCTCCATTCTTCCTCGAATTCGCATTCGATCATTTGAGTGCCCACCACTTTGCCTTCTAACAGTGCTTTCATATTTGCACTGGTTCATTTTGTCCATCAAATGCTCACTAGCAAAATGCAATTCTATTTTGTTTGTTTTTTTTTTAACTATTATATTTAATATTATATATAAAACTATCAACTTTATTATTATTATTACTATTAATATTATATATAGTTAAATTAAACAACAAAATTTATAGTTAACTATTAATTTATAGTCTTATATATACTAAAGATGTTTCTCATATTTCTAAGGCCATATTTACAATGTGCCCAATGTATTCTTTCACAAACTTTTATATTCTAAATAATTTCTAGTAACAAATAGGTCAAGTAATACAAATTTGTTTTGTTTTTAACTATATAAAGCATAGCTCTATAAAAAATAAGAAAATTAAAAGGTGAAGTATTGCACAACTCCACTCTACACAACAAATTAAAGAAATGATAGATTACTCACAACCCCAAAAAAGCACCAATGCCATTACCACACCACTTTGCCATAAACAACTGCTCCATGGAAAGCAAAAGCACGTGGATAAATAATTTTCTTGAAAAACGCCAAATGTTTATAAATGTGCATGTCAATCTCCATAAAAAAATGCATTAAAAGAGAGAGAGAGAACCCTACATTGTAGCCATTCCTACCTTTCCTTATGATATTTTGAACAAAACTCTATCCAAAGAGGGCTATAATAATAGGGAACAAAAAAATAGAAAGTACCATGTAGAAAGTACTTGCGGCATGAAAATGTGATTGACAAGAAATTACCAAATACCAAACTTGACCTAACCCCAACACGATCTCACATGAGATGCAAAATGGTAAGTCTATCGAAGGGGTCAAACGGAAGCGAAAATGATGAAACAAGATATGCACATGACAAGTACTTCAAACTAGATAGCAGGTGAGATCAAAATGATTGGATGAAAAAATTTGATAGGTGATTCTAAGTCATTATGTTTCGACACTAAATAGAATCATATCAATTTTGAGAGTCGACACTAGCTAGAATGGTTCAAGTAGATCTAAAGACCTTTGAATCCAATATAGACAACTAATGGATCATGTGGCAACTACTACTCCAACAGGATAAGAATGATGAAACTGCTATACCGCCTCGACAATGTATAGGGAATACCTCTTCCAACTCTCCAATCTTACAATATATTCATTTTGAAAGGATTTTTATGCCCGCAACCCATAATATTGATTATAATATCAGACTGATTTATTTCCATACAGCTGTATGTTGTAACCAACATTTTTGTTTTCTTGAATGAAAGTGTGAAGGTATGGATATACACTAACCAAGTCACAATAGTATAACAAGGTTTGCAAACCTTACCAGTATCAATTACAAATCCAAGTTTGGATTAAGAGTCTAGACGCTTGGGAGAAGCACTAGATAGTGCATGTTCAGGTGCATTTGGGACTTGTGTGAAGATGGGTGTACCAATGTAGACATCTATAAGCATTCCAGTTTGATCAAAGCAGACTAAGCTAAATACCGAGCAAAGGAACATTCTAAAGATGTAATCCATGAATGGGGTGAAAAAAGGGAAAATGCTGCATATTGTTGAGTTTTGAAACAAGAAATTCTTAAGTTCCATCTTTTTATTCTCACATTTTATCCATATATACTTAAATTTCACTATACGTGTTGCATAGACACCTGAAAATTCAAAATACAGATTTACACGAAACCCAGTGTAGAGGTACCCACAACAGCATCTATGAAACTTAGCAATGATAGCTTCATAGGAGTCCTGCAGGTTTTTATCTATCAAATTAATATATGGAGATAATCACTGTATCTCTACCATCTTTGAAGAAAATCCTTTTTAGGAAAGCAAGAAAGTACCCTATGAATTTGTAAGGGAAGAAAGCAAGAAACTAACCTGCGAATTTGTAAGGGAAGAATGAGATTTTGACTTTAGAGATGCAAAATTCGTAGCTCGCCTCTTCAAGAGACTCCAAGTTCTTTCCAATTCTCTTTTATCGATGCAGGCAACACTGGTAACTAAATACCCAAATTCTAAACCATGTTAATAGGAAACACCATGTCCTCAACGAGTATCAATGGTAACCTAATAAATGCCCCAAAATTCCTCCAAATCCAATTCACAACTACTTCCTTATCAAACCTGCATATCTAGTGTTCTAAAATTCAAAATGAGTAGTACCACATCCCACTTCCAAGCCAAATATCCCTTATGGAGGGCCAATATGGTGGTTTGGGACAACACACGTGGACCATGACCCCCATAGTAAGATCTCTAAATCCATCTGCATTGTTAAAATTTAGTAAAATATTGTACAAATTCATTATCAAAATTGTAATTTTCCATTAATGTCAGTGTGACACAACTAAATATGACTAACATAAATGACTAATTCACATTAATCGTTGTTAGCTAGTCATATTTATATTCCCGTGACTAAATTAGTCATTTATGTTAGTCATTTTTATTCTAGTCACTTGTTATCTAGTCATATATTTTATCCCGTGACTAAAATAGTCGTTTATCTTAGTCATTTTTAGTTGGCTTATTTAAAATTGCTCAATTTTAGTCGTTTATCCCTTGAAAAAACAGTGGTGACTAACTTTTTTAGTCTCCTAGTCACTTATCTCTCATTTTGTACTAGTGAGTATATCTCAGTTCATCGTTTACTAGATTTCGACTAAGATAGTAAACAATATGCTCTTGGAGCGCGTCATCTACTTGAACTAAGACCATGCCAATAGTCTCGAAAGACGCAGCCACATAAAGCATGAAATCTCTAGCAAAGTCGGGCGGACTAAGCAGAGGGGCCGATACCAAAGCTTTCTTTAAATTGTTGAAAGACTATTGGGATCGCTCATCCCAGATAAACGGTGTGTCCTTCTTCAATAGTCGAGCGAAACCTTTGGCAAGACTAGCATAATTCACTATAAAACGTCGTAGAAAAGTAGATCTCCCTTAGAGGCTCTGAAGTTGAATTATATTACGCAGGGGAGGCAATCGAAGTATTGCCTCAACCTTAAGAGGATCGACTCTTATACCCTCTTGTGAAACTATGAACCCTAAAATACGACCTGTTCTCACAACAAAGAGGCACTTGTTGGGGTTCAACAGGATCTTGTAACACCAACATCTTTCAAAAATAAGGCAGAGGTGCTTGGGGTGGTCCACTCTCTTACAAGAATGGCCAGCAAGATCGTCCAAGTATGCCTCCACTATAGGCTTAAGTTCATGAAATGCATAGGTCATAACACGCTGAAACGTAGCTCCGACGTTTTTAAGGCCGAAGGGCATTTTCCGGTACGCAAATGTACCCCAAGGACATATAAAAGCCATTTTATGTTGGTCCTCAAGCTTTATCTGGATTTGATTATATCCGGAGAAATCGTCCATAAACGAAAAAACCTCGCTTCCCGCACACGCATCCAAAATTTGATTTATGAATGGTGTGGGAAAGTTGTCTTTCGGACATGCACAGTTCAGATCTCTAAAGTCTGTGCATACACGGATGGTTCCTTGCTTCTTATCTACAGGAACAGGATTTG
Organism: Larix kaempferi; assembly: GCA_027924585.1. Lineage (NCBI taxonomy): Eukaryota > Viridiplantae > Streptophyta > Pinopsida > Pinales > Pinaceae > Larix > Larix kaempferi. Next base: position 15,997,146 of record BSBM01000012.1, read on the forward strand.
ATACCCATTAAGTAAAGGGAACCAGGTAGATGAAACCAGCTTTAAGTAGTTTCTCCACCTCTGCCTTGATCACGGCTGCCTTTCTAGGATTCACAGCATGAAGTCGTTTCTGAACCGGCTTGGCATTGGGATATGTCTTAATCTCGTGTTCGACAATACTAGGGTCTATTCCTGGCATCTCCTGATATGACCAGGAAAAAACATCCTGAAATTCCTTGAACAGTTCGGTGTAGATACGGATCTCATTGGGAGAACAATCAGCACCGATATAAACGTTCTCTATCTTTCCGCGTGTGCGAGAGATGTTGATCGGTATGGTTGGGGAGATATTGGCCATATTCCCCTCCGTGTAAATCCCATGCGAATCCAAAGGAGCCACAGGGTGGCCAACCTTCTTTACCAGAGTCGTCCTAAACTCTTCTTGTCCAATAAGATCGAGGTTGGGAAGAAAATAAGATCGATGATGCAAATCATCCCAAGGCCTCTCACTACCACGCATGGCTTCAATGATGGCTTCATCCAAAGGCAAAGTACCATCAAGACAATCGTGCGAGTAAGACGAGTTGACTGCCCATTCCGACATCATAATGAGATCATCCTCCTATGTCCTTGAAGAGGGTCGATCCAACTCTGCATTGGCTTGTTGAATTTCACAGTAAGCAAGATCAGTTGCGGCTAATGGCATAGCCATTCCAACATGCGAAATGTCTCCAGACGGGGCACTCATGGATGGTAAAATCCATGAATCATTAAAATACGAGGCCCGAAAAGGTACATTAGTTAAAGAGGATGGTGCACTATCGGAAATGGTTCCAATAAAATCAATTGGTGCAATAAAGTTGAATGATCCCATCAAGGATGGATACAATCCTACACCAATGTTCCCAGTTGCCGACTGAGAATTGTTAATCTGGGGAACCACAGTTCCCGGCGATGCTATAGAATTAGAACTAGGGAAGTCTAGCTGATCGACCATCACAATTCTGCCTTTGTGAGGAAAGCAAATAACTCTAAACACGGAAGATACGATCGCTTTCATTGCGTAGATCCAATTCCTACCCAGAAGAAGGTTGTAGTCGATGGGCGCATCAACCACCTCGACTTCAATAGGCATGGATTTCCCACCCAAGTGGACCTCAAGGGAAGGGAGAATACCATGCGGCCTAAACAACCGACCATAGAATGCAGTAAGCATGGTCATAGATTTAGACAAGGGAGGAGAGCCAAGATCCTTCCAACAATCCAACAACATTACTGAGGTGGAAGCACCTTTGTCATCCACCGTGCGTTTAACAAACTTATCCAAGCACCTCACATGGATTTGAAAAGCCACATGGTAAGGTAAGCGAGGCTGGACATCAATAGTGTCGAATTTAATGATGCTAGGGCTACTCTCATCCTGAACTCCCAAAGCAGATAAAAGGGCGTGCTGCTGTGAAGGACATGCCTGTAACACCTCAAGAGCCGACATGGCACATGGATTTTGGCCCAAATATTCTACAATAGATTAGTTCTGGGTGGCTCGGGCATTGGGATTGTGTGTCGAACGCTTAATAACACCTTTCGGTATCCACGAGATAGTAGTGGGCTTCTTGATATGCAAAGAAGTATCAGGAGGAGGAGGAAGCTCATTCCCCATATTCGGTTGTGGTGCACCATAATCACGTTGACGAGTAGCAACACTAACTTGAGATTGGACCATGTTCACGCATCCATAGCCACCGGCATGGGAAGAGGACGTCGTGGTTTCATTCGTCCCATAGCCAGTAGCGGGAGCATTCAAAGCCATATTCTGATGATGCGGAAGGGGATCTTTCAACACAACTGGGCTCTGTGCAAGATGCTTCGATGATTCTTCAATCTGAGGACACAAGTTAGTCAGGTGATTCTCCCCACAAAGTTTTCAAGGGAATTTCACCTTACATCTCGGCTTACGGTCCCCACCAGCATTTCTGCCGTCTCGAGGAGGGTTGGCATTTTCCTTCCTAGGAGTGTTCCAATTACTTCCATTATTCGAATTATTCCCACCCTTACGGTTATTTCTCCCCTTCTTCTTTCCACCAGGTTGTTGGTTACCTGATGGGTTCGCCATCTGTATAGAATGGACATTGGACGATTGGGTAGGAGTGGATGAGGCATGAGCCTGTCTGGGGGTAGACTGGCTAATAGAAAAAAAATTCATTTCATTTGTAACCAAGTCTATGGGTCGAGTAATCATGGATCCAACAATGCCATTAGCATGTGGTCTAGGAACAGGCTTGGCGTCATGTTGTGAGTGCGGTGCGTCAGGGATGATATCGTACAGGATGCCAGAGTGAGCATAGAGTAAATCTAGTTGCTGGGGTTTGAATATATCTTGTTCCTCAGTCATGATACCAGACACCGAAACGTACTTAGATATGTAGGGAAGCAACGACATGAGGAACCACTCCAACAGAAAATCTAGAGGAATGTTGGCCTTTACTAAGCTCTTCCGTCGACACCACTCTTGAATGTGATCAGATATGTGCGTGGACTTATTCTGGCAGAAGGTAGATAAAATTTTGGTGCCAGTATCGTAACGAACTGGCAATTGAAAGTGATCCAAGAAACCCAAATCTATCTCATTAAAACTCTTGTAGGTGCCCCTAGGTAACTCGACATACCACTTCGCGGCTGCCCCCGTCAGGGTGCATTGAAATAGTCTCAGACGAATAGAGTCATGATTTGAAGAATTCGAGGAGCACCAAAGGTGAAAAGTTGTAACATGATCACCTGGATCCTCACCATTCTTCCCTTCAAACTTCGGAATGTCCGAAGGGAGCTTGGTAGGGACTGGAGGCCAAGAATGATTGTGACACACCGGATCATTCGTGAGCTTCGAAAGATCTAGCAGATTCAATCAAGCAAGAAACGGGAGCTGAGGCTGTGAATTTGGATTAAAGGCTCCCAAAAGAGGTTGACCTTGCGGACCGTAGGGATGATATGGACCATGACCATGACCATAAGGCTGATAACCGCCTCCACCCCGACCCCTGTAAGGGTACGAAGGTGTATATGGATTGTGATCACCAAAGTGAGGGGGGTTATAGTAAGGGCCAGAACCCGCTGCATTATAAGAAGGATTACCACCATAATTATGGGGCATATAGGTTCTAATTGTAGCAGGAGTAGTCGAGTAATGACCATGAGTGTAGGGTATGTTTCCACCCCTAGTGTTGGGAATGTTCCCACCCCCAGTGTTAGGAATGTGCCCACCCCGAGGGTTAGGAATGTGCCCACCCCCAGTATAAGGTATGTGTCCGCCTCCAACGTTGGGAATGTGCCCACCCCCAGTGTTGGGAATATACCCACTCCCAATGTTGGGAATGTGTCCACCCCCAGTATAGGGTATGTGCCCACTCCCAGTGTTGGGAATGTGCCCACCCCCAGCGTTGGGAATTTTCCCACCCCCCATGTTAGGAGGGACATGCTGGTTAGAAAACGTAGTCATGGTCATAGGTATATGCATAGAAACATGCGTATTAGGTTGTGTAGTGTGAGTCGTGTTATGTGAAATGTTCGTACTAAAATGAGGGGCAGTCCTAGGGTGTGGTCCTTCCCCAACAACTGTAGAAGCTTAAGGGATATGACCAGACGTGAATTGAAATGTAGCGGAAAAGGTCGTGCCACCCCTAGAGGGATCAGTAGAGGTTGTGCCGCCCCCGGAGGGAGCAGAAGAGGATGCACCGCCCCTAGAAGGAGAAATGCCCGTATCTCCAAGGATAGTGTTAGCTTGACTACCTGATGAAGTGGATGTAACATTCGAATTAAAGCTGGGCATACAAACTGAATAAGGATTAGTGGTCGAAGGGTTCGTGGTGTCATTAATATCTGGCATCCCATATCGGAATTCCTGTGTGTATGTACCATGGGATGGGTTTGGCTCCGGAGGTGGATATGGCCCAAAACTTGAAAAAGTGACATGTGGGGTCGAACCTTCCTCTCCAAGCTCCCTAGGAATGGGAGGAGTAATCTGTCCATCGACCTCAACCAATGGAGTCACAGGAATTCTTCCCAACGTGCCAGATGCGAGATTCATAATGTACTCGTGCAATTTATCAAAATTCTCAAATGTATCGGAGGGGATCCTCCGGTGTCTCTTATGAAAAGGATGTGTTACCTCGTTAGCTGGTAAACCAACTAAACGACGAGACCAACGGAGAGATGGATCTCGCTCCACGATAACTCCAAATAAATAGAATGCATCCTAATGACCAACTATCAATCAAAGAGCACACACGTAAAGAAACTACAGCCAAATGAACACAAACCGAACTGGCTCAAGAGACCTCCCGACACTACAACCGATATGTATTTCCTAGGAGAGGCTTGAGACTCCCAAACTATAACCGGAGGTAACATAATCAGTTCTAAGGGTTCCCAGACTTCACTTCGTGCACAGGGTCAAATCCCTATACAACAGGCAACTATGCTGTCCAACCCCTATCTGACTCGAGACAATCGCATAATAACCACAACGAATGCCCTATGTGATACCTAGGTAAAGAAACTAAGGTCACCATGATATAACCAATGCTCATGCAGACAGTCGCAGGTGGGATCTGTCGTATGGGAAGGGTAGCTAAACCCGAAACTCAAGAGGTACAGATCCGTCAAGAGCCCCCGTACACAAACAAGTCCTAGAAGTATATCCCACATTCAACTAGTATTGGAGGGCTATCTCCGCAACAAACCTCCCATGAACTCGTGCTTAACCCTAGTTTTAGTAGAGCTTCATGAGAGCAATGATGTATACCATGGGTTTCACCACTCCCTGGTCAGACACATAATGTTGGTTCAATAGTCTTGGATTGTTAACTCACAATGATCTATTCCAAGACTCTAAACCTAAACTAGTTGGTGCACCCTATAAAATGAAAATCGTTTCTAATCAATTTTAATATTAAGCGTTGATTTTAATGGCTATAATTACTCAAAGGATATGGTCGTGAAACTAATGATGTATAAGACTCAATGGTATGCACAACCGAAAAACACTAGACTCATATATTCAATAAAACGCATACCACTAATATGACAATCAATCCGACGGTTAGAAAATAAAATGCAGCTCTTTAAATTTTCAATGCATAAGCAAGTCCTAGATGAAATCACAAGCACTCTGATGCAAAATGCAGTAAATAAAGGAAATATTTTTGTATTTTCTCTTATAAATGCAAGGAAAATGCAAAACAATGTTTTTGTATTTTTTCAATATAAGAAAATGAAAAAATGCAAGCAAAATCTAACTATTCAGTAAAGAAATGCAGAGCATATCAAATAGACAACCCAACAAAACCGAAACAATAAGATTCAACCAAGCTAATGAGCTATAAAACAAGAAATTGTGAAAAATATAAAAGCTCAAAAATAAAAAGAAAGAGGAGTTTCTGGTCACAAACAGAGCATGGAACAGTCAGGAAACAATCCAACTAACACTTAGGAACACTTAGAACCAACCCAATGACAACCCAGGGCCAAAAATCAACCAATCCTGAACTTGTACGCGACTGTTCAAAGAACAGCAGCGGGTAGACGCGGGCTACAGTTCACACAGAGGCGGGTAGACGTGGTCAAAACTAGGTTGACCTGCGTACAGGGAAAGGCAAATGAACCCAAAAAGAGTCAAACAGCCCAGAAAAAAGCAAGTTTTTTAATGTAAATCCCGACGGCCAGTAAAAAATCCCCAAAATGGATGTTCTCCCCAGCGGAGTCACCATTTCTATTACGGAGAAAACTTCCTATTGCTCGGGGTAGACCACAATAGACAACTGACTACCAGAAAATAACTCAAACCCAATGCAATGTTATTATAATGAGAATGCTAAGATATGGAGAATAAGAACCAACCTTCAACCGGATGTTCGAAGAAGATCCCCATTGAGCTTTCAATCTCTACACTTGGACTTGTAGATTAGTCTCAACAACAAATAAAAACAAGTGCATATAATATGTGAAATTTATTAGCATAATCAATAACATGATCCATGATATCATAAGCAAATGTAACCCAATGTAATTTAAACAACATTTACAACATCAATTGGATGAGAAAATGAGTATTTTCATTAATAAATAACAAGAAGTACAATATACGACCTCTTGTCGACAACCAATCTGAACCAAGAACTGGGTCTCTCCACTTGTGCCTCCACCACTTCAATCCCCCATGCAATGGAAAAATCAAACTATGAAAGGAGTTTGGTAGGTGAACATAAGCAGTTCACAACAACAAGGATCAATGAGTGTAGACTCAAGTCACGGCAAAAATCCACTAGAGTAATCTTGCTCTCTCTTTCTCCTCCCTTCCATACACCATAAGAGCTCAATATATATCCTTCCCAAGGTAAGTGAAAGGTCGAATCGAGTCGTTTCAGGGTATATGGAGGGCCAAAGGTCACCCTAAGACCACTTTTTTGGAGTAAAAAGTAATTTTCTATTGGTTTTTACCATTTTACTTGGTGTCCGCGGGATATAGTGGAACAGCCTGTGTGTACACTAGCTATAGTGGAACAACTAGCGTACAGGAACAAAAATAGGGAATTGTGTGTTCCTGGAGGATAAAATGTGGATCTGAGTCAATAAAATGGATCCTGAAGGCCAATCAACGCTGATGCTCACAAGGTGGAAAATTACGCTATAACAAGAGGGTGCAAGATACTTGTTCTTCCTCCTATGTGTTATATTGTCATATGGTATATTTCTTGGAGGATTCTCATGACATGATGGATCCTGATAAACATGGAAATTTGCATGTGCTTGATGTGTTTGAATATGAGCTTGATGAGAGCCAATCACTTGTTATGGTGGAAGAGGAACTTGGGTTGCCTCTTGATGGTGGTTACACAATTTTTGAAGAAGTGCGTGATTCTACTACTTTGGAACTAGCCTATGAGGAAATTTTCCCACTTTTGAGGTAGGTGCATGATCCTATTCTTGTGGAGCCTTCACATGATGAATCTTTCACACTTTCTGATCATATGGGTGAGTTGGTTCATTCTCCTACACCCTACACTTCCACATTTTGCAACATTCATCCTAATGAAGTATGGGTGAAAGGTTTCTTTTTTATGGTGCCACATGAGGAGTATGAAACTCCTATCTCTCCTTTTGATGATGACATGACTAGAGAACCTTCTTCTTTACATTTGCAGCAACATCCTTTGTTACCTTATGATGATACACATATTCATGGATGCACATATGGTACTCCCTTGATCCCCTTGAAGGCCCATTGTTCTCTTTGTTCCTTACTTGATGAGAGAGTTCCTTCATCCAATGTTTGGATGGAAGGCCCTATGGAAGAATTACTTGACACCTTCGAAACCTCCTTGGGGCAGCATCCATTTCTCTCATTTGATGACTCTAACATTCATGGATGTATTGATGAGACTTCTTTGAGCCACTTGAAGTCTCCTTGTTTTTTTTGGTCCTTACTTAGTTCAAATTTTGGTAGAGTTTCTTCATTCACTTATTGGATGAAAGAACACATGGCTGATTATTTTGAAGATTCTTACATTCTTTTGGAGCAGCATTATAGGACATGGGATCCTCACCTATGTCATTGGATCATATTTGATTGGTCACTTGATGCGTGTGTGCACTTGGAAAATGGTGGTCTACTTGCTTGGATGGACAAGCACTTTCATGATCCTTTGGTAAGGAACCTTCTTGATATACATTTGTATGATGTTAATATGTTTTGTGATCAGCAACATAGGTACATATTGCTGTCATTAGATACCATTCATCCACAGGTGGATTGGGTGGAAGACTACATGTCACACATGGAGTCTCCTAGTATAAATATGTTTGCTCATGATAGGTGGAAGAGAGCTAAGCAAGCAAGCTTACAAAATAATTTATTGAGCCATTGGAGTTATGCACTTGGAGAAGCCACAAGCTTCTTACTTGGACCTGATTTGATAAGTGTTTGTTCATCCACTGATGGGATGAGTACATACTTGATGGAGGTATGCAACACATGTTCTTTCCACTTGAGTGGAACCAGTGGCAGAGAGTTGAGCCATTGGGATAGTACATGTTTTTCTTTTGCATGTGGTGGCAGAGAGTTGAGCCATGAGATTACTTCCTTGGAGATATATTCCCTTAAGGGTATTAGTTCTACTTGCACTTATGTTTTTTCCTTTTATTCATCATATTTTACTTGTGAGCAGTTAACAAGGAATTTTTGCTTATATGATGCCTATCTTTTTCATGATTGGACAAGGGACTTCCACCCTTGTCATTTGAGCTACAGTGATGGCATTTTTTATTCTTATGTGCATTCGGAATATGAGAACCTTCTTGATGGACTGGAAAGAATTGATGAGGCTTGACCTCACTCTTTGGAGGCATATTTGGTGATGCGTAGTCTTTCCTTGATTGGCTCCCACCATGGGGAGTTGTATATCTTGATTGAGGGGCCCTCAAAGCTTCGAGGTTGCATTGGAAAGGATGATTTTCCAATATGGTGGTATGATGTTTCCATCTTTCCCAACATTTCATATGATGCTGATTTTTTCTTGTTACTAATGCTTGCGGAGATGCAACATGATCAGTGGGATCCTGATATTCCATGGGATGATAGTTTTCCACACATGTCACTGCTACTTGGGAACTTGCAGTTGAAGCAGTGGGATCCAGGCACTCTTTTGCTTAAAATATTTTGTTGGATGGTATTCCGATCCATGGGGGTTCCAAACAAGAAATGGGATCCTAACATTGTTTGTTCATGGAGCAGTTGTTTGCATGTTGGCATGATGGATCAAGCCAACCCTCTTTTGTACCATTTCATCTATGTTTCACTTGGTTTCAGTTTCCTACATAGGAAACACCTCCTTCAAGGGACTTATAGTTTACATTGTAGTGGTATCTTTGCATTTCTGATATTCTTATGGGATCTTGGCACACTTTCCAGTTGCTTCACCTGGATAGAAGTAGGCATGTTCAGTTACAGATGTTTTGAATATTTTCTTGGACACATGATTATGATCAGAGTAGTGCAACAAAAGGATGATGGACCTCTTGGGATATTTTGCTTGAGGACAAGCAATCTTGGGAGGGGAGGACAATCATGTTCCCATTTTGTCAGCACCATGAAGAAGATTGAACCCCATGGATCCTAGTGACAGATTGAATTAATTAATTAATGAGAGGTTAGGATGAGGCAATTAATTAATTAGGAGTGTGCATTTAGTTTTATCCATATTTTTCTATCCACTTGGAATAAAATATTTATGGTGCATTTAATATTTTATTATTATGCTGAATAAATAGATAAAATGCTCCACTAGGGTGCATTAGTGGATAAGGTTGGAGGAGTGACTTGAGGAAGAAGTCAAGTAAAGCATATGAGTCCAAAAATGATGCCAAAAATGAGAAAAGAGGAATATTTTGGGGAAAGCAACATAAATCCAGAAAGTAGGATAAAATAGGAAAAGCAAGAAAGTCTGAAAAGCAGGAAAGTTTAGAAAAGAAGGAAATTCAGAAAAAGAGGAAAAAGAAGGAAAAGCAAAGCAAGGAAGGAAAACAAGCTTTCCTCATCCACTCAAGGAATGCGCATTCCTCAAGGAGACTTGCTTACCAAGTCATCCAAGTCTATAAATAATTCCAAGAGAACCACATTCACATATTTTGGTAGTATGAGAAATTTTATGTATGCATTTGTGTATCTGAGGCTTGGGAGATGTTCCCCTAGTCAAGCATGGGAGATGTGCCCCAACTTTCTGTGAGAGGATGATGGAATTAATCCATTGTCACTGAGTGTATTTTCAGGTACTAAATCTGATCAAGTATAATTGGAAGATCAGAATCATCATCACCCATTTCAGAGATCGAATCCTCAAGCCTTCTTGAGCTTCTAGAGCTAGTTTCGTATGTGCAAGAAGAGAGATATTTCTATCACTTTCTGAGAGTAATATTGGCCTATTTCTGATTTAATAATAGAGTATGTAATGCTATGATATCAGTCTATTCAATACAAATTACATAACTCTGATTTATTCTCCAAATTCTCTACCCCTTCTAGTTGAGATGTCCTGAAATGCAATTTTACTAGTTTTATTGTAAGACTTCTCCAGATATTCATATAGCTTTCTGAGATGATATTTTATGATTAAATTACTATAAATTAATGTTAATGAACCTCTTTTATTTATGTAACAACCTTCCCCATCCTTCAATCAAGTTTCCTACCTATACTAGATTGCATATGTTGAGAACCCCGGGAGCATTGAAGTAGAGTTCAGAAGGGATTTTCTTGAAACATAAATGGTATCAGTACATTGTGCAGAGGTATCAAATAATATCAGAACCTTCCATCCATCCATAGCCTTTGATCTTTCCCATCTCCAGCAATTCTAGCTTCCTTAGCCATTGTTTGATCAAATTTGAGAAGTCTAGAGTTTTTGTGCCACAATCCTAAGTTGGTACATTACAATGCCTCTCTCATGGAATCCTCCAACTCCCATGTAGCCTCATCAGGACTAAGGTGCTTCCATTGCACCTTCACCTGTCCGATAGCTCGGTTCCGGAGCAATGTAACCTTCTTGTTGATGATGCGCATAGGCTCCACTTGGAAATATCCCTCGGGTTCCACCTATATCAAATTCCATTCAATTACGTGATTAGGATCATGTACATATTTATTAAGAAAAGAAACATGGAACACATTATGAGCTCTCACGTTAGCAGGAAATGCAATTCTATATGCAACTGCTCCTATCCTATCAAGGACTTCAAATGGCCCACAATATCTTGGTGCTAACTTGGTACAACTCCCTAACTTTAGGGAACTTTTCCTTGGTTTCACTCTCAAATAAAAATGATCCCCAATCTTAAATTCTTTATGCACTCTTGTCAAATCTGCATAACTCTTCTGCCTGTCATGGGATGCCTTTAAATTCTGCCTGATTTTAACAATTTCCTGTTGCATTTCCTTGATCGTCTCTAGTCCAAGCAGTACCCTGTTTACTAGACTATCCCAACTCATTAGAGTCCTGCATCATTTTCCATACAATACCTCAAAAGGACTCATCCCCAATAATGCATGATGTCCATTATTGTATGCAAATTATACCAAGTGTAGGTAGTCTTCCCACTTAGATGGTTTTTCCATCACATACATCCTCAGCATGTCTTCAAGAATCTGATTCATCCTCTCAGTTTGACCATCTATTTGAAGAGGATATGTTGTACTAAAGTTCAGTTTAGTTCCCAATTCTTGAAATAGTCCCTTCCAAAAATTGGATGTGAAATTTACATCTCGATCTGAAACTATTGCTTTGGGAAATCCATGCAATCTGAATATCTCCTTCATGAAAGTATTGGCTATGTCACTTTCCTTATGAGTGGACTTGACTGGAATAAAGTGAGATACCTTTGATAGCTTGTACACCACTATCATAATTTAATCATGCTTCCTCACTGTCATTAGAAAACCTGTTATAAAATACATAGAAATCACTTCCCACTTCCATTCTGGAATGGAAAAAGGATACAATAATCCTGCTGGATGTTGATGTTCTGCCTTCACTTGTTGGCATTTTTTACACCTAGAAATGTATTATGCTATGTCCTTCTTCATCCCATGCCAAAAGTAATGCTTTCTTGCTGCTGTTATTGTCTTTTGATATCCTCGATTTCCACAATATGGCTTTTGATGTATTTCATCCATCACAAGCTTCTTCAAGAGTCTTCATAGTCTGGAATGTACAGTCTAGTATCTTGATAAATGAGAATATCATCTTCACCAAGCTGATATCATGCACACCTTTCATCTCTATTTCCCTGCTGCAAATTTTCTTTAATTTGAATGTAAGTTCCATCATTGGTTTGGGCTTCAAGAACTCTTTCCCTCAAATCTGATTTACACATACTTATTGCTGCAACATATAACTTTCTGATTAGAGAATCTGCAACCTTATTCTCTTTCCCTTTTACATGATTAATTTCAAAATCAAATTCACAGAGAAATTCCATCCACCTTGCTTGCCTACCATTCAAGTTTGGCTGGTCAAAAAAATACTTCAATCTCATGTGGTCTGTCCTATTCTCAAAACTTCTTGCCAACAAATAATGTCTCCACATCTTGAGAGGATGTACTATGGATGCCAGTTTTAAATCATGTGTGGCATAATTATTTTCATTCTCTTTCAAATTCCTTGATTCATAGAAAATAAAAAATCCTTCTTGCATGAGCACTCCATCTAGCCCTTCAATGCAAGCATCTGTGCACACTACAAAATCGTTTCTTGGATCTACAATCTTCAAAACAGGAGCACTGGTAAGAAACTTCTTTAACTTTTGAAAGCTTCTCTCACATTTTTTCAGACCATACAAATTTAACATTCTTCCTCTACAATGATGTAATTGGATGAGCTGTCTTGGAGAATCCTTCAATGAACCTTCTATAATATCCTGCAATACCCATAAAATATATAACATCTGAAACATTCCTTGGAGTAGGCCAATCCATTATGGCTTCAATCTTTTCTGGATCCACTGCAATTCCCTCTTCTGAGATGACATTACCCAAATACTGTACCTTCCTTTGATATAAATCACACTTTATCAGCTTTACATACAACTAGTGTTCTCTAATAACTTTCAACACCATCCTTATATGTTCATCATGCTCTTCTTCATTCCTTGAATAAAAAAGAATGCCATCCAAGAACACTATCACAAACTTATCCAATACTTGTTGAAGGCACTATTCATGAGACACATGAATGTAGCAGGTGCATTGGTAAGACCAAATGGCACCACTGTGAACTCATAATGACCATATCTTGTCCTGAAAGTTGTCTTGTGAATGTCTTCTTCTTTTATCCTCACTTGATGATAGCCAAACCTTAAGTCAATCTTTGAAAACACTCTAGCTTCCTTCATTTGATCAAACAAATCAACAATTCTTGGCAATGTATACTTATTCTTGATTATCAATTTATTTAGTTGCATGTAATCAATACATAGCCTTAAAGTCCCATCCTTTTTCTTGACAAATAACACTGGTGCTCCCCAAGGAGATACACTAGGACTGATATATTTATTTTCCATTAATTCTTGTAGCTGCATCTTTAACTCCATCAATTCTTGTGTGCTCATTCTATAAGGAACTTTGGAAATTGGTGCTGCTCCTGGAACAAGATCAATGGTAAAATCAATATGTCTCTTTGGTGGAAGTCTGGGTACTTCATCTGGAAACACATTTTGAAACTCTTGCAACAACTGGAAGTATTCTATCATTGGCCCATTGTCCTTTGATGAATCTGATATGTGAACTGCATATAATTGGAAACCCTTCTTATAAAACTTTTTCAACTGTAGGGATGAAATATGTATTACTGAAACTTGCTTGGGAATTCCTTTTACAAATCTAGGTATTCCCTCTTCATCAATTCATTCAAGTACCTTTTCATAGAAATCTATCTTGGCCCTATGCCTTTCCAACCAATCCATTCCAATTAGGGCATCATAAGATAATAATGGTAGGACATTCAAATTTACTTGTGTGAGGAGTCCATTCAACTCCATGGGACATTCCATCACCACCTCACTTACTTTTCTCTTGCTCCCTGTGGCTAACTAAACTAGCCAAGACTCACTATGCTTCAATTTTCTAAGAGAACAACCTTCAACCACTTTTGGAGAAACATAACTATGAGTAGATCCTGGGTCAATCAAAATAGAAATGGATTGCTTAGAAATCTTACCTTCAACTTCCACCACTACTGATTGATGGTCTTCTTGATGATTATCCAATGCTACATGGATTCGAGGCGTTGCCCATGCCATATCCTCCACTGTAGCTTCTCCTTCTAAGTGGTGCAAACTTCTGGGATTCTCCCTCCTATGAGTACATTCTTTAATCATGCGGTTTCCTCCACATCCACAACACTGAAGTGGTCCTTTTGGTGCTCTTTCTGCTGCAACTGCTGGTTTGTTTCCACTTCTGCTTGCTGGCCCTGTGGAAAATCTCTTGGATAAATTTTGAATGGTGGCTTAAATCCACTTTTCCTTTGATCAAACCTCCCATTTGGATTCCCTTTCTATGCTGGGTGGACCTCTGTTTTTCCTTTGCTTTGCTCATAGAAATGCACCTCCATCCTAATGGCTTCATCAAGACTTGGTGGATTAACAAACTCAATCCTATCTCTGAAATTATGAGGCAGACTCCCAACGAAACACTGGATCTTAACCCTCTCATCCTTGATATAGTCCAAATACCTCAACAATTCCAAAAATTTATGGACTTGCTCATCCATAGATTTATGTCCCAACCTGATTTCATTGAACGCTTTCCTCTTGTTGTCATAATACCTAGATGATAGGTATTTTCCCTTGAAATACTTGTTAAATCTCTCCCAACTGATCCTTTTTTCACTGATTCCTTTCACTTGCATGGGGTTCTCCCACCAAATTGAAGCTTTGCCACTTAGATTGTAAATGACAATTCTATCCTTTTCATTTCCTGAGTAGTCATGGTCCTGGAGTATTTATTCATCCCAAGAATCCATGCCTCTTCCTCTTGGCTAGTCTTACTTTCTCTATCAAATGTGGGAGGCCTTTCCTTCCTAAATTCTCCCTATGGCATTCCTTTGGATTTCCTTCTCCCTTCAAACCTACTAGAAGTATGCCTTGGACTTCTTTGAGGGCCTCCTGAGTCACATGACCTGCTGGAAGAGGTTCTTGAGGAGGGCTTGCTGCGCTTTTTGCTCACATAACTCTTTCTTGGGCTTGGAGTCCTCTTCCTAGAATGTCCTCTAGAGCGAATTTTCGCACCCCTTCCTTCTTTACCTACATTGCTTGGGTTGGACCCAAGGTTTACCCTCTACTGCATATCAGTGAAGCTCTGCAAAATAGTAGCATTGAGTTGATTCTGTTTTTCCTAAGCCTTCATCAGCCTTTCATTGAATCTTATCATGGTTTCAACCAAATTCTAAGGAGTTATCTGCTCCCTTCTCCCATTGGATTCAGCCTCAGCATGCTATTCTTGCACATTTTCTCCTAGCACGTCTTCATCATGCTCGTAAGGATCCTAGCCTTCATTCATGGTTACCATTTTTCTTACCCATTTCCTGCTGCTCTCTGCTACACTGATCAAATGCTATCAGCTGCAAGCACTGTGCATCATATAGGCGTTTATTATACATCATATAAAACAGAAAACATCCATATTTAACAGAAATAAACTCATGGAATTAATTTTTAGAGCTATTATGCCTTCTACTTTGGCCCAAGCAGCCCCAGTGCTACAACCTTGGGCTCTGATACCACTCTGTCACATCCCCGATCCCCTCAGTTCCCTTTGAGTGATGAGGGAACAAGCTTGATAATTGTTTTTTCCAAAACTTATCCGCAACAATACTCTTTTTACACAGCCACAATTGTCTCTGGTCTGCAATTCCACAATCCATGATCCGCAGATCGGAAGTTGGAAGGGTAGAACGCTCAAATCACAACGTCGAACAAAATACGACTATGACTTCCGCATTCCGCAGTGCGGGATTCGGAAAGTCAGAACTCCCAATTACACCAACTCGACGATTTACGGCTCCGACTTTCGCACTTCGCATTTGCAATGCAGGAGTCGGAAAGTCGGAACGCCAAATCCACTATCTCAATGAAAAATGCACCTCCGACTTCCACACTCTGCATCCGTGATGCGGGAATCGGAAATTCGGGAGACCAATCACACCATTTTGCCGAAAATGCGCCTCCTACTTCCGCACTCCGCATCCACGATGCGGGAGTCAGAAAGTCAGAACGCCAACTTCACTATCTCATCGATTATACACCTCCGACTTCCGCACTCTTCATCTGTGATGCGGGAGTCAGAAAGTCGGGACGCCAAACATACTGCACCAAGAAAATTCTCCCCCGAATTCCGCACTCTGCATCTGCGATGTGGGAGTGGGAAAGTCGGGACGCCAAACATACTGCACCGAGAAAACACGCCACCGACTTCCGCACTCCGCATCCGCGATGCAGTAGTCAGAAAGTCGGGACCCCAAACATATTACGATGAGAAAATGCACCCCCGACTTCCTCACTCAGCATCTACGATGCGGGAGTCAGAAAGTCAGGATGTAAAAATTCCCGGTGTTACAGAAATGTGCCCCCGACTTTTGCATTCCGTAGTGTGGATTCGGAAGGTCGGGAGCTGGCCATACCTATGTTCATCCAACTTTCCATCCCAGTAACTTCTTCATCCATAGAACATTTTGGGAAAACTCGGTACGCTTGGAAAGATCTTGGAGAGCTCTATGCAATGGTGCAGACCCATGCTAGAACTGAGGTCTCTGACCTTGCCTCTTTTCCAACCAAAACGATGCCCCGAAGTCAATCAAAACCTCTTTACCCCACTATCAAAAGCCCTGGAATCGCCCTGCCAAGGCCCCTCCCTTCATCTGACCATAGAGGGGGAATGAACACATCAGAGGGTGTCTTACAAATCCCCTAAGATCATATGATGAAGTACAAACCTTCCAAGTAGGTGTGCAATGCATAGCAACAGACATAATGGAATTAAATCTTGGTTAATGCATCTACAACATGTAATACTACAACATATTAACAGAAGAAAAATGATGAAACAACAACAAATGAATCGTCCTAATTGTTAGGCTAATACACACACTTCCTACAAATTACTTCCCTATGATCATTTCATTTAATTTGACTTGAAATAACACTTCAACACAACATAGGAAGTAGCATCATTTAAGACCACAAAGAACACTTATCTTATAAGATGAACTGTCCAAGCAATTGGCTATGTGAGAGCAACGTTCCACCCAACCATAGGTCTCTGTCCATCCTATATTCTTTCAGTTGAGAGACCACCCTCGATCGGGGATGTGTATCCACTAAGGAGGGATAAACAGGCTCACTCATAGCCATGTATTCACACACAAACATGCTAAGAAAACACATAGTTGGGTTTATCAAGCATTTAGGAACAGTGGAGTAGGATGCTAAGCCAGTGACCTCAACCACAAAGATATAGGCCTCTCAATTCATACTCAGACAGTCTTTGCACCCACAATACCTACCACATCCAATACCAGGAAGTATTCCCTTCATTGCTGCATAGTCCCTCAGGCCATACCTTCCCTCCAGTTCTCTTCAGGGTGGGCATAGAAAGGTCCAAGCTACTGGTTCCTTGAGAATCTAGCCTTCACTGGGTTTATCAAGCAACCCTACCTTCGGGCCTATTCTTCTCTATCATTTTCACTTGGATTTTCTTTCACTTTCTATGGCCAAATGACTCTATCCCGCAGCTGCGTTCTCGGCCACCAACATAGGGTTTTCTCCACAGTTTTATGAGCATTTCACATGCTTCAATTTTCCCTAGGGTTTAGGCCAGTGGATCCCCTGCTGGATTGAGCTTCCCACACGAATTTTTGGGCAATTTTGGCACTCACAAATCGAGGTTTCTCAGAATCGCGATTTTCGTCTTCTCTTCGCTGCTTGGCTCTCTGTTCTGCATCCAAATTCCGGTTGCTTCTACCTAATGGAATGGGGATCAGGGAATACGAATTCCTAAGAGTAGAGTGGCTTGTGGGTCAAGGAAATTAGAGCCCCATACCATCCGAAAATTTGGGATTTCCCACACTCCATCGACTTCATGAACAGTTTCTTCAACCACCTTCTGCAACAGAATTAAATGTTAGGAAGGGAGGTCAAAGGGTTCTAAGGGTGACATTTGGTAGTATATGGCCCAATCCAACAACCCCCTGACCTCTCCCTAGTAGATAAACATGGCCCTCTCTTATTAGTTTCCTCCATAGCCAGTTTCTTGGTATTTTATTGCAATGCTAATATTTACATCATTTACAATGTTCCATGGCTTAATAGCACATGGATGACAGAATATAAACTACTTGCCTTTACATAAAAACCTATCATCCACTAGCGGGCCTTGGCCTTGAGATCCACGCTAGGGAAAAACATACATCGCATGTATACAATATACACATTGAAATCCAATATGTTATGGGAGTTAAAATGGGGTATTACACTCATTATCCTTTTCTCCACTTTGTTGGAATTAAATGATGGTTTCTTGGTGAGGTTCAAGAATGGCAATCGATTAATTGTGTGTGACAAAAATTTCATCATGTTCCTCTAGAATCTCGTCATTCTCACTCATATATCCTTCTCCTAATGAGTTTGGTTGTTGGTCCTTTCATACACAACAAATCTTAAATTATTATTTTAACATACTATATTTAATTAACTTATCCCATAATTCATCAAAATTTCTAAATAACGTAAATCAGATGTATGCCCAGTGATCAATTTCTCCCCTTGATCTAGCATATGTTGTTGGAGGCGTCGAGAACCATGTAATAAGGCATATTTCAAATCCTCCTCTAAATATTCCTTTTCAATTGATGAACCTACATGAACAAAAGTAATCAAATTCCTATTCTATAATTACTCATAAATACAACTTACTCATAAATTTCCAAGTTCTTTTGAAATAGGGGATAAAGAAAATGAAAAAATATCACTTACCAAGTTTTCTTGAATGCTATTGTACCCACCAAATCCTAATTTGTGGGATCCAATACTTGACACCCTAGCTTTAGTTGCTTTTGTTGTATCACAAAGACGTCTTTTATCTCCTTCTAGTGCTGATGGGATGTAATTTGGATTATTATGGGACTTCCTTTTAAACTTGGAATCCTTTATAAGTTCACCCCATGTTTTTTTATCACTGATCCAATATGGGTGTGGATATCTCAAGTCCTTTGTTAGCTTGGACCGCATGTTGTCCCTTTTGGAGTGAATGTATTTTCGAGCAATATCGAAAATAATTTCCTTATTAAATCCAGGATTCCCAAATTTTGTAATGAAGTCATTGAAGAGTTCATCATTCTTAACTTGAGTTGTTTCCTCCAATCCACCTGGATTGTATTACCAAAAAACTGCTCTGTGCGACGAAAGATAAACTGATATAATTTTAACCTCATTTCATCCTTCAAGAGATTTCCCTCGGATGTTAGCAAGATTGTGACTTCTTTCAATCCCTTTGTTGTCACCGAGGAAATTTTTGGAGTCTTAGTGGTTGAAGCAGTTTCCCCTACAGGTAAACTGATCACATTGTCATTTATTTCCCGCAATAACAATTTGAATGTAAAAATGTTATGAAACCCACCAAAATATTAAAGAAGTCTAGAGTTTGAAATAATTTTCCTACATGCCAAATATGAAATTAAAAAAATGAACTAAGCAGCTGAAAATTAGAAGTATTTAAAGATGTAATAAAGTTTGAGAATTTGAGAAAATGCTATGTATTAAAAAAATTGAAGATGCAATAAATGAAATTTAGATTGCTAAATAATAATCAAAATTTGAGAATATATATTCAGATAATATTTACCATTTCATCTGAGCCAAGGCCTTCACTTTCTAATAATTATGTCTCCCATAGTTTAATTTGTTCAAGTAATTCTTTCCTAGTCTGATCATTTTCAGTAGCATTCGGTAGGAGCCTTAGTGTTCTTTCTTGTGATTCTGTGAGACTCCTTAAGGAAAAAACAAATGTTGTTGGTGGGAGAATCCTAACTGAGCCGACATTTGACAAATTATTTCTTAATTGTGTTGTAATCCTAATGGTTGTCGGCATGCTCAATTCAATTGGAATACTAGAAGAATCCATGTTGGTTGTAGAAGGTATGTTATGCGATTGAGCATTAGTAGTCATTGTTGTGTTCAAATTTGCTAGTTTAGAAGTAGAGGTCATTGAATGATTGTCCTTGCTAATAGATTGCAAGATTGTTGGATTTATTCTAGAAACATCCTACAAGGAAAAATAATAGATTTTAAAATAATATTATATGGGAAAATGACATAATTAAACCCACATAAATCTATTATTGAATCTTATGTCTGCCATAATGCTTGATGAATTAGAAAGGATAGTAGGATTCTGCATGCCAACAAGATGCACAATCATTGTATTTACTAAATTTTGTATGTGGTAAAAACATAAATATTAAGATGATATTATTAATAAGAAAAATAAGTTAATTAAACCTAGAAAAAACCTATGATAAGATGTTACCTCTTGAATAATACCAAATGCACTAAAGGGCATGTTAGGTGATGGAATGACTTTAGAAATGGCATGCATCACAAAAGAACAAATTAAAACAATATAATAGAAAACATAAGATAATTAAACCTACAAAGTAAAATTTTCAATCTTACCTCTTGCACCATCATGGTAATTTGTTGCCCTTGTCCATTTCTCAACATCGCAATTAAATTGCTCAATAGTTGTGAATCCCCCATAGTAGAACTTGGAGTACCCTTATGAACATTCTTACAAAAGAACAAAATGACTTAAAATGAAAACATATTAATTAAAATATATATCCAAGTGATATAATTATCATAAGACAAATTTACGAACACTCGAACAAAAGCATTGACAAACTTAATTTTGACTACGTTTTCAAACATAAAAAACCATGAAAAATAATCAAATTTTAAGGTTTTTAATTTTATTTCTTATCTTTATTGTATTAAATTTTTCTTACGTAGGTGTTGATTGGGTAAAACTTTTCAACATTTAAATTAAAGCATTGAATTTTTTTTATAATTCAATTGAGAAGGTATGCAAGCTATTTACCTTGACATCATAAACATCCACTAAAATACCACTCAAAAACTTTTAACAATATAATTTCTATTATGTTTGATTCATAAACAAAACATACACAATATTCATTTTCTAAAGAATTAATTATATTCCACTATTTTCTAAAAACCATTTTAAAGTGAGGATGACAACCAAACCATTTCATCATCACATGAAATTTCCTCATCTAAAGGCATGAGTACATCATCATTACTAGGACCTCAATCCACAAATAAATTAATACCATATTTGCTCATGGTCTTCATCCCCTTCATCTATATGTAAATAAAAATCAATAAATTAGTCATCTGCATGTACATGATACCCATGATGTTGTTCTTGTCCTTCTGGCACTTCAATAAACTCATCAGTGTCTTCATCTTGATCATATTCATTATCAATACTCAAATTATGAACATCTTCATCTTCTTCATCTACATATTCAGACAGACCTTCTAAATCTTCAGACGAATCATGGTTTTCTGCATCCTGAACAAATGTTACCCTTCGTCCTCTTGGATCATAATCAATCACAAATGACCAACTAGGTTGTTCTAAATTTGGAACAAGAAATATCTGGTCACATTGATTTGGAAACACATAAGGTTCATAAGTGGATTCAAACCTAGATGTATTGATCATATTGAACCCATTATTGTGCAAGATGATGGTTTTTTCTGGGCCGAGTTTGATGAGCTTGTACCATTCAACACAAAAAATAAATTTTTTGAAAGACATGAAATCAAGCTCTATGATATCATCCAACACTCCATAATAACAAAGTATGCTTGTGATTGGGTGTCTATCATATGCATGTGAATGAGAATCCACCTCAAATGATGTTGATACTCCACAATCATAAGTTTGTCGATTCTCATCAACCTTCCCGATACAAAAATGATGACCAGTATTTGGCGCAAGGGTGGTCCCGAGAAGGGCCTTTGCTTAACAATACACACGACAACACACACAAGTGCTCACACAGACTTGATGTGAACTAGATGCCAGAATCTAGCTTCTATTACTTCAATCAACCATGACGTTACAATAAGAAATATAAAATAACTAAACTAGTCGGCCTTAGCTTGTTACAAAATACAGAAGTAAAATGGTTTGTTTCTCGAATATGTGTGATATTCCTCCCTCTCATGGTCTCTTCTGAATGAGAACAAATTGATGAGCAATGGATGAACAATCTCCCGATCCTCTGATGATAGATCCCATCTTTTGTGCCTTCGCACTACTCTTCTACTCTGCTGCTACTCTGTTGCTTCTGCTCCTGAGGTCACTTCGTTCCCCGAGACATCCTTCCTCTGTCCGTCCAATTCACCCTGATCCTGCAAACCTACAGTTGTCAGTGCCCCTTGGCCGTGCTACACAACCTTATCCTGTGGTGACATTTGGCATGATCCCAACCACCTTCATAGATGCTCATAACTTCCTCAACAACCTCCAATGGTCGTTGCCTTGAATCATGCATCTCTGACTTTGCTACAGTAGTCGTTCCCATCACAGTCCTCGACCATACTGCACTTTGTCATCCTCGACCTAGCTTGTCAGATTTACCTAGTCTCTATGGCTACCAGTCCCCCTCGTCCTCCACGTTTGGATTTCTTCGCAATCCGTTGGTGTCGTTGTTCGACAACATATCGACCTATGACTCCTTCACTGCAATCCTGTCGACGTCGACCTCATAACTTGTCGACCTTTGACCTTTCCCTTGCTGACCACATATCGATAGCTTATGCTCGACTACTTGGCTTCGACAGCCAATCTCCCTTTTCGCACTAGTAGTCACAGGCAATTCCCCTGGTCGACTTCTCCTGTCGATCAACTTCGACTGTTTCGCCTAGGCCCCATTGCTCCCGCATCACACTCCTCAGGTGAAAAAGAACCTGACTGCTCCATCATTTTCCTATATTCTTATTCGCAAATCCATGTCACCTCCTGCAACTCACCATCTCTACATCAGACCAAATATTCCTTCTTTCGCGAACTTCGCGTGCGTCTGACTTCGCGTTCCTCCAACACTTCGGCAATTTCTTCCCCGTGTCGATCTGGAATTTGTATTGTCTAGTTTATGTTCGACACTTCCGCGCTATTGCTTGTTGAACCTTCTTCAAACTTGCACAGATCTGAGACATTGAACACAGGAGATATGTTCAATTCCTTCAGCATCTCCAACACATAAGAATTGTTCGAAATCTTCTTCAGAATCTTACATGGTCCAATATTCTTCATCTTTAGCTTATTGTACGTTCCTGTCGGGAACTTCTCCTTCCACAAGTGCGCATAGACTAAGTCTCCTTCGCTGAGCGGTTGTAGACTCTTCTTCCTGTCGGATCTCAACTTGTATGTTGCGTTTCTCTTTTCAATGTGCTTGCGTACACCTTTATGCACTTCCTTCATATGCTTCACAAATGACTCTGCATCCGTACTCTTCCAGGACTCTGTCGGTATCTCGACCAAATCCACCACTCCATGTGGGATTCGTCCTTTAACAATATGGAATGGACTCATACCTCTCAACTGATTCACAAAGTTGTTATACGTGAATTCTGCTTGCACCAACACATTCTCCCCAGGGTAATTTTTAAGGGCGAAATTTCGCCAACTGGCTATTTTTTGGGCATTTTTTCAAAAAATAAATTCGCTATTTGGTAATTTTTAGACTATAATATCGCCTATATTTACATAAAATATGTTTTTTTATCATAATATTCACCAAAATTTACACATTTCAGTAGTAAATTGCATGTTTCATATTTAATATTCTCCTGCCTATCTATATACATGATTTTTTCAATGCAAAATAATCACCTAAGATACTATACTTATGTATAATATTAGAATCCTTAAAAAATACCCTGGTTCTCCCACTGCTTGGGTCTGTTGGACTTCAAACATCTCAGAAGGTTTCCCAAGCTTCTTTTCACCACCTCGGTCTGTCCATCAGTCTGCATATGGTATGACGAGCTAAACTGCAACTTCGTGTCGAGTTTCTTCCATAGGGTTATCCAGAAATGACCCATAAACTTGGTATCTTTGTCCGATGTTATACTTTTCAGAAACCCATGCAATCTGACTATCTCCTTGAAGAATAGTATAACAATGCTTGTGGCGTCACTTATCTTCCAACACGAAATAAAGTGTTCATCTTCAAAAATCTGTCGACTACAACAATGATTGAGTCACTTCCCTGCTGCGTCTTCGGTAATCCTAGCACAAAATCCATGCTCAGGTGCTCCCATGGGGTATTTGGCACTGGTAATGGTGTATTCAGCCCTGTATTCTGAATTCTTCCTTTTTCCATATGGAAAAATCGACACTGTAGTACCCACTTACCAACATCTGTCATCATTCCTGGCCAATAGCGACACTAGATTCTCTATACTGCCACCATCGAGTATGGGCTTGCAATACTTGTCGTCGATCAACACTTTGGTTCGAAAGATAGCCTTTCACTCTACCGGCTCCTTCTCTTCGCATCGTTCGTCCTGAACCAATGTTCTCTTGGCCATCATGGTTTGACCTTTTCCTCTACCATATTCACTGTTTTCGAATGCTGATTTTTCCCTCTCTTCGACACCTGGGTTTCGACTCATCCGCCGCACGCAGATTCTTCAAGCATTCATATGCCTCGTGTCCAACTCCGTGACACTTATAACAGGCTACAGCTGGTCTGTCACCTCCTTTTCTGTTGGTTGGACCACTCCGACCATACGCACCTCGACTGTGGGTCTCTCGACCATCCCATCGGTTCGCTTGAATTTTCTCTCTTGTCGTTGTCCCTTCCGCATGTCGAATATCTTCGACTACTTCTCTCCTGGTTCCGCTACTTTGG
The DNA here is from genome assembly GCA_027924585.1 of Larix kaempferi. Classification (NCBI taxonomy): domain Eukaryota; kingdom Viridiplantae; phylum Streptophyta; class Pinopsida; order Pinales; family Pinaceae; genus Larix; species Larix kaempferi. The sequence goes on from BSBM01000012.1 coordinate 16,021,670, forward strand.
CCTTTCGCGGAAATACTCTTCGCACCTCGACCAACAGTTCTCTCTCTCCTCGATAGTTTCTCTTCTTCCTTCAGAGCTAACTGGTAGGCTTCACCGACCGCTCTGAACCTTGATAGGCTCAAATTGTCCTATATGGCATACTTCAAGCCATTCACATATCTCGAGACAGCTTCTTCTCCTTTGTCGGTTTGTCCCAACCTTATCGACAGTCTATAGAATTATTCTGTGTACTCCTTTATGGTCATCTCCTTCTTTCGAAAGTTATGCAACTTCCTGAACAAGGAAATCACATAGTCATTAGGCAAGAACTTCCCCTTCAGCTTGGAAACCATCCTGTCCCAAGACTTGATCTTTTCCTTGCCTTTCTTGACTCTGTTAGCCTGCACATTGTCCCACCACAATGAGGCATGACCCTTCAACCTCAGACATGCAGTTTTAACTCGTTTAGGATCCTCTATCTACTCTATGTCGAAGTATTTATCCATCTCTCTAAACCAGTCTATCAAGTCTTCTGGATCAAGACTTCTTGAGTAGGTACGTACATCCATCTTTGTCCGACCTCTCATCTCTATCAGAAGCTTGATGATTTTATCTCCTAGTTCTTCCTCTACTGCTTCTCGGGCTTCCACTTCTTTGACTTCCTCGTCACTGTGATCTAGTGCATCGGGAATGCATCCACGCCTTTGGATCTCTTTGATTGTTGCGATCTCATTGCTCATACTTCTCATTGTTCGCATGCACTCGTCAAATATTTCACAATCAACTATGACTGCAGCGCCATGCGCTCTTCGTCCTCAGACATTAACTCCTCTTTGAGCCATTTCACCGTGTTAAATTTTCAGAATTTACTTCAATCTGATCTAGGATCTTAACTGAGAGAACAACATGTACAGCAAATCTATAGCATATCAATCATGGACACAATAATGCAAGCACACAAGAGACACAGAGTTTACTTGGGGAAAACCATAAAGGTGAAAAACCCCAATAACTTCCTTAGATATAGATAGAGCAATGATACAACCAGAATACAAGAGATAGTCTTCTCCTAGCAGCAAAGCCTCCTCCTCCACAAGTGCGCCACTCTCCAAAGTGTGAGTGAGAGAATAGAATGTGTAAAATGAGAGAGACACACTCTTTATTTATACACTAACTTGACTTGACCTTTACTCAACTAGGTCGGCCTCAACTTAACCACTAAACATAATGCTGACTAGGCCGACCCCCACTAGGGTGGTCTAATAACCCTTTGACCCACATGGCCGACCCCCAATAGGGTGGTCTAATAACCCTTTTGCCCACATGACTTATATAGGGCCGACCCCAACAAGGTGGTCTAATAACCCATCAAGTATAAGTTACGACACTTACAATATAAATGACGACACTTCCGTATAGAGGAATAATAACATCTCTATAGGAATACAACCACTTCCGTATAGAGGAATAATAACATCTCTATAGGAATACAATATATATATATGTGAAATACATTCCGAAGTTACATATACATCAACACTCCCTCTTAACTAGGAAGGTATTTCTCGACATAGGTCTTCTAGCACAAGTCATCTTCATCGTCACTGCTGTTGCTATCTCAATCAATCTCCGAATCTACTCGTCATAGGAAGTTCTACAGAGCCAGTCCTTTTTCATATTGGATGTAGTCCCACCACCTGCAGGTCTTCATCATCTGTGCGAACGGTCTGATAGAGGTGGCCTCTCAGGACTAATTTTATGTGTGGATTCAATACCGGAAAGAGTATCCCAGGAACATTTATGTGCCTAAGAACTACCGACAAGATCTCCCAGGACTGATTACATGCATCTCCTCCACAATACCTTTAAAGAGCATCCCAGGAACATTTATGTGCCGCAGCACGACCGACAAGATCTCTAAAGAGCATCCCAGGACTTATTACGAGCACACAGCTCAAACTCTCGGATCTCCAAGACTGATTACATGTGGATAGACAAAACCTTTAAAGAGCATCCCAGGAACATTTATGTGGCGCAGCACGACCGACAAGATCTCTAAAGAGCATCCCAGGACTAATTACAAGCACACAGCTCAACCTCTCGGATCTCCAAGACTGATTACATGTCTCCGTAGTAATACCTCATCCCAGGACTGATTACGAGCACACAGCTCAACCTATCGGATATCTGAGGACTGATTACATACTACATAGCAATACCGGAAAGAGTATCCCAGGAACATTTATGTGTCATAGCATGACCGACAAGATCTCCCAGGACTGATTACATGCTATTTGCACAACCTGCCACATATCATCTCTGACCTCCAAGTATCAACCTAATACTCATGATCCCACAGATCATCATCGCACAAAGCATCATCCTGATGCTCATGATCACACTGATCATCATCACTGTACCATCTTGATACATATCATCTGGAGAAACATCCTGAAGCTCATCATCATGATCATCCTGATCATACAATGCATCCACCTGATGCATACCAAGTATCTACCTGATACATATCATCATACATGATCCACCTGATCATATCTGATACATATCAACATACATGATCTACCTGATCATACAATGTATCCACCTGATACATATACAGATACATGGTCCCAGCATCCAACATGATGCATATACAAAATACATACAAATGATCCAACTGATCATATCCAGCATCCAACATGATGCGTACATACATATACATATAAATGATCCAACTGATCATATCCAGCATCATCCTGATGCATATACAGAGTAGTAACTGGAGCATCATCCTGATGCTCATCATCCATGATCCTCCTGATCATCATAGCATCGTCCTCTTCAAATCATCTCATCATCCACGAAGCATAGCCCAGATGCACATCATCCAGTACTTACACCACCGACATGGGAGAACACATCTACCACCATGTGAAAAATGGCTTAGCAATTATATCACGACCAAAGGAGAACACATCAACCATGTAATAAAAGCTCATGTGCATCTGCATCTTCCTGACTCATCACTTCCCTTTGGAAGGAACCTCAATCTGAAGTGCACCAAGCCTCTCTCTGAAGCACTCAAACTCCACTCTGGCCAACGGCTTGGTCAATACATCTGCAACCTTCTCATCCGTCGCAACATACTCTGCTTTGGCTGTACTCAGTGCTAAACAGGACTGCTTCCTACTAAACCAAGAGATCACACCTGATTCCATACTGAAGCAGCACCCAGAAGTGCTCTTCCTATCTACAACACTGCCTGGCCAATCTAAGAATATGCTTTACAGCAACCAGGTGAACATCTCTCGGATCCGTCAGGATTGGCTCAATGTGTTCACCGCAAAGCAAATATCTGGTCTCATGTTCGTTAGGTACATAGAGGACCCAATCATCTGACAATACATCATGACATCGATCGGATCAGATGAAGCATCACACATAAGCTTCAGGTTTGATGCCATAGGTGTGGACATAGCCTTGCAGTCCATCATCCCGAACCTCTTCAGAATCTCTACTGCATACTTCCCTTTGTCCAAGGAAGATTCCATCTGTACTCTGCCACACCTCCATACCAAGAAAATAGTGCATCATCCCCATGTCCTTCATCTCAAACTCGGCTACAAGCTTCTGCTGCGTGTCGGCAATCAATCTATCATATCTTGTTACAAACAGGTCATCCACATACAATAAGAGTATCCCTGTATTGCCTACCTCAACCTTGTAGTAAAGGTTGGAACCCGCTTTACTCTTGGTAAAGAACAAACTGGATAGAAAGCTGCCTATCCTACCATACCAAGTTCTGCACATATATGATTTCCTGTCATGTGTCTTAGAACCAAGTGGCTGCTCCACATAAACTTCTTCTTCAACTACACCATTCAAGAAAGCTGTCTTCAAATCCATCTGGTGTATCTTTTATTTCATCACTTTTATATTTCTCTATGATGCCATCTGCAGCATGCTTGATCTTGATAGATCCATATGGAAGTCATAACAAAATTCCCTTCAGGTCTTGGGACTACATCCCAAACATCATTCTTCATGATCGACGGATCATGGCATTCTTCTCATATCCCGGGAACTTCAATATCTTCAATAGATAATTTTGTTGATGAACAAATGTTGTAGTTCTTCTTTTGTAGGTGATGGCATACGATCTTTCCTACACAACAAGTTAAATTGCATGATTAGAAAACATCTCATAGTTTTCAGAACAAATTCTTACACATAAATAAATATGTCATACAATCATGCAATTATCTTAGCCAATGCTTCAATACAACATTTATCCATATCCCGTAACTTTCTAGATGCCTTCCAATCTCTACCACAACATTGTTAAGAGTGTGCACAACTCCCAACATGTTAGCAAATAGGTTTCATTCTAGATAAGTAGAAATGGAATGTTGTACAGTTCCATAGGCCACTTACCCATGCATATTAGTAGTATACTGTTCATCAATGCAACTATTCTAATATGCATAATACACAACCTAATTCTAGGAACATCAGTATATACATTATTGAACAATATTATTTAAACAATAAAATATGCAAGTAATGACAATTCAAATACTTATCTTTGTTTGTTTGTTGGGTTGACTCCCTCTCAGTCTTTGCTTCTTTTCTGCAACTCCATTCTTATGTGGATTGTGAGAAGTGGTCAACTCCCTCTGAATATCTGCATCCTTGCAGAAACTACTGAAGTGTGCTCCTTTGCTTTCTTGCAGGAACAACTAGAGTGTGCTCCCTCTTGATCTTTGCTTCCTCGATTAGCATGCTAGCTAGTTATGTCTAACATACCCGCATAATGTCTTATGGTTCTCTTCAGTGACTTGTGCTAGTAACCTGCATGTCTCATAAGTTAACCATTGTAGAACCAAGTTATACATACCTCGAAAGTAGATCTTCTATGTGATCCATGACAATGGATGAATCTTTGTCTTCATGTCACCATGAGCATATGTTCTTGAAGTAGAACATGATTTGACTTTCTTGGTGTACCTTTTGTGTTAGCAAACAACATAAACCTCATACAACATCACAATGCATTAGTACAATCATAAGTGTCAAAACCTTAATCAATGAATATCTTCTATTAAGGAGATACGACAAGTCCAGTAATTAATCAAGATTGTACTGTAATGATATGAAGACAAACATATGATAAACTTAACCATGAAACATACCTGTAAGCCATACCTGTCAATATTGCTTGTAATCTTCTTATGGAAGGCCTTAGACTCATCTCCCTTTGAGACAGAAACTTCTTCACTTATGCAGGTGACCAATCCATCTTCTTCTAGGATTAACCCAATCCACTTGATTTGCAAGAACTGGAGCTGGAGCTGGATTAGGGTTTGTCAAAGAAACCCCAAAAATTCAAACTTTGAATTTCAAACTTCTGAAAGGATAGAAATATGCGCCTTGATGAGCTGATCAAGTTGTTATATTCAGAATTTGAAAACTGCAAAGTTTCACCCCTCGAAATTGCCTTTTAGATTTCCGGATTCACTAGGGAGGACCTTGAATTAGGGTTTGAGTTTCCCAGAGCTTCACCCAACAAAAATATTTGATTCAAAACTCTAATCTTTGATTTTTCTGAGGATCTTCCACCCGTGGTCACAGATTTCCAAAATTCCAATTTTTGTAGAAGCCCTAATTTTCCATCTTTCCGATCAAAGTCCCGAATTGGGGTTTGATCAAGCCCGGCCTTCTACTCAACCAAAAAATCTGATCTTGGTCTCTAAATTTTGATTTTGATGAGTAGCATCCAGCCGTGGTCTCCGATTACAAAAATTCCAACTTTCTCCGAAGCCCTAAATTCTGGAAGCCATGAATGAAGGTACTCAAAAATAATTATGTTTTGACATAAATATGTACCTCATTGTTTCTGGTGTAACTCTGAAATTTTCATCCATAGGGTCTGAAAACTTTTCCTGAGATAGCCCGACCTTTTATATTTCCATCCTGACAGGTCTGACCTCAATTGGATTCTCTAAGAGAGAGTTATGTCAAGTGTCGCAACGTGACCTGTTTATGGGATAATACAAGAGAGCGAACTTGTACTGCGTGCCACATGTCACTGGTTCAACTTCCGCCTCTGAAAAAATTTCCTGAGTTATCCTGACCTGTTATCTGCCCATCCCGATAGGTCTGACCTCAATTGCATTCTCTGAGAGAGAGTTATTCCAAGTGTCGCAACATGACCTGTTTATGGGATAATACAGGAGAGAGAACTTACATGGAGTGCCACATGTCACTAGTTCAACTTAGGCCTCTGAAACAATTTCCTGAGATATTATAGTCTGTGTACTACCTGTCACATTTTACGAAATTTCATTTGGAGATTCCTAGCCCAAGTTATGACCTTTTTCCCAAGGTCACCTGATTTTGACTCAGATATGGAAGAGGCAGAAACCCTATATTGTACAGATCATAAATCACAAAGTACAACGAATTAGAGGTTTTTCTTTGGACACAGGGTACATGGGGATCTTATCTTCGACTTGTAAAAGTTTTAGATCCGAAAACTTCTCCAAAAAGGATTTATAGCGAAAGTGCTACGATGACTGGTTTTTGTTATATCAAGCCCTAGCATCGTAAGTGCAACAAGTGTCATACATGCGATATCATGCCTTCTTTTAGGCTAGCTCTGATACCATGTTAAATTTTCAGAATTTACTTCAATTTGATCTAGGATCTTAACTGATAGAACAACATGTACAGCAAATCTACAGCATATCAATCATGGACACAATAATGCAAGCACACAAGAGACACAGAGTTTACTTGGGGAAAACCATAAAGGTGAAAAACCCCAATAACTTCCTCAGAGATAGATAGAGCAATGATACAACCAGAATACAAGAGATAGTCTTCTCCTAGCAGCAAAGCCTCCTCCTCCACAAGTGCACCACTCTCCAAAGTGTGAGTGAGAGAATAGAATGTGTAAAATGAGAGAGACACACTCTCTATTTATACACTAACTTGACTTGACCTTTACTCAACTAGGTCAGCCTCAACTTAACCACTTAACATAATGCTGACTAGGCCGACCCCCACTAGGGTGGTCTAATAACCCTTTGAACCACATGGCCAACCCCCAATAGGGTGGTCTAATAACCCTTTGACCCACGTGACTTATATAGGTCCGACCCCAACAAGGTGGTCTAATAACCCATCAAGTATAAGTTACGACACTTACAATATAAATGATGACACTTCCATATAGAGGAATAATAACATCTCTATAGGAATACAACCACTTCCGTATAGAGTAATAATAACATCTCTATAGGAATACAATATACATATATGTGAAATACATTCCGAAGTTACATATACATCAACACACCGCAGCTAAAATATTCACTCGTCCAATCGCAACCGGACTTTCACAACTCGTGCAGAACTCTACCCAACTGCAGCTGGAGTTGTCTATGCACTCGCAGGCTCTTTCGACTCTCCAGATTCAACTGCCTAACACTGGATTCAATCGAGCTCTGATACCAACTGGCAGAAGGGCGGTCCTGACAAGGGGCCTCTTGCTTAACAATACACACGAAAACACACACAAGTGCTCACATAGACTGGATGTGAACTGAATGCTAGAAGCTGGATTTTATTACTTCAATCAACCATAGTGTTCCAATAAGAAATATAAAACAACTAAAATAGTCGGCCTTAGCATGTTACAAAATACATAAGCAAAATGGTGTGTTTCGCGACTATGTGCGATCTTCCTCCCTCTCACGGTCTCTGCTGAATTAGAACAACTTGATGAGCAATGGATGAATGATATCCTGATCCTCTAATGATCGATCTCCTCTTCTGTGCCTTCACACTACTCTTCTTCTCTGTTGTTGCTTCTCCCAAGGTCACTCCGTTCCCCGAGACGTCCTTCCTTTTTCCGTCGAATTCTCCCTGATCCTGCAGACCTGCAGTTGTCAGTGCCCCTCGACCATGCTGCAAAACCTTCTCCTGTGGTGACATCTAGTGTGATCCCAACCACCTTCATAACTTCTCATAACTTCCTCAACAACCTCCAACGGTCGTTTCCTTGAATCCTACATCTCTAACTTTGCTACAGTAGTCGGTCCCATCACAGTCCTCGACCATACTACACTTCGTAATCCTCGACCTAGCTTTTCGGATTTACTTAGTCTCCACGTCTTCCAGTTCACCCCATCCTCCACGCTTGGCTTTCGCCGCAATCCGGCAGTGTCGTTGTTTGACAACATGTCGACCTCCGACTCCTTCACTGCAATCCTATCGACATCGACCTCATAACTTGTCGACCTTCGACCTGTCCCCTGTCGACCGCATATCAGCAGCTTCTGCTCGACTACTTGGCTTCGAAAACCAATCTCCCTTTTCACACCAGTGGTCATCAGCAATCCCCCTAGTCGATTTCTCCTGTCGATCAACTTCGACTGTTTCGCCTAGGCCCCGATGCTCTTGCATTAGTATTCCACATTCCTTTGTAGTATGATACCTAAATTCATATACATATTAACTAATAAGATTCAAGGATACAAATAGTTCAAAGAAAAAATTTAGTAAACACCTTTAGTATGTTTATATTTGTTTATTACCTCCCCATTTGAAGATCCTTTAATGAAATCAAGTTATTTTTTAGTCACACGTTGCTTCCTCTTTGTTGCCTCATGTTCAACATTGGTTTTTATCCCATTCCACATGCATCTATATGGAAATTTTATTTGATGGCTCGCAGGGAGTCCTCGAGCACTGTTCTGACCATGTCTATTATATATATCAGCCCATGCCTATTCATCTTCTAATTTCTTTTGTTGATTATACTCCTCCATCCATTCTAGCATAAATTCAGAATTGTATGCAACATACAAATGTAATGACTCCCACTCCTTATCATTTAAAGTACAAGTAATCAATATTTAAATCCAAATTTACAATATTTAGGATCAAAAAAATTTCTATGAGAATTTGAGTATACCTTTTATTCTCTTTGAAGATCCTTGACCATCTAATCTTTCCCCTTCAAAAAATTGAGCTTGGTTATCACTCCATAATTGTGGAGCTTCAATATGCAATTGAGGTAAGTACTCACTCAAATGAACCATTGTCTGAAAAGCCATGTACCCCTCAGCCATAGACTCTTCAAGACAAGCTCTTTGCCTCACAATTTTTTTATAACCTTCATATAGCTCTCAACAAGCCGCATTGTACGGATATGGATATGACCACCTTGTTCAATCTCTTCTACTAGGTGTATAAGGTAATGCTCTTGGGTATTGAAAAACCTGGGAGGGAAATTCATTTGAATATTGTACATTAGAAGCGAAATGTTCCTCTTCCAATACTTCAATTCATCTTGGTGTATCTCTTTTGATGATACCTACCTACAAATATTGGCAACATGCACTACAATATAAATATTTTTAATTTGTGTCAAAATTATAGATATAAACCCGTATAAAGACATCATAAATGACATAATTCAAATGATAAGAGTTGAGCTAGTGAAGCATGCATGATAGATTCAAACATCCTTTCAAACCTTGGTCATAGATTCAAATACCTCAAATATTTTGAAAATTTGTAAATGGTTTGTGTGATGTCATGGTTGAATGTGCTTGGTATTGCTACAGGAAACACATACTACATCACCATTAAGAAAAACAATGTTAGACAATACATGGTATTCTAATATCATTAATATATAAAAGTTTACAATTATGCTGCCAACAAGTTTAACATATTACAGATTACCTTTATCCAATTGTCCCAATCATGTGTCTTTAAACCAGAGAGTTTTGACCCATCTCTTGTGAATAAAGTTTTAAAGGCTGCACCAAAACCAAAAGGAAATCTTATGGTTTTCATCATATCAATAAATTTTTCTTTCTCTGCTGATGTAAAAATCCATGGAGCTTGATCATATGATTTATTTTCATGCAACCACAGGTTTGGCATCCTATTTGCAACTTGCAAGTCCTTCCGTACTTTTAATTGTGCTTCAATGTTGGTTCCATTTAGGTGTTTCCACAAGCACTCATGAACATTTTTCCCAATGTGCATAGTATCAAACAAGTGAGCTATTGGGAGGTTCTTATAATATTCTAAGTTGTAGAAAATGGATAGTCTTTTCATTCCTAGTGGAAATCCATTCCCTTCCTTTTTTTCATATGCTTCTTTCCACCTAGCCGAGTTAATATTTTTTGGTTTCCTCTTTTCCTCTCCCTTTCCATTGAACTTATTTTTCTTGCACACTCAATAGCGATGGTTTTGTGGTAAGAAGTGTCTATACTCATCATACACTATTTTCGTGAGATCTTTTGATTGTCTAGAAAACTATTTCGGCCCACATGATGGACAACCGTGTTTCCCCTTGGTTCGTAGGCCTGGAATAAGTATGAAAATCATATTTAGCAAATGGTAAAATGATTAGAATAATTACAAACATAAATTATAAATAAATTACCACAACAGATAGAGAGTCCCAGGGCATCATGAATTTTCCATATAAGTATCGCACATGGATAAATTTGAACCCAAAATCCGACGGCATATATGTCTGAATTTCGACAACTCTTCGTAAAAAATCCGAAAAACTATTCTTTTTTTAAATGTCGGTAAAACTTCAACAGATATCCGAAAGCAACAACGTCCCGTCAAATCATCGAAAACACATTGTTGAATAACCTACACATTTTTTTAATCTACACGTCGCATAACCTACGCCAATTTCGTCGAATATCTGACAACATGTATTTACCACAATGTTAGATAACCGAACAAGCACACGTCGAATATCCGACAAATTCTGCGTCGATTAACCGATAACAATTACTTACCACAAGGTCGGATAATCGACCAAGAGAGCATCGATTATCCGACAACATTTACTTACCACAAGTTCAAATAACCGACGAAGAAGCCATCGAATATCCAACACCTGTAATCACAACCAGAAGAAAAAATCCGATGACAATTGCCGCCAGAGGTATAGTAACCTCGTCGAAGCTAAGTGAGCGGGTGTCGGATTTGCGATGGAATTGAGGAATTAAAACAAAAACTTGGGAATTCTTTGAAGGATAAGGTTGGGTCAATGTCATAGGAATATGTGGCTTTATAGCACTCCAATTTTTAGAAAACTACTTGTAGCATTCTTCAATTTGCATGTTAAGCACAAAATACGAGAAATTCTTCTAGTATATCAACAAAAATCAAAGGAATGCTAAGATATTTGATAGAGTACTTTGAAAAATATCCCAATTCAAATGAGGAAAATATCAAAATGAGAGTAAATTATAAGTAAAATGATGCGTGAAAGATGGAAAACATAGTCAAAAGATAGGGAAAATAGTGAGTCGTCATCTCCCCGCAATGGAATTCATTGCACATACTCATGCAAGTTTTACACCTAACCTAAATATGAGGAATCAATCTATGAATGATTCCAGTGAAGATTTCTCATATTATAGGAGGAACGACCTTCTTCCCATGGTGCACGATATCCTAGATTGTTCTCAATTTCTTGGAAAAAAATTTCCTCCTCAAGTGAATCCCAAACATACTGATATCTACATTTTGGTGCAGGGAACCAAATCAAGGGAAAATGAAACTCTGACACAATCACCTTGTTCCATATGTTTTTAGAGAATAAATACATATATCTACCTTATTCAATGCTACACTAAATTTGGAGTGAAAGAATGGTTCGATCTTCCTTTGTTATGGAAGAAAGCAATTTCACCTTCTTGAGAAAGCAAAGAGAGCTTCCAATCTCATGTGGGATATACTTTCCTCACACTCTAATATAGCATTTTTTGTGTTCTACAAACATGAGGTACCAAACAAGGATGAATAGTAAATGATGGTGACTAGAGATCACTCTAGTGGGTGCAAAATGCTTCCCTCTAACCCATAAATTAGCATGATTTCTAGTATATTCCACATGGGACAGAGCATTACTCCATTATATTTGATAAATTAAGTAAAAGACTGTAACTATACATCTCCAAGAAATGGAATAGGGTTCCATTTTCACTGATCAGTTAAGAGAAAGCCATGCAAATACAAGTCACAAACTAAATTTTTTTCTTCGTCATTGCATTGAGAATAAGAATATAAAAAACTCCAACGTTGAGAAATTGTATGGCCTCCCTGTAGCTAAAGCTATGATTTGGAAGGATAACCATTTTTCTTATAGGAATACTATATATATATATATATATGTGTGTGTGTGATACCCCAAAACATTATTACTTATTTTGATTAAATATTGTGACAATTATTTTTATGTAAGAGTTATTTAAAACTCAAAAACACAAAGTGACACTTTGCACAACAAACTATTTTTATTATTATTATTAAATAAAAGAAAAAGGCACTTGGAGAGTTTAGCTAAATGAGGGGACACCACCATGGCACACGAGAACATGTGTAAGCAAGATAGAGAGACCCTTTCCAATCAAATCCAATATGAAGTTCAACAACCAGACAAGATCCTAAATCATAGGGATTTAAGGATTGATTGGAGATTTGATTGGGATGGCATAAGACTTGGGAAAAACTACATATAAGTGTGCACTAAGATAGCATGGGATGTCGTGTTGTGCATAGAGGAACAAATTGAGTGTTCTCTCTCTTTTCATAAGTCCATTTGCTTGTTACGGACTCTGGGAGAGAGTGCCGCGTGGAAGAAATTGCTTAGCGTTCTAGTGCATGGTGGTGATCCAGATCGGGGGTGGAGCTGGGAAAACAGATGAGTTGCTCTCTCCTATGGTTGGGAGGAGATGATTCTCCAAGTGCTTTTCCCAAATTTGTTCAAGTAAGTACATTACTGCAGTGTAGATTTGTGGAATAATATATGGGATGAAATGTTTCCATTTTCTTCTTTTATTATTTTTCTCTGTTCTCTTCAATATATGCAATGAACCATGACGACATTCGTATAGATTTTTATCTCTAAAATAATATGGCAATAGAACAAGTTATGAACATTGCTTTCTTTTCCTTGTATAATGAGATTTTTGAAAAGGGTTTACATTTGGTTTTGGTTAAATACTGAACAATAGCGTGTAACTCTGTAGAGTAGGGGTAAAATCTATTTTTGATTGGTCTAACAGCCTTAATGAGAGAAGAATAGATCGATAGGATCAAAATGTATGAATTTAGCGATTGGTAAACCCATGATTTTATTTATAAAATTAAATCCGTTATCAAATCAATATTTGAACCATGAATGCATATTAGGATTATGGTTTGCCTTTTATAAACTTCAAAAGATCCTTCTGTTATGGTTTCCGGGTATGATGTTCCGCCGAAAGTTATGCAGAGTGCAAATTTAAAGGAAGTGGGGGGAATTTTTGTGAATATATGTATATATAGAGTTTTTTTCAGATCTATGCTTCCATTTCGCACAAGCGATGGTTTTTTTTCTTTTGTTTCCTGTTTTCTTTGTAAAACACCACATTAAGACCAAAGACTATCAACAAAAGATGGTTCAGCATCATTATAAAAACCAAAGACTATCAACAAAAGATGGTTCAATATCTTGAAAGTGGTTGCTACAGAAAAATAAAAAAAGACCCATTGAAAAAAGTAGTAAAAGATGTTACTAATGCAATAAAAAAATCCTCTCTAAGTGATGAAATCAAGAAGAAAATCATTCCTAAAAACAGAATTATGCCACACATATATGGATTACCAAAGATACATAAAGAAAGAATCCCTTTAAGACCTATTGTAAACACAATAGGCTCACCTACTTATGATCTAGCAAAGTACCTAGCTAAGATCCTGAAACCTTTAGTTGGAAAAACATTCTCATTCATTAAGGACTCATCCCAATTAGTAAAAAGAATGAAAGACTGGGAAATGGATAAAAATGATTCATTATTTAGTTTTGATGTCGTATCTCTCTACACTAAAATTCCCATTGATAGAGCCATTGAAGTAATAAAAAAAGTATCAAACCCTGAGATAGCCAAACTTGTGGAGATTTGCTTAAAGTCTACCTACTTCTGCTTTCAAGGTGAGATATATGAACAAACAAAAGGTGTGGCCATGGGCTCACCACTTTCCCCCATTGTTGCTAATCTTTTCATGGAAGATCTGGAAGACAAAGCAATCAATGATTTCCACTTAAACCAAAGTGGTGGCTTAGGTTTGTTGATGATGTTTTTAGTAATTGGCCTCATGGTGATGATAAACTAAATGAGTTCTTAAACCATACGAATAATCAATGTGAGAGTATTAAATTCACCATAGAAAAAGAGGTACACAACTCCCTTCCTTTCTTGGATGTTCTTATCACAAAAAATACAGATGGTTCTCTTTCTCACCAAGTATATAGAAAGAAAACTCACACTGATAAATACCTCCATGCCAACTCACACCATCATCCAGCCTAGAAAGTCGGTATTATAAACACCCTAGCCACACGTGCATGGCGCGTCTCAGATCAAGACCATTTAGAAGACGATCTAAAGCACCTTAAAGAATCCCTCATAAACAATGGTTATAAAAGTAAAGATATTAATAAAGTCTTCCGCAACATAGAAAAACAAAAACAAAAACAAAATCAATAAAAAAGAATTTGATATAACCCGCCCTAGAATTACTCTTCCATATATACATGGCACCACTAACAAGATTGCAAGTGTTCTAAAAAACAATAACATCATGGTGGCATTTACTCCTCCCAATTCTTTGAGAACCATGCTTGACAAAGCCAAGGACCCCGTCGATCCCAAAAACCAAAAAGGTGTATACAAAACACCTTGCTCATGTGGTGAAGCCTACATAGGTGAGACAGGTAGATCAATCGCAATTAGATTAATGGAATATAGCGTAGACCTACGACATGAAAGAGTAAAAAACTCAGCCCTGGCTGAACATGCTCACAACACGAAACATCATATTTGCTTAGAAGACTCTAAGGTCTTAGCCATTGTTCCTCAATATCACAGAAGAAAAACTCGGGAAGCCATAGAAATTGAGAAATGTAGAAAAAATTTCAACCGAGATGATGGCTTCAAACTAAAAGATGCATGGAAACCTGTAATTCATAAACTTAAAACAAGTTAATTGGATAAGTCTAACCAAACATATACATTTTAAAAAAACAATTAAGAGCTAGTTAATTTATTAAACATAAAAATAGGAAAAATAAATAATAAACACTCATTTATAAACATACTTTAATTTAACATTAATTTTATTAATAATCCCAAACACTACACTATATACTAAATAGTCAAAGTATTTAATATAACTACTATTAATAACTTTTCAAACTATTAACAATTTTATAAAAAAAAATACCATAAAAAAACTTTCAAAAAACAATTATACATTATAGAAAAACATAACACAATAGATTTTTAAACAGTGGAAAGTTTAATAATAAATAATTTATTTATAAAAAATTTCACTTATGTTAAAGTCAAAATAATTTTTTTTAAGAAATAAAAAATTTTAATAACTAAACCAACATGTTTTAAATCCTAACCCTAAAAACTAAATAAACAATATTTATTCTTTACTTCCCCATGTTAAAGAAAAGAGTGAAATTTGCTTTTTCTAAGGATGAACTTACTTAAAAGATTCGAAACTACCGATTTCAAAAATCATCCACAGATTTCCTCTCATCACAAAACACCACATCTTTTTTGTTGCTAATGGAGTCTCTCTAAAATTTCTTGTTGCGACAAGATCGTGTCTTTGATCTTGTCTTTCTGGCGAACATTTAGCTTGGCAAGGAAACAATTATCAGTAGTTTTTCTTTGTACAACTAAGCTTGTTGATAGTTTTGGACAAATATCCTCTATGGTCCACCTTCATGGCTGCTCTTTATCCACGTAAATTACTCGTTGTTTATGCCTGGTTGGTGGCATGTTTTTCTGCATAGGGTGGGGAGATGCATACTTTGTGGCCCTAAATTGCATTTTTCTTGTCCACACGGTAGCATTTGCATTTTTTTATGGTGTTTTTTGGCACTCATTGCATCATATCTACACATTGTTATTGTAGATCGTGACTTTGGCCAACCACCTACACATCGTGACATTGCAGTTGGAAGTTGGGTTTTATGCGTATTTTTCATCCTTGTTTTTGGATGTGTGCTATGGAGGCATTTTGGAACATTTGTGGTTTTTCAAATTTGTTTCCCTTATGCATGGGAGGGATCACTCGACTCTATTATTGGCTTGATCTAAGCTTTTGCTGCTGGTTGGAGATGTTCTTTGGAATAACTCTTTTTTTCCATGATTTGCTTCGTGAAGACCTTTTTGGCATAGTGTTTTTTGGCCATATTGTTGCAAGAAGTCATTGGCATTAAAGACTCATTCGCCATACAGTTTGAGACATTACGAAGAGCTCTATGCTCTCTTTATGTTGAGTGGTTGCACACCACATTGTATTTGTTCATAAGCTCAATTTGCTCATAAGCTCAATGAAATATTTGTTGATTCCTCTATTGTAAATGGGTATCTAAAATGGATGTGTTTGTTGGAACTCATATCGAGGATTGTTGTCCATGATGGAATTTATTGATGGTACCTCTCGTTCTGCACTTTTGAGTAGTGGATTTTTGGTCCACTCGTTTAGATAGTTCGTTGGAGTGTTACCAGCCATTTGTGTCCTTGTATTGCCTTGTTGGAAGTGTCTTGGAGCTCGCCACTTTGGAGTGTTTCATGCTTAGGCTATTTTGCATCTTTGTTTCCTTTAGCTTACCTCTATACATTCGCCATCAGTTGTGACATGCATTGCCATCATCTTTTCCACTCAGTTCAACATTGTGAGCGGGGGGTGGTATGAAATGCTTCCTCATGTGATTTTTTATTCGCCATGATCTATCGATATCAAGCATCATCAGAGTGAGCCTTGTACATAGCACTAGTTCCTATTTTCACTTTGTGATTGCAGCAATTAGCCACCCATGCAGTCTCGTGAGACGGATTGGCATCCATAGGGACACTCAACATATGATGTCTTATCAATTGTCAACATTCATTCTAGAGGATCAATTTATTTTAATGGATGTGCATTCAACTCTTATTTCCTCAACAATTTGGTTCGAGTCTTCTTCAAATTTTTGGCAGGTCTCCTGTTCTTTCCATTCATTGCATCATTGGTGGATCTTCTTCAGCTCATGCTTTTTTCAGCATGTGTGATTTTTCTCTCTTTTGGGGAGGAGTTTTTCCTATGAGTTTTTCTCCTTTTCTCCGATTAAGAGAGTAGTTTGTACATGGGTACCTTATTACGCCTCATTGTTGGGACCCATTCTTGTTTTCTTTTGTTTCCTCCCTATGTTTCGCTTATGGGGGGGTGTTGGTGTTTGTATTTTCCTGATGCATCCAGCTATTGTGAGTTAAGCTCACATAAGAATCATCAAAACCCGGTTATTTTTAGCAAATGTCTAGGCTTCTTTAATACTATAAATTGAGGCTATTTCTCATGTATAGAGGCTCTTTCTCATGTAATAATTATTTGAGAATAATAAAACGTCTTCACCTTTAAAAATTGTTAAAAAAATAATTAAAAACTTTAATTAAATTAAAAAACTACTTTAAAAAAAATTTCTTAAACTTTTTAAGTTTGAGTTTAAATGATTTTGGAGAAACGTTTTCTCTCATAAAGAGGATGATGAGTATTATAAGATTACCACGGGTAAGTGAAACATATACCTTAAAAATATCCCTGATTTCCAAAATGTTTCAACTAACATTTAAAACATTTTGACAACAAAATATTTGAGTATGGATATTTTTGCAGAGGTAAGATATCTTTGATTTTGGATTTTTCACAGTATTACAGTTTTGTGACCAACGTTTCTAGTGGACACTCACCATCTTCAAGAAATCATTGTGAAGAAGTTGCTCCTATAAAACATATTAAATTAAGCATACCCACCTTAAGAAATGGAAATCTAAAATTTATAAGAAAATTATAAAAATTATCTATATTTTTATTATGAACATACATAACCCTTTAGACATCAATTAAGAATTTCTTAATACGTGTAAAGAAAGATAATTGTTCCTAAACTTCAAAATTATATAGCAATTATGAATATTAATCATCCTCTTATTAGTTTGGATGGTTTAACACCGAAAAATATTTATCGCTAAAGAGTCATTGAGAAAGATTGAAGTATCAATTGAATTACATTAAAGTATTCTTTTTAAATAAGTATATATGGAAATTTTCTTTTAAAATTAAATAAGTATTTATGTAAATTTTCCTTTAAAGTAAATTTAAAGGTCCTCGAAAAAGCTTGAAATATTTTTAAGAAATATCTAACTTTGTTGTTATTATTATTCGACATTTCTCGAAATAACTTTTCTTAGATATAAAATAAATAAATATAATGAAAAAAAAAGCTTTTGATGATGTTTACGTAACTCTTTTGGTGTGATGTTGATGAGCGGACATTTTTAAAGTATTACAATAACATTTTATACATTTTGAATAATTTTAATAAAATAATTTTAAATTTGAAAAAAAAATTAAATAGAATATGTTAATATAAATATTTTCTAATTTATAGATAATAATGGTTAAATATAACTCATTTATATAATGTATAATTTTATATGTCAATTGAGTGTAGATTGAGTGGTTAAGAAAAACCTTGTGATACTTCCCATCCATCGAGTTCAAATCTTACTATGTAACATGTTATATAACTAAGTACATAATGAAAATTACAAATATAACTATAATTTCATAAATATTTACATAATAAAAATTACACATATAAAATATATATATATAAGGGCCACTCAGATAGATTGATATATATATATAAAATTAATGCAGACTAAACAGTGCCCCCTCCCCATGGTGGGCTCACTTTGTCGTCATGGGGAGAGCGCCGACTGAATAGCGCTCATCGGGCCTCTCAATTTTTGTCAATTAAATCAATCAGAGCGTAGTACACTTTGAATTTAAGTAGATAATGCTTCCAATAACATTACAATAACAACATTTTCCAATGTTACACATTTTATTGGCACAATAAAGTCTATACAAAAGGCATCAAACTATATTCCAAAACGCGGCATTCATCACCCTTTTTAACGTAAAAACAGGTCACATATGGGATTTGCTTTAAAACAGTTTAAGTTTATATTTATGTTAATTCTCGATTTATGAGGCGTGAGACGATCTAACCTATTGAATCATTTAAATGAATCTAAGTTTATATTTATGTTAATTCTCGATTTATGAGGCTTGAGACGATCTAACCTATTGAATCATTTAAATGAATCTAAATTAATCATAGTCACTTTTTTATTTATTCTATTATATCATTTTTTCCTGTTAGTTTGAAAAAGCCTACTTGCCCGCTGTATTCCTCCACGGATTTGAACTGGTTGAATTAGGTTTTTTAATTTGCATGAAGACTTTTAAACATGAAAGAAACAACTTCTTGGGACTTGTATAAATGATATGCTTTGATTGAAGTGATGGATTCATGTAAAAATATCTTTAACTACGAAGCTTATTTACAATTTTAAGTTATCGATGAGGGAGTTCTTCAAAATTACATCATTACTTAAGTTATTGATGATGGAGTTCTTCAAAATTACATCATTACACTTTAATAATTAATGGTCAAACAACATAATTTATTAGTTAAGACTTACATAGAGTTTTAAAAAATAATGAGTTAAAAAAAAACTTATTTATATGTTTTTTAGAATGAACCTTTTTAAATAGGACAAGAGCCTCTTCTATAGCAAAATCACTGTTATTGCCAGTATCTTTATCTGTAGTAGACTCAAGAGTAGTTGGAGATATCACAAACTCTACTTGCTCTACCTAATTCCTTCAAATCAAGCAAGATCATATGACTTGCTATTCATTTGATTTGTATGATTTAGTATATAATCACCCGAACCCAAACCCATACTATAACTTCTATTTTTATCTTTATGTGAGATATACAGTGGGAACAATTGTTAATGGTACACAACAACATCTGCTACAAAATTATCTCTATCTTGGCAAGAACATCACATTGCTCAACAAATCCACATGAAAAGAATTAGACATGTACTTAGGCCCATTTCAACTGAATTCTTATTATTATTCCACGTACAACAAGTTCCATATATTTTGAAATCTCAATATACATACTTAACACAAATTATATTTCCAAAATTATTTGCCGAGGAAACATAGTTTTTAGATTCTTGAAATGATGCAAAATGTGGAATATACACTGCAATTGCCATAGAGTTTAATTCTCAAATCCCTCACCTTCATCGAGTAAATTTAAATGAAGAATATTGCCAAAGGCATTGTAAGAAATCCTTGTGTATGTTAATTATTTGCAGTATAAATACCATGTCATGTAGGGTGCAATAGAAAGATTGGATTAAATGTTGGAAACTATTATGTCCACCAATCCGTTGGAACCATATCCATCCTTTTGAAGGTGAATGTAAAATTTATGCTTAGATTTGTTGCAAAGCCATTGCACTTGTTACTAAAATTGATCTATCATATTTTTTTCTCTAAATATGAAAATTTTATGTTTAACACTCCTCTACAAAACTATGACTGCTCTCTATTTCCAACCAATGGCTCTAGTATAGTGGCCTTCCCTACACACAAAAAATCCCTCATCCACTCATCAACAAGTGGTTTCACTAACAAGATAGTGCCCTTTGCACAATGCCTTAAAGGCATTTAGTCCACTCTTCAATAGGTGGCTACACTTCACACAGTAGTTCCCCCTTCTCAATGGTGGATTCCCTTCACATGATAGTGCCCCCTTCACTTTGCACAATGTCGAAATGGTCATTGCTCTGATACCAAATTAGGTTTCTTGATTTGCATAAAGACTTTCAAACATGAAATAAATAGACTCAACATGCTCATACAAATGTTAGACTCATATAAAAGATATGTTATTTATGACAATGAGGTCACGAACTCATGTAAGAGATATATCGTTTATTATATTGAAGTCAAATGATACAATGGTTCGATTGATTCCATTTTATTTAATCGATGAGGTAGATCTTTGTTATGGCCCAAAGGAGGCATGTGTATGTGTGTGTGTGTTATTTTTTTCTAAACCAAGCTCTAGACAACTAATTTCGTAATGGTTTCCTTGATAAAAATTAAATTTTCAATTCCCTAAAAAATTTATACTGCTGGAATTAATAACATAAATGAAATAGTAGAAGCAAATGGAAATAGATCTACTCAATAACACATGCATACTATTTTCTACCCTTCAAATACACTTTTCATTAAGATAATATTCAAGCATACATGTCTCCCTTTATAGGAAAATGACCCAATGAAGAAAAATACAATCTACAACAAACCTGCAAATTTTTCCTCATGAGAAAAATCTACTTCTTGCAAATATGCCCCAAAAGAACCCCTGATCACTTGTTGATGTCCCTGTAGGGCATGTATGTCCTTGTACAGTTCGTTGTACAATCCTCTCTATGAATCATACATCCTATAAATGTGTACCTAAGACTTGTTGTACGATTGTACAAATCGGTGAGTTGTGCATGATGTTATATGAATCATGTTGTACAACCCTTCTCCTACACTTCTATGGTCACCTCAACAAACACTTGAGCCTCTGTCGATCTGGTATGGTTGTCCTACAAAGCTTCCTCACTGTTTTCCTCTTCTTCCTACCAAATCTAGAAAGTAAAATTCCTTCTCTACTCTCTGAAATGAGTTAACCACTCAATGATTGTGTGTTGGTGTTTCTTCTCCTCTCACCTTGATTTCCTTTTATAATCTTGAGATGAAACAAAACCCTAACCTCCTAAGTGATCAACAGTTGAGATTAGATCTCCCTCTCACTTGAGATCAATGGATAAGATTCACTTAATTAATTTAATTCACTAATGCCAAAATACTTAGGAATTTTATTTAATTGACCTCAATTAATTCTAAAATGAATTTCACTTTAATAATTAAATTATTAAAGTGAATTTCCAAGGTTTTGGGAGGCGTTAATGATAATTTCCATAGGTTAGATAGAAACCCATGTGGAAATGCCTATCTGAGCCACAAACTTCAACACTCCCTCTTAGCAAGGAAGATATTCTCCACCACTCCTATTTTATCTCTAAAGAAGACAAACTTCCCTTTAACCAAGGGTTTGGTCGAAATGTCGAAAACATGCTCATATGTGTAAATACACTGTAGCTTGATTGCTCCCTTCTTGATCTTGTCTCAGATGAAATTATATATGATATCAATACGCTTAGACCTATCATGGAATTGCTAATTTTTTAGCATTAATTCAATATACTCTAGGCTCTTTACTGAGAGAATAACAA
This sequence comes from Larix kaempferi, assembly GCA_027924585.1. NCBI lineage: Eukaryota > Viridiplantae > Streptophyta > Pinopsida > Pinales > Pinaceae > Larix > Larix kaempferi. The sequence goes on from BSBM01000012.1 coordinate 16,043,971, forward strand.
GTACAGCATATCAAGTATAACAATGCATATCAATCACACCAAACAATCACATGAGACACATAGTTTCACTGGGGAAAACCATAAAGGTGAAAAACCCCACAACTTCCTCAGAGATAGAAAGAGCAATGATACAACCAAAGTACAACCCAAGTACAAGAGATAGTCTTCTCCTAGCAGATGATCTTCCTCCTCACATGTGCACCACTTTCCGAGTGATGTAGAAGTGAGTAATGAGATGTCCAAATAGAGATCTCTCGATCTCTATTTATACTTTTCCTATCCTGCCCAAGAAACTAATGGGGCTGACTTGTCTAGCTTAGCCTAATAACCCATGGTTAACTTAATCAAGGCCGACCCCACACATGGTGGTCTAATAACCCATCGACAAGTTATGACACTTGCGACACTTGTCAATACAAATGACGACACTTCCGTATAGAGGAATAATACATCTCTATAGGAGTACAATATACATAGGTGAAATACATTCTGAAGTTACATATACATCAACACTCCCTCTTAACTAGGAAGGTATTTATCGACACAGATCTGCTAGCACAAGTCTTCTTCTTTGGATCATCATCACCGAATCATCGTCATCGTCACTGCTGCTGCTATCTCAATCAATCTCTGAACTACTCGTCATAGGAAGTTCTACAGAGCCAGTCCTTTTTCATATTGGATGTAGGCCCACCATCTGCAGGTCTTAATCATCACTGGCCATACTATCGAATCCTCAGGACTTATTACGTGCATCACAAAACCTCGCAAGAGCATCCCAAGCTGTTACAGGCACATAGCTCCGACCTATAGGATCTCCCAGGGATAGATTACATGTGACCCCACCACAAAACCTCTCAAGAGCATCCCAGGCTGTTACGGGCACACAGCTCCGACCTATAGGATCTCCCAGGGCGCTATTATATGTGGTCATGGAAAAACCTCGCAAGAGCATCCCAGGATGTTACGGGCACATAGCTCCGACCTATAGGATCTCCCAGGGCGCTATTATATGCCATATGACAAAAGATTGAAAGAGAATCCCAGGCTGTTATGGGCACACAGCTCTGACCTATAGGATCTCCCAGGGTGCTATTATATGTCCTCTCGAAGCAATGCCTCGAAAGAGCATCCCAGGCTGTTACGGGCACATAGCTCCAACCTATAGGATCTCCCAGGTCAACTTACATGCTCATCTGCACAACCTGTTCCACAGCCACAAAGTATCATCTTGATACTCACCATACATCATCCTGATCATCATCACTGCATCGTCCTAATGCATGTCATCTGGAGCAACATCCTGAAGCTCATCATCTATGATCATCCTAATCATACAATGCATCCACCTGATGCATACCAAGTATCTACTTGATACATATCATCATACATGATCCACCTGATCATACAATGTATCCACCTGATCACGCAATGTATCCACCTGATATATATCAACATACATGATCTACCTGATCATACAACGTATCCACCTGATACATATACAAATACATGGTCCAAGCATCCAACATGATGCATATACATATACATGATCCAACTAATCATAACAAGCATCCAACATGATGCATATACAAATATATCAAGCATCCAACATGATGCATATGCATACACATGATCCAACTGATCATATCCAGCATCCAACATGATGCATATACAGAGTAGTAACTAGAGCATCGTCCTGATGCTCATCATCTAGCGCTTACATCCGTAGCCATGGAAGGATCCTCCTCTCACCATGTTGGGAATGGCTCCTGCAAATGTGTCCATCACTTCTTCCTAGAAGTATCATCAATATGAAGAACACCAAGCCTCTCTCTGAAGTACTTGAACTTCACTCTGGATAGTGGCTTCGTCAGCACATCTATAACCTGCTCATCCGTCGTAACATACGGGAGCTTCACTGCTCCTCTCTGCACCATATCCCTGATATAGTTATATTTGATCTCTATGTGCTTCGACCTATCATGGAACACCGGGTTCTCAGATAGCTTTACACAACTCTGGTTGTCACAAAAGATACCAGTAGCATCCAGTGGGAGATCAAATAGCTCATACAGTAGCTTCCTCAGCCATACTGCCTCATAACTAGCCGAACAAGCTGCAACGTACTCTGCCTCGGATGTACTCAGTGCTACGCAGGACTGCTTCCTGCTAAACCAAGAGATCACACCTGATCCCATACTGAAGCAGCACCCATATGTGCTTTTCCTATCTACAGCACTACCTGCCCAATCTAAATCAACATAACCCTGCAGGTTAAAATTTTGATTCGCATCATACTTGAGCCCATAGTAAATTGTACCCTTCAGGTACCCCAGAATATGCTTTACAACAACCAAGTGAACACCTCTGGGATCCGTCAGGAACTGGCTCAATGTGTTCACTGCAAAGCAAATATATGGTCTCGTATTCGTCAAATACATCAAGGACCCAATCATCTGACGATACATCGTGACATCAACCGGCTCAGATGAAGCATCACACAGAAGCTTCAGGTTCGATGCCATAGGTGTGGCCATGGCCTTGCAGTCCATCATCCCGAACCTCTTCAGGATTTCTACTGCATACTTCCCTTGTCCAAGGAAGATTCCATCTATACTCTGCCACACCTCCATGCCTAGAAAATAGTGCATCATCCCTAAGTCCTTCATCTCGAACTCGGCAGCAAGCTTCCTCTTGGTATCGACAATCAATCCATCCTCACATGTTACAAACAGGTCACCCACATACAAAAGTAGTATCACGGGATTTCCTTCCTCAACCTTGTAGTAAAGGTTGGAATATGCTTTACTCTTGGTAAAGCCCAAACTGGATAGAAAGCTGTCTATCCTACCATACCAAGTCCTAGGAGATTGCTTCAATCCATACAAGGCTTTCTTCATCCTGCACACATATGAATTCTTGTCATGTATCTCGAAACCAAGTGGCTGCTCCACATACACTTCCTCCTCGACTACAACATTCAAGAAAGCTGTCTTGACATCCATCTGGTGTATCTTCCATTTCATCACTGCAGCCAGGGCAAGTACTGATTTGATGGAAGTGTACCTAGCTATAGGAGCAAAAGTCTCTTTATAGTCAATCCCTCTTTCTGGGAGAATCCACGAGCTACAAGCCTCGCTTTGTATTTTTCTATGCTACCATCTGCAGCATGCTTGATCTTATAGATCCACTTGGAAGTCACAACAGACTTCCCTTCAGCTCTTGGGACTGCATCCCAAACATCATTCTTCATGACCGACTGGTATTCCTTGATCATGGCATTCTTCCCGAATCCTGGGAACTTCAATATCTTCAATAGATAACTTTGTTGTTGAACAAATGTTGTAGTCCTTCTTTTGTAGGTGATGGTATACGATCTTTCCTACAAAACAAGTTAAATTGCATGATTAGAAACATCTCATAGTTTTCAGAACAAAATTCTTACACATAAATAAATATGTCATACAGTCATGCAATTATCTTAGTCAATGCTTGAATACAACATTTATCCATATCTCGTAACTTTCTATATGCCTTCCAATCTCTACCAGAACATTGTTAAGAGTGTGCACAACTCCCAACATGTCAGCAAAGAGGTTTCATTCTAGATAAGTAGCAATGGAATGTTGTACAGTGCCATAGGCCACTTACCCATCACATACATATTAGTAGTATACTGTTCATTAATGCAATTATTCTAATATGCATAATACACACCCTAAGTCTAGGAACATAAGCATATACATCATTGAACACTATTATTTAAACAAACAAGTATGCAAGAAATGACAATTCAAATACTTATCTTTGTTTGGTTGTAGGGTGGACTCCCTCTCAATATTTGCTTCCTTGCAGGAACTACTGGAGTGTGCCCCCTCTTGATCTTTGCTTCCTGGATTACCTGTCCTTGAGATTATATCCATCCTTGATCATTATCCATGCTTATGAGTATCATCATTGTGTTATCCTCGAGATCTCATACATAATCATACATTCATTAGTATACTATCAAAACAAAATAATCTTAAACATGTATAGTCATGATCATTTCAAACACAGATAATAAGCATTATCATTCAAAGTTTTAGGGAAGACTTCTCTTACTCATGCATATTCATATTTGACTATAGAACTCTTCTGGTTAGTCATATCATCAATCAAGGTAAGAGACATAATATGCATAAACCCTAGATTACTTAAATTTCTAACTTCACGAATAATCATATACAAAAGTATAAGATCCTAACATAGAGTAGGATTCTAACTTGATATAGGAAAACATACCTGGTCATCATATTTTCTAGTTATGTCTAGCAATGTTTTCTTGTTCTCTTCAATGACTTGTCAGATTCATAAGTTTAACCATTGCAGAACCAAAATATACATACCTCTATGTGATCCATGACTATGGATGAGTCTTTGTCTTCATGTCACTATGGTCTTGATCTAGGACTTGATTTGTACCTTCATGTTAGTGGACAACATTCTCCTCATACAACACCACAGTACATTAGTACAATCATGATACAATCATAAGTGTCATAACCCTAATCAATGAATGTCTTCTATCATGCATTCATACTTTTACTAGGGTGATAAGACAAGTCTAAAACTAAACAAGATTGTTACTAAACTCAATAACGTGAAGACAATCATATTATAAACTTAATCATGAACAGATTTCAAAACATACCTGTAAGTCATACCTGTCAAATTTCTTGTAGTAGGTGTTGTTGTTGTTCCTTTTGTTCTTAGGACAATCTTAGGAAAAGTGTCCTCTTCTTGGTGTGGGATGTGAGAGCTTGAACTTCATTCACCATCTTTTCTTCTTGGGCTACAAGCCTAGCCTCTTCTTGTGAACATTCCTCCCACGGTCTACTGAAGGAGATCAACTTCCTTCTTGCACATATTCCTTGAATGAAGGAATCCCATGACCTAGGTAGGCCATTCAAAGTGGTCATGACAACTTCACCATTATCCACCACTTCATCTACAGCTTCAAGTTGTTCCTTGATCTGAGAGACCTTAGAGAAATAATATTGAATGGTCTCTTCATTCTGAAGCTTTACCCCTTTCAATTGGTTCCACAGATTCATCTTTCGATTTATGTTCTTTCCTTCAAATAGCTTGGTCAGGGAATCAAACATCTCCTTGGGTGTCTTCAGAAATGACACATGTGGTATGAGATGGTCTTTGATAGAATCAGCAATGATCCTCTTTGCCTTGACCAATTTTTTATTATGTAAGGCCTTAGCCTCTTCTCCCTCTGGGATAGGGACCTCTTCACTTATGTAAGTGTCCAATTCATTTTCTTCTAGGATTAACCCAATCCTATACTTCCATGCTCGGAAGTTATTAGCCCCTTCAAGCTTATCCTCAAGCTTGGTGTGGTGAGACATTTTAATGAGAATCTCAAATGGAAATAAAAGATTTAGGTCTTACCACTTGATTTGTTGAAAACTGGATCTAGTCCTGGATTAGGGTTTGTTAGAGAAACCCTAAAAGTTCAAAATGTGAATTTCAACTTTTTGAAAGGATGGAAAGATGCGCCTTGATGAGATGATCAGCCCGGTATATTCAAAATTTGAAATCTACAAAGCTTCACCCTTCAGAAATGCCTTTTAGTCTTCCTGGATTCACTAGGGAAGACCTAGAATTAGGGTTTGAGTTTCCCGGAGCTTCACCCAACCTTAAATCTCAATCCAAAGCTCTAAACTTTGAATTTTCCAAGGCGCTTCTAGCTATGTCCTCAGAATTCAGAAATTCCTATTTTTGTGGAAACCCTAAATTTTAGGGCAAAACATGAAAGTGCCCAGAATTGAATTCTGATTGGACAGAAAGATTCTCCTTGATGAGTAGAGTCAATCTACCTTATTGCTTTTCCAAAATATGTGGAGAGAAACCCAATAAACAAGAAACCATAGTTCCAGCACTACACAATGTCTTCTTCTCAGGTTAGCTTTGATACCATGTTAATTTTTGAGCATTAATTCAATATACTCTAGGATCTTTACTGAGAGAATAACATGTACAACATATCAAGTATAACAATGCATATCAATCACACCAAGCAATCACATGAGACACAAATTTTCACTGGGGAAAACCATAAAGGTGAAAAACCCCACAACTTCCTCAGAGATAGAAAGAGCAATGATACAACCAAAGTACAACCCAAGTACAAGAGATAGTCTTCTCCTAGCAGATGATCCTCCTCCTCACATGTGTGCCACTTTTCGAGTGATGTAGAAGTGAGTAATGATATGTCCAAATAGAGATCTCCCGATCTCTATTTATACTTGTCCTGTCTTGCCCAATAAACTAATGGGGCCGACTTTTCTAGCTTAGCCTAATAACCCATGGTTAACTTAATCAGGGCCGACCCCACACATGGTGGTCTAATAACCCATCGGCAAGTTACAACACTTGCGACACTTGTCAATACAAATGACGACACTTCCGTATAGAGGAATAATACATCTCTATAGGAGTACAATATACATAGGTGAAATACATTCCGAAGTTACATATACATCAACAAGAATGCTATATTCTCAGAGAGTTTGATACAAATTTGATTGTCATAGTATATCACCATAGGCTCTAACTCTTGATCAAATAATTTTATAAGTAGATTGTAAATCCAAATAGATTCACAACTAGCCAAAGTCACTACCATGTACTCCTCCTCTGCTAAAATTAGTTCTATGGAAGACTACTTCCTACAAAACCAAGAAATTACTGTTGATCCCAAGCTGAAGAAACACCCTGAGGTGATCTTCCAATCTCATGCACTCCCTACCCAATATGAGTCAGAATATCCCTGTGTCCTCGCTCCATCACCTCCAATATACCTCAATCCATACTCCATTGTTCCTCTTAAATACATGAGCACATTCTTCACTACTACCCAATGCACCTGTCTCGGCTCCACCATGAATTGGCTCAAGGTGTTCATAGAAAAACATATATCTGGCCTCATATTGAACAAATACATCAACAATCCAATCAACTATCTGTATAATCTGGAATCAAAAACCTTTGAATATGAAGTGACAACCTTCTTCATATTGGTAACTATATGTGTAGCCATTGGTCTACAATCCTGCATCCTGAATCTTCTCAAGATATCCACTGTGTACTTCTCTTGACTAAGAAAGGTCTCACGTGAACTCTACCATACGTCTAACCCAAATAAATAATGCACCAAGCCAATATCCTTCATATCAAACTCTGTAACTAAATCTTTGTTGCACCTTACTATATTCCCCTATGCACTTATGGAAACAAATTATATGCGTACAACACCAAGATGAGTAGATCAGACCCAACAAGTATGAAGTACAATTTAGGATCCACCTCACTCTTAGTGAATCCCATGCTCTGCAAGTATCTATCAGTCCTAGAATACCATTCTCTAGGTGCTTGTTTGGGCCCATACAAGGCATTTTTAATCCTTCACACATGATATTCTCTCCCATGTACCTCGAAGTCTTGATATTTCTCTATATGTACTTCCTCCTCAGCGATCCCATTGATGAAGGTTGTCTTCATGTCCATCTGGTGAATCCTTTATATCTTGGTTGAGGTAATAGATATAACATCTCGAATGGAAGCATAACCAGTGACAGGAGCAAATGTATCCTCATAGTCCACTCCCTCTTTCTAAGAGAACCCTCTTATCACAAACCGAACCTTGAAATGCTCGATGCTACCATTTGCAACATGCTTGATCTTGAAGAGCCACCTGGAAGTCACCATAGAATTCTCCTTTGGTCTAGGCACAATTTCCCAAACATCATTCTTCATAATGGATATGTACTCCTCCACCATGGCATCTCCAAACCTGCTAGTTGATTGCTTCCTCAAAATTGGATGGATCATAATCTATGATGCTACTCATCAACGCCATATAGAACTTCCTTGGAATCCTACTCTCCCTAAATGATCTGTTGGCAGCCTCAAAATGTTCCCGAGAATCCCACAAGGTGTGCTCAAACCATTTGAATTTCCTGACAGAACTAGAAACAGCTAACTCCTCCTCCCCACCTGAAGGTTGACTCTGTAATATGGAAGTATGTGAACCCTTCTTTCCCTTCAAATCCTCCTACTCCTCGTCCTTTGCTAGTGGTAACTCATGAGACTTCCTATATGCTAAGTTCTCCTCAAACTTAACATCTTGGCTTACCATTGTATTTCACTTATTAAGGATTTAAGAGCATTAATAAATATTATACAAAGTAATACAAGATAATATAAGCAACCACATAACAATAGACGGACAATGTTTACGTGGAAAACCCAAAATTGGGAAAAACCACCATAATATATCTATTAGCTCCCTTGACCTAAACCATCCAACTCAGGCCAAGTGAACTAGCCACTGCTCACCTCCAGGCCAAATTACAATGGACTATTCCAATCCCTTTATATCCTTCATTACATGAAATACCATAGTCCAATACCATGGGCTACCAAATACCATGGAACACCAAATACCATTGGCCACCAAATACCATGTGCCCAAAAACATGTAGTGAGACCTAAACCATTTGACTCATTCTCGAATCAAGGTTAACTTAACAATCCTCCCTTTAAACTTGACTTAGATTAATGACCAACCCCCCTCAAAGTTTTTAATCAAGGAAACTCTGCATTCCCTCCCTTATCACCTAGGTCTACATTATTTTATCAGTGAGTTACCATGGATTCCCCCTATCACCTAGGTCTACCTAGACTTTACCAGTGATTTACCAGGGGTATGCATGCCTAAACAAGTCTTACAGGCGATGTATTCCCATTTACATGTAATTACAATTTTGAACTCCATTATAATAATATTTTTTTATGTGTCTTCATGGTGACTTCATTACCATCTATTTCTTCATTCTTATCACTTTTCCATGCTCGCCATCTGCCATGCCTCCTTGTCAAAACAATGGCCTAGGATATTTCCACTATGGGTACTCTAAACCATAGCTTCCAAGGGATATCTGACCTTCCTCATTCTTTTTCCATGCTCCTTTTGTACCTACATCCAATCCTGTCATTGATGTCCATATAAAGAAGAATCCATCTACTAGATTACATGGGTCCTCAGCCATTGTAACCACTAGTTCTATAGGAATTATCTTCACATACATTGTTCATTAATCTTGGTCCCAAAACAAAGATTAAACCATCTCACATTCCCCCCATAATTGAAGACTCAACCTCTCCGATCCACATCAAGTTAGGCTATGAGTACACATGCCACCCTTGTACCTACCCAATGGTTCATTCCACACTTAATGGAACATCTCCTTTTTATGCATAAGAGGGATAAAATTATTTTTGTTGTGCTTCTAAGCACCCATAGAAATCACATTATAACAACCCGAACCAAAAGTTGTAGGGGTGTTGGGTACCACCGAACATGCACCCCATATAATTTTAATTTAGATACAAGGATATGGCCTCAAGGATCTCCAACCATGCGCTATGATACCACTTATTAAGGATTTAAGAGAATTAATAAATATGATCAATAAATAATACAAGATAATCCAATCAACCACATAACAATATACACACAATGTTTACATGGAAAACCCAAAACCGGGAAAAGGCGCCATAATAGATCTATTATCTCCCTTGACCTATACCAGCCAAGTCGGGCCAAGTGAGCTAGCCACTGCCCACCTCCAAGCCACATTACAATGGAGTATGCCAATCCTTTTATAGGATTCATTACATGCAATACCATAGGCCAATACCATGGGCTACCAAATACCATGGAACACCAAATACCATTGGCCACCAAATACCATGTGCCCCAAAACACATGTTGAGACCTAAACCAATTGTCTGATTCTCGATTCAAGGTTAACCTAACATCGTTGTGCTGGCATGAAGATCCTATAATCCTTTGAGGTCTTGTTGTACACCAGAAATATGCCCTTCTCTTATGAATGCTCAAGCTTTGTCCTCTTATCCACAAGAACATGGATTTAAAATAGAAAACCAAATATCCTGAGATGCCTATCAATCTCTTGTTTCACTCCAGTGAATACGTCCTTGGTAGTCTTGTATTTCAATATCCTATGAGAAATCATGTTCTGCGAATACACTTTTTTGTTACATGCTTCTACACAAAGAAACATAGGCAATCCCTGAACATGAATCATATCCTTTGTCATACTAATGATCGACCAATTCTTTCTCTCCACAACTCCATTCTATTGTGGGTTGTATGAGACTATATTCTCCCTCTTGATCCCTATCTCCTTATATAAATACTTGAATTCATTTGAGGTATAATCTCCCCCATTGTTTGACTTCAATACATTGAACTTCTCACCTTCTGAATTCTCCATGTGGGACTTGAACTCCCAAAACCAACCAAAGACTTCATCGTTGGTCTTCATAAAGAAGATCCAAGTTTTTCTGGAAAAATCATCAATGAATGTCACATTGTATGATGCTCCCTACACATATACTACCAACATTGGTCTAGATACATATGAATGATTAAGATCAAAAATACTTTTGGATCTACACTTATTGCTTGGAAAATAACTCTTGACATCCTTGCTAAGTGCACACCCTCTACACACGCTCTATTGCTCAATGTTGAAATATGGAAAACCAATGACATTCTCCCTTAGAATCGACAATTCCCTATAATGTAGGTGTCCCATACTCCTATGCCATAGCTCACATAGGTTGTCACTGTCATGTACAAAGGCCTTAATAAAGCTTCCCTTGCAACATGTATAAGTTTCCCTCTCTAACCCCAATTCTCAATACTATGTCAAGGTTAGATCCCTTTGGAAGTATGAGTACTTGCCCTTTCTAAAAGATAATGACAAAACCCATGTCCCACATAATTGATACTAAGAGAAATTTATTCCTCAGTCCTGGTGCATATAGAAGATCTTCGAAATCAAACGAACCTACTAACTCAAGATGGAATGAAACTAGTCCCTCTCCTTTGAATACATACTTGGAATCAACACTAATCTCCACATGTATCCTTGTGTCCATCTCCATCAGACTATTAAATAAATTTCATTCTTTTGTCATATGACACTATGCACCATTGTCCACACATACCATGTGCTCCTAGCAATTGTGTTGGTGGAAAGGAAGGAAACTAGTGAGAATTCACTCTCGAACTTCATAGAAAACTCACTCAACTGATTCTCTACAAATGTTGCTACTTGCTGCAATTTTCATTTTCATTAATTCTTCTCTAGACACTGATGCATTGTTCCCACTCTTGTGGAACATGAAGCACTTGATCTTACTCAAGTCGTTCTTCTTTTTCGACTCTAAGGTTTCCCCCTCATTGTTACCATTCTTGCTAGGAACCTTTCATTTTCCCTTTTTTGTCTTGCTGACAAGGGCTAAGTTCTCATCAGTACCTCCTTTCCTGCTATCTCTAAATTCCTTCCAAGTCTCTTCCTGGATGCAATCATCCCAAATCCTCTTCCAATTTGGAACTTTATCCCGGGCACAGATTCCTTTTACAAATGGTTCTCATGGCTTGGTGAAACCATTCAATGCGACATTGACAAGCTCTACATCAACCACTTTCTATCCAATGGCTACAAGTTGATCACATACATGGGTGATCCTCATGAGATAAATGGCAACATTCTTAAATCTTGACATCCAAACATCTTTGAGTTTATTCTTCGAGATCATCTTCATGTTCATGTTGTCACTATGGAACAAATCCACTATAGCCTTGTACATTTATTTGGCCAATGTCTTCTCTACCACATGAGGAATCGATTGATCCTTCAAAATGGATAGGATCACTCTTTGGGCTATGATGTCCTTCTTCTCATAGCCTGCCAACTAAGATGGATTTGTCGATGCAAGAACAAGCTTCTCCACGATCGTCCAAAGGTCATGTTAAGCAAGGTTACACTCTCCTTCCAAGACACGAAGATAGATGCCCCATCTAAACTATTTTCAAATACAACACTGGTTGGTTCCATTTCTTAGATATAATAAAAAAATAAATGTCATGTGGTTATTTCTTGAACAACCCACCAAGATATACTATTGAAACCCCATATTTGCACCAAATATGTCTGCTACTCCTTTAGATCAAATAGATCTACTACTGTAAACTTCATATTTGTCTCCCTCTTAGAGTGAATTTTATGATACCATGTTAATTCTCTAACCCTGGCTCTAGACAAATAATTTTCTAGTGATTTCCTTGTTGAAAATTAAATTTGTAGCTTACTAAATAATTTATATCGCTGGATTATTAACATAAATTTAATAGCATAAGCAAATGGAAACAAATCTACTCAATAACACATGCTGGAATTATTAACATAAATTTAATAACGGAAGCAAATGGAAATAAATCTATTCAATAACACATGCACAAATTTTTCTTACCTTCAAATATGCTTTTCATTAAGATAATATCCAAGCATGTAAGGGCCACCTTGATGGGAAAAATGGCCCAATGAATAAAAATACAATCTACAACAAACCTGACTTGGGGTCATATATTCCTTCCTTCGGGTCATATCATATACATGCTTAGCCCCATATATGATCCTTTGGGCCATAACATTCTTCTACTCATATTAACTAATTGTCAAACAACATAAATTTATTAGTTAAACCTTATAATTTAATTAGTGAGGTAATAGGAGCCATTCAAGCCCAAACACTGTCCAGTGTTCCTTCCTAACAAATACCTAGATTGAAATGTCATGATCTAAATAGAAGCTTCTGGATCACTTGAGAAAAAAGTTGATAGACAATTATGAAAAAATCATTTTCTATGAGTGTCAATGACCATACTTATGAGCATCCATTAATATAGCTCGTTTTCTTACTTATTTTTAAACATTGAAAGATACTTTCACCACAAGGAAATTATCAAGATGGGTATCTGGCAGCAACGTGCATACGGACTAGATGTATGTCAACTCATCAAACTTATCCTAATATCATAAGGCCATAGATATTTCCAAGTAAATTATTAGAGGAACCTAGCATAGGCAAAGTAGTTTTCATTAGTGTTAGTACGAAACATTCATTAGTGTGAGCAAAAAGAATTGGAAGAGGAATGTTTGGCTATTGCGAAGGTACGGAAGACATAGATGATTCAAGAGGGATTGAAAATTAGATGGAAATTGTAACCCGACCTCACATCATCTATTAATAACACTCATCATCAGATAACAATATTTTATGTAGAACCCATCCGAGCCAACATTAGAATCTCTTGGATCATCATGCTTCCATTGTGATTGTAGAAACATCCCATATTCAATGTTAATGATGGGAATTGAAATGTGGTCACCACATTGAATTTCATAGCTTACGAGCTTAAGGGAGAAGTTGTGGATGACGACCATGCAATGAATGTTAGGGTGTCGAGTCTTGGTGAGCAAGTAGAATGTCACGGAGAGTGTGGGATCTTGAAAAGATCAAAATAATGCACTTAATAATGTGTATTAATGGATTCTTGACTTGGATATACAAAAAATAGTGCAATGGATTTAATTTAGTTCCAATGCATGAGTTTCATTGATGGAAACATCTTTCCATTCCTCCCACAACAATACACTGGCTTGACCAGTGGATGAGAGGTTTTCTACTCCATCCCATTTGCAAATAGTATTATGTAAGTTAAATCTATGAAAATAAATATGATAAAACTTGGGTTCTTGTCCATTGCTTTGACTCTTGTATTTGGCAATCCTTGTTATTAGAAATACCCCATTCTAACATAAATGAGCAACATTATGATCTTTTTGTTGTAGTAAATTCTCCTTGCGGACATGTAGAAATCCTCTTGGACATAAAGTGGTTCACTAAGTTCCCTAATCCAATACAGAAAGTAAACAAATGGTACCTAACATCTCCTAGATCTAGTTCATACACAAGCAAACAAAAGCATAAGAGGAAGGGAAGAGTGTAGTTGGCCTACCTGTAACACCCCAAATAATTTACCCTTATCTATGCACATAATTGCTTTTTTTTATATGTAATTAGTCTTTCCCATGCCACTATGAGAATGATCGTTCTGTGATAAATGTTATGTCCTTGAGGAAATTCATAAATTATTTTATCGTTATAATTTTTCATTTTGCATACTTTCAATATGCAGAAGCTTTCTGATTGACTTGAATTTGGTTATTGAATCTCCACATATTATTAAATCATCATTTTTTTAGAAAATTCTCTTAATCAAGTAAATATTGGACTTGTTCTAGATTCATTATTTCACATGTTTAATTGTCAGCCTATAATAGGCATGCATAGCTAGATAGTCCTTTACATATGTATTTTTATCGATCATATTTAACCATGAGTTTGTCTGATATATTTTCCAATATGCTTGCACTTAACAAAATTGCATTATCATAGTATTTTCATCATCACCAGCTTACTCATAGTTTTCTCAATCTATGTATTTTTCGTTTGTCTATATTATAGCATAAACAAATGGATAAATATAATTATTCATCCTATAAATTTGTTTACTTCATTTCAGGAATCGATGCCATCTTATAAGCTTGTCTTATAATTTCTTTTGATCTCTTATTATATCTTGTAAACGTGGCATCTACATTATTTGTGCTCTACGAAGGGAGCTTACTTAGCTCACGCTAACACTCTCAATGTTTTATGTAGATGCGTTACAAGTATCCTAGCTCATGTTGAAGGGACTCATTCATGAAAGAGTCATAGAACATTATTATTTAACGATCTAAGTGGATAGTTCTAGCCATTAACGTGGGGGGGTATGCAATGTTATTGTTTAACGATCTTGGTGGATCGTTCTAACTATTAACAAGGAGGATCATGCAACATTAATGTTTAACAGTCTAAGTGGATCGATCAAGCTGCTAACGTGGAGGTAAGTTCAAGACGTGGTAGCATAAATTGAACTTGGCATTAATGGTGCCAACTAACTAATGGTTCGAGTCCACACAATTCTTGGTTGATAGGCATATCTTATTAAAGACTCGTACCATATCCTCGAAAAGAGCATGGAGGGTTTTTCCTCCCTTCAAACATTCATGAAGACTCATTATTCATTTTTTTTGGTGAGGGTTTTCCTCTACAATTGAGATGTCAAGACGATGAGTAGGGTTCGAGCCTCACTCAGGATAGTCCTCACTCTGAGGAATGTTCGAAACTAGTGTTATATATAAACCTTATTCTTATTGCTCTTGTGCTTAATTCTGCACTCCAAAGAGTTGAGGGAATCCTCTTCTTGGTCTATTGAAGGTATCGTGATCTCAACATATTCTTTAATATAGTGTTTTTAATTTACATTTGTTTATGTAGATAAACTGACTACCATTGTTTTCTTGTCACAGGTTTCATTTACTGTGGCACTATGTATATATATAAAATCGAGGTTCTCAAGGGAGCGGCTGTGTTAAGCCTCCCTTCTTCGAGCCTCAACAATGGAAGACACATTGTTTATCATGTTTATATATAGTAATATATTAACTCTGTAAGAGCTCAAGCCTTCGAGCCTTGTAACCCTTTTTCCACTGTGGTTATTTGATAAATACAAATAGGTTTTTCATACCCATTTTGGCTATGAGATTTCTTATGCATTTATATTTTCGACTCGTGATTTCACACATGGTCTCTGCATCTATTTTGAGCATTTCAATCTTAAATTGTTTAACTTAATATTTATGTGTGAGATAATCGTATTCCAACTCTTTAATGAAGGTCGTTAATATGCCTGTGTTTTTCTTAAGGGTTTGAATCCCTCTATTTGTAAATATCAATTATTTGATTTAAGATTTAAAGTATAGAATACGATTGGAAGCTCTGGTTGTGAGTTGTGAAGTCGTTTTCTTGTTATTGCTTTGAGCTTCGAGCATCAAGCATATAGTTTACCATTTAATAATGATATATGAATGTCTTTCTCCGGCGTTTATATCTATTATTGTTTTTAAATCGAAGCCCATACTGAGCGTTTTGTCTTTATTTAGTTTATATTATGTCTTTGTTTATTATTTATGAATAGAGGTTTCAACCTCCTATATTTCAGACTTCATGTGTTTGCGTGTCATATTCATGATTATCGTGGTTAATGAGGGGCACGCTATCCTCCTGTAGCGCCTCAATCTGTTTATAAGAAGTTTATATTGTTCAACAAAGCTCACTAGTTTTTCTATAGTAGCTCATTGTATTTATACATGGTTCTTGTTTTCTTTCTTTCATGCATAGAACGAAAGTTAAGAGGGTCGGCCTCAATATTTATATAATAAATATATTTTGTTTGCATTATGGATTTGTTTACAATGCGTTGATTGCTTTTATGACTGACTTTGAATCATACTCATCAGGAATACAATATGATATCTCTATTCATGTAATAGTTAAACTGTATCCCCCTCATATAGGGTTTTGTTATCCTTTGTTCATGAAACTTGATGTTATAATCTATATATATATATATATATTATATGTATTTGTTTCACTTTCCCCATCGTGAACATAGGTATAGTAACCATGCGAAGGGTTTACATTATTCCTATCGCGATTGGGGTTAACTTTAGGAGCTTTCTCCATTATAAGTAATAAGAGATTTAGTATATAATTACTATCATTTTCTGTTCCTAATGAGAAAATAAATGCTATTATGAAAATAACTATTTAAGCATAGAATGAAACTCAGAAAAATAACTATTTAAAACAGTTAATAAATCTGAATGAATTTAACTACTTTATTTCTAGGATATCCATCACCTTTTGATTCATTAGACCTATTAAAGATGCATCATTTACTTATAGTAGAATTTAAATAAATTATTCAGACCTAACTGCAGGTATTCTAAGCTTTTCTAAGATATTTATATCACTGTAAATAAATAAGAACAAACTTAATAACTTCTAATAAACATAACAACAATGCTACACTTATTTATATCAAACCCTATATTAATTTCTTGAAAACATTTACAAACCTAAATAAATAATACTCCTCATTATCATAAACCTTTAGCAGAACCAACCATTAAGTAATTTATACAAAGATAAATAATCATGAACAGATTATCCTAACTTATCTGAATATAAAATATTAATCTTTTACTCAAGCCCTTGGCTCAACCAACCATTAAATAACTTGACTGCAAATAAACAAAAACGTAAAACAACTTATCTGTAAAAACTTTGTTTTCTGCCAACTTGCTATGGAACTGCCATGTTCCTCCCTTCCATAGATTATTGTTGTTGTTCATAAAATTTCAACTTGAGGAGATAATCACACCCGAGTGAGACCAAGCCCACCAAGAAACTAGAACCTAGGATTGTTTTCGTGTTTTTACTCTTCTTTAATGTAGACTTTCCAATAGGATCTCTTTAATCAGTTCTCTGGTTCCTATAGATAAATCCCTCTTTTTGTTTAAGGAGTGCACACTCCAAGACCTCTTCTTGGACTAAAGATCACTGAGCTCATTAGCAAACCAAGTTGGACCTGTACTGTGGCAATGGGAAGCCCTGCCTCTATAATCTCCCTTATCTATAGTTCATTTTTCCTCTTCTTTATTCATTTTCAAGAATGGTTTTTTTCTCCATTTTTTGCTTCAAGAAAATTTAGCAGCTCAGAAAATTCTCAAGAGAAAAAGAAACAAAGAGCCACCTCTCCCTTTGATCCTTTTCCCTTTTATCATTTCTTGCTTTCAAGAAAGAGTAGTTAGGGTTTATTTTATTTTCCTCACAATTCATGAAAATAAAAATAAAAACTATTATTTCTCTCATCTTATTTATCTTTTATCTTTTTAAATTTTTTAATTACTCTCTAGTCCTAATTCCCTAGTGAGCTTGGTCTCTCATTTAACAAATAGTCCCATAGCAAGTGGGTAGAACAATATAAAAGTAATAAACCACTTTGATCTCATAAAGTGTCACTTGTCCATGATGCCTTGCATCATTTATAGGTCCAAGTATAAACACATATTTACATGCAGATTTATTATTTATTTGCATAGGGGTAAAAATCTTGGGATGCTACATCCCACCCCCCTTAAAGCAACACCGCCTCGCTGTTATTATCTGCAAACAGAAAAGGATAGGATTCTCTCATAACCTCTTCCTTTTCCCAAGTAGCCTCCTCAAGTCGATAGTGCCTCCATTTCATTTCCACCTGACTGATAGTTCTATTCCTTATCCGAGTGTCCCTTCAATCCAGTATATGATTGTGGTTCTTGCAGGAAATCCCCCTCTAGTTCTACCTGCAATAAGTTCCAATAAAAAACATGTTTAGAATCATAAACATATTTCTTTAGAAGAGAGACATGAAACACATTCTGGAATTTAATGTGGGGTGGTAATGCCAACTGATAAGCCATCGGGCCTATCCTTACCAAAATTTCAAATGGTCCACAATACTTTGGGGCCAATTTGATGCACTTCCCTAGTATGAGAGGGCTCCTCTTTTCTTTGAATTTCAGGTTCATATGATCACCCACCTGATACTCTTTTTATTTACGAAACTTATCAGCATAACTCTTTTTCTGACCTTGGGCTTCTTTCAAGTTTTGTTTGTCTTTGTCTACTAATTTCTCCAAATCTTTTAGTAGATTTGGTCCTAGCATCAGTCTATCTACCGGGTCATCCCATGTGACTAATGTTCTGCATTTTCTACCATATAAAATCTCAAATGGTGAGATTTTAGTGGAAGTTTGATATCCATTATTGTAGGCAAACTATGCCAAATGCAGGTAATCTTCCCAATGTGAGGGGTTTTGCATAACATACATCCTCAACATGTCTTCGGGGATTTGATTAGTACGTTATGTCTGACCATCAGTTTGTGTATGGTAAGATGTACTAAAATTTAATTGAGTATTCAAACCAAAAAACAAAGCTCTCCAAAAATTACCTGTGAATTTAGAGTCCCTGTCAGATATGATTGCTTTTGGAATTCCGTGCAATCTGAAAATCTCTCACAAGAATATTTCAATAATATTAGCAGCTTTGTAAGTGGATTTTACTAGAATGAAATGTGCATATTTTGATAGTTTTCCCACAACTACCATTATAGAATCATTTTTCCTTATACTTTTAGGTAGACCAGTGATAAAATCCATACTGATTACCTCCCATTTCCACTCAGGTATAGGTAGGGGCTGAAGTAAACCAGCTGGATGTTGGTGCTCAATTTTTATTTGCTGAAATTATAAGTATCTCGCTATAAAATTTCTATGTTTACCTTCATTTTTGGTAAAAAATAATGCTTTTTAATGGTTGTTATCATTTTTTTATAACCAGGGTGTCTAGAATAAGGCTATCTATAAAATTATGTCATAATTTTGATGCCTGAAATTTGTTGTTTCATGTATGTACATCGGCTTCCTTTTGACCAAAGGATATTCTTTTCATCAATGTTATAATTTTGATATTGTTGTCCTAAGCCATTTTTCTGTAATTTTTCTTTTATTTCTGCATAAAACATGTCATTTTTCAAGGCTGTTCTAATTTGCTCTTTTAAGTTTTCTTCGGTTTTACTTAAGGAAATTTCATAAAGTAGGTGGACCCGCCTACTCAAGGCATCTGCTACTTTGTTTTATTTTCCTTTAATATGATTTACCTCAAATTCATATTCACTAATAAAGGCCAACCAGCGTGCTTGTCTAGAATTTAAATTAGGTTGTTCAAAAATGTATTTTAGGCTCATATTGTCTGTTTTTAGCAGAAATTTCTTCCTCGTCAAATAGTGCCTCCACATCCTCAAGGCATGTATGATTGTGGCTAGTTCAAGGTCATGTGTGGCATAGTTTCACTCACAATCCTTGAGTTTTTGTGATTCATAGGCAATCACATGATCTTGAAGCAAAACACCTCCTAATCCTTCTTTGCACGCATTTGTGCATACTACAAAATTTTTATCTAGATCTGCAATTTTCAATATTGGTGCTTTTGTCAACAAATCTTTAAGATTTTGGAAGCGTGCTTCACATTTATCATTCCAAATAAATTTAACTTCTTTCTTTTGTAAGGAAGTGATAGGATATACTATTTTAGAAAAAATTTCTATCAATTTTCTGTAATAACTTGCTAGTCCCATAAAGGACCGTACATCGGAAACATTCTGTGGAGTAGGCTAATCCATGACTTCCTTGAGCTTTTCCGGATCTACAACTATACCTTCTTCTGAAATAATGTGTCCAAGATATTGGATTTCCTTCTTGAATAAATCACACTTAGAAAATTTAGCATACAACTTGTGTTCCTGTAGTGTTTGCAATAGTATTCTCAAATGCTCTTCATGTTCTTGTTCACTTTTTGAATAAATCAAAATATCATCGATGAACATAAGAACAAATTTATCTAAATATTGGTTGAAAGCACTGTTCATCATGCACATAAAGGTTGAAGGTTCATTTTTTAATCCAAAGCGCATCACAACAAATTCATAAGGACCATATCTGGTTCTAAAGGCAGTTTTACAAATGTCTTCTTCTCTAATCCTCACCTGATGATATCCAGATCTTAAATCAATCTTTGAGAATACTTTGGCTCCTCCGACTTGATCAAACAAGTCATCAATTATTGGCAACGGATATTTATTTTTAACCGTCAGTTTGTTAAGTTGACGATAATCAATGCACATTCGCATAGTCCCATCCTTATTTTTCACAAAAAGAATGGGTGCTCCCCAGGGGGATACACTTGGCCTAATGTATCATTTTTCAAGTAAATCTTGCAATTGAATATTGAGTTCAACAAGTTCTGGAGTGCTCATTCAGTATGGTGCTTTTGAGATGGGAACTGCTCTTGGAACTAAGTTTATAAATCAATCTAAATCCTTTTAGGTGGCAGCCCTGGTATTTCATTCGGAAATACATATTTAAACTCCATTCAAATAGGAAATTCCTCTATTTTTTGTGGTGTCTCATCTACACAATTTTGAATGCTCATTACATACAGTTTACAACCCTTTCGAACATTTCTTTTAAGTTGTAAAGTAGAAATTTGTCTCACAGTGTTCTTTCTAGGCTTCCCTTTTACTAAGATAGAATTTCATATATAATCATTACATGTGATTGTATTCTCTAGAGAATTTAGAATTGCGTGATGCTTCTCTATCCAATCCATCCCAATAAAAACATCATAGGAACCAAGAGGTAAAACATTCAATTCTGTAGTAGTTTTCAGACCATTTAAATCTAGCAAACGGTCTTTAATCAACTCAGAAACTCTTCTCTTAGAGCATGTGGCTAATTGTACCAGCCATGGTTTAGGATGTTTAATTTTCTGCAAAACACAATTTTCTACTATTTTTTGGGAGATGTAACTACGACATGCACTCGGATCAATTAAAATAGAAACATAATGCATAGATATTTTACCTTCTATCTCTATCATAGTTGGCTTAAATTCAACTTGGCGATCCTCTAATGTTGCACAAATTCGAGGAGTCTTTTCCATACCATTCACTATAGGTTCTTCTTGTAAATTGTTTAGGACCTTTGCCATTCGATTAGCACAATATCCAAGGAAGTGAGGCCCTTGACATTCCCAACACTGTAACATCCCTGGTACTGTTTTGTTTGTTGGTTTTGTACCACTTTGAGCCGGAAGACTGATATTCACTCTTGGTAACAGTTTTTGTATTCTGATTTTTTTTTCATTGGAAATATGCCACTATGATTTCGATAAGGTGCTGGATTATTTCCATTCTTTCTCCGTTCAGAAAACGTCTTCTTAACATTTTGGGTTCTTTCTTTATGCTCTGCTCTATTTTGACTATGTTCATAACACAATCTAACCTTATATGAGGCTTCATCTAAACTTTTAGGAGCATCAAATTCTATTATGTTTGCATAATATGCTGGCAAACAACTTAGAAATATTTGAATTTTGATTTTCTTTTCTTTGATGTAAGGAATATAATGCAACAATTCCAAAAATTTAGTAATCAGCCCATCCATAGTCATGGATCTCATTTTTTGTTCATGAAATTCTTTAATATTTTTATCGTAAAATATTTCCGAAAGATATTTTTTTCTTTAATAAGTATTTTGAATTCGGACCAATTTATCTTGCTTTCTTTTATTCCTTTAGTCAGTTTCAAATCCCTCGACCAACGATCAGCCTTTCCTTTAATATTGTAAATGGCTAATCGAGCTCTCAGCTCACTCGGATAGGCATATACATGAAAGTATTTTGACATTCCAAGTAGCCATTCTTCCACTTTCTCTCCTGATTCCTGTCTTCACCGTCAAAGGTAGGTTCATTCATCATTTTAAACCCACCCTTCAATTCTTATTGATCTTTATGCTTAGATATTTTATAATGTCAGGGTGGAGATAAGGACTCTTAAAAACTAGTACTATAATTGTCTCTTTTTTATTTATAAGAAGTACTCGATTCATATATTTCCTTTTCTTTTCCCTTTTCCTGTGGGGGAGATATTTCCATTGTGTTACTGGAAGTATGAGTTGGTCTATGTTTCATTTCAATCAAATTTTTCAATAACACCGCATTCAATTATTATTGTCCTTGTCTATCTGTAAGATTATCTTCTTTGAAGATTTGAAGGCCAGATTTTAAACTCTACATTGTTTTCAATAATTCAGAAGGTGTAACAGTCTGTTGTTCACCCTCTAAACTAACCCAAATTTCCCCTTCCTGTTGGGGCGGGTTTAGCTGTCCCTGTTGACTATAATCCCTTTCTGCACTCATTTTTTTATAGTTTTATTTATCTCTGTTGTCTTTGATTTTGAATATGATCTCCCAATTCCTCTTTCCTTTGTATGGATTCCCAAGCCCTCTCCAACTCAGTTCTGTTTCTAGCTGTCAGCAATATTAAATTGTACAACTGTCTGGAAATTGAATTTTGATTTCCAAGTTGAATTGGCAGATTCAGTTGTGTTATTTCAAGCAATGTTATGTATCTACCTTATGAGGAGAAAATAAAATTCATTAGTTCTCATTAATGCACATAAATAATTTGCAAAAAGTGTTATCCGAATTTTAGGGGGAATATGGTCTAAATTCGGATGTATAAGCCATAAAAGTATTAAATGGAGAAGCCACCCTCTCCCATTTATCATAAAAGCATTAAATGGAGAGGCCACTCTCTCATATCCATGGTATTTGGTAGCACATGGTTTTGGCCCATGGTATGGCCTCAAGCCACATTGTAATAATGCTATATAAAGGCCTAGCAAGCCTTCTCATGAGAACAAGTTACTCATTTGGTTTCTCTCCTATTTTCTATTGTTCATTGTGAGACTAATTAGATCTGAGTGACTTATTGGTAATTAGTTTCAGAGGTGGGGCTCCTCTTTGAGCCTCACCTCCCATTCATTTCATATGTTTTTGTTCATACTTATTCTCATGCAAGATTAGTGTTTTTCATGTCAATTTTATGACAGATTTGCATGCTTAATCTCCTCCTCTCTTGGCATTCAAGTTTTCTAGTTCTCAGCTCCCAAGATCCAGATCAGTGGTATCAGAGCAGGTACTCTCTCCATCAAGACAAGATTTTGAAACATTATGCGGGTTCAACGGAGGTTCCACAACCTCTACAACAACCCATGCTTATCTACAAACCCTTGGCATCTCTATACTCAACACTCTCACATTCAACAAACTTTGAACAGGTGCCATGGGCTTCACAGGACGTTATAGAGGCTCTACCATAGCTCATCAGAAAGGTATTTCTGTCAGCTCAAATGGGTATTTCACGAAATTTTTTTTTGTTTCCCGGTTTGTGAGATATGTTTGTTTGACGTAACACGTGTTTGTGCATAATGCGGCTGGACGTACAACAACTTTAAACAAGTGCTACAAACTCCACAAAATGTCTCAAAGGCTCTTCCATAGTTCATTGGAAAGCTCTTTCTGCCATCTAAAATGGGTATTTCACAGAATTTGATTTTGTTTTCCGGTTTGTGAGATATGTTTGTTTGAAGTAGTACATATTTGTGCACAATGCGGCCGGACGTACAACAACTTTAAACAAGTGCTACAGACTCCACAAAATGTTTTTGAGGCTCTACCATAGCTCATTGGAAAGCTCTTTCCGTCAGCTAAAATTGGTATTTCATGGTTTTTCATTTGGCTTTCTGGTTTGAGAGATATCATCGACTGAAGCAACATATGTCTGCAAAATAGTGTCCGCCCATCTCTTAAACTTCAACAAACATTTTCTCAATCTCTGGGCCACCCCAGAGCAAGTATGTTATATGGATGGAAAGGTCTCTTCGAGATCTCAAATGAGTCTTCAATGGAATTCAATTTCAGTACATGCATCAAAATCTATGAATGGATTTGAAGCAAGACATCAACTGCACCAAAGATCATGAATTTTCGATTTTTTTTTAAATCTTAATGTAATCACGGTTATGGGTCAACCACACAAAACCCATGGTTATGGGTTAACCACACAAAACCTATGGTTATGGGTCAACCACACAAAACCCATAGTTATGTATTGTAATCATGGTTGTGGGTCAACCACACAAAACCCACGGTTATGGGTTAACCACACAAAACCCTTCTCTTCAGTGGAAACAAGCTTGTCATTGCCACCATGGTTATGGGTCAACCACATAAAAGCCACGGTTATGGGTCAACCACATGAAACCCATGGTTTTGAGTCAGCCACACAAAACTCTTCTCTTCATTGGAACCAAGCTTGTCATTGCCATCATGGTTATGGGTCACCCTTGCAAAACCCACGGTGATGGGTCAACCTCACAAAACCCGCGGTTATGGGTCAACCACACAAAACCCTTCTCTTCATTGGTAACTAGCACATTGTAATCATGGGTCTCTTTTTAGCATGAAATGATGGGGACCATCATTTTCTAAGGGGGAAGGAATGATCCAAATTTTATGGGGAATATGGTCTAAATTCGGATGTATAAGCCATAAAAGCATTAAATGGAGAAACCACCCTCTCCCATTTATCATAAAAGCATTAAATGGAGAGGCCACCCTCTCATATCCATGGTACTTGCTAGCACATGGTTTTGTCCCATGGTATGGCCTCAAGCCACATTGTAATAATGCTATTTAAAGGCTTAGCAAGTCTTCTCATGAGAACAAGTTACTCATTTGATTTCTCTCCTATTTTCTATTGTTCATTGTGAGACTAATTAGATCTGAGTGACTTATTGGTAATTAGTTTCAGAGGTGGGGCTCCACTTTGAGCCTCACCTCCCATTCATTTCATATGTTTTTGTTCATGTTTATTCTCATGCAAGATTAGTGTTTTTCATATGAATTTTATGACAGACTTGCATGCTTAATCTCCTCCTCTCTCGGCATTCAAGTTTTCTAGTTCTCAGCTCCCAAGATCTAGATCAAAGTGTGGCTAATCTCATAGGTCGCACAGAGATGCAACCTAGGCTCCGATACCAAATGTAACACACCAAATAATTTACCCTTATTTATGCACTAAAAAAAAATTATGTATATATAATTAGTCTTTCCCATGCCACTATGAAAATGCTTGTTCTGTGATAAATGTTCCGTGCGTAAGGAAATTCATAAATTATTTTATTGTTATAATTTTTCATTTTGCATACTTTCAATATGCAAAAGCTTTCTAATTGACTTGAATTTGGTTATTGAATCTCCACATATTATTAAATCGTCAATTTTTCATAAATTTCTCTTAATCGAGTAAATATTGTTCTAGCTTCATTATTTCACAAGTTTAATTGTCATCCTTTAATAGGCATGCATAGTAGTATAGTCCTTTACATAAGTATTTTCATCGATCATATTTAACCATGAGTTTGTCTCATATATTTTCCAATCTGCTTGCACTTAACAGAATTGTATTATCATAGTCTTTTGATAATCACCAGCTTATTCATAGTTTTATCAATATATGTATTTCCGTTTGTCTATATTATAGCATAAACATATGGATAAATAACAGTATTCATCCTATAAATTTGCTTACTCCATTTAAGGGATCGATGCCATCCTATAAGCTTGTCTTATAATTTCTTTTGATCTCTTATTATAACTTGTAAACGTGGCATCTACATTATTTTTTCTCTACAAAGGGAGGTTACTTAGCTCACGCTAACACTCTCAATGTTTTATGCAGATGTGTTACGAGTATCCTAGCTGGTGTTGAAGGGACTCATTCATGCAAGAGTCATACAACATTATTGTTTAACTATCTAAGTGGATCGTTCTAGCCATTAACGTGGGAGGTTATGCAACGTTACTGTTTAATGATCTTGGTTGATCGTTCTAACTATTAACAAGGAGGATTGTGCAACATTAACGTTTAACGATCTAAGTGGATCACTCAAGCTCTTAACGTGGAGGTAAGGTCAAGACGTGGCAACATAAATTGAACTTGGCATTCATGGTGCCAACTAACTAGCAGTTCGAATCCATGTAATTCTTGGTTGGAAATCATATCTTATTAAATACTCATACCATCTCCTCAAAAAGAGCATGGATGGTTTTTTCTCCCATCGAACATTCACGAAGACTCATTCATCGTTTTCGCTAGTGAGGGTTTTACTCTGCGACTGAGATGAGATGATGAGCAGGGTTCAAGCCTCACTCAGGCTATCCCTCGCTATAAGGAATGTTCAAAACTAGTGTTATATAAAAACCTTATTCTTATTTCTCTTGTTAGAAGATTTCACCGGTTCTATGCTTGATTCTGCACTCCAACAAGTTGAGGGAATCCTCTTCTTGTTCTATTGAAGGTATCATGCTCTCATCATCTTCTTTAGTACAATGTTTTTAATTTACATTTGTTTATTTAGATATTCTGACTACCATTGTTTGATTGTCACAGGTTGCATTTACTGTGGCGATATGCATATATATAAAATTGAGGGTCTCAAAGGAGCAGTTGGGGTAAGCCTCCCTTCCATAGCCTCAACAATGGAAGACCCATTGTTTATCATGATTATATATAGTAATATCTTCAATCTGTAAGAGCTCGGGCCTTCGATCCTTGTAACCCTTTTTCCACTGTGGTTATTTGATAAATACAAAGAAGGTTTGCATACCCATTTTGGCTCTGAGAGTTTTTATGCATTTATATTTTCGACTTGTGATTTCACACAGGGTATCTGCGTCTATTTTGAGAATTTCAATCTTAAATTGTTTAACTTAATATTTATGTGTGAGATAATCGTATTCCAACTCTTTAATGAAGATCGTTAAGAAGCCTGTGTTTTTCTTAAGGGTTTGAATCCCTCTATTTGTAAATAGCATTTATTTGATTTAAGATTTAAAGTATAGAATATGATTAGAAGCTCTGGCTCTGAGCTGCGAAGTCGTTTCCCTCCTATGGATTCGAACTTCGAGCATCAAGCACATAGTTTACCATATTAATAATGATATATGAATGTCTTTCTCCAACATTTATATCCATTACTGTGTTTAAATCGAATCTCATACTGAGCATTTAGTCTCTATTTAGTTTATATTTTGTCTCTGTTTATTATTTATGAACAGAGGTTTCGACCTCCTGTATTTCAGACTTCATGTGTTTGTTTGTCATATTAATGATTATCGTGGTTAATGAGGGGCAATCTATCCTCCTGTAGCACCTCAATTTTTTTATAATAAGTTTATATTGTTCAACGAAGCTCGCTATTTTCGCTATAGCAGCTCGTTGTATTTATACATGGTTCTTGTTTTCTTTCTTTCATGCACATAACGAAAGTTAAGAGGGTCGACCTCAAGATTTATATGATAAATATCGTTTGTTTGCATTATGGATCCATTTACAATGCATTGAATGTTTTTATGACTGAGTTTGAATCATACTCATGAGGAATAGGATATGATATCTCTATTCATGTTATAGTTAAATGGTATCGCCCTCATATAGGGTTTTTCTATCCTTTGTTCATGAAACTTGATGTTATAATATAATATATATATTATATGTATTTGTTTCACTTGCCCCCATCGTGAACATAGGTATAGTAACCCTGCGAACGGTTTACACTATGCCTATCGCGATTAGGGTTAACTTTAGGAGCTTTCTCCATTATAAGTAATAAGATATTTAGTGTATAATTACTATCATTTTTTGTTCCCGTTGAAAAAATAAATGCTATTATAAAAATAACTATTTAGCCATAGAATGAAACTCAGAAAAAAATAACTATTTAAAACAGTTAATAAATCTGAATGAATTTAACTACTTTATTTCTAAGATCTCCGTCACTTTTTGATTCATTAGACCTAGAAAAGATGCATCATTTACTTATAGCAGAATTTAAATAAATTATCCAGACCTAACTGTAGGTATTTTGAGTTTTACTAAGCTATTCATATCACTGTAAATAAATAAGAACAAACTTAATAGCTTCTAATAAACATAACAACAACGCTACACTTATTTATATCAAACCCTGTATTAATTTCTTGAAAACATTTACAGACCTAAATAAAGAATACTCCTCATTATCATGAACCTTTAGCATAACCAGCCATTAATTAATTTATACAAAGATAAATTATCATGAACAAATTATCCTAACAACTTATTTGAATATAAAATATTAATCTTTTACTCAATCCCTTGGCTCAACCAACCCTTAAATAACTTGAATGCAAATAAACAAAAACTTAAAACAACTTATTTGTAAAACCTTTGTTTTCTACCAACTTGCTATGGAACTGCCATGTTCCTCCCTTTCATAGATTACTGGTGTTGTTCATAAACTCTCAACTTGAGAAAATAATCATCCCCAAGCGACACCAATCTCACTAAGAATCTAGAACCTAGGGTTGTTTTCCTGTGTGTACTCTTCTTTAATGTAGACTTGCCAATAGGATCTCTTTAATCAATTCTCTGGCTCTTGTAGATAAATCTCTCTTTTGGTTTAAGGAGTGCAAACTCCAAGAAATCTGCTTGGAATAAACATCATTGAGCTCATTAGGAAACCATGATGGACCTGTACTGTGACAATGGGCAGCCCTGCCTCTGCAGTCTCCCTTATCTACATTTCATTTTTGGTCTTCTTAATTCATTTTCATGAAGGGTTTTCTCTCCATTTTTGGCTTCAAGAAAAGTTAGCAGCTTAGAAAATTCTCAAGAGAAAAAGAAACAAAGAGTTGCCTCTCCCTTTGATTCTTTTCCCTTATATCATTTCTTGCTTTCAAGAAAGAGTAGTTAGGGTTTATTTTATTTTTCTCACAATTTTTGAAAATAAAAAGTTATTATTTCTCTCATCTTATTTATCTTTTATCTTTTTAAATTTTTTAATTACTCTCTAGTCCTAATTCACTAGTGATCTTGGTCTCTCATTTAACAAATAGTCCCATAGCAAGTAGGTAGAACAATATAAAAGTATTAAACCACTTTAATCTCATAAAGTGTCATTTGTCCATGATGCCTTGCATCATTTATAAGTCCAAGTCTCAAAACATATTTAAATGCAGATTTATTATTTATTTACATAGGGGTAAAACTCTTGGTATGCTACACTACCTCTATCCATATTGTTGTCCTAGCTTCTCCTTATTGATCCAGCTCTTAGCTTGCAGATCCAAACTTGTGAGCCTGCACACAAAAACAAAGAACAAGACCCTTCAATGCACCCATTGTATCAAACAAGATCTAACTACCGGGTACCCGCACGAAGCTAGTACCCAAAATAACCGCAACAAGGGCGCGTGAGCGGAAAAAATAAAAGGACGTGCACGTGCCTCCGAAGGCACGCACGCGTCTCTGCTTCGGCAATGTTGAACGTCCACGTGGTTCAGCCCACGTGGACAAAAGGGGTGCACACACGTACGCACAAATTGGCACGCACGCGTTAGTGGCGCGTGCGTGCCTCTGTTTTTTTATATAAAAAAACAGAGCTCACGGGTTTTGTCATTTTTGAAAAACCCATGAGCCAAATTTCCAACCCGCGAGCGCACCTTCAACCCCGTGAACACGTCCTCGTGCACCCCAGTCGTCGTCAACACCAAGCAGTCTCCCCTACACCACGGTGCCATCTGTTTCTCTAGGTAAGTGCTCCTCAAAGCACAAATTTGTCTTTATTTTTTTTTCCATTTGAATTTTAATTTAAAAAAAAATTACAATCCATTAAAAAACCAAGGAAATTTAATTGCAGGCCATCTACACACTTAACAAGATGTCAGACACACCACCACCATCCGATGAAACCCGACCTCCAGAAGAAAAAATGGGAACCGACAATGAACCCAATGAAAACCCTGAAGATCAATTACACCAAGACTTAAGTCAATTGAGGGCACTAATTAATGAATTGAACAGTACCAGGGAACCCTCTCGGGTTTCCTTGGCTTCATCACTTCAAAACATTATTGAATCAATCAATATTGCACACAGGGAGATAACAAAATTGAGCCAATACAGGGCTCGAATGAGGGAACACTACTCCACTGGGTTGTCCAAAGAGCAAATAAAAGACCTCAACATCACCAAAGCCCAATTGTATAGCAAATTCATAGTTCCCTCGACCGGACAGCCTCCAGCTGTGACGAGGGCTCGGGTTTGCATGGACTGGTGCATTTACCATCCATGGAGAGATAACTGGAGACAAAGGTGGTTCATGGTGTTTGACAGGCCCGCGTGCAACAATTTGGAGGTCCCACAGTATTTCCTTCGAAAATTATGGGCTGAGTTTGAGCTAGGGTACCATGTCAACTATTTTGACATCACTGAGTTTCAGGGTGTCGATCTTGGCTCTGCCCAAGATCAACCTCAGGCACACCGCAACCCACTTAGAGGACCTCCTGCACCCAGGAGAGAGCCAAAACTCCCTCCTCAGCCACCCGGGTTTGGTAGCGGTCTAGATGAGATTCATGACTCCGTCAGACGTGCCACACATGACTTGCTTAGACATACCAGATTTGTGGCCATGTCTTCCCAGAGCCGAGAGGACATCGATGAGACATAGACAGTTGCACAGTCTATGGGTGGTGGCTGGGACATGCCAGGTACAGGTGGAACCCAGGCGGGGCCTTCTAGTTCTGCTGGAACAACGGCACATCGTTGTTCTCACTGTGGTCATTCTTGCCATGGTGATACGCAGCAAGATGCCACAGGGAACTTCATGGATCAGGTTTGCTATTGTTTTATTTAATGTTCAAGTATTTGTTGTATTTTATTTGATATCGTATTGTTTAATATATTTAACTTTGAATTACACATTGTTGACTTTATTTGTTTTAATGTTCAGTTATTGGGTGTCGGGTCTCCATCCCCCAGGTGGGAGGACATCGGTTCCTTTGACCTCGATGGAGCCATGGTGGCAGCAGAGGAGATTGCGGCACCATACACACAGGTAACTTCTTTACTTTGAATAATTAGATCCAGTTACAAGTAATTTGTGTTTAGTAATTTCGGGGAAAAAAATTGTGTTCAGTAATTACAAATTAATTAGCACTGAGTAATTACCATATTATCATCGTATTTTACAGTTGTGTTTATAATATTGTCTAATTTATTTGAGAGCTGTAAATTCGTATAATCCCACCCAAAAAAAATGAAACCTTATAAACATGAAAACGTAACAAAACTATAAGCATTTGTGTTAGACACAATGCTCACTGAGAGGGGGGGGTGAATCAGTGAGCCTATACTTTATTTAATTTCAACTTCAATCACCAACTCTTATATCATCATTTCACATTCACATCATATTCATCAATGAACTAACTATCAACTAATGAAACCCATCAACACATAATACGAGACTAGATATAGTTTTTGTAATCTTTTGTATTTGGTTCAACAGCTACAACCGTGAGGCAATTCAACACCAACTGATACAATGAGCACCAACTCATCATCTAGGACCCAGCCTAGTTTTTCTTAGATCCTACTAAGAAAATGCATACAAGACCCTGCTTGTATTTACGATTACATATTTGTCACATATCATACATATCATAGTCATGTCATTGTTCACATTATCTCATTCATCAATCCGTTGCCAGCACCTTGTCTTCAATCATCATTCTGTCCCTGTTACATCATGTCCAGCATCTTCTCAAACATATCGATATTCTATCTACATGCACATATTTAACCTGTCATCAAACTGTCATTAACCGTAGGCAAATTATCATTCTGCTGTCAAGATATCAAACATATCCACATTTATATCACTTTCTACTCATCATCACTCTGTCATAATTTTAACCAGCATATACACAAATACATCATTCTCTCCTTTCACCAAACTGCTTCCCAAAATATCATTAGTCTCTTCATACTGTCTACATCGTCATGTCTTTCTGTTGTACATGCACATCATATCACAGGATATTCAATCGACCTGTCTATGTAATTTTCATTTTATTTTTATTTTTAATTGCTGAGCCGACTTTGTCCTTTGAATGGACACATAATAGTTCACATACAATGTTTTATTTGCATTCTTGTTTTGGTTTGACTTCACACAACCACATCAAAGGCCACGTTAGAAACTTAGGGCTTCCTCATTTTTTTGTGGGCTTCTACATCATCATGTTTAAATACTTCAGCATCAAAGGTTTCGTCAAGCAATTATAAGGGAAAGGGCTCCATCACACCCACAACAATAGACCACAAACAATTCCAAGAACCCCAAGGCAACAATACATTATGTCTTCATCACCATACATCAAGGATTTCACATTTGGACATCTTCAAGGCTCAAGGGCTTCAACATCCATTGTAAGTGCCATTAGATAAGGGCTGATTCAATTTGTATGTGGGTTTCAATGTGGGTTCCACCATCAAGAGTCAATCATTTAGTATTTAATCAACATTCTTTCAATGGACATCAAGCCCATCATCAAATGGTAGCATGGACCATCACCAAGGTTTCCATTTCCCCATCAAACCACAAATGACCACAGAATGGGTCATTTGGCTCATTAGGTGTTCCAATGGCTCCAATGCCCACCTCCATGGTTCTTCATGCCATGTGTGTTCTTCAAGCCATCCACATCATCATCTTCTTTTCCATTCCTCAAGCCTTTGTCATTAATGTTGTCACCACCATCACCATCACCATCAATGTCTTCATAGTGGCCAAAAGAGAATCATAGTGGCCAAAAGAGAATCATAGTGGCCAAGCTTCTAGAAATTCAAGAACTTGATGTTTCTCATGTCCTTATTATCCTAGTTTATTATCACGGGATTTCCAACTTATTCTAATACTTGAGACTGAAAGTAATCATACTACTACTCCTAGAACATGCTATTAGGAAAGACATATAAACAACGTAAAACAACTTATCACATGTATTGTCACTAAAGTTTTGAAAATGATGTAAGGCCCATAAGGAAGAGCGATAATCTTACAAATATGGTCTATGGGGCCTTGCTATTATCTTGAATCAAATTCAACTCGGTAAAAGATTTGGCATCAAGAATACTCATTTAACTCATTTCACTCAAGATTTCTTTGATTTCAATCAAGTGATATCATTCTGACAACATAGCTATTCAATCAAGAACACATAATTACTCATTCAATGCAAAAGAACATGGCACATTCGAGCTTGTAACTAAATTAACCATGAAAAAGATTTCTCTTTCTTCCTTTTTCTAACGATCAACACTCTAAAGTGTATTAAATAACATGCACACTAACTTAACTGCTATTTAGCACCTCTTTGCAAATTGAAACAATGAGATGCCATTTTATTTGATGATGTAAATTTTATGGAAATAAAGGGACTCAGGATCCTCACTCTAGGGATGCAAATACTTTTCCACTAGGTGAATCAAGCTTCTAGGAAACTACAAATCTATAAGAAGACATCAAAACCTAGGAACTATTCACCAAGAACCCAAACACATTACATAGGTTTCCAATTCAAATTTGTAAATGGACATGAATTTCATTTGCTTATGAGACACTGTACATCTCTCTAGGGCCAAAGGAAAAGCTCACCTACTCATGGGGATGACTCTAGAAAAGGAAAAGCTCACCTACTCATGGAGATGACTCTAGAAAAGGAAAATCTCACCATGTCACCTTCTATGCCCTCTCACCTTATTTAATTTTAATTTCATGCCATGCCACCTGCTATCCTTTCAGAATATTGGATATCATCTAACTTGAATATAAATTTATTGCAGTCATGTTTTCTAAGTACCATCGTTGTCATTCTCATTTTCATTGTGTTTAATATTGTTAATATTGTTTTTATAAATTCAGTCTAAAAATTGTAGTGTTCACACAGGTGTCCGCGGGCTCCATCGACCAGCCACCACCACCGGGAACCAGCAGTTCTCCCCGTGCGTAGGTATTGTGTGTATTAAAGCATAAATTTAATTTCAAATACGATGACTTGTCTTTGTATATTTATATTTTTGTATATTAAACTATGAGGTTATAAATGTGTATTTAGGTGCGAGCAACTCGGCCTGCCAGTGCCGTTATTCCTCCCTCCCTAACCTTTCGGCCACACTATATGCCAGTTGTATCCCCTGGCATACATGCCCCATTCCCCAACCCCTTCCATCCAGCCCCCCCCTCCTATATAGCACCACAATTCCATCCAGCTCCCCCTTACGCATTATATCCAGCTCCAACTCTGTATCAGTTTCCCATGTTCCCACCTTCCCCCATCCGACCACGGCACACCACCCATCCACAATCACCCATCCCTCTACCGCAACACAAACCTACCCCCCCCCCACATTCCCCCACCACACTCGCTGAGAGACTTGGATCACGGAGGAGGGAGACCCCCTCATGACTTACAATCTCACATGCGGTGAGTTATCCAAGATTTGAAAACTATTTTTAGATTGAAATTATGTTTTATACTTGTATAATTGCCAGGAAAAGTTGAAATATTATTGTTGTCGTTTTAGGGCTCAGGGGGACGTGCTCAAAGACGTCGGAAGGACCCAGCTTCCTCTAGCATGAAGAAGAGGAAGATTGATTTTGGAGATGCACCTGGGAGCTCCGAGGGTGGGCAAGAGGATTGAGAGACCCTCCTATGTACAGTAGCCACGATGTGGCATTTTCGGCACGAGTTGCCATATTTTGTACAGGGCACCACGGGCCATATTTTTTATAGGGCACGAGTTGCCTTTTTTTGTACGGGGAACAAGTTGCCATTATATAAACGCTAGGAACGATGTTCCATTTTTCCAAAAATTGTACATGATTGGATCATTTTTGCATATTAATAGATGGATCTGCACTTGTGTATATGAGTTTGTCCTTGATTACATTTTTGCATACATGATTTTGTCTTCGATTCAGAACTCTCATCTGTGGATCATAGTGTTAATTGCATGTTATTTGAATGGTTATTATTTCACAAATTTGTCTTAAGCAATTACACACAACATATCCTAAATGTTTATGGTTTATTGAATGAATGTTTACAATCATCTAATCATTTACGTTCTAGAAGTTACCAAACCCGCGCAAGTGGTTTTAGTGTCATGTTCTCTGCCTTGCTCAGGAACGATGGGAGGGGACGTGACATAATGGAAATGACTGCAATTGGTAATTGATTAACTTCTTAACTATTATTTTGAGATGAGTTTAAATAATATAAATATAAATAACAATTCAAAAGGTAGTATATAGTGCCCTTAGTTATGAATCCATGTGCAAATGACAAATGATAATCCATTTATGTGATTAGACACTTAGGAATTATGAGTCCACCTTCTATCCCTTAAGTGATTTAATTAATTATCGTGGTTGATGAGATGTAAAATTACAAGAACATCAACATACAATTCTTGGAAAATTTAAAGTTTCCCTCAAGCTAAGCTACTGACAAAACATACAATTAAATCTAACTAAAAATTCACGACTTGTTACAAAGATAACTATGCAAGTTACAGAAGTAAATAGTTACACTTCCTATGAAATGAATTTGCATGCATATTACATTGGCCACTATGGAATACTAATGAAAATTAGGGATTCTACCATTGAACTCTTCTGAGAAAAAGAGAAAAAATGTGCAAGTCACCAAGATCATGCAAAATAAAATTCCAAAAACCTTGATTCCTTACAAGGGTTTCTAAGTGAGTTTGCATGCTAGTTAATGACTTTGCATGTCACTAGAGGTTAGAAAACAACTAAAAACAACCTAGTAAGTAAGATTAACTGATCTAGATTCTAAACCCAAAATGGAGTAGTCAATCTATTTTAGGGATTTTGTTGCAATGATGAGCAAAATTTGTTAATATATCCAAGTTGTGAGCGAGACAATATACAATGGTTATTTATTTGACAAGCATGAGAGTACTATAATAGAAAATAAATAATTAAGAAGCATGCGAGCAATCATATCATAATATTAAATACAAGAATGTAATTCAAATACAATAAATGGATGGAAAAAACAAAACTCATATATTCTTCAAATGGAAAAGCATACAAATGTGTAACATCATTTGAAAAAAAATGATTTGAGGCAATTTAGCTCCAACACTCTCCTTGGGATGGGTCATTTTCCTTATTAAAATCTCTCTCTAGCTATAGTGACTGAAGAACACTTACTTCCTTAATGAAATAACTCAAGTAAGAATGAATACAATGAATGGTAAAGATGAGAGAATGAGGTGTTTGATCTCCAAGCTATTTCTTCCCACATGACCTTATAATTATTCTCTTCTTCAAGTCTACCCCATGGCTTTGATTTATAGGAGAATTATGAGATTCAATGAAGAATTATTTCCAAACCATCTTCCCAAACCCTAGCACATACCCACGGCCAAACCCTAGCACTAAACCATCTTCTTCATCCTCACCATCACCATCACCGTCAACGTCTTCATCATCACCACCATCTTCATCATCATCATTAAATCTAACTCTAATCCTAATTCAATTTCCTTCTATAACTCTAGCCCTAACCCTCACCCAAACCCTAGCACTAAGCCATCTTCTTCATCCTCACCATCACCATCACCATCACCATCACCGTCACTGTCACCATCATCATCATGTCTTCATCATCATCATTAACTCTAACTCTAACCCTAATTCAATTTCCTTCTATGATTCTAGCCCTAACCCTCACCCAAACACTAGCACTAAGCCATCTTCTTCATCCTCACCATCACCATCACCATCACTTTCACTATCACCATCATCATCATTAACTCTAACTCTAAGCCTAATTAAATTTCCTTCTATGATTCTAGCCCTAACCCTCACCCAAACCCTAGCACTAAGCCATCTTCTTCATCCTCACCATCACCATCGCCGTCACCGTCACCGTCACCATTATCATCATGTCTTCATCATCATCATTAACTCTAACTCTATCCCTGACCCTCACCCAAACCCTAGCACTAAACCATCTTCTTCATCCTCACCATCACCATCACCACCACTGTCAACGTCTTCATCATCACCACCATCTTCATCATCATCATTAACTCTAACTCTAACCCTAATTCAATTTCCTTCTATAACTCTAGCCCTAACCCTCACCCAAACCCTAGCACTAAGCCATCTTCTTCATCTTCACCATCACCATCACCATCACCGTCACCATCACCATCACCATCATCATCAACATCTTCATCATCACCACCATATCCATCATCATCATTAACTCTAACTCTAACCCTAACTCTAACTCTAACTCTAACTCTAACTCTAGGTTCCTCGTCAACATCTCCATCATCATCATCTTCTCCATCGTCATCATCTTCATCACCATCACCATGACCATCACCGTCACCGTCACCATCACCATCATCATCACCATCATCATCATCATAAGTGCCCGACGGACGATTTTATAGAGTTGACCCCCGTGTGCAAAAATTGCACACTCCCTCACTGAGCAAAACCCTAGTTTCCAAGATGGACATTCAAGATGGCACCGGGGCAACGGGACTGGAGGAGAGGGGCACCCCTGGTACTATCTCGGCGTCCTGAATCCAACGCAGTCGACGGTTCATCGATCGGAGCCATGATCGTCATTCTATGGCTCGTTCTGTCTCGCATCCAAAAGGCCTTCAGGAACACCTGCTGGATACCTGCCAGGGGCATAGAAGTCCAACCATGCAGCAAAACCAGGCTCTGGGGAGTCCTGCAGGTGTGTCTAGGCAAGTTCTGGCTAGGAACGCTAGCCGTAAGTGCCCGGCGGACGATTTTGCAGAGTTGACCCCCGTGTGCAAAAATTGCACACTCCCTCACTGAGCAAAACCCTAGTTTCCAAGATGGACGTACAAGATGGCACCAGGGCCACGGGACCTGAGGAGAGGGGCGCCCCTAGAACTATTCCAGAGTCCTGAATCCAACGGAGTCAACGATTCGTCGATTGGAGCCACGGTCATCATTCTAAGGCTCGTTCCGTCTCGCATCCAAAAGGCCTTCAGGGACACCTGCTGGGGGCATAGAAGTCCAACCGTGCAACAAAATCGGGCTCCGGGGAGTCCTGCAGGTGTGTCTAGGCAGGTTCCGGTCGGGAACACTGGCCGTAAGTGCTCGGCGGATGATTTTGCAGAGTTGGCCCCCGTGTGCAAAAATTGTACACTCCCTCACTGAGAAAAACCCTAGTTTCCAAGATGGACGTTCAAGATAGCACTGGGGCCACGGGACTAGAAGAGAGGGGTGCCCCTGGCACTATCTCGGCGTCCTGAATCCAACGGATTCGATGATTCATCGATCAGAGCCACGGTCGTCATTCTATGGCTCGTTCTGTCTCGCATCCAAAAGGCCTTCAGGTACACCTGCTGGATACCTGTCGGGGGCATAGAAGTCCAACCATGCAGCAAAACCGAGCTTCGGGGAGTCCTGCAGGTGTGTCTAGGCAAGTTTTGGCTGGGAACGCTAGCTGTATGTTCCCGGCGGATGATTTTGCAGAGTTGACCCCTGTGTGCAAAAATTGCACACTCCCTCACTAAGCAAAACCCTAGTTTCCAAGATGGACGTACAAGATGGCACGAAGAGGGGCGCCCCTAGCACTATCCTGGCGTCCTGAATCCAACATAGTCGACAGTTCGTCAATCGGATCCACAGTCTTCATTCTATGGATCATTCCATCTCGCATCCAAAAGGCCTTCAGGGACACCTGTTGGATACTTGCCGGGGGCATAGAAGTCCAACCGTGCAGCAAAACCGGGTTCCGGGGAGTCGTGTAGGTGTGTCTAGGCAGGTTTCGGTTGGGAATGCTAGCCATAAGTGCCCGCTGGATGATTTTCCAAAGTTTACCCCAATGTGAGGGCCATCCAAATTTGCTCAAGGGGGCCATTTCTCGTCCAGAGACCCCCGGGCGTACGTGGCCACCGTGGACAGGTCCACTATGGCCACGTGGACCTGTGGGGGCTGACGGAATCCAAGTCCGTTCATCGGTTTGGGTTCCGTGGCCCCCGGGAAAATCCTCTAGGTGTCTCTGAACGGCCTCGGGGTGCCCGAATAGAATGCCCGTGGCACCCGGACTATGGCTCGGTTCACGAATCCGTCAACTCCGGTGGGTCCGGGACGGTGGGTTTCAGCTAGAGGAACCCCCACAATGTCCCCTGAAGACCTGGAAGCGGTGCCAACGAGCCATCTCCAGAGCTAGGGTTTTGCTCAATGATGGCCATTCCAAATTTGCTCAAGGGGGCCATTTCTTGTCCAGATGCCCCCGGGCGTGTGTGGCCATCGTGGACAGGTCCACAATGGCCACGTGGACCTGTGGGAGGCGATAGAATCCAAGTCCTCTCGCCGGGTTGGGTTCCGTGGCCCCGGGGCAAATCCTCCAGGTGTCCCTGAACGACCTGGGGGTGCCTGACTAGAATGCCCGTGGCACCCGAACCGTGGCTTGGTTCGTGAATCCTTCGACTCCGGCGGGTCCGGGATGGCGGGTTTCAACTAGGGGACCCCCCACAGAGTCCCCCGAAGACCCGGAAGCGGTGCCAACGAGCCATCTCTGGAGCTAGGGTTTTGCTCAGTGATGGCCATTCCAGATTCGCTCAAGGGGGCCATTTCTCGTCTGGATGCCCCCGGGCGTGCGTGGCCACCGTGGGAAGGTCCACAATGGCCATGTGGACCTATGGGGGCCGATGGAATCCAATTCCGCTCGCCGATTTGGGTTTCGTGGCCCCAGGGCAAATCCTCCAGGTGTCCCTGAATGGCCCCGGGGTGCCTGACTAGAATTCCTGTGGCACCCGAACCGTGGCTCGGTTCGCGAATCCGTCGATCCGACGGGTCCGGGACAGCGGTTTTCAGCTAGGGGACCCCCCACAGCGTCCCCCGAAGACCCAGAAGTAGTGCCAATGAGCCATCTCCGGAGCTAGGGTTTTGCTCAGTGATGGCCATTCCAGATTCGCTCAAGGGGGCCATTTCTCGTCCGGATGCCCCCGGGCGTGCGTGGCCACTGTGGACAGGTCCACAATGGCCACATGGACCTGTGGGGGCCGACGAAATCCAATTCCGCTCACCGATTTGGGTTCCATGCCCCCGGGGCAAATCCTCCAAGTGTCCCTGAACGGCCCCGGGGTGCCTGACTAGAATGCCCATGGCACCCGGACCGTAACTCGGTTCGCTAATCTGTCGACTCCGACGGGTCCGGGACCGCAGAGAAAATGCCCAAAGTGTCCCTGAACGGCCCCAGGGTGCCCGACTAGAATGCCCATAGCACCCGAAGGCCATTCCATATTCGCTCAAGGGGGCCATTTCTCGTCCGGAGGCAGAAGAAGATCAATTTTTGACAAAACAATGTAGTTATTACATGTGGAGGCAGTGGTTTCCCGTGGAAAATGAGTGTAGAGTTGAGCAGAGGAAAGATGTTGGGAAATGGGCTATTACATTAGCTTTTCCGATGGGCGGCTGTAGGTATCTATGCTTTAGAGGCTGTAGGTATCTACGCTTTTCTTTCGAGGGAAATCCTATTTCTGTCGGAAGAAAAGCATAGATACCTACAGCCGCCATATTTCCTTCTGTAAACCGCTTTCCCATCGAAAAATCTAATGTAATAGCCCATTTCCCAACATCTTGCCTCTGCTCAACCCTACACTCGTTTTCCATGGGAAACCGTTGCCTCCACATGTAATAACTACATTGTTTTGTCGAAAATTGATCTTCTTCTGCTAACTACATTGTTTTGTTGCAAATTGATCTTCTTCTGCCTCCGGACGAGAAATGGCCCCCTTGAGCGAATCTGGAATGGCCTTCACTAAGAAAACCCCTAGCTCTGGGGATGGCCCATTGGCACCGCTTCCGGGTCTTTGGGACACGCTGTGGGGGGTCCCCTAGCTGAAACCTACCATCCTGGACCCGCCGAAGTCGACGGTTTCGCGAACCGAGCCACAGTTCGGGTGCTACAGGCATTCTAGTCGGGCACCTCGGGGCCGTTCAGGGACTCTTTGGGCATTTGCTCCGCGGCCACGGAACCCAAACCGACGAGCGGACTTGGATTTCGTTGGCCCCCATAGGTCCACGTGGCCATAGTAGACCTGTCCACGGTGGCCACGCACCCCTAGGGGCCTCCGGACGAGAAATGGCCCCCTTGAGCAAATTTGGATGGCCCTCACTCAGCAAAACCCTAGCTCCGGAGATGGCTCATTGGCACCGCTTTCGGGTCTTTGGGGCATGCTGTGGGGGGTCCCCTAGCTGAAACTCGTCGTCCCAGACCCGCCAGAGTCAACAGATTCGTGAATCGAGCCATGGTTCGAGTGCCACGGGCATTCTAGTCGGGCACCCAGGGGCCGTTCAGGGACACCTGGAGGATTTGCCCCAGGGCCACAGAACCCAACACGGTGAGAGGACATGGATTTCGTTGCCTCCCACAGGTCCACGTGGCCATTGTGGACCTGTCCACGGTGGCCACGCACGCCCGGGGGCATCCGGACGAGAAATGGCCCCCTTGAGAAAATTTGGATGGCCCTCACATTTGGTTCAACTTTGGAAAATCATCTAGCGGGCACTTATGGCTACCGTTCCCAGCCGGAACCTTCCTAGACACACCTACACGACTCCCCGAAACCCAGTTTTGCTGCACGGTTGGACTTCTATGCCCCCGGCAGGTATCCAGCAGGTGTCCCTGAAGGCCTTTTGGATGCGAGATGGAACGAGCCATAGAATTACAACTGTGGCTCCGATCAATGAACCGTCAACTCCGTTGGATTCAGGACATCAGGATAGTACCAGGGGCACCCCTCTCCTCCGATCCTGTGGCCCTGGTGCCATCTTGAACGTCCATCTTGGAAACTAGGGTTTTGCTTAGTGAGGGAGTGTGCAATTTTTGCACACGGGGGCCAACTCTGCAAAATCGTCCGCCGGGCACTTAAGGCTAGCGTTCCCAGCCGAAACCTTCCTAGACACACCTACAGGATTCCCCGAAGCCCAGTTTTGTTGCATGGTTGGACTTCTATGCCTCCGACAGGTATCCAGCAGGTGTCCCTGAAGGCCTTTTCGATGCGAGACGGAACGAGCCATAGAATGACGACCGTGGCTCCGATCGACGAACCGTCAACTCCGTTGGATTCAGGACGTCGGAATAGTGCCAGGGGCACCCCTCTCCTCCGGTCCCGTGGCTCCTGTGCCATCTTGTATGTCCATCCTGGAAACTAGGGTTTTGCTCAGTGAGGGAGTGTGCAATTTTTGCACACACGGGTCAACTCTGCAAAATCATCCACCGAACACTTACGGCCAGCATTCCCAGCTGGAACCTACCTAGACACACCTGCAGGACTCCCCGGAGCCTAGTTTTGCTACACGGTTGGACTTCTATGCCCCCGACAGGTATCTAGCAGGTGTCCCTGAAGGCCTTTTGGATGCGAGATGGAACGAGCCATAGAATGACGACCGTGGCTCCGATCGACGAACCGTCGACTCCGTTGGATTCAGGAACGCAATCGATATATGTCAACCACTAGCCAAAAATTTCTCACCACACATCCTTCCACCGATGATGTTTGTTGATCTCTTGCTCGTTCTGACATTGTTGCGGAGCACCATTGAACTATGGATTCTGCATCTCGGTTATGAGATTCCCTATCAAATCTCATCTCTTCCCTTCGTAGTGTGGTCTTGATGCATGCACCGGCCCCATCATGCTCTCCTTTGCCGTGCCCAGTCTCAAAATAGTTCCAGATATGCGGCACATTACAAGTCTTATGCAAAGTACTCATCCATTGGAATACTCTGGCATTTTTGAACTGGCCTGCACAACCATCCGACCATATCCAATGCTGATCCATCTGTATATATCTCTCCTTCAACTGATCATAGAAA
Source organism: Larix kaempferi (assembly GCA_027924585.1). Taxonomy (NCBI): domain Eukaryota; kingdom Viridiplantae; phylum Streptophyta; class Pinopsida; order Pinales; family Pinaceae; genus Larix; species Larix kaempferi. The sequence continues at coordinate 16,087,107 of BSBM01000012.1, forward strand.
ATTCGAAAACAATGTTGCACATAATGCAGATCATGGGTTCTATCATCACTTATGTAAAAGTTTGTCTCCTTCAGTATTATCCTCTTGTCATTACTGCTCTCTGGCCCATTCCTATACATAATATGTACCATGATTCTGACTTGGTCTGAATGGTAGTATTGACTCTGGATTTCATTTTGTGGCTGAAGGGTGTAATTTTATGCAAAATCCACAATTGACACTATGGTTCCAATAGGAAATGTGTCCCTGCATTTTTTGTACTGCTCATCTTGCCATCGCGCTACATGCACATCTTGAACATACTGCTCAGTTTTCTCGTAGAATTCCATCAACAAGTCACATACCGGTACCTGTTACCATGGAAACAAGGGAAATATTACAATGTGGCATTTGGAAAAATGTATATGCCATAAATTGAACGTGTAATATGAAAAATATGCAATATTCATTTGTACCTGTGACTTTACCAATGCAATCTTTTTACATTCTCTGACACTGTCTAATTGATAGGTCACGTACTTGAAGCTCTGCATCTCCACACCCATCATGCCAAATTCTGTGTCCTTGCTTTCATGAATGCAACGGTTCAAAAGAGAAAGCCCATTGCACATAGAACATATCCCATATAGACACGGATTTTTATAATACTTTTGTCCTTCGGGCCTTGGACACATGATGTTGTGGATAAAGTCTCTTGATGCATTCGGTGGTAGTATGGATTCATTGTAGCCCTGCACAATGTTAGTATGCAAATCACAAAATATATGTTTATATGTGTCATAATAATATTCATATTCTACATGGTATCTACAACAACAAGTGTTCTGATCAATGCATATATGAATGTACCACGGTTTTCATTTCTCAAAGGACCTTTGGCCAAGGTTCAATTGTGTGTGCTCGTTCCTGAATCTCTCATAGAGTTCAGTCTGTGTGGTGTCAAGGAAGTGTTTAACATGGGGCTCACGTTCAGTAGAACCTTTTCTCAATTTTAGCATGTCTCTTTGGTTTGATGAAGGTCTAGTATGATCATGCCAAAACTTTTGTACTAACTCCTTAATAGCATCAATTAGCTTCCTATCTGCACGAGGTAACCTACCAACAAAAGACCAACAATCGTTTCCACCCGGAATGTCAAGATTTTATCTTCTAACAGAGTACTTTTTAATAGTTTTTCTATTTAATTTGAGTATGTGAGAAGTGTGTGATAGCAGGCGACGTTTCCTTGTGGACTTGCTTACAACTGATTCCGCTAAAACACGACGAGCCGCACAAAGATCTTTTGTACGAGACTTCTTCCCAATCGCATTAAATGCAGATTGGATATTTCTAACAATATGACTATTGGCCTCTGAACTTTTAACCATCTTTATTCCCAAAATTCTCCTAACAACAGCTAAAGAACGTGACTTTAACAAACATAGCAATAATTGACATTTACCTGCATCACCTTTGGATTCAAAATATTCTTTGACAATTTTGTTGCATTTCCATTCGATAGTGCGTTTTGACAATTTGCCTTCAAGCGCCGACATAGCACTCTCATCCAAATGAATACATCTAGGAGTTCTTCTTCTTGCACGGGATAGTTGAGGTAGGGAGGGTGGACATGAGACATGAATACCGGAGCTTGTTTGTTGTGGTGCTTCGTTCATATATTGGGCCATAATGGGAGTGTGGTCGACAGGGTTGTGGTCTTCTTGGGGAGATTGAAAATTAAGCAAGGCTTGTATGTCCATCTCTACACATGCTGCATCTCCCAAAATTCTTGTGTCGTGAGGAACTTCAGAATGACTCATTGATGGATTGTTGGTTGGAGATTGTGTTGATGTTGGAATTTGAGTTGGGTCCGTTGGACGCGACCGCTTTACCCGTGGTTCTGAACAAGAGGTTGTCATGTCAACAACTGTGTTAGGATCAGTGGTAGGATCTGGGGCAATGATAGGACCATGTCTCAATCTTTCCATTCCCAACCTGGCCTTTTCTCTTAAGTCATTGACCTTTTCAATGGGCAGATTCCTTCTATTTTTTTTTTTTGCGTTTCGTGAGTTTCCCATCTCCAAAAGTCTCTTTAACACAACTATCAGGCCTACCCCTACAAAAGAAACAACAAATAAGATATTAGTGCCATTATACAATGAACTTGACACATTCCAACATAGCTTACCACTTTACAAATTAACATATACAACTATAGACTATGTTGGTTTATTTGTGTTTGAATAAACATCATTATCCCTTACAATTCCAATAAATATAGATGATGTTTGGTCAAGTGTAGAGAGGAGAAACTAGTGTCTTTCCTGGCCATGAATTTATAAAAATTATGGTAGTAACACCCTACAATAGAGATGGCTATAGATGCCTTGGGAATGGTTTGATAGTTTTTCTACATCAAATAAGGTAACCTTAATTAATTGCATTTTTTGCTTTCTCCCTTAATGTTATCAATTCTAGGACTTTGCACCTAGTTTGATTGCTTTGTCTTCCTAGTGCAATGGTATATCCTTCCATTTGAGGCAATGTCCTTTACCATCGTAAATTACTAGGTTATATAACACATTAAGGAGTTGAAGAAACAACAACAAACTATTTCCTTAGATCTATAAACCTTGAGATGATAGAATGTGGTTTTGAGTTTAAAATACCCATGGTTGAATTCAACAATGCATCACAATAGAATGAATGTATACCTTGTTTTGTGCAAAACCTTTAGGAGGATGCAAAGGTTTCTAACAAATATCATGGTCTTGGGAAGGGTGATTAGGAGAAATATAATTTGACCTTTCAATGTGCAATATCTAGGGTGGGGAGGTGTTGGAGAGTGGGGAATAGGGACTATACCAACAATCATCATGTTGAATAGAGCATGAAGTGGGGAAGTCTTGGTTTTGGAAAACAAATCATTGTTAGAGGTGAGGGGATATTGTAAGGATGGTAAATATGGATGAAAATTATCATATTTGGATTCATAGAGAAAGGAAAGGTGCATATACTTACAGATATCCTCATTCCATACAATGGTATTGAATAAGAGATGAGAAAGTTGAGGTTTTGTGGATGAGTTGAAGTGATATTTTTAGTTATGTTTAGTGAGTGTGTGGTTTTTTTTGCTAGCATAATATGAGGTGAAAAGAACAAAATTAACTTGGGAACTAATTACACAATGAGGAGGTTGCATACTTCATCTTGTCTAGTGTTCATATGAGTTTTTTAGATGTGAACTTGCGAAATATTCTTGTCAAATTCATTATTGTCTATGCATGGATATTGTTGTGGGATTATGACAAAAACAAAAAGGCATGGGCTCATATCAAATCTTGTGAATGAAAAGACTCATTTACAATTCACCATACCTCTATGGAAATGATCTCCACTTGCAATGGAAACTGGTAGCTTGAATGAATCCACTAGATTCCAAGAACACTGAAGATGTTTGATAGATTCCAAGGGTGATTTTGTGTCCAATAGATCAAAGAGTGTCCAAAATATCAATGAGTGTGAGCCAATGAGCAACTTGTGAGAGCTTGAAAGCTGCGGAAGAAGTGAAACCTGTGATTTTGGTAGAATTCCTGGGAAACAAAGAGCTCTATTTTTTTTTAACTAGTAACAGGGCTGTGCACGCATGTTAAAACACGCGCATGCGTGTTTTTTGCGCGTACACGTGAGGAGCGCGCACGCGCCCTTGTACAACATATAAACCATTTATTCCCCAACGTTTACACCATTTAATGCCAAACCTTCCCCCCACTTCAAAAATATTTGCATAAATTGGACTCGGTGATAAAGTTTGAAGGGTGGGTCTTAATTTTTATTGGAAAGGCTTACTCTTTGACACATTTGATAATTTATGGTTATCTATGCTCCTGGACCCAATTGACATTGTAAGGTGAGGATGTGCATGCATAATAATCCTTATTTATTACTATGCGATGAGGATTTAAAAGGAAGAGGAGGTAAAGACATGTTATTTTTATACGTATTTTGATGGCGAGTGTCGAAGAGAAACGTGGTGATAAACCACAATTCTTGAGCCAAAAATTGTGTTTTTAAATTTTATTAATAAGCATTGTGGTACTTTGGTCCAAATGTTTTTTCTAACTCATTGTTTCTCCATATTGTCTGCCTACTGCCACCTCTCTATATCAATGCATAAAATCAACCTCTGCTTGGTTTGTGGTTATAGTTGCATGCCATTGAGTGTTGTTTAGAGTTTCCGTGAGTTTGTGACATTCATGGAATAAATGAAGTCTTGTAGAGGAGGATTCATCAAAGAGGCAAATTGAAATTCATTTTGACAAAACACATCTTTTGTAAAGATCGAATGCCATGAATGCATCCTCAGCCTACCATGCAAGACCGTGGATATGTTGAAAAGCATTGAACATCATCAAAGAATGAAAACCAGTTCCTCGAGATCTTATTGAAACATATTGAGCTCAATTGAATTCCACCTGGGCATTAATTGAAAATTCTAGACCTCATGCATCATCAATAACACATAGAATCCATGACACCATCCCTCTACAAGGAGCCTCCTCCTCCTCCTCCTCCTCCTCCTCATCATCATCATAATCATCTTCGTCATCATCAGCATCATCATCCTCATCCTCATCATCGTCATCATCCTAGTCATCATCATCATCGTTATCACCCACTTCCTCATCATCATCCTCATCCTCCTCCTCCTCCTCAACATCATCTTGGTCATCATCTTCATCATCATCTTCATCATCAACATCGTCATCATCAACATCATCATCATCCATCATCTTCTTCATCATCTTCATCATCATCATCAGCTTCGTCATCATCATCATTATCAATGATGATGATGATGAAGATGATGGATGATGATGCAGATGAGTACGAAGATGAAGATGATGATGTTGATGATGACAAATATGATCACCATCATTATCCTCATCATCCTCCTCCTCCTCATCATCATCATAATCATCTTCATCATCATCATCCTCATCATCATCATAATCATCTTCATCATCATCATCCTCATCATCATCATCCTCATCATCGTCATCATCCACGTCATCATCATCGTTTCCATAGTCATCATCATCGTTATCCCCCACTTCCTCGTCATCATCCCCATCCTCATCATCATCTTGGCCATCATATTCATCATCATCATCATCATCAACATCATCATCATCATCTTCATCATCATCCATCATCTTCGTCATCATCATCATTATCAATGATGACATCATCATCATCATCTTCGCCATCATCATCATTAATGATGGATGATGATGCAGATGAGTACGAAGATGAAGATGATGATGTTGATGATGACAAATATGATCACCATCATCATCCTCATCATCCTCCTCCTCATCATCATCATCATAATCATCTTCGTCATCATCATCCTCATCATCATCATCCTTGTCATCGTCATCATCCACGTCATCATCATCGTTTCCATAGTCATCATCATCATTATCCCCCACTTCCTCGTCATCATCCCCATCCTCATCATCATCACCATCATCATCTTGGCCATCATCTTCATCATCATCATCATCATCAACGTCATCATCATCATCTTCATCATCATCCATCATCTTCGTCATCATGATCATCATCATCTTCGTCATCATCATCATTATCAATGATGACATCATCATCATCATTATCAATGATGACATCATCATCATCATTATCAATGATGATGATGATGAAGATGATGGATGATGATGCAGATGAGTACGAAGATGAAGATGATGATTTTGATGATGACGAATATGATCACCATCATCATCCCCATCATCCTCCTCCTCCTCATCATCATCATAATCATCTTCGTCATCATCATCCTCGTCATCGTCATCATCATCGTTTCCATAGTCATCATCATCGTTATCCCCCAGTTCCTTGTCATCATCCCCATCCTCATCATCATCACCATCATCATCTTGGCCATCATCTTCATCATCATCATCATCATCAACGTCATCATCATCATCTTCATCATCTTCGTCATCATCATCATTATAAATGATGACAGCATCATCATCATCTTCGTCATCATCATCATTATCAATGATGATGATGATGAAGATGATGGATGATGATGTAGATGAGTACGAAGATGAATATGATGATGTTGATGATGATGAATATGATCACCATCATCATCCTCATCCTCCTCCTCCTCCTCCTCATCATCATAATCATCTTCGTCATCATCAACCTCTTTGAGGGGGATTGGATACCTGTGTAGAGTTTTTGTTCTCGATGCGTTTCAGACTCCATAGTTGAGTTCATCTTTAGGAGAGAAGGTTTCTCTCCTAAAGATGGACTCAACTATGGAGTCCAAAAGGCGTCGAGAACAAAAACTCTACACAGGTATCCAATCCCCCTCAAAGATAACTGCAACCTGTGAAAGCCTAAATAAAACCATCATCAACCTCATCATCATCATCCTCGTCATCATCATCATCCATGTCATCATCATCATTTCCATAGTCATCATCATCGTTATCCCCCACTTCCTCATCATCATCCCCATCCTCATCATCATCTTGGCCATCATCTTCATCATCATCATCATCATCATCAACGTCATCATCATCATCTTCATCATCATCCATCATCTTCATCATCATCATCATTATCATCTTCGTCATCATCATCATTATCAATGATGACATCATCATCATCATCTTCGTCATCATCATCATTATCAATGATGATGATGATGAAGATGATGGATGGTGATGCAGATGAGTACGAAGATCAAGATGATGATGTTGATGATGACGAATATGATGATGATCATCATCATCACCCACTTTCTCATCATCATCATCATCCTCATCCTCATCCCCATCATCATCATCATCATCTTCATCGTCAACATCATCATCATTGTCATCATCATCATCATCATCATCATCATCATCATCTCCATCATCATCGTCGTCGTCATCACCCTGTTCCTCATAATCATCAACATCATCATCATTGTCATCATCATCATCATCATCATCATCATCTTCTTCATCATCATCATCATCTTCTTCATCATCATCATCGTCAACATCATCATCTTCAATCGTCATCATCATTGTCAACGTCATCATCATCATTGATAATGATGATGATGACGAAGATGAGGATGATGATGATGATGAAGATGAGTACGAAGATGAATATGATGATCCATGTCATCGTCATCATCCATGTCATCGTCATCATCTTCATCGTCATCGTCATAATCATCTTTGTCATCATCAGCATCATCATCCTCATTCCCGTCATCAACATCATCGTCATCATCCCCATCATCCTCATCAACATCATCGTCATCTTCCCCATAATCCTCATCATCATCATCCCCATCATCATCATCAACATCATCGTCATCATCCCCATCCTCCTCCTCATCATCATCATATAAATTTAATTTAATTCAATTTAAAACATTATTAATTATTAAAAATATATATATTTTATAAAATTATTTAATCAATATGGAAAATTTCAAACTTTAGTAAAAACAACGTGCACGCGCCATTTTGCACGTGCGTGCATTTGGACGCGTACGTGTTCTTGGACTCGTGCGCGCCATTTTGTGCGTACGCGCTTTTTAAATACACGCGCACGTGCAAGTTTAGTTTTTAAATTTTGGCGGGTAATTTGTTTCCCACCAACGTGGTGGATGACTTAGCTGCTACGGTTTTAGGTTCGGGTTGCCAAAATACATATAATAATATAAAAAAATACATCTTATTCTATAACTTCTTCTGTTTCGAGCATGATTCTGCATATGCTACACTTGTCCACTGCAAATTAAATTGCACACACTTGTAGAACTATGTTTGCAGATTCCGAATATGTAATTTTTTATTAAAACTATTATTTGTTCCTATTTTTTAGTTAATTTCAATTGCACTAACGTCAATCTTACACAAAGAGTAGGTTATTTCTTCCGTCTATAACTTTTTATTGGCTCACCTATTTTGAAAACGGAAAAGAACCCACACAAGTACACACAAAAACATACATCCTAAAAAAAAAAATTTGTTGATTGATTAGGTTAAGACCATGATATTGAGGGCTAATGCTAGGCCTCATAATTTTAGGGATGGGATGACTTCCTTAATTAAAAAAAAAAACAATTAACATAAATAAATATGGAAAAATAGCGCCGCACTAGAATGACCTGTTATCTACGACTGTATATAATTTTTTTAACAAAAATCCACCATTTGAATACCGAACCAGAGGGCTAACGCAAACATATTCATTATATTTTCTTAAAAAAATAACATACCAACCTTAGGAGAACCCCATTTTTTGGGAGTTATACTTAATTTCCATAAATAATATTTATATATTCCGGAAGGTAATCCGATTTTCTACGTTTGATCTTCTTGCACCATATTCCAAAAAGTTGTGTAGGTAGCTCTAATATTGCTTTTTGACGTTCAAATTTTTGTTTTTCCAGAAGTCCATTGTGACTAACGCGTCATCAATGGCCAACATTATCTTGCACCAGCCCTACCAATTAGTAGACATGTTCATACATCCATTAAAAGAAACATGAAATGGGAGAATAGGCCAAATTTATGAGATGGAAAGGTATAAAGAAACATGTACATCAGTATACCGGAATTTTTAGCATCATATCCTCCAATCTCTCCTTCAGAACCCCTTTTAGAATCATAAGACCACAAGGACCACCTCTCCAAGTTCTTCCTCCTCCCACTCTACAATTGAGTAGAGTAAGGATACTCTGTTCTCTCATTTTTTAACCCAAGGATGGACCTCATTATATAGGATTTGGAGGCTTAACTACTATGGATACAAGGATGGATTGAGGGAGGATGATGGATCAAGAAGGATTAGCCTCCTTGAAATGGAAAGGGAGGGAGGATTCGAAGCATGGAACCTCCTATCCAAAATCATGATCCTAGATCCATGCCAAAGTAGTTAGACCAAAATTATCGCTCCCCCAATGAAGGCCAAGGAGATAAAAAAAGATGAAATTTCGCTCCCCTATAACTGAAGTTTTATTTTTATCACTCCCTGGACAAAGGGAGGGGAGTGATAATTCCTATCCAAATCTTAAAATAAGGTTGGTTGAAGTGAATTTCGACCCCCAAATGGTAGGAATATTCCCCAAACATGACCAGGGAATGGATAAACCACATGATGAAGGGTCCTAACACACCTAGGGAGCATAACAACCATGCCTTTCATGGTGATGAAGCATGAAAACCAAAGATGACACTGAAGGTGACAGTTGTGTAACACTTTTAGGCTGTGTGATTTTGTCGTCCAGTACCTTTTCACATAATATTTTAGGGCAATGTTATGTTATGCATTGTAATCTCATTACACAACATTCCATTAAGTTTCTCGAAATTGCATTATATAACCCTTGAATGAAATTGCTTGAGAAATATTACACTAGAAATCTAATCAATCAAAAAATTCATTGTAAAAGAAGGTAGCATAGTGTTTGGAATTCTTTGAGAATCAATTGAGTGTTGGAATATTAACTCATACTTCTCTTATGAGAATAATGTGATTTATTATTGTAATTTGTCATTGTTAGAAAGTTGTTGAGACATAGTTGGAGATTGAAAAATTCTCTCCAACCAGTTTCCTATTGTTAGTATATAGTTGAGATATTCATAATTGGTTATTATGGGTATGTATAAGTATGTAAGATTGTTTGATAGTAATAGAACACTCAGAACAAATTTGGTGTATGAAGAAACATGGTTACTCTCCCATTTTCTATTATGGTATAATAGTGGTACTAGGCATGACTCCCTCATGAGAGAACTATTGAATAAAGGAGGAGGCCATATGTAAAGGAGGAGGTGTTGTTCAAAGGTCCAATATGGAAGCAAATTCAAATTTGTGTGCTTGGTAACATTGAATAAAGTTGGCTAGATTAATTTTGTCGGTAGAGGATGAGAGATCGTGTGTTGATGTGTAGTTTCTTTGTGTTCCTATGAAGGAGAAGTTAATGCCTAGAGTGTTCATGATCCATGTCATAGGACCGTGCAGGTTTTTTCATTTCCTCGCACTCATGACAATTGGTCAGATCCAATATGGAGAAATGGAGAAATGTTGTATCTAACCAAATCTCGAATTACACCTTTTGCATGTAGTTTCTTGAGCAACCCATTACTACTCCTTGTGGCCACAATTTTGTTTGAAGTGCTTCCAAAAGTGGATAGGACAAAGGAAGGGAAATTGTGCAAGATGTTGATCTACCTTTGGAAGTATGAAGAGTTAGGTGAAATATCCAATTTCATGCTAATGAACGAATTGGTGGTTATGATTGTATCTAGGTCTGTCAAATATTTCTTGTCAAAGAGCAAAGGAATGGTCATGTTTATGGGCATGTTGTGAGAATGAGCCATCATTTTAAAGGAGCATCCCATTTTCATTTTAAAAGAGGAGAGTAAGGCATGAGACATAAATCATACTTTACGGAGAAATTTTTTGAGACACTAAGGTTGAGTGTATGGAATGAACAGATCTATAAAAATTCATCCATTTGTTTTTGGTATGTAAGTCATAGGTAAAATAATAAGAGTATAGAGAGAAAAATGGAAGGGAAAATTTGGCATTGAAAAAGAAAAGAAGAAATTGGAAGATGTTGATCTTTCTTAGCCGGGAAATCTCACCGACCCTCTAGAAGAAAAAAAGTTGATGGCCTCTACAGTATAGTGAAAATCTCGTCTGTAGATGCATGCAAGTGGAATATTATTTATTTAAATGAGAAAGGAGAAAAGGTACCAAATTTTACAATCGACATTTTGGTGGTTCTAATGACAATAATTTTCAATATCTGTTTTTCGTGGTAAGAAGAAACAACTTGTTCAGGTGGAAGTGTCAAAAATTCAACATGGGAAGGATCATGGAAGGATCCTTCTTCTTCTAAGAATAATAAAGAAGGCTATTTTTTTTTTGGCTCAGTAGGAATGGAAATATTTATGGAATTCCATCATGCAAGGATTGACAACTAAGAGGGGTAGCTATAGAAGCCTCTGATGGTGGTTGAACTAACATTGGTTGAGCTCCTAGTTGTGTGTCTCTGTGAGTATGCATAGGTACATCACTAACCACATAAGTGGATCCTAGAGGATGGTGGATTAGATGACTATGTCAGGAATAGTTAGTATGAAGGAGGTAGTATGGCAAGAATTGCTAAGAGAGGAATTAGAAGGTTGTTGGTGTCTATAAACTGTGCAAGCATGAATGAGTTCGGGTTTTTCATATGGTTGAGATTCAAGCCTAGATTCTGAAATTGAAATTGATGGGGAGAATAATAAAAGTTGTGATCCGGATTTATGCAGGAACCAAATAAGATAGCATATATATATTCACATACACAGATATATTGCAAAGAACACAGTGATACAGTAAACACATATTCTATTATATAGCGGAAATAGAACAGATTGTAAATACAACAGCTAGAATGGTGGTAGCTACCTCTGGGAAGAGATGAGGCCGCTATGCTCATTCATGCCAAGATGAATACAAAGAGAGGCCGAAAGGGCCTATTTATCATAAGCATGAGGGAAAGAATCCCAAACATCCAAAAACCTAACCCTAGGAGATGAAGCACCAAAAGTCATGTGGGCCTCATTTGGGTAAGTTAGTAGATCAACTTCCCGAGGTCGTAACCTTTGCATACGATATCCATTTGGGGCGCACAATAGCTCATTGGAAAGAGCTATTCAAGGATTACAAAAAGGGTCAAAAAATCTCGATTCCAGCACGCAAAATGGGTAGGTGCGTAGTACTCATATTTTCCCGACCATTCGATGCCGAAAAAACGTTGTTTAGGACCTCAAAACGGCTCCGGAAGTTTAGGACCCGAAAAACTGCTAAAAATAGTAATTTGCCAAAATTGCCAGAAGACTGTTTTGAGCTAGTAGGAAGAGGTGGGCCGCCACCAATATCCACTTGGATCAATCCTCCCTCCTTAGGAATCAATGGTCTCCATTGCGTCAAATCCCTTATCATATGTCGAACTGTGTGTTGAGTTGAGCTCCTGGTGCAGCGTTTGCTGAAGCGAAAAGGTTTCCTTTCTTTGAAATCTTCAAAGGGTTGTAATTGCTGTTGCTGGATGCGCTGGAGTTGTTCAATAGTTTTGGTTGTTGTGGTATCCTTGGTCTGCACTAGTGTGGATGGTTTTTTTTGGAGGAGCACCTTGAATGCGTGGCCTTGCACTGCAAAGGTACTCGAATAGGCGATGTTGCACTAAACTTCTATTTTTCTTATTTCTACTGAGTAGAGGGATAATGGGCATAGGTTGTGGATGTCTCTGTGATCTGATGTTCTCCTTTAGTGGAAATTGTGAATAGGGAAAATTTCCCAGTGTGGGAGATTATCTTCCTGCCCTGCTTGGTTGGGGTAGGCGAAACTGTCTTGGGTATCCGATAGAGTTGTCCTCCCAAGGTGACAATGAAACTGCGAGGTCATGATTCATATACAAAATGACGCTTCCACATATATGGTTGTCCTAAAAGAACATCACATACTTCAATTCGGGCCACATCACACAATACCTCATCTTTGAAGGGCTTGATGCCATATGGTAGGCGACATTGGTGACTGACGTGGATCCCTCGTCCTTGGCTTATCCATCCAATGGTGTATGGTTGTGGGTGTGGTGTTATTGGTAGCTCCAATTTCTTGATGACTTATGCTGAGATCAGGTTCTTTTGGCTGCCGCTGTCCACGATAAAGTGTAGGGGAATTCCCTTCACCCATATATGGGAGTGGAAAAGGTGCTCCTCTGCCTCTAACTCTTCAGGTTCCTCTGGTTGAATCTGCGTGGTGGCAACAACGGCACTGGGTTCTGCATCAATGATCTGCTTCCCTTTTTGCGCAGCTGTGAAATTAGGTTCTGATTCAGAATCAGAACTGGGATCTGATTCTCAAGCTTTGATATCAGCCAACAATGACTGTTTTGAGAGACATTCATCAATGTTGTGCCAGGGGATTTTGTGGAACTCGCACCACTTCTCGATGTCCTTCTTTGTATTTTCGTTACCCTTCTTCGCTTGTGGTTGGGACTGGTTGGCCTTTCCCTACCCCATGTTCTGCGAGCCAGAGTTTCCCTTGCCCTGCTTTTGCGCAGGTCCGAAGTCACGCTTGTTCTTTCTTTTGTATACTGGTCATCATAGTTTCCAATAGGGTAATATTGTTCCTTGACGACATCTATAAAAGAGGCCCAAGTGGGATTGGAATATTCAAAGAATCCATACTCGTCTGATGAGTTTTGCTCAGAATAAGTTTCCCACCAATTTTTGACATGGGGGACGGCCTTGAGGAGCGCAAAGACGATCATTTTCCTATCAAAAAAAGTGTGGACAGAGAAATACCCTTCTAGTAGATTCAACCATTTATCTATGACATCGGCATCGATTTGGCCTTCAAATAAAGGGATATCAAAGTTAACTTATACCTTGAAGGGAGTCGCATCTCTGAAACGGTTGCTTGTCGAAGGTGTATCTGTTGCTGTCGGCATGCGTTGAAGGATCTGGGTGAAATTATCCATCATCTCGTTCCTCTTTCATGTGAGGGCTTCCTCGAGCAACAACTTGATAGGATCTCCTGCTCCGTCGTGTCTCTTTTCGTCTACCATGGGAGGCCATTTGGGGCGGCGAGAGTGATCTTCCCCAAGTGAAACTAGTTCGAGACCCAACTCTCTGTATCCTGACCTCGTCGGGGACATGCACCGAGAAACTATCAAAGAGCAGATTGCTCTGATACCACTGATCCAGATTTATGTAGGAACGAAATAAGATAGCATATATATATTCACATACACAAATATATTGCAAAGAACATAGTGATGGGTGATTCCACAAAGGTGGTTCACCATTTTTAGTGGATGGAAGCTAAAAAAATTATTTTTCGAACCCTCGATCGAGGTATTTTCAAGCCCTCGATAGAGGTTTAAAAAGCTCGATCGAGAGTTTTAAAAGCTCAATCGAGGGTTTTAAAATACCTCGATCGAGGGTTTTAAAACCCTTGATCGAGCTTTTGAAAATACCTCGATCGAGGGTTTTAAAACCCTCGATTGAGATTTTGAAAAGCTCGCAAAAGCTCAATCGAGATTTTGAAAAACATAAAAAGGTTCATTTTAGGCCCTCGATCGAGGGTTTAAAATACCTCGATCGAGGTATTATTAAACCCTCGATCGAGGTGTTGTTAAACCCTCGATCGAGGTATTTAGCTCGATCGAGGGCTTAAAAAACAGGCCAAGATCCCTTTTCACTACAGAATGAAAGGTTTTTCTGCCTTCCATAGAGTTAAACCATGTCATTAAATGCTCATTAATGAGTGGACTTGATACCATTGGATTCATCAACGAATCCTCTATCCAGATATATAAAATTTATGAATTTTTATCTTCATATGTCTGTTGTTTTTAAATTTCTACTCAAACTTGCCCTAAAAAACCATGCCGACAATTTTGATTGAGCTCAAAGATAAATCCACAACATTCAAAATACACATCCAAAAAATTTGAAAAAATACACAAGCCCCAGATAAACGCGTCCTCTTTAAAACGGTATTTTTAGTTTTGCAAATTATGTAAAAAATCAAAAGATTTTGTGCACGCACACACATGTGTGCAAAATGCGACTTAAATATTCATTGGTAAGTTTCGAAAAATAATAATAAATATAATTTTTTGAGAAAAATTAAAAGAAAAATATGTAAGCCCCAATGCACTCTGCCTAGATCATGTTCACATATTTTATTTTTTTAAATTATTACTTTAACATTAATTTATTGTGCACGCACACAAACTACTTGTTAATTACTCTTCAAATTTTTAAGTACACACGTTTCATTAAATGAAAATTTGACACGATATATGGCATTGGTATATTTCGAAAAAAATATCATTGGAAAGCCAACATAATTATCTACATTTCATTTTTCAACCGCATGTCAAAATTCATGTGGCAAGTATGAGTTTCGAGGGCTTCAATTTAATACATGGGTAAAATTTCTCTTTTTCACCGTCATATTTGGCCAAAAAGAGTTACCCATCTTCATGGAATCACCCTGATACAGTAAACACATATTCTATTACATAGTGGAAATAGAATAGACTGTAAATACAACAACTAGAATTTTGGTAGCTATCTCTGGGAAGAGATGAGGTCGCTATGCTCATTTGTGCCAAGATGAATAGAAAGAGAGGCCGAAAGGGCCTATTTATAATAAGCATGAGGGAAAGAATCCCAAACATCCAAAAACCTAACCCTAGGAGATGAAGCGCTAAAATTCATGTGGGCTTCGTTTGGGTAAGTTAGTACATCAACTTCCTGGGGTCGTAACCTTTGCATACGATATCCATTTGGGGCGCACAATAGCTCGTTGGAAAGATCTATTCAAGGATTACAAAAAGGGTCGGCAAATCTCGAGTCTGGCATGTGAATCGGGTAGGCGCGCAGCACTCATATTTTCTCGACCATTCGATGCCGAAAAAAACGTTGTTTAGGGCCTCAAAACGGCTCCGAAAGTTTAGGACCCAAAAAACTGCTAAAAATAGTAATTTGCCAAAATTGCCAGAAGACTGTTTTGAGCCAGTAGGAAGAGTTGGGCCGCCACCGATATCCACCTGGATCAAGTTGTAGCAGCAAAATCAGAGGGGCTTCTTTGGATGATTGTTAGGAACCCATGTCTTTACTTTGTTAGTATATTGTTGTTGGACGCATATGCTTTGTAAGTCATTCTATAGTATTTGTTGATCCATAGTTTGTGTTATTGTGTTTGGTGCATATGCTTTGTAAGTCGCCCGTAGTATTGGTGATCCATAGTTTGTATTGGCCCATGGTTTTGATCCATAGTATTGGCGCCTCGACTTAGTACATAAGTGTGTGTTGAGGCCTATGAAGGCACCGTGAAGTTATTTTGTATTGAGCTTGCTCAAAGGAGGTTGCCCCCTTGAAGTGGCCTGCGATCAATATTTAAAAATATTCTGTGATCTGATATATCGTGTATTCATCAATTAATTGTTGCAAGTTCTTCTCATCTGGTATCAGAGCACTTTCTTGGGCTCGTTGGGTGAAATTTCTGCTAAAAAAACATTTCGCATCTGTTGCAGGTTCGGATCTGGGAATAATCCCTATCCGCTTAACTGTGGGAAGTACTTGGGCATAAGCCTTAAAACTCATTGTGAGGAGTACCACAGGAACCCCGAAGTAGCTGGCCCATTGAGAGGACCTACCAGCGAAAAGGGCAACGACCCCTACTTGATTGACTAGTTCCCACCCGTGAGGTAAACCAAGAGTTGTCGTTTGTGGCAAAGCGGTTATCAGTTTTACCTGAGCCGTGGAGTGAGGGGTACTGCCCCAATACGCAAGCTATTAGACAACATTGGTGGCCGAGTGAATCCCCTAAACCGTTAGGAAGCCAAGCATACCTAGGGTCCATATCTATTTTCAGCTGCAAAATCATAAATTTTCTCTGTCCAGAACTGTTGCTGATCACTTCTGCGTTGTTGCAGATCCCTCTGTTTCCGATCACTCCTACATCGTTACAGATCTATCTATTTCCGATCACTTCCGCGTTGTTGCAGATCTATTTGTTTCCGATCACTTCCGCGCCGTTGCAGATCTATCTGTTTCCGATCACTTTCATGCCATTGCAGATCTATCTATCTCCGATCAGTTCTGCGCCATTGCAGATCCATTCCTGAAAAAAATTCTATTTTTTGGCCATATCTCCCTTGTTTTCACTCTGTTTCCCTTGAAACTTCCATGACACCCCTGTAATCCCATTCTACATATTTCATTCCTGAGGACCCTATCCCAAATTCCACTTCCCAAAGCCCTAAATCCCACATTTGTTTATTTTTAGGGTTTGCCATAACTTCTTCGGATTTAACCCAATCGCCTTCAAATTTTACCACAAAGTTCATTTCCTAATTCTACTTCTTTGTCCCTCTCTACCAAATTTTCTCATTCTTTCACCCTGCTTCTGAAATCCTCCTTTTTTGCTTCCCTGTCCATTCGACAGTATCAAAAACCTAGTCAAACCCAAATTACCCTTCAGATTTTTTCCCAAATCTAGATTTTCCTTTACTGAAACAGTTTTTGTTTTTGTTTTTCTACCCACTCACCAAAAAAAAAAGTCCTGGTTATGGTTGTCACCCGCACAGGAGCAAAAACCATGGAAGAAGCACTTACAGCCATCCAAGCCAAACTGCAGGATCTGGATGAAACATTTCTCGGCCTCCATCTTGAGCATTCAGCCATGAACAACAAACGATAGTCTGAGTCTTCATCAGACAATGGGTTCTCTTCTTCCAGCAATTTTTGTGGTCCGAAGCTTGATTTTCCTCGCTTCAATGGTATTGATCCGACTGGATGGATCTATCGTGCAGAAAAGTATTTCAGTATACATAATACTTTTTATGTCAACAAACTTCCACTTGCATCCTTTCATTTGGAACAGGAAGCTCTTCAATGGTACCGTTGGTACATCAAGGCTCATGAAGAGCCAAAATGGATAGTTTTTTCCAGCTCCTTTTGCAACGATTTGGTCCTAGTACTTTTGATGACTTAACAGGAGCCCTCACTAAACTTCGCCAAATTGGCACTGTGAGAGAGTACCAAACAGAATTTGAGAAACTAGCCAACCACACTGAAGGATTGCCTGATGACTTCTACTGGAGTTGTTTTATCAGTGGTCTAAAAGATGCAATCCGCTTTGAGGTCAAAATGTTATGTCCCAACACAATGATGGAAGCCCTAGGATTAGCTAAGTTGGAAGAAGACAAGATTGCAGCCCAGCAGCGCTCCAAACCCACTTTTGTTCCCTTCCAAAATATGGGTTCTCAACGATCTCCCAACCCACCAGCTCCTCGATCGACTCCTATCAAGCATTTGTCTGAAACCGAGATGCAGGCACGCAAAGAAAAAGGGCTTTGTTATAATTGTGATGATAAATTCACTCGGGGACATAGATGTGTTAAGCAAAAGCTCTATCTCTTGGATATTGATTCCCCTCCTGCCTCTGAAATTGGTGAAGAAGCTCCAGATACAGTGGATGCTCGGGTTGACATTCCGGATCCGCCTATTGACCCTCCGTCTCAGGACGACCAGCCCGAGATATCTCTCCATGCTTTAGCTAAAATCACCACCCCACAAACCATGCGGGTCAGGGGTTACTTCAAGAAGCTTCCTCTTACAATACTCATTGATTCTAGTAGCACTCATAATTTCATTGACCCTCAGATCGCCAAACAGGCTGATTGTTTTCTCCATCCTTGCTCCAACTTTGAAGTCATGGTTGTTAATGGGGGCACCTTACCTTGAAAAGGAAAGTGTCGTAATGTGTGTATCTCTATGGGGGATTATAACCTACGCTCTGACATGTTTTCCTTAACCTTAGGCGGATGTGATGTGGTTTTGGGCGCTCAATGGCTACGCACACTTCGCCCCATCTTATGGGATTTTAATAAAATTTGGATGCAATTTTCCCCCAATGGACAAAAACACACATTGATAGGCTTACAACCAGGGTCTCTCAGCATCATCAGTTCACATCGCATGGAAAAACTCCTTAAGAAGAATTCACATGGCGTCATCGCTCAGATCCATTCCATTCAGATGCAACCATCAGCGGTCTCCACTACTCCTTGGGATCTACAACAAATTTTGGATGGATATACAGGTGTCTTTGCTGAACCAGTGGGATTGCCACCTTCAAGGCTAGAGGACCATCGTATTCAGCTCCTTCCTGGAAGCGTTCCTCCCAACATCAGGCCCTATCGCTACCCATTTCACCAAAAAACAGATATTGAAATGCTCGTTCAGGACTTACTGAAGCAAGGTATTATTCGCCTAAGCACTAGTTCCTTTTCTTCACCAGTTCTTCTTGTCCATAAAAAATATGGGTCATGGCTCCTCTACATTGACTTGCGAGAACTTAATCACATCACTATCAATGATAAGTTTCCAATTCCTGTTGTTGATGAGATTCATGGTGCTCAATTTTTCTCCAAGTTGGATCTTCGTTCTGGGTATCATCAAATTCGGGTTCACGAGGATGATATCCCTAAAACAGCTTTCCGCACACATGATGGCCACTATGAGGTTTTGGTCATGCCCTTTGGCCTCACTGATGCTCCTTCCACATTCCAGGCCTTGATGAATAAAATATTTCGGCCCTACTTGCAGAAATTCATTTTGGTATTCTTTGATGATATCCTCATCTACAGTGAAACATGGGCTGAACATCTCCAGCATCTGGATCTTGTCATGAAACTTTTCTCTGACCATCATCTCAATGCCAAACAATCTAAATGTGTTTTTGGATAGAAGCAAGTTGATTATCGCAGGCACATTATCTCAGCACAAGGGGTTCGCGTGGATCCTGCCAAAATAGCTGCCATGAACAATTGGCCGCATCCTCAGACACTCAAGAGCCTTCGTGGTTTTTTGGGATTGACTGGCTACTACCGCAAGTTTGTCAAGGATTATGGGAAGATTGCAGCTCCATTAACTGCTCTATTGAAAAATGATGCTTTTACATGGACACATGCTACAGAGTGTGCATTTGACAAACTGAAACAAGCTATGTCTACTACACCTGTTCTAGCTATGCCTGATTTTTCCAAGCCCTTCACTATTGAGAGTGATGCTTGCGGAAATGGACTTGGTGTTGTTCTCCTTCAAGATGAACGCCCCATTGCGTTCACAAGAAAAGCCCTTTTAGGTAAGAATTTCACTGCCTCTACATATGAGAAGGAAATGATGGCTATTTTGCATGCAGTACAAAAGTGGCAACCATACCTATTAGGGAATCATTTTTGCATCAAGACTGATCACCAAAGTCTGAAATATTTCCTGGAACAACGTGTATCCTCCCCAGCACAACAGAAATGGGTTAGCAAACTCATGGCTTATGACTATGAGATCACTTACAAGAAGGGTAAGGACAATATTGTGGTGGATGCTCTTTCTCGCACATTTGAGGACCAAGGTTCTCTTTCAGCTATTTCTATGCTTGTTCCAAATTGGTTCCAATCTGTTCAACAGGGCTATGTCAATGACTCTTCATTATCTCAAATCATCCAACGCTTGGACAACAACCCTTCTGCTGTACCACATTACTCTTGGGATGGTGCTTCCCTGAGATACAAGGGTCGTCTGGTGCTTCCCCAGAGCACAAATCTTCAACAGGCTGTCTTCTATGAACATCATGCTTCTCCATCGGCAGGGCATTATGGGTTCCTCAAAACGTATGAGAGGGCACAACGTAAATTATTTTGGTAGGGCATGAAAAGGACAATTCAACATATGGTGGTTGAATGTGATACCTGCCAGCGCAATAAGGGTGAAACAACACTCCTTCCAGGATTGCTCGAACCCTTTCCCATACCTACACGGATTTGGACAGCTATTTCTATGGATTTCATTGAAGGGCTCCCTAAATTTGGAGGGAAGATCGTGATTTTGGTTGTGGTTGATTGCCTCTCCAAATATAGTCATTTTTGTGCTCTCAGCCATCGCTATACAGCCTCCTCAGTCGCTCGAATTTTCCTGGACCAAATATTTCGTCTTCATGGCATCCCTTCTTCCATTGTCTCGGATCGTGATGCGACTTTCACCAGTCATTTTTGGACTAAACCATTTCGCCACACTGGCACCAAACTGAATATGAGTTCAGGGTATCACCCCCAAACAGATGGTCAAACTGAAATTATCAATAAATGCTTGGAAACTTATCTTCGTTGCTTCACCTCTGAACAACAACATCAGTGGGAAAAGTGGCTCCCTCTCATTGAATGGTGGTACAATACCTCTTACCACACTGCCTCTAAAATGACCCCATATGAAGCAATCTATGTCAAGCACCACTAGTTCTTCTTCCATACACCTCCAGCAGTTCACCAGTACAGGCAATTGACGCAGTCCTTCAAAACCACGATCAGATTCTTTGCATTTTGTGGGACAATCTTCACATGGCAAGAAATCGCATGAAGCAACAAGCCAATCAGCACCGTTCTGAGCGCACTTTTCAAGCAGGTGATATGGTTTTTCTTCGTCTCCAGTCGTACAAGCAATCCTCCCTGAAACTCAAAGGGCGTCATAAGCTCGCTCCAAAGTTCTATGGGCCATATCGGATTCTTCAGAAGATTGGGTCCATTGCTTATAAATTGGAACTTCCTCCTTCTTTCCACATTCATCCAATATTTCATGTCTCTTGCCTGAAGAAAGTTCTTGGCACCAACATCAGAGGACAAACTATTTTACCCGAGCTAGATAATGAAGGATCCATCCTTTTGGAGCCGGAGGCCATCCTCAATAAGCGCACTCGTCGGCTTCTCTCTCGCTCTATCACAGAGGTCTTAATTCAATGGCACGACATGCAGCCAAAGAATGCTACATGGGAACCGCTCCTTCAGATTCAACAACAATTTCCACATCTAAAGCTTTGAGGACAAATCTTTTTCTAAGGGGGAGGGGATGTTAGGAACCCATGTCTTTACTTTGTTAGTATATTGTTGTTGGATGCATATGCTTTGTAATTCGTCCCGTAGTATTTGTTGATCCATAGTTTGTGTTATTGTTGTTTGGCGCATATGCTTTGTAAGTCGCATGCAGTATTGTTGATCCATAGTTTGTATTTGCCCATGGTTTTGATCCATAGTATTGCCGACTAGACTTAGTATATAAGTGTGTGTTGAGGTCTATGAAGGCACCGTGAAGTTATTTTGTATTGAGCTTGTTCAAAGAAGGTTGCCCCCTCGAAGTGGCATGCGATCAATAAAAATATTATGTGATCTGATATATCGTGTATTCATCAATTAATTGTTGCAGGTTCTTCTGAATGATGATCTTCTACATGTTTGTAGAAATATGGGATTTGCACAGATGTGTTGTCCATTTTTTCTATGTGTTGCATAATTGGTACAGAGACTGCGGTACATGGATCCATCATTGTGTGTGTCATAGTGAATGTTCCTGGTGTTGGTTGTGGAGCCAGATCTTCCAGTCTCATAGATGATATTGCCTTAGCCGTGCACCCCGAAGGACTGTACACCCATTCTGCATTTTTGCGGGCCCATGGTTTTGGGTATCCCGTGGTATTTTTTCCCATTCTATTTTCCCTATAAAAGAAAGACAATGTAATATGGCTAGGGTGGATGTATTAGGTTTTATGCATTGTAAAGATCTCTAAGATCAGGAGAGAGACTGTGAGACAGTGAAGAGGAAGTGCAGCGACTGTGCTGCAGGTTGTATCCCTTCACCTTGTTGGACGGTAATAATAATAAGGACTGAAAAATTTAGTGTGGATGTAGCCCAAGTTGGGTGAACCATGATATATCTGTGTCTCTCTTGTAATGTGTATGTGTGATTATATTTGCATTTCTGTTTATTGTTATTGCTCTGCGATCCTGTTTTTCTAACACCTGGTTGTGTGACTTGTGGATTTCTTACTTGGTGTGTCTGACTTGGTAATTGGAAGGCTTGGTGTGTCCATGTAGTGATGGATAGCTTGTTTGGTGTGTCTCAGTTTATAACTTGCTTGGTATGTTTGATCCAATCGAAGGATGTCTTTGTGTGTCTGAGATGAGAGCTACTTGGTCCAAGTCACGATAAGTCGAAAGTTGGTAGGTTTGGTCTTTGTGAAGAATAGGCAAGTTCATCTTGACTATGACATTTGGAGGTGCATTATCGTGCTTGGGCGTATAAGTTGAATTGGTCATTCAATATTTCTTGAGCATGAGGGAATTTTATGCATGTCCATATTGCATAGTTTATTTTTTCTTGAAGTGTGAACCTATTCTAATTCCTTGAAGGGAGAGGTTGTTCACCCATACATGGAGTTGTTAACACTTGAAGAAGTGGGTTGTATGTCAGCTAGGAATATCTATCTATGGAAAATATGTTGGTTGTGCCTTGTGGGTGATGTTATGATACTAGAAACCTATTGTTCTATGTGTCAGAACAAGAAAAGACTTTGGGGACAGGTGTCAACGAAGAGTGGGTTCATCGATTACTGTGGTTAACTATTGGAAATCGTTACCAAAAAAAATTTCACATTCGAGGGGATTTCATCAATGAGTTGAAAGAATCATGTATATGAAGGACATACTATTATACCGACGATTACAAAGGTTAGGTACCCTTGTAGTCCGATGGATGGTTGTCCCTTTATATGGATGTTGACAGTTTGGTGATTTCTACTTGATCAACGTGCAGATGTGAATCCTAGGTTGGACCCGATATATACCTTGTTGATGAGGAGTGTCTTCATTATCTAAAGAATCATGCATTTTTGGTGATAGATGTTAAGGAAAACATGACAGATATTGAGACAACTACTCGTTAAGGGGGTGCAATACCTCTAGTTTTGACTTGGAATGTATTTAATAAAAATTATGTAAATGATGTAAAGATGCTAGTATGGATTCCTAGTGTGGAGCTCAAGGGCAAGGCTCGGCTAGTGAATGGATAGGCATATATGATGTATATATTTTTATTTGGACCGTATGGTTGGCTTATCATGCCAATTCGAAATATATGTAAATATTATGCCGAAAATTAATAAAATGGTCCAAGATGGTTGTGTAAAGAGCGATAGAGGGGCTATGATTCCACCAGAGGGGAGGAGAAAAGGGGGGCCTATGGGAAACTAAGTCCTACATTTCCAAATTTCAACGTTAGGCCTCATCCCAATTATTGCATGTGCTTTAAAATAAGGAAATTACCTTCTCTTGACTATTAAGCCCAATCATTGAATGCATATATGAGGTTGGTGGAAAAAGTCACTTCATGTAGTTATTGAGGCATGGGGGTTGTGATAGTTCTTTCATCTTCTAAGAGTCCTTTTTTCTATGGTCAAAGGCTATGCCATTAGTCTTTTCACCATCATATCATATCCCTTGGAATCAACACTCATTCTATCATTCTCTCATGCATTTTTTTTACACATTGCATAAAGCTTCATATTGTTGTTCATGACCATTACCAGACCGTGTTTTAACCCATAATTTCAAATTTAGAGAGAGAGCTGTGAATTTGAATGGAAAATAGATGTTTGTAGGTCAACATAGAGGTTGGGAAATCTAGGAGTATTTACCCATTGAATTATACTACTTTTGGATGCTTGAGAAGCCATGCATTAATGTTGTAGGAGGTTCTCAATAGCATATAGCAGGTTGGACTCTTATTGCACACGCTGTTAAGCATTGTAAGGGTTGGATTTCCTGAGGAAATTGTGGATCAATGAAGGGAAATTCCTTGCTTATGTTGTGTGGGGAAGTTGGAAGGAGTTCCATGGCTGTAATGGCTTAGTGAGATCCCTGTAGAGCTCTGTATGAGTTTTGGCTAAGCATAGTGAGCAGAACAGGTTGTGGGCTGAGAGAGAGAAGCCTATAGGTGTTTCTGTCACCCTGGTGGCCTCATAGCCCAACTTGGGAGTGGCCTCTCAGCAGAAAGAGTATATGTTGGACAAAGTGCCTACGGTTGGGTGGAAAATCGCTCTTATACAGCTAGTTGCTTGGATCTTTTTTGTTTAAACATAAGTATTCTATTTGTATTTGATGTGCAATGGTTTTATTTATATTCCTGTAATAATTATGCTTGTAATTGCATGTGTTGTGTGTGTGGATGTATTTTATTTCTGTTGTGTATTTTTATGATGCATTTGCACAAGTATTTCTCAATAAGATGAATTCATAATATGGATATGGGGTGAAATTTAGAGGCCCCAATTTAGTTAGTGTTCCCTTCCGTGAGTTGGTTTGGGTGAAGGAGACGTTACAGGGGGGGTGTTGGAATATGAATTCCTACATGTCTTATGAGAATATTGTGATTTATTATTGTAATTGGTCATTATTAGGAAGTTGTTGAGACTTACTTGGAGATTGAAAGATTCTCTCCAACTAGTTTCATAATTTTATTGTGTGGTTGAGGTATTCTCTCAATAGTTTGTTATTTGATTATGTATAAGTATGTAACATTGTTTGATAGTAATAGAAAACTCACAACAAATTTTTTATTTTGTGTGAATAAATATGTCTAGTCTCTCATTTTCTATTATAAAAGATATATAAAAGTTTATATTAATAATGAATTGAGTTCAATTTAGAAATTTACAATACTAAAAAAATAAACATGAAAATCAATATTAAATTACATTATTAAAAACAATTACATTAATAATATTAATATAACAATTACATTAATAATATTAATATATCCAAATAATATATATATTTTAGCAACTTATTCACATTCACCGTGTAAACAAATTTCCACATCTATTTGTGAATGCAATTAAACCATTTCATAAAGTACAGAATTGTGTGACTTTTTATGTTAGAACCTACAAAGATTCGTAGTGCGGATACGTTCTGCATAGAAAGAATGAATTTCTAGTAAAAATTTATATTTATTTATGTAACTATACCTAAGGTTTGCGTAGAATAAATTTTACATAAAATAGTTTGATAGTTTTATTTGGCGACTTGATTATAATATGTAGAACTATTAAATTTAAAACAATGGTCGCTAATAATTTTAGATTTTTTTAATAGTTATAAAACAAATAATTGCATTTTGGTCTTTGAAAATATATAAATTTAATGTAACAATAACATAACATATAAAAAATTCTCGGAAAGGTTTATGAAGCCAATAAAATAAATCTATGATTAACAAATGTTTCAAATATATTTATGATAGTTTCTATATTGTTACAAATTATTAGATAATTACATCCAATATGCAAATGAGCAATAATTACATTTTGGTCTTTGAAAATATATAAATTTAATATAACAATATCATAACATATAAAAAATTCTCGAAAAGGTTTATGAAGCCAATAAAATAAATCTATGATTAACAAATGTTCCAAATATATTTATGATAGAATCTATATTGTTACAAATTATTAGATAATTACATCCAATATGCAAATGAGCAATAATTTGATGGAAAATGCTCTTCTATTTGGGATCTTGTTGTAGTTGTTCTCTCCAATTGCATATATTGTCATAGTTGTTCTCTTCTGCTCCAATATTATGTTGAAATAATAGCACAACTTCATTTCAAGTAATTTCTAGAAATGAAGCATTCTTAAAAATAATATTTTTTATTAGCAAAACATACTCACAACGAAATAGTGAAGTTAATTCTTGTCCCAAAAATTCATCTCATTTCAAGTAATTTAAATAGTGAAGTTAATTCTTGTTCCAAAAATCCATCTCATTTCAAGTAATTTCCATAAATAAAGTATTCTTAATAATAATATTTTTTATGAGCAAAGCATACTCACAATGAAATAATGAAGCCAATTCTTGTCCCAAAAAGGGCATCTAAGTATTGGAAATAATTAATTCTTCAGATCCTTGTTCAATCAAATTGTCACTTCAAGACAACTTAGTTAATATTTTGCAGTAGCAAGGCTCGAGGTCAGCCCAATCACTTCAAGTTCAGTTCAGGTGGTGAGGCGGCCTATACTCACATTGAAGAAGTTTTATAGACAGGTTTAATGGCACTGAAGTTAAGTCTTGTTAATCATTTAAGTTTCACCTATTGTGTTTATTGCCACCGCGTGGAGCAATTTCAAAAGTCTGCTATTGGAGGTTTTGTCGAAGTCCAAGATCCAAATATACGATGGGATGACAAGTGGAAACAGTGGAAAAGGTATCAGATAACCCTCATTGAAATATTTCCAATGATCAAATGCATGGAGTTTTGGAAGTCCCGAAATCCAAATGCCAACAATGTATCGAGCGTATTATATCGAAGGTGTCAATAAGAATGTTCGGGAGAAGTCCAAACGGAGCAAGTCCAATAGTGTGTTAGACCTGATGTTTCGGATTTGTGTGACGAGGTCATTGGAAAGAATCCCAAGAGCACAACAGAGGAACTTACCGAAGAGGCAGGAATGATACATCAAAGCTGATGTATTGGAGGTCTGTTGCAAGGAAAAATTTAGGGTGAAATTTAGCCCATGGGATAATTTCTAACCTTTTTTTTCCATAGAAGGATTCACCAATATCAATTTTTTTCTAAATTAATTCGATAAAAATCTATGGGACAAATTTTTTTAACTCTAAAAATTGCCAAAATTGGCCAAAAACTATCCATTTTAGGTAAATTAATTTACCATTTTTGGAGTAAAAAAAATACTCTAATACCACCCAACATTTTATGGTTGAAAAATAAATTAGTAAGATTCGCCAAGGTTTTTACACCTTAATAAATTTATGGATCCTTAAAATTTTCCCTGGTCTATTGAGATGCCATCGGGAGGAGTGCCAATAGGAAAGTGACAATAGTGCATCGGATTGCTGGTCCATTGGAGGTGCTATTTCGGTGAGTGTAGAAAAAACACATATTGGGAATGTCGATAGGAGAAGTCTGACAGTTCATCAGAGCGGGGATTTTAGGGGTCAACCCGAGAGAGCATATGAGGAAGTTCTAATAGTTGTTTGTTCCAATTCTTTTTTGGAGGTTTGATTTTTTACGGTGATTTAGTCGTCGATTTTGTATATTTTTTTTGCCTGATCTAGAAACTCCAGTCATTGAGAAATGATACTACTTGTATATATATGTCTATTTACTTGTCAATGAAAGAGATATAGAAAAGAGAATGAAGACGAATTGATTCTATTATGTCTCTATATATATTTTTCTTTGTGTGTGAATTTGTAAACTCCCCCATCCCCTTCACTTATTGTATGCCAATACCCTAGAAAATAATAATAATTCCCATCCAATTTTCCAAATAAAAACATGTATATGAATTACATCACTTAAACAAAATCAATCTAGAATACTCAAGAGTTTACTCAAATACTAATCCCAAAGCACCTACCACACATTTTTAAACACAAGAAAAGGTAAAAATGTGGTTCAATCTAGAATACTCAAGAGTTTACTCAAATACTAATCCCAAAGCACCTACCACACATTTTTAAACACAAAAAAAGTAAAAATGTGGTTCAATCTAGAATACTCAAGAGTTTACTCAAATACTAATCCCAAAGCACCTACCACACATTTTTAAA
Source organism: Larix kaempferi (assembly GCA_027924585.1). Lineage (NCBI taxonomy): Eukaryota > Viridiplantae > Streptophyta > Pinopsida > Pinales > Pinaceae > Larix > Larix kaempferi. The sequence goes on from BSBM01000012.1 coordinate 16,115,173, forward strand.
CACAAGAAAAGGTAAAAATGTGGTTGTTGTGTATAACCTCAATAAGAGAAACGAGATTTCGAGACAATTCCTTAACAAAAGGTTGTAACACTAATGCTCTCAACTAGTCACTACACTGCCATATGCAAAAATGCAAGGTATAGATATCATAATAAGCATTTAGAATTAGTCATATGACTAAGTTGCCACAAAAATTTTATCTACTAACTCTACACACAATGTTTCAAAGTCATATTATGACTTAAAATCAAAATACCGAAAAACACCAAAGCAAATTCATATAGATTTAGAAAAAATAACTATGAGATTGAGTCATGCGCGCATAGGTTTGCATGTCTAAATGGACAAAAAAAATTGAACAAATAATAGAACATAAAAAACATGGTTTTTATTACCTTCAAAACATGCCCTTCAATTCTTATTGTAACATGAGCGGAAAATATTCATGTTAAGTAAGAGTGAAAAATATATAAAATAGGAGCCCGGAAAATGCCATCCTCCAAAAAAATGCAATGAATTTAATTCCAGTTTTGTGTTTCACTTACTATACAAAGCCAAAAAAATGCAATGAATTTAATTCCAGTTTTGTGTTTCACTTACTCTACAAAGGGATATAGAAGGATGAAACAATTGATTTGGAAAATGCTCTCATAAAATTGTTTACAAGATGGGACAATATGCTTCATTTTGTTGTCCACAATTCTTATAAAATAAAGGTATTTATATTACAACTATTCCAAGTGGCATTTTGAAATACTTGATACTAGCAATTCAGGACCAAAAATATATATATATCCTTAATAAAACATGCTCATCAATAACAAATTTCAACTAGTTCCAAAAATATAAGCAAAAGCAAGATGGTGTTAGCTAAACTAACAATACATGTATTCCAATAAATGCAAAACATATGCATAACTTAGGAATCTACTTTTACCTCATCAACATTTGTCAAGGTTTCTTTTTATATAGGCTAAAAATGCTTTGCATGTTTCTTTGACATAGTGTAGAATTGTAACACTTGTGTTGTCAGTTCATCATTGCATTTCCACATGGACAGATGCAAGATATGCTTATCATACCAAGCAACTAAAATTATTCATAAGATTAAGTAGGCACAAAAACTATATATACTAATCGTACACACAATGTCCTTCCAAGACCCTTGTATCCATACTTGATCTTGATCATTGTATACTCTCACATATAAATTGTATTTCAACAATCTGGTCAAGCTTCAAGATACATGAGATGGATAGAGATACTCAATGTTTCTCTTGATTTTGTTCTCTGGTAGCACTAACAATAAGGCCTCAATTTCTTTATACAGTATGACATTAGATATCTGACACTTATCCAAGTAAAAATAACCACGAGAAGCCTCAATAAAGTGTCCATTAAGAGAGACTAATCTTCCATATTTAAGCCTCATGTTTGCATTATCTTTATTTATTTATGAGTCCATATTACTCACAAGATTTTGATATAACTACTTCACACCTCCAAAAACATTGCAAGGATTTTCAAGGCCATTCATTCCTTGATCATTGATTGTTATGTCCCTTAAAATAAACATAATATAAATCAGATGTCTCTAAACTACAATATTGGTGTAGATATTGCTAGGGCATTTATTGTAATATGTGGACAATTTGACTTCATCCAAGTTGTTTGAATTCCATGTTAAGATCCTAGTGGGCGGCCTTCACTAACATCTCGGGGTTTTGGTGTAACGGTTCGTATCATTTGGTATCAGAGCCTCCACCCAAGTTCAAGTCACAGAGCGGGTGGCAACATCGGCATTGGAGTGTTCGCCCGAGGCTCGTACGGATCAAAGGGGACACCACCATATGGGTGCACATCCATCCAAGAGTCTGTACTGCGAAGCGTGGTGGGATGTTAAGATCCTAGTGGGCAGCCTTCACTAACATCTCAAGGTTGTGGTGTAAGGGTTCGTATCATTCCACCACAATAAATGCCAATCAATAAAACTAAACAAGAATGGATAGATAGGTTTTAGGTCTAGCATAAAATAACCCAAATTATGTCCTTAAGATATTTTGAAAAAGTTGCCTAACAAGCTCTTTAGTGCTACAAAATTAGCCTATTTTCTTCCAATAGCATCACCTAAGATGAGCATGTTGTAGGGGGGGTAAAATATGTTATGAGTTAGTGTTAGACATCGTCAAAAGTAGTTAGTTGGTTTGCATTCATTGGTGAAGTTAGTGGTGAAGACCTATCAATAAGAAGACAAGTCAAAAATTCAATCTATGCATTGCCTATATTTAGAAGCTAATATTGAGAAGAGTGAGGAATGCTCCATATATTTTGCGTGTTATGTTTTTTTCCACTACTTTGAATATTCACATGGTATCAGAGAAGGTGTAAGCCTCTTCATAGACAGGGGAGCATAAAGAGTAGATCCGCCACTCTAGATAAAAATGAAGGTTATGCATCAAGATCTGCTTGTGGGGAGTGAAGATCCTTGACTAAGAAGAGGCCACTACTGGAGATACCAAGCCACCGAGAGAGGCATTTGAAGTCATAGAAATATAGAACCCTCTTTCTCCATTAAGTGAATATCTATGGACGTAAGATCCAATTATGTGTTAGGAGTAAACAACAAAAAAAGGAAAAAAAAAAGGGTATTATGCTCTCTCGAAGCAAGGGAAAATTTTAAGGATCCATAATTTTCTCAAAGTGTAGAAACCTTGGAAAATATTACTAATTCTTAAATTTGCAACCATAAAATGTTTGGCAATTAAAAAAAAAAAATCAAATTTATAAGGACTTTATATAGATTTTAGTCATTTTTGGCAATTTTTAGAGTAAAAAAAAATATCCCATGGAATTTAGGAAAATCATCTTTGAGACAAAGGAAATTTGGGAAATATGTTTTTGGAAAAAAAGGTCAAAAAAAAGCCCATGGGCTAAATTTTTCCCCTAAAATTTTCCATGCTCGAAGCAGTGGGAGCAATAGAGCCCAAGTGGTCACTACCCAACAATGTCATATGGGGCGATAACAAAGAGAAGGTCACTCTCTTGCAGTGTTAAGGGAGCAATAGACTGGACTCAAAGGCCTTATTTCCCTCTCTAGTGGTCTAGGGAACGATAAAAACACAATATCTCCCTATCTCAGTTGTCCAAGAAGCAGTAAATGTCAAAGATATCACACATTCGCTATTTCTCATTCTAGTCATGTGCATTCAGGGAAAGAATGAGTGACATCATTTTATAAGGGTAATTTTTTCAACAAAACTCAAATATTTGATGGAGAAAATGGCTTCGAGCAGCTAGGGATTTTCCCAGATTCCCCCTCTCACTAGGAAAAAGTATGAATTGTGGTCTATTTAGATGGTGACCTTATTGAAGGACCAAGACATTTGGGAAAATGTATCCTATGGGTATAGAGAGTTGATGGAAGAAGTTTTTGAATAGGCCTTGTCAAATTACTAGAGGACTATGCTAAAAAGAAATAGAACCAAGGATACAAATGCATTGGATCTTATCCAAAGTGCCTTGGATGAAACCATCTTCCACAAGATTTCTCTTATGACAACCTCTTAATTTACTTGGGAGATCCCACAGAGCAACTATCAAAGCATCACTAAAGTGAAGATAGTGAATCTGCAAACCCTAAGAAGGGACTTTGAAAGTCTAGAAAATGAAAGGGTCATAATCAATAGTTTAGTTCATGAGCTAAGTAATGGCCACCGTAAACCAATTGAAGATGTACAATGAATATATGACAGAACATAAGGTAGTCGAGAAGATTCTCAGAACCCTAACCAAAAAGTTTGAATTGGTAGTCATTGCAATTTAAGAACCAAAATATCTGAGTCAACTTTTGGTAAATGAATTGATAAGATCCCTTTTATCCTAGCAATCAAGGATCAACATGAAGAAAAATTCATCACTTGAGAATGCATTTCATACCCAGGACTCCAATAGCCAAGGAAGAGGTAGAGTTCGAGGAAATAGAAGCAGACGAAGGAAAGGAAGAGATCTATCTCAAGTAGGAAATAGATCATCCCTAGATCAAGAACAACATCAAGAACAATTTTGGAACCAAAGGGGGAGAGGCAAAAAATTCAAAGACAAGACTCTGATCCAATGATTTTACTATAAGAATTTTGACCACTACAAGAGTGAATGCAGGAAGAAGCAAGAAGATTTGAAAAAGAGCAGAACACATGCAAGCAACACTAATGAAGAGGCATCTGAATCAATGTTCCTTTCATGCCAAATCATTGAAAAAATCAACAACAAGAACAAGGATCTCTAGTTGTTGGATAATGGTTGTAGCAACCACATGACATGTAATAAAGCTTTGTTTTCAAGTTTGGATAGCTTTGTCACATCTGAAATCAAGCTAGGAGATGATTATCAAGTAAAATTTCAAGGCAAAGGTATAGTTTCAATATTAACTAAGAAACATGAAAAGAAGGACATTTGTGATGTTTTCTATCTACCTAGGCTTAAACATAACTTGATGAGTGTAGGCCAAATGAGTAGCATGGTTATGTAGTCACATTCAAAGTTCCCACTTGCACAATCCTAGATAATCCACCTAGTAAGAGACTCATCACAATTACAAATGACCAAAAATAGAATGTTTCCCTTGATGTTAAGAAGTTTGAATCAATCATTGTCATATGCATAGAATGTTTTAAGCACTGATGAAACTTGGTTTTGGCACCTTACGTATGGTCATTTATCTTTTACTAATTTCATCCTTTTGGATACAAAGTCCATGGTCAAATATCTACCCTTGATAAATGAATAGCACAATTCTTTGTAAACTTGTATCTTAGCCAAACACCCAAAATATAGTTTTCCAAATGCATCCTATAGGGGGGAAGGACACTTTGAAGTAGTGCATGCAGACCTTTATTTTCCTATGAAAACCTGGTTGTGGCACCTTAGGTATGATCATTTATCATTTACTAGTTTCATCATTCTATAGACAAATTCTGTCAAAACCCAAAAATATCGAAAAAATTTTAAAACTCTTAACAAAAGCAATTAATGTTATTGAATACATTCCTTGATCTGTTTATGTTAATTAAATGATCATAATCTGTCTGAATGATCTGTTATTGTACTTAAATGTTGTTATGGTTCTCTCTTTTTTCGTTACTGATTGTTTTACTGCTTTGCAACCGCAAGGGGGAGTTTGCCATGTCAGACCTGGGCTTACTTAGCTTATGAGCTAATACAATCGATTTTTCTTTCTCTACAGGTATACAGGTAATTGCGGGTCGTTACCCTTAATCTTTCAAGTATTACATATCAGTTTTCAGTACTAAATCATTCAATAAAAAGTATGACATGCTAAACAGTTTTTTTTTATATCACGTCTCTTATAGGTAAAAAATCTTCCTGCACCATGCCAAGTTCAAATTCTGCAATGTTTTGTTTTGATTTAAACTTTTAATAATTTCACTATAATTGTATTTCTCTTACCTTCAGCAATTGCAAGTTTTTCCTGTCAGTTCATGTCTTCCATTTTTAAATAAAGATTACCTTGTTTGGAACTGTTTTTGTTTCAAGAATAACTCTCAAATAAAATCTATAAGCACCTAAGTAATTAGTCCCCAATTATCATATTTGATTGAACTCGTTGATGGATAGCACAGTATACTTTTCTTATCTATAACACTAGAATCAGGATACTAAGAGATTCCCTATGTATAGCAACTAGAAATATTAAGGTTTTGGGTACCCTCAGTACAATTCTTATGAGTTAAAGAAACTTAAAAAATCCACCAACGAAATTCCAACAATGTAAAAATGACACTTCTTGAAATCATATGTACAAAGCTATAATATCATCAATTAATAGTGGAGTGGAAACTTTCGTGGCATGTTCTATGAACCATATCTAACTGACTTGGCTCCTATATCCTTAGAATTCTATAGTTAAGAAATCAAGCTCTCCATATCCTTTTAACATCCTAAGCCTTGAGTTTTAACGTCGATATAAAGCATAGTAGAGATGGAACGTATGGCAAGGTCTCATTAAACATGAAGCAAGATTTAAAGGTAACACTCCAATGTTTTCAATTGTTAGAAAGATGATCGGAAACTATAGTATTATAACCATTATAGGTATCCATGCAAGGACTTTATTTATCCAAGATATCATTTCTAATTGGCAATAATGATGAGAATCTCGTTGATATCTTAAACTTTATTGACAAAATATATGATTTAATGATTGTAGGGCAACGTTTTAACATTCACATGAGCGAGGTTCAAAGCTTGGTTTTAATATGGAAATGATTGGTGAAATGGAACTCAAGTTCATTACCATAATGGAACATTCCTATTATGATTTTAATTGCATCACAAGTAATTTGTAACTCAATGGAAACTTTGAAGTGTCGACCCACTGAAGGGAAAAATCAAAACTGCTACGTGGTGAATCCAGGGCCAAGTGTTTGGTGATATAAAACACCTGAACTAACCCTACCTCGTCATTTCCTTCGCCTTCGGGCTCGGGTCCTTCTCTGCAACCTCTCCAGGTCTGAGCTATGTGGTGGCGTCGTTGTTACAGTTCTCAGACTATTGCCATTCCTTTGCTTAATGTTATCGTCTGCAAGTCTTTATCATTAACTGTTGACAGCTATGGAAGTGTTATAGTGCCTAGGGTTTATCCTTGGAATTCACTTACAGGTCTGGTTGCCATTATTGCAGTGTTTTAACAGCTTGCAGGCTGCCTCATCCTTCGTATTGTCCCTAGCTTTGTCTGAGAGTTATTCATGTTCGTTGTTTAGCAGCTGTAACTGGTCAATATTCTAGGGTTTGTATTTTCATTTGTTTACTGTAGAACCCCTGTCACGGCGTGGCCTTAAGTTTTTAGCTTGATTCTGTTTGAAGCTTCCACGGTTGCACATGCTCCTTGTTATCAGTCAGCTGGTTCGTGCCAGTGAAAACGAGAGGGTTCACCCTACTGCTGCTCACGGCTATCAGCATGACTTCATTTAAAACTTGGGTAAGCTAAGGGTTTCATCCTTGATTTCTGAATACGATAAGTTGTTTTAAGACTCGACAGTTATAAATATAAATGATTTTGTTGTTGATAAGGTTTTTGTTTTGTTGCAGGCTCGGACTCCATTCGCAGTGGGGTGACTTCACGCTACGGCTGTGGGTTGCATAACTGGGTAAGCCTGGTCTTTTACCACGGCGTTCCTCCTTGTTGGTTGTCTGTATGGTTTGGTCATGAAGGGCCACCCTTGTGGCTAACTCTGTGTTGTTCGGTTTTTGAGGCTGACTTCAGTCATTTGTAAATTAATCTTTTTGCTAAAGGTGTTTAGGGTTTAATTTATGTATAACGAACGGCTATGAGCCTACTCAGGATGATAGGGTTACGGCCTCAAGTTTTATACTGTACTTGTACTTTGTTTGGGGTTTATTACCCGGGTTTTGGGAAATTATCTTAATATAGCTTGTGTATTATATGAAAGCCTGTTCTATGTCTGCGTTGTTCTTTGAATTCAATGCTCTATATTATAATAACTAAATCTTTGTTTTAAATGGATTTGAGAACTCAACTGTAGGTTGGATACTGTAATCAAAGGTTTTGCTCCTGCGTTTTCCTGTATAATTTGAAACTTATAAAGAAAATGACTTGTTCAGCCATTCTGTAAGATAAAGTCCGTGTATGGTGTATGGTTTTCAAGTTTTTGAAGTTTACATAGAATGCTTCTATAAGAAAAAGGCTATAACTGTAGGTAAAATCGTGGTAATGAGTTTTCAATGTTTGGACACCTGTAAGGTTTGGAACGATGGGAGGTTCAAACTGATACGACAATAGAAGTTTTGTTTATATAATTTGTGTATTAACAGGATAGGACTCTATCGGTACTATGCATTTATATGAAGGTTATAACTAAGGGATTAGAGCTCGATAGTGAGCTAAAAATATTGTTCTGTTATAATGCTTATGACTTATAAGGAAATAAAATGCTACTTTGTATAAGCTCGGCCTAGAGCTAGTTATTATTTCTGTCTTTAATTCCTTCTGTTTGAAAGTTAATAACTAGGTCAAACTTTTGCCGACGGTTGCTTATTTAAATGGTCAATTATTTTGTTTAGTTAAGATTTTGTCGAAGGAAACAAAATAGTTAAAAAGGGTGAAATATATGGCTAAACTGTGGTTCGGTTTGATAATGAGTCAATAAAGGTTCTGTCAGTCTTTTCGTATGTTCTATTAGTAAATAAATAAACTTACTAAAATAATTTGGATCGTCCATTCCTGTGACAGATATTGACCTATACACCTGTTAGCTAGGGTTTGTACCTGCTATAATATCTATGTTAATAAGTTTATTGTGGTTGTATGGTTATCTATAATTCTGTTCCTATAATTGTTTTAACGAGTTTATTTTCCAGGAAATAATTACTGTATAATGAGCCTTTACTTATTTATTTAACTATTGTAATAACCAAGTGAAAACTCACAATAACATTCTATTACTTATAATAATAACAAAGGGTATCACGCATAAAACAAATACTTGAACTGTAAGATAATAATGCTGCTAGGAAATTTCTGAGACATAGTAATTCTGCAGAATCTATCTACTAACAATTCAGAAATGCTAACTTTTACTGAAATAAACCCTGTTCAGACATAGAGGAGATAATCATAATCTACATTCATATTACTCAATAAACAGCAGGAATAAGTGGCAGAACCTGTGTCAACTGTAGACAACAACAGCTATGGGAGGCTGTTCCTCCCTACCAACTCCTGGAGAGTGCCCAGACAACACTTATCAGGACCCCCGAGCTTGCTCTGGTCTCCCTGGCTGGAACTAGGTGCAGCAGATTAATTCACTCAGCCAAAACAGCTAAACTAGAACCAAGTTACTGCAGCATCCCACTCAAACCATTTTCCTTACTGTCTTTCCCTCTTCCTCAATGGGATTCCTGAATAGCATTCCACTGAATGTATTCTCCCTCCTGAACTATCTGAACCCCCAGCTCAGTTCATTGAATACTATTTAAAAGATTGCCTAGGTCTTTGTTGGGTTAACTATCATTAATGAGCCACCTGCTCAGATTCCACTTTATTGGGGAATCATGACCCCAAATATAGGGAAGTTGCCACCTGCAACTTAGGAAGTGTTTGAGGATGCTGCCACTTGTCTTTTTCCTTTCCACCTAGTTCCATCCACCAGTTAGACCAGTAACCTCTTTTAACAGCTCTCCCATGCTGTTGTCTCCATAATTTATTTATTAATAATAAAATATTCAGAATTACATTCCATTTCTAGTGACTCTGCTGAGTCATCAATTTCTACTAAACATTAAATTTAACATAATGTCTTAGAAATATGATAAAATAATTACATTATTTTCACAAAATTGGGGTATGTGACAAATTCCATGGTCAAAGATCTACCCCTGATAAATGAACAGTAAAATTCTTGTGAATCTTGTATCCTAGCCAAAAACCCAAGAGATAATTTTCCATATGCATCCTATAGGGGGGGGGGACACCTTGAACTAGTACATAAATACCTTTGTGGTCATGTGCAAACCAGTCCATAGGAGGAATTATTTATTTCCTAACATTTATTGATAACTTTAGCAGGAAAGTTTGGGTGTACTTTGTGAAGAAAAAATCAAATACTTTTGAAAAGTGCAGGGAGTTCAAAGCCATTGTAGAGAAACAAAGCAGAAAGTACATCAAGATAATCAGGTTAGATGGAGGTGGAGAATATAATTCCAAATAGTTTGTAGCATTATGCAAGCAACAAGGGTTTGAGGGGTAGTTCACCACAAGATACACTCCACAACATAATAGAGTAGCTGAGAGAAAGAATAGGACAATTATGAACATGGTTACGGGAATGCTTAAGGAAAATAAGTTGTCAAATGAGTATTGGATAGAATCTGTAGAATGTTCAGTCTATATATTGAATAGATCTCCAACTAGCAGTGTGAAATTAGATAAAGTTCCTCAAGGAGCATGGGAGTAACTTGAAGTCTATTGTTTCATATTTCATATTTTTTAGTTGTGTGGCCTATGCCCACATTCCTAAACAATTGAATAAGAATCTTGATGACATAAGGAAAAGGTGTATTTTCATTGGATACATTGAACAGTCCAAAGCCTATAGGCTACACAATCCAGTCACTAAAAATTTCAATGTGAGCAAAGATGTGAAGTTCCAACAAGACAAGTCTTGGGAGGATCAAACAAATGGAACAATTGGAAACCAGATTCTTGTTCCACATGTGGATGAACAGGTAGAACGTGCAAGTCATTAAACTCGACCTAGACTTCCAAACTTAGAAGTGCAAAGACAAGAAGAACCACTAGTGCATAGTTAATCTTCCAATAGTGATTCATATCCTTCTATAGCTACTCTAAGAAACCAAAAGACAAGAATATTGTAGGACATTTATGAACAACTTGATGATGGCCAAGCACATTTTTCTTTGATGTCCTACCAACCAATATATTTTGAAGAAGCAATGAATGAAGAAATAGAAGAACAATGGGTTCCTACAATGAATAATGAAATATACACCATTGAAAGAAACAAGACATGGGATCTTGCAGATCTTCTAGTAGAAAAGACCAACATTGGAGTTAAATAGCTATATAAGACAAATTTCAATGAGGAAGGCATAATGGAGAAGCATAAATACAAACTTGTAGAAAAAGGTTTTGATCAACATCCCGGTGTGGGTTATGGAGAAACATTTGCTCTAGTAGCACGATTAGATACAATAATAGCAGTTTCGGATATTGTAGCTCAAAAAAAGTGGTTAGCCTACCAGATCAACGTTAAGAGTCAACCTTCCTAAATGGAATCCTAGAGGAGGAATTTTATGTAGATCAGACACCATGAAGTCAAAGGACAAGAGCACAAGGTGTATAAGTTGAAGAAAACATTGTATTGTTTGAAGGAAGCTCCAAGAGCTTGGTATAGTCGAATTGACTCCTATTTTCTCATCCATGTTTTAGCAGGAGTAGCAATGAGCCCACACTGTACACCAAAAGATATCAACAAGGTAATATCCTAAAAGTATGTCTTTATATTGATGGCATGATATATACCGAAACCTATTATTGAATAAATTCCAAACAATCATGAAAGAAGAGTTCAAGATGATTCATCTTGACTTAATGAAATATTTTCTTGGGATATGAGTAGAGAAATCTACACAAGGAATTTTTATTTGTCAACAGAAGTATGTTACAGATATTTTGAAGAGATTCAAATCGAATAGATGAAGAGATTCAAATCAAATAGATGAAGAGATTCAGATCGAACAAATGTAAACTAACAAACACACTTTTTGCAATAGACACAAAGTTGAGAAAACATGATAGATGAGTGTAAGTTAATTCCACAATGTATAGGAGGCTGGTTGGAAGTCTCATGTATCTTACAGCTACCGATCCATATAATATGTATGCAATAAGTCTAATTTCCAAATTCATGGAGTCTCCCAAAGACTCTCATTGGAAGGTTGGAAAGAGGATTTTGAGGTACATTGCATGTACACCAGATTATGGTATTTTGTATTCCAGTTATGAAGATAACTCACATGATGGATATACAAATCGGATTTTATAGGCAGCATTGATGATAGGAAGAGTATATCTAGATACGCATTTCATGTGGGCACAATTTGATCTCATGGGCTTCCAAGATACAACCCATTGTTACAATATCTTTAATAGAAGTCGAATCTGTGGCAACAAATTTCAGCATTATGTCAAGCAATATGGTTGAGAAGAGTTTTTAGTGATCTTGCATATGAAAAGAAGGAGCCAACTCCTATATTTTGTGATAACAACTCAACCATTGCCTTATCCAAGAATCATGTGTTTCAGTGCAAAAGTAAATACACTTAGTGTCACTTCATATGCGACTTTGTGAACGACCAACTTATAGTTTTGTGGATCTAAGGATCAGCTACCAGACATCTTCACCAAGCCATTAAAGCAATAGTTTTGAATTTCAAAGAGATCACTTAAGCATTTTTTGAGATGATATTTATAATAACCATAATTAAGGGGAAGTGTTGAATATCCTAATTATTAGCTGTTATGAGATAGTGTTTGACTTTGTCAAAAATAATTATGCATTCATTATTGAAGTTAGTGGTGAGGATCTGTTTGAAGCTCGGTGTTTGATGCTTCTGCGTTCAATATCTTCTTGGATTTATCCTTTTGTCTACTCTTCAAACACTGAGCATTAGAATACGGCTATCACTATCTCTGTTTCGTTATTTTTTGGAATTATAAATCGTGTGCCTATCACAAAGGAGGAAGTTTTAGTTGTGTATTTCTTTTTCGTCTTAAAAGCAAGCAAGGAAAACCTGTAAGAGGAGGCTCGGCCGCTTTTCCTTGAGTGGCCGGTGAAAAAAACCACAATGCTGATTATTTGTAAAGTAAGAGATGAATATTTTCATTTTTGGTTTTTTAATGCATTTTTTGTTCTCGTTATTAAGATAATAATGTTGGTGAAACAATAATGAGAATGAAATTTTTTATTTTAAATAATAAATATAATGAAAATGAAACCTTTTTTATTCTTTAAATGATAAATACATGTATGGATATTTGTTTATTAAATAAAGGTTCACTTAATTTTCTTTAAAATTGTATTTATATACTAACAAAACTTTTAAAAACTCATTCCTATATATCACCACACAAAATATAAGAACATAAATCTTCACTGGTGCCCTTTTCTGAAAATTACTTTAATATCACAAAAATATGTTCATGTTGAAAAAAGTATGTACATTAATGTATATCTTTTGTGGACATGGTCTCGATCTGGTCATGCTACTATACAATTCACTACCAAATACCTAAAATCTTGTCCCCAGATATTGGTGATCAAGTCAACTAAAATGCACTGTGTATTTTACATTTGTGAGGTAACACTGAGAATGCAGTCATGAAATGTTGAGAGAACGGACTGCAAGCTATGGATGAAATTCTATGGATCCTAAAAAGTTTTGATACCTTCTCGGCTTTTATCGACGAAATAACATTCTCTTGATACCGACCCGTAGTCATTGATCCACCGAACTTAGCTTGAAAACAACATAATAAACCCTATAAGTGTGCACGCTGCTGGTTTAGAGAATAAGGTAAAGTCATCCCGGAATAACTAAAAATTGAAATGGAAATTATAATTAAAATAAAAAAAAATTATTAATATAAAAAGATAATTTATCATTAATTATCATAATAAAATATAATAATATTACTTTTGCTATAAATATTTTTAAAATTATGATAATTGTAATTTAACTCAAGATTAATTTAATCTGTGGTAACCAATATGTTTGAAGTTCTCTACATTTCTCTAAAATCAATAAATATATTTAAATTATTTAAATTATTACATAGAGGCTCAACCGCCCAAGTTATATCCAAAAGACGATAAAAATGTTTACTTACCATAGAAATATCCACCTTAATTATATTTTATGATAACATTAAATTGATATAACAAAAACTATGAAAATATATTTTTTAATAAATATAATTATTAAGTGTTGTATCTTACTTGTATTTATTTTAGATTATTATTCGAAATATGTAAAACTAAGATCCATAAAAAAAAATATAATGTTTTAACAACATTATATATTTAGATAATTGTTGGAAAAATACTATGCTATAACAACAATCTATATCTCTATATGTATGAATGGATTCCACATTGATTCTACATAAATATTGAAAACTAAGATAAAAGAATAATATGCTATTTTATTTATATATATATATGGATTCCACATATTCTACATTAATCAAATGTGTGTATTTTTTTTGTTTTTGGAATCATTTTAAACTTGTTTTGGTTGGGAATTTTATTTTATTTTTAATAGAAAGCCATGAATTACTTCTCTTACTTTGGGATGGAGATCTCAAGTTTAGCTTCTAATCACTTAAATTATTTCTAAAATTTATTGAAAAATAATTATACTTACTTATTCACATTTTTATAATTTTAATATATATATAAATTAAAAAAAATTTAGATATAATTACAAGAAAAAATAAAATAGTTCATAATTTGTTGGTAAACAAGATATACAACCTAAATACTTGATGATGATGATTAACGTCTACATCGGACCTTAAGAAGGTTATTACTTGGTTTGCTTTAAACTTTTGTTGCTATGCCAAAAAAACTTGGTAAAAAGTTTTCCAAACTTACTATAGTTTTTGGCAAATTAAAAAGTTAGTAAAATTTATATTATAGCAAATACTTACTTAAATGAAATTGATATATAATAACATAAAAGACTTCAATTTTTAACTAAATATATTTTATATTATTAAAAATATAAAACATACATATATTAATAAAAATACAAGCATTACAAAGAATTAAGTTACATAAATATAAAAATGAGACATAATATATTTATAATTATATCAATAAAAGCACATAGATTGCATTTATGAAATGAAATAATTAAATTACATCTTAACAAAATAAAAGAATCATTCATATAAAAATAAAGTTATTAAATTTAACATTAAATTCTTGTATATTAAATTTTAATTTTAATGATTATATCAATAAAAATATTAAAAAAATCATTAATATAAAAATAAAATTATTTATAACAATACATTCTTGTATGTCAAATTTTATTTTTTCCTTTCAATATGTCTATCTAAACTATCTCCATCTTAATTAGAAACATATTAAAACTGGCATAAAAACCTATTAAAACTATAAAAAAATCTTTTAAAATGAAAACTTTGAAATTTTTACATATCCAGAATCCTTTAGTTATAAATAAATCTCTACATATTGAGAATCCTTTACTTAGATTAACATATATCTATAAACAAACTCATTAATTAACCAAACATACGACGAAGATGAACAGCAAAAAAACATAGTTAATTAACCAAAGAGACTCAGATGAGCAGCACAAAACATTGAAGCGGGAAAATCAGAAATCCCCCAACACCATTCATCCCATCTGCGTATCAAACGTCTCTACTCATTGTTGTCTGAAATTAACACCACGAGAGGTGAGGAATAAAACCAGAAGAAATGCAGTATTTTACTAATCAATAGCTTTTATTATACCTGGCTTTTATTACGATCAATAAATAATTTGTTGTCCAAATTTATATATTTATATATTTATATGAAATAATAATCTGAAAATATAAATTCTGTTTTTTAAAGAATATAGATGTTCAGTTTCAGATTTTATATATTTATATGAAATAATAATCTGAAAATATAAATTCTGTTTTTTAAAGAATATATATGTTCAGTTTCAGATTTCAATATAGTTTTAGATTTCAATATAATTACTTTTAGGTAACAAAAAAGAGTCAACTTGAAATGTTACTCCTTCGAGCTTATTAAAATTATTCTAAATTAAAGAGGGGTGGAATGCTATTTTTTAATAATGTATTTGAAGCAGCAAAAGAGAATATCATTAAAATTTAATAGTAAACAGTAAATTGCAATAAGTAATTTTAAAGAACAAAAATATAAACTTTCTTAATTTACTTTGGAGAGGTTATTAATAAAAATGCATGAAAAATTATGAGTCAAACAAATTTAAGATACTTAAAAAAGTTACAGGTTAACTTTAATTTAAAATACTAGTTTACTTTACAGAGATTATTAAAAAATGGCATAACAAAAATGTGAAATTTTAAAAAATAAAAAACAATAATTAATTTATTTACAAATAATAATTTAATTTAAAATATCAAAATTGTATTAATTTACTAAAAAAATTATTATCAAATTTACATAAATATTATAACGAAATTAAAAATTAGAAAACATGTTTTCAACAATTTAATATAAATATTATAATGAAATTAAGAAATAGATAAGATTCTTAAGAAAAACATATTTTTCCTAAAAAACATTTTCTTTTACAATGCAAAATGTCAACAGAAATTAGATCTCATTGTATCCAAGATTTAGATCTCATTTTCATAAAAAGACATTTAATAACCTAAAATCAATCATTATGTTTACAAATTATTAAAATGTAAAAATAACATATTAATAATTTAACTGTTATATATAACTTACCTATTAATCAACATTTAATTTCTACATCTCTAGATTGTAAATGTGATATTAAACCATAAAAAAATTGGAAATCAGAGATTTGATCTCTAATTACACTTATAAATTTAACAATAAAATAAATCTGACTGAAATCTGTCATACATTTCGTTACATGAAAATCTTGATCTTGTAATAATTAAAATAGCATTAAAGCTGACATATCCGAAATTGTTCATAAGTAAATGATCCAGACTTACCGAATAAAAAGCACAGCTTTTCTTCTTCAGATATGAACGGAATTTGATCCGTCATCGTACATATCGCCGGAAGCGCCTGAACGTGAAAAGAGAGAGCACCTCCGCTTCTCCACTCCAAATCTGTCCGATGGATGGACGTGGCACGTTGAAGATTAAAGGCGGTGCTCTCTCTCTTCTGGTTCAGACTCTGGCAAGGGCTCCATTGTACGCAGGCTCTATCTGCCTTGCAACTCAGCATTGCATTAATGTTACTGGGAACGCTAAATAAACTAGCGCACAACTTATATTTCTATATATAGAATGCTGATTCAATTCCGTATATTGCTTCTTTTAGATAAAAAGGCATGCGCCGACACCATTCCGAATGTGCTGGTAAATCATGCTGGGTTAACTGAAACATTTGCAAATGCAAATGGGCATCTTCAACAAACTGGAGTTTACGGAAGAAATTTCTGGACAATAATGGCAGACAGCAAAAGATTTATCGACAAGTTGCAGTGACTTAACAATAAAATAATCTACAAATTCTTTGTCGGGGTCCCCTTGATGACTCGAGCGTGCGAGACTATGCGGCTGTGCTTCACTCTGTAGAGGCTGCCGACTAAACAGTGATCTTGGTGGGCTCTGAAATTTTGTCTATCATTGAGAGAATAGCAAGTAATGCTCATGGGGCTCTCAAATTGTGTCGTCCATGGAGACAGTCATTACAGTTCTGTCAATGAAATTAATTATGATGTCGAGGGATTTTATGTTTCTTTTTCCACCGAAATGGGTCACTTGTACTGCATTGCTTAGTGCAGAATATTTCTGTTTATTTTTCGAATCGATTTCAGAATATGAGATAACTATATTGTACCATCGTTTTCATTATTTGTTGATGCAATTAGTTTGATAGCTCTTCGCATTGTTTCGATCTAAAGTAATAAGATAAGAAAGTAATAAGGATTATGTCTGACTAAAAATTGAAGTTTTATTTAGCATTAATTTTAGGTTTTAAGATTTTATATCATTTTTTAATTACTTTTTATTTTATTTTTAGTAATATAATGTTACTTTATTTAACAACATCTCTCTTATATTGAATAATGAAACATCTCATTCCTCTAACTTCAATTATCTCATCGTACATGGTTGAGAGTGGGGGCCCTATATTTATGGGCAATGCATTGTGGCAGCATGAACCCAAATGAAGCACTCATGTGGTGGTTGGGGCTTGTAAATAATTAAAAATATATTTGATTATTTTCAAATTTAAAGAAGTAAGTTAATCTTATGATACAAAGGATTCTATTTTTAAGTAAAATATAAAATTGAATTTATTAAAATATTAAGGATAATTTATATTATGTATTGCTTTTGGAGTGTAGGGAGGTGTTTTTTACAACCAAGTATGAGGGATACATGTAATTCCCTAGTCAATGTGGAGATGATAAATAACACTTTAATCAAATAATAAAATATTAAGTAAGCAAAATTTTCACAATGTGGATCATAACTTAAATTTCGAAGCCAAAAATATATATATTCCAATTAATTAAAACTAAAAAAATTAATTGAATATATATCTAGATCTAAGTTATTAGTTAAATAAGATTTTTCAAACAAAAGTCAATTCAAAATCCATTGAATTCTTTTACTTTGTTTAGTTACTATTTTAAATGATAGTATGGAAGAGTGAAATTTATTATTACGCGTCTTTATTTCAATATCTATATCTAGTGGATGGGGATTGCGGTCTTTTAATTGTAATTATTCAATTTGTGGCTATGATTTCAACAATGAGAATATTCATAGTCATCTACCATCAAATAGATGGCACATATTGAATACATCCATCATACATGGAAGAAGAGTGTGAAAGTGGTGGCCGATTTCTATTCCCTCAATTTCCCCAATCTACACCCTTTAATTTATCCTTTGGCCCCATTTTGGCATGTATAACAAAACGTTTCATTTTCTAAATGAATTTCAATCGTTTCACTTATGGTTTTGATCCAAGGAACACCAAAGCATAGTAGCATAATTGGACCATATTGGATTTTCCTTTACCAAAACTCGGAACAATTCGAATTCATCTAATATTCGGTGTAGGTAAAATACAAATACATTGGAAAACTGAATTTTGAAATACCACATTTTAATTATTTAATCACTATAAAATGTAAATAACATTCGATTTCATACTTTATTATAAAAATAATTATTACTAACTAGTTGTTATATCTCACCCTCTATATTCCCATTACATTGAGATTTTATATTTTGTTTTTAAATAGTAATTTTAATTGTAAATAACATGTCTAGAAACAAATTAATGATTTTAAATGTACATGTATGATATATCCATGCATATTTCAATAAAATTATTATTCATATAAGAAGACTACTTCCGTATTTTATTAGTATTGGGTTTTTACATTATGTATTCGTATCTATATTTGTACTCGAATTATGCTACTATGCACCAAAGGATGCAAGTTTATAGATCATGGGCTCATGAAGAACAATTACAACTTGTTTCTCATATTCTGGAAGTTTGGGAAGTTTGCATCTGAGCTTTGCATTGTTGTTCATGGTAGGGAGATCGAAGCCCTAGCTGGGAAAGCAACGGGGCATCAATACAATTTGTAGGTACCCGCTCGATCAATACAATTTGCAAGAATTTTGCAAGAAGCCACAGATATGGAATGGATATTCTGTGTTGGTCTTCTTATTGGAGCTTGTCAGAAATACATTATGAAAGTGATGCCTAGGTATATTTCTTCTATCAATTTTTTGATATATTTTTTCTAATATTTTAAATCCAAGATATTAAGCATGAGTAGAATGTAAGGATGAGGAAAATGCCTGGACTTGATCATGAGGAGAATGTCTGAATTTTATTTTATTCATATTAGTGAGTATGATACTAATGGAAGCCATATGTTTTGCAAAAATATTTTATAGGTGGTTTACGAAATAAATAATATACATGTTTTTGTTAAGTGATTTTTCTGCAACACCTTTGGACATTTAGGACATTCTTATCCGCGTTTGTTATCCACTATTGATGTGGATGTGCTAGTAATTAAATACAATCCATCTTAACTTCATATTTATCATAAGGTTACCCATTACAAACATTTCCTCAAGTTCTTACAAAAAATGTTTCCACTTCAAAGAATTTTATCTATTTAAACCCATGGTATATTCTAAGTTAAGAAAAAACTTTTAATAATTATAATAATTAAAAAAAAACTTTTAATCTTTAAAACTTACATTTTATAATTTTCAATTATATAAAATAGGGTCATGATAAGAATGAGGATGAGGATGTACATAAAGACTTATTTGCAATGGCTAATCTCATATATAGAGGGGCCCAATCCCCACCCAGTAAATGGTGGCTCATCATCATGGGCTAGAAACCAATCAATCTTCATTTTGTTACTCTCATCATCATGGAGATAGTGGCCAATCAATCTTCCTTAAGTGGTTTCTTTATCAACATATTCAAATTCATTTACTTTGAACTTATCTAAAGAAAAAGTTATTTATTTCAAGTAATCTGATTTTTCTTAAATAAACTTTATGAATAATTATTTATTTTTTAAATTAATTTAATATAAAATTAATTAAATTATCCCATATTTTTGAATTAATACCAATTTAACAATTAAATTATATACAAATTTTATCATCCTAAAAGTTTCACATCATATAAATTTATAAATGACAACTTTGTTCAAATATTTTTCCATATTTTCAACGACTTACATACAGTATACTAATAAGATAAACTTTAAATTCAAGTGGGGTGATGAAAAATTGTTACAAAATTAATCAAATAGGAATAGTGGCACTATATTCCGCTTTTGAAAAACGAAGTATGGTATTTTTATATTTAGGTTCCAGTTTTGGCTCGAAAACATAAGCATCTCATGTTCCTCTATCGCATTATCCATATTGACCTCGGATGTTATCTCCTACTCGGATCAAAAGTATCTTTAAACATTATTTAATTACATTAGCCTTTGTAGTTCAAGTTTTTTTAAGTCTTGTTGGTTTAACAAATCCACATGCTTTCATCGTTGGTCTCTATGAAAAGTTCATAGAAAAAACCTTGTGTGTTATTTTCTCTATGTTTGTGGGTTTTTATTGTGGTTTTTAATTCCCATATCTTTCTATTCATTTTTTGTGGATGTGCATAGGGGCAAGGCGAAATTCATTGAAATGAAATTGGATTTCACAGTTTGCACCCTCTTGCACATCTCTGTGTGGATGTGGACTTCAAGTTTGTGCAGTTCTTGTCATTGTTATTACTTTTTGTTGTTTTATTTTCCCTTTTCATCTTCAGTTTTTGTTCTTGTCTGTAAGTCATTTTTACCTAAAATCTGAATCGTGAATTGTTGTTGTTATTGTTTGTATTTATCCACTGGTACATCCACATGGAAACTTTCAAACTAGGGATTGGGTTACAAAGCAGAAAAAAGATTCAAATGATCAACATAAAAATGTGGGAGACAAATGATGCGTTAAAATAAGTGCACTACGTAACTCCTTATCAACATTCACCAACCACGAGTTTGCGATGTGCTATGTTACATAAGGTTAAACTCTTAGGCTCTTATTTCTAGACGCTCAACCCATGTTAAACTTGCAAAAGGACTTTAGCTTTACCTTAGAAACTTAAAGAGATAAATGAAATGTTGCCTTTCCATTTGCATTAGTGAGTTGATAAAAATATTATTAGTTTTATTTTTATTATTTTAAATATGTTTATATATAAATATCATAGTAAAATGTGGAATGCTATATACCAGCCTAGATCCAAATCCTAGGCTCTATCAAGCGTCGAGAGGGATCAAAACTCCCGAGGTGCAAACCTCCTCTCAGGTATTGCACTCAAGGAGATTTTCGAGGAGAGGTTTGCACCTCGGGGGATTTGATCCCTCTCGGCACTTGATAGAGCCTAGGATTTGGATCTAGGCTGGTTCCACTCGTGCGCGGTGACACAAAACTGGAGTTTGATCAGTATTGTAAGGAACATGTTAAGTTGAAAACACGGATAGAATTATGAGGATTATCATAATGTAAGTAATAAGTATTAAGGATTGAGTAAATTATTAAAGAAAAGGTTTGCATCTTTTTTTAGTGAAGGAAAGCAAAGGTTTGCACCTCAAGGGATTTGATCAAATATATTACAATGTGATCAAATTGGATATTTCTTCTTCCTTTTCTCTTGATTCCACTCCTGCTCCCTTTGGAATCTTCTCGTATCGATCATATGTGAAAGGAAGAAGACCATCCAGACCTTTTACTCATGATATTGTTGTAAATGTGAGTCCCCGTCGTTCTTTGTTTCCAAAATTTATAGTTTCCTTCTCCAACGTTAATCCCCATTTTTTTTTTGCACTGTTGATGTAGATATATTAAACGTTCCAACACTGGTTGGGGCCAAAAGAAGTAATGGTGACTTATTTGGAAAATAATCAATTTCTAATGTTTATCTAATAGCTCCAATCAAGTAAGATTTTCTTGTACCTGCAGCTCCTTGGATAATCATTTGTAGTGGTTCATTGTTCCCACCTCTGTAATGCTCAAAAATAATCTCAAATGATTTTCTTTGCTTCTCCGCTAAGATTTCAATTGAATAATTTTGAGTACAATTATTATGAACAATAACATTCAATTGTTGGTTTTTAGATATGAATTGTAGTGCACAATTGGAAGTTCCCATATCAACAAAATTAGAGTTCCAATTTTCTTTGTTATCACATTCCATGTATCCAAGTATGGCATATTCATTGGTAGAGTTATATATTGATTCCTATATAACCCTGAAATTATCCCCCATTCATGCTTTTGAGAATCCCTTTGCACAAATAACACTTCTTCATGATCTCTTTAGTTCACGGTTATGTTTTTTAGGTTCTTCTATATATTCTGATGATTCTCTTTCTCTTTCTCTTCTATACATTTGTCGTACTTTTCTTTTTCGATCATCAATATCTTCATTATTTGCAATATTATCATGAAAATCCACAATATACCCTAAACAAAAAAAACAAAAAACAAAACTTTAATATGTTGAAATCATTGCAAATAGTTTTTCTATTAAATAGATAAATTCAATGTATAAATTTAAATAACAAAAAACAATGCATTGTTGAAATCAATGCAAATATTTTACTTTTTATTAAATTGAATACATACATGTAGCAAACAAAACAAAATATGCATTGCTAAAATCAATGCCACAAATCAAATAAATATGCATCTTGTGTTATTTAATAACATTTGTGTGTGGTCTATTGGTAAGTAGTAAGGTTATTGAGCTTGTCTTAACCTAGAGACCAAGGATCAAAACCCTTTTTGCTTGGAGTTATATTTAGTTATCAAATCTACCTATTAAATTGATAAATTCAATGCATACAAGTAAAAAACAAAAACAATACATTGTTGAAATCAATGCAACTAATCAAATCAACATACATCTTGTGTTTTTTAAGAACATTTGTTTGTTGTCTATTGGTAAGTAGTGAGATGATTGGACTTAAAGTTCAAATCCCTTCTATTTTTTCTATTTCTTATGTCGATTATAGTAATTTTTTTTACTTCTTTTGTTTCTACCTCTTATGTCTACTATAATATATTTTTTACTTCTTTATTTTATTTCTTATATTTCTACTTTTTATGCCAACTATACTATTTTTTACTTCTTTAACTTTTAGGAATTGTATAAATCAATGCAACCAAGTTTTTTATTAAGGTTCAAATACCTTCTATTTTTTCTATTTCTTATACAGTATTTATTTTACTTATTTATTTTACTTATTTCATTTCTACTTTTTATGTCAATTATTCTTTATCTTTTTTACTTCTTATATTTCTCATATTTGTTTTTACGCATTGTTGAAATCAATGCAACCATGTTTTTTTATTAAGGTTCAAATCTCTTATATTTTTTCTATTGCTTATGTTGGCTATAGTAATTTTTTTTAAAATCAATGCAACCATGTTTCTACTTCTTATATTTCTAATATTTGTTTTAAGCATTGTTGAAATCAATGCAACTATGTTTTTTTATTAAGTTCAAATCCCTTATATTTTTTTATTTCTTATGTGGTTTATAGTATTTATTTTACTTTTTTTGTTTCAACTTCTTATTGCTACTATAATATATTTTTTACTTCTTACTTTTATTCCTTATATTTCTACTTCTAATATGTGTTTTACACATTGTTGAAATCAATGCAACCATGTTTTCTTATTAAGGTTCAAATCATTTCTATTTTTTCTATTTCTTATGTCGGCTATAGTAAAAAAAATTTAAATCAATGCAACCATGTTTCTATTTCTTATATTTATAATATTTGTTTTACACATTGTTGAAATCAATGCAACCATGTTTTTATTAAGGTTCAAATCCCTTCTATTTTTTCTATTTCTTATGTCCACTATAGTAATTTTTTTTTAAATCAATGCAACCATGTTTCTATTTCTTATATTTATAATATTTGTTTTACACATTGTTAAAATCAATGCAACCATGTTTTTTTATTAAGGTTCAAATCCCTTCTATTTTTTCTATTTCTTATGTCCACTATAGTAAATTTTTTTTTAAATCAATGCAACCATGTTTTTACTTCTTATATTTCTAATATTTGTTTTACGCATTGTTGAAATCAATGCAACCATGTTTCTAATTTTTATGTCAACTATTTTTTTTTTTTACTTCTTATATTTCTAATATTTGTTTTACCCATTGTTGAAATCAATGCAACCATGTTTTTTACTAAGGTTCAAATCCCTTCTATTTTTTCTACTTCTTATGTCGGCTATAGTTATTTTTTTTATTTCTTTTGTTTCTACTTCTTATGTCTACAATAATATATTTTTTACTTATTTCTTTTATTTCTTATGTTTCTACTTTTTATATCACATATTCTTTATCTTTTTTACTTCTTATATTTCTAATATTTTTTTTACTTCTTACATTTATAGTTTTTATGACCGACATGTTAGAAACAAACGTTACAACATCTTCTTCTTACTCGACAAACATTACTCAACAAACCTTTATTAATGACCGGAAAAATATTTTTTACTTTTTACATTTTATTAATGGCCGACAATAATATTGACAAACGGTTAGACGCAACATTACAAGATCTCCCTCATATTATTATTTTTTACCTTTTATTAAGTTTTATTAATGGAAGACAATAATACCTATAAACATTACACATAACGTTACAAGATCTCCCTCATATTTTTACTTAAATTACATTTTATTAATGGCCGACAATTATTTTAACTTTTTACTTTTTATTAATGGCCGATAATAATATCGACAAACGTTACATGCGTTACAAAATCTCCCTCATACCCTCATACCGGGCTGTAGAACGCCTCTCAACACAATAACATTTAAATAGATTTAAAGTTATTATCCAAAAACACTAATGTGTACAAAAGTGGTAAAAAACGTAGACATAAAGCTTGTATAATACTTAAAAAAAGACTTACACCTTTTTAGGTAACCGCATAGTAGGATGAGTTTATAGCATACAAGAAATATGCTACTTTTGATCTCTGTCATATTATTTCCTCCCACGCATATTTCAAGTCGCTGGTTCAATTGTTTTTTGGAGCATAAAATTTGTTTGTTTAAATGGAATTGGGAGGCTCACTCATTTTGTGGAGTATAAAATTTGTTTGTTCATATGAAATTGGGAAGATAGTAGGGCAATATGGCATCTAATGGTATTTCTCATTTGAAGTTGGACGATGCGAGATAATGCAAGGGACAACACCTCTTTATAAGCCAAAGTAAGAGTGTACTGTATTTTACAAATCCATCATATATATTAATTAATTATGTATAAGTGAAACATAATAATATTTTGCATATTTTATTAATTAAATCGGTTAAGTTTTCAAATCTCCATTACATTTATTTGAAGAAATTGTTATTTTTTCTAACTTCGACAAGATCAACACCGCCATAACCTCTATTCATGCAATTACAATTTATTGAGGAAAAAGATTTTCACCTAGCATCTCTATTCACCACCACAACCACAAACTAGAAATGTCCCTTGGAAACAAAAGGTTTCTTGTTTATTCACAAGTAAATAAATTTTATGGAGAAATGGAAAGGTGAATGGCTTCATCATTTCACGTGCCATCAAAAGGGATGATTAATGAATCGATCAAATGCCTCATCATTTCACGTGCCATCAAAAGGGATGATTAAGGAATCGATCCAATGCCTCCCAAGAATTATTGTTTCCATCCTCTGGAATTAGGATAGTCATTCATTTAATTTTGGCATACATGGGATTTCAAGTAGTTTAAGTTAAATTATTTTATTTTATTTTGTCTTTCAATCGTTGATCTTAGCAAGTTTTTATGCGATTGCAAATTTGTCTCAACTCTACTTCAAATTGTCATAGCATAACCTTGGATGCTTTCAAAAAAAGACACTTTTATTCAAACTAAGAAGTAATCACCATCAACTCCTTATCCTCATAAACTCTCTTGGCAATTCAATCTCTATGTTTGCAAGTGCCAAGGTCATGGAGAAATTTATTCTTGGATCTACATTTAAATGACGTGCTTCAAGATTCTTTGATGAAATTGGTTTTTGGATCTATAGAAATGGTTGTAGAAGCTTCTATAAAATCTACAAAAATATAATGAACGAAACCCTAACTACTAGAACAAAGTTAGATGTGCAGGATAGCTCGCTGCACTAGGGATGTTACTGCATTAGACTTCACACGTTGGAAAATTTGATCATCTTGCAGAAAAAGTACGATATCAAAAGCTGCAAAATTGACATCCTCATTTTCCCATTGTTATGGCTAACATCCACAACTATTCTTTGAATGTCATGGCCCAACACTATTCTACATCTAACTAGCATTTTATCATTTCTTTCATTCCTTGTGAATTGTTTCCACAAGGTTGCAACACCTCTTTTATTTTATCCTAATAGTGTTACTACCTTACAATACTTCCACTTAAATGCACTTACTATTGTCCCTAGATCCCCCTTAATCGATAGGTGTTACATGGACTACACAAGTATACCATTCTCCTCATTTTGAACATTTCCTTTAACTATTTCCCTAATGGCCACAACCTCCCATTTCTCTATTGTGTTTCTTTTCTTACGTTCTCACCACTTCATCAATTTATATATTACTGATTCTAAGACCCAAATCTCGTTGGTCCTCCCCACCACACGCTCAACCCATTTTGATACTTGACTTGATGCAGAGGGACAAAACCTCCTTGCAAACCAAAGTAAGAATGCAACAAACAAATCCATTGGAATGCCATAAATTCTTATAGTATGAATCCATCACACAAAATAATAAGTCAACACAATTAATTAAGAAAAACCACAAAAATACTATCTATTTTTTATTAATGAAATTGACATTATGAAGCTTTCGTTTCAATAATTTGAAGAATAATGTCTCTAACTTCTATAACATTATCACCACTACTACAATTATTCATGTTGCTACAATTTGCAAGGATAAATCTTTTCACCCAACATATCTATCAAAAAAAATGTGCAGATGAATGGCTTGACCATTTCACCTTCCATCAAATGGGATGATTAATGGGTCGATACATTAAGTCCCAAGCATTATTGTTCCCATCCTTTGGAATTAGTGTAGTAGTTCATTTAATTATCAAGTAAGTGTGATGTCTGAGTCTAAGTTTAAGTTATATTAGATTATATTATTTTTATGTTAGTAGTTGAACTTTGCAAGTTTTTATGTGATTGCAAATCTGTCCATTACAAATAATTGTATCATAACCTTGGATGATTTCATAAATAGATAACGATACTCTTAAATTGAAACTAATAAACAATCACTACGAATTCCCTATCCCCATAATTTTTTGGCAATTCAATCTCTAAATTTGCAAGTCGCGCTAACATGGAGAAATTTATCTTTGAACATATAATTTGACAACATATGAATTTTTCTATGAAATTGATTCTTAGGCCTATAAGAATGGTTATAATCACTTCTATAAAAAATATAAAAACAACTTTAACTACCCAAAATAAAATAAGATGTGCAAGATAATTGAATGAATAAAAAGTATTCCTACTTCACACTATTAAAGTATTACAAAACCACTCACTATAAAATTAAAAAATACACATAACATAACACATATTCAAATATTCAAAATAACTATTTAAATGGTAACTCATTTTATTATTCAATATTAATATATTTATCTTTAACTTACCAAATTAAAACTCATATTTATTTCCATTTTTCATTATTCTAATTCACTATATATATTCTATTACTTCACTTATTCTTGTAAATCTATTAATTATATTAATTCACTTATGTTGATATATTTATATTTATTGATATATTAATTCACTTATTTTTGATATATTTATAATATTCATTAATGTACTTATTCTTGTAAGTTTCTAAATTATATTAATTCACTTGTTCTGGTATATCTATATCTATAAACATGTAAAATGAATTATGATTTTTTATTTTTTAAAATATTATTTATTTATAATAGTTTTATTGTAAAGTGATTTATAAGTTTTATATTGAAATTTTATTATTATAATATTACTTTATTGTGTTAGAATTATCATTTATGTATTTATATATAAGGATTGGTATTTTTTCATGATAAATTAATTATAATAAAAAATTGAAAAATAATAATATGTTGATTAAAATTAAAATAAAAAAATGAAAAATAATAATAAGTTGATTAAAATGTAAAAAAATGAAAATGAAAAAAAAAAAATTAAATAACATAAAAAATTAGTATAATTCAATATTTATATATACCAATTTGATGTTTAATTTAATAATTACTTTAAAATTGGATTATGAATGATTTTGAACTATTTTTTACTAATCATTTTTCATCACCTAATTTGTTTACTTTGTTTTACAAAAAAACTTTATAATCATGACAATGGTTTCAAAATCAAAATCAAAATTTCCAATATATATAACATCTAAAACATCATTATCTATGACACTCAACAATATTATTAACAATGTCACAAGAAGCAATTATTAATTTACAAAAATATTTAGTTGTATATGAAGAATCAACTAACTTGATCAAGTCACAGGTATAAGGATAAAAAATAACTTTCTTATTTTATTCTTATGTAATTTAAATTTTGAAATTTATGTAATAAAAAAATATTTAAATTTTGAAATATTACAAATACATTTAATTGTCAAATATTCATTTAATTTTTTTTGTTATATTATACTTTAAACGTAGGAATAAAATAATCTTCATTTATAGATATTAAAATAATTTTTACAATATATCTCTCTATTCTATCTACCTATCTATCTAGGTATATAAACATATCTACGTCCTCCTCTATAAATATTGTTCTACTGAAGAAATTCTTCCATGACATAGTATTGAGAGAGTCATATATCGTTTATTCCAACATAAGATTTTGTAGAGCTAGAATTGGTTCTACACGAATAACCAAATTAATGGCAAATTGAATGCCTTTTCAACGACAAATATGAGAAAAGAGTGACCATTCCAAGCGCAAATATGACAAAAAGAAGTTTGGCTAGTTATAAGAAAAAAATTAGGTTGGCAAGTTTGCTTTTTATTTTTTTGAAAAGAAAGAAAAGAGTTTGGCAAGGAACCAACCATAAGCATCCATTGAATATTGAAGAATATGTGTTTATATTTTAATATTTATGGTGGACTATCATTTATGTTTTTCATAGATTGATGGAGGATGAGATAAGTGTACTGTCCAGATTGATTATATAGTTGTCATTCAATATTTCAAAAAATAATTATAAAAAAAATATCAAAAATAACTGATAGTTGAGTAGCTCATGCATGGATAACAAGTAGTTACAACCCATTTAACTAAAGAAGGTAAGAAGTAGGTGAGGCATAGACAACATATGATTACAATTTACAACTAAGCATGTAGAACAAGTAACAGATAACTTGTTCATAGCACTTAACTTCTAACCTATCGGTGTTCATCGGCCACAAGTTAAGTGGTTGTGTTAGTTTATCTCCGTCTCTGATAATGAAATGATTTCAGGTTCGTCACAATCACTTATGCTTTTGAAGAGGACTTTCATGGTCAAATCTTCACAAATATCCTAAGTGAGGCCAGATTTGAACACTCCACATCTAAGGGATACGATTAGTGCAAACCCCCAGTGGGCCCCTTCTAACTTAGTTGATGTATTAGTTTAACAAGATGCTAGATGCAAACACCTGTGTACAAATGGAAAAAATATTTGTCTGGGAAACTTATAGAATAGACATGTACCATATTTAAGCTAACCATTGAAGGATGAGACCTTGCAGCTGGCTCTTCTGGAACTTCAAAGCAAGATTCACGATCCTTTTCGTTGAACTAAATAGCTGCACAGTTGGAACAAATCCCACCTAATGAGATCCATTGCATTCCAGTGATGGCGTTTCGTTCAGCTCAAATTCTGACATGTTAGACAACATATTATGAAAAATATATGAGGAAGATAAAAATAGACATGAAGACCAAACAATGGCAAAAAATGCTTCACATTAATGAGCTATTAAGCTATCTTGCATATGAACATATCTATATATATATATATATATATATATATATATATATATATATATATATATTACAAAAACCATAAGTGTCACGTAACCGTATAACATTTAGGTTAAGATAATGAACTATGATTAGTCTTTAAAATTCTCCCTTAATCATAATTTTGTTAGTGCCTGAAAAAATGCCACTACTTGACAATCAACAATGTGTCAAGCAAATTCAGAGAGTAGAAAACTCAACAAGGTCAACTACAAATGGCTGAAAAATCTCTTTGAAACAAAATATAGAAGAAGATGAAGACTTCTACTAAGTTGCACGATTTCAATGACCATAAACTATCCCAACAGAGAAACAATTGTATATGTTCTCTGAAAATGTAAACAAGCAGAACTTTATGTCTTCTACTTGATTGGTGGTTTTTTGGATGACCACAAACCATGACAACAACAACAACGAGGTGGTTTTAGGATTACCATAAACCATATCAGGAACAAGGTTGCATACTTGTTTCTCATTTGATCATCATCTATTGACAAGCTCACAACAAAAACTTGGAACATGAATTCAAAATGTTATCCGCCACGTCAGTGACAAGTTCTGTCAATTGCATTAACTTCATTTGGATGCTGAAATATTTGAACATAAACAGGTTCAGAACGATTAAATGCTGAAATTTCTGAGCAGAAACAGGTTTAAAATAAATTCTCTTTTGCTGCACGTCTTCTTTCACTTTTTCAAGCTTGCAAAAACAGGCACAAGTTCATAAAAAAGATGTTGAATTGTTCTCTCGATGCTGAAAAATTTGTCTTGATTTCTCTGTTGATACACTTTAACTCTATCAATATAAATGGCTTAGTTCTCCTTCAAAATAGGAGGCAGTCGTTCTACTCTTCATCTTCATAAATATGCTCCATAGCTCGAAACACTCTATATCTCAAAATTCTTCTTTTAAATGTCTTAATTCTATTTTCTCCACTATAAATGGTTCTGAATATCTTTTCTTGGTAACTTACCGCTACCATTCCTATGATGTTGGAAACATTCTTCTCCTTTCTGGGCAAGATTCAATGCTCTTCTCTTTATATTTAGAGAAATAATCTCATAATCTCTTTATATACAATAGAATATCTAAAAACCTTTTTTTTACAAAATATATAACCCTTTATATATTGCATCCCATTATTCATCATTTGTTTTATATAAAAACAGAATATATAATGCTTCACTTCTAGAAAATATATACCAATGAAAAATAATATATGAAATATTCTTACTCTCCAATCTTTATGTGAATTGGCTACATGCACTCCTCCTCACGCGAAATATCCTTCATGGTAACCATAGGACGGGCTCGCTTCTTTTTCTCTGTTTACACGAACTACAACTTCACAAACTTTCACTTTGAAAATTTATTTATTTGTAATGTAGCGATTTTTGTCTTGACAATTTTATGTTGTTTCTTCAACCCCAGCAAGATTGCAGTCACGAAGGGAGAAGAAATCTCATTAAAATTGATACAACGACTCGGGTGTACTAGAATTTTTCACGGATTCTTGTGAAAAATGCTTAATTTCCCATACCTTACTTTCACAACCTGTTGAAGACTCATTCAGAGTATCTAATCAGAAACAACACAAATCTAACAGATCCTCTCTCAGGATGTTTAAAATCTTTCTTTTAAGTGAACACCCCTCTTCACTTGTAATTATGAATCAAGATAGTGCATCTGAATCCTTTACCGTGGTGTGTTGTTTTACCTTCAATCCTTCTTAATCAACTCCCTTCTCATAATCTTCATCAAAAACTCTTTCTTTTGAATATAATATCAAACTTTTTAATAATGGTATAACCATTTTTAAATGAAAAATAACCATAACCAGACAAATTTTAACTTCTTTTTTATGATGTCTTCATACCATTAAATAATGAATCAAATTACTTAACAAAAATAATACCTTTCTGACTTCAAATCCTCTAGCGAGCACATCTTCTTCAACGAAAACTTTGTCCTTATGATGGGTGGATTCTTGTGTGGATACTCTGCAACATGGAACTCTTTGAAAATGTATCATCTTCATCTTCAAACCTCTCTCAAGTAGAGTGATAAGTTGAGCGCTACTTCTGGAATGTGTGGGCTTGGGCAAGCTCATCTGCAATACATGTCAAACATGTTTCAATAAGCAATGATCTCCTTCAATACGAGAATGGAGGTTCTTTTCTTCACACAACAATACACTGCATGTGAATCTGCATCTACTCATGCACACCATTGGAAAATTTGGCTCCTCTCAAAACTCTTTTTTTAGTGGTTACATAACAAAATCTACTCAAGACTCGATAATCAAATAAACTCAGACCGTTAATAATTTTTCACAGAACAATAGTTTACTCCTCTCATAACCAAGAACTATGGATGTTCAAGCGAGGCTCTTCTAGCATCTCGATGGCTCAACTCTCCAAATCATCACTGTTCTCTTGACCTAACTGATCTTCATGCGCTCTGATACCACTGTTAGACAACATATTATGAAAAATATACAAGGAAGATAAAAATAGACATGAAGACCGAAAAATGGAAGAAAAGGCTTCACATTAATGAGCTATTAAGCTATCTTGCATATGCACATAGATGTGCATATGGGCCCTCGCACGAAGTTGAGGGACCTTTTATATGCAATCGTGCATTCGCAAAACGCGCTAAAGTTTAGTAAAATGAAAACGTGTGCGCCTTTATTAGAACTAGGCATGGGCTAGCACGAGCCTGCCATGTCAGTTAACACGTAGGATATGATTCAATAATGCGCGAGCGTTATAGAAATACATAGAGCGCATGCGTTATGTATTACTATAATGCTTGAGCGTTATAGTGATACATAAGGCGCACGTTATTGTTAATATATTAAAAGCCAAAAAACATTTCGCTTTTGCGTCCACTGTTCATTGACCGAATTAACCAAAATGCCCAAGCGATCAGAGCTTCCAACGTCGATGTGGAGAATTGGAGGGAGGGATAATTCGAATAGCAAGGAGGATTGGAAAAGTACGAATCCAAACGTTCATCCTTGCCTCATTTCCTCAATAAAATATAAATTTTTATATTTCCCTAAATTAAAAATCCATGTAAATGAAATTCCAAAACCAAATATTTAAAAAATATATATTTAACATATGGCAATTCCTCCATACTATCAATCCCCTTAATGAATTTTGCATCCACCTAAGCAATAAGGGATTTGAATCCCAACACCAACTTTTCTTCAATTTTTTTTCCACATCTATTACAAATTGGAAAAGAAAATCCATCCACCATTTGGCCAGGAGGAGGAACTATGGACTATAACCTAGGGTTGCTTTCTAAACTTGACTCAACCAAACCCTATGTTTTTTTCCCACACATTCTTTTACCCTAAAAATTTCCAACCAATGCTTGTGAAGCCAACCCAATGGCATGATGGATTTTACATCATCCCCAAACCCAAGGGACTAGGTTCCCCTCCTTTGCAGACACACCGCTTAGTTTGTTGCTAAGATGAACTACCACATATTTTTTAACCTCCTTCACCACCAAGAAGACACTCAATTAATGGATTTGGGTCTTCATACCTAGCAACTGATAAGAGATTTACTTCATGGAACAAGTGTAGATCAACCCTCACATTCAAAATCTTGCCCCTTCTTAATGATGCAGAGGACTTCACCACCAAATCTTCCTCATCATACACTAGATTCTGAGCAACGAAAGGGCCACAAACATGAAATGAATTAGATACAAAAGAGAAATTTCTGAAGGTAGAGGATGACGAATAACATCTTCTCCAATACCTCGGCTCTAGAAAGGTGTAAATAAAGTTCTTTTAAGGCCCCCATTGTCTCGATCCTTCAGTATTAATTGAATTAGGAGCTCTCTGCTATCGATTATTAATCGATTTACATGTAGTTGATCCTCACCTTCCACTTTGGTTTACATGTAGTTGTTATTATACTATTTTGAGATGATATTTATGTTTGTAATGTATTCATTCTTGCACAAAATTTGTACATGTTTCATTTTTGAGAGATGTCATTATAGCACATGTATATGTTTCTAATAATTTGTTTTTTTTATTTTTTTATTGCAATGACGACCATGGATGCACATTCAAACATCCAAAGACAAATTGAGAGGATTAGAGACATTCGAGACTCAATAACAATTCTTGATGATAGGCACTGTATGCTTGCATCCAATTTAGATGCAATGATAGAGACCTTTAGTAGGTCAAATGGTGCACTACAAGATATTGCAACATACAGAGAGAGAAAGAGGCAAGAATATGCTGATGGAATTAGCTACAAAGAAGTTAAGAAGTTGAATATTATGAAACAACATATCTTTGTCCTTTTTAGAGATCCATGGACAGGTGAAATCCCGAATGTAAATAAAAGGAATATTTCTATCGAGTAGTGTACATATAAACCATTCATAGATAATTGGATGGACCTATGGTACATGGTATTTGATATACCACCACATAACAACAGGGGAATGCCTCTATATTTTCTTAGAAAGATGTACATAGTATTTGTTTTGGGGAAGCATGCTAATTATTTTGATATATTTGAGTACTAGGGCTTTGGGATGGGGATACAAAGCACATAGATCCCAATCACCTAGTAGCTCCATGTCACATGCAGCTCTCCAGGCTAGATGTACCGCCTACACATCAGTTGGTCCCACAGACGCGGGAGTCATTCCTACTTTTGGCACAAGCGATTATTCTCCATAACACGTATCTTCAAGGTACGTACTAGGAAGGACCACCAAAGCCACCATATATGGGTGGAGTAGAGCCACCACCTCTCGGTGGGGTATATCCACCACCTCCCAGTAGGTAGAGCTACCACCTTCTAGTGGTCGAGGAGCATCTAGTAGTGGCACTAGACTTGCACATCATGAGCACAGCCAAGAGCCCCACCCATGCAAAGTATGCGGCCATCCTTGCTTTGGTCCTGTCTAAACAAATGATAGCTTTATTGGGTATTTTACACAGGTAAGTAAATGGTTAACAATTTAGTGTCATTTGTAAATTAGTTTTCCTTACTATACACGGATATAGATTGCTAATATTTTTAATTATTTTAAAACTTGTAGTTGCTACAAGAAGGGCACAAGGGGAAAGACTTTTCCACTGATGATGTAGAGGATAGTCCATAGGCTCATGCACCAGAACCGTCCAATGTACAAGATGTTGTCATACCTTCAACGAAAACAACTCACACCGAGGTAACTATTTCAACATGACATCATTTTAATACATGAGTAAATTGTTAACAATTTAGTGTCATTTGTAAATTATTTTTCTTTTCTACACACATACATATATTGCTAATATTTTTAATGATTTTAAAACTTGTAGTTGCTATAAGAAGGGAATGAGGGGCAAGAATTTTCCATTGATGATGCATAGGATAGTCCAAAGGCTCATGCACCAGAACCATCTGATGTACAAGATGTTTTCAGCGACAACAACTCACACTGAGGTGACTACTCTAACATGACATTATTTTAATTCATGTTATTTTGTTATCACATGTTACTTAATTAATGCTACACGATCTAATATTTACACTTTTCTAAATTGTAGGTTGTATATCCCCCTCAGAGGGAAATGATTTCATCTAGTGATCTCCCCCCTAGTGGGAATACAAGCAATAGCGTGCCCATAGAGACACAACGGGTGGCAAAACGTTTCTTAGAATTGATTAAAGTATACAGTACATCCATATGTATTTCATCATTGTTAGTTTGTTAATACATGTTATTTCATTGACCAATGCATTTCTAACTACGTCAGTAATTGGTGATTATATCCACCAACTTCTACACTTATGAAATAGTCAGTAGTTGCCTCTCCTTGTAGTCCAAATGTACAAAAGGGACAAGTGTATAAGAGAGTCTCCACTCCTAGAAAGGGTGTGGATTTACTCTATAGCAGACACATGGGAGATCCATATACCCCTCACCCAACAAGGGTCATTGATGTTGTAGTTAGTGCCGCATCTGTAATAACCACAAGTCATACAGAGGTAACTATTTCAACAATTACAATGCATAATATTTAACCATGTTACTATATTTTGTATTCATGCATGTCTAACTATTTCCCCATTTGTTGATTGTAGCCATTAGCAGCAGCAATGCCCAGCCCCTCCGCTCAATCCGTTGTTGTGACCGGGTCTCCTCTTCTGGTGGGATGTTCATTAATGACCAAGTATTTTTATTCAATTTACCCAAACATGTTGATCAATGTTGAATTGTTGAATTAATTGAGATATGATCTTTTATTTGTAGAGAACAACTATAGAGAGGCCTTCCATGAGCACACCGTAGACATCTATAACCCGATTGGATTTGGGGAGTCTTTGTCATAGATATTTTAGCCATAATTTAATTTTTTAAGTTTTTTAATGGTAAGGTATTAGTGCAGTTATTTGATAAAAATAATGATATTTTTTTTTGCAAACTCCTGAGATGCAGAGCAATCCTAGGGAGATGGTCGATAGAGGAAAGTCAGGGAAAAACAAGCGAAAGATTGATTTTTGATGTTGCATAGTCCTGTATATATGTATTTTGACATACATGTACATTGTTGTACTTATGGATACATGTACATTGACAGGCCATTTAAGGGCTGGCTACTTTTCCATATTTTGTATTACAAACATTTGGCTATCAATGCATGATAAAATATATTGCATATTTTCTCGAGTTTCCACTTGTTCTTGTGATGATTTATCTCTTCCACAAATTGATAAATTATGCTATTGAAATTTATATAATTACATTTTAAGCAATATTTATTCTCTTACATTTAATGCATTGATCAAGTAACATCTCACCATTGTGTTATGAAAACATTATCTTAATGGAAAAAACTAATAATATCTTTCAACAATTCAATTAACTCAGTACATGCATGCTAATTTGATATCTAATTTAAAATTGTGGTTTTTGTCAACTCTAAAGGTTCATACCCATTGATCAGGATTACGGTTGCAAGGAAAAAACAAAAGTTGTCAAAAGATGTTTGAATAACCTATTTCATGTAAAACATGCTATGCATATCATCAATGTAAGCCTATGATATTTTCACAAACTAAGAGGAAGTCTAATATATGCTACACATTTCATCAATGCTATTGTATTTCATCAAGCGATACATACATGAGCATCTATGAAGTTCAGTTGAAGTGTGCATACTCTAGCAAGCTAAAAACAATGGCAAAGTATCAAGTACAATGGCAAGGAATGCATGAAATAAAGTGTAATAAAATTCATTGGGCCTTCGTGTGCATATGGTCAAATATACAACAAATATACTCTAGTTTGTAAGACCCTAGTTTGTTCCAATATTCTACCCAATAGTTGGTCATGAATTCACTTTCATAAAATCATTGAAGATATAAAAACTATCCTTACTAAACCCTAGTATGTAAGACCTTGATTTATGCTTTACCTCTTTCATATTTCCATTTTCCACTTGTCATAATGAAAAAGTAATCATACAGAATCCATGGAAAATGAAATACCTAACTAGTTTAATGATATTCCTTGATAATGTTGTTTTGATGAAGGAAAATAAGATGTTCATGGTCCTATGTTTGTAAAAAGGATGGATTATCCTCAGAGGAAAATGTATTTAAAATTGAATGTACTTGATTGATACAAATGATGATGTAATGGTTGTTCATTGTGATTTGGAAAGTATTCCCCCATAACTTGATGGAAAAGGTTCATGGTGACTTTGATCTAACAAATCTAGCAAGGATCAGAGGGATATCATCGATGAAACATCACCTCCATTTTTTATTTGGAACTTTGAATTCTTAACAATGACATTAATTACTCAAAATGAAAATATAGTGAAACACTAAGGAGATGTTAAATGGCGTGGCACACTTAGGACATGGAAATTTACCAAGGGTGCAGTGCGGTAGGTGTGA
The DNA here is from genome assembly GCA_027924585.1 of Larix kaempferi. Classification (NCBI taxonomy): domain Eukaryota; kingdom Viridiplantae; phylum Streptophyta; class Pinopsida; order Pinales; family Pinaceae; genus Larix; species Larix kaempferi. The sequence goes on from BSBM01000012.1 coordinate 16,153,080, forward strand.
CTGTCACTCTTTGAATGTCTAGTTCTAGAATCAAAATCAAAATTTTGCAAAGTTGACCCCTATGTGCAAAACTGCACAGTCTCTTACTAAGCAAAACCCTACTTTCCAAAATGGACCTAAAAGTTGACACTTGAGCCATGGGACCGGAGGAGAGGGTCACTACTAGCACTCTCTCGATGTCCTGAATCCAACGGAGTCAACGTTTTTTTGATCTGATCCACGGTCATCATTCTATAGCTCTTTCCAACTTGCATCCCAAAGGCCTTCAGGGACACCTGCTGGATACCTACCGAGGGCATAGAATTCCAACAGTGCAACACAACTGGGTTCTGGGAAGTGCTGCAAGTATGTTTAGGAAGGTTCCATCTAGGAGTGCTAGCCATAATTCCTCGATTGATGATTTTTCAAAGTTGACCCCTATGTGCGAAAATTGCACATTCCCTCACTGAGCAAAACCCTAGTTTCCAAAATGGACCGAAAAGATGATACTTGGGCCATGGGACCAGAGTAGAGAGGCACCCCTAGCACTATCTCGATGTCCTAAATCCAATGGAGTCAATGGCTTGTCTATTCGAGCCACGGTCATCATTTTATGGCTCATTCCAACTCGCATACCAAAGGCCTTTAGGGACACCTGTTGGATACCTATTGGGGACATAAAATTGCAACCGTGCAACAAAACCGAGTTCTGGGAAGTCCTGCAAGTGTGTCTAGGAAGGTTCCATCTGGGAACTCTATCCATAATTCCTTGGCCGATGATTATTCAAAGTTGACCCCTTTGTGTGAAAATTGTACAGTTCCTTACTGAGCAAAACCCTAGTTTCGAAAAGGGACCAAAAAGATGACACTTGGACCATGGGATCGGAGGATATGGGCACCCTAGCACTATCTCGATGTCCTGAATCCAATGGAGTCGACGGTTTTTTTATCCAATACATGGTCATCATTCTATGTCTCATTCCAAATCGCATCCCAAAGGCCTTTAGGGACACCTGTTATATACCTACAGGGGGTATATAATTCCTATCGTGCAACAAAACCAGGTTCTAGGAAGTCCAACAAGTGTGTCTAGGAAGGTTCCAATTGGGAATGCTATCCATAAGTCCCTACCCGATGATTTTGCAAAGTTGACCCCTATGTGCGAAAATTGCAAAGTCCCTTACTCAACAAAACCCTACTTTCCAAAATGGACCGAAAAGATGACGCTTGGGCCATAGGACCAAAGGAGACGGGCACCCATAGAGCTATCCCGATTTCCTGAATCCAACGAATTCAATGGTTTTTCGATCCGAGCAATGGTCATCATTCGATGGCTCATTCCAACTCGCATCCCAAAGGCCTTCAGCGACACCTCTTGGATACCTACCAGGGGCATAGAATTCCAACCGTGCAAGAAAACCAAGTTCTGGGAAGTGTTGCAAGTGTTTCTATGAAGGTTTCAGCTAGTAACTCTATCCATAAGTATCTGATCGATGATTTTGCAAATTTGACCCCTATGTGCGAAAATTGCACAGTCCCTTACTGAGCAAAACCCTAGTTTCCTAAATGGACCTAAAAAATGACACTAGGGCGATGGGACTGGAGGAGAGGAGAACCCATAGCACTATCCTGATGTCTTGAATCCAATGGAGTTGACAGTTTTTCGATCTGAGAAAATACCACCATTCTATGGCCCGTTTAAAATCACACCCCAAAGGCTTTCAGGGACACCTACAGATGGTTAATAGGAGAAAATCGAACAAAATAATAAAGATGACTATACTCATAGTTTTAAAGGGTAATTGTTACCAACCATTTGAGTTCCCATTGAGTTCAAAGGGATATTAAATTGATGTCATATAGGCTACAAACTAGGGTTTCTAAGGTTTAGAATTCAAATTAGGGTATAGGCTACAAAATAGGGTTTATAGGCTACGATTTCTAGGCTAGGGATTTAGAATACAGATTATGGTTTCTTGGACTAGGTTTTTTGGCATGGTTTAGGTTTCTATTGTTATGGATTAGGTTGCTAACATTATATTCGTGTTTCTAGGGTAGACTAGATTTCTAAGGCTAGATTAGGTTTCTATGTTTATGGTTTGGGTTTCTAGGTATCTAAATTAGGTATCTAACAATTATATTTGTGTGGATGATGGATGAGAATATTATGGTGAAAAAGGGGATGGTGATGGTGACAACATGGGTAGGAAGAGCACAGTGGTGATGTTCATGGTGGCATGGTGATGGAAACAACGACCATGGGGATAGTGATAATGAGCATGGAGATGGTGATGGTGATAGTGAGCATGAAAATGTGCATGAGTATGCAAATATTACGGTTTACTTAGATGGGAGAAAAAAAAAAAGAAAACAAATCCATGACGAGAGACAATTGAATGTTGTAATTTTTGGAAAGTGTGTTTGGGAGAGACCAACATGAGCACATTTTCCATAAATTCTCATGCAAACTTTTTATGAATTTGACCTTTTAATGAAAAATCTTCTTTGCCTCTTAATGAGAAAAACCCTAGTTGGATACGGGTTCCAATAAGATGTTTTTTACTCCACATATGGGTACTCAAGCCGTGGCCATGATAATGGATGGGAAACAATAGACTTAGGTCCTTGACCATGCTTAGAGGAGGGAACCAACAACCTTAGGCCCTAAAGATAAATTCTTAGGTTCAACCTTCATGAATGTGTCATTGGACCTCCACATAGGACAATGAATGCATTGTGGGGCCTTAGCTATCATCAAGTGATGAAACAAGTGATTTATGATCATATTAAAATTTCTAAAGATTAAGGGCATTGGAAAAGTCCTTTAACTAGAAAATGAGAACTTTGTAGGGGGTATTTAACATCTAAGTGGGATACAAGTGCCATGAGTAGGTTTTGTGCACTATAAATAAGTGTTGAGGAATAAACATGGTTGGGGGGGAAATGGATTTAATTCCAAACTTAACATTCTTGAGTTCAAACGCCATGACAAAATCCCTCTCCAAGGAGTATTTGGAATTCAAGTTGAATATGGACACAATGATCAAGTCTTGGGTGTCTTGGATAAGTCTCAAGTCCTTAACTCTACTCGGGGGAGGGAAACAAGAGCATCAAGTATTAAACCTTCCTTCTCATTTGAAAGAACCATTTATGAGTCCCCAAAGCACCACATTAAACCTATATAGGTTAATAATCACCTACAAGGATGTTATTGCCACCATGATTAGGTTATTTGTGAACCAAGAATGGGTCTCGAGGTGTACCATGTGTAAGTAAGGAAAACACGGGGCACATTCCCTAAGTGAAACTTCTTAGGCTCAATCCCCATGAAAAATATCTAGAATCAAGGAAACATTCTCATTCTTGGGGATTCTTTAATGGGTATTAGGTCTTCAATAGAATGGATGCGTATTAGGTCTTCAGTAGCATGGAAGGGTATTGAGCCCTTTAAAATAGTTGAGATGGAAACAATAGCCTCTCATGATAAAACATTCTTCTTAGGATCAAGTGCCATGTACGAGCCCTTGAACCACATGTGTATGTTAATTATCTATTTCAAGGGTGATATGGGTACCATGACTACATTACTTGTGAACCAAGAGTGGGTCTCTAGGTCTACCAAGGTTAAGGGAGGAAAACAAGTGTTTTGTTTCCTAAATGCTACTTCTCAAATTCAATATCCATGAAACACACCTAGAATCAATACAATCTTTGTCAAAGATGCATTAAGGGGCTTAGAATACAAATTATGGTTTCTTGGACTCTTGTGCATATTTGTAGCACAATGGTTTAGATACAAATGGATGCACATGAATATATGAAGTTTTTTGGGCATACATATATTAGGACTAGGTTGCTATTGTTTTTTTTGGCATGCATATATATTAGGATTATGACTTAGATGTTTTTTGGCATGGTTTCTAGGCTTCTATTGTTATGTATTAGGTTGCTAAGGGTATATTTTTGTTTCTAGGGTAGACTAGATTTCTAAGGCTAGATTAGGTTTCTATGTTTGTGGTTTGGGTTTCTAGGTTTCTAAATTAGGTTTCTAACAGTTATATTTGTGTGGATGATGGATGAGAATCTTATGGTGAAAAAGGGGGTGGTAATGGTGACATCATGGGTAGGAAGAGAACGATGGTGATGTTCATGGAGGCACGATAGTGATAATGAGCATGGAGATGGTGATGGTGATAGTGATCATGAAAATGGGCATGGGGATGTAGATATTATGGTTTACTTATATGGGAGAAAAAAACAACGAAAACAAATCCATGAAGAAACGTGTGCAATTTATCAAGTTGTACCAAGTCTATGCAATTTATCAATCTATCAAGTTATCAATGTCTAGCTACAATAGTCATAATATCAATGTCGATACTCAATGAGACCACGAAACAAAATAATAGCATACATGTACACCACATACCTATAAAATAGTACACAATAAAACGTGCAAAGCACATACCATATTACCTACCTATGGTCATTCGACTAGACCATCAGGATCACTTTGAATACCAAGGGTTTCCTTTAACCTCTCGTGCTCGGAGTAAGGAAGCAAGTATCGTGCCTTTGATGAGTTCTTCCTTGGCATTGTTTGTAGCTGGAGGTTTGTGCCAATAACTAAGTTTGTATAATGGTATACAATCTCACCTGGTCTATAATCTTCATATGTATACCCTTTTCTATTTGTTGAGTGGGAAACCTGGTTCAAATATTCTCCTTTTATAACAATCGACCCAATCGAAAAATTATTGGCCTCAGAGTTTCGTAATGGGACATTTATGGTTTTCTTCCCCTCTAAGAAACGTGAAATCCAATAGTCGGTGCACCATGCATTACGTCTCAGGGAAACCACTGAGTATATGTGCCCTAGAGAAAATATAGTGCCAATGTTTCAGTCAACTAAGTAGACATAACTAGTTGTCAAAAACATCAAAAATATACACAACTAATTAGACACAACTAGTTGTCAAAAATATAAAACTATTAATCGAACCTGGTTGTATGAGATCTGATATGTGGTCATAGTCTAGTGAAATACTTGATTGGTCCTCCTCCAATTGGGATAATTCTGTATCTATCCATCGACCAATGGGTAGTGATACACGATCCCATCTATAAACCCAATCTGTGGATTCACATTCGCCCCATTCACCACTATTGCATGGAGAACAAAAGCATGAGAGTTTCCTTGTCCACATTTCAAGTATAGCATTGTCCGACGTTCTAACTGAATGAAATGCACGAGTTCCTTGGATGGTCTTGCACTCATATAACTATGATCGATCTACATCCACCAGCTCCCAAAAAAATATCTATGTATATGTGCTTTCATGGATGAGTGATATTCCTGCCTTCTTGCTCCCTCCCCCATGACTGAAGCACACCATTCAATGATGGTTTTCGCATATCGGATGAGTGATACATTTGTGAACTTCATTTATTTTATGTGTAATGCAGTCTTGATGCACGCACTTGCTCCATCATGTTCACCTTTTCTGTGTCCTGTCTCAAAATAGTTCCAAGTATGTCTCACCTTGTGTCTTTTGTGGAGCATACACAACCATTGGAAGACATGGGCTTTTTTTAATTTTCCTGCACAACCGTCAGACTAAATCCAATGTTGTTCCATCTATATATTGTTATCCTTCAAGTGATGGTAAAACATTTGAAAGTTGTGTTGTACAAAAGCTAAGTCGTGACACTTGTCATCACTTATGTAGAAGTGATACTCCTTCCATATAACCCTGTTGTCTTCAATACTATCTGCCCCATGTATATAGGTGATATGGACCATTATGCTGACCTGGTCTGAGTGATAGTATTGAATCTAAATATCATTTTGCGGTTGAAGAGTGTATTTTTTTCCGCAAAATCGACCACTAATAAGATAGTCCCAATAGGAAATGTATCCTTGCACGTTCTAAACCGCTCATCTTGCCAACGATCCACATGTACATGCTTTACATATTGTTGTGTCTTTTCAAATAATTCCTCCATGAAGTTGCAAACCTGTACCTCGTAGATCAACAATAAATACATATATCAATAGATTGTTACACATGAAATTGCAATCTGAAGAAAAAATAGTATTCAATAACTCATTACTAACCTGAGAAGTGACCAATTGTATTTTTTTTCTTTCATTCCCTCCATCAATATCATACGTGACATATTTGAATGACTGCAAGTTCACCTCCTGCCTCCCAAGTTCATGCTCATCGGTCACATGTATGCTTTTTTCCAATAATGTCAATCCACCACACCCTTGGCATGTCCCATCTATGCAAGTATTTTTATCAAATGTGCAATTGTTTGGATTACTACACAAAATGATATGAATAAAGTCTCTAGATGACATCGATGGTAATTTAGCTGAGCATTCATGCACAAGAGTGTTATACAATACACAAAAAATATATGTATATGTGTCATAATAGTAACAATACTCAATGTGGTCCCCGGATGTGGGTGGTTACGATCAGGCCTAGCACAAGGATCATGCCACAAGGATCAGGCCTGGCATGACACATGGCCTAGAGCTGGATAGACAACCAGCTAGCAGTGATGACACCAGGCCCTCAACTGAAGCGACGTCGAGTCGCTCGAGGCTTTAAATTCCCGGCTCTTTCCTTACTCTCCACCAACCTGGAATGGCTTCCATGCTCACTCCCCCCATGGATCTCAATCGTGTGAGACTATGTGTCCCTTCATTTGCTCCTGAGCTCGGCTCCCAAACTCTCCCACTTTCATTCCCCTCTGCAATTTCGCACTTCTACGGAATTTTCCCTGCTCCACGAGTTCCTGCTACCCCGCTCCTGTGCTCCTCGTGCTCTATCTAGTCAGCACCAAAACCTCCTTCCTGCTTGAACACATGGGGAGGCTGAAAGGAACTTGTGGAAAGAAGAAAAAAGAGGCCCAAGTTGATGGGCAAACCTAGATAGGATACAACGTCGAAATCTCCATTCCTATTCGCCTATTGGTTGATAATTGGGAAGCCCGCATCATTGCCGATAACCTCACCATGGAAGTCAAGCTCAGCCATGGGAAACTTACTGGTTATTGAAGAATATGCTTGGTGAGCTTATGGAAGATATGGTATCCAACTGGGACACAATGAGACACACCACGCAAACCTTGAGCACCACTCTACCCAACATGGCCACCACCTTGAATATTCTGGAGAGCACCCTCTGCTGGAATGCTTATGCTCCCACCCGCCACCTTCGACGTGATATTCGGCCCGAGAGCAATGCTCAAGCCCCGGTGATCAGAACCATGGCGACACCTGGCTACTTGGCCAATTCTATTGGCAATTTTATGAACACTCCTGCAGGTCCTAGTCTGGTCCATCCCCTTAGCAAGGCTCCTAATTTCCTGAGGGGTAAGGAGCCACTCCAATCCTCCTTACCCATTCCCTCCACCCTGGGCCCAGTATTGGAGAAGCACACCCTCAATGAAAAAGATAGCATGGATCTTGGATGCAGAAAGACATCCCCACTACTAGTCAAGCTCCCGATGAGGAACACTAGGCAAGCTGCGAAGGTCACCCCACCAACAGTGAAGTTCCCTCAGCCAACATTGAAGGTCACTCAGCCACCTATGAAGGTCACGTAGCCACCTGTGAAGAACTCTTTGCTGCATCCAGAAGATGAGGAATACAATGCCTGCTACAGCTATCCGATCCTTGAGGAGACCCCCTCCAATGCTGAGGCACCTTCTTCTCACTTACAAAGAGGTTCTCCAGCTGTTTATTTTTTTGCTTAATCTTTATAGACACTATTTATTTTTTAGGTTTCTATGAACATGCTGCCTCTTTTGGTATATCTTGTTTCCCCAACTCTGGGCAGGATTTGTTGTACAATTTGGATCAATACTACCTATATTTCTCAAGTTTTCATGGTTGGCTCAGACCACCATAGTCTGTACTCATTATTGTATTTTTACTTCTAGCTTAATATAACTTTGTAGCATTACAAAAAAAAACAATACTCAATGTGGTATCAACAACAAAAATGTGTTACGAGTTGTGTTTATTTTAACATACCATGGTTTTCATTTTTCAAAGGATCTTTGGCCCAAGTTAAGTTTGTTATGTTCATTCCTAAATCTCTCATATAATTTTGTTTGCATCATATCAAGAAAATGTTTAATGTGTGGTTCATGATCATTTGAACCCCTTCTCAATTTTAATACATATTTTTGGTTGGAAGAAGGTCTAGTGTTGTCAGGCCAAAAAGATTGCACTAATCCCTTTACCGCATCAATGAGCTTCATATCAAAGCATGGTAACCTGCCAATGAAGGCCCAAACATCTATTTGGCCAGTTTCAAGTTGTTCTCTTCTAACACAATACCTACGAAGTGTCTTCACATTAAAATTAATAATTTTGGAGGTAGGTTTAAGAAAGCGAAGTACCCTAGTGTTTTTGTTCACGATTGATTGTGACAACACACGGCGAGTTACATTGCGATCCTTTGAGAGAGATTTATTTCCAATTGTACTAAATGCATCTACTAAAATTTTAACAATATGAGAATTTGGTTCTAACTTTTTGCTCATCTTTATCCTTAACGTTCTTCTAACAACAACCATAGACCTAGATTTTAATAATAATAAATATAATTTGCACTTTTCCCCATCATATTTAGAATAAAAAAATTTATCAAGTAGTTGTCGAGTTTGATAGGCAATAGCATGTTTAGATAACGTACCTTCAAGTGAACTAATGAGAGCTTCATCAACCTGTATATGTTTCGGAGTTCTTCGGCGTGTAGTTGCTAATGGAGGTAAGGGTGTTGGAACTGGAGCATGTACAACATCACCACGATGCTCTGGCATTTCAATAGGATCATGTTGTTTTTCATTCTCTTGTTGGTAGTTGGATGTGGGAAATTAGACTTTCTCTTGGACGGTCTCCATAACATTTGCTTCTTTCATTGTAAATCCTTCATTCAATGCCTCCCTAACTTCGTCGCTTGTATAACCACAACTGAAAAAGTCATTCACTACCATAGTCTGAGGTTGACTTGATGTGGGAATTGAAACATCTCCCGATGAACAACTATGTTTTACTTCTTGACTAGTGCCATGGGGTGCTTGTTCATCAAATGTTGTTGAAATTGAGGGCCCCTCTAGTGAATTTTTCCATTTTTCTTGAGGTGGATGGGTAGGAATGAGCGTGGCATCATCTACGGTTGGAATTGGATGAGTTTCCATGGAATGCCTTCGATTCCAGATGTCCAATATTTTATTTTCTCTAACTTCTTCCATGGTTTCTTAAGGCTTATCTTTCCTTGCTGATTTCCTTTTTCGATTGTGTGAATTCCCCATGACCACAATGAGCAATATTAAGAAAACAGATTCTAGAGGTGTGCTCAACTATTCAAATATCCAAATTATTTCTCAATTGTGAATATAGGTTATTCAATATTGCTCAATTGTGAATATAGGTTATTCAATATTCCTCAATTGTGAATATAGATACTTCCACAATTGTGAATATAGTTACTTCCTTAATTGTGAATATAGATTCCTCAAGCTTGCTCAAATGTGAAAGTAACTTCTACCTCACTTGGGAATATAAAAAATTCTTCATTTGTGAATATAGGTTCTTCAAGCTTGCTCAATAGTGAATGTAGATAATTCTTCAATTGTGTTCATATAGATTCCTCAAGCTTGCTTGAAATTGTGAATGTAGAATCCTCTTGAAGCTTGAAATTATGACTGTAGAATCCTCTTAAAGCTTGAAATAATGAATGTAGAATCGTCTTGAAACTTGAAATTGTGAATGTAGAATCCTCTTGAAGCTTGCTAATTGTGAATGTAGAATCGTCTTGAAACTTGCTAATTGTGAATGTAGAATCCTCAATTCCCAATGCTAACTGTAGAATCCTCTTCGAGCTTGTTGATTGTGAACATAAAGTATCAAGCTTCCTCAATTGCCTTGATTGCTAATTGTGAACATAGAGTATGAAGTTTTTTTGCAGCGCTGTCGAGGATACAAAACGCAAACTTCAGGTATGAAATAGGCAGAGTATTTCGCTGAATTTTTGCACGGACAAAACATGCTAGCATTATGGATACACAAAACACGCTAGCGTTTCTTAGAACTATAACGCGGGCACGTTTCTTCGATGTTAAAAAATTCCTAGGAAATTAATATGTTTGATGCAAGGCTAAATCATTTCTAGTGGTAAGAAATGTGCGAGCGTTTCTTCATCCAAAAACGCACTATTGTTATGGTAAACTACACAATTTGCATTTTCATCAAAACCTTATTTAATATTTTCTTCCCAAGGAAATAAATTTCATTTATTTCCCTATATCCCTACTTATCTTGAAAGGTTTTGGGATTCATGTTCTATGGGTTAGGAGGTTAAATAGGGATTTGGTGTTAAGGGCTAAGGGGTCAAGGGGCTTAGGGGTTAGATATGGGGGGTGGTTAGTGGTAGGGGAAAGGGAAGGGGGATTAGGAGAGAGAGAGGGGGGGTTATTTAAGGGTAAGGGGCTCAGGAGGGGGGTTAGTGAGGGGGAGAGAGTAAGAGAGGGGGTTAATAATGGTTAGGGGGGCAGAGGAGAGAGAGGAGCGGGTGTTAGTTGTAGGGAGTGAGAAAGAGAGATGGAAGGTGTGGCTAAAGGTAGGTGGAGGTGCAGGGAATAGAGAGAGACTGAGAGAGGGAGTTAGTAAGGGCTAGGGAGAGGAGGGGGTTTAGGGCTAGGGGGAGTAGGAGAGAGATAGAAAGAGTAGGGTGGTTAGGGATGGAGGATAGGTTAGGGAGAGGGAGAGGGGGTTTAGAGAAAGAGAGAGAGATAAGTGTAGAAGTAGGGAAGAGAGAGTGAGAGAGGGGGTTTGTAAGGGTTACGAGGAGGAAGAAATAGAGAGAGAGGGGTTAGGGGTATGGGGATTAGGAGACAATAAGAGAGGGCAAGTGGTTACGTGTGGGTGGGGTGGGGTGGGTTAAGGGTTTATAGAGAGATAGAGAGGGAGGATGGTGTCAGGGGGTTAGAAGAGAGAGAGGGGTGGGGGAGAGGGGTTGGTGGAGGAGTACAGAAGAGATAGAGAGAGGGGGGGTTAGTAAGGGTTAGGTGTAGGAGGAGAGAGAGTGAGTGAGGGTTAGAAATGATAGGATTATGAGAGATATAGAGACAAGGGGGGTTTAAGAGTGGTGGGGATTAGGGAGAGGGAGAGTGAGGGTTAGAGAGAGAGAGGGGTTTGGTGTGTAGTGTTTTTAGGGGTTTTCAGATAGAGAGGGGTGGGGGTTATGAGTAGGTGCAATATGGGCTTAGGGGTGGGGGTTATGAGTAGGTGGAAAAGATTTAATTGTTTCTAGAGTTAAGGGATATGGATTTAGGGATTTGGGATTTTTAAGTAATATGGGTTAGACTGTTTAGGGTTTAGGGGTGGACTAGGTATTAGGGGTTATGGGTTGTGGGATTATAAATAAAGTGGATAGGGGATTTAGGGGTTAGCGGCCTTAGGGGTTAATTGATTTAGTGCTCTAGGGTTAGGTGTTATGGTTTATGAGGTTAGGCATTAATGGTGAAGGGATTAAAGGCTTAAAGGCTTATAAGGTGTAAATTAGAGCTTAAAGAGACTAATGCAAAATCCCAAGCAAGAATGCCAAAGCTGAAAGAGGACAGATCAATCTAGAGGGAGATAGCTCAAGCAAACATAGATATCTCATGCAAACAAATACCACACATGAAAACGTAGAGTGCACAAACAAATGCAAGGCATGCTAGCACAAAGGAGGTCGCACATGCAAACGTAGTGTAGAGGTAAAGAATTATTTTACCTGTATAGGGTAAACTAGAGCTTAGAGGGATAATGGTCAAAGGATTACAAGTAAACAATTAATGGACTTAAGCGGTTTAGCAATTTGGGATTTAGGGTTAAAGGGATTAAGGACTTTGGGCTTAGGGGGTTAGGTTTTAAGAGGTTAGGAATTGAGGTCTAAGATGTTATAGTGTTAAAGTCTTGGGGAATTAGAGGATAAGGACAACAATGAGGGGAGATAAATGGTTAATTAAGGGACTAGAGATTTAAGGAGTAATACCTTTATAGGTTAAGGGATTTAGGATCAACTATTAATGGGGTAAGGGATTATGTGTTAATGGATTATGTGCTTAGGGGTGTAGGGATTTAGGGGGTTTGAGACTTAGGACTCATGGGTTTAGGCCTTTAATTTCCCTCCCTTATCATTACTTTCCCTAACTCCTTAAATTTATGTCCTTTTCCACCCTCTTGTATCTATCTTCTCTCTCTCACTCCCTTTATCTCCATTCAAATATTAAAAACATAAATTTGTGAAGTTCATAACGTGCGTGTGTTATGTGAGTAATAACGCTCGAGCATTTTTTCTATACAAAACACGTGCGCATTTATTCTAACACCAAGCGCGCTAACCAAAATATTTGAATTTAAATAGAACGCACGCACGTTCCTGAGCACCTAATAACCCCCTCCTCCCACGTCCGTGTGTCATCCACAGTCCTATGTGGTTTGTTCGGACTCACCAAACATGTGCTATGGAATTTACTGAAACATAGCTAATTAGGCATTTCCACCATTTTTCTCAATATGCATGTTTTTCACCGCTCTCTACAGCATGACATACATGACCATTATTGACGAAATTTTAGGCATAGATAGTATTTTTATGCAAATTCCAAATATGTAATTTTTTTTTTAAAATATTGATTTTTTTTATTTGTTTCCTAATTTTCTTATGTCATCACTCCTTAGGTCAAAAAACATAATGTTAGTGTTTATTCCATAAAATTTTCATTTCACAACCATTTAAAAAAAAAATTGCATGTTGCACTAGTAGACATCAACCTCTACATGCTATAAAAAATCCAAGTCGAAATAACTGTATTAAGACCTTCAAAGGCTGCACCCACATTTGACATACAATTCTCAAGGTTTGATCAGTTACATAATTTAAAAAAATAAAAAATTAAACATTTAATTTTTTAAAAATAGTGTTGCACTAGTGCTACGGGTTCTATACATTCTACCAATTTTTGTATCCCGAAACCATTATTTAGGCACTCAAAGGCTGCACCCACAAAAACATATACCTTATCATTTGCCAAAAAATAAAAAGTGACTGTTAGAAAAGATGAAATTTGACATAGTTATGTAAATTTTCAATACTTAAAACTTATATATTCGGAAACATGACTCAATTTACTACATTTCATCATTTTTACTCGATGCAAGATACCTTGTGTAAGTATCTCAAAAAAACCAAGTTAGTTGAGGGATGATTGATTTTTCAGTTTTATATTGCATCTAATGCACCAAAAGTGACTCTCATTAGCTTGCACATTCCCATATATATTACAAAAACACCATAACTGTCATGTGAAGCCATAACACAAACAATGATTTTGTTAGCAGTGTTGATGACAGAAAGAGTACATCAAGGTATGTATCCAATTTTGGTTTAGGTGTTGTCTCACAGTCATCACAAAAACAACCCATAGTCACCATTTCATTAGTGGAAGACAAATATGTAGTCACAACATCCGTAACCTACCAAAGAAGGATGGATGAGAAAAAATATTGCCTGAGTTATTACATGAATAGGAAGATCGACAATGATTTGTTGTGATAACATTTCAGCGAATGTTCTATCAAAGAACCATGTATTTCATAAAAAGAGAAAGCACACTTATACTAAGTACCATTACATCAAAGAATTGGTAAATAATGAGAATTGGTAAATAATGATTGTGATAACATTTCAGCGAATGTTCTATCAAAGAACCATGTATTTCATAAAAAGAGAAAGCACACTTCTAAGAAGAATTGGTAAATAATGAAGAAATTAGTTCAAGCTTTAGCAAGTCAAAGGAGCAACTACCAGATATATTTACAAAGGCTTTTTAACAAGAGACGGTTTTGAAATTTAGAGAAAAAACGTAGGAATTGCTTATTTTGAGAATTTTGTATCTTCTATAACAAGTGGTGATCGAAATTAAGGGAATGTTGGAATACACGTTAATTTTTCCCACCCTTCCCATTGAACAGATTATAAACAAACAAATTAATTAATCAATTCGATGATGATGGTAAATCCTTCGTTAAAAATGTTATGATAACTATCTACAGATTGTTTGGATTTAATAGGAACAACAATGGGAATAAAAATGTAATGATGACTGTTTACAGATGGTTTGGATAAAAAAGAAAAAAACCGGAATCATGAAATTTAACTGAAATCATAACAAATCATTAAAAGTGAAATAATAAAAACATATCATAATTAAATATCTTATTTTGCATGATTCCTAGCAAATGTAATTTTGATAGCTCTAATATTGTTTTTCATGATTCCAAACAACGCATAGAAATTCATCTCAAAGTAGCGACATATGTGAGATCCCCCGCAAACACCTCCATCCCATCTGATCATTAAACGCATAGCATTAGCATGTGAATTGACACGTGTTACCACACGGAAGGTTAGAAAAAAAGCCATCAGGAGGTATTTTACGAAGATGGCAATTTGTTTAAGTAATTAAAATATTAGTAGTATTAAATGTTAAGGATTAGTTTAATTAGTTGAAGATTTTATATGAAAATTTTAATTATGAATAATTAAAATATTTTAAATATTCTATTTATTGATGATGAAGATGGTGGTTAATTTTTATTAAGATTAATTTTGGTCTATCAGATCTTAAAAGAAAAGAAATTGATTATTTTTCTTGCTGTAAAATTTTATTCCTATATTTAAAAAACTTAGAAACAAGCATTCCTAAGTGGCTATGAACTTGACAGGTTAGAAGATTAGAGAAGTTTGTATTGTGGGGCACATGCTCTTTTCAACTATAAATAAATCTTGTATTAAGAATCTATTGGAATTATCTTTAATGATACAAGTGTAGAGGATAGTATATCTTTGGTATACAAAGAGAGTTACAAGTATCCTTTAATAGGATGTGTTTTTTATGGTTTTCTTCAATGTTGTGGTTTTTAGACATTAAATGAAGATTATAATTTAATATATACATTATTTGAGGCATTACTAGATCACTGTATCTATTTCTTATTATGTTTGATGAAGTCATCTCAATACTTTTTATAAAGTAAGTTAAATATATATATATAGGGTTAAGGGATAAACATATGATGATTGAACTCCATCTTAAAGAAAATTGGGATTATAGCACGAAATGATGTCCTTTAGGTAATACATAATTGCGATCAATATGCACCCCATCGAAAGGCATTTAATGCGTCGACGGGTTTGTATATAGACCGTCAGATGTGAGGGCACCTCACATCCAACAATCTATATGCACCTCGTCGGCACATCAAATGCCCCACAACGGGGTGCATATTGTTTTCCATACACAACTGCCTTGGAGTGGAAACTTTGTCCCTCGGCATTTATGCACCACGGGAAACAAAGATTTTTACTTTTGACGAGTGATGCGTATATTGACA
Organism: Larix kaempferi; assembly: GCA_027924585.1. Lineage (NCBI taxonomy): Eukaryota > Viridiplantae > Streptophyta > Pinopsida > Pinales > Pinaceae > Larix > Larix kaempferi. The sequence goes on from BSBM01000012.1 coordinate 16,168,528, forward strand.
AGATTATAGTGAAAAAAAATCCTTGTGTTTTGTTGTTTCATTACGTGATGAATGGATTTTATTTTTTTATTTTTTTACAATAATAAAATAATTGAAATTGACTATTTATTATAATAATATTTATTGATTAGAAATATATAAAAAATTAATGATTGTACCAATTTTTTATGCATAAGATTAACTTGTTTGATTAAATTATTATAGGTTTCATTGTCCATTGTTTTTAAATGCTTCTTGTAATTTAAACATAACTTGGTTCTTGAATTCATTATATTAATTGTTGTATATGGTAATAAAAAGAATGTTAACTTGTAGCATCACTTCACATGAACTAAGAACTAATTCATCATCATGCATAACTTTCATAACTTTTTTGTTCTATTTTCTCATTGGTGTTCCCTACACAACATTTAACATATGTTAAATCAAATATTTGAAACTGGTTTGCTTAAGATTTTGCTTGGCATGACATGCATTAACCAATAAATTTAAGTTATTTTGATATTATAACTTCAAGTAACTAACTTTTTTCTCTTATTGAGATGCACTTCCCTCACACTTATTGATCACAACATTTACAAATTATAAAATATGTCTTACAATGTAAGTACAAAGATTCAGTATAAGGCCATGCCCTTAGGGAGGGTTGGCTTGTGGGAAAATCAATAGCATAAACTACGTGTAATCAAATTATATAAATCTATTTAAAAAATTGGGCAATGTGCTTGTTATATTAATACAAACATGAACATATGATACAGTAATATGCAATGATGCATAGTAGTAAGCAATGATATGTTTATGAATATAGAAAACATTGTGTATCTTAATGTACAACTACCAAAAAAAACCTCACACACTTGTAGTAGTTTTTTATGTAAGTGGTGCTCTCTATATAGCATGAAATGAACCAATGTGTCTATATTGTAGAATCTATATCTTGTAACCCAAAAAAAATTGTTTTGAAGAGATACTAATAGAAATGGGTTTGGAATCCAAAAGCAATGAAGAGGGACCAAGACATTAAAATATTATTTACATCAAAAACACCATTAAGTCCAACAAACATTCTAATTAAAAAATACTTAACCCCTCTAAAAATTATCATTTAAAAAAATATCATTGTTAAAGAGTAAAAATCTAATCACATGTGACTAAAGTTTGAAAGAAAAAAAAACTATAAAAAAACAACAAATAAGCTAAGGTTTTCAACAACAAAATTGATACAACACTGCTCTTTGAGAAAAATTATAGAGAACGAAAACAAAAATGTTGTAGTTGTTTAAAAAACAAAGATATAACAATGAAAACCAAAAAAAGAATAAATGGCTTAGTTTGTATTGATAAGCATCCAACCTTTATATAAAAATATGTACATAGTTCACTCTTTCTTTATTGTTGTATATATCTGAATGTTAGTCTATCACGCACCAAATCCTAATTTAAAATAAAATATTATCTTATGAATGCTTCTAATTAACTAATTGTATGTCACTCAAAAAGTGGGAAATAATAATTATTCTAGTTAATATGCATCTAACTAATTGCTCGTCACACACAAATGCCTAATTCCTAGCCTCAAGGAGAGGCATTCGTCATCCTCTAGGATGGCTAGATGAGATGGCTAAGTGCTCCTAGGTATATGTCTTGGCTAAGTGCTCCTATGTATATGTCTTCCTTAGGCATTGTGTTGGGTGAGGATGCCCTCGTTCCATATTGGTTCCTTCTTATTTAGATCAAAAGCATATCACTTTCCTCCAAAACTCTAAAGCATGTTAAGACTTTGAAAAGAAATATCATACAAAATAGTCTTAGGGTGTAGCTACATAAAGAAGTGGATCAAACCAAATATGAAAGCTATGGATACCAAGAACAAATAGTTGTGTTGGAAATAGTAAGTTGTTTATGTGTGGACATAATAAACTAGTGGATCATAAAGATGTTGAAGTAGAGATGTATATTGCAAATCATATTGTAGTTGTTGATGACCATTGTAGAATCCCGTGAGTTGAAATGTGAGAGTATTGTATCTATGAATCTTTAATGTGTTGTAAGAAGGTTCATGAGGCTATGTGGTGACATTATGATAAGAAGAGTCTCCAATCTAATGAATGGTAGTAGGAAAAAAAGTATGGTTAAAGGAGATGATGTAAGTGTTTATATGTAGCCATGTCCTCTAAGTTTATGAAAGTCGATAGTGGGACAAAAGATGTTGGAATGCTCATGTTGTTGTGCCAGGAAATTAAGTTCCCATTAGTGGTTGTGTGTATGGAAAGACCTGAAGAAGATGGAACCCTATCTCATGGAATGTGCTAGATGCCTAGTGCAGTAAATGTGAATAGTGGGGTTCCTCCAAGTGATAATGTATAACCCATAAGTGGGATAAAAATTTGATGTATATCATGTGAAATGTGAATAGTGGGGTTCCTCCAAGTGATAATGCATAACCCATAAGTGGGATAAAAATTTGATGTATATCATGTGAGTAAGAAAGAAGCATCGTTTCCTTATCAAGTGATAGCTAAGATAACAATACATTGGTTTAAAAAATGAGATTATATCACCCATAGAGTGCTTGTAATCCTTGGAGGTATAGAAATCATGGATGAGAGGCAATGTGTATTTCATGTTGGTTTGTGTAGGATAGCCAAACGATGGGTTTTTCTGCTAGACTGTAGTTTTTAAGTAGAGTTTACTGGAGTATTTTTTCTCAATATGTGGGCAATAATCAGACATGTATTTTAGCCTAGTGGTGTTGCAATGAGGCCTCAAGGCATGCCATCAAATTGTATGTGGGATTGTATGTTATATAGTCACGTGTACAAAATATGCTAAACGAGTAAGATAGTGTTGATATATTGATAGAATAATAATAGTGCAAAACTTGAAGTGTTGAAGAAATCAAATATTGAACTTATGATAGTTGTCATGTTCAATACCTAAAGAGTAAAATTGCATAAGTGAGCCGGTATCTGCAAAAGTGGATTTTTATTGTCCTGTTATTAGTTACTTCCTTGAACCAGGAAAATAGGCTTGTGCCTTATATGATTCAATAGTTGAATGGTAAATTTTGTTAATGCAACTGTTGAGAGCACTAGGGGCATAAGGGTGTACGAGATGGGGAGGTATATAGAAGGGAAAGAGGTCCTAGGCATGTATTGAAGCTAAGAGATCTAATAGTGTACTGGGGCTTAATGATGAAAATGAGAATTTTCCTATTGGAAGAAGGATAGAATAATTTCTCATGAGGTGTGGGTATGAGCTAGAAGAGAGAGAGAGAGATAGAGAGAGAGAGAGAGAGAGAGAGAGAGACATTATGCAGACTAACTTGCTGAGATGTAGTGGGGCAAGGTAGCAGGCAAGGTAATTTTTAGGGGTGAAATTTCACCAATTTGCTACTTTTTGGGTTTTGTTTTTTAAAAGTAAATTTGCTATTTGGTCATTTTACTCTCTAATATTGCCTATATTTACATAAAATATGTTTTTTTATCATAATATTCACAAAAATTTACAAGTTTCACTAGTAAATTGTATGTTTCATATTTAATATTCACCTATATATGATATTTTAAATCCAAAATAATCACCTAGAATACTATACTTAAGTATAATATTAAAATCCTTAAAACATACCCTGATAGCATAATTGTAGCAAAGGAAAGTTCAAAGGCTTTGTCATATTTCAAAATTTGTTAAGTATTGTTGTGGGCATTGAAATCACAACATTGTTGTTGATAGGGGATTCCCAAAAGTAAATAAGAGTGGTCAATAGGAAAGACACTGTATTCTACAATGTCACAAAAGGGCCCAATAGAAAAGGTGGTTGCACAACATTTATTAATGAGAAGACAAGAATGATCTTTCTAAACCCAACCCAACTAATAAGAAGAGGGGTGTGGGGTGGTGGGAAGCTTTGGAGTAGTAGGATTAGGAAGAGGAATTAGTTCAAGTTGGGGAGAAAATTCGATAGAGGAAGGTTTAGTGACAAATTCAATGTTTTTTTCATCAAAGACAGTGTGGCTTGCCTATGTAACAACCAACAATTAGAAGCATGATTTGTGATTTTGTGATAGTTGCAACATGATGAAGGATGGAAGAGATAGCGTGGTTTCAATGTATTATAGAATTATGTTGTGGAGGTGCACAAGGATTTCAAGAAAGGAATGCATTAGGGATAGAGGGTTAGGGTTAGGGTTTTGAAATGGGGTGAGGTGAAGTCATTTGTTGAACTTGTATTCGAAAACTAGCACATGGACAAATGCTTAACCTAAGTTGGTACTCTCAAATAGTTCTATGTCATTATGAAAAATAGTAAGAAAACCAGAATTAAATTTGAGCACAAGTACTTATTTGGGATCTTTGATCTAGAGTTGGAGATAAACCATAGTGAAGACTTAAATAAACTATTAGACACTTTGAACTCAATCTTGATGCAAGTCAAACCAATACACATTAAGTTAGATAAATAACCTAGAGGGTATAAATTCCTTCTCAAGGCTTGGCACAAGGAATTGCATGTGGTGATATGAGTAGGAGTGTCTCTAGATTCCTATTAAGTTCCACATATATCTCAATAGAATTTGTGTGAGACTACCACTGGGCTTGAGAAAGGTCCTCTAAATGGTTACATGCACGGAGGATCTATTCTTCTATCATGTATGGGAAGTTTGGAAGTAGACATCAAGACTAGGGATCTATGAATCCAGAACATGTCAGCGCATCTAGCACCATATTTAGGTAAGGGTATTCTAGTGTCTAACTAGAAGGTAGTTGTGGGATCCACAGGTTGAAGTCATAAATATTCAATAAGATATTTTGTCAACACCTTAACCATGTTGGATAGGTTTGGGTCTTCATAATCAACGGAATGAGTATTTTGAGGATCCATAGAGAGATATACATTATGATAGAGTATCAAAATTGAAGATAAGTGCAATGAAAACCCTAATCGAAAGACTTGGATAGAGTTAATGCTAAATAGAGGAACTTGAGATCTGAACCAAGGAAACAAAGAAGTAGTTTGGAAACAAAATCTATTTTCAAGGAGTGGGCATTGAACAATAGTTGAAAAGGAGGGAACACAAAGGGTGATGTCTAAAGAAAGAGGGAATCCTGGGATAAATCTAGGTGGGTTTTAAGCCTGGGGAACTAGAAGGAGAGGTGTGTTGAATTTAATTTTTTGAATGGAGCCAATCACTAGTACAATTTGTCAAATTTATGACTTGTGACCAAAAAAGTTAGCCGCGACAGTTTTTTTAAGCTAAATACTACCAAATTAGAGCAATTTTCAATGACATAACTAAAAATGACTAATTTAGTTGTGGGATGAAAAAACAACTAGATAGTAAGTGACACAACTAAAAATTACTAACCTAAACGACTAATTTAGTCTATGGATAGTGACTAAATAACAATTACAAGAAAAATTACGAGGATTTTTAATGTTGAATTTAACTTTGTCGTATATTAATCCCCTTAGGTCACATGAATTATTCCATGGATATTTTAACACTACTAAAATGACTTATGCCATGGATATTTTAACACTGCTAACATGACTTATGTGATGGATATATTAACATTGTTAATTAATTATGTCATGTCCCAAAATTTTGCATTGGGTCACAATGGCCTAAGCCCCTTGGCCATACTCATGATAGTTTGCCAAATTGATGCTAAGGGTCAAATAATTGCTTAGAATGATGTCCAAGTTAGTAATAATGTGAAATTAGATACAAATGGACAAGGTGGGTCACATTATGAGAAATTCCAATTCAAAGTTTGTAATATACCCATCCAAATGAATTGTCATGGAGGAAAATTACTAGTTCCCTAGGTTGGGGGTGGAAGCATTGGGATTTGAAATAAGGGGGATAATAAATGATGGTTGGACATTAAAATGGAATAAATATTTAATAAAGGATCTAAATAAATAAATACAAGGGAAAATCAAAGTGGCAATTGATCATGAAGACACATGGAGGATGCGGGACCCACACAAGCTAGATTTTCTATGCCACATGGCATCCTCCTCTTGTCAATTCAAATCCATAAGGATTACAACGTTATTGGGATGAGTTGGAAGGATCATACACTTGGAAATATGCATAATAGGTCAAATTGGGATGGAAGTGTAACTTCCATGGAAGAGGAAGACTCAAAGGAGAGGTTCTTGGACACTTGGACTAGATTCCCTAGCTATATGACAACAATGATGAAGATGCTATGACACCTATGGCACAAATCAGATCTGAATGCTGACATCTGACATATATGACATGTCAGGGCTAAAAATAGCCTCCAAGAAGGTTCCCAAGTGAGTTAGGGCAGCCAAAGAGACACCAATTCGAATTTGGAGAAGGAGGGGGCTAGAATTGGAAGGACAAGTGGCATGCCTGGGAATCTTTTCCCAACTTGAGTTGGCATGAAGATCTTGGGAGGAATTCGACCCATGGAGGACCTTATAAGTTTATAAAAGATAATAACAAAGAAGTATGGTAGCCTTTGATCATTTTTAGAATTTTCATTTTGCATTTGGAGAGGAGAGCTAGTGGAGTGCTACTCTACTTGCCTTAGCATCAATTTCGAGGGTGAAAGATTCCCATCCTAGTTAGTAATTGGAAAGGCCATTCAGAACTTTCATTTGGAGATAAAATGGAGTCTTTTGTTACAGGTTTAAGCTACAGGGAAGCTAATGGTTTCATCTCTTTCAGCTTGCTTCTACAACCATTCTTCTATTTCTTGGCATATTCTTGCTCCTTGAGGAGAGGCACACTTGCTGAAGTGATGAAATCTTTGGGATAGCTCTTGAGGCCATATATATTTGTAATCTGATAGATATACTCTATTTTTACTACTCAGAAAACTTTCAGGTTGAAACTCAAATACATTTGATGTAAAAATGTTGAACTATGAACAAATGGTGTCATTTCCCCAATACCTTTCTATTTGCACTTGAAGTGGTATCAAATTAGAATGGTGCAGTAAATGTATGATGTATTAATGTTGTATGGAGTGCCATTAATATGCTGAAGAATTTTCATATTCATTATACAAGCATTTGGAGCAATATTCTTAAGGTTCACAACCATTTGTGAAGATTTACTATCATTTCCCCCAAGGTCGAAACTAGTCTTTTTGTATCTAATTTGAGAGGGTTGTAGAAGACTTAATAAACTGAATAGTGATGCATATAAGACAATATTTATGTCCCATAGATATCCCCTTCCTCTTTTCAGAAATTAGAGAGGTTCCAATAGCATTTGGAGAGCCATTTCTAGCATCTACCCCATGGGGAATTGAACCCCTAATTGCTAGTCAAATTCCCTAGATTGGCCATAATTCAAAGGAGAGTTGACGAAGCATTTTAAAGGATCTAAGGAATCCATGAACCTAATAATCATGTCCTAATACCGTCCATATACCTTCTGTAACAATTTGGGAGCATTTGGAGCTATTTGGAGATCAAGAAACCAATACTAGTCAAGGGTCGAACTAGTGGGAAAAAATGAAAATTTCACCATTTAAATAAATTTTTAAAAAGGGACATTACAGTGGCATCAGAGCATGGTCCTTTCACCTACGAATTAATATCATATATTAAAGAATAATTTTCATCCATGTCTTACTATTATGATGACTCCTATTTGTACAATGCTTATGAGTAGTATGCAGATAATTGCGAGCAATATGAAGCAGAATGTGAATGGTTTGAGGAAGAGGTGCAATAATGCAACACTTCTTACAATTCAATGAGGAATGAAGGTTATTATTATGAACCTGTGTATGATAAAGATGAGTGTGTCACACTACCAAAGGATAACTCTATGAATGAATTACAAAGATTGAGAGCAACATCTAAAACCTTGCCCCAACAATATCAGACATATCTTGATTGGTATAAGGGAAATACAAAAAATGCCCCTCCTTTCGAAGACTTTTTTGATTGGGTGTTTTCAAATAGGCCCAAAAATTAGGATGTGGTGTTCGTAAAGAAAGGTTTGTGCCATTCTTGTAAAAGAACTTGGAGAGAAAATCATATGTGTGTGAGTGAAAAGAGCAGTGAAATATCTGAACCTTCGGGGAATGCATATATCTCCTACTTGATGAGAGTTTTTGGGTTTTATTCAAAAGAGGTTCCAAATATATTGATCTTAAGGAAGCCAAGGGGAAAAATGCATCAGCATGCTTGAAGGAGAAAAAGGAGGAGACCCGTGAACCACCTAGTTCTGAAATAGGTGAAGTAGAAGAAGCAGTACATGAAGAGGATCGAAAGTCACTCCCAAGTTACTCTGAAAAATATGAAGAGACATCACATGAGAATGAAGAAGATTCTATTGAAAATATTGAAGATCATTTCGAGACAGATTCTACCTTGGAAATGAAACAAAGAGCATCTACTGATGGATGCTTGAACTATGAAGGAGTACCTACTGATGGGTGCTCACACCTCTATGTTGGTGACATAGAGATCCCTTTTGAAAGTATTGTTGCAAGCCAAAATTCCCTTAATCATGAAAATGAATACCTTGTAGCAGTTGAAGAAGAAACAAGATCAACTTCTCCATCACCACTTGAGCTTCATGAAATTGGTCCAAGTCAGAAGGAAGAAGATGAGGAGGTTCATTTGCAAGAGCCTCTTTTTCTTGAAGGGTCATTAAACATGAATGAAAATAAGATCCAAGAGACCCTTAGAATACTCCATGACACTCAAGCATTGGTGTCAAATTATTGTTGGAAAGTTTCTTCATTGAAGGATCCATCCTTCCTTGGAGACATGGAGAAGATTCAAAGAGAAATGTGCAACATCAAAGGTAATTTCATGTCTTTTCTTTTTGATAGAAACAATTTGGATGAGTTTAATGAATTGTTACATGATGCATACTTGAAGAATAATGAGGATATTCATAAACTCAAAATTCAAAATGAGCAACTTCTTGAAAGGTTGCAATATACTTGTTCTTCCTCCTATATTTCAAATTTTCATATGGTAGATTGCATGGAGGATTCTCATGACATGGTAGATCATGATAAACATGGAAATTTGCATGTGCTTGATGTGTTTGAAGATGATCTTGAGGATATCCAAGAACTTGAGGTGGTGGAAGAGGAACTTGAGTTTCCTCTTGGAAATGGTGACACAATTTTTTAAGAAGTGTATGATTCCACTACCTTGGAACCAACCTATGAGGAAAGTTTTGCACTTTTGAGGAGGTGCATGATCTTACCATTATGGAGCATTCACATGAGGACACTTCTACACTTTCTGATCATTTTGGTGATTTGGTTCATTCTCCTACATCCTACACTTCCATATTTTGCAGCATTCATCCTAATGAAGTATAGGTGAAAGGTTTATTTTTTATGGTCCCACATGAGGAGCATGAAACTCATATCTCTCCTTTATATGATGACATTATTAGATCCATTTCTTATTTACATTTGCAGCAGCATCCCTTTTACCTTAAGATGAGACACATCTACATGGATTCACTTATGATGTTCACTTGAGTCACTTGAAGACTCATGATTTTCCTTGCTCCTTGCTTAGTTAAATTGATATTGGAGGAACTTCATCCACTATTTGGGTGAAGATATATATGATTGGAGCAAATTATTATTGGCAGAAAAATCCCTTGTTATTTCTTGATGATACACATGTTCATGGATGCACAAATGGTACTTCTGTGAGCCCCTTGAAGGCTCATTGTTTCCTTTGTTCCCTACTTGATTCATATTTTAGTGGAGGTTTTGCATTCACTTCTTGGATGAAAGAACACATGGCTAATTATTTTGATGCATCTTACATCCTTTTGGATCAGCATTATAGGACATGGGATCCTCACCTATGTCATTGGAGCAAATTTGATTGGTCATTTGAATCTTGTATGCACTTGGCAAATGGTGGTCTACTTACTTGGAGGTATAAGCACTTTCATGATTCTTTGATGAGGCACCTCCTTGATGTACATTTTTATTACGCTTTTATGTACTTTGATGATATATATTTTGTACTCATGATGTTTGGAAGAATGCATACAAGAAAATGGGATCCAAGAATTCTCTTTCCTAATGGTATGGGTTGGAGAGCACTCCTAATTGTTGGAGTGCGATACAAGCAATGGGACCCTGGGATAATTTTTAGTCTCATTGGTTTCAATTTTTTGGGGAAACAATTAGTATGGGAGATGGATTCCCCACTTAATAAAGTGATTTTAATCAAAGTAGTGCAACAACAAGCATGGTGGTTCCTCTCTAAAATATTCATGGAATCTCGAAGACTAAAAGTTGGGCAACACAATGGCAACTTCAAGAATTATGTAGTGGTATCAGAAGGGGGCTTCCAAAATATAAAAGAGGTAAAGAGTAATTGTGAAAACATGGTTTTGATGGATTTAATTAACATTTTGGTGTTTATTGGTGATGTTACAGGGGATATCAAAATGAAAAAGAAAACCCACATCTCCTTGCTTTTGGAAACGCACAATTGTAGTGCATGGGTGGCTCTAGTCAAAGTTTTAGAAGAGAAATTTTTGGAAGCAAAATTTTGGAAAGAAAGCAGGTTCTTCCACATACATTTGTTGAAATTTCTTGAGGACAAACAATATTGGGAAGGTATGATTTGTCATGTCCCAAAATTTTGTATTGGGTCACAATGGCCTAATCCCCTTGGCCATACTCATGATAGTTTTCCAAATTGATGCTAAGGGTCAAATAATTGCTAAGGATGATGTCCAAGTTAGTAATAATGTGAAATTAGATCCAAATGGAAAATATGGGTTACATTATGAGAAATTCCCAATTCAAAATTTGTAATATACCCATACAAATGAACTGTCATGGAGGAAAATGACTAGTTCCCTAGGTTGGGGGTGGAAGCATTGGGATTTGAAATAAGGGGGCTAATAAATGATGTTTGGACATTAAAATGGAATAACTATTTAATAAAGGATCTAAATAAATAAATACAAGGTAAAATCAAAGTGGCAATTGATCATGAAGACACATGGAGGATGTGGGACCCACATAAGCTAGATTTTATATGCCACACAGCATCCTCCTCTTGTCAATTCGAATCCATAATGAGTCCAATGTTATTGGGATGAGTTGGAAGGATCATACACTTGGAAATATGCATCATAGGTCTAATTGGGATGGAAGTGTAACTCCCATGGAAGAGAAAGAGTCAAAGGAGAGGTTCTTGGACACTTAGACTAGATTCCCTAGCTCTATGACAACAGTGATGAAGATGCTATGACACCTATGACACAAATCAGATCTGAATGCTGACATCTGACATATATGACATTTCAGGGATAAAAATAGCCTACAAGAAGGTTCCCAAGTGAGTTAGGGAATCCAAAGAGACACCAATTCGAATTTGGAGAAGGAGGGGGCTAGAATTGGAAGGACAAGTGGCATACTTGGAATCTCTTCCCAACTTGAGTTGGCATGAAGCTCTTGGGAGGAATTCGACCCATGGAGGACCTTAGAATTTTATAAAAGACAATAAAAAAGAAGGATGGTATATTTTGATCATTTTTAGAATTTTCATTTTGCATTTGGAGAGGAGAACTAGTGGAGTGCTACTCTACTTGCCTTAGCACCAATTTCAAGGGTGAAAGATTCCCATCCTAGTTGGTAATTGGAAAGGCCATTCAGAGCTTTCATTTGGAGCTAAAATTGAGCATTTTGTTACAGGTTGAAGCTACAAGGCAACTCATGGTTTCATCTCTTTCAGCTTTCTTCTACAATCGTTCTTCTATTTCATGGCATATTCTTGCTCCTTGAGGAGAGGCACACTTGTTGAGGTGATGAAATCTTTGGGATAGATCTTGATGCCCCATATATTTTTAATCTGATATATATAATCTATTTTTACTGCTCAGAATACTTTCAGGTTGAAACTCAAATATTTTTTATGTAAAAATGCTAAACTATGAACAAATGGTGTCATTTCCCCAATACCTTGTTATTTGCACTTGAAGTGGTATCACATTCGAATGGTTCAATAAATCTCTGATGTATTAATGTTGTATGGAGTGCCATTAATATTCTGAAGAATTTTAATATTCATTATACAAGCATTTTGAGCAATATTCTTAAGTTTCATAAGCATTTGTGAATATTTACTATCATTTCCCCCAAGGTCGAAACTAGTCTTTTTGTATATGATTTGAGAGGGTTGTAGCAGACTTAATAAACTGAATGGTGATGAATATGAGACCATATTGATGCCCCATATATATTCCCTTCCCTTGTTTAGAAATTTGAGAGGTTTCAATAGCATTTGGAGAGCCATTTCCAGCATCTACCCCATGGGGAATTGAACCCGTAATTGCTAGTCAAATTCCCTACATTGGCCAGAATTCAAAGGAGAGTTGAAGAAGCCTTTTGAAGACTCTAAGGAATCCATGAACCTCATAATCATTTCCTAATACCATCCATATACCTTCTGTAACAATTTGGGATCATTTGGAGCTATTTGGAGGTCAAGAAACCAATACTAGTCAAGGGTCGAACTAGTGGGAAAAAAATGAAAATTTCATCATTTAAATAAATTTCTAAAAAGAGACATAACAAATTATTATAAGGTTTATTAAATTAATTATAGTGAAATTTCAAGTTTATACCATGGTTGAAGATCTATTAATATCAATTCACGTGAACTCAACCCTAACCATGCCACGTCGACCAATATCCCCATAGCCATTTTATTTTATCATTAAAATATGTATTAAAAACTTATAATATATAAAAATTTAAAGGCATAAGGAGTTAACATTTATCAATGGATGCAGGAAGAAGAAGTGCACTCGGGGGGATGAAGAAGTGAAGGGTTTGGCCAACAAATTATAGGATTGGTAAACCAAAATTGGTCTATGTAAAAGATGATTATCATCATCTAGCTTAGTATGGGGAAGATGTTGTCAGGTAACATGGATAACGTTGGTAACGTTAATGTGGTAAATATAAACCACATCACAAAGGAATATCATAATATTGTAAATGGATATAGAGACCTGAGTGACGTTAATTCTGTCACTCGGCAATGAAAAAATGCAATTTTGACAATGAATTTGTAATATCCTCATTTTTTAAAGATGAATAACAACAACAATAGAAATACGGGTCTGTTTAATACTGTATTTTTTTGTTTTCCTTTCCAAGGTAATAAATTTATTGGAGTTCCATTCAATTACTATTTCATATTCGTAAACAATTTGGGGAAGTGTTTATTAAGAATCTGGTCTTCAATGAAAAACTCTTCCCATCCCCTTAAATATTTTATTTAACAACTTAGGAGTCATATTCTCATACCTCTATCTAATGGCTTAATGTAACCTTTTGTTTCTCTTATGAACACTTCTCATCTTAGTCATATTAATTTCTCTTTTCATTTTTCATGGCAAGAGATTAATGCTTAATGCCTTAATTGAATGGTGTACCTTCAATTTGAATTATGAAAAAAAGTAGGATCTAAGTCCTGTCATTTCCATATCACTGAATTCAGTCCTAGGGTTTGTTGAGTGGTTAATTAGCTTCTAGAGTTTTCGAGTGAGGTTTAGACTCCATTTTCCATAGTTTCGTTCCTCTTGATATGAGAGATCCTCTAACCTAGGGTTTATCCATCCTGGTTCGGGTGTGGTATCTACGAAGGAAAACTTGTCGGGAAGGGGTTTCTTCACTCTAGTTCTGAGATGACAGTGAAAACTAACTTATTAGATAGGGCTAATCATATTGTATCTCAGGTATTATGTTTACTTGATAAGATGGTTCATGGCTTCAAATCCTTTGACCTAGGTTTTATCCATCCTGGTTCAGGTGTGGTAGCTGTGAAGGAAAACTTGTCATGAAGGTGGTTTCTTCACTCTGGTTCTGAGATGACATTGAAAACTAACTTATTATATAGGGATGATCATGTTGTATCACATGTATTATGTTTACTTTCTAATATGGTTCATGGCTTCAGTGTCTCTGACCTAGGGTTTATCCATCCTGGTTCGGGTGTGGTAGCTGTGAAGGAAAACGTATCGGGAAGGGGGTTTATTCACTCTGGTTATGAGATGATAGTGAAAACTAAATTATTAGATAGGGCTGATCGTATTGTCTCACTTTTATTATGTTTACTTGCTAAGATGGTTCATGACTTCATGGCTTGGGTGTTCAACCCCCTCCAATCTGGTGGAAAAACTAGAGATGGACTATAACAAAGGATTTTGGAAAACACAACACCACAGATGGGTACATACTACATACTACATGTGGTCATTCCAAAATCATGTTTAAGACGACTATCTAAATAAGATTTGGAAACTCTCTAATATAGGAAAAATGCCCATCTTTTTAGTCTTACAAAGTTTATGAATGCCATTTGTGGAGCTGAAGAAGTCATTCTTTTCCTAGTCCTTGATTCTCAGGGGTCTGGCTATAGTCCAAAGTTGACCTCATCTAGGGCTGACCCAATTTAAATGTTCTATTTGAGGTGAAACTGAGAATCTAAAGAATCTATTACGGTTTTGTGAATGTACTAAGTTTTCCTAGGACTAGTTGTCTAAGTTTTGCAGCTAGTTCCTCCATGTGGATATTACCCAGAATGTCACCTAACTAGAAGACAATGTCCCAGTTCTCTTTGTTGCTGCAAATATTCTTCCACAATTTTCTATGTCATTAATAATCAGTTCACTTGATGAGCATGCTTAAAACATTAGATGTCAAATGAAAATCCAACAAACTTAAACTCGACATATATTTGCTCCAATGGAGATAGATATGGTAACATGTCATGTTTTAAAAAAAAAACTCAAACCAATACTGAACATAATTCTACTTGTGAGGCTTTAAGATCCTTATTTCAATGTTTAAAACTTAGCAATATCATACTAGTAACTTAGTGAACCGGGGATGCTTTCCTTTCAAGGTGTAAAACGAGTTTATAATTTCCCAAAAGGTTGATATCACAATGTAATGCTTTGACCACTATTATTGTCTTGCATTTATGACAAGTGATGGATGGATCTTTTTCGTATGAAGTGTAACCTCTTTCCAAAATGTTAGAACATAGTGATATCTTTGAAATAGGCCAAGTTTGAGATACAATTCTTGAACTACTATTTTATTACCAATTAAATTTCAGCTTGCAACAATTAGCAACTGAGATTGGTGCTAGTTATATCCCATTACAAAAAGAAGATTTAAAACATTATGATAGTGTCTTAACAAATATATTATATGCCAATCGTTTGGCGTTAATGTCCCCAAGAGGATATAAATATTTATTTAGATGATAAATGGGACAACACTATCCAAAAAAACGATAAATCATAAAACAACCTCAGATTGATAAGTCAATATCCTAGGGCTTGCTTGTTAAGATAAAGGTTATGTGTTTCGTACTAGAGGAATTTCCTATATTATTGATGATCATTTGTTTTCCAAGAAACTAAGGGACCTCCAATAGGTGGGCGGTCTACTAAGGGACTATCCAAAAAAACAATAAATCATAAAACAACCTCAGATTGATAAGTCAATGTCCTAGGGCTTGCTTGTTAAGATAAAGGTTATGTGTGTCGTACTAGAGGAATTTCCTATATTATTGATGATCATTTGTTTTCCAAGAAACTAAGGGACCTCCAATAGGTGGGCGGTCTACTAGTTTGTGTGTATTGTTGCGGATCATGACCTCCTCTGCCTCTTTAGGAAGACCATATAAATTGATTCTTACAAGGTATGTGTGATCATTAGCACAAGAAAAAATAGGCTAGCATGGTATGTGCATGGACATACTTGACCTAGGATCTAGTAGCATATAAAATTTATGAGAATTTTGGGGTATTTTAAGGGTTTCTATCTTCCTTTTATCTAATCTATATTGATTCAAATAGCATGGCTGAGCCAAATTATTAGTAAATTTCTATACCAAAACCTGCAATATAGATGAATTTGGTAACTAAGGATTTTGAATGATGAAAATCCTGGCTCATAATTCATGGTTTTGATGGTCACTATTGCCATAGATCATCGAAAATAGGACATCTATTGTCCTCAAACCCAAGTCCCTTTAGAATTCCAGCAACCTACATGCTTTGAGAATCTACCTGCTAGTTTAGGGAAAATGCTCCTCTTCCCACTAATCATCTATGCAATCTTTTTCCTTGATTTGTACCATCGAAAATACAATGGAAATCAATCCCCACTTTCAAATTTACCATAGTTGCATTTAGTTGTTGACAGTTGTTGCATATCCATGTGGGGTTTCCTCGCAAGCTGATATTTGTCACAACAAAGTTATGGTGCCAAGGTAAAAGCGAGATGTTGGTAGGAAAACCTATGATGCTCAAGCAAACCTTATGATCTGTAAACTATCCTAAGTATCTCGATGTACAGTTTGTCACAATAGGTCTTAATGCTTTAAAATTGATTTCTCAAGCTCACAATTAGTTTCTGCTCCATTATATTGGTTATAGATGCAACTTTAATGTCTTGTTTCTAAAGTATATTAATGTGCTCTATTTGTTGATGTTTGTTAAGAGTTGGTAAAACAATGCATTCATAGAAAAGAACAACAAAATAACACCAAACACAATTAACATAAAGAATTTAGCGTGGAGAAACCTACAGAAAAACTCCAACAAGGAATAAGAGGATTTGCTCAGTTCTTTGTGAGTTCATAAATTGTAAATGACAAAAGATCTCCATCGGATATTTTTCTCTCATGTCAATGACTCAAAGGCTATAAGAGTGAATACTTCCTCTATAAGGGAAAGGAAATGATACAAAATTCGAGGGCACAGCCTTGGAGCCCAGTGCCCATCCTTGGAGGTTTTACTCCAACAACTCAAAGGATGGTAGCACGTGGGTTGAGAATCCTTAACCACTAGAAATGAAGAGAAACCACCATTCTATTGTCAATTTTAATGGTTCTCCATCAGTGGGTGGTAAGATAATATTTGTTTACCTATTTCATAAATATTTGGTCATACTTTATCTCTCTCGTAATTGTATAATAGAAAACATCAAGTACCATTTTAGTGTACAGTTAGGCAATTTTTCAGCAATTGTCTTACCGGTCTCTTTGAATTCTGCATTCTCTTACTAATATGCAACCTGTTGCCCCTTCTTTCCCATTCAGATACTCTTTCTGAGTGCTTGATCTCTATATATGGAACCCAAATGCCAAGTGAACCAATAGATATCCCTTTCTCCTCGTTCGTTGGAGCATTTATCTCCATCCTCCATCAATTTAATATATTTTGGAAGGCCGATTAACAAGCCAAGAATTTGTTATGCCATGTGTATTTCCTCTGCCTTCATGGCTTCGTGTTGGGTATTTTGTGGATACTGAAGTATTCTTGATCATTATGGAGTATTTCTGGAGTGGCCTTTAAACTCCCAATGCAGCAACATTTATGCCCCTTTCTTCCTCCACCACATGGCAACAAAGGATTGGCTTGCAGGGTCATTTTTATGTTGGCATGGTGTGGAAGGCAGAACGCAGGATCTATGCACCCTTTGCAATGTGGGTTGACTCCATCACACTCCAGACCTAAGTCACATGGTTCGTGTTTGAATTCGAGTTTGGTGATGATGTAATTCAATTCAAATTCAAATTTAATGATGAGATTCGGATAATATTCACCATTAAATTCATCCATATACATATTTAAATATTTTTTAATAAATGCAAAATATTCAAAAAACTTGAATTTTTAAAAATTTTCCATTAAAATACACATAGTTAATGAATAAAAATGTTGATTTTTTTTTAATTTTCCCTTGAAATTTGTCTTGAGATTCAAATTTTCCTTGATATTTGCCTTGAAATTCGTCTTGAGATTTGAATTCACCTTGACTATTGGCGTAAGATTCTCCTTTGAAATTTGGCCAACTCCAACAAATTTCATTTTTTTTCTCGAGATTTGACAAACTTCGAACCTCATCAATAAAATTCGCCAACTCTTATGACTTAGCTCTACACCACTTTGCACATGGACTTTGACTTTACAATGGGGAAGCAGTGGATGGAAGGACCTCCACATCCTTCACATGATATGCCTTAACTTCGTTTTGGGTGTGGAGGGAGGAGGGCAAAAATAACTCCCCCTTTGAACACTTCAACCTCTACATCCTACATTCTGCATGGGAACCGCCATCACTTAGGCTACACCTTTTCCCCTTTGAATGATCCAAGCTTTGCATCTATCATTTCCAATAGGAACTTCCATCATCTAGTTATGTAGAGGGCAGAGGGTAGGGAGGTTGCACCTCTTCCCCTTTGAATGCCATGTGTTCCACATGCAACAAGCCTCCACTTTCACTATGACTTGGCCAGCTAATTTGATTCAGAGTGCAAAGGATGAAAGGTAATATTCTCCCTTTGCATTCCATATTTCTCCAGCCCCTCACAACTATGATATTGACATGCAACTTGCAAGTATTCTTCTTCACTGATGGCTAAAATGGGTTTTCACCCAAGTAACGCAAGGAAAGAGATTTTATAATTGTATTGGAAGCTTTTACATAATGATAAAAAATGGGCGTAAACCAATCGTTGGTTTACATCACCTTCCTATCTCTTCCCGTGATTTCCACATACTCGAACTTGACCACTCTTTATAGTGGATCTATGAATCTGATTCATGAATCCATTATGGATCACCTTGGGCATTAACAACCCAACCCATGACACTTATAGATAATCCCCCAAAAATTTCCCCAAAGACAAATATTTATTTACATAATTTAATGAGTTAAAATTCTAAGAAGTATGGGCATCACTATGTAGGCATGCTTTGAAACAATAGGGTCCTGGTGTTGATCCACATGCATACCAAACATTGAAGTCTAAAATACTTCCAAGGTTCATAACTACCACCACAAATATGATAATAATTTCAAATGAGGGGACCAGTTTGACTGCAGGTCAACTTCCCATGGGATGAAAATACTATTGATGTGGGAAATCTAGTAGTCCCCATCATTGTAAGAAGGGATACATTATTCTACAACATTATCCATGGGGACATGCTTACCCCCCATCCTTCTTAATAGGGGCACGTTTCTCCCTATCATTACCAAGCTACTTGGAAGCAACTCAGAGATGGTCAATGAAAGTAATTCTATCATGAAACATAATGGATATAAGATGGTGAACATAACTTATGTAGGATTTGTGGGTCATCGTTCTACAATTCACCAATTTTTATTTCTTTCCTAAGCACCCACTTTGGGTTATAACTTGCTTGTATCTTGATTCTACAATCTATTCGTGTTCCTTGTTTTAGTTTAAATGAACATAAGAATTGGGTTCAATGAAATTTTCCAAAAAATACATTGACCTTGTAATATCCCAATTTTGACCCCATTGCATTAAAATGTAAATGATGTAATATTGTTATAAAAATCATGGTGAGGAGCTCAAGGCCAAGGCCCCACCATAGATTTAGAGATGCATATGGTTTATGTGCAAGCCAGGCACAATAGAATTGCAACTATCATGTAAATATGCATTTTAATGAAATACCCACAACTAGCTATGCAATGCAACAAGAGATGGGGGCATGATTTTACAAGGAATTGGGAGGGAAATATTCAAACCCTTGGATCCAATCAAGTCAAGCCAAGTGTCAATGAGAGAACCCATAACACCCTCAACTACCCATGTTGACTTTTGTACCCAATCATTCATTTCCTCCAAGAGTTGGTTGAAATAGTTAATGCCTTGGGGAATGGAGAGGTATGGCTGTCCAAATTTGGGTATGGGAAAGCCACCCTTCATGGAAATTCGTTTTTGGATTCCTTGGCAAGAAAATATACACGAAATTGCTCCCCAAGCCATTCTTCACCCACGAGATTTCCTCTCTCACATTTTTGGAGTCACCTAGGCGTTTTCCCTCCACGTTTTTTTGGTTTTTCATGGTTTCCTAGCTGGGAAGAGGGCATTTTGTGCTGCAAAGCTACTAGGAGGAAGAGAGCTCAACTTGGGGGTTTCATTGAGGCCTTTTTGGCCATTGGAATGCTCATAACCTGTGGGATAAATTGGTTTCTCCCTGTGGTCGATTTTCCCTTTCCACAGTTCGTTTTTGGTGTTCCCACGATTTGGGGGAAGCCCATGGCCATCTTGTTTGTAAATCCCATTGTTAAAAATGTGTATCCATGCCCAATGATTGTGCTTGTTATGTGTAGATAGAGTATGTTGGGGTATGGGTTATGGGTATCCATTATTTTGGCTTGAGCTTTAGTGCAAGCATCCAGAAATGAAGAGGGTTCAAATTTAGCCTGATAAACCTAGATGTGGACTCGCTTGGCTTAGATGCAATGTTTATTTGGCTATGCATGAGCTTGAGTGTCCCCTTTTCCTTGTAGAAATCATGCCCAGCTCGAGGGTGGTCTCTGAGTGCTGAAAGAATACAGGTTGGGAAGAGATCTATGGTTAAGTGGAATGTTGCAGCAGCATAGCTAGTTGCTTGGGACCATTTAACAATAAAGATAAGCATTTTTCTATCTATGAGTTTTACCTCTGCAATGTTTTAAATTGATGACTTCTATTGATATGCTAAATGCATATGAAATGTGTGTGGATGAGGTTCATTTCCACTGTGCATGTTTGCTTGATTTGCATCTGCACACAATTGTTTTTTTCGTATGAATTTAATGAAATGGACTGAGTTTATGTAAAAGCCCCAGAAGTGTCGTCATGTTCCCTTGCTTGCGTTGGATCCACGAGAGGGGATGTGACAGACCCACTCACCTTCAATGGTAAAGAGTGCATGTTTCTATATCACTAGATCAAAGCTCATACCCGTAAAGTAGGTCTTAATTTTTTGGCCCAAATATACTTATGGGTGGCCTCTATAGGTCTTAGTTGAGCCCATACCAAGGAGTTGAACTGCCATGTCAAACACTAATTGAGTCTATTGAGGATGAATTTCCTTTCTCTTTAACTTGGTGTCTTGATCATCAAATCAGAATATCAGTTTCAAACAACATTGGCAACAATCTAAATGTAATTGAAAATTCGTCATATATGCTTATTAAGGCCACCTTGGTCATTCTTCTTGTCTTGTGAGATCCCTTCCCTAATTTGGTCATTGCCACACATCTTGCATTAAGGTTACATATATACAATGGGACTATCCAGTTATCTTGCTAGACCATTTAAGGTTTAATATTTTGGTTGTCGATTTAGTTTTGGTTGCACTAGTTTAAGGTTTTTGTTGTTGGTTTGAGGTTTTGGTTCTCACCTGTTCGAAGTTTTGGTTATCAATTTAAGGTTTTGAAACTTGTCCATTTAAGGTTTTTGTTGTAATTCTAATTTATTTATTTTTAGGTTTTTTGTTTTTCTTACAAAATTGACCAAATGTACAAAACATGATTCAACTAGATTTTAAATTGAAACTATTTTATTTAAAAACTAAATCTTAATTACAAAAACATATATAATGAAAATGATGAATTTTACAAAACTTTAATTAAAATTACTGAAAGATAAAAACAATTTAAATGCATGCATATAATTGATTATTTTGGGTTTTGAGTTGACTACCTCTCAATGTGGAGGCCATGCTAGCATGAGGTGGTGGTTGATCGAACGTTGGGGTGGTGGAAAGTCACAACATGTTGGGTATTGTCACTAGCAATTGATCCTCGATCGAGCTTCAAGCCAATATTCATGGTGAAATAACCCGCAGTCTATTGGTTTTTTATTTTTAGAATTGTCACAAGAGCTCGATCGAGCTTCTAAATTACAAAATATTGACATAATCCATGGGATTTTTTTTTTAAATTCCAAACACGAGAGTTCGATCAAGATTTAAATCTTAATCAAGGGTTAAGAAAACCCTTGATCAAGCTATTGAGCTCAATAGAGGGTTTTATTAACCCTCGGTCGAGCGTTCGAAAATATCTCAATTGAGTGATTTGCTAAGACCCCAATCGATATTTTGAAAGCTCAATCAAGGACTTACCAAAAGATTGATCCAGCTCATTTTTACCTTACTCACGCCCTCCGCTTTCCAAAAAGAGTTACCCATGTTCATGGAAACACCCCTAGTAAACTATGTGTATTATTAGTGGCTACATATGTTTGTATTTTCTCAGGAGGGGTGGTCATCATCAGTATGGAATGATGTTTGATTCATCTGAAAGTCTAAAATTGTCTTTCATTTATGGATAGAAGTTTCTCTACTTACCTTTAATATACAATTGGGACTAAAGGACTTTGTATTTGGTGTAGCTTTAAATAACAGTTTTGCTCACATATTGATGTTCTATATTTGACATCCCATTCTCAAAATTTATTAATACCAAGTCTATGTGATATTGTCTTATTTTTATTTTGTAACTCAGCAGTCCACATGGATTTATTACGTGTGACTAGGGACTTTGATGGTGGAAGATCTATATTATCAATCTATTTGCATTGTTGTATTTATGGATTACTTTTTATTATTTCCAGGCAAGGCTGGAATAAGCTATTTGGAAAACACTGGAAGCCCAGGCGGCACTATGTTTACAGGTATATGTGAAACAAAGGAAAATTTTCTTCAAAACTATTATTAATTTTTAATCATATGGACATATGTGTTGAACAAGGATCGACTGATTGTCAAAACTGGATATTGAAGGGCTAGTTAACTAGGTTCTTCAATTACAAATGATGAAATCTAGGTATTAATATTGCTCATATCCCCAATTCTTAAAGGGTGCTATCTCAATGGAAAAGCACCTTCCTTACAGGAAGGAAGTTGGTGGTTTGATTCCTCTATGCCCTACCATAAATTAGTAAATGATATTGCAATGTATTTTTTAATATACTACCAATTGATGGAAATTGGTGAATAAAACTGACTAAATAGACTACCAAATGACGACAATTAATGATTAAAATGAATGAATATACTACCAATCTATGGAAATCAGTAAAATGACTAAATATACCACCAGTTAATGGAAATTAATGACTAAAATGAACAAATATACTACTTGTTAATGACAATCAATGACTACAACTACTAAAAAAATGACTAGTTAACATCAATCAATGACTAAAAAACTACTAAATATACTACGAAATCGACGAATCAAAACAACAAATAAACAACTAAAATTTTCTGGTCATAAATTTAGTCACGTTATAAAGGACTCGCAATAAAACACCATTGGTCACCTGGCAAAAATTAGTCATTTATATACCAAATTTAGTAGTTGTTTTAGTCATAAATTACCCATTTTTCTACTAGTGCATTTTTAGCTGAAATGTTGACCATAAATGATGTTTTTCGGTTGAAATGTCAGCCATAAATGATGATTTTGCATTGACATGTTATCCAGAAATGATGATTTTGGGCTGACATGCCAACTATATTAGTGTATTTTGGGCACGGGGGCTTCACTAGAAGGAAATATAATACCACGTTCATTCATATTGCGGTATTAAATATTCATGAAAACCTAAAAATTATGTTGCTTATATATTAAGGGGAAAGGGTTTTTTTTTATTTAATGTACAATACAAAAATACTTTGGGGTCTTTTTTATATGGGCGAGATGACAAATATCCGCCAAATGGAGATGGAGGGATCACGATTGGATGAGAAATCGAGTTGAGGCAAGGCTCGGGCTTACTAGTACGTAGCGAAATCACATCTTGAGGCATGCTTGAGGCCAGGGGGTTTCATGGTGAAGTGGGTTTCCAGTCGATCATAGACGAGAGACAATGGTCGTTGGCAGCCAATTGTTACCAATAGCACTCAGCCAGTTGTTACCAATAGCCTTGGGAGGCTCTAAGCCTCCAGGTTCTATTATAAGCCCTCGAAAGGCCTTGGGGGCTTGAATACCAAACCACTCGTGCCTATTACAGGCCTTGGGAGGTTTAGTCAGCCTCTTAGATCTTGTTACAGGCCCTGGGGGCTTGGATACCTAGCCCACAACAGGCTCAGTCAGTGATTGGGGAACTGTAACATGCAATCTAAATGTTGTACTATGTGCATTGTCTCTAGTGACATATAAGAAGTGATCTCCTATCTCTTCATTAGACCATTAGATGTTGCAAATCATAATGATATGTGGTTGAGTAATTGCATTGTTGGTGAAGTAATGTGCATCCACAATATACATCGAAAGAAGCAAGGTGCATTTTAAAATGCATGTGGGGTCATAAGAGGGGTATCATATCAATATACTAGGTAGAAATATAAAGGGGGATAAAAAATGTTAATGAAAAAATTGATACATACAATATCTAGTGAAAATAGGGTTTTTTTTTAAATTAAGAAGGCATATTGGGAGGGGGTTTAAAAAAACAATTTTGGAAGGTATTTTCCAATATTTAGTGAAATTAGGGGTATTGTTTCATATGCCATGAACGAACATGCTATTATAGCGGTTTATTGAGTGAAGCCCCCATGATTTTGGGTCAACATTATGAAAGGTGGCCTCATGATTTTGTTCATAGCATTTGAATTCGACCTTCATTTTGGGCATTCTTTATACCATTGGAAATGAATCAGATAGATGTACAACTTCGTTGTTATAAGTTTTCTCATATGACCTACTAAAATATTCATAAATTGCAAGGAAAAATACTGGCACATTGTCGATGGACAAAAGGACCAAGTTGAGTTGTGGAATGGCCTAGAAACTTGGTTGTGCAAAAAAAACAATGAAGGTCATTGGACTCAGGGACATAAACTTTAAAACCTTACTAAGTTTTCAATCAACTTCTTTAGGTGGAATGTCAATTGTTAAAGTATTATTTGAATTATATATATATATATATATATATATATATATATATATATATATATATATAACTTGTGTATCTTGTTGTGATGTTACCCAAATATTGATGTTAACATGGATCAATGGACACTTAATCAAGAGTAGAAAAGATATAGATAATAGGAACCATGTTAAAGGGATCCCCCCCAATATACATCCAAATTAAAGAAGATGAAGGCTTGTATCAGTACTAGAAAAATATAAGCCTTTCATTAGTATGAAAACTCATTTTTATGGACAAATGATTATGAACACTTGAATATTTTCCTCAAAGGCATGTTGAATAATTCAAGTGAGGAATAAGACAAATCCTAGATAAGGTTTATGCAAAATAAATGTAAATAATTTTCTCTTAATAAAAGGACAAATGTATGAGAGACTTGAAAAGTCAAGGAGGAAGACCAAGAGTCACCTAGAAGTCCAAAGGCCATTGGAAAACCATGAATCATTCTTATTTTCTATAAAATATACTTGTTGATGCCTCGGATATCGTAGCATCAATCAGAAAGGGATTCTCCCCGATAGATTATCCCAATTAGATTATCTACCGTTTGGTATAGGGAATCCGTCCGGTTAGCGGTTCCGGCAACCGTGGATTTGGAGTTTTATTCCAATTATACCGATTATGGCCCAATCCACCGTTCTTTTGATTTTATATTTTATAATGATATGCAAGTGCCTAGTCTGAATTTAATGTAAATGCAAAACTGAAACAGATCTAAGTCTAAACCTGAAATAACTCTACCTATCCCTGCAAGGAGCAAATTTAAAGCATGAGCAGTGAACTGTAGGAATTATCTTGAAGAATAAATAGACAACCATTACATCTTACAGACAAAGCTACAACAAAGATGAAAGATATCAGAAAATAGCTTCTAATTTAACATAAAACACATTCCATTGCTGATGAAAAGGAGAATTCGTTTGCACAGAAAGGAGTAAAATCATTAGTTACAAAAAAATAATTCAGACAGCAAGAAAGATCTCACATTAAAGTATGGAAGCCACCAGAATAATCCAATACACATCCATTCTTTATTCCCATGCAAAACGTCCTCTCCAGGCTTTCATTAGAAGATTTTATTTTCTTAAAACATGTGCAGGACAGCCCATACAAGTCTGGAAAATAATTCCCTTCCAAAAGTCCCTTGTTCATTCCTTCCTAACTTCTATTTATAATCACAAAAATGCCCTTTGGGCTGCCACCTGGCCTTTTACACTTGTCATCTACAGAAATTTTCTTCTATAACAAACAAAATGTGACTCCCCTTTTCATTACAGAAATTATTTTAAAAGAAAATAGGGACAGCTGTCCCATAGCTCCATGTATCATACATATGCAGGCCCAATATACAAAAAATCAGAATTAACACTCTAACTCAGCGCTTTCACTCCTGCGTGTGTGTTTCAGTTGGAAGATAAGCACTCGATCCAACAAATGCTACTGTTGTTGCCTTAGGAGAGGCACTCGAGCCCACTGGAGCTGCTGCTTCTGCTTGGGAAGAAGGAATTGAACCAGCTGGAATTTCTACCATTGTTGGGGAAGAGGGAATCGAGCTAGCTGCCATAGCTGGTGCTGATGGGAGAGAAGAGTCTGGGTTTGCTGTTTCTCCTGCCACTGCTGCTGCTTTCTTCTCCTCCTCCGCAATGTAACTGTACCATATACCCGTGTCTCTTATGACTACATTTGCGGAAGCAGGGAGCAATATTTTCTAAGAAGTTACATTTTTCCTAAGCTCTGCTCCAATGTCTTGAACCTCTGTTACTGCAGCCTGATGCACCTCTTTAAGCAAATGGCTGTGGACTGATGACATTCCAATATAATGTTGTAAGTCATCAATTGCTAGGACATCAATTTTCTTCACATATTCGGTTTGGATGCCCAGTTCTTCTTTTAGTTCAGCCAAGCATTATTCTTCACCCGGGAAGTCATCGAGGGATTGCGGAAAACTCAACTTGCACCTGTCATGCACTCCCTGGATTCTTTGATATAAACCGTTGATCCTATCCCTTGTCCCTTGTACACTGGCCATTAGCTTACTGCCATAGTTTCTGCAGAAGTCCAAAAGCGCTATGTCTTCATTAAAACCCTCCACAGATTTGAATGGGAGATGTGTGGGGAAATCCACCTTTCCTTCTCGCCATTCTATCTGGCTTAGGATATTTGCCTTAACCCGAGTGTGCTTAGCTTTAAGCCTATGGGCCTCTGCATTAACTTCTTTTAGTATGACCACCATGGCCTTGAGCTTGCTAACTTCATTAGTGATTAGCTCCTGAGTGTCATATATTTGCTTCAGGATGCTGTAGGACAGCTCATGGAAGGGAGACATGTCCATCGTTCTGCTCTCAACTTGCTCTAATTGCTCAACTAATGCCAGCTTGTCTGCTTCTAGCTGGGACACTCTGGCTCCTGCATCGTTCTTTTCTGCTTCCACAATCATCATCAAGACTGATAGTTGTTCCTTTTCTTCCTCCAGCTGGTTATACTTGTTCGATAGCTCTTTATGCTCGACAGATAGGTGATTATATTTGTTCACCACAAGATCCCTGTAGGCTTGCTCATTAGCCACAGTATGTTGTAGCATACGAGCTCTCCTCTTTTTCAATTCATTTTCTCTAATTATATCACCTACATTGTCCAGTGATGCTTTTGTTGTCTCTACAACTGCGGATGCCATAGATAAGGGATCCTTATTTGTATTCCGCATCACAGTGATCTCCCGGTGGGTAATAATATCCTCCTAGAAGAGTCTTTTGATCCTCTCTTCCAATTTAAGGACCATTGCTTTCCTTTTCTTGTCATAGACAAATTCATCCCACCTGGATACCATATGTTCTCTTGATGGAGTGTATGGGACAATTGGGAGGTCCATAATGTCTATTTCTACTTCCACTGGTGGGGTCTGGACTACCTGAGCTTGATCCGTTCCCACATTTTGGGTACCAGAGCCACCAGCCTGTGTTGCGCCTGCATCCACATTTCGAGTGCCGGAGACACTTGTTTGAGGTATGTCAATTTCCATGTCCTGTGCACCGGAGCCACCTGCCTGGGCATATTCACCTACTTTAGGTTCTTCTTCTGCTCGTTGCCCTTTCTCTTCTTCCTCATCTTTCTGTTGTCTTTCATCTTCAGCTTCCTTTTGCTGCTGGGCTTCCTCAGCTTCTTTGCGTAACCTCCCACTTTCTACTTCTTGCTGCAATCTGACAACTTCAGCCTCTTGCAGCAACCTCGCTTCCTCGGCCTATTGCTGTAATCTGGCTTCTTCAGCTTCTCGTAGTAACCTTGCTTCTTCTTTTAATCTGAGCTCTTCCTGAGCTCGGGCCTCATCTGCTTCTTTGTCTTTCTGCTGGCTGGTCTTCTGTGTCTTGGTAGAGCTAGAACTTGCTCCACTGCCTTGGCGAAATGTTCGCAGCTCAGCCATGTTGCTGATGCCTCTGAATACCTCCTCCTCGGCATCATGATATTGAGAGTACTCAAAATGAGCATAAATCTCCTTACAGTGCTCAGCAACTTTTCCCTTCCTATCATTCCTGTGGAAGATTACCTCACCGAAGTGGAAGGCTTTCAGCTCCTAAACAAACTCTTCAGCTGAGGCAACCCCCGAGAACTTGTAAGATCCTATGCAGAAAGGTAGAGGGGGAAAGGAGGCATTATGCTGCTTGTTGAGCACGGCTCCAATTCCATCCAGGAAAATCTGTCTCACTGCCTCCTTAAGGACCACATAGTCTGTAGCATATCTTGGCAAAATATATGGAGCTTTAGTCCCTTCAAACATTCTGAGATAGGTGCCTTGATCCGAGAAATAAAAATCTCCATAATTTTCAAGGACTTCCATGGCATTCTCCGACAGGCAGTTGGGCTCTTCCTTGAATAGCTGCTCATATAGGGGAATGATGAACCCCTCACAGATGAGCTTATAGCTGGGTTTGTAATTCTGAGCCCACAACATCCTGAAAGCAGTATAAACCGGGGTGCTGGCCTTATCCCATGTGCAGCCCAATTTGGGAAAAGATAACTTGGCCAAAACACAATCAATCAGATATGAGGACATGTAAAATTCTGCCTTCTTTAAGGCCAGTCCTTCTCTTGCAGCAACTATCATTGAGGCCAAACTGTCTGACAGGAGAGTGGCCCAGTCAAACACAGTTCCTTTAAATGTCACGAAGTGGATGATAGGGACCCACTGAATCTTGTACACGGTGCCATCTGGCATGCCGAAGATTCTGCACAACATCAAAGCGATCAATCTGAAAGGAGGTCTCAGATTCTGGACGTCATATTCGTCGTTTCCTTTCTTTCTCAAGTGCTTTCCTGCGACTAGTAGCTTTTTTCCCATTTCAATGTTGTTCATCTGGCCCAGCCATTCATCAGTCAGAGATTGCTGGGTGCGGGGAAACTTGTAAGCCGCGGCCAAGTATGCTGGATGAAATGAGGCAATACCTACCTTCCCGTTGTCATGAATTATTCTCCCCTCCACATCAGTGTGCTGGAGTATCCATTCGATTACTTTAGAACATGGGAATAGCTCAGGGCGGGTAGCAGCCCTGGCTATGCCCGAAGCCCTGATATTTAGATAAATCTGCCCCTCTTCTAGCAACATGTCCAGGACATCTTAGTCTCGGATCATCCTATAGATGTCACCCCATCGGATTTCAGGAGGGATGCCGATGGTGCACCTAGTATCCTGGAGTGTTGTCTCAGTTCTAAGTGGTGTAGGCTGCTTTTCTGTCATTTTAGCCTTCTTCCTACCACCTTTTGTCATTTTGACTTATCCCTGATAGCAACCAAATACAAGTCATTATAAAATTGAGCAACATACTGTGAGATTTTAACAGAGAGCATCACCATTTTAACATGTCACTGAGATAAATACAATGTGAAGTTGTATGTTAGGAAGCAAAATACACCATTTCAACAGGAAACATAATTATAGAAATTTGATTCTTTTAAAGGGACGGGTTTGGAATGCTCCTGAAAGGATAGGTATGTTGCGGAAGCAATCCGCTCCCGGTCTAGCTCTAGGGGAGAAGGTGTCCTTCATGGTTGCGGTTCAAATGGCTAATGGCCGGTTGGCCTGGGTTGATATCAATTTAAAACGAAGCCAAAGATGGCTCTCCGCGCTGATGAACAGGCGAGGGGCTCGGCCGGCCGCTTAGGATTTAAACAAGGATAGTGGCTGGTGCATACTCGGGTAGTGACTCTGTGGTTTCGGCTAATAGGAAAGAGACATTGACGGGCTTGGCGACTTTAAAAGCAAAACATAACAACGTATGCGGCCAGGGGAGGGATTTGGAAAGATTCCACCCGTCAGAACTGCCGTTCATTACACAATATACAAACGTTTTCACAATTTCTTTGTTTTATGACGGGAAATATGCAGTTTAGACCATATTTGATTCGAAAAATAGCCCATGACGGGCATTTTTCCCGTCAAAATCCAACCAATGCCTATCGTTTTCGAAAAAAGAACAAACCAAAGATAATTTGATGCGTGGAAGAAACAAATTTAACGGTTAAACATCCTACCTAGCACCGATGAAGATAGTTGAATGAGGTGGACGAGGACGTGGACAAGCGAGCTGAGCTGGAGCGGTTGCGCAGCGTTCCACGGTGTTTGCCAATCGAAAAATAACAATGTGTTTGGCTCGAGCCCCCACCGTTTATTTAAATGAACTGGGCACGTGCGAGGTTTAATGTGGTAGTTGGTGCATTTAAAACGCGGCTTAAATATATCGTACGTTGTGGTCATGTCGAGCTATCTCGATTTGCGTGCACGACCGCCACCCACGGGACCGACTTGTGAATTCAATGCGGAAAGAGATAGCGAAAGCTTCCGCCGTTTCGGGGGGAAATGACGAATGGCTCCCGCGTCGCGGAAGGAAAACCCAAAAACGTTCCGCAAATGGCTCCCACGTCGCGGAAGGAAAACCCACAAACGTTCCGTAAATGGCTCCCTCGTCGCGGAAGGAAAACGCGGAGGCTTCCGCTGTTTCGAGAGGTCCTCGCGCATGGTTTCCGGAATTCAAAAATTTTCTAAGTCTCGCAGGTTTCGGGAATTCTCCCGTGGTTGCGGAAATCTTTCCCAATTGGCTTCCGCGGAATGGATTAGCGAATGACTCCGGTGTTTCGAAATGAATGAGCGAATGGTTCCGCAATATTCTCTCGGTGGGCTTCGCAACTTTCGAAAAGTTTTCTAAGTCCTCGCGGGGTTTCAGAAAGATATGGTGAAGGCTTCCGCAAAAGACTTCCGCAATCGCGGAAGGAAAACCCGAACGGTTTAGCAAAATTTCTCTCGGTGAGGCTTCAGAACGAAAACTCGAAGGTTTCCGCAGTTGTGGAAGGTTTTGACAGATAGCTTCCACAAGTTTCGGACGGCTTTGTTGAATTCTTCTGCCGTTTCGGGAGAAAAGTTGAATTGTTCCGCGGGGCATTCCGCAAACTTTCGAAAAAAATTTAAGTCCCTTTTCGGAAAGCTTATGCTAAATGGTTTCCGCCATTTCGGGAGGAAAACCCGAATCATTCCGCAACTGCGGGGCTTTCTCGAATTCCTCCGCCGTTTCAGAAGGAATTCTCCAATGGCTTCCGCAACTTTCCAACAAAATTTTCTAAGTCTTTTCGGGAGGTTTATGCGATTAACCCCCGCTGTTTCGGGACGAAACTCGAATGCTTCCGAAACTGCGGGGAAGGATTCTGAAAATCTCTGCATCTTTGGGAAGGCTTCACGAATTCTATCATTTGGAAGAAAACTTGGATGCTTTCAAAGCAATATTTTCTGTTGAGAACAAAGATAAAAGATGGAAATGGCCTCTTAAGGGAGCCTTTCTAAAAATAAAAGGAGGGGCCCCAATATGTACAAAATTTTTTGGGGGGGTGTTGCTGCAACAACAATGTCGAATCGCTGGTGAACACAGATCTCTGAAAAATTCCTCTCCATGGTCCAACAGCTTATCAAAGACATCCATCTTATGTGCAATATTCAACTAAGCATTTGCATTTCTGTGAAGGAAAAGGCACTTTAACTGCTAGCCATTGGGGAAAGGGGAGCTTTGACAGAGACATCTTTAAAACTCTCAATGGGCCGACATATGAGATTCATTTTAGAAGGGTCATCTTTCAGATGGTTACTACTGTCGGACTCCACAGGATTTGCAACACTTTCTCATGGACATTATTGCTCTTGTTCCTCATTCCCATGCCGCTTGCATCCTTTTGGATGTTTGTACTTTGGATAGCTTAGCTGTTTGAGCCTTCCAGAGATATTTTCTTTGGACATGATCTTTGATTTAGGCTCCTCAATCCATAATGTCCTTTTTTGTGAGTTAGAAATTTTATTGATTTGATCAAGCCTCACGAACGGAGAGGAGCCCATTTTGGGATGAGCCTTTTGGACAACCTTCTTTATTTCACACGTCTTTTGCTCTTGTCTCAGCCATGCTTTAATTGAGGCGAGAATCTCTGGAAAACAGACCCTTGAATATAAGCCATTTTGGCTGTTAAATTTGCAGCATGGAGTCATTTCAATACCCTATGTCCTCGAGATGTGCTACTTTCCATGGGTCCAACTTTAACAACCTTCTTAAGATGCCTTTAAGTGTGAGAGTGAGTGGAGCCCAGAGATAGTAATGAAGATGGTCATGGGTCTCTGCTATTTTAAACAGGATTAGTGTGACTGGCAGAGTAGGCTTCCTTCTTCTGAACATTTCAGCGAGAGCACAACAGACAGACTTTATTCGAGCATAGTTCCGGACTCATGGGTTGTGAGATTTCTTTGAGAGACCTATCCTCGACGAGGAACTCAACCATAAGGGCTTTCAGAAAACAAACTTGTTGCAAAGGTTCAAATAACAATGAAAGAAACAAAATGGCCGAAAATAAAGCAAACAAAGGCTAAAGCAACAATAAAAGAAACTTTATTTATGTACAGGAAGTCTCAGCAAGACTATGCGAAGTATTGTTTCAGGGCAAGGCCATTGAGAGAAAGGGTTACTTCTTCTCCCTCGAGATTTGTCAATTTATAAGTGGATGGGCCTAATTTTGTCGAAATTTGGTACAGGCCTACCCATAGATGTTGGAATTTCGTATGCATTCCTTTTCCTTCATGATTATGGTCCCATTTCATGACTAAGTCCCCAACTTCAAAACTTCTTTTACCAGACTTCCTTTTATCGAACCATCTCTTAACTATGTCTTGGTGTTGATGGAATCGGTCTTTAGCTTTCTGTCGGGCTTCTTCCAGTTGAAGCAGGGTATTGATCCTGGATTGTAAAGCTTGGCTACCAGAACCCCAAGAGGCTTGGGATAACTGTAAGGATGGGAGTAAGATGTTTGGAGGAAGGATGGCTTCCTTGCCATAGACAAGAGTGAAAGGAGAAACACCTAAAGCATTCTTTGGGGTCACCCTGTCTTCCCATAAGGAGTTTGGGAGAGCTACATGCCAACTTCTCTGGTTTTCTATCACAGTCTTCTTGAGAATTCGAATGAGGTTTTTGTTTGAAGACTCAGCTAATCCATTTCCTTGAGGGTAATAATTGGCTAAATAGTGCAACTTAATTCCCCATTCATAAACAAATTCATTTATCTTACAAGATGAAAAATAAGTAGCATTATCAAAAACAAGGGAAATTGGAACCCCAAACCTGGTTATGATGTTCTCTTTCAAGAAGCTGATGACCGCGTCTTCATTGATCTTGCGCAAAGGGATAGCCTCCGTCCATCTAGTGAAGTAGTCAGTAGCCGTCAGGATGTATCGATGTTGCAACGAAGAATTTGGATTTATCTCTCCGATAACATCTATACCCCACTGCTCAAAAGGCTCAGAGATAATAACTGGCTGCAAGGGCCCTGCTGCCTTAGGTAATTTCCCGGCACTTCTCTGGCATACATCATAGTTTCGTGCATACGTGTGGGCATCTCGGAATAGAGTGGGCCAATAATAATCAGCTCTCAGTATCTTGTGTGCTGTCGTCTCTCCCGAATAATGTCCACCTGTGGGGCCATCATGTAACTCTTTGACGACTTTATTTGCATCTTCCTTTTCCAAACACCTAAGGAGAACTCCATCATAATTCTTCTTGAAAAGTATCCCATCAATGATTTGATAAGGTGCTGATTTCAAGCGGAGTGCCCTTCTTTGCTTAGAGTTCCAGTGCTCAGGTAGGTATCCTTGCTGTAAATAGTACACCAGATCTCTATACCATGACTGGGGAGTCGAGAAGATAGGACATACTTCAACCGAATTTAGTTCAGCTTCATTTTTCCAATGTTGCTCTTCATCAGTTGAGTTTCCCGCAAGTAATTTGCACAGGCCTTGTCCTTTGATGATCGTGGATGGTTTAAATTCTAGATCATATTCTTGAAGAGCTGTGACCCAGTTCCCCCTCCTTTCTCCCAGTTCCTTTTGAACGAAAAGGGACCTAACAGCCGGGTGAGGAACTATAACTTTCGTTCTGTTCTTCAGAATATATGGCCTAAACTTCTTGACCGCTTTGAAGACCGCATATGCATGCTTGTCAACCACAGGATAGTTCATCTCAGCCCCTTGCAGACCAGTGCTCATAAACAAAATTGGGTATTCGTCTCCCAGCTCCACCTTTTGCGTGAGTACAGCTGCGAGGGAGTCATCCGAAGCAAAGGTATACAGGATAAAATCCTTATCAAAATCTGGGCTTCTTAAGGAAGGATCCTTAGCTATAGCTTCCTTGATATATCTAAATGCGTCCTTCTCCAAATCTGTCCACTTGAATTGTATGTTCTGTTTAACCATCTATTGCAATGGCTTAACAATTTGTGCGAAATCCTGAACAAATCTGCGGACAAAATTGATGGTGCCCATAAAGGACTGCATATATTTCTTGTTGTAAAGCATTGGAATCTTATTAATAGCTTGGACTCTTTCTTGATCTATTGACACTCCCCTTTTAGAAATGATATGACCCAAGAGCTTACCTTTGGGAACTGCAAATACACTCTTCTTGGGATTCAAGGAAATACCATATTTCCGACAGCGATCAAAAATATGCTTTAAATGAACAACATGATCTTCCCTTTTCTTTGAAAAGACTGTCACATCATCTAAGTATACAACAACACATTGCCCACCCAATCCTCGGAAGGAAATATCCATCACCCTTTGGAATGTAGCTCCTGCGTTTATCAGACCAAATGGCATCCTTCTGTATGCGAAAGTTCCCCACTTAGTTCGGAAAGTAGTCTTGAGGCGATCTTCTTCGGCTACTAATACTTGATTGTAGCCAGAGAAACCATCGAGGAGAGAAAACAGCTCAGATCCTGACACCATTTGAAGGATTTGTTCCATTGAAGGGACGGGGTAGTTGTCTTTATCCGAAGCTCTGTTTAAATTTCTGAAATCTACACATAGCCTTATCTCTCCCGACTTCTTCCTTATGGGAACCAAGTTTGCAACCCATTTAGAATGCCGGACCTTAAAGATTATCTTAGTGTCCAGGAGCTTCTTTAATTCCTTTTGGATCAGCGGTTCCAGAGTAGGATGCATGCTTCTTAATTGCTGCTGAAATGGATTGACACCCGCTTTCATTGGTATAACATGCTGAATAATGCGGACATCATACGTCTTCAGATCTTCATAGGTCCATGCAAAAAACATCCTTGTATTGTTTAAACAATTTGATGAATCTATATCTTTCTCCTGGTGAACAACATTTGCCAAGGTTGACAAATTTTGGTTATGCCTCGGTACCCAAATTAACTAACTCATGTTGCATTGATGAGCTGTTAGTTTTGGTATTAGCTGGCCTTTTGAACTTATTTTGAAGATCGAACAACATTTCGAGGGACCTCACCCCCTTGGGAATGAAATTTCCTTTCTCCTCATCCTTCTTCATCAAATCAGCATCGTGTTCTTCTTCATCTATA
Organism: Larix kaempferi; assembly: GCA_027924585.1. Classification (NCBI taxonomy): domain Eukaryota; kingdom Viridiplantae; phylum Streptophyta; class Pinopsida; order Pinales; family Pinaceae; genus Larix; species Larix kaempferi. Next base: position 16,204,202 of record BSBM01000012.1, read on the forward strand.
GCAGCTTCTTGGAAGCTATCTTCGTTTGTTATAAAGCTGATAATTTGTTCATCGTCATCAAAGACTCTGAAGTTTGTGATGTTATCGGGAACGGAAGGCCTGAAAATCAATTCAATTGAGCATTTGTTATTTGATGGCACCAACCTAGAAGCAGATGTTGTTAACAAATCAGCAGCAGAATTTTGCAATCTAGGAATAGATTTTATATTGAAAGCGTCAAAATGCATAATTAAATCCCATACCTTAGCCTGATAACCCTTCAAATGAGGTGAGAGGCAATGAATGGTGTCCCTTACCTATCTTACAACTATCTCGGAGTCACCAAAAACTTTCAGGTATTTAACATTTAAGCCAATGGCCTTCTTTAGTCCATGTACCAAAGCTTCATATTCAGCGGTGTTGTTAGTACAATCGAATTCTAATCTACAAGACAAAAAATACTTGTTTCTTTTTGGATCCATTAGAACACAACCGGCTCCAGATCCTTCCAGAGTCTTAGAACCATCAAAGTATAATGTCCAAAAAATATCTTTAGATTCAACTAAGTTAGTCTCTCTGTGATCTACGTCAGTAACTAAATTAACTATGTTAAAATCAACATCATCAGTCCGAGAGAAATGAAGGAGATCGGGCTGTTTATCTGATTCATGGCTAATGGTTTCAGACTGATAATTACCCGGATCCATTTTTAAGAAATAATTCCCCAGAACCGAGGATGAGAAAGCTACAGCCTCATTTTTTTCTTCCAACTGAGTTACATTTTGCTTCATATGAGGTTCTCTCAGGACTTTAATCTGATTCTATGTATTCTGATAAGGCAACCATAGATGAGACCAATCAGTAGCAAAGTAGCCACTCAGCTTGGTAGACCAATCCCTACTTAAAATCAGCCCATAGGCTTCAGGAATATCGACCACCATTATGTCAATGAATTGACAGACTCTAGGGTCAGCTAATAATCTAATGAGGACGTCTTTAATCTCCCCAATTACCTTGACAGCAGTCCTATCTAATTGGATAATTTGGGCTGGAGATGGCACAGGTTGCCCGTTAATCTTTTTACAAATTGACAGTGGCATAACGTTTGAGGAAAGGTAGTGTTTGAGATTGAACATTATGGTTGCACATTTCAAAATTCAAGAGGAAAGGTAGTGTTTGAGATTTAGACTTCCCACCGATGCTAGCTTCATTAATTTCGGGATTCTCTTCAGAGTCTGTTAATGGAGTGCTAGTCTGGGGTTGTAGAACATGCATCAGTTTGTCTCGTTGATGGGGCAAGCTGCACATGTCAAATATCGACACATTTGCTTTGACCTTCTTGATATCTTCAATAATATTGTATCCTATGTCAGATTCGTTCCCAATTCGAGCTGGCTGATCTGTTTTGCTCGTTGTGACCTTAGGTGGCTGAACTATGGTGTCAGCGTTTGGCTGCTTGGTCGTTGTTTGGATAAATTTGGGCTGCGGTGGGATAATTGTTATATGCCTCCTAGGCGGTTCTTTTGAAACTTTAGGCTTATGAGGAGCTGCGCTTGGCACAGGATCGGCAATTGGGCCTTTGCTGCAAGTAGCAACGTTTACGGTAGAGGGAGAGCTTTCTATGGGATCCTCTTCTGCCGATTCTGTCATAGGTATCCAATCCCATAACACCATAGTAGTGTCCGGGGTTGGTTCCTCTAACTCAGGGCTCGATTCTTCTGGAGAATCATCTTGGTCTGGGATCTGTGAATCTAGCATTTGGTTCATGACTAAGCTCATGGAATTAATCCATTGTGGGCAGCTCTTTTCCGAATGCGGTTCTTGATGAAAGGTGCAGAAATTTTCCATCCCGATTTCATTCAAGTTTAACACAGGGGAAGTATTCATTGGTGGATGAGTTTGATCACCGTCTTCCCTTCTTTTATAAAATGACTTGAAAGGTTTCCTAGATGTGCTGGCAGCCTTATCTTTCTCGAGATCTACAATTTTATTAGATAATTTCTGCATCATCTTGACTACATTTTCCATGTCTGTAGATGGCTCTTCTTTACCTCTAGTGAGCAGCAAAGGTTTTTTGTTGGCTGTTGGTTTTGGTTCTGCATCTAAGGCATGTTTAGCAATGCTATCAGCTTCTTCTTCTACCTTTCTAGCTTCCTCAATGTTCTCTATCAGGGTAGTTTTCTTGGACCTTTTTACGAACATTGCTATGGGTCCTTCAAGAGCTGTTGTATAGTATTCAATCAGAGATTCCTCTGCTGGTTTATTAGCTTCACTGAAGTTATTTAACAGCGTTGTGAATCTTTGATTGAAATCTTGAACCTTTTCTTTCTTTTCCATTCTCATGGATAAGAGTTCTTTCATAAGTGTTGCCACAGTCTTTTGGTTTCCGTATTTCTTTAAAAAACATTTTTCGAATTCATCCCAACTAGAGATCGAGCTGGGTTGGAGGCTAAAGTACCAGGATGATACTTTTGGCTCGAATGTATATGGAAACAGCCTGCAGACTACATCTTGATGCTGTACGTTCAAAAGGTTCAGAGCTAAGTAGAAACTTTTGAGATGGTCTTCGCTGAAATGGCTTTCCCTAGATCGAACTTAGGCAAGACCTTTTCTGGATTTTTTGGAAGATTATGGAATGGCCCAGCTAGGTTCAATGCCCCCCTTGCTCTCCAAGCAGGCACAACCATGTTTGGATGTGGAGAACCTGGCGGAGAATTGTAAGGTGAATTCTATGGGGTATTCTTTGGAGTAATTAGTTCTTCTAGGCCTTCACGATCTGAAATGTTTTCTGAGTGTTCAAGATCTTCTTTGTTAAGAGGATCTGAAATTTCTTCTAAAGTTAAATTTACAAGATCTTCAAAACTTTGAACGAGAATTGAATCACGGGTGTATTGTGGCTCTTTTCTAGGGGTGCTTTTCCTAGGGATAAAATTCACAGCGTTTAAACCGCCTAGCTGTCTAACGTAGGATCATGTATGCCTTCTCAAATCCTCTATTTATGTAAAAGGGACAGCATATAAAGCTTCTTGAGGCTCAGAATCAGAAATGAGGCTTTCTTGATTTAATAATTCAAGATCTGGGCTGTTTAAAATGCTTTCTTTAAGCGGGTTTTCAGTGACATCTATGACAATGGGATATTTTCCTCTATCAGCCATGCACTTTCAGGCCCTCCTTCTAGCGCCAAAAACTGTTGATGCCTCGGATATCGTAGCATCAATCAGAAAGGGATTCTCCCCGATAGCTTATCCCAATTAGATTATCTACCGTTTGGTATAGGGAATCCGTCCGGTTAGCAGTTTCGGCAACCGTGGATTTGGAGTTTTATTCCAATTATACTGGTTATGGCCCGATCCATCGTTCTTTTGATTTTATATTTTATAATGATATGCAAGTGCCTAGTCTGAATTTAGTCTAAATGCAAAACTGAAATAGATCTAAGTCTAGAACTGAAATAACTCTACCTATCCCTGCAAGGAGCAAATTTAAAGCATGAGCAGTGAACTGTAGGAATTATCTTGAAGAATAAACAGACAGCCATTACATCTTACAGACAAAGCTACAGTAGAGATGAAAGATATCAAAAAATAGATTCTAATTTAACATAAAACACATTCCATTGCTCATGAAAAGGAGAATTCGTTTACACAGAAAGGAGTAAAATCATTAGTTACAAAGAAATAATTCAGACAGCAAGAAAGATCTCACATTAAAGTATGGAAGCCACCAGAATAATCCAATACACATCCATTCTTTATTCCCATGCAAAACGTCCTCTCCAGGCTTTCATTAGAAGATTTTATTTTCTTAAAACATGTGCAGGACAACCCGTACAAGTCTGGAAAATAATTCCCTGCCAAAAGTCCCTTGTTCATTCCTTCCTAACTTCTATTTATAATTACAAAAATTCCCTTTGGGCTGCCACCTGGCCTTTTACACTTATCATCTACAGAAATTTTCTTCTATAACAGACAAAATGTGACTCCCCTTTTCATTACAGAAATTATTTTAAAAGAAAATAGGGACAGCTATCCCATAGCTCCATGTATCATACATATGCAGGCCCAATATATAAAAAATCAGAATTAACGCTCTAACTCAGCGCTTTCACTCCTGCGTGTGTGTTTCAGTTGGAAGAGAAGCACTCGATCCAACAGTTGCTACTGCTGTTGCCTTAGGAGAGGCACTCGAGCCCACTGGAGCTGCTGCTTCTGCTTGGGAAGAAGGAATTGAACCGGCTGGAATTTCTACCACTGCTGGGGAAGAGGGAATCGAGCTAGCTGCCATAGCTGGTGCTGATGGGAGAGAAGAGTCTGGGTTTGTTGTTGCTCCTGCCACTGCTGCTGCTTTCTTCTCCTCCTCCGCAATGTAACTGTACCATATACCCGTGTCCCTTATGACTACATTTGCGGAAGCAGGGAGCAAGATTTTCTGAGAAGTTACATTTTTCCTAAGCTCTGCTCCAATGTCTTGAACCTCTATTACTGCAGCCTGATGCACCTCTTTAAGCAAATGGCTGTGGACTGATGACATTCCAATATAATGTTGTAAGTCATCAATTGCTAGGACATCAATTTTCTTCACATATTCGGTTTGGATGCCCAGTTCTTCTTTTAGTTCAGCCAAGCGTTGTTCTTCACCCGGGAAGTCATCGAGGGATTGTGGGAAACTCAACTTGCACCTGTCATGCACTCCCTGGATTCTTTGATATAAACCGTTGATCCTATCCCTTGTCCCTTGTACACTGGCCATTAGCTTACTGCCACAGTTTTTGCAGAAGTCCAAAAGGGCTATGTCTTCATTAAAACCCTCCACAGATTTGAATGGGAGATGTGTGGGAAAATCCAACTTTCCTTCTCGCCATTCTATCTGGCTCAGGATATTTGCCTTAACCCGAGTGTGCTTAGCTTTAAGCCTATGGGCCTCTGCATTAACTTCTTTTAGTCTGACCACCATGGCCTTGAGCTTGCTAACTTCATTAGTGATTATCTCCTGAGTGTCATATATTTGCTTCAGGATGCTGCAGGACAGCTCATGGAAGGGAGACATGTCCATCGTTCTGCTCTCAGCTTGCTCTAATTGCTCAGCTAATGCCAGCTTGTCTGCTTCTAGCTGGGACACTCTGGCTCCTGCATCATTCTTTTCTGCTTCCACAATCATCATCAAGACTGATAGTTGTTCCTTTTCTTCCTCCAGCTGGTTATACTTGTTCGATAGCTCTTTATGCTCGACAGATAGGTGATTATATTTGTTCACCACAAGATCCCTGTAGGCTTGCTCATTAGCCACAGTATGTTGTGGCATACGAGCTCTCCTCTTTGTCGATTCATTTTCTCTAATTATATCACCTACATTGTCCAGTGATGCTTTTGTTGTCTCTACAACTGCGGATGCCATAGCTAAGGGATCCTTATTTGTATTCCGCATCACAGTGATCTCCCAGTGGGTAATAATATCCTCCTGGAAGAGTCTTTTGATCCTCTCTTCTGATTTAAGGACCATTGCTTTCCTTTTCTTGTCATAGATAAATTCATCCCACCTGGATACCGTATGTTCTCCTGATGGAGTGTATGGGACAATTGGGAGGTCCATAATGTCTATTTCTACTTCCGCTGGTGGGGTCTGGACTACCTGAGCTTGATCCGTTCCCACATTTTGGGTACCAGTGCCACCAGCCTGTGCTACGCCTGCCTCCACATTTCGAGTGCCGGAGACACTTGTTTGAGGTATGTCAATTTCCATGTCCTGTGCACCGGAGCCACCTGCCTAGGCATCTTCACCTGCTTTAAGTTCTTCTTCTGCTCGTTGCCCTTTCTCTTCTTCCTCAGCTTTCTGCTGTCTTTCATCTTCAGCTTCCTTTTGCTGCTGGGCTTCCTCAGCTTCTTTGTGTAACCTCTCCCTTTCTGCTTCTTGCTGCAATCTGACAACTTCAGCCTCTTGCAACAACCTCGCTTCCTCGGCCTCCTGCTGTAATCTGGCTTCTTCAACTTCTCGTAGTAACCTTGCTTCTTCTTTTAATCTGAGCTCTTCCTGAGCTCGGGCCTCATCTGCTTCTTTATCTTTCTGCCGGCTGGTCTTCTGGGTCCTGGTAGAGCTAGAACTTGCTCCACTGCCTTGGCGAAAGGTTCGCAGCTCAGCCATGTTGCTGATGCCTCTGAATACCTCCTCCTCAACATCATGATAATGAGAGTACTCAAAATGAGCATAAATCTCCTTATAGTGCTCAGCAACTTTTCCCTTCCTGTCATTCCTGTGGAAGATTACCTCACCGAAGTGGAAGGCTTTCAGCTCCTGAACAAACTCTTCGGCTGAGGCAACCCCCGAGAACTTGTAAGCTCCTATGCAGAAAGGTAGAGGGGGAAAGGAGGCCTTATGCTGCTTGTTGAGCACGGCTCCAATTCCATCCAAGAAAATCTGTCCCACTACCTCCTTAAGGACCACATAGTCTATAGCATATCTTGGAAAAATAGATGGAGCTTTAGTCCCTCCAAACATTCTGAGATAGGTGCCTTGATCCGAGAAATAAAAATCTCCATAATTTTTCAAGGACTTCCATGGCATTCTCCGACAGGCAGTTGGGCTCTTCCTTGAATAGCTGCTCATATAGGGGCATGATGAACCCCTCACAGATGAGCTTATAGCTGGGTTTGTAATTCTGAGCCCACAACATCCTAAAAGTGGTATAAACCGGGGTGCTAGCCTTATCCCATGTGCAGCCCAATTTGGGAAAAGATAACTTGGCCAAAACACAATCAATCAGATATGAGGACATGTAAAAGTCTGCCTTCTTTAAGGCCAGTCCTTCTCTTGCAGCAACTATCATTGAGGCCAAATTGTCTGACAGGAGAGTGGCCCAGTCAAACACAGTTCCTTTAAATGCCACGAAGTGGATGATAGGGACCCACTGAATCTTGTACACGGTGCCATCTGGCAAGCCGAAGATTTTGCACAACATCAAAGCGATCAATCTGAAAGGAGGTCTCAGATTCTGGACGTCATATTCGTCGTTTCCTTTCTTTCTCAAGTGCTTGCCTGCGACTAGTAGCTTTTTGGCCATTTCAATGTTGTTCATCTAGCCCAGCCATTCATCAGTCAGAGATTGCTGGGTGCGGGGAAACTTGTAGGCCGTGGCCAAGTATGCTGGATGAAATGAGGCAATAGCTACCTTCCCGCTGTCATGAATTATTCTCCCCTCCGCATCAGTGTGCTAGAGTATCCATCTGATTACTTCAAAACATGGGAATAGCTCAGGGCGGGTAGCAACCCTGGCTATGCCCGAAGCCCTGATATTTAGATAAATCTGCCCCTCTTCTAGAAACATGTCCGAGACATCTTGGTTTCAGATCATCCTATAGATGTCACCCCTTCGGATTTCAGGAGGGATGTCGGTGGTGCACCTAGTATCCTGGAGTGTTGTCTCAGTTGTAAGTGGTGTAGGCTGCTTTTCTGTCATTTTAGCCTTCTTCCTACCACCTTTTGGCATTTTGACTTATCCCTGATAGCAACCAAATACAAGTCATTATAAAATTGAGCAACATACTGTGAGATTTTAACAGAGAGCATCACTATTTTAACATGTCACTGAGATAAATACAATGTGAAGTTGTATGTTAGGAAGCAAAATACACCATTTCAATAGGAAACATAATTATAGAAATTTGATTCTTTTAAAGGGACGGGTTTGGAATGCTCCCGAAAGGATAGGTATGTTGCGGAAGCAATCCGCTCCCGGTCTAGCTCTAGGGGAGAAGGTGCCCTTCATGGTTGCGGTTCAAATAGCTAATGGCCGGTTTGCCTGGGTTGATATCAATTTAAAACGAAGCCAGAGATGGCTCTTCGTGTTGATGAACAGGTGAGGGGCTCGGCCGGCCGCCAGGGTTTAGTTATCGTATTTTGACATGAAGCTCTATGGCCATGCTTAGGATTTAAATGAGGATAGTGGCTGGTGCATACTCGGGTAGTCACTCTGTGGTTTCGGTTAATAGGAATGAGACATTGACGGGCTTAGCGACTTTAAAAGCAAAACATAACGACATATGCGGCCAGGGGAGGGATTTGGAAAGATTCCACCCGTCAGAACTGCCGGTCATTACACAATATACAAACGTTTTCACAATTTCTTTGTTTTATGATGGGAAATATGCAGTTTAGACCGTATTTGATGGGCAAAATAGCCCATGACGGGCATTTTTCCCGTCAAAATCCAACCAATGCCTATCGTTTTTGAAAAAAGAACATACCAAAGATAATTTGACGCGTGGAAGAAACAAATTTAATGGTTAAAACATCCTACCTGGCACCGATGAAGATAGCTAAATGAGGTGGACGAGCGAGCTGAGCTGGAGCGGTTGCGCGGCGTTCCATGGTGTTTTCCAATCGAAAAATAACAATGTGTTTGGCTCGATCCCCCACCATTTATTTAAATGAACTGGGCACGTGCGAGGTTTAATGTGGTAGTTGGTGCATTTAAAACGCGGCTTAAATATATCATACGTTGTGGTCATGTCGAGCAATCTTGATCTGCGTGCGTGACCACCACCCGCGGGACCGACTTGTGAATTCAATGCGAAAAGACATAGCGAAAGCTTCCATCGTTTCGGGGGGAAATGACGAATGGCTCCCGCGTCGCGGAAGGAAAACCCAAAAACGTTCCGCAAATGGCTCCCGCGTCGCGGAAGGAAAACCCACAAACGTTCTGCAAATGGCTCCCTCGTCGCGGAAGGAAAACGCGGAGGCTTTCGCTGTTTCGAGAGGTCCTCGCGCATGGTTTCCAAAATTCGAAAGTTGTCTAAGTCTCGCGGGTTTCGGGAATGCTCCCGTGGTTGCGGAAATCTTTCCCAATTGGCTTCCGCGGAACGGATTAGCGAATGACTCCGGTGTTTCGGAATGAATGAGCGAACGGTTCCGCAAAATTTATCTCGATGAGGCTTCGGAACGAAAACTCGAAGGTTTGCGCAGTTGCGAAAGGTTTTGACGGATAGCTTCCGCAAGTTTCGGGCGGCTTTGTTGAATTCTTCCGCCGTTTCGGGAGAAAAGTTGAATTGTTCCGCGGGGCGTTCCGCAAACTTTTGAAAAAAATTTAAGTCCCTTTTCGGAAAGCTTATGCTAAATGGTTTCCGCCATTTCGGGAGGAAAACCCGAATCCTTCCACAACTGCGAGGATTTCTCGAATTCCTCCGCCGTTTCGGAAGGAATTCTCCAATGGCTTCCACAACTTTCCAACGAAAGTTTCTAAGTCTTTTCAGGAGGTTTATGCGATTAACCCCCGCTGTTTCGGGACGAAACTCGAATGCTTCCGAAACTGCGGGGAAGGATTCTGAAAAGCTCTGCATCTTTGGGAAGGCTTCACGAATTCTATCATTTGGAAGAAAACTTGGATGCTTTCAAAGCAAGATTTTCTGTTGAGAACAAAGATAAAAGATGGAAATGGCCTCTTAAGAGAGCCTTTCTAAAAATAAAAGGAGGGTCCGCAATATGTACAAAATTTTTTGGGGGGGGTGTTGCTGCAACAACAATACTCTTGACCTCATTTGAGATGGGGAGATTTGATTTGATAGAGCTTATGGTTGTAAAATTTTCATAAAACTCTTATTGCAAAGTTCTAATAAGAAGAAACCATTGTTGCCCTAGCTATTTTGGAAACAAATTTCAACTTTGGGACCTCAATGCATGGAACATTTATCTGCTAAGTGCTTACATTCCAAAATTGCTATGAGAATTTATTTTCTATATTGTAGACTAATCTGCTATAAAGGTAACATTTATTTCTCTAATTTGTATCTAGAATACTTATGCTATAGACGTGGGCATAGTACCATAATCAATTGTTCATTTCTCAAGACTATCTTGGTGTACATCTAGTTATTTATGTCTCTATTCCTTCTCATGTAGTAATTGTTTATTAAAGATAAAAAAAAATTGACATATTTGGTGCTATGTTCACATTTTTGGTTTTGTACGTTATCCTGGGCATCATTCTACATTATACATCTTATATTAGTTGCATTTCATATATTGCATTTCAAAAACCCTAAATGGTGGATTGGGACACAACCAATAAAACCTAAAAAAACATGAGGATTATCGTGCCATAATATTTATGGGTTCCTTATTCCAAATGGTGTCAAGTCTAATTAGGATCTTTCACCAAGGGTAACCCATATTGTTTGCAAAGGGTGAATTTTACCCTGACAATAAGGCACCAATAAGGTCTTGAGGCCTTAAACATAGTTGTGGTAGGAAAAAACATCATAAGGCCCTTGACATTGGTTGGGATAGGTGAGCATTATCCTCAAGCCCTAAAAATAGTTTTTTAGGATCAAGAACCATTGATGATCCCTCAAACCTCCACATATGACCTCCATTGGTTAACAATCACATCCAAGGGTCTTATGCACGCCATCAATAGGTTATTCATGCACCAGGAATGTGTCTAAAAGGTATTTCCAATGTCATAAGAGGAGAGTTGTCATGTCCCCACCCATCGATCCAACCAACGGAGGGGACATGAACGATCTATGGGGGTTCTAAATTTTTACCCCACAGCCATATTATGAAATTCATAAACATTTAAATGTGTGTGTAGATGCATGATAAAATACAAAGCGGAAATCAATCATCTCACACACACACAACATGCATATACCAATATCGCATGCATAATAATAATCTCAATAATTCAGCACATTTAGTGAAACAATAAATTAACAATTATACACTTATCTCTTCAATGAAGTTGTCCAAGCAACTGGCTATGGAAGAGCAACATTCCACCCAACCATAGGCGGTATATCCAACACTTTATCTCTCTGCTAAGAGGCCGCTCCCGATTTGGGTTATGTATCCACTAAGGAGGAACTACACAAGCTCACTCACAGCCATAGGAACACATTATCATGCTAAGCCAACACACAGCTAGGTTTATCAATCATGCAAAGAGATGATGGAGGTGAATGCTAAGCTAGCGAGCTCAACCATAGAGCTACAGGAATATCAATTGGTCTCAGCCAGCCTTGGAACCCACAATACCTACCACACCCAACACAAGGAAGTTCCCCTTCTCTGCTACATAGTCCCTCGGGATCCCCTTCCCTCCAGTTCTATTCACGGTGGGCATCGAAAGGTCCACGATGCAAGACTTTCAAATATTTCTTTCCTTCACTGGGTTTATCAAGCCATTCCAACCTCTCATCTCTCTCAGACTTCAATGTTCTCTTGGATTTTCTGATTCCTGGAAACACTAATTTGCAGCAGCCACAAAATTCAATTTTATTGCTATTGAAACTAAACACACTTATAGAGACGTGTTTGCAGATTTTAAATATATGTTTTTTTAATTTAAAAATATTGCTTTATGTTTTTTATTTATTTTTATTTGTACATATATCATATTTCTAAAATACATAGGTCTTATATGTATGTCGTGATTTTTTGTTGCCATGTCCATTCATAAAACAAATTTTATGGTGCACAAGTGCATATGGAGGCCTACACACTAAAAATGATAAAAATAAAACGGATTGGGGAATTTAAGACCCTCAAATGTGGTCTTAACAGTTGACCTCATAATTTGAAGGATTCATTAATTTATGAATTTAAAAAATATAAAATAATTATATAAAAATATGGAAAATAGTGACGCACAAGAACCAATTGTTACGTACAAATTTTAAAAAAAAAAACATTATTTTGGCACTAAATTGAGATCTTAACACAAACATATGTATTATGTTTTAGAGAAAAAATAATGTAGCAATTTTAGAAGAAAGTGATTTTCTTTGAGTTATACCATTTTCCATATATAAAGTTATATATTCCTTAAGTTTATTTGATTTCCTATGTTTCATATTTTTACACCAAATTGTAGTAGGTTGTGCATGTACCTTTAATAATTCCTCGTAGTCAACATAACTTTATTTTACCAAATTTCCATTGCAACTAACCTGTCATGAGATGAAATCATTAGCTTGCACCAACCCATAACCTAGCTTGTTCTCTTCTTGAGATGCACTTCCCTCACGCTCATTGCAAGTTTTTTTCCTTTCATCTTTTATTGATTATATTCTATCAACAAAAGACCTGCATAATGAAATATGTGTATTATGAATTACAAAGCAAGTAAAAAAATTCAAACCAAGGCCCCCTAGGGAGGCTTTCCTTGTAGGTAAATTAATGGCTTAGATTACCTTCAATGAAATTGTAACAATATATTAAAACAAATAGGGTTGAGTAATGTGCTCGTTATAGTAATAAAATGTTCACATGCTATAGTAGTATGCATCCATGCATACCAGTGCACATTGATGTGTTTATGACTATATACATTAGTGTGTATCCTATTGTACAACTATAAATAACCCTCACTGTCACGTCCCCTCCCATCATTCAAGCTAGATGGAGAGGATCGTGAGGTTAAACCGGGCATCTAGCCCCCATATCCATTCATTAAACTTTTATATATACAAGGACAAGTATATGTTCATGCAATGGAAACACAACAGAAGTTAAGTAAATGCTGTTGATGTCTATCATACATTCAAGATTATGTGACAGCCAATTAAAGACCTTTGCAGATTTATAAAAGAAATCATATGGAATTGCATAAACTCGTAAAAACACAGCGGAAGTAAACTCGTTTAACACATCCACATACATTCAGATATCCATCAATTACATAATTGCAAGAATATACAGGAGAATACTTATCTTATGCGAAAGTAGTCCCATGCAACTGGCTATGCAACTGCAACGTTCCACCCAACCGTAGGCCAGTGTGCTCCTCAATCTCTCAGCACCACTGCCACCCCCGAGCTGGGCATGATCTCTACAAGGAACTAGGGAACAGCAGACTCTCACATAGCCAAGCATACACCAAGATGAGCCAAGCCAATCTACAATTGGGTTTATCAGGCTGCTAGGAGATGGAAAGGAAGAGTTGCTAAGCTAGTGAGCTCCAGCACAGAGCCAGGGATAACCTTGCAAGATCTATCTAGCTTAGCACCCACAATACCTACACACCCAGCACAAGGAAGTATTCTTTTCACTGCTGTACAGTCCCTCAAGCCATACCTTCCCTATCTAGTGCTCTCAGGGTATGCATAGAAGAGTAACCAAAGCCCTCTTGATCTTCTTGAGAGGTTGTCTCCCCCACTAGGTTTATCAAGCCACTTCTGTCCACTACCACTCCCAAAACTTCAGTTCACAGGTTCAAACCCAAAAACGAGGATGCACACAACAGCAGAACACAATTATGGGGCAGGATAAAACGTTTTTACAGTGAGAGGCATGAGATGCGGTTTCAGCTAACTCAGGAAAACGTGGGAGCCCACAAAAACGAATTGGGAAGTTGGTGAACAACCCAGGAAGCCAAATCCGTTTTTTAGAAAAACGTCCTTGGACATTCAAGGGCAAAAACAACCTCCCTACAGTCCCCAAAACGTGGCCCTTCTCTCCCAGGCTACTGCATATGCAAAAATGAACTCCCAGGCATGGAAAAATGCAGGATTTGGATGAAAAACGTGTAGGGAAAGACCCAGCTAGCTCCAACTGCATGAATGCCTGAAGACTGACTGTTCAGAATGGCTTTGGGCACCATTTCGTGGGTGTTTTCTTGCCCCACAAGCAAAAACATGAATTTCCAGGTTGATGGCTTGCCCATGCACGAAATTGGCTGCCATACTCCCTCATTCCCAAGGCATTAACTGCCTTACCAATTTCTTGGAAGAATTAAATGATTGGGTGCATGAGACAAAATGGGTAGTTGGTGATTTATGGGTTTCCCCATGGACACATGGATTAATACCATTGGCTCAAGGGTTTGAATAATTTCCCTCCCTTTTCCTTGTAGAATCATGCCCCATCTATTTGTTGCATTGCATAGCTAGTTGTGGGTATTTTTCATTAAAATTCATATTTACATGATGTCTTATTTACATTGTGCCCATCTAGCACAAGAGTCATAAGCATCTAGTTTAATTGCCAATACATAAACGCTAAATCAATGGTGGGGCCTTGGCCTTGAGCTCCTCACCATGATTAAGTTACAATATTTACATCATTTACAATTTAAATCAAAGGGGGTCAAAATGGGGACGTGACACTCACACATAAGAACCTATATTTATTTATGTAAGTGGTGCTCTCTATAGTATCAAATGAACCAGTGTGTCTATATTACAACAAGTGCACAATGTAACCCAAAAACAGTTTTTTGAACCAACAATTTAACATAAATAGGGTTTGGAATCCAAATCAATGAGGGGGACCAAGCCATTAAGATATTATTTACATGAAAAACACCATTAAGGCCAACAAAATATACTAATCAACAAATAGTTAAGCCCCGAAAAATAAAAATCATTGTTAAAGAGTAAAAACTAGGCACTTGTGACTAAGGCTTGCTAGAAAAAAACTAAGGGGAAGCAATAATAAAGTTAAGGTTCACAAAAACAAGAGTGATACACCATTGGCTACTTGAGAAAAAAATTAGAGAAACAAGAACATAAACATTATATCCATTCTGAAGAAAAGACGGGATATAACAAGGAAAACCCAAAAATTAGTATAGATCAAAATAGAAAGCTTAGTTTGTATTAATGAGGCTCCAACTTTATATTGAAGTACTTAGATTAATCTTTATTTATTGTTGTACAGAGTCAAATGTTATTGTATCATGAACCCAATCCTAATCGAAAAGATGTTATTAAATTAACTCTTCTAACTAACTATTTGCATGTCACTAAAAACCTAGATAATAATTAAAGGATTTTATAATTAAAAGGAGATAACAAGTAAAGGATATTATCAAAGTGTTTATGGTAGACATAACATTCGAGTTTAGGAAAGTAGATAGGGGTTAAAAACTTTTTGGAATTCTCACGTTGTTGTGCCGAGAAACTAAGTGCCCATTGGTGGCTATGTGCATATAGAAATACTAGAAGAATATGGAACCCTGTATCATGGGCCTATGCTAGATTTCTAGTGTTGTAGATGTCAATATTGGGGTACCTCCAAGTGATAATGTGTATCCCTTAACTGAGATAAAAAAAAAATTAAAAAAATGTTGTATGCCACGTGCATAAAAAAAAAACCTCCTTCTTGGGGCAAGTGATAGTCAATACAATAGTGTGTTGGTTAATAAAACAATATCATATCACCCATATAATGCTTTCGATCCTTGGATGTATAGAAGTCCTAGATGAGAGTTGGTTTTTGTAATGTCCCTTGTTAGGAAATTTATTAAAATGGCAATTTTTCACTTTTTTTCCTAGTTAGACCTTTGACTAGTTTTGAGCTCTAGGTCCCCAAATTGCTCCAATTGATCCCAAATATTCTGAGAAGGTATATGGATGATGTTAGAACATAAATATGTGTTTGAGTTATGCTTTTATACCTTTAAAATACTTCTGAAAATCCTCTTTCAATTCTGGCCAATGTAGGGAACTTTACTAGTAATTTCCCTTTGACTAGTATTGGTCTCCAGGTCTCAAATTGACTCCAAATGCCTTCAAATATTCAAGGAAGGTGTATGAATGATATTAGGACTTGAATATGATGTTCAGGTATGATATTTGGCCACAAAAATACCTCCGCAAACTCTATTAAGATTCTGGACCAAGTATCCAATTTTACTAGTAATTTGGGGTTCAAATCCCCCTGGGGTAAGTATTGAAAATGGCTTCCCAAATGCCTCCAAACCCACTCAAATTTCTGAAAAAAGTTAGGGGATGTCTCAAGGATGTTATTAAGGTCTCATGTGAATCACTAATTTATTATTATCTCTATTCCAACCCTCTCCCATTCAGCTGCAAAAATCACCAATTCGACCCATGGGGAAATGGCACTATTTCTTCTCCCAATGCAATTAAACTGAGTAAAAATAATTCAAATGATCAAGTACAGTACATGAAACATATAAAATACATCCATGGAAGTATATTAATCATAAATGTATCAGATAACAATCCATTCATTCGAAATCATCAACATTATCATGCTATACATCAATGTAGTGGGGGAATGGCACTGTTCTTTCATTAAAAATGAGATTTATACATTTCTACTTGGAATTTAGACCTGAAACTTTCTAGAGATGAAGAAAAGAGTATTCTCTTCATATTAAAAAATAAATGGGGCATGAGAAGCTCCCCCAAAGATTATAATAGCTCACCAAAAATGCCCTCCCTCAAGGATCAAGAATATGCCATCAAAACTGGAAATGGTTGAGAGAATGTGCTGCAATAGAAAAAACCATGAGCTACCCTATATATTACACCTACAAATAAATACTCCATTAAATCTCCAAATTAAAGGTCTGAATGGCCTTTCTAATTACCAACTTGGATGGGAATCTTTCACCCTCGAAATTTGCTAAGGTAAGAAACTAGTCATCCACTAGCTCTCCCTTTACACAAATGCATTTGCAAATTCTACAAATGATCAAAAGCTGGTTTCATTCATTTTTATTGACATTTATAAATTTCTAATGTCCTCCATGGATTGAATTCCTTCCAAGAGACTCATGCCAACTCAAGTTGGGAAGAGATTCCAAAGGATGCCACTTATACAACAATTCCTAGTCTCCCACTTCCACCAAATCACATGTGGAAGCATCTTAGCTGCCCTAACACCCTTGAGCACCCTATTGGAGTCTATTTTTATCCATGACATGTAATATATGTCATATTTCAGCCTTCACTTCTGATTTGTGTCATAGGTGTCATAGCATCTTCATCATTGTTGTCATAGAGCTAGGGAATCTAGCCCAAGTGTCTCACTAGCTCCAAATTTCCTCTTCCTCTTCCATGAGAGTTACTCTTCCTCTATATTTCGACCTCATTGACTCATGCCAAGTATTATTGATCTTATAACTCATCCCAATAACATTAGGCTTCCCATGGATTCGAAATTGCAAGAAGAGGATGCCATGTGGCACATAAATTCTAGCTTGTGTGGGTCCCACTTCCTCCATGTGTCTTCATGATCAAATGCCACTTTGATTTTCACTTGTATATATTTATTTATCTCCTCTATTAAATATTTATTCCATCGTAATGTTCCAACATCATTTATTATCCCCATTATTCCAAATCCCAAAGATTCCACCCCAAACCTAGGAAACTAGTACTTTTCCTCCTTGGCAATTATTTGACCTTTGGCATCAATTTGACAAACTATAATAAATAGGGCCAATTTGATTAGGCCATTGTGACCCAATTCAAAATTTGGTACATGACAAATCCTCCCTTCCCAATATTGCTTTTCCTAAAGCAATTTCAAACATGAGTGTTGAAGAACCTGCTTTCTGTATAATTCTTTGAAGTTGCCATTGAATTGCCCAACCTTGAGTCTTTGAGTTTCCATGAATATTTTAGAGAGGAACCACCATGATTGTTGTTGCACTACTCTGATAAAAATCACTTTATTAAGTGGGAAATCCATCTCCCATACTTCTTGTTTCCCCAAAAAATTGAAACCAATGAGACAAAAATTATTCCAGGGTCCCATTTTTTGTATTGCACCCCAACAATTAAGAGTGCTCTCCAACCCACACCATTAGATAAGAGTATTCCTAGATCCCATTTTCTTGTATGCATTCTTCCAAACATCATGAGTATAAAATATATATCATCAAAGTACATAGCAACATAATGAAAATGTACATCAAGGAGGTGCTTCATCAAATAATCATGAAAGTGCTTATACCTCCAAGCAAGTAGACCACCATTTTCCAAGTGCATACAAGCTTCAAGTGACCAATCAAATCTGCTCCAATGACATAGGTGAGGATCCCATGTCCTATAATGCTTCTCCAAAAGGATTTGATATGCATCAAAATATTCAGCCATGTATTCTTTCATCCAAGAAGTGAATGAAGAATCTCCACTAAAATCTGAACCAAATAATGAGCAGAAAAAACAAGGAGACTTCAAATGACTCAAAGAAGTCTCACTCATACATCCCTGAATGTGAGAATCATAAAGATATAACAAAGTATGTGGCTTCCAACAAAAATGTTCGAAAATCATAAATCTATTCACCCAAGTGTTGGATGAAGTTCCTCCAACATCAAATGAATCAAGTGTTGAGCAAGAAAAACCATGAGCCTTCAAGTGACTCAAATGCATATCATAGGTGCATCCATGTAGATGTGCATTATCATAAAGTAACAAAGGATGCTGCTGCAAATGTGAATAAGAATGTGCTCCAACCATATCATCATAAAAAGTAAATATAGGAGTTCCATACTCCTCATGTGGCACCATCAAAAAGAACCCTTTCACCCATTCTTCATTGAGACTAATGCTTCAAAACATGGAATTGTAGGATGTAGAAGAATTAACTAACTCACCCAAATGATCAAAAAGTGCAGAAGTTTCATTATGGAAAGGATCCATATGGTTAGTATCATGCAACTCCTTCAAAAGTGTGAAACCTTTATTGTAGATTAGTTCCAATGTAGAGGAATCACGCTCTTCTTTAAAAATTGCATAACCTTCATCAAGAGACAATTCAAGTTCCTCTTCCACCACATCAAGTTTTTGGATCTCTTCAAGTCCATCTTCAAACACATTAAGCACATTCAAATTTCCACATTTCTCATGATCCACCATGTCATGAGAATCCTCCAAACAATCTACCATTTGACAATCTGAAATATATGAGGAAAAACAGGTATCTTGCAACTTTTCAAGAAGTTGCTCATTTTGAATTGTGAGCTTATGATTATCCTCATTATTCTTCAAGTATGCATCATGTAACAATTCATTAAGCTCAAACAAATGGTTTCTATCAAAAAGCAAAGACATGAAATTACCTTTGATGTGGCACATTGCTCTTTGAATCTTCTCCATGTCTTCAAGGAAGGATGTTTCCTCCAATGAAGTAGCTCTCCAACAAGAATTTGACACCAATGCTTGAGTGTAATGGAGAATGTTGAGGGACTCTTGGATCTTATTTTCATTCATCTTGAAGGATCCTTCAAGAAAATGAGGCTCTTGCAAATGATCCTCCTCATCTTCTTCATTTTTGCTTGGACCAACTTCATGAAGCTCAAGTGGTGATGGGGAAGTTGATCTTGGTTCTTCTTCAAATGTTGCAAGGTCTTCATTATCATGCTTAATGTAACTTGGGATTACAGCACACTTTCAAAATTGATCTCTATGTCGCCAACATAGAGGTGTGAGCACCTATCAGTAGGTACTCCTTCATAGTTTAAGCATCTATCAGTAGATGCTCTTTGGTTCATGTCTAAGCTAGAAGGTGTCTCGAAATGATCTTCCATATTCTCAATAGAATCTTCTTCATGCTCTTGTGATGTATCTTCCTTTTGCTCCTTCAAGCAAGCTGATGCATTTTTCCCTTTGTTTTCCTTAGGATCAATATCTTTGGAATCTCTTTTTGAAGAATTCCCAAAATCTCTCCTCAAGTAGGACATCATTTCCTGCATGCATATATGATCTTCTCTCCAAGGTTCTTTACAAGAAGGGAATAAACCTTTCTTTACTAACCCCACATCTTCATTTTTGGGCCTATTTTCAAAAATATATTCAGCAAAGTACTCAAAAGACATGACATTTTGTCTATTTTTTCTCAAAGCAAGATATTCTTGATATTTTTGATATTGTTGGGGCAAGGTGTTATATGTTGCTTTCCATCTTTGGAACTCATTCATAGAATTATCCTTGGTTGGTGTGACACACTCATATTCATAAGATTTAAATTCATAAGAATAATCTTCATTTCTCCTGAAATTGTAAGAACTTTTGCATAATGGCACCTCTTCCTTGTACCATTCACATTCTGCTTCATATTGCTCGTAAGCATCTGCATATTCCTCATAAGAATTGTACTCATAGGATTCATCATAATAATAAGACATGGTTTCCAATTATTCTTGAATGTATGTACCTAATCCATAGGTGCAAGGACCATCCTCTGATACCACTGTAATGTCCCTTGTTAGGAATTTTATTAAAATGGCAATTTTTCACTTTTTTTCCTAGTTAGACCTTTGACTAGTTTTGAGCTCTAGGTCCCCAAATTGCTCCAATTGCTCCCAAATCTTCTTAGAAGGTATATGAATTATTTTAGAACATAAATACATGTTTCAATGATGCTTTTAGACCTTTAAAATAATTCTGAAAATCCTCTTTCAATTCTGGCCAATGTAGGGAACTTTACTAGTAATTTATCTTTGACTAGTATTGGTCTCCAGGTCTCAAATTGACTCCAAATGCCTTCAAATATTCAAGGAAGGTGTATGAATGATGTTAGGACTTGAATAGGATATTAAGGGATGATATATGGCCACCAAAATACCTCTAAAAACTCTATTAAGATTCTGTACCAAGTATGCAATTTTACTAGTAATTTGGGGTTCAAATCCCCCTGGGGTAAGTATTGAAAATGGCTTCCCAAATGCCTCCAAACCATCTCAAATTTATGAAACGAGGTAGGGGATGTCTCAAGGATGTTATTAAGGTCTAATTTTCATCATTAATTTATTATTATCTCTATTCCAACCCTCTCCCATTCAGCTGCAAAAATCACCAATTCAATCCTTGGGGAAATGGCACTATTTCTTCTCCCAATGCAATTAAACCGAGTAAAAATACTTCAAATGCTCAAGTACAATACATGAAACTTGTAAAATACATCCATGGAAGTCTATTAATCATAAATGTATCAAATAACCATCCATTCATTCGAAATCATCAGCATTATCATGCAATACATCAATGTAGTGGGGAAATGGCACTGTTCTTTCATTAAAAATGAGATTTATACATTTCTACTTGGAATTTCGACCTGAAACTTTCTGGAGATGAACAACAGAGTATTTAATTCATATTACAAAATAAATGGGTCATTAGAAGCTCCCCCAAAGAGTACAATAGCTCACCAAAAATGCCCTCCCTCAAGGATCAAGAATATGCCATCAAAACTGGAAATGGTTGAGAGAATGTGTTGCAATAAAAGAAACCATGATCTGCCCCGTAGATTACACCTGCAAATAAAGAATCCATTAAATCTCTAAATTAAAGGTATAAATGGCCTTTCCAATTACCAACTTGGATGGGAATCTTTCACCCTCGAAATTGGCTAAGGCAAGAAACTAGTCATCCACTAGCTCTCCCTTTACACAAATGCAATTGCAAATTCTACAAATGATCAAAAACTGGTTTCATTCTTTGTTATTGACATTTATAAATTTCTAATGTCCTCCATGGGTCAAATTCCTTCCAAGATACTCATGCCAACTCAAGTTGGGAAGAGATTCCAAAGGATGCCACTTGTACAACAATTCCTAGTCTCCCACTTCCACCAAATCACATGTGGAAGCATCTTAGCTGCCCTAACACCCTTGAGCGCCCTCTTGGATTCTATTTTTAGCCCTGACATGTCATATATGTCATATGTCATCCTTCAGGTCTGATTTGTGTCATAGGTGTCAGAGCATCTTCATCATTGTTGTCATAGAGCTAGGGAATCTAGCCCAAGTGTCTCACTAGCTCCAAATTGCCTCTTCCTCTTCCATGGGAGTTACTCTTCCTCTATATTTTGACCTCATTGACTCATGCCAAGTATTATTGACCTTATAACTCATCCCAAGAACATTAGGCTTCCCATGGATTCGAAATTGCAAGAAGAGGATGCCATGTGACACATAAATTCTAGCTTGTGTGGGTCCCACTTCCTCCATGTGTCTTCATGATCAAATGCCACTTTGATTTCACTTGTATATATTTATTTATATCCTTTATTAAATATTTATGACATCCTAATGTTCCAACATCATTTATTATCCCCATTATTCCAAATCCCAAAGCTTCCACCCCAAACCTAGGAAACTAGTAATTTTCCTCCTTGGCAATTATTTGACCTTTAACATCAATTTGACAAACTCTAATGAATAGGGCCAATTTGATTAGGCCATTGTGACCCAATGCCAAATTTGGGACATGAAAGTTTTTATTGTGTTGGTTTGTGTAGGAGAGCTAGAGGATGGGTTTTACTACTAGTCACTTGACAAAGGTTCGAAAAATGAGGTTTTTTTATCTTTTATTGCCTAGGGTCATAGTAGCAAGTTGATTCTTTATTTGAACATTGTGAAGGAAACAACGACTTAAAGCAAAGGTATGATAATTTTTCATCAAGAGTAAAGAGGAAATTGGAGTAATATGATTAGGGACATGCATGATTTAAAGTTGGGGAGAAGGTTCAATAAAGAAAGGTGTAGTAACAAATTCAATTTTTTGTTCATTAAAATATAAATCTTTGGTTGTGCCTTTCCTTTGTAAGAGTCAACAATCGAAAGCATCATGTTTTGGGTTTTTTTGATAGTGGAACCATCATGGAGGATGGGAAGAGGTAGGGTGGTTTCCTAGTATTATGGAATTATGTGTTGGAGGTGCACAAGAGTATTATGAAAGGAATGAATTAGGGATAGAGCTAGGGTTAGGGTTATAGTTAGGGTTTTGAAAGGGGCTGAAGCAATGTCATGTGTTGAACTTGTGTTCAACGGCTAGGGAATAGATAAATACTTGATCTAGGTAACAATGATCTTAAATAGAACTACCTCATTACAAAAAATAGTAAGAAAATTGTAAATGAATTTGAGAACAAGTACCTGTTTAGGATAGCTGATATGAAGTTGCATACAAATATTGGTGAATTCTATTAGACACTTTGACCTCATGCTTAACGTAACTACAACCACCTACAAGTTATGTTAGATAAATTCCCTAAGTGTAAAAAATGCCTTCTAAAGTCTTGACACAAAACATCTAACCATGTGGTGATACAAGTATGAGTGTCTCTAGAAGCTTGTTATGCATAGAGTTCCACATATAGCTTAGTAGAAGTTTGTTGAGACTACCACCAGTCTTGGGAAAGACCCTTTAATTGGTTACATGTAAGGAGGAAATATTTGTCTATCATGTATGGGTAATTATGGAAGTAGACACCAAGAATGGGGATCTGAGAATATAGAACATATTTGTGCATTTGGCCACCATGTTTAGGTAAGGAGATTATGGTGTATAGTTAGATGGTAGTTGTGGAAATCATAGGTTTAATTCTTAGAGGTTCAGTAAGACATTTGGCCTATTCCTATGCCATGTCGGAGAGACCAGGGTCCTCTTCATTAGAGGGATGACTGTATGAGGGGCCATTGAGAGTGAGACATTGTGATAGAGTGCTAAAATTCAGGATAAGCGCAATGCAAACCCTGGGTAAAATATTTGGCTAGGGCTAATGCCAAATAGGGGTGTATATGATATGAACCAAGTAAATGAAGAGAAGTAGGTTTCCAAGAGAAGATATTTTATAGGATAAGACATTGAACAATAGTTAAGGAGAATAAGGGAGAAAAAAAGGTGATGTCTATGGTGGGAGGGTATCCTCCAAAACAACCAAATTGTGGAGAAATCTAGGTGTGAGCCTATGGAACCAGAAGGAGAGGTGTGTTGAATATTGATTTGTTAGGTGGAGCCAATGGCCAAGAGAACCATATAATAAAGAAAACAAGGTGGAGGACTACCACAAGAGAACCTATATCTTAGAGTTTTTAGGTGAGTTGGAACCAAGAGAACCAAAAATATAAAAAGAAGATGTTGGGGGGTGGGGGGAGGGGGGAGTGACCTCTAGAAAACCCAATGTGTTAGTGCAAATGAGAAAGCATGGACCTTACTACTTTGATATCAAATGATATGGAACTAATTTCTTTAGAAACAAATAAGAGAAACAAGAACAAAGACAATGTAGTTGTTACAAAAAAAAGACAATGAAAAACTATAAATTAGAATATATCAAAATAGATGGCTTATTTGCAATATTGATAAGGATTCAAGATTTATATATAGAAGTACATATCTCAATCTATCTTTATTGTTGGATATAGTCTTGAATATTATTCTATCATTCATGCAACCCTAATATGGGAGAAAATATTATTAAATGAATGCCTCTAATGAACTAATTGCATGTCACCCAAAAAAACTAGGCAATAATTATTATTATAATTGAAACGTCTCCAACTAATTTCCCAATTTCCCAGTTCACACACAAATTCCTATCTTACTTCTAGAATATTGTACCCTTAAGGGAGGGTCATTCCTTGCCCTCTAGGCTAGCTAGTGGAGTTTTTTAAGAACTCATGGGTATATGTCTTCCTTGGGCATTGTGCTAGATAAGGATTCTCACATTCCATATTAAAAAGAAATAGTCGGAATAAACAAAAAATCAAGGGCTTGTAGAAATGAAGGTGAGCATTAAACCCTTTTATTTTCAAATGGTCTATTATTATGCATAGGCATAAATTCAAAATTACAAGGAATATGGGAACCAATCAAAGGAAAAATTGTTGACATGAAGATAATGAAGTTGCATACCTAAACTTTCTTCTCTATGGATTTGTATGCAATCTATAGTGACCCCTTACAAATTCTACTCGTCATAAAATATGTTTACTTCCTTCTTTTACTTAGGAAATTTCTCTTATGCAAGTCTCCCTTCTAACTTTTGGCACAACAATGGAGTCGGTTTTTTTATTAAAGATCATTTTTCAGAATATGAAATATCACTCTTTTTTGGTTTTGTTAATCAATGGATTCATGAAAATCATGTTGTCCTTTTTGGTAAAAAATATGTTTTGACATATGGCATGCCTTTTAGTACTAAGTGCATTGGTGCACCATAAAAATGTAGACAAACCAAAAGAACATTTTTAGCTAAAATAGAAGGGTTAACCTCTGCAAATTGTACATTGTGGAGGTTTTTTCTTCCATATGTTTTGATGTAAATTTGTAATCGGTGCACAATAAAATTTAAGTGCATCAGTGCATATTTTATCAAAGACTACACAATGCAGCCAAACTAAATATATGCATTAATTACTTACAAAGTGCATTCTCAATTCTATTTGAGGATAAAATATTACATGCTTCCTACGCTTTCTTTTAAGATTGCAAACTCATATTGATTGTGATTTATGTTTAAATGAAAAGGGGAAAATGTGGTAATATCAAATGAATTAGTCTTTTGATTCCTCTTTCCATATCATTCCAAGTCCACAAAGTTCTCCCTTTCTCTTTACAAAAATATTGAATTTGATTTGTATTGTGATTATCTGATTGAATATCTGGGAATCATTTGAAAGAAAGTATGCCAATGATCTATTTTACAATGTAGTGACTCACCAGGGAAGAGAGAAATATAGTGCATCCCACCATTACATGTGTTTGGTATAGGATGCACCAAATATAGGGATTGAGTCTAGCAGCTTCATAATAATCTCTCTACCTTAAATGTTCATTTTATAATATACACTTGAATGACAACATGTATTATGTTATTATTATTTGGATTTCTAGTCATATGAAATCATTGGCATTTTTACAAGTGCATTTGTTCCCATGTATGGGGGCATGTGGACATGATTTTTTCAATGAAGATGTCGAATATGAGCATGCCACACTTGAATGTGAAATGGAGATTGAGCTCGTCCAATCTAGTCATGCTACCCACTGTAATCAAAACCTAAGAGATGGAAAGTTAGGATACATCAAAGAGATACACAAGATCATGCATATGGACTTGTTTTCTTTCCAATGTGTTATTTTTAAGTGCAAGTGGCGGTATACCTTTAATGGAGTTTTATAAAAAAAGTCCATGATAGTGAAGTAATATACATTAACTCCAAAATGATATAGGATGTATTAACTAAGTATATAAAGCTATTTTATTTCAACATTTAAATGTGAATTTTTAATTTTATTATGAGACAAATATGGAAAACTGTAATTCAAAACAAATCCTTTGTTTAACATATATCTTCTTTATTGAAAGGGAAAATCATGGAATCTATATATCAAAAAGACTTCTATAGCAAGCATATTTGGAGATATATCAGAGAACAAGAATTGCAAAGTTATTATACCAAAGCATACACATCTCCAATGATATAAATAAACTAGCATAGAGATCTAACACTAAAGCTACTTACGCAGAGGTATTGAGTTTTGCATTCCCATGTTAAAGCAATCTCAACATTGAAAACACAAACAAGACCGAAGCAAAGTGACAATGGCAACATTTGAGTGCATATTAATGGAAAACCATGCCTCGTGATAATCCAGAGGAGCGCAAACTTCCACTCGTACCAATTGATATTGATACGAGGTTTTGGACTATTAACTTTTATAAAAACATGTAAACATATTTTGAGAAACCAAAAAAATTGACTTTTAAATAATAGATTTTTTTACTTCATTTCTACATGTAAAAGTTCAATAACAACTGCGTTTAAAAAAGGTGGTTTTAGACGAGGGCATCAGAGCTTGAATTTGATTAGACTAAGTCACCAGTTACAACATTTCCAAAGGAATCAAGGAAAGCTTGAAATACAATCATTACAATAGGGTATGTCACTTACAATAATTGAATCTAGGTAGGAAGGGCAACAATCTTTCCTCCCAATCATCCAAACTAACCAATAAACACTATGAATAAATTATATATATATTACTTATTCTCTCATTTCATTTTTCGAATTAAACTTTACCATAAATTATAAATTATCTAGATATCTCAAACCATACCTAAACTAAAAATTATCCATACATCAACTATCTAAATATAACTTATACTTCCAACTATCTAAATATAACTTATACTTCCAGTTGTAAGATGATTGGAAATCAAACAACTCTATTAATCTGACTACTTCGATAACTCTATAAACTCTATAAAATATTTAGATGAAAATCCTAGTAAGTAGAGAATACTTTGAGGTTCTACGGCGTAGTGAGGGTATTATCAGCGTTATTGTTGTGTTCAGAGGCTGAATCTTTATCCCAGAAGAAGACGAGACTGTTGGCCTTTAGGGCCAAGGAATGTAGAGAGAGGGGAAGTGGAGGAAGAGAAGGAACGTCTACAATGCCTTCCAATATCTGGAGCACTTCATTCATGGATGGCCTCGCGTCTTCGTCATCCTGGATGCACCATCCTCCTACGATGGCAGCCCTTTTCACCTGTTCCGCGTCTGCATCGTTCATCAATTTCTTGTCAAGCACCTCCATGGCGTTTCCTCTGGAGATCTGAGTTGCAGCCCACGCGGGAAAGAAAAACTCGCTGGAATCCGATCCCTCGTCCATGTTTCTCCGCCCTGCAATTATCTCTAACAATGTCATGCCGAAGCTGTAGACGTCGGCCTTGGCAGTGATGGGCAGGCCGGAGAGCCATTCTGGCGCCAAGTATCCTCTGGTTCCTCTCATGGTCGTCAGAACACGACTATACTCTCTGCCCAGGAATTTCGCCAACCCGAAGTCCCCCAACTTGGGGCAGAAATTGGAATCCAAGAGGATGTTTTCCGGCTTAATGTCGCAATGGATGATGCAGTCTCTACACTTCTCGTGCAGGTAAACTAATCCACGCGCTG
This sequence comes from Larix kaempferi, assembly GCA_027924585.1. NCBI lineage: Eukaryota > Viridiplantae > Streptophyta > Pinopsida > Pinales > Pinaceae > Larix > Larix kaempferi. Next base: position 16,231,617 of record BSBM01000012.1, read on the forward strand.
TCCCCACCGCGATGTGGAAGCGTGTTTTCCAGTCCAGCTTCTTGTTCTGAATCTGATCATCGCACTGGGTTTTATGGAATAAGACGGAGCTGAGGGAGCCATTGGACATGTATTCGTACACCAATAGTCTTCTGGAGCCCTCGGTGCAAAATCCCCGCAGCCGAACTAAATTAACATGCTGTGTGGTTCCGATGGTGCTCACCTCCATTCGGAACTGCTTCTCTCCTTGGCTCACACCCTCCAATTGCTTAACCGCAACCATAGAGCCGTCTGTTAGAGTCCCTTTGAAGACAGAACCAAAACCCCCGCCTCCCAGCCGCTCAGAAAAGTTCTTCGTTGCACTCTGCAGCTCTCTGTAAGTGAATACAATCAGCGTTCCCGGCTCGTATTCTATTGCAGGTGATAATGAGTGTTTGCAACACCAGAGAAACAGCATCACAAAAGCCAGAATAGCAATCAGCCCGCCCACAACACCACCCACTAAGCGGGCAAGATCTGTTTTCTTTTTGGAATTAGAGGAATCCGACACATCAGAGGCATCTAAACGCAGAAACAGAGAGTTGCCGTTGGAGGAACTATAGAGATTTAGCAATTCACCAAACCACATTACACACGTCTGCGAAGTGCCGTTAAGAACGTAGCCATATGCAGTGCACGAACAATTGTTGAGACAGGCCTCCGGGCACTGCCCTTGCCCTTTGTATGGAATTCCCCCGGGGGCCGTAGATTTGGCAGTCAACTCTACAAACCTGTCAGTGGTGGGCCGGTTTCCGGAGTGGCTGCATTGTAACGGCGTCTTCCGAACACAGCCGCTGGTCCACTGCCGAGATTCCCATTCGCGGCTGTCTTTGGGGACAAAGCCCGGCAAGCAGTTGCAGGACTGAACATTGTTATTGTTGCACGATCCATAAGGTCCGCACACAGCATAAACGTCGCATTGAGCGAGGGGTTGTTGCCAGATCAAGCTCCATTTATTTGCCAGCATCATGTACACTTGCATTTCCCCGGAGATATCTATTACTAAACGCGACAAAAATGTTTGTCCATGCTTTACATAAGAATAAGTGAATGATTTGTACGAACCGTTATTGAAATGGCTGTAATCGTTGAGGTAATTTGACGTCATATCGGGAGTTTTGGGAAAATATTTGCCGTTCCAAACACCGGTATCCCAGTATATGGTCTGATTATCCGACATCAACACGAACTCGTCGGCTCCGTTTGGATTCATAAGAAGAGCGAAGGGCCCTGGACTTGGATCCCAAGGCTTCTTCCACGAAGTCAGCTTCTGGTTCATACCGATCGTCATCCCAGGCAACCACGTATTTCCCGGGTGGTCGAAGCTCTGCCAAATGCTTTCAGAGGTATTCTTGGCACTCAGCACAACCAAGTTACCAGAATCCATTATCACGGCCGAAGAAGGCTTCCTCCCGTTTCCCTTGGAGGACCAGACGATGGATCCCCCATAAGACAGAAGGAGACTTCCGTCCTCTGTGAGATTGAGAACGCCGGACGCGTTATGCAGTGGCTGCTCTCTGTTGGCCACCCAGGCAATTGTCTGCTGTGAGCCTGTGGCATACGAAATACCGAGATACCAATTTTTAACGTTGCTGTTGTTGAGACTGAAAAATCCCAATTTGAAGATACCGTTCTTAGAAATCCTGGTCTCGTTACCAGTGAGAGAGGCGCCTAAAACTATGCTGCTGGAAACTGCGTCTGCCGCATCGCCAGGCTTTGTCTGAAGCAGCAGTAGCAGGAAAAAACAACCCACAATCTGTGAGAGTTGATCTCTCATGCAATTTCCACTTCGCATTATGAAATCCATGAGATACTCTGCCGCCTGCACAGAATGCTCCCAAATCGTAACGAGCTGCCTTTTATAACGTGTTCATGGATGCGATCCGGCCATTCAACGTGAACGACTCAATACGGTATGCCTAGACTGATTGTGTGCTACTGTAGTTGACTGACTAGGAAGCTGGACTTTTGGTTCCTAGAAGTGCATATCTTTTTCAACCAGTAGACATTTTATATTTTTTTAATTAGTCGTTCATGCCATCAGTTTAGGTACTGAACAGTCAACATTCAAACTCAAAGTCGGGACCGCGTAGTCCTTAGATTCCTTAATAGTAGGTCCGCCGGGTCTGAACAGTCAACATTCAAAGTCAGGACCGCGTGCTTAGATTGGATTGTTTTGAAGAGTGGTTCCTTGAACTTTGAATTGTAGATTTTTAGTATTACTGAAATTGGTTCCTGGAACTTTGAACTGTGGAATATTGTTATGCTGTATTTCAGTCTACTGCAGTGGTATTCAATTAGTCTGCCATCAGTTTGGGTGTTGAACAGTTAACAATGAAAGTCGGGACCTCATGCGTGAACACGTTAGAAAGGCTAGTTACGCTTGATGTATCGTGTGGCAGCGGAATAACTCCTTTGTATTATGTCATGGGAAATGTGTAACCTCATAAAACCGGTCAAGCCATGTGGTTTAAAAAAATTAACCTCGCCAAATATCATAGTAAAATTTGCCGTTAAGTCAAGTCGTGGCTGAGGAAATTTAACCTCGTCAAAATTAAGTTATATGAACTGGTTTCAGTAGAAGTCAATAATTATCATCATTCATTATATATATACACACGATAAATAAATTTGGGTTGAGGTCAGGGGCAGAGGTGAGGCCTAATGGTTGCTTTAACAAAAGTCCAGTTTCGATTTTTGTGGGGAGGTGTGGTGAAAATAAGATTATATCTCAGAAAAAGCTTGTAAGAGTGCGGTGGTGGCTGTACTCTTGTTGATTATGTCATGACCAGCATTTAGCCGAGCCTCGAGTGTGAGTTTGGTATCCACGTGAAGCAATTGACAATGCTCATTGGGTGACTTAGAGAGATTCTCACGGTTGAATATATATATATATAAGTTTATTTTTAATAATAATTTAAAAAAAAACTTTTATATATATATATATATAAAAGTTTATTTTTAAATTATTATTAAAAATAAACTTATATATATATATATATAATCATTTTTCCAAAACAATAAATTGTTTTGTCAAAAACAAGATATGCGTGAAGACATGAAAAAGAAAAGAAAAAAACTATGGATCGTCTCCTTCAAAAAAAAGCTCCATTCTTATCCGTCCCCGTGTTTCGAGGACTTGGGGACCATTAGGAAACGTCATCAATTTGTTGGGGACAAACCTCCCCAACAAATTTCAAGGACTTCCATGCAAATTTTGGAGACATTCCAAGTAGCTTTCAAAGATGTCCCTAGCATATTTTGGTGATGTTTTCGGCATGTATCTTCAGTTTTGACAATGGATATTGATCATTCGAGAATATGATCATTTATCCCATCCATATTTTTCATATTATTCTGAATCTAAATCCAAATATAAAGAAGTTGCAGCTCAAAGTATGGACTGTGTATGATGGATTTGGATTTGGGTTTTTGGTGGTTTAACCAATGTCTTTTCATCAACATCATTACAAGCAGCGAAGCCTCAATGTCAACAAACCAAGAAATACAACAACGCAAAGGTCTAGTCCTTTTGGGTATTTTTAGGGTCATCTTAGATTTTACATATTGTACATAGATGTCTAGGATTTATTCAAGTCCAACTCTTTCCCCATCCAAACCTCAAGCACTATGAAAACAATTGGAAAGTAAAGACTTAGATTGGGTACTAAACATTTGAATAAATTCCTATTCAATATTCTTCTTAATCTAAAATATAAATCTAATCTCTTTACAAAATGCAAGCATGTACATCCCTAAGTGTTTTGTACTAGTTTTCAACACAGTTGTAAATATCTAAAGGACTTGTTGAGAAGGGAATGCCTTTTAACCTAATATATCATACAAAAGAAATATAAATAAGAAAATTTTGTATATACAGATAAGCATTATTCTCATAGACCCTTCATGGACCTTATTGAAGATTGAAAACAATTACACTTAAGTAAAGTGCATTTTGCTCATGTTCAAGTGCCAATAATGGAATGCCACTCATCCATTTACTTATTTGCTTGAGCGTTTTCAGAACTAGCAAGTGTAAGGGATGTGCATAATATTATATAGTAGAGACTATTGTGCTTACAAGCAAATAATGTTTTTTATGGTGAATTCTAACTTTTTAAAATTTATATATATATATAATTGTTGTCCCCAACCTATCGTTCCCTGAAAAATTAGGAGTGTGCTCTAGTCGTCCCGGGGAATCATCCCCCGGTTCCGTTTGCATGTCCCCAAAACCAGTGCAACATAGAAAAAACACACCGGTAGTTCCTTCCATGCAATAGCACAAGAACATAAATCCATACATTATGCCATAAAGTAACATATGGTCCATCTTGTAGCACAATAAGAGGTATCCATATGGTATGTCATAAGGAAAAAAACAAAACACCCATCTTATATAAAGGAAAATAAAGTTCATTTCATATGAAAGGACCAAGATCATGTTATGTTAAGGAATCATTCTAGTCTTCCCATATAGACATGCATGAAAGTACAATCCACTATAAAGTTTTTTCTGGTCATAATATCTTCATATATTTCCTTGAGCCAAATATTGTCTAAACATCTTTGACCTATTATCCATTCTACAATTAGAGTAGAATCCCTCATAGCCTATAACCTTTAAACTCCACTTGAAACAACCAACCTAAGGAACTCCATTTGGTGATGTTTATGTTCTCAATTTCCTATCTCTATCACATGCTCCCCCAACAATTAGTCATGCCTCATCTTTCTATTAAGTCTTAGTTACCAAAAGGTATAGGTTCTAATCATCTTTGCATAATCATGAGAAACACCAAACAAGGGCAAAATTTCGCCAATTGGCTATTTTTTGGGCTTTTTTCAAAAAATAAATTCTCTATTTGGTCATTTTTAGTCTCTAATATCGCCTATATTTACATAAATATGTTTTTTTATCATAATATTCACCAAAATTTACACATTTGAGTAGTAAATTGTATGTTTCATATTTAATATTCGCCTACCTATCTATATACATGTTTTTTTCAATCCAAAATTATCGCCTAAGATACTATACTTAAATATAATATTAGAATCCTTAAAAAATTAAACATCATATATTTTAAGCTCGTGAAATGAATGGCATCCATTGAGATGAAGGACATAGAAGAATAGAAGCCAAATGAGGGGTGAATGTGATCCAAATATTGAGGGTTGAGATCTGGAAGTCTTGAATGCAAAAAAAAAGAGAGTAAACATGCAAATCTACCAAGAAATTCATAAAAATAACATTTATGACAATTGAAAAATCAAAGACACCATGAAAATACAAGAGAGAGTTGGAGATGAAAATTTCTATTCATATGAACTACTACATGCAATGAGCCCTATTTTATGAACTCTTCTTCCCAATCTTAACTCTCTCCCTACTACATTTCCATAATGTGTCTTATTGACCATGTCAACTTTGATTACTTAACTCCATAAATTACATGTCCATCATGTTCTCTTTTACACTTAATAAAAAATATGGCTTTATGAATTTTACATTTGAACTTAGACTATATGCCCCCATAAGATTCGAATCAATGTCCATAAATTACATGTCCATCATGTTCTCTTTTACACTTAATAAAAAATATGGCTTTATGAATTTTACATTTGAACTTAGACTATATGCCCCCATAAGATTCGAATCAATCCTCTTCCCTTACAAAATGATGGTCCCCATCATTTCACTAGGCATAAAAAAGCCCCATTTTGTATCATACCAACATGTTTACATTTGTTGATTGCCAATGAAAATAAGAATTTTGTGTGGTTTACCCGTATCCTTAGGTTTGTAGATGACCCATAACCTAGCTGGGAATGGAAAGATTTCTCTTTGTCCAAAATGATAATACATGCCAAGTAAATTACATTAGTAAAAATAAAATTACAATGGGATTTAATAAATACAAAATTTAAAAATTCATATATGAAAAATTTGTGACTTTTGGTGCAGTTGATGTCCAGCTACAAACTTGTTCATAACTTTGGCTACGAGAAATGAAATCAAATTCTATCAATTACCCATTTGATATATTAGAGAGATTTTTTCCATTGGTATATGGAACTTGTTCTATAGTATCCCAAGGACTAAGAAAATGTCTATTGAAAGTTATGGTGAAAACGACCTTCTTGGGTTAAATACATGCAAAGTTTTATTTAACAATATCTCTCAAACCATGAAACAATACGAAATTCTGTAAAATACCCATTTGAGCTGACAAAACACCGTTCTGATGAGATATGGTAGACTCTCTGAAACATCTTGTGGAAGTCACAACATCTATCTAAAGTTTGCAAAGGACAACGGACCTCCAATTTGTCCATCATTGTGCTTTATGGTGACCATACAACTATGGGTAGGTTGAGAAAGGGTTGGACGAGATCACCCAAGCTTCAATATGCATGCAAAAAAAAATTAAGTTGTGTCATGACCACATGAATATTTAATAAGGATAAATGTGAGAGTGTTGAGTGAAAAGGTCCAAAATGATGCCAAGTGTTTGTGCAGTAGCATGGGTTGTTGTAGAGATCATGGAACCTTCATCCGTGGCATAAAAAGCCTTCAAAATTTCTAAAAATATTATAAATCAAGATGTAGTTAAATCCATGTATGAAGCACCTACAATGGTGAACGGAGGTCCAAGAGTAGAAAAACCATGTAGTGTTTATGGACCAATCATGATTCTTACAATATATGGCCTAGCAAATGGATTCTGAAAATGCCAAAAGGAGGTTGGAGATTGTTGCAAATATTTGAACCCAAACTATGCTTCAAACCCTTGTTCCCATGGAGTGTTTACCTACTCTGATACTAATGATACAGATCTCAAGGGATGTGATTTGGATGGCTTGAATGTTGAGAAAATAAAAGAGAAAACATGCAAATCTACCAAGAAATTCATAGAAATAACATTTATGAAAAATAAAAATAAAAATGAAAGACACCATGAAAATACAAGAGAGAGTTGGAGAAGAAAGATTCTATTCATATAAACCATTATATGCAATGAGGCCAATCTTAGTACCTCTTCTTCCTAATCTTAACTCTCTCCCTACTACCTTTCCATAAGGTTTCTTGTTGACCATGTCCACTTTGATTACTTGACTCCATAAAATACATGTCCATCATGTTCCATTTTACACTTGATAAAAAATATGGCATTATGACTTTTTCATTTGAACTTAGAGTATATGCTCCCCTAAGATTCAAATCAGAATGTCATGAAATTATTCATAGATTTGATGTTAAGCTTCAACATGAATTGAATGGGTATGTTTTTACAAACAACACAATGTTCCCCATTGCGTAGTATCCAAGAAATATTTGTAAATATGGTGGATCTATGGAAATTCCTTCTTGATGCTCCAAAGACCTACTTTTATAATTGTTACAACTTGATTATGTTCATCAAAGATGACTCTCACTATCAATTTGCATATTATTTAGAAATTAGCAAACTCATCTCCAATCACATTGACTTCTAAACGTGGGTTGTATGCTTTTGTAGTGATGGGAGTAGTGAGGTGTTTTCAAAAATTGTGAACAATTCATTGGCATGTTTAAATAGCGGTAGGATTGATTGATTTGATGAATGTGATATTTCCTTTAGAGAGCTAAAAAATCAATATTTGGACCCCCAAATCCATGATAACAATTGATGGATAGGACACACATTTGGTGAATTTTGAAGATGGGAATATGTCAAAGTGCATGGATAATAGAATGTAATGGCTCAGAATGCTCAAACAGTTTAGATGCTTTGAAATATTTCTAGTTTCTGCTATCATAGTTTGCATTGGCTAAGGATAAAAGATTTTCCCCAAGAGGTCATTTCTTTATGTTCTTGGTCAGAATTTTTTTTTCTAGAAGATTAGTTCTTCTCCTCATGCTTTGATTTATGATGGAGGTAGAGAATATCCCCACAAAATAAATTCCAAACAATCCTAGAGGAATTCTCAATGACCTCTAAGATATTCTTTAAATCAAGGCTTATCTGAGATAAACCATAATAACAATAGGAGCAGTGTTGTGCAAGATCATTGACACAATTACAGTATAGCGTTACATCCTTCAACGGGCTTGTTACCTGGTCAATTATTTGGTGTCTTCAATGAATTAGTTGGAAGTATAGTTGAAAAGGGAGCTATATTTTAGACAAATTTTATTGTGCTTGTGTTTGGTAGTACTGTACATAGAGTCTACATCACTACTTGCTTCTTGTTTTATGTGGATGTGTTTTGGATGAAGGGATTACTCCCTCGGAAGGGAGTTACAATGATACCATGGGGATTAGGGATTTAAAAAAGATACTATCCACCAAAGTACATTACCAAAAAGAATATGGAGAGATATCACGGGCATAAGATTTCCATTGATATCAGCATATGCATCTGTGAATTCTTGTTTTTTTATTCATGGAAGTGGTTGCAAAACCCTCACAAATGAATATGCCTCCATATTTGAAAATCAATATTCTTATAGAAAGGATTTCAAAGAGTGAAGCAGAGGCAAAGTGCACATCTTCATGCAAAATTAGAAAATTAGACATTGTGGCCTCTGAAGATCTAGATGCAATAGCCTTTGGAACTCCAATATTTCTTTAATATTTCATGACATGGGGCTCAATAAAATTATAGTAATGGTATATAATTTTTTAAAGGAATTGAAGATTAACATAGACTAGTTTGTAGAATATGTATCCTTTGTGGGTGTAGATATTGTGATACTATTAGAGGTTTTAAATTCTAGTTTATTGGTCATATCAACAAGCTAGATGACCTTTCAAGGAGTCGTAAGTCGTTTCAAGGATTGAAACAATATTTTTCTAAGATTATTTATACAATTGAAGAACTTGAAGATCCATAAACTAGAGTTGAAAGCAGTAGAAGGAAGAGTTGCAGGGATGATCAAATCAGATGATGTTCTGTGCAAGCAAATAACATTGAAGAGCGAAAGGATGTTTATGGTTCTCTAATTGGAATCATGTTGTTTGTTGTGGTCCATTTGGTTGTAGTTGATTGTTGGTATAGAAAGGATGAACCAAAATTGGAAGTACCTATATTTTCTATCTTGAAGGTTTGTTTGGATAAGATATATTCTCGCTAATACGTGTTATCCCTTTTAATCTTAAATAGTTGAGAAACTTTTCCATTTTTCCCTGATTTTATTTTATCAATGTAAAAGTATAATTCATTGGTTTCTTTTGTCATAGGTTGTTCAATAGAAATAAGGTTGTTATTGTAAACTTTTTGGCCAATCCAAATGTAACCTCCAACTCAACCCTGACTACAAAGTCAACTTCAGGTCAGAATATAGTTGATGCCTTCTTCTCTACAATTATGGGAAGGAAACAATTGTGGAAGAATCTAATGTATATCATGTTTATAGTCCAATGACAGTGTATGGATACATCCATGGATCATTTCATAATTAAGGTGTATAGGTGTTTCCTACCCATTTTGCAAGGATCAGCCAGAGTAGAATCACAAAGACTGACTCCATGAATCCCACAAGGGTAGTTTTATGGTTTGATTGGTTTAACTTTATTTCATATGCAAGACATTTTCAGGAAATGAAATTAATTGAGGTTATGAATAATTCTTCTCATTATGGAAAGGATAGAAGTATTGGTTTCTAAATGTTTCTAAATGAAGCATGGATAACAACAAAAACTCCATAATCCCTGGGAGCATTTGGGAAGCTGGCACATTGTTATGATAGTTAGGTTTCGTGGAGATAAAACAACAATAAAACTTCCTATTCTATTGAATACATGGGATATTGAATACCTTAAATTTCAATCCAATTCACACTACCTCAACATTATTTATAAATTTATAATTGTGTTGCAAAAGAATGATCTGGATTTATCTGAAAACAAAATGAAAGAGCATGTATATATCCACATACGCAGATATATTGAAAGAAACACAGTGATATAGTAAACTCAGATTCTATTAAATGAATGAAATGGAACAGACTATAAAATAAAAGCAGCTAGAATGGTGGCAGCTATATCTTCGAGAAGAGATTTGGCGACTACACTCATTCGTCACAAGTTGAATACAAAAGGATGTCAAAGGTCCTTTTATCATAAATCCTTGAAGAGGCAGAAACCCTAATCCTAACCCTAGAAGAAGAACTATCAAAATGTATTTGGGCCCCGAGGTGGTTAGTTGATATGTCAACTTCCATGGGGCACAACTTTTGCATGCGATATCCCTTTTGGGTGCTTGATAGCCCATTGGAAAGATCTATTCGAGAAATCAACCTTTTGACTAGGGCCAAGGTGAGCCATTGGCAACCCCAAGCCCACCAAATAGCCAAAAAACATCATTTAGGACCCTAGAACAGCCCCAAAAGTTTGGGACTTGAAAAACCAAAAAAAACTGCCACATAGAAAGACTATTTTGAGCTAGTGGAATAAGTGGGTGGCCACCAAGATCCATCTAGATCATCCCTCCCCCCTTAAGAATCAATGGTCTCCATTTCATTAAGTTCATGCATCAAATGGGGAAACCACTGTTGAATTTGACTCCTGGTAAGACACTTTCCTTGGTGAAGAAACTGTTCAACTTTAATGACCCGATAGAGTTGAACACGTTTCCAGCGAGTGCCCTTCACCTATGTATCCATGATATGATCAACTATAGCCTAATCCAAGAAATGAGGGTTGATTTATGTTGGTTCCAACTGGTCAGCCACCTCTAAGGTGTCCAACAATGGTGGAAAATATGGGCGAAGGAGCTCCACATTAAATACCCGGTGAAGGCCAAGAAATGGAGGAATGCTTAATTTTAAGGAATTCTCACCAATTGCTTTGGTGATGTTGTACAGTCCATATCGAAGTGGATTAAGCTTGCAATGGGGCCCCATGAGCCTTTCATTCTACAAATGAAACCAAACCTTATCACCCACCTAAAACTTGTGTGGAACCCGATGTTGGTCATGTCGTTGCTTGTAATTGGCATTGGATTTCTCCAAATTTCATGGATTTGTTGGTGGATGTGTTGGATCCATTCAACAAATATTGTGGCCTCATCAGCCTCAATCTAATCATGGCCATATTCCTCCTATGTGGATGAAATGGGTAGAGCTACATCAATTGGGGCCAATGGTTGGAACATCACACCTGAAAAGGGATATGGACAATAGAGATGTTAACACCCAAAATGACCCCCTAGGTTGTGGAGAAGGCAATTCGGGGTAACCACTAACCAATCTTTAGACTTAAGCTACTGACCCATCTTAGTCTGAGAGGGCTCTCTCTACAAACATATGAAATACTAGAATAATCAAAGGTGTCAACAATGCAAACATACACCAGCATTCATCATCAAGAATATTCAATTACAACAATACAAAAGATTAGATTTCTGCTGGAACAAAAATGATTTAAACATTTGGAGGGAAGATCATAAGAAACTATTGGGAAATGGAGTCAAATCAAACAAACTCTGGAAATTATTTACAAATGCTCTGAGAATGCATTTAAACAGGGGCAAGGTAGCAAACAGCTTGTAGTCAAAGTGATTTAATTGGTGAACAGAAGAGGAAGAAACAATCCATTAATACACGACATACAATAATGAATCCTGTACCAACTTTAGTAGAAATCATTTGTGCAATACTTGGAATGAGATAAACAGAGCATAATTTGTATGAATTATGCTTAACTATAACACTGCACCAAGTATGGAAAGAAATTACAGACTGGAAATAACAATGAAAGATACACAATACACAAGAGAAGAAGAACGAACAGACTACAGGACCAATTACACAAGAATCTCAGTTGAAATCCAGCTTCAAGCACTGCAATTTTATTCAAGAAAATGTTTACAACATAGCCGAGCTGCCCCAGGCCTTAGACAAATGATTTTCCAACCTATTCTTCTTCTATTACATTTCTTTTATAGATATATCTGGCCCTAGGGTCGAGCTATCTCAGTAGGAATCTATTACAACAGAATGGACACCTGCACAGAAGATTTAACAACTTAGAGAGCCGGCCCCAACAACTTTTTGCCCCAATTTTGGCCGTGGACTGCTCAAAACTGCCTCTTGGTGCCACGGCTATATATCTCAAACGGTGATAGATGTGTGAAAACTAAAAGATTTTTTTTTATATTGGACCATGCTGAATAAAAACCTCTTTCAGTTTCCTCAAATTCGCCTCCAGTTGGTCGGGATATGCTCCGGAAGTTGATGACTCACACAGAAAACGTGAATTCTGGAAAAGTACCCTTTGAAAAACCCTTCGTTTCTCCAAAACCATGACACCTATGTAAATTCTAAGAGAGGTTAGTGTAAATGGGTTTGTTATGAAAAAAAACCTCTCTCGGTTTCTTGAAATTCCTCCCTTTTTGACGGAGAAAGCTTCTGTAAAACAATGACTAAAACAATCATTTTCGGTAAAAACAAGCCCGCCCTTCATGTAATATCACATTTGATTTTGGATTTGGATTTCTTCTTGCAATTTGAATTTTAGGGACTTGAGTGCTAAGGTGGAGGGTGTGTGGATTTGATAGGTAAACCTCCCAGGTGGCGGGTTTTTACTTAGCACAAATCTGGTGCTAACAACTGGCTCCAGCTGGGGATGCTATCCTCCCTGTGAGGTAGCAAAGAACACCGTAGACCAAGTGCCTGATCCATTGGGCAGCTCCCAACTTCAAACTGAAAACTGTGCTTTGAACTTTGTAACCTGCTAGCCCTTCTGATCTTGCAACTGAGCCTCGTCTGCAACTGAAACAATCCTCTCTATTGAAAGCAAACCTGCTCTCCTAATATATCTACCATACCTGCCAATTCAGCATTAACAATATTTGAAAAGCTTTTAGCCAACTGCCCTGCCGCTCCATGACAGTATTCAACTGTATCCACAATGTAGCACATCACTCCCTCATCCTTGGTCAAGTTTTTCTAGGTTATCCACAAGGGTATTCTCTTCCAGTTTGACATAAACAGCTAGGTGTGGCTCAAAACAAGATGATATTGATTCCATGAAAACTTGAATCCAGCTCCATATGCAGACAATTCTTTGGCTTCAATTGGGCTCCATGTTGGCAACTCCATTCAAATATTCTGTACAATTTTACTCCATGCATAATACTCTTGAAATCTTACAAATTTAGTCAACCAATGACTTAGACTCTGTCACCAAAACTTCTCTATCTCTTGCTCAATATTTCTCATAATCCTAGACAAATGATTTAAGTGATTCAGTTAAAATCTTCTTGTTATTAACATCACCACTAATTTTTAGCAAATGGTTCCCTTTTCTCACTTTGGGATGACCATAAATAACCTCTAGAGCAAATATGTCACCACTTATATCTGCACAATATTCATAATTCATTCATCCAACACAGAATTCAACTCCCTTCATAGCTGGCACTTGTGTCCATACCAATTAGCATTTGTCTTGGCTATTGAATACTCTTTCTACTTGCTACTGAGAGAAAACCTTTTTAAGTGCATTTTGAGACTTGGCCTTGCCCCTTTTGCACACCCATGCTGGGAGTTACTCCATCTACTTCAACATGTCTTAACTATTATTGAAATGAGTCGTAATCACAGCAATTGAATGAAGCTACGAATTTTGAAATAACAAACCAAATTCAAAATATGAAGTAAGGGTTGACATTTATTTTTGCCTGCGATTTCCCTCTTCTTCACGTTGCAGCTCAACAAGAAATGCAGTGCAACGTTCAGTAAGCAAATGATCACCAGCTCTAGCAGAAAAGTGGTTTTTTGATGGTTGATATACTTCTTGGTCCGATCTGAACCTTTGAATGGCGTGGCCCTTTAAAATGGCGGAGATTTTTGCCTTGTCGGGTAAGTGCACAAGTAAGTTTAGCACTATTGTTGGCAGCCGTAAATCACCCTCATGCCCAGATCGCCACCGTTGAATGGTGAGGCTCGTACCAAAATCGTGGCGATTTGAAAAAAGTATTAATCCGTGCATGTTGTATTTGCGCGCTCCTTTCACGCCGTTGATTTGCTTCCCTGCCAAACGTCCGACGGCTAATCTATGCTGGACCTGCGGGTCACTAAAAATTTCAATGATGCCCAGAATGAGCTGCACGCATACCCCCGATCTCAAGGATTGTTGTACTGCGCATGGGGCGAAAAGAATACCACGTTTTCCTCTTTGATTGGCGTTGGGATCTATTCTCCCGCGGGTAGCACCCCAGGAGACTTCTAAGCGAGCCCACAGCCAACGGCTTCGACGTAAAACTCGGTTCCCGCATCCGTGTTGTCTTACCAACAGATGGCTCCATACGAAAAGAACGGCCTGGGCTCCAAGTGTTTCCTTTAAGAAACTCGTCTGACAGAATACCACCACCATCCACAGCTCGAGGAAAATTTTACTTGAACGCTTCATCGGATTGACTTTTTTCCTTTGCAAAATGCGCACAATTGCTGTCTCCATAACAAATATCCTTATAAATATCCCCAGGCACCGATGATGGCATATAAAATACATATTTCCTTCTTCTTCTTATTTTCACATATTTTCGTGGAGCCACCAAATTATCATGAGGGCCGCGGACTAGAGTGATCAAAAATTCGCCTGGCAGAAGAAACAATTTCGTAGTAGCAACCAAAGTCTCGTCGATATAACAAAACTTGTGATGAACCTGGTATTGCTCACATAAAATTTCTAACATCTGCGTTGTCTCATCAACCGACAACCTTATGCGAATAGAAGGGTTTGGGCTTTCAAGCTTTGCGTTTTCTCACTTTTTATTCCAGGGATTAATCCCACATCTAAAGGGAAGATAGAGCTCTTGGACTTCATATACACTATTGCTCTCAATCTGTATGAAGTAACAAAAGGGCGTGAACGCTTGGGCTGTAACGGTGAGTGTGGGTCCTCTTCGACTTGGGAGATGGTAGATGATAATGCTCTTGGTGTCGAGCACGGGTTGGACCCAATCTACCGTTTGCTTCGCCTCCATAAAATTTTTGGCCCACTCATAAAATATAAAAACCCTTTGTCTTCATTAATAAAACCTTGGCTTCATAAAAATTCAC
This sequence comes from Larix kaempferi, assembly GCA_027924585.1. Taxonomy (NCBI): domain Eukaryota; kingdom Viridiplantae; phylum Streptophyta; class Pinopsida; order Pinales; family Pinaceae; genus Larix; species Larix kaempferi. The sequence continues at coordinate 16,246,690 of BSBM01000012.1, forward strand.
TTTAGTCTCCCTTAATAAAACCTTTGCATAGAAATCAAATCCTTGGCTTTAAAAAACATAAAGCCAACATTGAATAAAACCTTGGCTTCATAAAAATTCACTTTTTGGCCCAAAACACATCAAAACTTTAGTCTCCCTTAATAAAACCTTTGCATAGAAATCAAATCCTTGGCTTTAAAAAACATAAAGCCAACATTGGCTTATCTTCACATTTTGCCAATTATAAAAAGAAAACTCTTTTTCCTTTTTATTCAAAGCCTCTTTCAATATTCTTTCGCTTGTTAAATTGTTGCAAAACTTTTGATGCTCTGCCAAGCATGCAAGACCTTGACACTGCCCCGGTATGCGGCCGCCATTATGAAAGAATACTTAAAATTTCTGAACTGAAAACTGACCTGGGGTTGTTTCAAACTAAAAATGCACCCTGCAAATCTGAACTGAAAATTTTGAAATAAAAACTAACTGTACACGCTGAAAATTTACTGTAAAAGATGCTCAACCATGAGCTTATTCAAACTATGCTACCTACTCTAAAATGCCCAACTTCTCTGCTCAATCAAATGACACAGAAATGCCAATAAAGCCACTACAGCAAATGGTTTTTTGGTGGGAACATGCATTTAGCTCTTCCGAATAGCAATAGGAACCGAGAAGATGACAACTCAAACCTTGTATTGGGGGCTTCTTCATGATCCATTAACATAACAACATCCTCCCGTTCCAATGACTGCAGCAAACTGGCAAAAGGGTCTTGAAGGACAGGGGACACTTCATGCTTGTAAGAAGAAAGAAAAGAGCACATCCCATGCTCAATTATTCTTATTTCAGATGTAACCACCAGCTCTTGAAAATGAGGAACATCCCTTTGAACATCAGGCAATTATGATTCTCTCCTATCCTTCATATCATCTATGTTTAATCCTTCATGTAGCCTAATAGGACCAAGATCATCTGTTATATGCACTCTACTTTCTTGTCTCTTTGAAATTTTTGAATATGCACTTTGATTTTCTACTTGTGTTTCAAAAGAAATATCACCCAAGTTTTCAAGAGAAACAGAGGAAGCAATTCCTTCTTGGCACAATAATTCTGAAAGTGAAAGGCATGTAGAAAAACTTAACTGAGAAGACTACTCATCTTCCTCTTCAAATAAGATCTGACTAAGCTGCTACACATGTTCCACATCAAGGACATTGCCACCTTCACTTGTAGCCAAAGGAGAAACCACATCCTGAAATTTTTCCTGGGTGTTATGGCAGCTAGCTTCTTCTATGGCTTCTTCCCCTTCCCTTAATTCAACATAAACTTCAACTTGACTTTCAAAGGGATTTGAGACAGCATTTCTTTCTTCAATGTCTAAATCAGAAAATGGACAAGGAGCAAAGACAATTGATTGGCTACTTTCATCACTAGCTTGGTTACATAAAGAATGGCAAGAGGGCTGCAAACTTTCATCATATTTAGGCAAGGGAACATGGCTTTCAACAGTAGGTTGTCCTTCTTCATTCAGGCAAGGGAACATGGCTTTCAACAGTAGGTTGTCCTGCAAACAAACTTGGCCTTATATCCCCCTTTGGTCACCTGGATAAGGGGCCAAGTAGTATTAGAGAAGCCCAACACAAACCCACGATAGAAGTTAGCAATGTCTAGGAAGTTACGTAGCTCTATGAGAGTTGTTAGGGCCGGCCAGTCGGGAATGGATTGGATATTAGCCAATCCACATGCACACCATGTTCATCCATAATGTATCCTAGATATTGAATCCTCTCCATGCCAAATGATAACTTCTATAGATTGGCATATAACTTGTGTTGTAATAAGGTGTTGAGCACTTGTTGGATTTGTTGTAAATGTTCTTCCCATGTTCTGTTGTATATGAGTATGTCATCTAGATATATGACCACAAAATAATTGGTGAATGGCCAGAGAATGTCATCCATCATCCTCATGAAATTCATTGGAGCATTAGTCAAGCCGAAAGGCATGACCAAACACTCAAAAAGGCCTTCCTGAGATTTGAAGGTAGTCCACCAAACATTCTCAATGGGTACTTGATGATAGCCAAACTTAAGATCAATCTTACTGAAATACTTGGAACTCTTGAGCTAGTCGAGAAGGTTGTCAATTGGGGAAATGGGATGTTGATCCTAGAATGTGATTTTTTTTAGAGCTATGTAGTCAATACAAAGTCGGCATGTCCCATCTTTCTTTTGTACCAACACAATTGGGCACACACAAGGTGAGAATCTAGGTCAAATGTGCCCCTTTTGGATTAATTCTTGAATATGGCATTTTCTTCATTTTCCATCAGAGAACACCTGTATACCGGCCTATTCGGTAAAGGAACCTCAGGTATCAAATCAATTGAATGCTTGACCTGGAAATGTAATGGCACCCCAATAGGTGTGGGGAAGATGTCTCTGTATGTTTCCACTATCTTGTCCACCTGCTTCTATTGTGTGGAGATACCCCATGTAGAGGTGGTGGATGTTGTTGTGATCTTTCGTTCACCTTCAAAATGAGTCACAAAGAGGACGAATATCCATGTCTAGGAGATTACCTTCCTACACTACTTAGTTGTGATGAGAGACAATGAATTAGTGAGAATCGTCTCTAGTATACTGTAGAGTTTCTTCCCAGAGTAATAATGACTTTACGAGGTCTAGAATCATACACAACATGATGTTTCCACATTTATCGTTGTCCTAAAAGAAAATCACAAAACTCAAGTAGGACAACATCACACATTACCTCATCTTTGAAGGGCTTAATGTTGTAGGATAGGAAACACTATTGGCTGATGCAGATGTCTTGTCCCTGGATAATCCAATCGATGGTGTATGGTTGTGGGTGTGACACCGTCAAAAGCTTCAATATTTTGACAACCTTGACCGAGATGAGGTTCTTCTGGATACCTCCTCTAACTCTTCTGGATGGATCTTTGCAGTTGCGATGGTGGCACTACGTTCCATATCAATGATCTGCTTTCCCATTTCTTTCTATGAATAAGAGTCTTATCTAGAGTCTATATCCAGGGATTCTGTCTCATCCAACAATGATTTTTTTGAGTGGCATTCATCAGTGTTGTTCCAGGGGCTTTTGTGGAACTCACACCACTTGTCGGTTTCCTTCTTCGATTTCCCACTACCCTTCTTTGCCTAGCGCTTGGGCTGGTTGTTAGTATTTTGGTCATCATTGCTATGTCCTTTGCTTTGTGATTTAGGGCCACCTTTTCCATGTTTCTATTGTTGTTGATTTTCAAACACAAACTCCTACTTATTCGTTTGCTTAAAATTTTGGTCCATCTTTACAATGTACCGATAAGCATCTCGCAATGAGGATATGTCCAGGAAATTCATCTATGTCTAAATGTACCTATGCATGCCACTATGATATTTTAGGACCAAGTTCCATTGGGAGTATATAATACCCACTTTTGAGTGCAGGGTATGGAATATGTTGGTAAACTCTAGCACTGTCTGGTCTCTCTCCTAGCGCAAAGTTGTCCACCTGGTGTACTAGTCATCATAGTTTCCAACAAGGTAGAATTACTCATTGATGACATCGACAAAAGCAGCCCAAGTGGGTTCTATCTTGTATATTTTATACTCATCTCTTGTATTCCTCTCATGGTACTCCTCCCACCAGTCTTTTGATATGGGGGAGGGACTTAAGGAGCACGGAGGTGATATTTTTGTTGTCAGAAAAATTTTTGAACACATAAATAACACTTTAACAAATTTACCTATTTCTCTAAAGCATATGCATCTATCTTGCCTTTAAATAAGGGAATGTCAAAGTTAAACCTCAAAGGGAGTTGCACCTCCGAAACGGTTGCTCATTGAAGTTGCATATGTCTCCCTCGACATTCATCGAAGGATTTGGGCGAAATTATCCATCATCACGTTCCTCAAGCAACAACTTAATAGGATCTCCTACTCCATCGTCTCTCTTTTCTTCTCCAGCCATGTGAGGTTCTTAGGCCGATGAGAGTAGTTTTCCCCAAGCTCAACTAGTTCAAGACCCAACTCTTGATATTTAGATCTCGTCGAGGACATGCACTGAAAAACCATAAGAGCAAATTGCTCTGATACCACTCATCCATATTTATGTGAGAATGAAATGAAAGATCATATATATATTCACATGCACGGATATATTACAAGAAACACAGTGATGCAATAAACTCATATTCTATTAAATGAAGGAAACAAAACAGACTATAAAATAAAAGCAGCTAGAATGGTGGTAGTTATATCTCTGAGAAGAGATGTGGCAGATACGCTCATTCATCACAAGCTGGATACAAAGGGAGGTTGAAGGGCCTTTTATCATAAATCCTTGAATACGTAGAAACCTTAAACCTAACCCTAGGAGATGAATCGTCAAAAGGTTTGTGTTCCCTGAGGTGGTTAGTTGTGTGTTGGAGAAAACTCACTATGGCTTGGGATATACCACAACAGATAGATGACTACCAGAAATCAACTCAATTCTCAGAACTATGCTATATAAATGACAATGCTAAGATAATGAAGAAGATAACCAACCTCAATCCAAACGTTTGATGTAGATCCCCGTTGGATCTTTTCAATCCATGCACTTGAATCTGCAAATTAGTCTTGACAGCCAATATACAACAAGTACATATAATATATAAATGGCATTAACATCATCAATAGCAATGGCCCATGACATAACAACTAAATGCAACCCAATGTAAGATAAACAACATTTACAACATTAATGGACGAGAATATGAGTATTTCTATTAATAAACAAAAAGAAGTACAAAGTGATACAACCTCTTGCCGGCAATCAATCTGAACCAAGATCTGGATCAATCCACTTGTGCCTCCACCACTTCAATCCTCCATGAAAGGAAAACTCAAACTAGATAGGATTTTAGAAGGTGAAAATAAAGGGTTCACAACTACAATGATCAATGAGTGTAGACTCAAGATAGGGAAAAAATTTGCTAGAGTTCTCTTGCTCTTCTTTCTCCTCCCGTCCATAAGCCATATGTGCTCAATATATAGTCCTCTTAAAGGTAAGTGAAAGGACACATCGAGACGTTACTTGGGCAAATGGAGAGCCAAAGGTCACCCAATGACCGCTTTTTGGGAGTAAAAAGTAATAAACTAGTGATTTTTACCATTTTACTTGATACCCCGCGAGCTATAGTGATGCAACTCGCGGGTACACATGCTATAGTGATGCAACATGTGGGTCAGAGGAAAAATGAGAAAAAATATGTCTGAAGGATATAAGTGGATCTGAGTCAATGAAATGGATCCTATAGGCCAAAGAATGCTGATGCTCATAGGGTGGAAGATTATGTTGTAACAAATGCCCCTTAATGTGTGAGGTTAGAGACTGATGCTACAATGGCCGAAATACATTATAAAACTCAGAAGTGGAGTGATGGAGACACAAGTGGAAAGAGCAGCTCACTCGTCATAATACAATAGTATCCCTAAATACATGTCATAGTACAACACTCTGATATAATGGCCATGAATAGGCAGTACATAATGAATACATATCATAAGTGATCATAGCCATAATCCCTCTACAGTAAGATATGGTCTTCTGCTGAAAAGGAAACAACTGGTGCAAACTGGAGGTACAAACTGCTGATATATGAGAGGTGATATCTCAGATGTAAATTCAAAGTCATAAGTAGCATACTGAATGCCACTATCACTTGGGGTCTTCTACACAAGTCTTCGACGGTGCAAGTCCCATCAAGTGAATAAAGGAGTTGGGGTCGAACCTGATGTGACATCGTCTGATTATTGGTCAATGATGTATACCGTTAACAGACGCGAGATAACCCACCAATAATGAAAATGGGCATCAAGGCACAAAGTACAATCATCGGAGTGTGAATAAATGAGTTGAATTCGAACACTATGATGAATCCAGCGATCAGGGGACATTGATGTATTCCCAAAACTGTCGATGGTGAGAGAACCTGCCACTAATGACTGCAAGCCTCAAGGTACTCAACCGAACTCTAAGCCTCAAGTCTCGGAATAAATGAGTTGAAGTCAACGGAACGAGACTCACCAGAAGGAGGGCATTAAGGCATCCCCCAACCAGCATGAGGTACCAGCTACGCTGAAATATTTGGAAGGACTCAGGTGAAACGGACTGACTCAATAAGGATGGACGACATGCAATAGTCAAGAGATCTGAAGAGTGGCCGACACTGGTTCAGGACTTCCTTTGAACAAGAGCATGAGCAGATGGATAGACTTGGGAAGCATAATCTTGACATAAACTGTGCAATGCATGAGACATTACAAAGGGCTCCATAATGACTGGAATCTTAACCAATCGGTGGAGAGAACTAAGAAACAAGTATAGCTACTAAGGTCCAACTATAGTCCCGACTCATAATGTATGGAGTGGAATGAATGCTCTGTTCAAAGGCGACATAACAGCTACCAACAAGAAGTATTAACCATAATCCCATCCGGCTTTTTGGAATATTTGATTTTTTTGGTCTTTTTCATATTTGGGAAAAGCTTGAAAAAGAATAAAAGTGCTTATAGTACAACAAGTGAGGGAACGAGTGTCAAATAGCGAGCAAATTAATTCCAAGCAGTGGAACATACCTATGGTCAATGCAAGGAAGTGCATGCAAGATGTGGACACTCGGGGGGGATGTTCCCTCAAGGTCAAAAGGTGATCAAATTGTGAAGGAAAAATATATAAGCTTTGCAGGGCTCGACAGGGAAAAGTGCTCAGGCACCAAGCTAACAACTGAGTAAGTGGGAGCCAACACAAGGCTCAAGCAGCAAGCAGGATGATGCAATGCAATCACAACATGATATAACTGAGGGGAGTCCTTAAGGGAGATGGCTAGCATAAGACAAAGTAGAGTATGAGTCTTTATTGCAATGTCTTGGTGTAACTACGAAGGACTCCCAAACCTAAGGACAAGCAATGGCATGGGCACTAGAATGCACAAAGGGATTCTAACTAGGGTACCCATGTTGGGAAAAGCCCTACCACCACATAACGACACTTCTATAGTAGTGTGAAGGTTCCGTGTCAGTTACGAAACGGGGTCACACCTAGGGTTTATGAAAAATGGTCAACAGGTCAAATGCATAATGCACATGGAAATGGCATCTAACCTATATGCCAAGTGTGAAACGTACCTGCCGTAGGTGTGAAATGGTCCAGAACAACTTTCGCCGAAGAAATCTGATTAAAAAATACTACTCCGAGACATTATATTAGTCCATAACGGCACAAAACGGTAAAAACTATAGACAAGTGGGTCCTGAAAATTATAAATAGTAATAAAAAATTACAATTCACAATTCATTTTTACTATTCACCCATTTGGAGCTTTTGGTTAGTTTTCACCTAAAAGTTTAGTTTTCGATTCTGGGAGCTAGGAGCGACCGTTCATCGAACCGTCCGGAGCAGGTTGGTAGTCTCATTCATACCTTTCATTTCAATGCTTTCATTTTGATTTTCAGCAGTGGGATTTTTTGTTTGGCCAAGCCCTAAATGGCTTCGGCACCACCCGCGAGCTATAGCTATGCGGGTCGCGGGTAGGGAACCAAACGCGCAGTCAATGCAAAGGTTGATCGCAGGTACCCGCACCTGTATACAAATTAGCCCGCGGGTACGGCAGTGTAGTTGGTTTTTTTAAAAGAATTTGACTAAAATGCTTGTTTTTCTTCACTCCATGATGGTTCCAGAGTGGAGGGAGAGGGAGCATGACCAAGTTGATGAGGCCGTGTGCAATGATGTGCAAGCATAGCAGGCATTGCAAGCATGTGGTTTGTACAAATTCTAGAGTATAGGGGGTTTGAGGGCCCAAAACCTATTACTCCAGCGCTTGATTGACTATTGGGATCTTGATGCACAAAACTTCAATCTCAATGGCCAAATCCTCACACTGGAAGTGGACGACATCTACTTCATTACCGATTTTTCTCATCGGGGTGAGGAGGCTAGTCTTCGGTCTCGTGCTATGGGTTGTGGGATCACCGTCCTTGACTACATAGCGCGGTATTTCCCCGCAAACACACGCACGGTGGGAAGTCAGGTGCCCATCAATGCCATAGTGAATATGAGCATGAATATCATTGTGGCTACCTTAGTGCGGATCACGAGATCCAAAGCTTTGCACCAGGCATCCAGGCCGGTGATGTTCTATGCATCACAATGCATGCAGCCTATAATGTTTGACTGGTGTACCACACTGTCGGGGTCTATGAAGACCCAACTGACATAATGCAAAGAAGGGAAGGCTAAAAACTTTGGGTATGGGAGTATCCTATGCAGCTTCTTCTTTGAGAGGGTTCCAGGACTTAGTCCGATGGTGGATGTCCCTCCTAATAGTCTCCGGGATCTAGCCCTGAACCGGTGGTCTGAGATCTTGACACGACAGGGTGGTGGCCATCTGACATCACCATATACCGAGGAGTTCTTTCGCTGGTGGGACCGGAAGGTCATTGCCATAGAGGACGACCCCTATGCAAGGATAGACTTCCACCAGAATAGGGACATGCCACTCCCACCAAACGCCGCGTTCGGAGACATTGGTGAGTACTCTTTTTGGTTTTTGGGTATTAAATTTTTATGGATTTTTTATTATAGATGCAAATACAAAAATATTTTTGGTGGTAGTATCATATGCTAATGGTTGACTGTTTGCTCGTAGACAAAGACTAGTGAGACCTGATGGCTTCCTGAGACATGGTCGTCAGGGCAGGGGTGAGGAGGCAATCGATGCTGTAGCAGGACGCACACTACAGACCTTACGGCTCAACCTCACACGAATGGTTGCTAGGGTTCCACAGATAGAGGTGGCAAGACTACCTGAGGCTATGTAGTTCCAAGTAGTGGGTGTTCCGGGTGACTGGGTGCGGCTACTACAGTGGGTAGCCAATGCAGTATAGTATTTCTACGAGACACATCCTGTCGGAGCGACAGCTAGGCCTCATAGGGATTAGTTTCTCAAGATCTCATTTTTGTATCGATATGTATATTTTTGAGGGCTACGGGCTCCAGTTTTGTATGACACTACCATTTTGGACATATTTATATATATATAACTTTGGTTCTCTGGTTCTACTATATGTGTGTATGTACAAATGTATGAATGTCTTCTTATATTTGTGTGCTTCATGATGAGTGTGACAAATGCCAATCTAATACATAGTTAGCGTATGCATCAAATATATGATTAACACTTCTCGGAACATGTATGTATGTAATTGAAACAAAATATCGTTCCAAGAGTCTTACCCTTAGGAATTTCTGTAATAGCATAGGATCTCGCACACGGTACTGCCCATTCAGCTGAGACACAACTAGTTGTGAATCCAGGAGGACTTCTAAAGATTGGATGCCATGGGAAATGGCATCCCGAAGTAGCTCAATGACGGCACTATACTCAGCCACATTGTCAGATGTAGGACCAAGACAAGCACCTCCTGAGGACACAACTAAGTGGCCAGGTGAGAAAATAACCCAAGAAGCAGAAGCAAGCTGCCACGTATGACGGCTAGCACCATCCGTGAATCCTAAGAACGTAGAAAACTCTGCTTACATTTGTCAATCAAATGGAAGCTAATCAGCAGACCAAAAAACCAAAAGAAATCTAAACTATGTACAAAAGCAACTATACAACAGTATACAAAAGTATCAACCTGAACCAGAGGTTCAAGCATAATACCGCTTGAGGTAGAGCCCATTTCTAGGCTCCTTCAAGACAGTCCCCTCATAGTCTTCTAATTCATAGGCTCCTTTTTCCAGGACACGCCTCACGATGTAAGGGCCATGCCACATGGGGTTGAACTTGCCTGCCCCCAGGGGTTCTTTAGCTTAGTCATATAAGAGGACCAAGTCACCTTCAGCATACTGCCGAGGACGGACAGACCTATCATATTGAACCTTAACACAACGTTTGTTGGCATCTATGGCCACAGCGGCATCTTGACGCTGCTCGTCAAGTTGCTCAAGGTGGATTAAACGTTGCTCAAGACCCATCGTATCAGGGAGGAGCTCTAAGGCCAGTTTAAGTGAAGGGATCTCGCTTTCAATCAGTAAAAGTGACTCCACACCGTGAAGTAGATGAAATGGTGAGAACCCGGTGGTAGTCTTGACTGCGGTTCGATACGCCCACAAAGCAGGATATAACATGATGTGCCAATTGGTCTTGCTTTGTTGGATGGTACGTTGGAGAATGGTCTTCAAAGAATTATTGACTGCTTCTACTTGACCATTCGCTTAGGGATAATAAGAAGATGAGTGTTCTTGACGAAACCCAAGCTTGAGGGACAAATCCTCCATCATCTTGTTCTGAAAGTGACTGCCATGGTCAGTGACAATCTCTTTCGGAATACTGAACCGAGTTATAATTTGATTGAATACGAAGTGGACTGTTGTAGCACCATCTGCTTTAACAGTAGGCATGGCCTCAACCCATTTGGAAAAATAGTCCACGGCCACTATGATATGGTGATTCCCCCCAACTGAAGCTGGTTTCAATCCATGAAATCCACCCCCCACTTGGTGAAGGGACCGACGATGACGACCGGATGAAGGGGCGCTGGATGCGAGTGTATGTTCCGAGAAAACACCTGGCAAGGGTGACATCTCTTCACAGCATTAACACCATCCTTAAAGATGGAAGGCCAGAAATAACCAGCTCGCATAATACGTTGGGATGTAGCAAGCCCAGATAAATGACCGCCACACACCCCAACATGGCAATCACTAAGCACCCGCTCCGCTTCTTCGTGAGTTAAACAACGACGGAGAATGGAATCCTTTCCTCGGCGATACAAAGTGTCACCGACGATAGTATTGTCGTCGCTCATCTCGTGAATAGTGTGGAGGAAACTTCAAAGTTTGGAGATATACAATGACATCCCCATACCAAGGGTCCTCTGACGAGATAATAAATAAGTGCTCATCCACAAACGAATGTTCATGAATGACATCCTCATCAAGTCTCGGAAGGTCCGACATAATCTTAGCAAATACCAATGATTTCACCGACTTTGCTGAAACAAAATCGAGATCAAATTCCTGCAGGATAAAAATCCATTTATTATACTCCCCCCTGATAAGGCGTCATGATAGTATGAACTGAAACGGATTGATATGCATGACAACTATGGTGGTCCTAAGCAAAATGTAATGTCGTACCCGCTGGACTGAATGAACAGTTGCAAGCGCCAGCTTTTCCACATGAGTATATCTTAGCTCAACGTCTACTAGATTTTGACTAAGGTAATAGATGACATGCTTGACAAGTGAATCATCCACCTAAACCAAGACCATGCCAATCGTCTCTTGAGACATGGCCACATAAAGGATAAAATCTCGTGCGAAGTCTGGTGGACTAAGCACAGGGGCCGATACCAAAGCTTTCTTAAGGGCATCAAAAGACTGCTGGGCTCACTCATCCCAGATAAAAGGTGTGTCCTTCTTCAATAAGCGCATGAAACCTTTGGTAAGATTAGCATAATTGACTACAAAATGGCGTAGAAAATTGGCTCTCCCTTGGAGGCTCTGAAGTTATAACAAATTACGTGGAGGAGGCAATTGAAGTATTGCCTCAACTTTTAGAGGATCAACTCTAATACCCTCTTTCAAAACTATGAAGCCCAGAAGGCGACCTGTCCTTACAACAAAGATGCATTTGTTAGGATTCAATCGAATATTGTATCGTATACATCATTCGAGAATCATGCGGAGGTGCTTGGGGTGGTCCATTCTCTTGCGAGAATGGTCGGCAAGATCATCCAAGAAAACCTCCATAATCTTTTTAAGAACGTGAAAGGCATAGGTCATGGCGCACTGAAATGTAGCTCCGGCGTTTTTAAGGCCGAAGGGCATTTTCCGATATGAAAATGTTCCCCGAGGACAAATAAAAGTTGTCTTATGTTGATCCTCGGGTTTGATTTGAATCTGGTTATATCCGGAAAATCCGTCCATGAAGGAAAAAATCTCACTCCCGGCACAAGCATCCAAGATTTGATCTATGAATGGTGTGGGGAAGTTGTCTTTTGGACATGCACGGTTCAAATCTCTAAATTCGGTGCATACACGGATCATTCCCTACTTCTTATCCATAGGAACGGGGTTTGACACCCATTCGGTATGGGGAACGGGGTAGATGAAACCAGCTTTGAGCAATTTCTCCACCTCTGCCTTGATAGCGGCGACTTTTCTAGGGTTCACAACACGTAAGCGTTGTCGAACAGGTTTAGCGTTGGGATACTTTCTAATCTCATGTTCAACAATGCAGGGTTCTATTCCTGGCATCTCCTCATATGACCAAGCAAAAGCTTCCCAGATTTCTATAAACAATTCAGTGTAAATAGAAATCTCCTCAGGAGTGCAATCGTCACTGATGTAAACATTCTCAACTATTCCGGGAGTATGAGAGATATTGGTCGAAATAGTTGGGGAAATGTTAGCCATATTCCCTTCTATGAAAACATCATGTGACTCCAAAAGAGCCACAGGGTGACCAACCATCTCTGCTAGAGTCATCCTAAACTCTTCTCGTTCGGTGAGCTCGAGTTTGGGAAGGAAATAAGAGCGATGGTACATATCTTCTCAAGGTCTCTCACTACCACACATGGCCTCCATAATAGCTTCATCAGAAGGCAAAGTATCATCGAGGCAATCATGGGAACAAGACGAGTTTGTTGCCCAAACCAGCAGTGTAACGGGATCTTCCTCGATTGTCTGGGAAGAAGAGAGATCCGGTTCTGCAATGGCTTGTTGAATGTGCTGGTAAGCAAGCTCAGTTACAGACAGTGGCATAGACATCCCGACATGCAAAATGTTTCTAGACGTGGAACTCATGGATGGTAAAGTCCACGGATCCCATAGGTGCGGCAAAATGTTTCATAGGTGCGGCAAAATCATAAGTTCCCATCAATGAAGGGTACATGCCAACACCCATGTTCCCAGTTGCCGGCTGAGAATGAGTAACCTGCAGGACTATGGATCCCATGGATGCTGTGGAAGAGGGGTTAACGTAATCCAGCTGATCGATGGTCACAATCTTGCCTTCGTGAGGAAAGCAGATAACTATAAATACAGTGGACGTGACAGCTTTCATGGCATACATCCAATTCCGACCCAGTAAAAGGTTGTAGTCGATGGGCGCATCAACCACCTCGACTTCAATAGGAACAGACTTACCTCCCAAGGATACAACAAGGGAAGGAATAATTCCATGTGGCTTAAATGAACGACCGTCGAATGCAGTGAGCATGGTTCTAGACGCGAGTAAGGGAGGAGAGACAAGAGATTTCCAATAAGCTAATGACATTACTGACGCAGAATCACCTTCATCAACCATAGTACGTTTGACAAAATTCTGAAGGCACACCACCTGGATTTGAAAAGCCACGTGGTAGGGTAAGCGAGGTTGAACATCAGTAGTATCGAACTTGATAACAGTGGGACATCCCCCATCCTGAACTCCTAATGCACTCAAAAGAGCATGCTTCTGAGAAGGACAGGCTTGCAAAACTTCAAGATCCGACATGGCACACAGAGTTTGGCCCAAATATTCTACGATGGAGTAGTTTTGGGCGGCTCGAGCATTAGGATTATGCGTAGAGCGCTTAAGAACACCTTTCGGTATCCGCGGCATAATAGAGGGCTTCTCGATATGTAAGGAATTGTCTGGAGGAGGGGGAGGCTCACTCTCCAAATTGGGTTGTGGTGCATCATAATCACGCTGACGAGTGGAAACACTAACCTCTGACTGAACCATGTTCACACATCCATAACCACTAGTATTGGAAGAAGACGTTGTTGTCTCAGTAGGTCCATAACCGGTGGTGGGAGCATGCGAAGCCATGTTTTGGTGATGAGGTAGGGTATCCTTCAACACAGCTGGGCTCTGTGCCAAGTCCTTCAATGCTTCTTCAATACGAGGACATAAGTGAGTAAGATGGTCTTCCCCACAGAGCTTGCAAGGAAACTACTTCAGCTGTTATTTCTATATACGGGATATGGTGCAAAAAGGAGCTATCAAGATCGAATATGTGAGCACGGACGAGCAAGTTGCTGATATACTAACCAAACCTCTGTCTCGTGTAAAGTTTGAGCATTTCCGAGACAAGCTTGGTGTAGTTCAAAAGGACTCTCCTCGAAAGGGGGAGTGATATGATAGATGAAGATATCTTTGGGTACGGGTATCGATGTGGATACCTATATTGATGATGAGATTGCTTATCTAGATTATATGTTTGCTTGTATTGATGAGGATACTTGCATCTATGTTTTGTTTGCTTGTATTGATAAGGATACTTGCATCTATGTTATGTTTGCTTGTATTGATAAGGATACTTGCATCTATGTTATGTTTGCTTGTATTGATGAGAATACTTGCATATGTACTTGTATTGATGAGGATACTTGTATTGATGATGTGTATACTTGTATTGATGAGGATACTTGTATTGATGATGTGTATACTTGTATTGATGAGGATACTTGTATTGATGATGTGTATACTTGTATTGATGAGGATACTTGTATTGATGATATGTATACCTGTATTGATGAGGATACTTGTATTGATGATACATACTAATGATACCTATATTGATGAGGATACTGTATCGATGATGTGCCTACCTGTTTCAACGATAAGGTTGAAGATGAGGTTGCCTGTTCTGACGATGAGGTTGATGGAGGATTGTATCATCCTTGGACTTTAGTCCTAAAGTGATCCATAGACAGATGTCTTCAAGAATGCGGTTCCTAGTGAACGATGAGGATTGTATCATCCCTGGACTTCAGTCCTAAAATGATATGTAGACAGATGTCTCCGAGAATATGGTCCTTAGTGGACGTATATAGGATTGCATCGTCCCTGAGCATTTGGTTCAAAATGTACATGATAGGATTGCATCATCCTTGGACTTATGTCCTAAAGTGATAGGGATTGATCATCCTATAAGTGGATCAGGATTGCATCATCCTTGGACTTATGTCTTAAAGTGATAAGGACTAATCATCCTGTAAATAGATTGGGATTGCATCGTCCCTAGACATGGTGAGGTGTCTTAAAGTGATAAGGACTAATCATCCTATAAATAGATTGGGATTGCATCGTCCCTAGACATGGTGAGGTGTCTTAAAGTGATAAGGACTAATCATCCTGTAAGTAGATTGGGATTGCATCATCCCTAGACATGGTGAGGTGTCTTAAAGTGATAAGGACTAATCATCCTGTAAGTAGATTGGGATTGCATCGTCCCTAGACATGGTGAGGTGTCTTAAAGTGATAAGGACTAATCATCCTGTAAGTAGATTGGGATTGCATCGTCCCCAGACATGGTGAGGTGTCTTAAAGTGATAAGGACTAATCATCCTGTAAATAGATTGGGATTGCATCGTCCCTAGACATGGTGAGGTGTCTTAAAGTGAGAGGGATTGATCATCCCATAAGTGGATCATGATTGTATCATCCTTGGACCTATGTCCTAAAGTGAGAGGGATTGATCATCCTGTAATTGGATCATGTGTATTGCAGGATATGTTGCTGTTGTACTGATGATCGAGTGGATCCAGTTGATGACGATGCTGATGATCGTGTGATGACGATGTTGATGATCGTGTGATGACGATGCTGATGATCGTGTGATGACGATGCTGATGATTGTGTGATGATGATGCTGATGATCATGTGATGACGATGTTCATGATCGTGTGATGACGATGCTAATGATCGTGTGATGATGATGTAGCTGTTTGAGTGCTGCAGAAGATGAAGACTCAGTACTGAAGATGTTGATGTTCCATTATTGATGATCTTGAAGATGTTCCAGTAACTGCTTGAGTTACTGATGATGTATAAAGAAAGCTTCCAATGATTTATATATGTATCATGTATCATGTAGTCGATGACTCCTTGCTCCTGCAGTTGTTGTTATAATATCCTTCTCGTTAAGGGGGAGTGTTGAAATATTGTAACTTCAAAGAATATTAGATTTGTATTATTCCGGAGATGTTTTATTCCTCCGACGGGACTCTCTTGTATATCCAGAGATGTTTATTCCTCCATTGGATTATGGGAACTAGGATTATTAGATCTCCTATGTGGGGATTGGCCCGAAGTTATTTTATCGGAGGTTATTAGACTCAATTTGAAAAGTCGGCCTCATAGGGTAAAAAGTCAGCTGGAAAACAAGCATAAGTAGAGGAGGTTGTTCCTCACTTAACTCACTTGTCCTCACACTTCTATTGTGTGCATAGGAGAGAGAGAGTTCTGCATAGGAGGAGAAGGAGCTCTTGTTGTGGTCTACTATCTTATATTGGGTTGATTATCTATATTGAGGAAAGATTTGCTGGGTTTTCTACCCCATGAGGGTTTCCCAGGGTATATCTGTGTCTATCTTGTGATTGTGTTTCTTTCAGTGATCTTGCTTGTGCATTTATGCTAGAATTTAACATTGCGATTGCTATTATTATTCCCATTGTTTCCACCCTTACGATTATTTCTCCCCTTTTTCTTACCACCAAGTTGTTGGTTACCTGATTGGTTCGTTGTTTGCACACTGTGTACTTCGGATGATGGAGTGGAAGTGGACAAGGTTTGAACCTGTCCAAGAGTAGACTGGTTTAGTGACAAATTCTGCAATTGATTAGCTACCAAATCTATGGGGCGAGTGCTTGCATATCCAACGATGCCATTGGCATGCGGTCTAGGAACTAATGTGGGCTCATGACGTGTACGCGGTGCGTCAGGGATGATGTCATATAGAATTCCAGACTGAGAGTATAATAAGTCTAACTGTTGGACTTTCAAGATAGCTTGTCCCTCAGTCACAATTCCGTACATCGAAACATCCTTAGCAATGTATGGGAGTAAAGACTTGAGAAACCATTCCAACAGGAACTCTACAGGAATGTTGGCTTTCACTAACTTATTCCGCCGATGCCACTCTTGAACATGGTCAGAAATATGTGTGGCCTTGTTCTAACGGAAGGTAGATAAAAGTTCAGTGCCAGTATCATAGCGAACCAGTAACTGGAAATGATCTAAGAAAACCAAAGCGATCTCGTTAAAACCCCTATAGATGTTTCCAGGAAACTCAATGTACCACTTCGCGGCTGCCCCCGTGAGGGTGCGTTTAAATAGTCACAATCTAACGGAATCATGATTCAACGATTTGGAGGAGCACCAAAGGTGAAATGTCATGACATGATCTCCCGGGTCCTCACCACCTTTCCCTTCAAACTTAGGAATGTCCGAAGGGAGCTTGGTAGGGACCGAGGACCAAGTGGGGTCGTGACACACTGGATCATTCATGAGCTTCGAAATATCTGGAATATTCAAGCGTGCAAGGAACGGGAGCTGAGGCTGGAAAGCTTGATTATAAGCCCCCAT
The DNA here is from genome assembly GCA_027924585.1 of Larix kaempferi. Taxonomy (NCBI): domain Eukaryota; kingdom Viridiplantae; phylum Streptophyta; class Pinopsida; order Pinales; family Pinaceae; genus Larix; species Larix kaempferi. The sequence continues at coordinate 16,264,094 of BSBM01000012.1, forward strand.
AAAAGGTTGGTTAAACGGAGCCATGTTATAAGATGGACCAAAATCTTGACCATGAGGATTAAACTGCTGATAATAAGGACCTAACGGACCATAAGCTTTCCCATGGCCATAGGATTGATAACCTCCTCTTGCCTGACCCATTTGAGAGTAAGCAGGTATGTGCGTGTTTTGGGCACCATATTGGGGTGGTGGGTTATACTGGTGGCTAGCATTGACTGTGTTGTAGTAAGGGTTGCCACCATGAGTATGGGGCATGTATGTACTATTCATAGCGGGAACCATGTTGTAATGACCATAATGGTATGGTATGTTCCCACCCCCATCATTAGGATTAGCTTGAGCAGTCGCGTGGTGACCAGAAGCATGAGAACTATTCCCAACTCCAATATTGGTGTGACTAGTAGGAAGGATGGTGGCATGATTTCCATGTGGATAGGAGATATTCCCACCCCCTACATTAGCATTACTAGTGGCAGCAGTGGACACAAAAGTATGCGGTATGTGTCCACCCCCATGGTTGGGAGGAGCATTAACATCCATAAAAGTAGTCCTGGGTTGACGAGTAGCGGCACGTGTATTAGGTGGTGGATGGCGATTCGTGTTTCAAACAACGTTTCTATTAGGTTGGGCAATCCTAGGAGGTGGTCATCTTCCAACATTAGCATTGTTAGGAGGAACATGACTAGTCCCCATACTATGTGTGTGGGTGGACAGCGTAGTGCCCCCAGTGGGTATAGTATGGCTAACACCATGACTAGTGCCAGCGTGACTACCAAACGTGGTGGAAGGTTCAACGGTACTATGACTAGGCATACCAAAAGAGACTGCTGTCGGGTTGATCGTAGGGCCAGTGTCGTCATGTAACTCTGGCATCTCGTGTCTATAATTGAATGGAAACGAAGGAATGAACATGTCATCCCGTTCTTCATCCTCAGGTAAGGTTGGCATTCCGTAAATATAATTATCCATATTTGAAGGATCGAACAGATCTCGTTCAAGTGGATTAGGCCAAATAGAACCAGGTTGAGTCTCAGGTGGATCACCTCCCCACTCCTCACGAGGAGTATGGGGATCGAAAGTGTGGTCAACTCTACCCGATGGAGTCAAAGGTTTTTCCTCAGTATCGGAATGTGTAGCAGTCATGACGTCTTGGACATAAGCCTCGTAAGAATCTGAAGACTCAAAGGGAGCCCTATGGCATCCTCTAGTAATACTGCATGTAACCTCGTCCAACTTTAAACTAGCCAATCGACGGGACCAACGGAGAGTAGGGCTCCACGCCACGATATATCCGAAGAGAATATATAATCAAAACATCTCCTAAAGGCCAACTATCAATCAAAAACAGTAAATCAAAAGCACACACCTAGAGAAACTACAGCCAAGAGTAGACAAACAGAGTGGCTAAATGAGCTCCCGACACTAGAGCCGGTATGTATCACCTAGGAGAGGCTTGAGACTCCCAAACTATAGCCGGAGGTAACAGAATCAGTTATAGAGACACCCAGGCTTCATTGCGTGTACAGGGTCAAGTCCACTGCACAAACACAACTGTGTTGTCCAATCCCTATCTGACTCAGGACACAAACAGTATAACCACTGCAAGTACCCTATGCGATACCTAGGTAAGGCAACTATGGTCACCGCAATATAACCAATGCTCAGGGGGACAATCATAGGTGGGATCCGTTGTATGGGCAAGGTAGCTGAGCCCGAAACTCAATGAGGGTCAAATCCCCCAAGAGTCCCCAAATACAAATAAATACTGGAAATATCTCCCACGTTCAACCAATATCAGAGGGATATCCCTTCAACCAACCTCCCATGACCTCGTTCTTAACTCTAGCTTGAGTAGAGCTTCCTGAGAACACTGATCTATACCATGGATTCCTCCACTCCCTGGTCAGACACCTAATGTTTCGTCTAGTAGTATTGGGTTGTTAACTCACAATGATCTATTCCAAGACTCTAAACCTATGCTAGTTGGTGTACCTTATAAATAAAATCGGTCTAATCAATTTTAATATTAAGCGTTAATTTTAATGGCTGTGATTACTCAAGGGATATGATTGTGAAACTAGTGATGTGTAAGACTCAATGGTATGCAAAATCATCAAATCCTAGACTCATCTATCTAATGAAAACAATGCCCCTAATATGCACAATCAAACCAACGATTTCGAAATAAATATGCAATCCTTTTATATTTCTTTCAATGCACAATCAGAATCTAAATGAAGGCAGAAAGCACTCAATGCAAGATGCAATACATAAAAGCAAAAAAAAATTGTATTTTCTCTTATAAACGAAAGGAAAATGCAAAAACTATGTATATTTTTGTATTTTTCAATATATGGAAATAAAAAAATGCAAGCAAAATCCTACTATCTAGTCACTGATATGCCAAGGAGATCACTAAGACAACTAGGAAGATACCAAACAGTAAGACTCAGCCAAAGGAATGAGCTCAAAAGGAAAAAAACAACGAGGCTAAATCCAAAGATGGGTAAAACACCAACAAGGCTCAACCAAGAGAAACGAAGAGTTCTGGTCACAACCAAGGCATGGAATAGTCAAGAAATAGGCCAACAAAGACTCAGGATCAACCAAAACCAACCCAACAACAACCAATGGTCATAAACCAACAAAATCCGGAGTTGTACGCTACTGTTGATGGAATACCTACGGGTAACCGCGAGCAGTAGAGTAAACAAAGGCTGGTGTACGTAGGCAGAGCTAAGCTAGCTCGCGGGTGAGGAAAGGTAAAATGGAAAACAGAGAGTCCAATGGCTCAAAAAAATCAAGTTTTCTATAGTGTATCTCAACGGCAAATAAGTGACGCAAAGCTTCGACAAACAGCAACTCTAATTATGGACTAATGTTCAAAAATTCCCCAAGATGGATGTTTTCCCCAGCGGAGTCGCCATTTCTATGTTGGAGAAAACTCACTATGGCTCGGGGTATACCACAACAGACAGATGACTACCAGAAATCAAATCAATTCTCAGAACTATGTTATATAAATGACAATGCTAAGATAATGAAGAAGATAACCAACCTTGATCCAAACGTTTGATGTAGATCCCCGTTGGAGCTTTTCAATCCGTGCACTTGAATCTGCAAATTAGTCTTGACAGCCAATATACAATAAGTACATATAATATAAAAACGGCATTAACATCATCAATAGAAATGGCCCATGACATAACAAGTAAATGCAACCCAATGTAAGATAAACAACATTTACAACATTAATGGACGAGAATATGAGTATTTCTATTAATAAACAAGAAGAAGTACAAAGTGATACGACCTCTTGCCGGAAACCAATCTGAACCAAGATCTGGATCAATCCATTTGTTCCTCCACCACTTCAATCCTCCATGAAAGGAAAACTCAAACTAGATAGGAGTTTCGAAGGTGAACATAAAGGGTTCACAACTACAAGGATCAATAAGTGTAGACTCAAGATAGGGAAAAAATCTGCTAGAGTTCTCTTGCTCTTCTTTCTCCTCCCATCCATAAGCCATATGTGCTCAATATATAGTCCTCTCAAAGGTAATTGAAAGGACACATCGAGACGTTACTTGGGCAGATGGAGATCCAAAGGTCACCCAATGACCCCTTTTTGGGAGTAAAAAGTAATAAACTAGTGATTTTTACCATTTTACTTGATACCCGCAGGCTATAGTGATGCAACTCGTGGGTACGCATGCTATAGTGATGCAACATGCGGGTCAGAGGAAAAATGAGGAAAAATATGTCTGAAGGATATAAGTGGATCTGAGTCAGTGAAATGGATCCTCTAGGCCAAAGAATGTTGATGCTCACATGGTGGAAGATTATGTTGTAACAAGTTGATACGTCAACTTCCCGGTGGTGTAACTTTTACATACGATCTTTGTTTTGGGTGCTCGATATCCCATTAGAAATATCTATTTGTGTACTACAACATCTTACTTGGGATAGGTAATTCCGTTTGGAATCGTTTGCCCCTACGAATCACCAAAAAACATTGTTTAGGGCCTCAAAAAGACCCCAGAAGTTTAGGACATGAAAAAACAAAAACAAATTGCCACCTAGAAAGACTGTTTTGAGCCAGTGGAATAGGTGGGATGGGACTGATATCCAACTGGATCAAAGAAGGGGCATAAATCTAGGATTGAATAAAGATAAAAGGGAATGAGGGATACTTTCAAAAGGTTATAATTTTGTAATTGGTCTTGGTATAAGGTTAGGAACTATTGATATTCCATAGGCTTATGCTCTGCTAAAAAACGCAGTACTATGTTCTTGTAAATCTTATTTGTTCAAGGTTAAAGAAATCAATTATCAAACCTTAATTCTATTGTTCTAATGTCTGACTGTTCTAACATGTGTGCGCATTATGCCTCTACACAATTTAAAGTTAGATCATAATCCCTTAATAGAATTTTATCCATTCTATGATAAAATTAATCTTAAAGAACGAGACTTTAACTTAAAATGAAATCCTTACTACAACCAAATTGATTATACAAGCTAACCAATACACACATAACAAGATATACAAACTTACAGAGATATGTACATTAAGTATCAATGTACCTTTGAAGGGGGGCCTTCCTTCTCAGGTTACAGACTGCAATCTACAAGATATTAAAGCTTCAGAATGCCAAACACATGACTAATATGATATTGATCAAAATATAAAGTAATCACAATAGAATAACAAATATATTTGAGCAACAGTTCTCAATTTCTCATTAACTTCCAATGATAACTCATTATAGTTTTATAGAGATTGCTTTGGATAGCGATAAAAAGACTGAGATTTTTTGCTCAGCAGTCGTTACATAAACCATGGAGAGAATAAAGGAGAACGTTGCATGTTTAACTGAAGAGAGATATACTAGAGATATCCCTTATCCATTATAACTTAATGAGAAATTAAAACATAAAAATCCACAGAGGATCTGTCAAGATTCGAAGGATTGATAGATCCACAAATTTAGGAGAAATTGCGCATTTTCTAATTTGATATCCAGTCTTCAGTTGATACACCCTCCCGAAGATGACATGGCATAATATTCAAGAAAAAAGGAGGATAGCCTGGTCCATGCTAATCTAGATAAAATCCATGTGTTTATTTCTTATTTTCATAACTGTAGATACCCAGAGCTATCGGGTTTACAACTTGTAAATAACCAAAAACTTGTAATAGCTCATAAACCTGTAATTACCTGTTAGTTACCATATTTAATGATTAAAACCTACTCAATTATGTTGAACATTAGGAACAAAATAAGAATTCGATCTTACATACCTCGAGGGACATAATCATGGGTTTTCAAGGTTTATAATAGCAAAAAGATGGGATCTGAAGTAAAAAGGAAAGAGTCTATTTAGCATAATAACCAAAACCACTGTGCAAAATAAGACAATTTGTTGGCCTAACACACCACCCTTATGGTAGGACTAGTCTTTTCTCTACTTTGAATCTTCCACGTGACCTATTTCTTCTAGTAACTGCAAATCTATAAGAAGTACCTTATTTAAGTTATATATATTGAGATTGAAGACATGTTCTAAGTCTTATCTCCATAGTAAATTTGAATATAATTCCAAACAATTATTTGGTTTTCAATACTTGCTATTATGTTGTGTTTTGTGTTGGGTTATGTCAAGGTTATGATAACAATAGTTTTATTTATGATTTTATAATGGATGTAGTATATATTATTATGCCATTCAGTATGAAATATTTCCATGATATTGAAATCAAGTTTATCTACATCTCCAGGGTCATTATCTAAATTGTTGGATTCATTGTCAAATTCTTGACATGCTTTCTCACTCAACACTAAATGTTGAAGACCTCCATATCTCTTCAATGTTTATGATGTTAATTTTTTCCTTCAACATCACTTGTTGATATTTAAATTCATATGTTCTTCTTTAATATTCTTATGAATCTTTCACTCTACCAACTTATGTTTCCACAGTAAAAGATAATGGTGCCCAGTGGGTATGGCTCTGGTTCAAATAATTAGCTATTGTTTCTTGATATTTAACATGTTATTCTTTCATCAATTTTTATTTTGCAAATCAATGAAATATGGCACTAAATTTTGTAGAATTAATTTGTTTCTGAGGTGATAGTGGGGACTAATCTCATAAAATTATTTAAGGGTTACTCCCTCTAGTCCAAGGTCCAATTTGAGGCCTAAATTCAAGAGGTATTCAAAGTCTCCAGAAGGTGACTCAGCATTGTTCCCTAGCTAGGAACGCCTAAGGAACAACATCAATATATTTTCATTCCAAAATTTAAATGCTTCCTCCACATTATATCCCCCCCAACTAGTTATAATCAAACAACCTCTTCCTCTCCCTTCTGTACCTCACCTATATATGAGCAGTTGATAAGTAAGTGATGGATATCCTCATATAGTACATTACATAAGGTACACCTGCCAAGGCCCTACTAATTCATTCTTTGCAGACAATCCTAGGAAAGAACTTTTCTTAATGGAAAGCCACATGAAAATTTTATCTTTGAGTGAGAATTTGTATTTCCAAACCCCTTTAAACAACTGGAATTCAATCTCATGCCTATTCATTTCTCTAAGAAATTTGTATCCCAAATTTGGTGGTAAATAACTTCCAACAACAATATTTTTCAACCATATTGAAGATTCAATTTCAACTCGGATCCTTACATGACTATACCTTAGAGATTGGAAATATTCATTTCATAAAATTCCATTGTCATCATTGAATCCCATCACTTCAACCCTTAACCATTCTTAATTCATAATTGATGACCTCACTAGAAATACTATTTGATATAAAATGCAAACCCTCTTTCCATTAATTCCTCAACCATATGCCTCATAAGATTATAATCTCCCTTATGCCCCACCTATGGATCCTCATTCATCCTAATTCTAGATCCATCCCCTACTTTCCATACCATCCATTCCCCAATCAATGGAAAGGCCATCACCATAACATTTTAGATTGCTAAAGTATTCTAGTAGGACTTGATGGGAATTCCTATTCATTATTCCAGAGATAAATGATAATACATTTCTATATCACTATTTTGCACCATAGTTCTCTACCTTCTAGTAGTCTCGAAACCTCCTTAGTTGCTAAATATCTGGAAAAATGATGTATAATCTTAATTCCCCCAAACTCCTTTTTTCTTGGGTACTATTATTCTTGTCATGTACCCAGTAGCCTCATTTGACCATAGAGAGCATGGGGCACTCAAATTCATTAATAAATATAAGATTCATACTCAATTTCATTTTTCAAATATTCATTCAATTACATAGCGGAAATAAATGTTCATGGTTTCCCAAATCAATTTTTGCATACATCATAATTTTTAGACAAGTCAAGCCTGAAACACACACACAACCATGCAATTCCAGTCACATATACAATCATATCAATAATTAATCAGTATATAGAAATCGCCATGACATTCATAACAGTGAGATACTTATCTTTTGAATCAAGTTTGTCCAAATGGATTCATGTGAAGGATGTTCCTCCCAGCCATAGGCATTGTCAATCCAAATCTTGCTTTGTCAAGCCACCCCTGAGTTGAGGCTATCAATCCACAAGGGAAAAGATCTCTTTCATTCCCAGTTTACTCAGCTAAAATCTCATGCAATCCCCATGGTGTCTAACCCCCTCCACAATTGTCCCAATCCTAAATTTTCCTTCCCCATCAACTAGCACAACGCTAAGAATGAGCTCCCTTCTCTGAATTAACAATCCCTCTGGTAGCCTCCAATTCCCTTCTGGCACTCTAGCACAGGACAGACAATAAGTCTTTGAATTGGGACTCAATGGAACAAGCTGCAGGTCAAGTTTCTCTCACACCAGCCTACCCAGGTTAATTTCATGCAGAATCCATGTTCAACAGTGGTATCTTCATTCTCTATTACAATATCTAGTTATGGATTTCAGAGGTGGTGGTAGAAGAGTGAAATTTGAATGGTGAAGGAATAATGGACAACGAAACCCCTCTCAATCTTGAAAACTCACTTTTATAGGCATAATTTAGCTTGCCGGGTGGCTACTCCACATGGAACCACTTTCCCCCTCTTAATCCCCTTCTTAAGCTAATGAAATAAGGCTTATTCAAAGTATGGCTCATAATCATAGTTTTAATAACTTGATTTAATAAGGCTAGGGAGATCAACTAAGGCACACTATCACTTCCCCACTTGTGGATTCATATCCCCCCGTATCTTCTTCGTCCTTCTTCCCATGCAGCCATTAGATATTTTTATATTAATATCAAAAGCATATTTGCATAGTCTTGGTTTTTAGCCTTTTACATCAATATTTATAATTTTTACATTGTGGGGTCAAACTAGGGTGTTGCAATTCTTCTCCAACAAACCCAAGGAAAATTACTCCTCTTCTTTTCACTAGCCCATATAAACTCAATGCACATTTTCCTCACTTTAGTTAATATTCCTTTAGGGATGAAAGCGAAAGAAACCCAATAAACTGGGATTTCTTTAAGGACTTATTTGATTAATATCAATCCTCCCCCCACTAGATAAGAACCTGAGGTACCATTGGGATAGCCTCTTTTCTACCTTAAATATAATCCAACCTCTGTTCCTTTTGATATAGTAATTAGGCTTCAAGTAGAAACCTAAATATTTGATACCACTTTGTAGCTGGTTTTCTCAACATATGGAAATAACTATAAGAAATGCCTTATCCTCTTCCCTGACCCCCTATATAAGATATTGTTGACTTCCTAAGGTTAACCATCATCCTTGTATCCTTACAATAAAGGTCCATAATATCATAAATTTTGTGTACATATCTATGAGTTCTATCACACAAAAGTAAAATATCATAAACAAATAGGAGATGTGTGATAATAAGGTTATTGTTGATCTATATGCCTTTGAAATTTATAGATGATTTAGCCTTCAAGATGGCTCTTCTTAATCCCTTAGCTACCAAAAAAACATTAGAGGATACAAGGGTAAACCCTATCTTATGCCTCTACCTGGTCTAAATAACTTTGAGGTAGTCACATTGATTAAGACCACATATGAAATAGGTGTGATACAACTATATTGGTGCTAAACCCAACATGAATGAGCATTAACATGATGTAGAGCCAACTCTCTCTATCATAGGCTAGAGATGATTCCAATTTTAGGATAGTAGCCTATAATTTCCTTGGATTAATACCTTATATGCTTCTCCCCCCCATAGCATCATGAATTTGTTTGTCTACTAAGAAACCTAATTGTTCCTGAGAAATAGTTTATGACAACATAATCGTTACCCTTTAAGAAATTACCTTTGCTATAATTGTGTATATGAAATTGCATAAAGAGATGGGTCTCTAATCCTCAAAGGTTTGATAATTATCAGATTTTGGGATCATAGAAATGAAGGTTGAGTTGAATGATACCAAAAATTTTCCATTAACCCTTGACTCCTTTACCACACTTAGCAAGTCCTCTTCCACCATCTCATAAAAGCCTAGGAAAAATTCTACTATCCATCCATTTGGTCTCAGAATTTTGTCCTTTTGCAAAGAATGTTACAACATTCAGAATTTCCTCATTTGATATGTATTCTGTCAAACTAACATTGTCCTCATTTTTTATCATATTTGGTAAGAAATTTTCCATGTTACAACCTCATCTATAGTATCCCAACCATCTTCCTTAAAGAGATCTTCAAAGTAATTGACCCCTTATCTAGTCAAATCCTTATGGCTTGAAGCCACATTACAATCCTATCCTTCAATTATCCAAATTGTATTTGTTCTCATCCTATGCTTTTCCATATGATGAAATAATTTGGTATTATCATCTCCCTTTTCTAGCCACATGGACTTGCTTTTAAGTCTCCAATCCGTGTCCTTTACTTCTAGCATCTTCTTTTCTCTTCCTCCATGGAATTGAATACCTCTTTAATATCTTCACTAGTATACCCCACCAAATTCTAAAAATATAAAACCTCTAGAGATATTTCCACTTCAATAAAGGCCTTGACATTTCTATTTTTCCTTTCATGTGCTCAAGATACTACATCAATTTTAACATCCTTGAGTTTAGATACAAATGGTATGGCATGATATTTGCTCGTATTCTCTTCATATGTTCTCCAAAGTGATTTTACCAATTGCACAAATGTCTCATATTCCATACATCTAGAATTAAACTTGAAAGGGATATGTTCCTTCTCTCCCCCAAAAACAAATTCCAAATATTATATAGTATAGTGATCAAAATCAGCTCCCATTCCAATCCATTATTTTAACCTCATACCTTTATTCATAAATATTTCTAACACCAAAAAGTGATCTATCATTTTAGATATATTTCCCTCTCCAACATGTTTATTCCTCCAAGTAGGCCTAAATTTAGTAGGCCTGATGTCAAGCATTCCTCTCTCTTGTAAATACTTGTTGAAAAAAGTCTGAGAGAGGATCCGCTACAACAATTTCTTCCCATATTTCTAAATTACCCAATGAAAATCTGAATCCTCCCCCAGTAGAGAAACAATGGTCTAACATATGGGAATTGAAAAACCAGTCCGAATATGGTACCCTATTGGAACAAGAACCATAGATACTACTAGCAATGAATTCCTTCTCCCAATCCTGTGCTTTGACAATCATTATGAGCACTGAATCAAAGGCTGGAGAATTAGAATACATATTACAAATTATCTTCCAACCAAATATACGACTTTCATATTTACCTTTTAAATGATTATAAATGAAATCCCAACCAAATTTAAATTTCCCCGAATCACCACAAATATGACTTCCATCTCCCATGGTTTCCTATAATAGAAATATATCCATATTTTGGATCTCAGCAAGCCTTCTCAGAGCTTGTTTCTTTGAGGGGTGACTTGTAACCGTATAGTTTAGATATAAGATAATCATTAAGGACCTAGTCCTAGAGGTTGGTTAGCTCTGGAGATCCCCATGATAGAATTTTGTTTCCCTGTTGATGTCTCGGTTGTGCAGGTGCTGGAATGGTGTCCAAGGAAACAACAGGGGATGAAAACCCGGCCAAAGGCTACAGATAATCCTACGCAAGTATTACCGTATCCTCGAGCTGTTTAGTATGGTTAACACCCACGGATATTCGGCCTCCACTAGCACTCTTTGAGTCGGTGAGTTTGCTCCTCGAAAGGGAGACTTTGAATTAGATCTTAAACTAATCCTAAATGTGATTTGAATGCAATCTAAAATTAATAATTCTGTAACTATTAGAAGAAATTCTATAGTTACAGAAACACATATTTGAACTAAAATATTAACCTATCCAAATGTTAATTAAACATTGATGGACTCATAAGCACATCAATTCTAACATGAAAAGTAAGACATTATCTTCAATATGCTAAAACTGTTTGAACATATAATCATTTATGCAATGATTAAATATAATCAGATTAACATATAAACTATAAACATATAGAAAATTGCTTGAATCTGATTATGATCCGATCTGTGCACAAAAAGAAAAATTTGATTTAATGTACATGAATCAAATGGAAAATAACTGCAGAAAAGAAATTATATTACCATCTCAGCTTGATAAAAATTACAAAGCTTCAACTTGATAATCAGAGCAGCCACTTCAAATAGAGCCTACGATCTCCAATCTCTTAAACACAAGAAATTGCTATTAAGAGAATCATAGCAGAGAAAGAAGAAATTCAGTTCTTTGTCATACAGAAATCATGTCCTCCCCGTGGTAGCAACATTTCTCCTTCTTCCCTGTCAACAAAAACATTGCAAGAAGAATGTAGATAGAAGAATGAAAATCCTTCCATTCTTTAAAGACCTCTCCCTACCCCTTCTCTGAATGCTAAGGTCGAATTTATAAAAGTGAAAAGCAGTGGGAAGGATAGCATCAAATCCCCAGATGTCTGGTTCATTCAATTATGCAAAAACGGTCGGAACAAATTTATGGAAAATTCACCTCTGTTAGGTCACGTTTTTCTCCCAAACTATTGATAAAGTTGCAAAACTAGCCAAGGATAAGGGTAAATGAGCCCATTTGGGAAGTGGGTTTTCAACGTTTGAGCTAATTCCTCACAGTTGGCTCATAATCATCCACGCAAAAACATGTCTTCTACAGGTGCGCGATCCGTTTTTATCCTTCACGGCAACAACAAATTAGGGTTTAGTGAAATACTATGCATTAAGATTGGAAATAAAATGATACATCAAAAGCCAATTATACGAATAAATTATTAGTATTGCCATTTTAAGATTATATCGAATATAATTTAAACAATAATAATAATCTTATCAATAAGCAAAGCTAATTATCCTTTGTAAAATATAATACTTTGCTTAATAAAAAATTATTGACTATTTCCATGGTTTGAAAGTATGTTCTTTTTAGCATTCAATTGAATTATACATAACAAGGCCTTGAAAAATCTTTGTCATATGATTATAGATTTTCTCAAAATGACAAACTTCATCAAATACTCAAGACTCAATAAAATTCAGTAATCCTTTCAAAGTTGAGAATTAAATGCACAGTTCCATTATTTGATATACACCCTTTCAAGTCATAAATCAATATGATTAAAAATAAGTGTTTAATCAAATTATCCTAACCCATCAAGATGCTCTTTAAACTTATTGATTCAATGAAGTTCAATTTTTATGCCAAGACTATCGAAACATCATGTGAATTTAATTAGTCAAAATTGAAGCATGTAAATGACTCAAACAAGTTCAAATAAGGATAAGAAATCATTACACACAATAGTCGGATGAAACCAACTGAAATGATAAAAACCATCTCAAGCTAGATATCCATAAGAACCAAAACAGTCCAAATAATACCAAAGATCTAGGAAAGTAATCAAGTCAATGGTGAAGTATAAAAATGGAAATCCAAATATTTATTCAAATCACGTAGTGTAACCTCATGTGCATGATCAAAGCAAATCAACGGTTAATATTAAACATGCAGAAAGCGGAGGAAAAGTTGCGGGAGTTTTATTTTTCAAATATATACATTCATCCCGCAATCCGCAATTGCGGGTTGCGGGATGCGGGATCGTAACTCATAGAAACAAATAAATCAATATTTCTGCAATCCGCAATGCGGGTTGTGAAAATGCAACTTCAAACAAACAAACAAAAGGTGTCCGCAATCCGCAATCTGTAGTTGCGAGTTGCGGGTTTGAAAATTGCAAAGCAACGGATCAAAGTGTTTCCGAAATCCGCAACCCAAAATTTCGGATTGCGGGTTTCGTAAACAAAAACAACGTTTTAAAATTAAAACAACTTTCCCGCATCCCGCAATCCACAAATTGTGGGTTGCGGTTTGCGGGAACACAACTCAATTTATTAACATAAAGACTTTCCGCAATCCGAAATCTGGAATTTGCGGGTTTCGGGTTACGGAATCGAAATTTCAAAAAATATTAACACAGTCCTCCCACAACCCGCAATTTCAGGTTGCGGGTTTCAAGTTGACAAAAATCCAAAATAAAGAACAAACGATTCCCATAATCCGCAATTGCGGGATTTTGGGATTTCGGGTTTCGGATTTGCAGGAAGAAAGTGACATTTTAAAGAATCTAAGGCTTTCTGCAAATGAAGAAAACAACCAAAACTTAGAAATTTTCAAAAGAAAAGATGATAATTACCCAAACTAGAAACAAAGGGTACAAGACCATAACAAACCAAGTTTAAAAACTTACCTAAATACCTTTGTATTTACAAAAATTGGGGCTCCCGGGATTAAGTGAAGCATGGGATCTGTTGTACCTATAACAAATGGTGACACGTTGGGACGAAGTAGTTATCTCTGCCTTGAAAAGATATAAGTTTACATGTACATGAAGACAAAAGGTAAGATTTCCAATGAAAAGAGAGCTTACTCTATAACATGGGTACCACATCAACGAGTCAACCTTTTAAATATCTACCCAGCTGCAAATGATTTTTAATAATTAACTTTCTAACCATCACTGGAAATGCAAATACAAGCATTGATTGACTAGATTTCCAACAAAATATGTTCTTCATTGGACCACATTCTAAAAGAACAATTCGTGATGACAAGTAGATGTTATGTTAATGATTAGCCTCTAATACCATAGGCACGGACCTGCTGCCAACAAGCATTTATAGCCTCGACAGGTTTACCTTTTAACCAAATAAGTTGCTTTTATCCCATCCATTAGATAAATATGCAAAGCTTGTCAATCCTTGTTAAATATTTGCATCCTTGGAAAGAAGTTGAAAACCACTGTCCTGACTTGGTGATCAAATTGTGACAATGTCATTCACACCAACTTATAGATAATGAGCGGGATGGCTCGTGATGAGACCCCCCGTCTTGCAACCATTTTTGTGGCTACAAGACAGTATCCTGGCTTGGTGACCAGATATTGATAAAGTCATTCCATAAGAAGGTATGATCATGGAAAGGTCAGCTTATAATAAGACCTCCTTTTTCCCAAATCACTCCTAGAGATGTTAAAGAAGAGGATTGGGCTGTGTTTAATGTTAATCTCATAAGAGATTACTTAATGGATGGGGAAGCGACTAATATCCTTAAGAGAGCGGGATGACGTTAAAAGGTTTTAGATGATAACAACGCAAGCCCCACTCATTTGCTCCTAAAGTAGGATCCAATTAGAACATAATGCAAAAATTAGTTAAAATAGCTTTGCATATTGATTTGTGATAATTAGAAAGATAATCAATGCAGCTAAGTTTATATATAAAGGTAAAACTTGTAAAATATTCCACCACAAGGAAACGGATAGTCTCTTCTTGAAAATCACCTTGAAAATATTTCTTCACATACAAGACTTCAAAAGATGTAGGCTTGGAATGACTGACTTGCCCCAGAGTATCATAAACTAAGGATAAAAAATCCCCCATCAATCAATTTGTTGAAAATGTTTGATAAATAAAACATGATTCAAAATGTAGAATAATTGATGAACGAAAATGGCGTTTTTGACCCGCAATGAGAGGTTTTCAAAAAAATTTCACTCCAAGATTTGAGTGTAAACCCTAAGCATGAACCTGCTGCACCGTTCCCCCTTCGTTCCTGAGTCCTTCCTTTGAAGCGGCCGTCATGTCCTCCCGCTAGTCTCTATGGGCTCTGGAGGGGGCCCTGAGGCCTCTTCCTCTCCCCCACTGGCGATTACTGCCTTCCGAAAACTCATTGTTGCAGGAACCAAATGATCAGCATCAGAAGTTCAACAGAAATTCATCAAGAAGCTCACCAGCATACCCACGGTTTCTCTTCCTCCTGAATAATCCTATCGGGTTGCTCTGAATCTTGCCGAACGAGGGCTTATCGGACAATTCACTAGCCTTTGGCCATCTCCCAGAGCCATGGAATCTTGGGTGCAGAGGAACTGGCGCCCTCTAGCCACTGCAGATATCAGAAGTTATCTTATTGGTAAGGGCTTTTTTGTATTTGTATTTTATAATGTAGAAGACTGAAGCCTCATTTTCAGAAATGGCTCGTACTTCATGGGCCCCTAGGGACTCTACTTAAACAATTGGACACCAGACTTTGACCTGACATAGGATGTGCCCTCGGCTGTTCCAGTATGGGTCTGTCTCCCCAATTTACCTCTACACTGTTGGAATCCGAAGTTCCTAGAGTCCATCGGTAATGCCCTCGGGAGATATATCGACCGAGCCAAGATAAAGGACCAGTACTCCTGTGCTAGAATATGCATTGAAGTGGACCTGGAAGTGGGGCTACCTAAATCCATTAAGCTTACCGTGGCTGATTCGGTCCATATTCAAGAATTGGACTACGAGCAGCTCCCTTTTAAATGTCTACACTGTCACGGCTATGGTCACTTTGCACGGAATTACAAGAAGAAGGTGGAGGAAGATGCAAAGAATTCCACTGAAGAGCAATGGACTCAGGTGTAGAAAGTAGCCCATCCTAAACAAAACATCAGAATCAAATGTAAAGGAGTGGCATTAGAGACTAATGCACATAATCCCAAGTTGACACAGGGAGAAGGGAGTACTAAACCTTCAATGGCAGCAACAATTAATAATCAATTTGAATCTCTCAACACTGTTCCAGAGTCTATTCTTGAGGAGGTCGAACAACAATCTGCCTCTCAATCAGTGGAGAAGGGAAGAGCAGAGGCCGCTTCCATGGTCACCCCCCCTCCCCCTTCCTATGCTGAAATGATAAGGAAAAAACAACCTAAAATCTCTGGATCCTTAGAGGATGAGTCTTTTGACAGACCATCGAAAAAATCAGGGAGGAAATCCTATAAGGAAATTCGAGAAGAGGAAGCAGAGACGCAAAAAATGCAAGGAAATCAACCCACCATTGAAATTTCTATAGGGAGAAACACCAGAAACAGAAACCCCAAGGGCGGTTCTACTCTCTCCAACCCCGGTAAATAATGCGTCTAGTCTCTTGGAATTGCAGAGGTCTAGGGAACCCTATGAAAGCCGAAGCAGTTAAATACCTATAGAAAATCGAAACTCCGGTAATCCTTATGCTCCAAGAGACTAAAATCGAATGGGATACCCTTCTCGACATCAGCAAATCCAAATAGAATAAGAATGTCGGAAAGGCCATCAGTGCTCGAGGTACCTCTGGTGGTCTGGCCACCCTATGGATGGATGATATGTTTCATCTTGAAAGTCATTTTGAAACTCAACACTAGATTTTCACTGAACTTCGACATTCTTCCAGTAAGATCATTTTCTCCCTTTTTAATTTTTATGTCCCTGTTCTCTCTTCTGAAAAGAAAGAGTGTTGGCTTTCCTTTATTGAATTTTTGGAAACCTCCTCTCCTACAAATATCATCTTTGCCGGAGACTTCAACATTGTCCTTGATCCAAAGGAAAAGCGAGGAGGTAACCGTGGAAGAGACCAAATGCTCCCCATAGTGGAAGAGCTTATTCAGCAGTGGGATCTTCTTGACATTGAACCACTGAAAGGTTTGTATACCTGGACAAACAATAGAATAGGTGTGGATCACATATCTGCCTGCCTTGACATATTTCTGGTTCAAAGATCTTTATTGTTGGATAAAAGGATTATCTCTTCCAAAATTCTTCCAAAACTCACCTCTAATCATAAGCCCATTCTTCTACTTTTGGAAGATGAAGAAAATCTCAGACCCATTCCCTTTCGATACAGTCCACTCTGGCCCGAAAAAGATGGCTTTATGGATGTTGTGAATAAAGAATGGTCTATCTCTATTTCCGATTCCCCCAGCTTTGTGTGGGAGCAGAAGAGTAAGGCGACCAAGATGGCTCTAAAAGCCTCGATAAAAAAACCCAGCAGCAATCCTACTTGCTGTGAATATTTATTTAATATTATTATTTATAAATTAATAGATTATTAGGTTACTAGTGAAAGGGCGTAACCCTTCACAATGTTAGATCAAGCCCTATAAAAGGCGATCTTATTGTAACTTTAAAATCAATCAAATATATTATTATTATCTATTATCCAATATGAGAGTCGGATTCGACTATTAACTTAGTGAACGGATACGTTCACTGCATTTGGTATCAGAGCTTATCACTTACCATCACCCATCACTTACCTTCACTCGTTTCTCACTCACCACACCATCTTCCTCTTTTCCTCCTGCTACACTCCATCCATGCTCCCCTCCACTCGTTCCACTCCCACGTCCTGCTCTAGCTCCCACGCACTTCACCCTCGACCTCCAGCCCCCTCACCCCTCCTTCCACCATTCCGCCCAACCTTCTGCACCACCCACGCCCCTCCTTCCACCGCCGCCCAACCTTCTTCCCGCGTAGCATCTCAGCCTCAACGCTGCACACTCCCCCATCCCTCCCTAAGTTCACCTTCCCCTCCACGCGCTCCCCCTACCATTCCCTCCTCCATCTCCCTCCGCCTCGTCTCTCCTCCTCGCCCCCTCTGCTCACATCTCCCATCCACAATTCACATCTCCCTCCACCACCGCAGTTCCACCACTCCCCTGCTGCACACATTTCCTTCCACCCTTGTGCTCCAGCTCATTTCCTTCCCCATGAGCTACACCTTCTCCCTCTACTCCTATTCCCCACGCGCGTCCCTCACACAAAGCACCAGCTCGCCCCGCATCACCCTCATTCCGCTCGCTCCTTCAGCTCCCACCTTCCGTGTTGTTGCGCCTCCCACACCAGCACTCCCATCCACCACTGCGCCCCCCTCATCCTCCCATCTCCCGCGCCCAGTACCTCACGCCCTCCCCTCTATGCGCCCGCGCTACCCCACCTCGCCGCGCTCCACCTCACAGTCCTGCATCCTTCCATCCCTCTGCCCTGCTATACGATCCCCCCTCCCCCCACACGTCTTCCTCCACTACCTCTTCTCACTCCCTCCACCTGGATCTGCCATAGCCGCCTCCATCTACGCTCCATATGCATAAAACCCTGCACAACAAAAAAGAAACAAAAAAAAAACAAAGTTTAATAAATAAAAAATATATATATATATATTATAATAATAATAATAATATTGTTATTATATAATATTATTATTTTTTATTCCAAATTTTAAAATCAAAATATATATAATATAAGATAATAATAATATGTAATGTCCCCTGCTACCATACCAGCATGATAGAGAGGACGTGATGCTAAAACCGGGCATCTAGCCCCATAAACTTTTAACAAACATTCAATTTAAAATGAGGATGGACATATGCAATTGCATAAATATTTGAAAACACAGCGGAAGTAATTTCAATTACACTTCTATCATACATTCAAGATATTCATCAAATAAATAATTGCAAAGTTAACACAAAAGAATACTTATCTCAATAAAGTAGTCCCAAGCAACTGGCTATGCATCTGCAACGTTCCACCCAACCATAGGCTAGTTGTGGTCATCAATATCTCCACACACTGCCACCCCCGAGCTGGGCATGATCTCTACAAGGAATCAGGGAACAGCAGACTCACATATAGCTCGAAGATACACCAAATCAGCCAAGCCAAGCTACAGTTGGGTTTATCAGGCTGCTAGGAATTGGAAAGGAAGAATTGCTAAGCTAGTGCGCTCAAGCATAGAGCCAGGGATACCCCTCCCAGATCTATTCAGCTTGGCACTCACAATGCCTACACGCCCAGCACAAGGAAGTATCCTCTTCACTGCCACACAGTCCCTCAAGCCATACCTTCCTTTCTAGTGCTCTCAGGGTGTGCATAGAAAAGTATCCAAAGCCCTCTTGATCTTCTTGAGAGGTTACTCCCTCCACTAGGTTTATCAAGCCAATTATATCCACTACCAGTCCAAGTTTCTTGCTCACAGGTTCAAATCAAAACCGGGATGCACATAACAGCAGAACCACACTTACTGGGCATGATAAAATGAGATTCCCAAGGATGGGGTTTTCATTAGCTTCAGAAAAATGTGGAAAACCCAAAAATGAAATTGGAAGATGGGAAACAACCCTGGGAAGCCAAATCCATTTTTAGAAAAACGTCCATGGAAATTCTGGGGCAAAAACGACCTCCATAACAGTCCCAAATCGTGGCCCTTCTCTCCCAGCTGTTGTCCAATGCAAAAACGAGCTCCCAAGCCTGGAAAAAAATGCAAGAGAATGGTGAAAAACGTGATGGGAAAAGGCCCAGTAGTTCAGACTGCGTGAGAGGGAAAAAACTGTGGGTTCCTAATGGCTTTGGGCACCATTTCATGGGTGTTTTCTTGCCCAAGAAGCAAAAACACGAATTTCCAGGTTGATGGCTTGCCCATGCACGAAATTGGCTGCCATACCT
The DNA here is from genome assembly GCA_027924585.1 of Larix kaempferi. Taxonomy (NCBI): domain Eukaryota; kingdom Viridiplantae; phylum Streptophyta; class Pinopsida; order Pinales; family Pinaceae; genus Larix; species Larix kaempferi. The sequence continues at coordinate 16,283,871 of BSBM01000012.1, forward strand.
CTTCATTCCCAAGGCATTAACTGCCTCAACTAATTCTTGTAAGAATTAAATGATTGGGTCCATAACCCCAAATGGGTAGTTGGTGGTTTATGGGTTTTCTCATTGACACATGGATTAACACCATTGGCTCAAGGGTTTGAATAATTTCCCTCCCTATTCCTTGTAGAATCATGCCCCCATCTCTTTGTCGCATTGCATACCTAGTTTTGGGTATTTTTCATTAAAATTCGTATTTACATGATGTCTCATTTACATTGTGCCTATCTAGCACGAGAACCATAGGCATCTATTTTTAATTGCCGATACATGAAACTCTAAATCAATGGTGGGGCCTTGGCCTTGAGCTCCTCACCATGATTAAATTACAATATTTACATCATTTGTGATTTAATACAAAGAGGGTCAAAATGGGGACATTACATTCCCCTCCCCTTACATTAGCACTGTCCTCAGTGCTCATCAAAATTGAACAAAAATGGATATGCCACCCTCATGGCATCCTCCAGCTCCCATGTAGCCTCATCAGGACCGTAGTGCTTCCATTGCACCTTTACCTGTCTGATGGATTGGTTCCGGAGCAATGTTACCTTCTTGTCTAGGATGCGCAATGGATCGGTTTGGAATTCTCCCTCGGCTTCCACCTGGATCACATCCCAATTAATCACATGGTTAGGATCATGTACATATTTCTTAAGCAAAGAGACATGAAAAACATTATGAGCTTTAGTGCTAGCAGGCAATGCAAGTCTATATACAACTGGTCCTATTCTTTCAAGCACTTCAAATGTCCCACAATATCTAGGTGATAGCTTGGCACAACTCCCAAGCTTCAAGGAACTCTTCCTTGATTTCACTCTAAGATACACATGATCCCCAACATTGAATTCCCTATGCACTCTATGTTTATCTGCATAGCTTTTCTGTCTATCCTGGGTTGTTTTTAAATTCTGTCTGATCTTGGCAACTTCTTGTTCCATTTTCTTAAGCAATTCTGGCCCAAGTACAATTCTGTTCACTGGATTATCCCAAGTCACTGGTGTCCTACACCTTCTGCCGTACAAATCCTCATAAGGACTCATTCCCAATGATGCTTGTTGCCCATTGTTATATGTGAATTCTACCAAGTGTAGATAATCTTCCCACTTGGATGGTTTGTCCATTACATACGTGAGGAGCATGTCTTCAAGCACCCGATTTACTCTTTCTGTTTCCCGTCTATTTGAGGATGGTATGCGGTACTAAAGCTTAGCTGTGTACCCAAATCTGCAAAGAGACCTTTCCAAAAATTGGAAGTGAACTTGGTATCCCTGTCAGAAATTATTGCCTTAGGCAAACCATGTAATATTAAAATTTCCTTCATGAAAATATTTGCAATGGCATCGGCTTTATGTGTGGACTTAACCGGTATAAAATGTGCTGCCTTTGTTAACTTGTCCACCACAACCATGATGGAATCATGTTGTCTCTTAGTCATTGGCAATCCTGTAATAAAGTCCGTGGATATTACTTCCCATTTCCATTCTAGAATTGGCACTGGGAGCAATAAACCTACTGGATGTTGGTGTTCACTCTTCACTTGCTGACATTCCATGCACTTAAATGTATTCAGCGACATCCTTCTTCATGCCTGGCCAGAAATAATATTTTCTTACTGTAGCAATTGTTTTCTGATATCCTGGGTGACCAGAGTATGGAGCTTTATGGATTTCATCCATAACAATCCTCCTCAAATCTGCCGCATTTGGAATATAGACTCTATTTTTATAAGTAAGAAGTATGTCTTCTTCCAAATGATAGCCTTCATACTTCTTGCCAAGGTCTTGTTGCTGCAATTTGCCCTTTATCTGCTCATACACTTCATCCTCAACCATATGGTTAACAATCTGCTGCCTCAAATCTGGTTGGCAAGTACTAAGTGCTACCACATACATTTCTTGTACCTTCCTGCTGAGTGCATCAACCACCTTGTTTTATTTCCCTTTTATGTGTTTGATTTCAAAATCAAATTCACACAAAAAATCCAACCATCTAGCTTGCCTAGCATTTAAATTTGGCTGATCAAACAAGTATTTCAGACCATAATGGTCTGTCCTTAACTCAAATTTTCTTCCCAATAAGTAATGCCTCCACATCTTTAAGGCATGTACTATGGCTGCAAGTTCTATATCATGAGTAGCATAGTTCTTCTCATGCTCCTTCAACTTTCTTAACTCATAGCATATCACGTGGTTGTCTTGCATAAGAACTCCTCCAAGTACTTGATTGCATGCATTGGTACATACCACAAAGTCTTTTTCCAGGTCTGCAATCTCCAAAATAGGTGCACTTGTAAGAAGATTCTTCAACCGTTGAAAACTTTCCTCACATCTTGGTGACCATTCAAACTTTATCCCCTTCTTTTGCAAAGAAGTGATCGGATTTGCAACCTTGGAGAATCCTTCGATAAACCTCATGTAGTAACCGGCAAGGCCCATAAAAGATCTCACATCAGTCACATTCCTTGGAGTTGGCCAATTCATAATGGTTTCAATCTTCTCAGGGTCTACAGATATTCCTTCGTCGGAGACGATGTGACCCAAATAATGAATTCTATCTTTATAAAAGTCACATTTGCTCAACTTTGCATATAGCTTATGCTCCCTTAGTAATTGCATTGTCATTCTCAAATGTTCTTCATGCTCTTCTTCATTCTTAGAATAGATGAGAATGTCGTCTAGGAATACAAGAACAAACTTGTCCAAATACTTGCTAAAAACATTATTCATGAGACACATGAATGTAGCTGGTGCATTTGTGACACCAAATGGTACCACTACAAACTCATAGTGTCCATACCTTGTTCTAAAGGTTGTCTTATGAATATCTTCTTCTTTGATTCTTACCTGATGGTAACCAAACCTCAATTCAATCTTTGAAAATACCTTTGCTCCTCTCATTTGGTCAAAAAGGTCATCAATTCGGGGCAATGGGTTTTTGTTCTTCACAGTGACTTTGTTCAACTGCCTGTAGTCAATACATAACCTGAGTGTTCCATCTTTCTTTTTCACAAATAGAATAGGGGCTCCCCACGGGGACACACTTGGCCTAATATATTTATTTTCCAGCAACTCTTGTAATTGCATTTTCAATTCTAGCAATTCCGGTGTACTCATCCTGTAGGGTGTCTTAGACACTGGTGCCGCTCCTAGCGCAAGTTCAATTTTAAAGTCAATGTCTCTCTTTGGAGGGAGTCCTGGAATCTCATCAGGAAAAACATCCCTGAATTCTTGCAATACTTGATAGTCCTCCAATTTAAGAGTTTCATTCTCTGCTACCTCTAAAATGTGGGCTGCATACAATTGACATCCCTTCCTACAGAACTTCTTCAGCTGCATGGCTGAAACCTGTCTAACAGAAGTCACCTTTGGGATGCCTCTTACAACCCTTGGGTTTCCTTCTTCGTCCATGCATTCAAATGTCTTATTGTAGCAGTCAAGTTTAACCATGTGTGCTTCTAACCAATCCATTCCAATGAGAATATCATAGGAACCCAGTGGCAAAATATTCAGATCTGCATAAGTGAATAGCCCATCCATCTCTAATGGACATTTCTCTACTATTTCGCTAACTTTTCTCTTGGTTCCAGTGGCTAGTTGAACTAACCATGATTTACTATGCTTTACTTTCTTAAAAACACAAATCTCAACAATTCTAGGAGTGACATAACTGTGAGTAGATCCAGGATCAATCAAAATAGAAACAGATTGCTTAGCAATCTTACCTTCAACTTCAACCACAGTTGACTGATGATCTGCCTGGCGGTTGTCTAGTGCTGCATAGATTCTAGGGATTGTCCTCGCCACTTGACCCACAGTTTCAGCTCCTTGGATGTTGTGGATTTGATTTGCATTTCCATTTCGATGTGGACAGTTCCTAAGCATGTGGTCTCCTCCACAACCCCAACATTGAAGTGGTTCTCTTGGCTCCTTTGGATCTCTTGGCTTGTCTCCCATCATCCTAGTTGGCTTAGTCACCACCTGTGATGGTTGCCTTTGCTGATTCCAGAATTGAGGAGGCTTGAACCCCTTCTTCCTTTAATCAAACTTTTCATTTTTCCTATCCTTCCATGCCTTATGGAATTCTGGTTTGCTTCTGTTATGATCAAAGCAATACTTGGCCTTTCTTATGGCCTCCTCTAGAGTTTGAGGTTCATCAAACTCAATTCTATCTTTATATGATTGGGGCAGTCCACTTAGGAAACGTTGAATTTTCACCTTATTATCTTGAATGTACCTGACATATCTTAGCAGCTCCAAGAATTTGTTTGCATACTCTTCCATGGTCAATTGTCCCAATCTCAACTCATGGAACTCTTTGATCTTATCATCATAGTACTTTTCAGAGAGGTACTTATGCTTGAAGTATTTCTTGAACTGCTTCCATACAATCTTTCTTTCATTGATCTTCTTCACTTGCCTGATGTGTTCCCACCATATAGATGCTCTACCATTCAAGTTGAAGATGGCTACCCTTGCCTTCATATTTCCCGAGTAGTCTTGGACTTGGAAATACTTCCTCATCCCAAGAAGCCAAGCTTCAGCTTCTTGACTAGACTTTATCTCTCCATCAAATGTAGGAGGTTTTGCCTTCTTAAATTCCCCATGTGAATTGTTCTTGTAGTGATTCTTCCTCTTACTTCTGCGGGATGAAGAGCTTGAACCCTCAATGGATTCTTCAGAGTCAAATGATTCATTAGAAGAGATTTCTAGACTATATGTTGTGTCTATAGAAACTCTTCTTGGGCTACTGGCCCTCTTGCGGGAATTCCTTCTAGAACTACTTCCACCCCTTTCTAGATTTGATGTCTGATGCCCAGAGTTTATTTTCCTTTGGATGTCCGTCAAACTTTGTAGCATAGCTGCATTCAACTGATTTTGTTCTTCCTGAGCTTTAATCATCCTTTCATTATCTTCCCTACAGCTTTGCAACTCAACCCTTAGGATTCTCATGGTGGCTGCAATACCTGGAGGGGTCTCTTGATTTCTTCTCCCATTAGATTCTGTTTCAGCATTTTCAACATGTATGTTCTCCCCCATGGCATCTGTCTCAGGCTCATAGGGATCATGTGCATCATCCATGATGTTGATTTTCTTGGCCCAACCAAGATCCAAAACTTTCCAACTGTACTATCTAGAGTGCTACCCTGATGTAACTGTGATTCTGCGAAATCGGTTCATCAACACAATTGTTAGCTGCATTATATTCTCAGAAATTCATAAATTACTTCATGCACGTGGGAGAATATTATGTTGACAATTTGTCGAATCATCGAATTTTCTCACAATCAAGGACATATGAGGGGGGGGGGGACAAAAGGGGGTCAAGGGGGCTTGCCCCCTTATGGCTGCCACTGCAGGGCGGGTCGAGGGCAGCGCCCTTGTTTTGTTTTGTTTTTTTTTATAAAAATCTCTCCGCAATTGCGGGGAGATTCGCCGAATGCTCCCGCAGTTGCGGAGCCATTCGCGGAATGCTTCCGCAGTTGCGGAGCCATTCGGCGAATGCTTCTGTAGTTGCGGAGCCATTCGCGGAATGCTTCCGCAGTTGCGGAGCGATTCGGTGAATGCTTCCGCAGTTGCGGAGCCATTCGCAGAACCCTTCCGCAATTTCGGAAGACATTCCAGAGTTCTTTCCACAGTTGCGGAAGACTTTCCGGAATTCTTTCCGCAGTTGCGGGGCGATTCGCGGAACCCTTCCGCAATTTTGGAAGACATTCCAAAATTCTTTCTGCAGTTGCGGAAGACTTTCCGGAATTATTTCCTCAGTTGCGGGGCGGTTCATGGAACCCTTCCGCAATTTCGGAAGAGAATTCCTTCCGAAAATTTCCTTTCGACGTCGAACACTTAGAAAAATTTTCCATTGTTTCGGAGCAGTTTGCTGAATTCTTCCGCGTTGCGGAACAATTCGCGAAATCCTTCCGCAATTTCAGAAGAGAATTCCTTCCACAATTTCGGAAGAGAATTCCTTCTGCAGTTTCGGGGCGGTTCACAGAACTCTTCCGCAAATTTCGGAACGATTTCCCGAACTCCTCCCGAAACAGACTTAAACAAAAATTTCGAAAAACTCTTAAGAAAATTTTTGAAATCTTCCCTTCTTTCAGTGATGACTGTTGCTCAGTAGGAGGTGATCTTACCTCTGTAATCTATCCAACTTATCCTATTTAGGCCCAATGCTGAGACCTGTGGTGATCAGGAAGGGACCTTCCCATGTGGCTGTGATTGGATTTGGCCCATTGAGGTCCAATGCTACAACCAGCAGCTCTGATACCAAAATGTAATATCCCCTCCTACCATACCAACATGATAGAGAGGCCGTGATGCTAAAACCGGGCATCTAGCCCCATAAACTTTTAACAAACATTCAATTTAAAATGAGGATGGACATATGCAATTGCATAAATATTTGAAAACACAACGGAAGTAATTTCAATTACACTTCTATCATACATTCAAGATATTCATCAAATAAATAATTGCAAAGTTAACACAAAAGAATACTTATCTCAATAAAGTAGTCCCAAGCAACTGGCTATGCATCTGCAACGTTCCACCCAACCATAGGCCAGTTGTGGTCATCAATATCTCCACACACTGCCACCCCCGAGCTGGGCATGATCTCTACAAGGAATCAGGGAACAGTAGACTCACACATAGCTCCAAGATACACCAAATCAGCCAAGCCAAGCTACAGTTGGGTTTATTAGGCTGCTAGGAATTGGAAAGGAAGAATTGCTAAGCTAGTGCGCTCAAGCACAGAGCCAAGGATACCCCTCCCAGATCTATTCAGCTTGGCACTCACAATGCCTACACGCCCAGCACAAGGAAGTATCATCTTCACCGCCACACAGTCCCTCAAGCCATACCTTCCTTTCTAGTGCTCTCAGGGTGTGCATAGAAAAGTAGCCAAAGCCCTCTTGATCTTCTTGAGAGGTTACTCCCTCCACTAGGTTTATCAAGCCAATTATATCCACTACCAGTCCAAGTTTCTTGCTCACAGGTTCAAATCAAAACCGGGATGCACATAATAGCAGAACCACACTTACTGGGCATGATAAAATGAGATTCCCAAGTATGGGGTTTTCATTAGCTTCAGAAAAACGTGGAAAACCCAAAAACGAAATTGGAAGATGGGAAACAACCCTGGGAAGCCAAATCCGTTTTTAGAAAAACGTCCATGGACATTCTGGGGCAAAAACGACCTCCATAACATTCCCAAATTGTGGCCCTTCTCTCCCAGCTGTTGTCCAATGCAAAAATGAGCTCCCAAGCCTGGAAAAAAATGCAGGAGAATGGTGAAAAATGTGATGGGAAAAGGCCCAGTAGTTCAGACTGCGTGAGAGGGCAAAAACTGTGGGTTCCTAATGGCTTTGGGCACCATTTCGTGGGTGTTTTCTTGCCCAAGAAGCAAAAAAATGAATTTCTAGGTTGATGGCTTGCCCATGCACGAAATTGGCTACCATACCTCTTCATTCCCAAGGCATTAACTGCCTCAACCAATTCTTGGAAGAATTAAATGATTGGGTCCATAACCCCAAATGGGTAGTTGGTGGTTTATGGGTTTTCACATTGACACATGGATTAACACCATTGGCTCAAGGGTTTGAATAATTTCCCTCCCTATTCCTTGTAGAATCATGCCCCCATCTCTTTGTCGCATTGCATAGCTAGTTTTGGGTATTTTTCTTTAAAATTCGTATTTACATGATGTCTCATTTACATTGTGCCTATCTAGCACAAGAACCATAGGCATCTATTTTTAATTGCCAATACATGAAACTCTAAATCAATGGTGGGGCCTTGTCCTTGAGCTCCTCACCATGATTAAATTACAATATTTACATCATTTGCGATTTAATACAAAGAGGGTCAAAATGGGGACATTACATAATATTATTATATATTTTTTATATTTTTCCTTCAGTACATGAGGAGCATTTCTTCATTATACAAGATCCATGGCCTCATTCAATAAAGAATTGACAATGCTTCTTGAGCAACTCAAGAGGGAGACAGGTGAAACGGTCACTCCAAATATGCCCACACTCGATGACAATGAGAGTTATGAGGAGAAGAGATTGAAAGCCATCATCTCCCGCAAAATTAGAATGGGAAGAGATGACCTCAATGAGAGTCAAGCTAGTGTTTATGATAAGTATCCAAAAGATTGGGTCGCTCTTTATGATGACGATGACAGTTTTGAGGAGAAAAAATTTAATACATATGTCTCCTCGATGAGATTCAAGAGATGACCTCGATGAGATTCAAGCTAGTGTTGTTGATAAGTATCCAAAAGATTGGCTAGCTCTCTGTGATGATGATGACAGCTTTGAAGAGAAAAGATTTAAAACCTATGTCTCCCACAAAATTGGAACATGTAGAGATGACCTCGATGAGAGTCCAGATAGTGTTGTTGATACGTATCCAAGAGAAAACTTATGCACAGAAGATGAGGAAGATAAAATAAAGAAAACCATGATAAAGATTGAAAAAAAAGATGACAACAATAAGGAGCAAGAAAAAACACTTGCACATCATTCCCAATCAGCTTTGTCAAATCAATCTGTTGATCTAATTGATGAAGTTGGAAGCCATGGAAGTAGTCAACATCTGATTAAATAGGTTAGAAGGATTAATGATGGGTCTACAAACACAAGTGTGGATCGTAATGCAGAATTTTTTTCTTTGCCAATTGTCGCTTCCATTTCCCATGATGACGAATATGATAGTGGACCTAATGTTGCTTAACAAAATGACATAGTACATCCACATGTCCAGGAAGTCTTATTTATCAAGTTACTACAAATGAACAACATTTATGTTGTTCCAGAATTAGATCCTTGGACACAGTCATATGGAAATCAAGAATGAAGGTCCTTAAAGTTCCTTCCAATAAAGAATACATGAAGGCTATGATTCAGAGGAAACTAGTACAAGACCTAAATATTTATAATCAGATTGATGTCAGTTTAGATGTGCATATTTCTTGTGACAACCACCACATATATTTGAAATTTTTGGAATTTAAGTGCATAGATACTAAGATTGTAAGATGGAATCCATCTACAATAATATGGCTCTAGGAAATTGAGAAGACTCATGTGGAGATTTTCAAACTTCAAAGTCTTAAGAATGACCATTGTCCTAATTTCCAAGATCGAAGAACATCTTTTAAAATTACCTCCATCATTATGACATTCAATGTTGGAACCACAACCAATGCAAAAAGTGGAAGTAATGAAGTTCCACAAGTGTCCATACATGAAATCCAAAAGGCGATATGGAAGACAAATAATACAAATTGTATTGTTTCAAAAATTCACCACTCAAGCATAAAGGATTACAACACAAATCTAGGATAAAGTTGATACTAGAAAAATTAGCTTTGAGGACAAAGATCCTTAAAAGGGAGTGGCAATGCTGTGAATATTTATTTAATATTATTATTTATAAATTAATAGATTATTAGGTTACTAGTGAAAGGGTGTAACCCTTCACAATGTTGGATCAAGCCCTATAAAAGGCGATCTTATTGTAACTTTATTATCAATCAAATATATTATTATTATCTATTATCCAATATGAGAGTCGGATTCGACTATTAACTTAGTGAACGGATACGTTCACTGCACTACTAGCCAGTGAATTCAGGTTGTTCATCATTTAGCAGAGGTGCAGGCTGACATGGAATGTAAAGACATAAACTCAGCTTATTTAGATAAGGAAATTTCTTCCCAGATAAAAACCTTTCATTCCTTCAAATGCGAAGAAGAATATTGGAGACTAAAATCTCACAGCTTGTGGCTTAAAGCTGGAGATAGAAACACATCCTACTTTCATAGGTATTACAAGGCTCAACTCTCCCGAAATCACCTCTCTGAAATCACTTCTTCTGATGGAAAGATTCACAAAGGTTTTGACCAACTTAAATTGGCTTCTACAACTCACTTTCAAAATCTATACACCGAAGATGGAGTTGAATGCGAGGGGACCACTTCAGATTTTCTCTCCAATATCCCTCCTTTAGTCAGTATGGATGACAATTCAACTCTCATGAAGCCTATCACTGAAGCTGAAATCAGCTACGTAATTTGTTCTATGGAGCCAGACAGCGCCCCTGGGCCTGATGGATTCTCAATTCAATTTTACAGAACATGTTGGGGAATTATAAAAACTGACCTGCTGAGAATGGTCAAAGCCTTCCAACGCAGAGCTAAAGTAAGAGGTAGCATCAATTCCACTTTCTTGGCCTTAATCCCTAAAGAAGCTAGTCCAAGCTCCTTTGATAGATTCAGACCAATATCCTTGTGTAATGTTTCGTATAAAATTCTATCCAAGATATTGGCTATTAGAATCAAACCTCTACTTGGGAAGCTCATTTCTTCCTCCCAAGGTGGTTTTTTCAAAGGGAGATATATCTTGGATAATTTCATCCAAGTGCAAGAAGTCATGCATTCTAGTTATCACCGGAAGGAGCAGGGGATGCTCATAAAACTTGACATGACCAATGCTTTCGACAAGGTCAATCTCTCCTTCCTCTATAGAGTTATTCACTCTTTTGGCTTCAGCACTAAATTTGTCAATTTGATCAGAGCCTGTACAAGCAAGCCTTGGATAGCCCCTCTTGTGAATGGAAGACCTGCAAATTACTTTAAAGCTTTGCGGGGTCTAAGGCAAGGCTGCCCTCTCTCCCCCTTCTTGTACATTATGATGGCCGATTCTCTGAGTCGGAAGCTATTTTATGAGCAGCAGGCTGGATCAGTCCCAGGTATAAGGCTGTTGAAAGGTATTGCGCCCATTAACCATGCCTTATTTGCTGACGATTCTCTATTGCTAGGTGGAGCCTCTTTAAAGATTGTGAAGGAATTCAAAGTTATTCTTCAAAACTATTGCTCTATCTCGGGAGCCCTCATAAACAAAAGGAAAAGTGCTATTTATGGATGGAACTCATACCATCAAACCATTCAGAGAATTTCTCACTTCATGGGATTTATGGGACATGATAGCTGGGACAAGATTAAATATCTTGGCCTCCCCTTAACTCTGGGAGCTAATAAACCGTCGCTATGGTTGGAATTGCTGAGTAAAATCAAGTCTAAAATTGCTTCCTAGGGTGGCCGATGGCTCACTATTGCAGGGAAAGTCACCCTCATTAAATCAGTGCTCTCTTCCTTGCCCATTTATCAGGCCTCTTTTTTGTTGGCTCCAAGCTCGATTACGAAGCATGTCTCTAAGTTGTTAAGAGATTTTCTGTGGCAGGGTGGAAAAGGAAATGAAAAGAAATATCATTTAGTTAACTGGGACACTATTAAACGCCCCATGGATGAAGGAGGTTTAAATATCCGTGATCCAGAGCTGGCTAATCTAGCCTTGGGTGGTAAAATCCTGTGGAAGCTGTACACCAAAAGAAAGCATCCAATTAGCCAAATTTTCAAGAAAAAATATCTTAGTGGAGTCTCTTTGCAAAATATTCAGATGAATAACACTCCTAAAGGATCTAAGACCTGGAATCTCTGCCGCAGAGGTATCGACTTCTTTTAGAATCACTTATACAGAATACCTGGGAACGGCAATAAAATATTACTATGGCATGACAGCATTATGGGCTGTGTTCCCCTTATCAATTCTGATTAAATTCATGACATTCGTCATTGGCTAATGTAGAATAACATTAACACGCTCGTTGATATCTCTTCATGGGATAAATTTGGAAATTGGATTTCGTGGTCTCTCCCCCGTGCTCCTGTGCATCTTCTTCATCAACAGCCCTCCCTCTTAGCAGGGTTGACAGGCTTAGCTCCAGTGCATCTTTAGGCTAAAGACTCGTGGGGTTGGGGAAGAACCGGATTCTATTCCCCTACGCAAGGATTTTCAACTCTTCAATCTCATGTTGCATCCACTCATAATTCCTCATTCTGGAAATCGGTTTGGGATCCTCTTGGTTTGCCCAAAGTAAATTTTTTCTTTTGGGCTTTAATTCACAGGAAAATTCTGATTGGTGACAACCTGATAAAAAAAGGCATCCTTGGCCCTCATCGCTGTGCACTATGTTGTAATGATGCTGATACCTTTGACCATTTGTTTTTGGACTGCCCCTTCGCCCATGATGTCTGGGATCACTATCTTTAGGGTCTTAATGCCGTTGTGCCATCTCAAGCCTCTATGGCTACTCTTTTTTTATCTTGGAAGGAGAGATACCCTCATGCGCTTCTCAGCAACTCTCTCTTGGCCCAGATCTAGCAAGCCATCCCAAAGTATGTCTGCTAGAAACTTTGGCTGGCTAGGAATGATAGGATTTTTAACAACACTCTCAGTCTCCCTTCGAAGGTTGCTTTAAAAGCCAAATCCCTTCTCCTTGAAACAGTGGCTCAGCAGTCCTTTAAGAAAGAGATCATTCTTCTTCCTGCTGAAAAGAAATGGATGGGAACTTACACCTTCGGAGATAGAAGCACAGCCATGACCAGACCCATTGACACTCCAGGTTGGAAAGTTCGGATTACTGAGGCATCTTTTCAGGATTGGTGGAGGAAGCAGGGTAAAGCTTCCATATTTTTTGATGGCGCTTCTAAAGGGAATCCCGAGACGTCTGGAGCTGGTGGAATAATATTTTCCCCGGATGGCACAAGGAAAGATAGCTTCAGCTGGGGTATAGGACAGAGAACCAATAATCAGGCTAAAATTCTTGGGTTGTTAAAAAATGGTCAGATAGGTCAGGACAATGGTTATAAAGATATGCAAATATTCAGAGACTCTGAAATACTGATAAAAATTCTAAATTCAAATGAACAATTCAACACTCCTCCACTCAACAACACTTTGCAAAGGTTGCGGTATCTGCTGCTCGGGTTCTCCTTTTCCCTCTACTTCCACATTCTGCATGGATTGAATAAAGAAGCTGACCTCAAAGCTAATAGGGGATGTCTTATGTCCCAAGGGACCTACAGAATAAATAATGAAGATCCCTTTTGGATTCCTATCCCCTGAGGCTCAGATTTGTAATGATTGGGAAAGCTTGCTAGATCTTGTTGGATTTTGAATCTTTTGTATTATTGGTAGCTTTGGGTTAACCCCATCCACTCCTCATTCTCAATAAAATAACCATTCTAGTTTTTTTTTTAAAAATGTAGAATAATTGGAATCGATTTTTTGATAATTAACATTTCAACTCTCGCCCCACGCAAATGTTTATCAAACTAAGAAATCCAAGTCTAATCAAACAATTTGAAAATGAAACACAAGGTGGTCTAATCAAAACAAAATCAAAGCAAACAAGGCTTTACAATTATGACTAACATCTTATGTGGAAAAAACATGAATTAAAGAGTTTTGAAGTCGAAAAATTTTTTGATTGTACATCGGTGATAAATAGTAAATTGATTGTACCAATTCATAAATTGTACATAATTATTTGAAATGATTACAATAGTATTTGTATAAAAAACCCCTTAAATGTAATTATAAATTCTTTTACTTTAAATATTCAATTGATAATATTATGAACCACATGAGATATTAAGCCAATTGAAGCCCTTTTATTTAGAAAACTAAATTAAAAGAAATGTAAAATAATTGTAAGAATAGGCCTTCACAAATTATCTTATGCGAACAAAAGTGGGAGTTGTTGTCATGTTTGTAGAATCGAAGGAACTTGTTATTATAAAAAGAGTAACTACATCAATTCATAAAATGAAAAATGTATTGAATCGATTAATTGAATTGATTATAATAAAACTCTTAAAATAAATTTATTCTCCTTCAGTTGAAGAATTATGATCAACATTGTTATTTGTCGCATAAAATTGTTTAGGACAATGAGGCCTTTCTTTATTAAAGATTATGTACAGAAAGAAAATAAAATGAAATAATACTAAACTAAATTGCATGCAATTTACGACAATAAAATATGTAAAACCACTTTTTCAAATGCATATCCAGGAAAAATCAAAATTCGTTTGTAATGAAGATGTCCTAATTCTAATCACTTTGTCTCATGTCAAAAATATTCTTGCTCTTAAAACTTGGAAAATAATTAATTCAAAACATTTCATGACAAGATCAATATGATTTTAAAACCAAAGACATAAATCAAACATGAATGCCTTGAACCAATAAAATAATAAGAGAGAGCATGAATAACATAAAGTGAAAGAGGATAAAAATACTTCCCTGAATGCATTTGAAGAAACGTCGTTTCCAACTTGTACTTGGCTTGTTGTCGCAAATATTTTATTGAAGAAAACCAAAAGAGTAATCTAATTAGTAAAGAAATGAACAAAACTAATATATTCTACACCTACTCCTACACTACTCTAAAAGTAAACAAAAACTAATTATAATCGAATTTCCAATGGAGCCAATCAAGTAACTTGGAACCTGCAAGAAAAAACAAATGATGCATCAGCAATAAAAATCTTAAGAATTGAAATTCGAAAATTGGAAAAATCAATCTAAGATTCTTATTTACAAAGACATGAAATGACATGGAAAATGGTTGAAGAATGATTGTTCCAACCCCATATAGATTGGATCATAGAAGGTAGGTTGGAAATTATTAGAATTTTGATTCAAAAGAACTTCATCAAAATTGAGAGTGGAGGATAATTCCTTTTTTAAAATATCATCGTTATTGCATTGAAAGAAAATGGCAGGATTCAAACCTTGTACATAATTGGTTTCATTTTCTTGACTTTTATTTAAATGTTCATTCTCATCAAGTGTGCGAGGTTTGTTTAATTTCAAATTATTTGATCGAAATAACTTTTCATTTAAAATTTGCTTTTTAGATATAGTGTATTTCAAACAAATATTTGAAATTCATTTTCGATTTCATCCAATTCATCTTCTAAAGACTTATCGTTCTCATTTTGTTCATAACAGTCAGAATCGAAGGATGAAGAAAAATAATTTTCAGATTTCGCAAAATAAGTAGAATCAACATGTTCTTCAAATTTTGAAATGTAATTAGCATCTTCAAATCTTTCTGCTCTAAGATCCATCGTTTGATGAAATGAAGAAGAATGGATATATCACTTATAAAGGAAGGACTTTTAAAATTATTAGAAATAGGTGAAAAATCCTCTTCATAATTCTTGCAATCTTCATTTTCATTGCTAATTGGGTCATTATGATCAAATTGAGAAAAAGGAAAATGTTCAAAATTTGATTGAACGAATTGATCATTACACAGATTGGAAGTATCGGGATTAAGATTTTCTTCAACAATTTCAGATTGAGATTCCAAACAATGAAGGGAAAATGTGCAACATTCATCGTACTCACATCCATTTGAAACAGAAGAATGATGATTAGAATTTGCAACTGATTTCCTTTTTGTATCTAGGGAAGATTGAAATTTGGATGCAAAATCTATTTGTTTCAAATTACGTAATGCACTTTGAATGTTTCTTTCATTTTTAATATACATAACTTCATTGTACAAATCATTAATTTGTGTATTTGATTGAACCATTTGTGAAACCTTTGATTCTTCTTCAACAAATTAAATATCATATGAAACAAAAGGATGAAAAAGATCTAAAGGATACCTTTTCAAGTATTTTTCAATCTCTTGAGCCTCCTTACATGTTTTATCGAATTCTGTTATTCCCTCACGTAAGATGAACATAGCCATAGTCTTAGGAAGAGATCTAACATACCAGCAAAAAGTGAGTTGTGTTGAAGGCCTATGTTCTTCGTGTAAGCTATAATACACTTGTCGAAAACGTGTGTTAAAATCCCGAATTGATTCTCCATCGTGTACCTGCATTTGAATCAGATTTTGATGAATTTCAATTATATCATCATCTTCAAAAGAATCTCTAAAAACATTCTTAAATTCTAACCAGCTAGAAATTGAATTCAAAGGCAAAAAATAAAACCAAAGAGAAGCCTTACCTTTGAAGGTAAATGGGAATAATTTGCAAGCAACATCTTCATGTATGACATTAAATAAATGCAAAATAGGTTCATACCTTCTAATATGATCGGTGACATAAACATTTCTTTCTCCATAAAACTTTGGCAAGATCTTAATTGCCTTTTTAGGGAGCTCATGTAAAGGCCCTTGTAGGCTTAACGCAGTATCGGACTCCCATGCAGATATTTGGGAAAAAACCATGAAAACATAATAAATAAAAGTTAGCTCTTATTATGGGCAATGTGCCAGTTCATGCCCTCCTTCTAGCACCATTTGTTGATGCCTCGGTTGTGTAGGTGCTGGAATGGTGTCCAAGGAAACAACAGGGGATGAAAACCCAGCCAAAGGCTTCAGATAATCCTACGCAAGTATTACCCTATCCTCAAGTTGTTTGGTATGGTTAACACCCACGGATATTCGGCCTCCGCTGGCACTCTTTGAGTCGATGAGTTTGCTCCTCGAAAGGGAGACTTTTAATTAGATCTTAAACTAATCCTAAATGTGATTTGAATGCAATCTAAAATTAATAATTCTGTAACTATTAGAAGAAATTCTATAGTTATAGAAACACATATTTGAACTAAAATATTAACCTATCCAAGCGTTAATTAAATTAATAACCTATCCCGGGAGCAAAGTAATTTTAAATGGAGGAAATGATTTAATGCTCAAAAGGATAATTGGATCATCAATAATTTAAAAAACATTTAAACATTGATGTCATAAGCACATCAATTCTAACATGAGAAGTAAGACATTATCTTCAATATGTTAAAACTGTTTGAACATATAATCATTTATGCAATGATTAAATATAATCAGATTAACATATAAACTATAAACATATAGAAAATTGCTTGATTCTGATTACGATCCAATCTGTGCACAAAAAAAAAAATCTGATTTAATGCACATGAATCAAATGGAAAATAATTGCAGAAAAGAAATTATATTACCATATCAACTTGATAAAAATACAAAGCTTCAACTTGATAATCAGAGCAACCACTTCAAATAGAGCCTACGATCTCCAATCTCTTAAACACAAGAAATTGCTATCAAGAGAATCATAGCAGAGAAAGAAGAAATTCAGTTCTATGTCATACATAAATCATCTCCTCCCTGGGGCAGCAGCATTTCTCCTTCTTCCCTATCAACAAAAACATTGCAAGAAGAATGTAGATAGAAGAATGAAAATCCTTCCATTCTGTAAAGACCTCTCCCTGCCCCTTCTCTGAATGCTGAGGTTGAATTTATAGAAGTGAAAATCAGTGGGAAGGATAGCATCAAATCCCCAGATGTCTGGTTCATTCAATTATGCAAAAATGACCGGAATGAATTTCGGGAAAATTCACCTCTGTTAGGTCACGTTTTTCTCCCAAAATTTTGACAAATTTGCAAAACTGTCCACGATAAGGGGTAAATGAACCCATTTGGGAAGTGGGTTTTCAACCATTTGAGCTAATTCCTCACGGTTGGCTCACAATCGTCCATGCAAAAACATGTCTTCCACAGGTGCGCAATCCATTTTTATCCTTCACAGCAACAACAAATTAGGGTTTAGTGAAATACAATGCATTAACATTGGAAATAACATGATACATCAAAAGCCAATTATACAAAAAAAATTATTAGTATTGTCATTTTAAGAGTATATTGAATATAATTTAAACAATAATAATAATCTTATCAATAAGCAAAGCTAATTATCCTTTGTAAAATATAATGCTTTGCTTAATAAAAAATTATTGACGATTTCCATGGTTTGAAAGTATGTTCTTTTTAGGATTCAATTAAATTATACATAACAAGGCCTTGAAAAATCTTTGTCATAGGATTATAGATTTTCTCAAAATGACAAACTTCATCAAATACTCAAGACTCAGTAAAATTCAGTAATCCTTTCAAAGTTGAGAATTAAATGCACAGTTCCATTATTTGATATACACCCTTTCAAGCCATAAATCAATATGATTAAAAATAAGTGTTTAATCAAATTATCCCAACCCATCAAGATGCTCTTTAAACTTATTGATTCAATGAAGTTCAATTTTTATGCCAAGACTATCAAAACGTCATGTGAATTTAATTAGTCAAAATTGAAGCATGTAAATGACTCAAACAAGTTCAAATAAGGATAAGAAATCATTACACACAATAGTTGGATGGAACCAACTACAATGATAAAAACCAACTCAAGCTAGATATCTATAAGAACGGAAACAATCCAAATAATACCAGAGATCTAGGAAAGCAATCAAGTCAATGGTGAAGTATAAAAATGGAAATCCAAATGTTTATTTAAATCACTCAGTGTAACCTCATTTGCAGGATCAAAACAAATCAACGGTTAAGATTAAACATGCAGAAAGCGGAGGAAAAGTTGCGGGAGTTTTATTTTGCAAATATATACATTCATCCCGCAATCCGCAATTGTGGGTTGCGGGAAGTGGGATCGCAACTCATAGAAATAAATAAATCAATATTCCGCAATCCACAATGCAGGTTGCAGTTTGCGGAAATGCAACTTCAAACAAACAAACAAAAGGTGTCCGCAATCCACAGTTGCGGGTTGCAGGTTTGCAAATTGCAAAGCAACGGATGAAAGTGTTTCCGAAATACGCAACCTGAAATTGCGGATTGTGGATTTCAGAAACAAACAAAAAAAATGTTTTAAAATTAAAATAACTTTCCCACATCCCGCAATCTGCAAATTGCGGGTTGCGGTTTGCTGGAACACACAATGTGATTTATTAACATAACGAATTTCCGCAATCCGAAATCCAGAATTTGCGGGTTTCGGGTTGTGGAATCGAAATTTCAAAAAATATTAACACAGTCTTCCCGCAACCCACAATTTCAGGTTGTGGGTTTTGGGTTGACGAAAATACAAAATAAAGAACAAACAATTCCCGTAATCCGCAATTGCGGGATTTCGGGTTTTGGATTTGCAGGAAGAAAGTGACATTTTAAAGAATCTAAGGCTTTCTGTAAATCAAGAAAACAACCAAAACTTAGAAATTTTCAAAAGAAAAAATGATAATTACCTAAACCAGAAACAAAGGGTACGAGACCATAACAAATCAAGTTTAAAAACTTACTGACATACCTTTGTATTTACAAAAATTGGGGCTCCCATGATTAAGTGAAGCATGGGATCTATTGTACCTACAACATTCCCCTCATGGACCTCTACATTTTCACTCTCTTAGGAAATAGATAGATGTGATATATGTCCCATCTTCCCTTCTTTTATGGATTTACTATCTAAAAGATCCAATCCACCAAGAATGGGACCATCAATATATGCTCTTCCCCTCTCTTTGATATTAGAAGATAAAAGTGATAACCTTCCCAATCAACATATTCATCCCTAGAGTCTAAAGGCCATATCCCAATAACTTCCATATCTAGTCCTTAGATAAAACTAAACTAGAAGACAAGTGACCAAAATCATTGCTAACCTGAGAAAAATTGACAAGTCCAACACTTGAATCTCGTTCCCATTGTTCCTCTATATCAACCCCAATTTGTAATGGTTCATTCCAAACCTTACCCACAAGATAAATACCTTCACCTTTATCATTTATCAATGAATAAATATTGCATAAGGGATCAAGTATTGAAGTACACTTACCTTGTATATTTGCATCCTCTTCCATTGGCTAAAATCCACTCCCAATAGTTACCTCACAACCATCCTTCTCTGGAAAAAAAATTCATCACACTGTCCCTCCTCTACCATCACTTTATTTTCAGTCTAGACCAGGGGGTCCTTTGCATAATTTAGGTCACCCCCCTCTTCCACCTATGCTTCTACATTCACCTCCTCTATCTTCATTATGTCTTCAACTACTTGGTGCAATATTTTCGTCCCCTTTTGATCAATTTTCTTCTTAAAAACCAGGGAATAGTCCTTTATTGCTTTCCCATTGGCTTGACATTGTACACATTTAAAATTTACCCCCACATAATCTATTGCTAATTTGTGGTTTTGAAGCATATAAGCCAACTCCATCTTCACCACTAATTCCTCCCTAATATCTATAACAAGTAGCATATTCAGAACAAACATTTTCCCCATATCCAAAAAAACTCATATATGCTTCAGAATAGACCGCCAACGATCCACCAATAGCCTTGAAAAATTCTATTAACCATAATTCTATAGGTAACCCTGGAAGCTTTATACATATAGCCATGGTAACTATTTTCTTAGTCAAAATGTCGAATAAGGGTGACCACCATTTCAAGGACATCATTGCAGAATCCCACTTCTACACAAAGCCAAGTGTTTTCCCAACATCCTCATAATTTTTAGAGTGAAACCCATCCAAATCATTGTCAATAGAAAGAACCCAGGTTCATAACCCAATATCAAGATCCATTGATCCTGCAATCATAATTTTAGGTGTTTATCCTCATCCTTCATCCTAAAAAATTCCCAATCATTGTACAAGTAGGAATCTTAGCAACCTTGTTCATCCCTATTTCTTCACCCAACACCAATTTTATAGGGTTCTCTTTTAACTTTACACACTTCTTCCTCTCTGTTGGGTGTGTGAGCTATCTCAAAGAAAACACATAATATTTAATTATCGACCGGGGTTGGTAATCTTAGAGTTGAGGCAAAGTATATGCTAAGGTAGAATGACACTAAATATTTTTGTCTTGTCAGACCTTTAAAATATTTAACAAAGAAAAGATCAAACAATCTTTCAAAATGAAAAACCGAGTCAAACTTCAGAAAAAACAATAAAAAGAACTAAATCAAACTTAGTTAAACAAACAGACTAGAATAGTATCAAATCATACTACTCTACTTTATAAAAAGCTAACTATTAATTATGAAAATGGGAACTACCTAATTTCATATTCTAATCTAGGAATTAGAAAACAACTGTAAATAAATTAGAGACCTATTTATGAAATGAATTAATATAAACATAAAACTATGTTAATAAAAAACAAAACGATAGACTATGTAATAAATTCAATAACTATTCAAGACTACACTAAAGCATATAATTCTAATTCCATTCTCCTTGATGTTGTACGTCAAAAGTAATAGGAACTGGAGTAAATGTATCGTAATGACTTTCAAATGTAATAGCAAAACAAAACGGAAGTAAATATCTAATCTAATTTCAACAAAGAGATGTAAACTACAAAGAGACCAATTACAATCAACTTTAAACATTCTGATCTATCTACTATCCATGAACAAAATAATATGAAACTAATGAAAACTAGAAGCAAGTAGAAAACTTAATAAAGATATTTACTTCTGAACTTGATTTGGAAGCAAGTAGAAAACTTGATAAAGATATTAATTTCTGAATCCAAATTCTATTCCATAAACATCTTCATTATCTATCTAAATAAGAAACTGATCCTAATCTTAATGAAGGAAACTATCAAAACTAGAATACTTGGAGAATGAAATTATTAACTCTAATCTAACTAAGTATTAAGAGCATGTAATAAACTAGACTAGGAATAAGACTGATAAGTTCTGAAACAACAACATATTAGCAAATTAAATATGAAAGACATAATTTAAAAGACAGTTAAAGCAAACTAAGAATGATAACAAGACTTTAATTAAAACTTTATGGAATGTAAAACAAGAACCTAGTTATGGTTAAGAACACTAATTAAAAGCAGGAAATATTACAGTTAAGAAAACTAAGAAACTGAATTCAAATGAGCATAAAAATAGTGCAGAAAGAATGAAAATCTGAATGACGATCCGGATGACTGTTCGAATGACAGTCCGAATGATAGTCTGGATGAGAAAAAATGAATTAAACTAAGGAAAAGGAGAATTTCGATGATCTTAGCGTCAGCTAGCGAATGCAAATGAACCTACAATGCAAAGAAATTAGTGAGAAGACTTGTTCAGAAGCTACGATAATAGAGAGAAACCTATTCTAATCATTGTTGGAGAGATAAACTATTCCTATGATATACTAAAGCAAGATTGAGATGAGAGATAGAATTAACCTACAGCTATAGAGAAGAAGCTAATGAAACTAATTCTAATTGTAAACTAAGCTGGAAACAACAACTAACTAAGTCCTATCTAATTGCAGGAGATTAGAAAACAAACTATCTAATTACAAAAGACTGAAATTAAACTATCAAAGTTATGCTTTGGTCGACCATTTACTAATTCTGTAAACACAAACTAGGTTAGCAGCGCAATATAAATTATAGAGAAGAAATATATATCATGTACAGAAAAATGAAATTAATTACATATACAGGAAAATAAACTAACTATTTGCTTAAAAGAAAATGCAGAAAACAAGAACAAAACCTCTGGTTGATGAGGGGCCCTTCCCAGCAATCAGAGATGGAAAACTAAATTGGTTTAGTTACTCAGAACATCAACAAACTGGAACTTACATTAACTTGAGAAAATTACAAAACATCTGCTATCTGCTACAAATTCTACGAACTATCTGCTAATCTGATGATCTTTTCCAACTAAAGACTAACTCGACTAACTCTGTTTCTCTATACAAAGCATCTATTTATAAATTACAATGGATGAAAAGGTCGACAGAGTCGACCTCTCTAATAATAGAGTCATTTATGGTTGTAACTGGTTGCTTTAAGTGATGCGTGACAGCGCAGGGAGCATCAATTAGTCTTCACGGGGTCGGTTTCTTCACGCAGTTGCTTGGAGCGTCGATCTTCCTTTGACGTGGAACAGGCAGTGTGTTGGCAGACTGAGCGTGGACGGATGAACTCTTCCAAAACACCGGTGTGAATGGGCGTGCGTGATTCCAAGCCAAATGAGAAAGGAAATCAGCGTGTGGAGTGTTGACGTGGAGGTAGGATGTCCTATTGAGTTTGCAAGGCAGGAAGGCGAATCTTCCAAAACGAGAGCTCACCAACTGTAACCATCACGTGGCTAAAAGAACCCATGTACTTTTTTTTTACTTTAATAGCCAGAAATATGCCAACCGTGGATTTCGCAAGCTGAATGCAAGGCTGAATGATGAGCTGGACGCAGCTGAACATTGGAAATATAAACACATAGTCTAAATGGAAGGTCGTTCGAGAAACTGCAGCCTGTAGATCAAAACTAAATGCCATGCATGACTGGAAATGTCACTTTAATCATTGATAAATCACAATATAGCGAGACTTGACCAAAATGTATATGATAAATGAATACATGCATACCTGGTCTGTTTGATGGGTTAAATGGCAGAAGGAATAACTTATTATATCAAAAATAGTGAAATTAACACCATTCATAGTAGATTTGATGATCAAAAATAGTGACAAAATGGACACCAACATTCCCCCAAACCGGAGATATGCCAGGTCCCACTGAGCAAAAACAGAGAGAAATTAGGAAGAAGGCTGAGCTGCGGTAGCAGTGGCCTTCAACTGGGATGATGAAGATATAGATTTGGCCTGGAGCTTCTCGAATTGGTTCTTTAAGGAATTATACCTCATCCACAGGGCAGTATGGGATGTTGTTTTGGCGTTAACCAAGCATTCAATGTCTTTTACTTGTGTATGCAGTGCCTTGTTTTCTTCATGAAGCTCAGAAATTGTCTCCACATAGCTTTGATTCTGGTCTGTCAACCGTGCTATCACTTGGATCAACTTATCCATCTCCTGCTGAGTCAAAATGAGCTGTTCTTTATGATGTTCAAGGCTCTTTGGGGAACTCAACTCTTTCGAAAATGTTCCAAACTCAACAGTATGATCTTCAATAATTTTGTTTTTGTTGTGTGCAGGAGGACTTTCAGCAGCACAGGCTTCACTCATTCGAGCAGATACGTTGCCCAATGTGAAGAGGGGTGATTCAAGGGTATGGTCGTCTAACTGGACATTTGAACATGATGGCTGAACGATAGTCTGAATGATAGACTGGTTGACAGACTGGTCACAATTTGTTCTCATGGATTTAGTGGGCTCTAAAAAGAGTGGAGGTTCCGAAGTAGGGTCACCAAGGGTAATTTCAGGAGAAGGTGATGATTGGAAAAGGTGCTCATCACCTGAGGGATCCTCATCAAATTGTACACGCTTAGTGTCTCGTTCTGCTTGCGTAGAGAATTGGGTAGGCTCACCAATACTAGATTGGAAGCAATGTTTTCGAGAGGGAGAGGGTTTGATAGTAGACTCTTCAATCAAATGAGGGTTCAGTATTTCAAAAGCAAAACAATCCCAGGTTTTCCCTTGTTGACACCAGATCTGAAAGAACCTAGAGTTTTTGCTAAAATGACCTAAAAAAGAAGAAATCATCACAAAAGGGTTGAAATAAAGATTTTTATATGGAAAAATATATTATAAAAACCCATATTTATAAAGTCCGCCAGCAAATTTATGGAAAGGTTAAACTCCAGCCGGGTTCCGACGGCGGAGATATTATGGATCAAGATCTACGGCTAATATCAATCCCGCGTCGCCAAAGTAATCGTCAGCAAACGGTGGAAGGTGGTAGCGGACATAATACCACCAAGGCACGTGTCCAATATCTATTCATCCGCGCATGTGATAGAGTGGTATTGGAAACCACTATAGCGCCGCGCGGAACCACCCATTACGGAAATATGGAAGGGTACCTTACGTGGCAAGGTGGGTCCTAGCACGTGGCGAACAGGGATAGCTTGGTAGAGCCATGGCGCGTGGCGTTATATTTTATAATGATCGGAAGGCTGATACACATCTCAATCAAATCGACGGCCAATATTTCATCCGCTACCAGGAACATGCACACGGGATATAAAGGAAAGCGGTCGCGGTAAATAAACCGCCTTAACAGGTGTCAGCATGTGATTAATCCGCGCGGGGAGCAAACCGGAAAAGGAAACCGCCTTTTCGATCGCGGATACTGCCGGTGGAATAAAGAGGGACAAGATCTGACAGTTCAAAATAATGGTTCAAAGATCAATGGTGGGAGATGACCCACGTTCATAAAGGTGCAAGGAAGTTATTCTAAAAAGGCTTATATAAAAGGAAAGGGCTCCACATAACGGCATTTTGTATGTGTCGTTATCTTGGAGAGCTCCGAAGACTGGTGGAAGCCGGCGATTGCGACAGAAGGCGAAAAGCAAGCACTTACAGGTAGGATCTGGTGACCTGTCACACTCTTTAAACAGAATTTTGTTTAAAAGAAGCATTTAAATGGAGACTGTGCAGGATATAGACGTTTTTAGGTCAAAAGATGCCCTAGAAGACAGAGATGAAGATGTTTTCGATACCCTTATTAGGTTCCCGGTCTCCGACGTAAAAATTAAGTTGTCTGAGCTATTAAAAGAGGGTATAGACCCGCATAGAGTTCACCAGTCATCTCTGATAGATTTTTGCCCTGACCAATTTCCTGTTTTCCCAGAATTCGTCTCCTGGTGTGCCGAAAATTATTCACGGGAAGAAAGGGTTGTTTTGAACAGTCAGAAAACTAGAGCCATTTGCAAAATCGAGTCAGCCGAAGTAATTAGAGCCCTAGAAGTAGATTTGCCCCAAACCCTAGTCCCTGAGGTTTTTTCTGAGGTTTCGATTATTGAAAATTTTCATCACGTTTCTCAAAGTGATAGGGAAGTGTTTTTGTCGACGTGTCTCAGACCAGAGACTAACATTTCTGAACTCCCTTACCCTTTAGATATTAACCTTTTTAACGAGAATACCCAGTTGGTCTTGACACTGTTGGCCGTAGTTTTAGGGTTAGATACGGATTTGTATATAACTGAATTTCAATTAAGTTTATTGTACAGAATAAGTATAGTTCAGTCGGGAATTGACGAAAGTCAAATTCCCCGACTAAATTTTGAAGCCTTCATAGCCGAAAAGATGCATGACCAGATGGTCAATTTTTCCACGCACAGAAATTTCAGGTTTCAAGCCTTTTTAATGAGAATGATTATGGTATCCAGCCAGGAAGAATTACAGTTCCCAGAGATTGTTTTTACAACTCCACTGGAAAATAATATTTTCAATTTTATCAATTACATGCTCTCGACGATCTTTAAGATGATTTTCGGAAAAAGTCTGCCTAGGGTACTGCCGGAAATGCAAGTATCAATGCAACTGAATACAGAGTATGCTACAGGAGACTGGTTTTTATCGAAAGATAGTACAGTGGTCAGATTGTATGGATTCAAGCATAAACCCTATGTGCTACCAGCATTCCTCACCTTGAGGATTTTTGCCTTAGAGTTCTTAAGACAGAAGTTGATTGTAGAAGATAACAATTTTTTAGTCCACAGGCAAGCAACGGACATTAAATACCCTTTCACATTAGGTCCGTTCACAATAAAGAATAAGAACGCTGCTGTATATATAGAGAAGTTGTTAAAAGACATGAATTTTGAGACAGATGCAGCCTTGGAATATGACCCATTAAATATCATATCCAAAAGAAGAATTGAGCATCGTATTAAGGCTCTGAATCATCAAACTGTTGAAGGGATGGCAGACAGAGCCAACTGGCTCGAATACAAAGAAGAAATTATCCCAGACAAGTCCGACAGAGAAAGGTCATTGGAAGAAGCAACGGCGGAAACAGAAAGCGAAATCAATACTGCATTAGTGGGGTCCAAAAGACCTATACAGGACATTAGGATCATCGATGATGAAGAGACAGAAAAAGGAAAACGATTGAAAACTGATGAGTCACAGGAATTGACAACCATTTTAGAAGAAGCAAAAGCAACAGAAAATGAAATACCAGAGGTTACAGTGAAGGAATACAATATTGAAGAGACCCCTGAAGGGGATGATGTAAATAGACCCAAAAATTTCATGGACGTATTTAATGAACATAGTAAAAACAAACAGGAATCCGCGAAACAAACAAGTCTATTGTTTCCAAAGGTCAGGAATATATCAAATAATGAAGTAAGCTTATTCACCAACAGGAACATCAAAGAAAATTCTTTAAAATTTTCAGTTGTGACAAAAAACAAGATCTCAGAGATGAATATAGATTTGTCAAAAATAAATGCCCCTGATAAAATTTTGTTACATAGACAAGCTGGAGAGGTCATATACTCAGACTATTTGGGGGCCACATTGAGAGCAGACAAACTGAAGAATTCAGTAGACAAATTAAATAATCAGTTGAGACAAGAAAAGACAGAGAATAAGTCTCGACAACAGCAAATTAAGAAGCTGCAAATAGACTTAACTAATAAAGATGGAGCTGCAGCCACTAAATTTCTCCAGGAGAAGGAAGAGGTGATTTTAACACTAAGACGAAAGTTAAAAATCCCAGATGCTGTACTCATTCAAGGTGCAGAATTGACAATATTAGAAAAAGAGAAAGAAGAGTTATCGAATGAAGTCAACGATGTCACAGCTAAAATGCTAAAGCTCTCTGACGAAAAAGATTGTTGGGAAAAAGAAAGGTTCATGTTAGAAGAACAGTTGGCAACAGCGAGAAAACAATTAGCAGAAAATAGTCAGCAGCAAGTACAGACAGGCTCGGAAGAAGAGAAGACCAGTGTAGATGGAATTTCACAGGCAATGTCACAAATAAGTTTAAAAGATAATGAAATCAAATTATTAAAGGCAGAAATACAGAAATTAAAAGAAGAAAATGAAGCAAAAGAAAAAGAAATAAAAACTTTGCAGGCAAATAATCAGGAATTAAGCAGTAATAATAAAGGATTGGCTGCTCATGCAACAGGACAAGCTGCTATGCAGGGATGTAAACATATGGTGTGGGACCAGATCATTAAAGAAGCTGAAAAACTTAGGCCATATCTGTATTATATAAGAGTTAAAGAAAAGGTATCCAAAGATGCCTTCGACAGCTGCCGGGCAGTCAGGGAAAGCTTAAATAGAAAGCCGAAAGAAATAGCCCAGAGAGCAATAACATTTTTAAATAGTTTATCCGAAGCAGACCTGAAAGCCATGAGTATAACAAACAGAATTTCTGTCATCACTTGGGCCAGAAGGATCTTGGGCAAATACTCACATATCGAAAACATCGAGGCCAAAGCAGGAGAAATAAGGAAAGAAGTAATCCAGTTCAAAAAGCAATTTGACAAGTTAGTGAATAAGGGATTCCCAGCTTTCTGGAACGAAAATGGTGAATTAATTCCTCCAAATGATTATAAAAGATTACTGTTTGATATTAGGATGGATCACAGAAAATTCCAGCAGATAGATCACATGCTCACAGGAAAAATTCTAATGGAGAAAATGTCAGGGGAATTTGAAATTTTAAATATGTTGATTTCAACTTGCGCAAACCTTCTTCCTATTTCTTATGCAGGTCATATCGAGATGCGAGTCTTGGTGAAGGAAATGAC
Organism: Larix kaempferi; assembly: GCA_027924585.1. Lineage (NCBI taxonomy): Eukaryota > Viridiplantae > Streptophyta > Pinopsida > Pinales > Pinaceae > Larix > Larix kaempferi. Next base: position 16,312,100 of record BSBM01000012.1, read on the forward strand.
CAGTTATGACTTACCCACGGCTGATCAGTGGAATTATGTAGAGAAATATGGAAAGACCAGATATTCTGTTCATACTTAAATGCATTTGAATCTCTTGCCATGTGGCAAAATGATGATATCCAAAAGTCTTGCCAAGTGGCAAAAAAGACTTTTTATTTTAAATTTGTAATATTATTTGAAAGACAGTTATGGGTTACTCGAAGACAGTTATCTTTTAGTTAAGCTTTTTAAATTATTGATTAGAAGAAACAGTTATGTGGAACTTCTTCTAAAAATTTTGTATAAAAAACAATGGAGGTCATTGTTGAAAGGGTTGGAAAATTTTTGAGAAACAAGTATGTTTTGAAGTTTATTTTTGAAATAAAGGCAGTACAGTGATGATACCTATCTTTTGATACCAGAGATTCATGAGTTAATCAGTCTTGCAGTCTGTTATTCTCCTTATCTTTATATGTGCATGTTTACCTTCTTCGTTATATTTCCCATGATGTTTTTCTTCTATATTTAAATGAACTTTTGAAATAACTTGAGATTCATACTGGTTATGCCTCATTTTATCTGCATTTAAATATCCATTTTATTCTCCAAAGTTGACAATAGATTTATCCTGGATAGATACCTGTTGTTGATGGAATGTCTTTACTTCTTTCTATGTCGCCTGAAAAATCAAATTGACTGTAACTTGATTACTATCTTGCCTCTGTGTAAATTTATATGGTGAAAATCTCTTGCTGGTTTATTATATATCTTGAAAGCCTTGACTCCATGCCCAATGTTTCTTGTTTACCTTTTCGACCAGAAAATATCTTTTGAGAAATTTTAAAAGGAACCTTTGTATATTTTAGCCTTCACATACGTATCAAAGAGAGAGCCCTCTCTGGTAGAGAAAATGGCTAGTTCTTCTACCTAAAGTTTGGTTTGAAATAGGTTACCTTAGGTCTTATTTTCTTACAACCGGAATAAAATCTAAGTGCTAACATCCCTCTCTCTTCTAACTGGTGAATGATCAGGATTTTAATGAGACAATGATGATACAAGCTACCAAAGGGATTAACAGTATTCTTCCTAACTTGGCTAGACATCTTCTCTAAACTCTTTAGAAAATAAATTGGGAAGTTGAGGGTCTGATTGTTGACGAAATGCGCTAACAATCTAAAATGGCAAGCTTTAAAGACAGTGAACTTACCCTCGCAAGTGATTAAGTGGATGATAACGGTCAGAGGATCTAAGTACTCCAGCTTGATCCATTCTCTGTGAAAACTTTTGATACCAGCAACGTGTTGAAAATCAGTCTTCAGGGAAAATGCATGAGCCTTCCGTGGGAGGAAGAGATGCTTGTGCCATCAGGCACCTTCCCTCAGGAGCTTGGTATCTGATGCTATTGACTCTTCTGTCATGGAGAAAACAAGATGGCCAACCTTGGTCATCTTTCCATCAAAACTTTTAGCGAACAGTAATAAAATCTCGTGGTGGTGGCCTTGGAGAAGGCAGAGAAATGGTCCCCAACCTGCTCGCAAAAACACTTCACGACGGGATTTAAAATCAAAAATGCGGAGGAGGTCTTGGTAGCTATCAGGCTCATAACGAATTGGCATTGTTGACAGAGGACAGGTGGATGCAAATGGATACAAGAGGTGCAAGAAATTGCAGAGGACGCAGCTCAACAAAAATATGGAGAGCGAACAGACTGAGGCGGAATTCACGCGATCACCAGTTTAAACTAAGGTCCGTTTGATTGTTTGAATGACAGTGGACGAGGGCTTGGTATGCCTAAAAGATCGCACCTGTAATTCGAAGATCTTGAGTTAAGTGCCAGCGTAAAGGTGCGTGAATCCAGTGAATATGTGTGGTTTATAATATATTCAACCATGTCCAAAGCTGAGCTTTGGATAGGTTGAATGTAATTCACGTAATGAAAATAGATTACATGTGAAAGATCATAATTTGATTAATATGGTGGCAGGTCGTACAACAGGATAAGATGTAAGACCAAATGGTGGTCATGCAATGATTCACAATGATGCATAATTCATTCGTTTAATGGAGGCGAGATGGATAAGAGAATGAAGCCATGTGTGAAATCGACATTTGATTGATCCCTGTCATAATTAGCCATTTAACTTATCAATAATATTCAAATTTGAACATCTTGGCATATTAAATAAAGTTGTTATAGGCTATGGTTTCATTCAACACTCCATTCAGAATGTTGTTTATTTGCCTCGTTCGGATCGGCATTCGACCCATTATTCAATCCTTCATACAAACTTTTGTCTATACAAGATCTTATTGTTGATGCTAACCAAAGCTGATTTTGCAGAGAATTTCTGGAGCTGTTAGTGCACAATAGATGCTGTAAACTTTGCTTTTCTGGATCTTTTAGTTGCGTTTCTCTTTTTGTTCTTGATTAGATCAATTTTCTTCTGCTTTTGCATTAACCTGAAAACACTTGTCATTGTATCAAAGATAAATAAAATTTTCATAAATATTCAGAGAGTAAGAACAGTTTTAATCTTCCACCCAAAGCAAAAATATGGCATGTCCTCAAGCCATCAAAGAGAAAATGATTAAAATTAAAAAAAAAAAATCAATTGAAATTCTTACAAATAGCTTTTAAAATATTGTGATAATTTTCATAAGGAAATGAAATATTAACTAATAAATGTAGATGATTTAGATATGTACATTCATCAAAAAGAATACAACAGTGCTTAAAAGACCATATGAAGAATAATAGTGTAAGAGATGCGAAAAATGCCATAGAAAAACTTAGTCGTCCATGACTCATTGTAAAGATCTCTTGTCATCCAAAGAATATAGATAAGGTTCACCGTAAAATTTGTGAGATCTACTATAATTATGTGTCCCATTTCTAGGATAGTCATATCCTAGGTATTGTTTGAATTAGATGACAGGGTCCAAGTCCAACTTACAGCCATTATCTAATGACAGTGGAAATAATCGGCCTAAACATGTGTTTGTATACTCAGGTTTTTTATGAGTTATGTGAATATCAATGCATTAACCAAACCTCTTTTACCCGATATTGACCCGCTGCCAGCAAGCCTGTTCAGTACCCCGGCAGGTTTATCTTGGTACCATGCAAGCATAGCCCCACTGCCAGTGAGCCTGTTCAGTACCCCGATGGGTTTACTTGCATTTACCTAGCTTCCTTTTTTAAGATTTTACTTAACATGGACCCGCTTCCAGCGAGCCTATTCAGTACCCCGACGGGTTTGCTTCGTATAATGATATATATTTTATTTTTTCTGTAAGGAAGTCGGTTGGCACTAGAGTGTGCTAAGCCTGTTAAACACATAATTCAAATTTTTAGCACAAACCTTATGAGTAACTTTATTTATAATGGCCTAATTACAGATCATGCCAAAAGATAATAACCTAAAGCTATTTTTTGACTTCACAGTCTATATTCTTCATAAAAGGTCAGTAATGTTCCCCACAAAATAGAAAAAATCACCCACTTTTTAGGCTACCTTTTAAAGGTGCTTTAGAGACAAGTTTTGATAATGAGTCCAGGATGAACTAGCAATCCATAGGTGTAAGATAGAGTTTTGTGGAGATAATAATAATTAAAGTAGGCCTTTAAGCAACTGTTCTAATGATAAATCAGAAATGTGCATGTCTGAATCAAATACATTATACAGAATCGTAAAAAACAAAAAGTGGTTACAAATGATATCAAGAATTCTTTATCATTTCACTATAAATTTTCAATATTTAGCAATAATTGAAAGAGAAGGGGAACTATAAGTATTTCTTTTTAGAGCACTTCCCTTTTTGCATAATATCACATGAGCTGATTAAAAAGATAGGGTTCTTGTGATTAAACTGCAAAACCACTTGTCATACGATTCAAATTTTATTTAAAACAAAAATATATGTACAAAACAAGTTATGTAAAATTTTCAAATTAACGAAAGGAAAAAGAGTCTTCATGTTTTATTGACAATATTTTACAAACTGATCATAATAGATTTCCTGTAAAAAATACAATCAGTTGTTAGAAATGATTCATTATTATTGAAAATCAAAAACATATTTACATATATACAAAAGAAGATAACCCAAAATAATTCAAGGACTAGGAGGAGGAGGAATGACTTCCTCTTCTACCAGTTCCATTTCCTCTTGTTGTAAGGCATTCTGCACAAAATATTGTTTAGATATTGGTTGATGATAAAGTCTAAGTCTATGTCCATTTACAACAAAAGAAATTTGTGAACCATCAATTGTCTTAATTTTAACGGATCCATTATCAAAAGATGTAATAATTTCATATGGACCCATCCAACAAGTAGTTAATTTACCTTTAAAGTTTTTGTATCTTGAATCAAAAAGTATTGCCCAGTCTCTAGTTTTGAATTGTTTTTGTTTAATGTATCTATCATGCCATTTTTTGCGTTGGTTTTGTATTAAGATTGTGCGTTGAATAGCATCTTGCCTAATTTCGTCTAATTCATTTATTTGCAGGATTCGTTGTCTTTGGGCTTCTTCTAGATTCATCCCTAATTATGCAGCCATACGAAAGTTTTTGACTTGAAATTCAATAGGCCTAGAAGAACTTGTTTACCATAAACGAGTTCATAAGGTGTGTGGCCAGCGGTGTTCCTCCATGTTAGTCTATAATCCCACAAGGCTTCTGGAAGCCTATTTGCCCAGTCCTTGTGGTGTAATTGAATAGTCTCAGTCAGGATTGCTTTTGATACTTTGTTAGTGGATTCTACCTGACCATTGGCTTGCGGGTGATATGGTGAAGATTTACAATGTCTAATACCATATTTTTCAGTAAGTTCTTTTATTAATTTGGAGGTAAACTGAGATCCTTGATCGGTTACAATTTCCCTGGGTACACCGAATCGAGTAAATATTTCTTCATAAATGAATTCCAACACAGATTTCTCTGTGGCTCAGAATAAAGCTTTAGCTTCTACCCATTTGGTGACATAATCTGTACAGACTAGAATGTACTTATTTTTGCGAGACATAGGGGAGATTGGACCAACGAAATCTAGAGCCCATTTTTCAAAAGGCTCAATCGTAACTTGGGGTTGTAAAGGCATCTCATCGGATGGTGTAGGTCTACCCATTCTTTAGCAACTGCCACATCCCTTGACATATTTGGCAGCGTCTTTAAAGATGCTTGGCCAATAATACCCAAAGTGCAATACTTTGTATGCTGTCCTTTTATCAGAAAAATGCCCACCGCAGGGTCCACCATGACATGCATGAAGGATCTCCGCCATCTCCTCATATCGTACACATCGTCTAATAATAAGATCAGGACCAGTACAAAAGAGATCATTATATACCCAAGAATAATTGAAACTTTGAACTATGATCCTATGTTTCTCAGGTGGGGAGAGATGGTTAGGTAGCTTTCCAGTTGCTAAATAATTGGCTATGTCTGCAAACCATGGGGTTCGAACAGATACAGCAAACAAATGTTCATCTAGGAAGCTATCATCGACAGGGCTGGCATTATCGTCAATTTGAATTCGAGAGAGAAAATCAGCTACTACATTCTCTCTATCGGGACGATCAACAGTGGTGATATTGAATTCTTGTAACAAAAGAAGCCACCGAGTCACTCTGCCATTAGTGATAGGTTTATTCATCAAAAACTTGATGGCGGAGTGGTCAGTGTGTATAAAAATTTCATATCCTGTGATATAATGACGAAACTTGTTGATGGCATAGACTACTGTTAGAAACTCTTTTTCAGTAACAGTGTATTTTTATTTTGTAGGAGTCAAATTTTTACTAGCAAAGTATATGGCATGTGATTTTTGTCCCTCTTTTTGACCTAAAACTGCCCCTATGGCTATGTCAGAAGCATCAATGGATAGATGGAAAGGAAGGGACCAACTGGGACCCCTAAGTATTGGTGCCACTGATAGCTTGGCCTTCAGAGTTTCGAAGGCTTGTTGACACGGTTCAGTCCATTGAAATTATGTGTCTTTCATGAGTAGTTTGAACATAGGTGCGGCTATCTTAGTGAAATTTTCAATGAAACATATATAATAGCCGCCATGGCCAAGAAAACTTCTTACTTCCTTTGGAGTTTTTGGAGGAGAAAGATTAACAATTATTTTGATCTTGGCAGGATCCACCTTGATACCTTGAAGAGAGACATGATGTCCCAAAACTATGCCCTCGGTTAGTAACATCTTACATTTTTCATGACTAAGAGCTAAGTTCATTTCTTGGCACCGAATAAGAACTGTTTCGAGGTTATCAAGGGCTTCTCGAAAGGTATTACCATAAACTGTAAAATCATCCATATAAACTTCTACACAATCATGTATGAGATCAACAAATATTCCTAGAACTGCACGCTGGAAAGCAGCAGGTGCATTACATAGGCCAAATGGTAACACTCGATAGGCATATGTTCCCCAAGAACAAGTGAAGGTTGTCTTGTCTTTATTCTTAGGTGCTATTAGTATTTGATTGTATCCACTATACCCATCAAGGAATGAAAAATATTGTTTCCCTAATAAGGTGTCTAACACCTTATCAATGAAAGGAAAAGGGAAGTAGTCCTTAAGAATGGCCTTGTTCAGTTCTTGAAAGTCAACACAGATACGCCATTTCCCTGTGACTTTCTTTGGAACTACCACCAAAGGAGAAACCCATTTACTGTTATAAATTGGGTAAATGAATCCGGCATTAAGGAGTTTTTGTAGTTCATCTTTTACTATGTCTTTTAGTGTTGGGTTCATTCTTCTCTGGGGCTGCCTAACAGGAGGTATGTTTGGGTCTATGTAAATGTGGTGGATATAGGTATCTGGGTGTATACCTTTCATATCGATATACTCCCATGTAAATGCTCAAGTTTGACTCTTGAGAACTTTTAGTAATTGTTTTTGCTGACTCTCATCTAAACCTGCATTTATATGTAGAAATTTGTCGATACTAACCTCACATGGTATGGTATGGGATCCTAGATGTTCTTCGATTGTGAAGACACAGGATGTACTTGTGAATGTTGAGAGGCTCATGTTTTCTTGGAATTCGTCTCCAAAGATATGGTCAATTTAGTAAAAGGATTGAGGAAAATCTATACATATTGTGGAAGAGATAAATTGGTTCAACACATTCTCAATATTTTGTTCTTGAAGTGCCCAGGAAAAATCACTGACAAGGGAAAGTTCTTCCAAGTTCTCATCCCCGAAAGGAAAATCTAACCAAAATAGGTTTTCAACTATTGGCTGAGCTGGTGGGTATAAAGCTAGTTTTCTTGTAGATAACCCATGAGAGATAATCATCTCTCCATCCCTACATCCTATAAATGCATTGGAAGTAGCCAACCAAGGCCTTCCCAAAATAATGGGGTGACCTTTGGAAGGGCCTTTTGATTCAATGACCATGAAGTCCATGGGATATTCCCATGAGGCTACTGATACAGTGATGTCATCTAAGATCCCAGCAGGTTCCACCATAGTGTGATCTTCTAATTCTAGCATTATTGGGGTAGGGCGGAGGAATGGTCCTAAATTGAGAGTTTCTAAAACTGTGGTAGTCATCAAATTGATAGCACCTCCCAGATCAATAAGTGTGTTTTCTATGGCGATGTTATTGATGATAACAGTCACCACAGGGTTTCCTAGGTTTGAATATTTTGGTATTCTAGGTTGGTTTGCTATACAATCTGATATTTCTCCTATTACATGAATCATCGGAGGGTCTTTTTGTTTTATCCCTAGTCTCTTAATACAGAGTTCCTTTATTACTTACCATAGATTGGGATATCCTTAATGGCCTGTAACAAAGGGATCTTAACGCAAATATTTTTCAATTCGTTAATGATATTGTACTCTAGATAAGTTACAAGTTTTTCTATTACTAGACGCTCTGGATATGGAGGTGATTTTTCCCTTGGAATTACTTCTTTGTGTGAATGGTTGTGTGTTGAATATTTAGAAATAACCACATCTTCAAGAATGGCATCATTCAAAACTTCACTAGGTATGTCTTCTTAATTCTCTTCTTGAATAACAATTGATGATTTGGGCTTATTTTGCAAAACTCTTCCAGACCGTAATTGAATCTTGTGTATTGGTGCGGTCAAAATGGCATATGATGGAAGAGGTAACAACCCAATGTTATTAAGAGCTTGGGTTGGTTTGTTGTTAGGATTCGGTATCGATTGTGCAGGTAATATTGTGGGTCATGGGGGATTCATGTTCTGGAAATGGTGAGGTTGATTCGGGATAGGGGGTAGTGAAGGAGGTACAAAACCAGGAAGAAGCTGCTGAATATTAGGTGGCTAAGGATAGTTAGGCATAGGAGGAGGTGTTTGAGCATAAGATTTCCCTCTCCATCCATGTGGCCATTGCTGCTATTGAGCATTCTGAGGAGGGTACTGCGATGGCCAATTCTACCAACTTGAAGTATTCCATTATTGAGGAGGTTAATAAGGATAGTAATAAGGTGGAATTTGTGATGAATCTTGATACAATGGCTAATCTCTAGGTTGCCAAGGCCTCCTAGGTATTTCACCAAAATTTCCACTCTTGTATACAGCTTGTAATCCAGGCAACGATGGAAAATCATTGGTTGGATGTTCTTCTGTACATAGGTGACAGACTGAAACATTATTTAATGGACATTCTCGTTGAGGATGTTTAGTTCTACACCTAGGAAAAAAAACACTCATTACTACACGCTCTTCATCTTGTCTCTTTTTAGCTTGTAGTGCATCTAATTGAGAACCCATGGCTCCTAAAATATCTGTTTTGAAATTTCCAATACGTTTCCCAACTCTACCCTTGTAACTCCACCAAGGCCGGATGTGTTTCCTTTGGGATTCCTAGCATAAGATTCTTGTAAGTGTCTTCCACCTTTCCCTCTGCTCCTAGAGTAATTCCTACATAGTTCACAAATCTCTGTAAAAGACTTATGAGAAATGTCTCCTACTACCATGAGATTAAGGTTATCTAAGAATTCTTCTGAGATTCCCTTGAGGAAGAGTGTTCTTACTACATCTTCTCGAAGATCACTATACTTGGATTTGTGTAACACATAGTTAAATATCTCAAGATAGTCTTCTAGGATCTCATATTCAAGTTGTTGAATTTTAAAAATATCATTGCGAGAGTCCTTAGGTCTACAGTAATCCCGATATTTTCATAGAAATGCATTCTTCATGTCTTCCCAAGTTCTAATACTAGATTCACCTAACCCCATAAACCATCGAAGAGAAGAATCTTTTAATGTGGCAGGAGAGGGTTTTTATTTTTGGCCAACTTGTAGGTAATTATAAGTCCTACACAAAATGTCAAACTCGAATAAAAATGTGTCTGGATCCTCACTACTCTTCCCATAAAAGGTTGGTAGTGAGGAGGGGGGATGTTTTTCATAGTAACATCTTGTGCAGTGTCTAAGATAGGGAACCTGAAGGTACCTTCAGTTCTAACTTCTCCATCTTCTTCATCTTGTCGGACACGATCTTCATTTTCATCCCCCATGAAGATTCGATTGCCAAAGAGAGAATATCTAGGTGGTTCTTTTCTTGGTGAATATGGGACGTCCCAACGTTCTTTTTCAGGAAGGGTATTCTTCTTGTTAGGAGGAGAATTACCAGCTATGTGGGAATCCATTTTTGGAGGTCCTACTGTTGTTGTATCAATCTGTGAAATAACTATGTTCACATAACTTTCAAAAAGAGCGTCTACTTGTGCAGGATCGACAAAATCTACTAAGTTTGGACCACCTACTATTGAAAAAGTAGTGTCTTTGGGTTTTTGGACTAATGGAGAGTTGAGAGGTCCTGAAGTTTTATCCTTTTGAGTTTCCTCTTATCTAAGTTTAGTCTCAATATGAGCTTGAGGTTCTTCTAGTGGAATTTCTTTATGAACAGACTGTTCTGATGTCCCTATGTTTTCCCCTAATTGATTTCTAGAAAGGATTTCCTTTGCTTTCCAAGTAGGACTATCCCCTTTAGGTGTTTTCTGATACCTTTTTGTTGAGTCCGTATTTAGGGTGGCACGCCCCCCGTATAGGTTAGTAGGAATTTTAGTATGGATTTTAGTAAGGGAACTAGTTTTAATAAATCTACCTTGTGAATCTCTAGACCTATTCATGAAAACAAGTTATAACTGAAATAAGTTATAACTGCATAACTACTATTGCTGGGTTTTGGGGATGCCTGTTATAACATATGCGTAGGTTCTTACCTCTCATCTTACCGCTCACCCACCACCAGCCTATTTTCAAAGGAAAGAATATAACTAAATTTCAAAAGAGAGTTCAACTTATCTATGACTGAATTCTATCTATCTTCTACAACTCCCCGGCAACGGGGCCAAAATGTTGGGTGTGTGAGCTATCTCAAAGAAAACACCTAATATTTAATTATCGACCGGGGTTGGTAATCTTAGAGTTGAGGCAAAGTATATGCTAAGGTAGAATGGCACCTAAGATTTTCAACTTGTCCGACCTTAAAAATATTTAATAAAGAAAAGATCGAAAGATCTTTCAAAATGAAAAACCAAGTCAAACTTCAGAAAAACAATAAAAAGAACTAAATCAAACTTAGTTAAACAAACAGACTAGAATAGTATCAAATCATACTACTCTACTTTATAAAAAGCAAACTATTAATTATGAAAATTGGAACTACCTAATTTCATATTCTAATCTAGGAATTAGAAAACAACTGTAAATAAATTAGAGACCTATTTATGAAATGAATTAATATAAACAGAAAACTATGTTAATAAAAAACAAAACAATATACTATGTAATAAATTCAATAACTATTCAAGACTACACTAAAGCATATAATTCTAATTCCATTATCCTTGATGTTGTACGTCAAAAGTAATAGGAACTGGAGTAAATGTATCGTATTGACTTTCAAATGTAATAGCAAAACAAAACGGAAGTAAATCTAATCTAATTTAGACAAAGAGATGTAAACTACAAAGAGACCAATTACAGTTAACTTTAAACATTCTGATCTATCTACTATCCATGAGCAAAATAATATGAAACTAATGAAAACTAGAAGCAATTAGAAAACTTAATAAAGATATTTACTTCTAAATTTGATTTGGAAGCAAGTCGAAAACTTGATAAAGATATTAATTTCTGAATCCAAATTCTATTCCATAAACATCTTCATTATCTATCTAAATAAGAAATTGATCCTAATCTTAATGAAGGAAACTATCAAAACTAGAATACTTGGATAATGAAATTATTAACTCTAATCTAACTAAGTCTTAAGAGCATGTAATAAACTAGACTAGGAATAAGACTGATAAGTTCTGAAACAACAACATATTAGCAAATTAAATATGAAAGACATAATTTAAAAGACAATTAAAGCAAACTAAGAATGATAACAAGACTTTAATTAAAACTTTATGGAATGTAAAACAGAAACCTAGTTATTGTTAAGAACACTAATTAAAAGCAGGAAAGATTACAGTTAAGAAAACTAAGAAACTGAATTCAAATGAGCATAAAAATAGTGCAGAAAGAATGAAAATCCGAATGACGATCCGGATGACTGTCCGAATGACAGTCTGGATGAGGAAAAACGAATTAAACTAAGGAAAATGAGAGTTTCGATGATCTTAACGTTAGCTGGCGAATGCAGATGAACCTACAATGCAAAGAAATCAGTGAGAAGACTTGTTGAGAAGCTACAATAATAGAGAGCAACCTATTCTAATCATTGTTGGAGAGATAAACTATTCCTATGATATACTAAAGCAATATTGAGATGAGAGATAGAATTAACCTACAACTATAGAGAAGAAGCTAATGAAACTAATTCTAATTGTAAACTAAGCTAGAAACAAAAAGTAACTAATCCTTATCTAATTGCAGGAGATTAGAAAACAAACTATCTAATTACAAAAGACTGAAATTAAACTATCAAAGCTATGCTTTGGTCGACCATTTACTAATTCTATAAACACAAACTAGGTTAGCATCACAATATAAATTATAGAGAAGAAAGAAATATCATGTACAGAAAAACGAAATTAATTACATATACAGGAAAATAAACTAACTATTTGTTGAAAAGAAAATGCAGAAAACAAGAACAAAACCTCCGGTTGATGAGGGGACCTTCCCAGCAATCAGAGATGGAAAACTAAATTGGTTTAGTTACTCAGAACATCAACAAACTGGAACTTCCATTAACTTGAGAAAATTACAAAACGTCTGCTATTTGCTACAAATTCTACGAACTATCTGCTAATCTGATGATCTTTTCCGACTAAAGACTAACTCGACTAACTCTGTTTCTTTATACAAAGCGTGTATTTATAAATTACAATGGATGAGAAGGTCGACAGAGTCGACCTCTCTTGTAATAGAGGCGTTTATGGCTGTAACCGGATGCTTTAAGTGATGTGTGACAGTACAGGGAGCATCAATTAGTCTTCACGGAGTCGGTTTCTTCACGCAGCTGCTTGGAGCGTCGATATTCCTTTGACGTGGAACGAGCAATGTGTTGGCCGACTGAGCGTGGACAGATGAACTCTTCCAAAACACTTGCGTCAATGGGCATGCGTGATTCCAGGCCGAACGAGCAAGGAAATCGGCATGTGGAGTGTTGACGTGGAGGTAGGATGTGCTGTCGAGTTTGGAAGGAAGGAAGTCGAATCTTCCAAAACGAGAGCTCACCAACCGTAACCATCACGTGGCTAACATAACCCACATACTCGTTTTTTACTTTAATAGCCAGAAATATGCCAACCATGGATTTCACGAGCTGAATGCAAGGCTGAATGACGAGCTGGACGCGGTTGAACATTGGCAATTAAACACGCAGTCTTAATGGAAGGTCGTTTAAGAAACCACAACCTGTAGATCAAAACTAAATGCCATGCATGACTGGAAATGTCACTTTAATCATTGATAAATCACAATATAGGGAGACTTTACCAAAATTCATATGATAAACGAATACATGCATACCTGGTCTGTTTGATGGGATGAATGGCAGAAGGAATAACTTATTATATCAAAAATAGTGAAATTAACGCCATTCTGAGTATATTTGATGATCAAAAATAGTGACAAAATGGACACCAACACTCTCCCACTTCTCACCATTCCGTAAGTTTCCATTTCTTCCCTTCCTCTTTCCATCCACTAACTTATTGAGAGTAGATTCCTCCACTTCATATTTACTACCCACACCACTAGATAAACTATCTACTTTTTCATTGGAATTAAATCCCTTATCAATTGTTCAGTGTCCAAACTTCGTCCCAATAGGATCAACCAAAGGATTTGTAAACCCTAATATCATAAGCAACCCTTTACTAACCACAAACCCATATCTTTGGTGAAACCTAATGAATAGGTCTCAAAAGAATTACAACTGTGGTTCAAATCACTTCTAAGAATCCATACCTTTTACGTAGGATTAAACCCCCCAAAAGGCAAGGAAGAAGTTACCTTGGGAGAACATACTTGATCTTCCAATTTCAAAATAAGTTCAAATTCCACTTATGTCCCAATAAATCCACTATTTCCTCCTTCCACAACAATATTTCCATACCCTATCTCACCTTCATTAATATGAAATGGATCAATATACATTTTGTCATGTATTTTGGTTCTTTATGGGTAGAACAATTGGATGAATTGGCTTGTAGGGCCCATTTTACAGGCAAGTCTCACTTTGCATGTTTGGGGTCCAAAACCTTCTAAGGCCTATCTAAGGGCTTAAAACATGTTTCTTGGGGTCAAAATTTTATCACTTTCACCATACCCCTTAATTCTAGTCTACACTCTGAGACCTTTCCAGCAGTTCAAGAATCGCCTCAATCAGGGTCCATATGAGGAAGTTATGCCTCCCACAAGTTGACCTATCCAGTTGACCATGGTACCGAGTAGATTCTACGTCAACTCTCATTTCTCACACATGTGGATCTAGTCACATGTGGACTTTCAAGAAAATTCTATAAGGTCCAAAACCCTAACCCTAATTGAGAATTGAGGCATGCAAAAACCATAAAATTAACCCTAGACAGTTATCAAGCTATGTTAAATACCTGGTCATTAGGAAAAGAAGGGGTTCCATCCTTATGATGTTATTGTATTGTTCCATAGATGAGCAATAGTATGGGAATGGATATTGGAGTATAACATATGAATTAGGAGATCATGTAGTAGCCATTATGGCTACAGAGTCATAGGTAACTCCATAGAGAGTACCACTTTCTTTGTATTTACACTGCGTTTAAAAGAGAAAGGCATAGTCCTCATTTTTGGCTGGGTTTTCCCCATAGTGGGTTTTCCCGAGATAAATCTTGTGTGGATTGTGTGGATTTTGTATTTCATTGCTCTAGTTATTGTTCTTTTAGTTATAGTTTATTCAACATCAAGTGGAAATAAGCTAATAAAAAGAACTATGTTGTAAGATCTGTTGTGACGAACTGTTCCAGTGGAATATCCACAACAGTTTATGGATCATATTGGTATCAAAGCAGTTTTCTTTAGGGTGTTGTGGGAAATTTCAAGATCTAGTGTAAAAATAAAGAAAAAGTCTTCAAACCCTATCCATCACAAATGATTCAAGAGAAGGCTTGGTGGGCAAATATTAGCAGTGATTTACAAAGTTAGAAAAAGCAAGTTGTTGATATCTCACACAACATCTTGATCCTCATGGAAGATCTGGACAGAAATTTTGGGCCTTTTGGTGATTTGAGGCTCTAACTTAGAGATCATATAAGAGGGGAAATGGAAAGATAAAGGCAACCTAGAAAAGGAATCGAGGAAATATCTCGAGAAAGAGAAGCCAAGTTCCAATACCATTACCCCTTCCCAATCTTTAGTTAAGATGGAGGCGAAAGTTGATGTCAAGATGTACCAAGGCGAGAACGATTCTTTAAATTTGAATCATTGGATGTAGTCATTAGAGGTCTATTTTAGTGTCCATCAAATATATGAGGAGTAGTTCATTTGCTCGACTAAAATTAGAGGGCCATACATTAACCTAGTGAGAAATCCACATAGAGGCAATTAGGTTGGAGGGTGATCCGTTAGTAACTAAGTGGGTGGATTTCAAAACCCTCATTAAGTCCTAGTTCTACCCTTTCGGTTATGCAAAGGAACAATGGATCTATTGGCATTACTTCAGGAAAAGGAAATGGAAAGTGAGCAATGGTACACCACCGAATTCGGGAAAATGACCATTATTTTGGGTATCTCACATAGGAATCTGGATATACTTCTCAAGTATCTAGGGGGTCTACACAATCATTTATGAAAGCAAGTGATTCTATTCAAGCCCAATACAATTGATGAAGCATGTGTGATAGAATAATACCTAGAGAATATAGGCCATAAGAAAGGGCTTCCAAGTGGTTCCAAATAGAAAGAGAACCAAGATACTTCCAATGAGGGGAAGAAGAAGTGTAAAGGTAAATATAAGAAGACTACAACCATGACACATCAATGCAAGTATCCAAAAAACTACTATAACCATTTTAACATCGATGTTCACACTGAAGAAAAGTGTTGGAAGCTACATCCAAAGTTGAATCATAAGATCCACAAGAATGATGCTAAGAAGAAGAAACTTATATCCACGTATTCAAGAAAATAGGTGGAGAGCATATCAGATGTAGATGAGAAGATTGTCTACACTATAGTGCAAAAGGAGGTGAACCTGAGTAGGTTCATCCCAAGGAAGAGAAAGAGATTCAACGAAACTCTTCCATATCAAGATTTAGTTCAAAAATAACACTTGGTAGATGCTCTATTCGATTATGGTTCATAGGCTAATATCATAGAAAAATATTTGGTAAATAAGCTTGGATTGGAATTACATGATCGCCCTAACCCTTATCCATTGGGATGGGTAAATAACGATGCATAACTTAGGATCCCAAAACAATACAAGATTAAATTTGTCATAAGTCCAGATTATATTGATGAACTGGAGGTAGACATAGTACCCATTAATGTTTGTGGCGTAGTGTTTGAAATTCCCTACATGTATAAGAGGGTGTGATCTTCATGAGGAGAGAAAACAAATACCGCTTGATCAAGGATGGGAAATCTTTCATCATCACTGCATACAAAGGTAAACTGAATATTTCTCTAGTAAGTGCTAACCAAACGAAGAAGCTAATCAATTCAAGTAGAAAGTTTGTGTTGCTTTTCTTAATACATAATCAACAAGAAGGTGATTTGGTAAAATTAAAGTCCTCTATGGAGGGATGTACCAAAGAGAAGAAACACCAGTTGGAGAACCTTTTGCAGGAATACATAGAAGTGTTCCAAAGTCCTAGAGGGATACCTCCTAAAGGGAAGTTGAGCATGAGACACAACCACTACCAGATTCTCCATTGTCAAACATCATATTGTATAGATAATTTGATCAAGAAGCAGAAGAAGTGAAGAAGTAGTTGCAACAACTGTAGGAGGAAGGATTAATTTGACCAATAACCTCACCTTTTGGGTCACTTATTAGCATAATATTGAAGAAGGATGGGACTTGGAGGATGTCTGTTTACTACAAATCTCTAAATAAGATCACCCTCAAGAATCAATACCCTTTGACTAGGATCAATGATTTTCTAGATTAGTTTCAACATGATAAGCAATTCACCATGTTGGATCTCAAACCAGGATATCACTAGGCATGAGTGAAAGAAGAGGGCACTTGGAATACCACCTTCAAGACTAGGAAAGGTCTATATGAATGGTTAATAATTGCTTTTTGTTTGTGTAATGCACCAGCTACATGTATGTGTTTCATGAATGCCATATTGTGTCCCTTCATAGATTCATTTGTAATAGTGTATTTAGATGATATATTGGTTTATAGTACTACCTAGGAAGAGCATATCTCACATCTCAAGCAAGCATTGGAGCAGGAATTGGAAATTTTGAAAAAAAATCAATTGTTGGAAACAATTAAGAAATGTGAATTTGATTAGCATTCTTTGGTGTATTTAGGGTATGTGATTAGTAGAGGAGAACTTAAAATTGATCCTGCAAAGATGGAGGCCATCACTAAGTGGCCTACTCCTACAAGTCACTGAAGTTAGGAGATTTTTAGGGGCAATAAAATACCCTCGAAAGTTTATAGCTTCCTTTTGTTTGTGGTTTTACCTCTCCATTCCATAACATCCAAAAACAATGGGTTCCAGTGTGGAAAGAATCAACATAAATACTTTGAGGATCTCAAGTAAAAGATTAGTCAGGCACCAGCTCTCGCATTGCCTAACTTGCAGAATCCTTTCGAATTGGAAATAGATGCAAGTGGGTATGCTATGGGAGTAGTTTTGATGCAAGGAAGGAGTTTAGTGTGCTATTATTATGAAAAAGACATCGAAAATATCCCATGGGATAAATTTATCCCTAAAATTTTCCATGGTGCACACCATCAAGGTAATTTTTTTAATGACGAGATTTACAAATTTGAGTTTAGGGGGAGACAATTTGAATTGTTATTAGTAGTGCATTATTAATATATATAGATGCATTAGTGTATTTGTTAACATTGATCACGCATGTGTCAAACTATTTTAGGTGCACCGAAATGTAAGCCTCTAATGAAACCTCCACTTGCCTACCTTCAATAAAAGAATAATAAAGAGAAATCTAGGCTCTACAAAATCCTGCTTTCCTTGTAGTGTCATAATAAAACTATCACAACCACTCAACTTGTGGTCGGTGAACACTGATTGGTTGGAAAAAAAAAATTATTCAATAGATAGTAGAAAGAAACCTCAATTATTCTCATCAATATCCATGCATATAAAAACTATGAAATACATGTTTATAAATGAACTGGACATGTTAACAAGATACAAAATAATAAGATATTAACTAGATACAAAATAAAAAGATATTGATGTTAATATCTAAGTTTCTGTAAATTCTAGGAGCTCGATTCAATATATGTTACCAATCCATTTATGGATTTTTAGGATACCTACAGTACAATTTATTTAAAGAAGATAAAGAGAAATGTCACACAGACCGGGATCTTTGGCTTACAATGTTACGCTTTTTGGTTTCAAAAATTTTATTGCATCCTGTATAGATAACATTTCTAAATTTTTGGAAGTTTACTCAAAAGGATGAATTGTGTATAGTTTCTCTAAAGATGAATAAACTATAAAAAATTACAAATATCTATTTGCCATGCTACAAATTTCACAAACAATTCTCCATTATGATTTTTCAAAATCAATCTGTATTCCAAGCAATAATTTTTTATTATCATGTGTAATTGTTTTTTATTCATCATCCTAGTAAAAAAGAGCAACAAATAGACAAACCTTTTACTTGTATTTTGATATATAATTGTGAAAATACGATGGCATCTCCAATCGCAAACCCCCAACTCATCCACTCCAATTCCTTATGGCTTATTTTATCCATCTATTCCTCTTGTGCCCCAATCAACCTATGGATGTTCCATTCTCTAAATTGGAAGCAACGGTGAGGGGGGAATTAACCAGATCCCTGGATCCTGGCATCTAACTATTGCCACATTAACGGTCGTCGAGAAATATGGAAACCATTAATCCTTAACAATTAATACGCATTTGTTAGGCTCCTTAACCATTGATGACTAAGGTGAATCTTCCTGGATTTTTGTGATTCTCGAGATCGACCTCCATCCCAAAAGAGGAGGGAATAACACCAATATGTGTTATTCTAATACCTATCGGCATAACTAGAGTTGACTACAACTTTCAAATTTCTAACTAGACCTTCCACCATGAGAATGAAAAGAAAGGGAGAGAGGGTATCCCCTTGACGAATGCCTCGAGAGGAGGAAAAGTTTGGGGAGGGATACCCATTCACCAAGATGGAAAAGAAAGCAAACGAGGAAGTAGTCATGATCCAGTGCACCCATTGTGGGGAAAATCCAAAGGTAAGAAGATTTTTTTCCATGGATCACCAAGAGATCTTGTACAAATCCTTGGAGAGATATAGCTTGATGAGCATACCAACCTTTTTTGAGATTTTGAGAGTATGAATAGTTTCATGAGCTGTCAAAATGCCATCGAAAATTTAGCGTCACTCAACATATCCTAATTGCTCCTCCAAAATTAAGTGCGGCAGGATGGGCTTTAATCTATTTGCAATCACTTTAGTTAGAATTTTATAGACTACATTGCATAAAGAGATAGGATTGAATTTTCCTGGATGCATTGGGTTGTCATCCTCGGGGATGAGAGTGAGAAAGGTTGCACTAAGGGCCGGAAGGAAATCTAGTCGGGTTCAAGACTCTTTGACCGCTTCCGAAACCTCATGTTGCACAATCTCCCAACAGTATAATAAAATTTTGTAGTGAATCCATCCAGGTTGGGATATTTTCCCAAAGGTGTATCTTTACTTACTTCAAAAACTTCCTCTAGATATATGGGTCTTAGGAGGATTTCATTCTGATAAGCCAAGAAAAGAGTTGGAATATTTTGGAGAATGAAGTTCATAGCTCTTTCTCTATCAATATCTTCCTCAATGAGGAGAGTGAGATATAATTTTATCAACTCCCCTGCAATTTCATCCTGCTTGGTTAATTTCTTCCCTTGGTTGGAATGGAGGAGGGTGATTCTATTATGGGCCCTATGTTGAAACATGGAGTCATGGAAAAATTTGGAGTTGTGTTCACCTTCCTTCAACTACCGAACCCATGAATTCTATCACCAAATAATTTCTTCATGGTCCATCCTTTGATTTATTGCATCCTAAAGTTGTTTTTCTTTTTGAAGTAGATTCTTAGATTATCCTTATGAGATAGCTTCATGTTGCACCATGGCCATTTCTTCTTCTAGATTTTTCCTGGCTTAAAAAATGTTTCCAAAGACTTTGTTGTTCCATGTTTTTAGATTCCCTTTTATCTATTTTTACTTTTGTTGAAGCTTATACATTTTGGAACCCGGTGGCATCAAGGCATTCTCCCACCATTGAGAGAGGGTTTCCAGGAAATCAAGGTGATCCAGCCAGAATTTTTCGAATCTGAAAGGGCGATTGCATGGAATGTTGTGTTCATTCATTTCTAAACTGATCAAACAGTGATCCGATCCCACCCTAGGGAGGATGAAAGAGTCTAAAATGGATCCTGATCTCATCATACTAGTTTAAAATAGAAATCTATCAAGTCTAGAGGCCACTTGGTGCACTCCTCCTCTTTTGTTATTCCAGGTATGGACCCCATTTTTGGGTCTCATGTCCATTAGGTCCAGAGAGGAAATGAGGGGTCCAAAATATTTACTAATCATATCCAGATGACTAATACCTCCATTTTTTCCAAAGAAGTGGAGATCATATTGAAATCCTTTCTAGAATCCAGATTGTCTCATCAGCCAACCCTTTGAGATGAGAAAGGGATGTCAAAAAAATATTTTTTGAAGCAAGGGTAGAGGGCCCGTAGACATTGGTAAGAGTGCTAGAGAATCCATAATAAAAAAAGGGAGAAGGACACGTACAGAGAATAAGGGGTGGAGAAGAATTTGGAGAGATGGATAAGAGCAGGCTCCCAAAGAATAACTTGACCCCCAGCAGTTCCAGTATCATCAATGGCCATCAATTTACAACCCTTTCAACATAAGTTTGAAAAGGTAAAAAGAGACTCAATAGAACACTTGGTCTCTTGCAACATAACAATTGTGGGTGATTCCTGATGTATCTTGGATCTAAGAGTACGTATTTTACTCTTCCCTCCTAGACCTCGAATATTCCAAAAAAGGATCTTCATTAAGAAACTATTGATGACAACAGATTGACTGAAGCCAATTCGAGATGGATCTGTAGTTACCTGATGCCATCATATGCTACCCCAGTTTTGCTAATCGTTGTTGATTGGTTTTCCTTCCTTGTTTTGATTCCTTCTTGCTTCATGTCAGGCTGTGTGATCTGAGTGAGGGATGAATTCCTAGCTGATTCCCTTGTGTGTTTTGGATATCCATAGAGTGGGAGGATTAGGTTGCAACCTCTTGAAGATATTTCCGGATGAAATGAATGGGGGGGGAGGGGATTGCTGCTAGGTCTTCTTTTTTGCACATCTCAATGATTTTTTGAAGCTCGTGGTTAGTGATATCCATCTCACATTCCTCTTCATTGATTACTGGGGCTTCATTTTCTTCCATAGTTTTGTCTTCCAATGGATCCAACTTTTGTCTTTTGCTTTGATCCGGATCTAGGCTCTCTTTATCTAATTTTTCCATGACTGGATCTGATTTCTAGATATCTTATTGGTCCATATCCCCATCCTCAAGAGCTGCATATTTATTTGAGGTTTCAACTTTTCTACTTAGTTGATGTTATTTGCTTTGGGAGCACCTTTCAGTCTTCTACTTACAATGGTGAAACCATCTTGGCTTGGAAGAGATTGTGGTCGTGTGTTAGGAACCTATGTCAACCCTTCTCTTTACTATGTTAGTATATTGTTGTTGGACGCATATTCTTTGTAAGTCGTCCCGTAGTATTTGTTGATCCGTAGTTTATATTAGCCCGTAGTATTGGACGCATATGCTTTGTAAGTCGTCTCGTAGTATTATATGTCCCATGGTTTTGACTCATAGTATTGGGCATAGACTTAGTATATAAGTGTGTGTTGAGGTCATTGAAGGCACCGTGAAGTTAATTGTATTGCACTTGCTCAAAGGAGGTTGACCCCTCGAAGTGGCCCGTGATCAATATAAAAGTGATTCTGAGTTCTATTATTTATGATATCTCGTGTATTTGCATTAATTAATTATTGCAGGTTCATCACATCTGGTATCAGAGCACTTTCTTCGGCTCGTTGGGTGGAATTTCTGCCAAATTTTTTTTCACATCTGTTGCAGCTTCAGATTTGGGAATAATCCCTATCCGCTTAAACTGTGGGAAGTACTTGGGCATAAGCCCTAAAACTCATTGTGAGGAGTACCACAGGAACCCCAAAGTAGCTGGCCCATTGAGAGGACCTGCCAGCGAAAAGGGCAACGACCCCTACCTGATTGACTAGTTCCCACCCGTGAGGTAAACCAAGAGCTGTCGTTTGTGGCAAAGCGGTTATCAGTTTTACCTGAGCCGTGGAGTGAGGGGTACTGCCCCAATACGCAAGCCGTCAGACAGCATTGGTGGCCGAGTGAAACACCTGAACTGTTAGGAAGTCGTACATACCTGGGGTCCATATCTATTTTCAGTTGAACTGTTGCCGATCACTTCCGCTCCAGATCCAGCCGTTTCAAATCTATTCTGAAAGTCGTTCCAGATCTAGTCGTCGTTTTAGATCCAGCTGTTTTCGATCCCTTCCGCGCCGTTGCATATCCATCTGTTGCGGATCCCTTCAGTGCTGCTGTTGCCGATCCATTTCTAGAAAGAAAAAAAAATGTATAAAATTCAGTTTTTTCTCCATATCTCCCTTGTTTTCACTCTGTTTCCCTTGAAATTTTCAGGGAACCCCTATCATTCCATTCTGCATCTTTCATTCCTGAGGACCCTATCCCCAATTCCCCTTCCCAAAGCCTGAAATCTCACATTTGTCTATTTTTAGGGTTTACCATAACTTCCTCAGATTTCACCCAATCACCTTCAAATTTTACCATAGAGTTCCTTTCTAAATTCTGCTTCTTTGTCCCTCTCTGCCAAATTTTCTCATTCTATCACCCTGCTTCTGAAATCCCCCTTTTGCTTTCTTGTCCTTTCGACAGTGTCCAAAATCTAGTCAAACCCCAATTACCCATCAGATTGTTTCACCAATCCAAATTTCCCTTTATCAGCTTCTATTTGTGTTTTTCTACTCATTCCACCAAAAAAAAAAAAAAACTTGTTGTGGTTGTCACCCATGTAGGAGCCCACACCATGGAGGAAGCACTTGCAGCCATCCAAACCAAACTCCAAGATCTGGATGAAAAATTTCTTAGCCTCCATCTTCAGCATTCAACCATGAACAATACCAAACAGCCAGAATCTTTTGCAGCCACCGGGTTCTCTTCTTCCAGCAATTTTCGTGGGCCGAAGCTTGATTTTCCTCGCTTCAATGGTACTGATTCGACTGGATGGATATATCGAGCAGAACAATATTTCAGTCTGCATAATACTTCCGATGCCCAGAAAGTTCCACTTGCATCCTTTCATTTGGAACAGGAAGCCCTTCAATGGTACCGTTGGTACATCAAAGCTCATCCCGAGCCAAACTAGACAGATTTTTACCAACTCATTTTGCCACGATCTGGTCCTAGTGGTTTTGATGATTTCATAGGAGCACTCACTAAACTTCACCAAATTGGCACAGTGAGAGAGTATCAGACAGAATTTGAGAAATAGGCCAATCACACAGAAGGATTGTCTGATGAATTCTACAGGAGTTGTTTTATCAGTGGTCTCAAGGATGAAATCCGCTTAGAGGTCAAAATGTTTTGTCCCAACACAATGATGGAAGCCCTAGGGTTGGCTAAGCTGGCCGAGGACAAGATTGCAGCTCAACAACGCTCCAAACCCACCTTTGTTCCCTTCAGAAATATGGGTTCCCAATGACCTCCCATCACGCCTTCTCCTCAACCAACTCCTATCAAGCATTTGTCTGAAATAGAAATGCAGGCACGCCGAGAAAAAGGGCTTTGCTATAATTGTGATGAAAAATTCACTCGGGGACATAGATGTGTTCAACAAAAGCTCTATCTCTTGGATGTGGATTCTCCGCCTGCCTTAGAACTTGGTGAAGAAGCTACATATACAGTAGATGATCAGGTCGACATTCAACACCTGCCTGTTGACACCCCATCTCAGGATGCGGGTCAGGGGATACTTCAAGAAGCTCCCTCTTACCATACTCATTGATTCTGGTAGCACTCATAACTTCATTGACCCTCGGATTGCCAAACAAGCCGATTGTTTTGTCCATCCTTCCTCCAGCTTTGAAGTCATGGTTGCCAATGGGGGCACCTTACCTTACAAGGGGAAGTGTCACAATGTGCGTATCTCTATGGAAGATTATAACCTATGCTCTGACATGTTTTCCTTTTCCTTAGGTGGATGTGATGTGGTTTTGGGCGTTCAATGGTTACGCACACTTGGCCCCATCTTATGGGATTTTGCTGAACTTTGGATGCAGTTTAAAGTCAATGGGGCACAACACAAATTTATGGGCTTACAACTAGGGTCTCTCTGCTTCATCAGTTCACATCGCCTGGAAAAAATCCTTAAGAAGAATTCACATGGTGTCATCGCTTAGCTCAATTCCATTCAGATGCACCCATCAACAGTCTCCACTACTTCCTTGGATAGATATGCAGGTATCTTTGCTGAACCAATGCGCTTAATGCCTTCAAGAGACCTTTCCGGTAAGACTTTAGCCACATTTACCTCTCAGCAGGAAATGATGGCTATTTTGCATGCAGTACAGAAGTGGCAGCCATACCTATTAGGGAATTATTTTTGCATCAAGACTGATCTCCAGAGTCTGAAAAATTTTCTTGAACAATGGGTCTCCTCCCCAACACACCTGAAATGGGTTATCCAACTCATGGGTTATCCCTATGTGATCACTTACAAGAAAGGTAAGGACAATATGGTGGAAGATGCTCCTTCTCGCAAAATTGATGACGCAGTTTCTCTTACAGCTCTTTCTCTGCTTGTTCCAAATTGGTTGCAATATGTTCAACAGGGCTCTCTCTTCTATGAACTCCATGCTTCTTCATCAATAGGGCACTCTAGGTTCTTCAAAATGTATGACCGAGAACAATGTAACTTCTTTTGGCAGGGACTAAAAATGACAATTCAACAGATGGTTGCTAACGATGATACTTTCCAAGTCAACAAGGGTGAAACGACACTCTTTTCGGGATTGCTCAAACCCTTGCCTATCCCTACACAGCTTTGGCCAACTATTTCTATGGATTTCCTAGCAGCGCTCTGATGGTACAATACCACATCTCAAAGGACACCATATGAAGCAGTCTATGTAAAAACACCGCCAGTTCTTCTTCCATACACTCTTAACAGCTCCCCAGTTCAGGAAATTGACTCGGTTCTTTGAAACCGCGATCAGATTCTTCTCATTCTGCAGGACAATCTTCACATGGCCAGAATTCGCCTAAAACAACAAGCCGATCAACACCGTTCTGAGCACATTTTCCATGCAACTGATAGGGTTCTTCTTCATCTACAGCCTTCCAAGCCATCCTCCTTGACACTCCAAAGGCGTCAGTGGCCCGAAATGCAACCCGAGGATGCTACCGGGGAACCACTCCTTCAGATTCTGCAGCAATTTCTCCAACCAAAGCTTTGAGGACAAATCTTTTTTGAAGGGAGAGGGGATATTAGGAACCTATGTCAACCCTTCTCTTTACTATGTTAGTATATTGTTGTTGGATGCATATGCTTTGTAAGTCGTCCCGTAGTATTTGTAGATCCGTAGATTATATTAGCCCATAGTATTGACCCATAGTATTGGACACATATGCTTTGTAAGTTGTCCCGTAGTATTATATGTCCCATGGTTTTGACTCATAGTATTGGACATAGACTTAGTATAAAAGTGTGTGTTGAGGTCATTGAAGGCACAGTGAAGTTAATTGTATTGAGCTTGCTCAAAGGAGGTTGCCCCCTCGAAGTGGCCCGTGATCAATATAAAAGTGATTATGAGTTCTATTATTTCTGATATCTCGTGTATTTGCATTAATTAATTATTGCAGGTTCATCACATCGTGGGGGATTAGGATACGGAGCATGAGGGAAATATCTAAAGAGGTGTCCATATTCATAGCATTGTCGACATCGAAAGGGGAAATGCTCATAATCTAGGGTTTGTATTCATTCTTTTTCTTGGAAGCTCAGAAAAATGGCTTTTGAGAGAGGCTTCAAGACATTCATGTTGACACAAATCCTAGCAAAAGAGGTGTACCGACCCCTTTTTGTTATCTTATAGATTTTGATGTATTTACCTAGTGTGTTTGCAATCCCCACTAGGGTTTCTTCCTCCCAGTATTCATGAGGCATAGAATAGAGCAGAACCCATATTGAAGTCTCTGAAAAGTCTTCACGTTCTGGTCTAAAACTTTTCTTCCAATGACACATAAATAATCCAACATTATTGAAGAAGTATGGCTTCTACTCAACTATTCTTTCATGATCTTATTGATTGAGAAAAATCGCAGTGAAGAAACCCTTTGAGCCAAGTTTAAAGTCTACCTCTCCCTTGGGTTTCCATCTGTGATCAATCCACACTTGGAGTACCCTCTCATTGGGACAAAACCCCATGAATTTGTTGTAGATTAGGGTGTGATCCCTCATGTATTTCCTGTAGGCACCCACTTTGTTTGAAGTAACCTCTAAATTTGGGAGTTGACTATAAAGGGAGAGAGGGGATCCCCTTGACGAATGCATCAAGAGGAAGAAAATTTTGGGGAGGGAGACCCATTCACCAAGATGGAAAAGAAAGTAGATGAGGAAGTAGTCATGATCCAGTGCACCCATTGTGGGAAAAATCCAAAGGTAAGAAGTTTTTTTGCATGTAACACCAAGAGATCTTGTCAAAATCCTTGGAGAGATCTCTCTTGATGAGCATACCAGCCTTTTTTGATATTTTGACAGTATGAATAGTTTTATGAGCTGTCAAAATACCAACCAAAATTTAGCATCCATCAACATATCCTAATTGCTCCTCTGAAATTAAGTGCGGCGAGATGGGCTTTAATCTATTTGCAATCATTTTAGTTAGAATTTTATAGATTACATTGCATAAAGAGAGAGTACTCAATTTGCATGTATGCATTGGATTGTCGTCCTAAAGGATGAGAGTAAGAAAGATTGCACTGAGGGCCAGAAGGATATCCAGTCGGGTTCAAGATTCTTTGGTCGCTTCCCAAACCTCATGTTGCACAATCTCCCAACATTGATAATAAAAGTTTGTAGTGAATCCATCTAGGTTGCGGGATTTTCCCAGAGGTATATCTTTAACTACTTCAAAAACTTCCTCTAGATATATGGGTCTTAAGAGGCTTTCATTCTGATCAGCTAAAACAAGAGTTGGAATATTCTAGAGAATGAAGTCCATAGCTCTTTCTCTGTCAATATCTTCCTAAATGAAGAGATTGCGATAGAATTTTATCAACTCCCCCGCAATTTCATCCTGCTTGGTTAATTTCTTCCCTTGCTTTGAATGGAGGAGGGTGATTCGGTTATGGGCCCTATGTTGAATCATAGAGTCATGGAAAAATTTGGAATTATGTTCACCTTCCTTCAACCACCTGAACCATGAATTCTATCTCCAAATAATTTCTTCTTGGTCCATACTTTGATTTATTGCATCTTGAAGTTGTTTTTCTTTTTGAATTAGATTATCATATTATCCTTGTGAGATAGCTTCTTGTTGCACCATGGCCATTTCTTCTTCTAGCTTTTTCCTTGCTTAAAAAATGTTGCCAAAGACTTTGTTGTTCCATGTTTTTAGATTCCCTTTTATCCATTTTAAATTTTGTTGAAGCTTATACATTTTAGAACCCGGTGGCATTGGAGCATTCTCCCACCATTAAGAGAGGGTTTCTAGGAAATCAAGGTGATCCAGCCAGAATTTTTTGAATTTGAAAGCACGATTGCATGGAATGTTGTGTTCATTCATTACTAAACTGATCAACTAGTGATCCGATCCTGCCCTATGGAGGATGAAGGAGTATAAAATGGATCCTGATCTCATCATACTAGTTGACAATAGAAATCTATCAAGTTTGGAGGCCACTTGGTGCACTCCTCCTCTTTTGTTATTCCAAGTATGGACCCCATTTTTGGGTCTGATGTCCATTAGGTCTAGAGAGGCAATGAGGGGTCCAAAATATTTACTAACCATATCCAGACGACTGATAAATCCATTTTTTCCAAAGAAGTGGAGATCATATTGAAATCCTTTCCTAGAATCTAGATTGTCTCATCAGCCAACCCTTTGAGATGAGAAAGGGATGTCAAAAAATTGTTTTTTGAAGCAGGGGTAGAGGGATCGTAGACATTGGTAAGAGTGCTAGAGAATCCAGAATAAAAAAAGGGAGAAGAACACAGACAGAGAATAAGGGGTGGAGAATAAGTTGGAGAGATGGATAAGAGCAGGATCCCAAAGAATAACTTGACCCCCAGTAGTTCCAGGAGCATCGATGCCCATCAATTTACAACCCTTTCAACATAAGTTTGAAAAGGTAAAAACAGACTCGATAGAACACTTGGTATCTTGCAGGGTAACAATTGTGGGTGACTCCTGATGTATCTTGGATCGAAGAGTACATCTTTTACTCTTCCCTCCTAGACCTTGAATATTCCAAAACAATATCTTCATTAAGAAACTATTGATGAGAAGATATTGTCTGAAGCCAGCTCGAGAGGGATCTATAGTTACTTGATGCCATCAGATGCTACCCCAGTTCTGCTAATCGTTGTTGATTGGTTTTCCTTCCTTGTTTTGGTTCCTTCTTGCTTCCTGTCGGCTTGTGTGATCTGATTGAGGGATGAATTCCCAGTTGATTCCCTTGCGTGTTTTGGATATCCATAGACTGGGAGGATTAGGCTTCATCCTCTTGAATATATATTTCTGGATGAGATGAATGTGGGGGGAGTGGATTGCTGCTAGGTCTTCTTTTTTGCACATCTCAATGATTTTTTGAAGCCCGTGGTTAGTGATATCCATCTCACATTCCTCTTCATTTATTACTGTGCCTTCATTTTCTTCCATAGTTCTGTCTTCCAATGGATCTAACTTTTGTCTTTTTCTTTGATCCGGATTTGGGCTCTCTTTATTTGATTTTTCCATGACTAGATCTGATTTATGGATATCTTATCGGTCCATCTCCGCATCCTCAAGAGTTGCCTATTTATTTGAGGTTTCAACTTTTCTACTTGAGTTGATGTTATTTTCTTTGGGAGCACCTTTTAGTCTTCTACTTACAATGGTGAAACCGTCTTGGCTTGGAAGAGATTATGGCCATGGGGGATTATGATATGGAACATGAGGGAAATCTCTAAAGAGGTGTCCATATTCATAGCATTTTCGACACCAAAAGGGGATATGCTCATAATCTAGGGTTTGTATCCATTCTTTTTCTTGGAAGCTCAGAAAAATGGCTTATGAGAGAGGCTTCAAGACATTGATGTTGACACAAATCCTGGCAAAAGAGGTGTACTAACCCCTTTTCGTGATCTTAGAGATTTTGATGTATATACCTACTGTGTTTCCAATCCCCACTAGGGTTTCTTCCTCTCAGTATTCATGATGTAGAGAATAGAGCGGAACCCATACTGGAACCTCCAAAAAGTCTTCACGTTCTGGTCTTAAATTTTCCTTCCAATGACACATAAATAATCCAACATTATTGAATAAGTATGGCCCCCGCTCAACTATTCTTTTGCAATATTCTTGATTTAGAAAAATCACAGTGAAGAAACCCTTCGAGCCAAGTTTATAGTCTACCTCTCCCTTGTGTTTTCATTTGTGAGCAATCCACGCTTGGAGCGCCCTCTCATTGGGCCAAAACCCCATGACTTTGCATATTAGGGTGTGATCCCTCATGTATTGCCTGTAGGCACCCACTTTGTTTGAAGTCACCTCTATTCTTGGGATGTTGTCTGTCTTCGGAAGGCATCCGCTACGTTTATCCCTTGTTCCTTTCAATTGTGGGATTGATTCATTAGTTTTTCCATTTTGGGGCTATGGTTCTTCTTGCGACACTCTTGGCTAAGATCCCTTCTCTTCCATGGGATTTGGAGAGGAGGTTCCAGAAGCACGACTTGGATACAATGATGACTAAGAAACAATGTTATGGTAGGAGGGAGCCCCGCTCCCTCTAGGCAACCGAGCCATGGCGCCGAAGGAAAGACTAGGGAGCATGGGTTCACATAGCGACTAGGGTTTCAGAGCGCCTCCAACAAGATTCCTATTTTTTCCCAATTCCCCAATAATTTTTTTTATTTTAATCAAATCTCAAACTTATATTATTCCATTCAACTTCCTCACCACAAGTACAACTTTCTTACGAGATATACAAGCAATGACATTAAGTGCTATAGTTAACAACCATTAAAAAAATTTAAAAATATGTTTCACAACATATATCAATTCAATTTTAAATTTTACAAAATCTCCAAATATTTCATAAATCATATATATATAAGAAATAGTAGTATCAATGTGTTAGGATTAAAGTAGAAGAATTGTGTCACTCAATAGTTGTGAAAACACAAACAATCAAACAACTATGGAGTGACACAATTCTTCACTTTAATCCAACATATTGATACTACTATTTCTTCTTTCTAGGTAGGAGCTAGTTCAACACTAGTAGCCAAATAATAAGCGTCAGGATAACAACCCCAACAATCCAATCATTACGTCATATTTTATCTCTATCGTAAAAACGAGAGCCGCGTGCTAACTCTTCAGTTCGTATGGAACCAGCAGCTGGGCAGTATTTACTGGATAAAATGTTAATCATAAAACATTTGACCAATATTTATTTATACAGTTAAATCCATATAATAGAAATGGAATGTTTTTCAAACTATAACACTGCCCGAGGCCTTATAAGAAGTGAGGATTTGAACACTTGTCTACACGGGAGACAAAGTACTTCTGTAACTCCAAAATAGAATCACTGTCCGCTTTTCCCCAGCGAAATAGAAGCACCGCTGGAACATTTCCCACCGAATGAGATTCGTTGCACTGCAGCGGTAGTGTTGCGTTCAACCGACAATTTTCAATTACAGGAATCAGCGACCAACTCGCACTTTGGTCATCAATTTTAGAGAGCAAATCGAAGTTGGAAACTGCAATCAACATAGATTTATGTTAAAGGGAATCTATCAAATATCAAGAGGGATCAAATCACTTCGAGTGCAAATCTTAGTTAGAGTGTAAATGTTGATGAAGCTTTTTAATTTATCTTAATTTTATATATATACAATTGTAAATGTTTTAAATAATTAACATCCTTTTTTTATTATATTTTATTATTTTTTAAATAAAATTACTTTTATTATATATTAAAGAAACTATATTTTTTTTACTTAAAATCAATATAAAAGTCACTTCCTCTATATAAATATAGAAATATACACATGTAATATCGTCATCTAATATCCTCATCCTCATCTGAATACCTTGTATCTCTATATAAATATAGAAATATATTATGTCCATGTAATATCATAAATATTACAAAGAATGAGTTTATTCAAAAAAATAAAAGTCACGCTACTCCTTTCACAAGCCTCAACCAAACAGAATCACCCGTGAACCAGTAAGATTACATACTAATAATTTTCGTTTCGTACCAGACATTCGCATCGCACTTTTCATGCCACTTTCATGACATTGCACTTTTCATGTCATTTTCAGGAAGAAATTTACAATCTTATATTACCATACATAATTTAATATTTAATAAATTTATTTTAAATTTTGATTTATCCAAAATTGAATTGAAGTGAGAGATCAGATTTTTCATGGAAACTTTTCAAGAAATTTGAATTTTCTACATAATTTATAAATTAGAATTTAGAATTTTCTTAATTTTAATTTTTTAATTCTCATATTATACTTTTTATTAAATCAATATATACTATAAAATAATTTTATTTATTTATTGTTAGAAGTTTCGAAATCAAACATCTCTATATTCTTAATGCAATATTAAATTTTAAATAATAAAATAAAAAGTAAAAAATTACCAAAAAATTAATCTCGCTTAAATTTCATATACAAACAATCAATTGATATATTTTTAAAATTATTACCATGATGACACCATTTTCACTTAGACTTCAAATCTAAACAAAATAGTCTCTCTCTATTTATATACTTTTTAAAATTATTCCATGTTGAAAACCATTTATATACTTTTTAAAATTATTCCATCTTGAAAACCATTGTACATGAAATACAAACCATTAAAATATCATGGCTGTCATATCACCAATTTTCACATCTCACTGTAAAATGTAAAAAGTAGTGTCTATAATGGAAGGTTAATGGTTTTCGTTTCTGAGATTATAAACTCACAGATCAACCAAATCGATGATAATGGCAAATTCAAAATATTCCAGAAAAATGTTACGATGAATTTGTACGAATCGTTTGGAACTAAAATTTACATGAAATCATAACAAACAAAATTGAAACCATAAAATTATCATAAATCTACTCTTCTATTTTTGAATTATAAACAATATAATCTTATTAATTTTAGTATAATTTTTCATAGAATCCCAGCAACATATACAAGATCGTCCTGGAAGGCGTTGCCAAATATACAGTGAGATCCCCTCCAAAAAACACGCTTCATCTCATCTGAAGATTAAACGATATATCCACTGTCATGCGAACTGAGACGTCTCAACGACAAAAAAAAAGGTTAGAAAAAACATTAGGAGGTGGATGGAAATAGAATTTCATCACAGATTTGTTTATAATGGACAGTTAATATGATCTTCAAACATGGAAAATGAATTTCATCACAGATTTTTTAAAATGGCATGTATATTGCTAAATGTAATGAGCCATAATCCCTGAGATGTCAAAATCGCTGATACTAAAATCCAATCATAGTAGGGTTGGTGCGGGTGTACCCCTATTTCGTAGTCTTTTAACCAATAGAGAACTCTGGCGAACTCTTCTGCTAATCAGAGCTACTACCACTTGCCAATAAAAAAATGTAATGAACCATAATATACCATTATAGACATATAAACATTAGTGAAGCTTACCAGGCAGAGAAATTATCAAAGAAGTTGAGTAAGAAATCAGCCATCGTGCATATCGCCGGAAGGGCCTAAACATGAAGAGAGAGAGCACCTCCTCTTCTCCGCTTCAAATATGGAAGATGGACCATTGCACAAATTCAAGGTGGGAGGCGGTGCTCTCTCTCTTCTGGTTCAGACTCTGGCGAGGCCTCCACCATTATCTAATAAATTACGCAGACCCTATCTACCTTGTACATAGATGGGATTAATGGTCAATGGAGCGCTCATGTATATATAACGCTGATTCGAAAGTAAAAAGGCATCGTCCTGCACGACTCCGAAAGTGTTGGTCCATGATGTTTGGTTAATCAAAACCTTAAGTGTTGCAAATGGGCATCTTCAACCAATTGGAATTTGGATGGATGGATAGAACTTTTTATGATTAGAAATTGCTGGAGGATAATGGCAGACAGTAATTGAGAAGTTGCAGAGACTAACACTGAAATATCCACAAATTATTTATCTGGTCCGTTCCATGACTTGAGCATGCATGAGCCATGACTCCGCGGCTGTACTTACAGTGGATAGAATACCGACTAAAAAGAGTTCATGGTGGGCTCTCAAATTTTGTCCTCTCAGACAGAATGCCGACTAAATAGTAAATGAAGTCAATTATGACGTATTGCACTACAGATTCAGCTGGATAAGATCTTCCCCGTCCACATATTTTATGTGTTTTTTTTCACACAAATGAGTTACTTGATACTGCATCGCTCAACTCAAAAGATTCATGATTGTTTTCAGAATCTATAGATAAATCCCCGTACATTTGAGAATGGGATTCAAAAAGTATCGTTGTACCACTTTATTAGTGTTCATAGCACGCCGCATTGTTTTCACCAACGACGGTTTTTTCACAGATCATATCTTCATGCTTCACCAAATCTTAGTGCGGTACCACGGGTATGTAAGCTAAATCTATATCCAGCTTTTGGAGAACAGTTGGAATATTTTTCTATGAGTGAGTGCGGTAGGTAGAGGATTATACAATTAAATGCTTCATCTTCTAAACATGCATGAGGCTAATAAATTTGGAAATAAAATTTGTTATTAATTCCGCATTTTTTAGTCTTATTTTGTTTGTATTCTTAGTGGAAATCTTTAAAAAAATCTTAGAATCACAAATATTAGTTATGGAAATTGCATAATTTGGGTGCCAAGAGGGTCTTATGCTGAATCTATTTATGGATTCAAAAACACAATTTAGACAAGTAGAAATTTGGATTTTACCGAAAAAAAATGACCAACCAAAACCCACCATAAAATCCAAAACTTCCAATAAATAGACTGCTCTTATTGTTAATAAGTTATTGAACTTCCTATATATATAATTCTGTTATACTGCAAATAATGACCAATTAATGCATAAGATGCACATCAGATGTGACTGAATTTAGTCATCTTGATTACATGCCCTTCATAGCCATTGATCATATTTTACAATTCGACCAAAAATAAGTATTGCGCCGGAGTGGTCGACCAAATACAATATAGATAAAGTCACTTTGTAGTGGACTCGACCAAACTTGAGGACCGACCAAAGTGGTCGACCACATACATCACTTATGCTTGACCAAATTTGACAATTCTCATGAACAATATATTATTGAGACGACCATGAAAACACTCTATCGACCATTTTTAAAAGTCGGCCAGACTCAACTTTAACATATACTGTGCGACGAAGTGACAGGAAACCTTGATGAAGAGAAACTTAAATTGACGAACCATCGCAAAACACGTGGCAGTTTTCCATTCGCTCTATGAGCGAGGGATCTAGCCGACATTTGTTTTTCTCGAAAGAAAAGCATTGATAAACGTATGCATGTTTTTGTTGACCTGAACATGAAGCCGACCTGGGCACTAACGAGACAAATTGACCGTCTAAAGAATATGTTCTGTCGGCCATAACATCTTTCATCAGCATAATCACTCGATATTCAACAAGAGTCTGTCGACCACTCTTCACCAATTTGTGCAATCACCTGTCGGATATGCCAAAGCAGTCGACCACTCTTCACCGACAAACACGACTTATTCTAACAAACATTGACCATATTTTTAAATAATTACCTGACTATCTACCGACAACCTCAGTCGAATTAAATCAGCCTATAATAGATGCAGGATTAAAATGTTACTATGTTAATTTATTATTAGTTTTTCAATTTGGACATATTGTTTCTTTTATAGTCTGTCTAAAACGTTTCAATCAGGACCCTAACTTTATAAGGATTTGAAATGCTGATAAATTTATTTCCTAAAGAGATTCTGCCATTTTGTAACATCCTGAAAATTTCACAAAATTTAAAAAAATTTAACGTAGCATTAAATGTTGTACTTGTTGTGTTGAAAAGTATTAAATGCTTGTTTGTCGACATGTCGTAATAAAATGTTTATGACAATCATACGTATGTATTGTTTTAAGATGTGTGTGAAAAGTAACTATACATGTACTAGGATACTGTTAAATGTTTTTATGTCTCAGTTATGCATCCCAAACTACTTATGAATTGTTGCCGATGCTCTTATACATTGGTTTGCTGTTGTCTATATGCGCTAACTGGTTATTCTTCTTTTGATGATGAAGGGGCCCTATGGCACCCCGAGGCTTACTTAGCATTTATGCTAAAGCATTTGAAACGTTCTTTTCGCAGATCACGGGTAAGAGAAAGTTATCATTTCGAAACTGAAATGCGGGAGTCCCAAGTGTCGTTAGTTAATTTTCAAGTTTTAAAAAGAGAAAAATTATGCTAGAAAGAAAATATCAGGGTGAGATCTACATCGATTGTACTTTATCTATAACTATAATAAGTTATGCAAAAGGGATTACATCCCCAAATCTCAATATAAAAGTTATGTGTATTACACATTGAAAAGTTGAGCATTAACCGCAGTATTTAGGCATTTTAACAATTTATGGTGAGAAGATCATATCTCAGTTTTCAAATTGCTTTTAATGTATTTCTAAAACCTATCCTTCTGTCCTATGCAAAATAATTCTAACTTATGAATAGATATTACTAGGGAAATCTTGACATCATTTGTAACAATACATTTTAGAGCTCTTTTCTACTTTACAATGAGTATTTTAATACTTTGATTATTATGATGATTACTCTTATTACAAATTATTGGCTACAAGTATTAGTGCTTAAATCTAAACCATTGATAATATAATGCTTAGAGTATACGAGCTTTGTGACTATACAATAATTATTGAAATAGTCCATATACCGTGCTTAGGGTTTGATAAAGATTGTTTTATATAATAAGTATCGTAAATTGGTTTCAATCATAGTGCAACCATATAACATTATGGTGATAATATTAATGTGATACACCATCTAAGTCTTGTCCTAAGGTTTGCTTGTTATGACAGGGCCTTCATATTAACACCACAAGGTTCTGACTCAACGGTCTTATGATAATGTGGGAGTTCCATTTTAGGATTAACTATATGGGAATGGTTAAGAAACGATCCCTATGTATGATCTCGTTGGCAAGGATTCTGTGTACTGTGGTAGCTCGGATTCATAAAGTGCATTAAAGTGTGGTGTAGTGGAATGCCTGTTGGCATCGTCGTGGCGATCATCATGTGCTATCTCTTCTCGAAGTTAATGTTACCTTAATCGCTCCTCGGTATTACCTCGTTGCAGTTGTAGTTTGGAATTCATTTTGCAATGAAGGGGTGTGGGAGAGGCCGATAGGCTTGAGATATTTTAGGGTTTTGTTAACAGAGTGTTGGGGCACCTCCCCAGGTTTTGATGTCGTGACCGGTGACTATAACCTAGACTCTCAGAGCCGAACATTTTTAATATTGTTGGTGTTGGTAGGCGGTTTGAGAAGGATGTGTCGCGGTACCGCTGACCTTGCGACACATTGGATGAAGGCGCGAAAGGAGTATTTGGTGCCAAAGTATACCACAGTTGGCGGGTTTTGGGTCACTTGGACCATGTATTTTTTAATATTGAGTCAAGTATACCGCAGATGGCGGGTTTTGGGTCATGTATTTTGTAATATTGAGTCAATTGTACCATGGTATGCGGGTTTTTGGTTCATTAGACCGAGTCAATTAGTTGATTGTCCACAAGTGTCGGTTAGGTAAGTGGACAAGTATTGTAATTGGAGGAAGCCTATAAATAGATGAGAATTGTAAGTGTTAGAGGAGAGTCAATGGATAGAAGAGTGAGATAGAGCTATATGCGGAGATTGACAGAGATATAATGTGGGAGTTGCGTAGAGATTCATGTATTGCTTTTGGTTTGCCACAGTAATATAAAGATGATGATTTGGTGCAATCGATGTGTAATGTTGCTCGATAATTATGTTATTATCTTGTATTAATGCAATTATCTATTTCTGTCACTATGATGTGGATGCCGCAATAGTATGTTATAAATATTTGTTTACTGTAATGTCAAATGCTGCGATTAAAGTGATATGCTATAACTTCATGATGAATACTTAGAATTGTTGTTGGTATCATACTTCCGCAGCATGCCTCCTCCCTCGGTGGAAACATGGTTCCGTCTGCTCTTCCTGGATGCCTCGGGTGAGACCTCATCTGCTCTGAGGGTGTTGTTGGGTGGGCTCAAAACTGCCCAGGCCGGTGCCCAGGGAGATTGCGGTATGTGTCGACAGTTGGTGGACCCCTGTCGACTGTGAGGTCACGACTTGTTCAACAAATGTGAGACCTCATCCGCTCTGCGGGTGTTGCTGGGTGGGCTCAAACCTGCCCGGGGCGGTGCCCAAGGAGATTGCGGTATGTGTCGACAGTTGGTGGACCCCTGTCGACTGTGAGGTCGAGACTTGGTCAACAAATGGTTTTGTTGCCGAGACCGTGTGCAGAGTAAGAGGAGGCCATGTTGTGGCACCCAACGAAGCTAGAGATACAGAGCTGGTTTGATCAGAGACTGCACGAATTTGCTGAAAATGAAAGTCGGAACACGCGACTAACGGTAGATCACTGGTTGGGAAGATATATTCATGACGGTCCGCACAAGTGGTTCTTCTCTGAATTCCCGGTTGTTCTGTATGAGTGGTTGTCAAAGCTGACCTTCCAGAAGAGAAATTTCCAAGGTGGTGAACCAACGACTTAGACCCCGGAGTTGATCCAGGAGCTGCAGGAAGTCGATAATAAGGCATCGCAGGCTGTCGAAGTTTGGCTTGATAGCATCTTGGAAGGATATATCACTGAATTTGCAGTCGACACGAAGAAATCCTATAGTGAAGCTGAAAGATACTTCTTTGACGGACCGAGGGGAAGGTTTTTGTTGTCACTCCAACTGTCGATTAAGATGCTAATCTGCGAGAAAGGTATATTGAAGATGAACCTTGATCAGTAAGCATCCTGGTGGGCGGAGGCCGTGGGTCTCGCGACTGTCGGGGGGGCGGTCGAAGGAATGGTAAAGGGGTAGATGGGTGAAGACCATGAGGAGACTGTGAGCGAAGCCGAGGAAGAAAGTGGCCTTACGAGGGGAGGAGCAAGGTTCCGACAGGAAAAGAGGCTGAGGATAGGATAAGGTCCTGCTACAATCGGACTACAAGACCGTGAAGGAAGGCCACATGGGACGAAGCGACCTCACAGTCCTGACAGGGACAACCAGGCTACGCCCAGGATAGAGGCAAGACCAAAACCCAGCACAAAAATACCCACCCCTCTGCTCACTAACTCTCAACCAATAATAAATAATACTTCGACACCACCAAGTTCGTCAATACCGCAGAAGTTAATTGGTAGTAGCATAGCGACAGGAGGAAGGAATCCCAAGATGGCGGGTGATGATGCTAAGCTACCATTGTTCCATGGAAGTGTGATAGACAACCTAGAACAGTATTGTTTTTTGTGTGAAGCGATCTGGACCGTGAAACAGATCACTGATGACAATACTAAGAAAGGACAGTTAGCCACAACTCTGCGAGGTTATGCCTTAGATTGGTTCATGAAGTTCA
Organism: Larix kaempferi; assembly: GCA_027924585.1. Classification (NCBI taxonomy): domain Eukaryota; kingdom Viridiplantae; phylum Streptophyta; class Pinopsida; order Pinales; family Pinaceae; genus Larix; species Larix kaempferi. Next base: position 16,350,782 of record BSBM01000012.1, read on the forward strand.
TTTTAGTCCCTACAAGGACCCCAGAGAAGTCCCTGGATGAGATTCGGGATGGGCTGATTGCTGAATTTAGACGGCCTAAGTCAGAGTCTCAATATATTACTGAACTGAAGGAAATTAAGCAGTATCCCAATGAGACAGTGTGGGATTTCGACCAGTGATTCAAGACATTGATGGAAAAGGTTAGTTTCGATATGAGCATTGTCCAACATAAAGAATGGTTCATTGCGGCACTATTACCCCACATTCAACTGCAGCTAATGCAGCAAAAGATATCAATGCCTAGCGAAGCTCTAGAGATTGCAATGCGATTGGAGGCGTCGCCGATTGGAGATAATGCAGCCGGGATGTCGCAGATTCAGACGCAGCTTGCCAACCTGACTATACAGTTGCAAGATTTAAAGAAGAACAAGGAACAGTGCGATGAAGTATGGTGTATGCGATATCGACGAGAGGGACATACAAAAGATGATTGCCCGGATTTTCGTAATTATTTGGTATCCAATGCGCCCAATCCATTGAATGGAAGCAGTATGTCATGGTGTCGTGTTTGTTCGGTATTTGGGCACGATCATGATAGTTGCCCGTATATGCAGAAAATGGTGACAACCCCATGAAATATTTATTGCACATTCTACAAGTCGGTGGGTCATGATGACAAGGATTGTCGTGCATATGGGTTGCTACAGGAGAGAATGTGTGATGCATTCTATGTCAAAGATAATCAGCGCGCTGCACCGCTACAGCCGCAGGTAGCTCAGCCGCAACCACAGATGCAGTTTGTACCGCAGTAGCAGCAACCGCAGTAGTTCATACCGCAATATACACCGGTGAACCCCCCACAGCCTCAGTACGTGCAACAACCACAGTATGTATCGCAAGGGCAAGGGATGCCACCAGCACCCATGTAGCAGCAGTTTAACCAACCTCAGTATCAGCAGCAGGGCAGCTATCGGGGAGGCTACAGGGGCAGACACGGTGATGGATTTGGTCATGAAGGAGGAGGCCGAGGTGGTCGTGGACCTGTTCAATGTTACCACTGTGCGGTATGGGGACATTATCAGTGCGACTGCCCACTGCTACAGAATCAGTGTACATTTTGTTTCGGTAATGATCATACAGTTGATAATTGTCCACAGTTGATTGCAAGATGGAAAGTTGGGAACACTCCACAGCTACAAAACCTAGTACAGCAACCGGTACAGAACCTGGTGCAGCACCCAATGCAGAACCAGTCCCCGCGACCACCAACGAACTCTAATCCGAACGTAAATCAACCAGGGAACCTGTAGCATAACCAAACACAGGGTGCCAATATTGTGACTATTTCTGTAGAATCGCGACCACAAGATGCTTCGGTGGCTGTTGTCACTCGTGGAGGCAAGACAACTGGGGAAGATGGTTCGCGACCACTCATTCGCTTGGCTGGTTAGAAGACGGTAAATTTTGAAATTGATGTGGAGTGGAAGACGTTCCTGGAAGCACGTCGCACTTTGGGGAAGGATCACGGTAAGGCTGTTGTCTGCGATATGCCACCTGTCTTTAATACCACATCAGACGTCGATCGACCACCACCAAGGATATTGCAGAAGTTCCTTGAAAGCTGTCTTTCATTGGCATGAGACCCGGCTACCCTGGTTGAGATTAAGGGATGGTTGCAGCAATTTTCGAAAGGACGGCAGGAATCGGCAATAAACTCCCTACAGCAACGAAATATTGCGAATGAATATTCAAATTGGTGACTATGATGTTGACTCTGTGATTCGTGACCTTGGTTCGGATGTTAACATCTTAACCAAGTAGGCGTGGCAGAAGATGGGGAGTCCCCCATTGAGCTGGTCTCCTGTGCAGCTCTGGTTGGCTAACCATGCGAAGGTTACACCGATTGGGCGGGTTCCGCAAATCACGATTGATATTGAGGGCATGAAGACTTATGCTGATTTTGACGTCATTGAAGTATTTGATGGAGGAAGCTCCTATCCTGCGCTATTGGGGATAGGATGGGCTAACGATAGTGGAGTTGTAATCAACTTCAAGAAGCGCATGATAACTTTTGAGAATCACGATTTTTGAGTCATCGCTCTATTGGATCCGGCTGAAGGACGCCGATATGTTGAGCCTGTCAAAGATGCCGATCACATTGTCTGGGATCATGCATTTAATATTTATGAGGACTACATTCATCCCACGATCCACAGTGAGCTGGAGTGGCGCAGCGAGAGTTCTACGTCTTCCGACTTTGATGATGCATTAGAGCACTGGCAGAACCAGATGCATCAAGTACCGTTCTAGAAATGTGGCTTATTTACGCAATCCTTATGTCGGGTTGCGACAGAAACAATCACACTGCCTGTTTATGATGGGTTTCCTGACCTCACTAACTTTTTGGCAAAATTTGAAGAACAGGTCTCAGAACCCTAGCGATTGCTGACCTTGGAGGAAGCACTGAAGGTTGCTTCAACACGTTGGTGGGCGACACATAAGAAATTCATTAAAGATTGGTCACAGTGTCGCAAGTTGATGACGGTTCGATTTGGAAATACTGAGATTTATCACACCGGCAAGTATGATGGTCGAACTAATCCCGGTGATCATGTGATGGAGTGTCAACGATTGTGAGTAACGTGACCCAAAGATGAGTGGGTTCATGCTTTTGTCCATACTTTGGAGGAGTTATCGTGCTCGTGGTATACTGCAGCCGAGTTGCGTCGTGACATTACAACATGGGGGGAGTTGACGATATGTTTCACTCATACCTTCACATTTGCGGATGCCAACCCTGATGTCCATAACGCCCTGTAGCTCATCCGTGATGTGATATTTTAGGTTGTTCCAGTGGCCTGCCCTGTTGACCCGCACACCCACAGTCAGATGCAGTCTCTCATGGAGTGCTTCAACGTCAATGGAGGGCTAGAGGACGATAATGATCCCCGGAATATCAACATCCCTAGATCCGAAGGAAGTCGCGATGTGGTACCACTTGTTGCGCCAAGTAATTCGTTCAATCAGCCGTTGCAGCTTCGCAAAACGAATATCGGCACTGAGGCTACTCCCAAGTTTGCTAATGTTGGGGATTATTGGGATGACGAGATGATGAGTAAGGTTACCGAGTTATTACATGAGTTTCAAGACGTGTTTCCCATGAAGTTTTCCGAAATGAAGGGAATCTTGGGTGATTTAGGAGAGATGAGGATTCCATTGAAACCAGATGCTAAGCTAGTCCGACAGGGACCTTATCGGCTAAATCCGCGACATAAAGAAAAGGTCAAGGCGGAACTTGATCAGACGCTGGATGTTGGTATTATCGAACATGTGGAAGAGTCAAAATGGATCAGTCCTATGGTGGTGCAGGACAAGAAAACAGGTGAAGTGCACATTTGTGTCGATTTGCAGAAGTTGAACGATGCCTGCTTGCATGACCCCTTTCCGACCCCGTTTACTGATGAAGTACTTGAAGGAGTGGGTGGCAAGGAGATGTACTCTTTCACTGATGGATTTTTTGGCTACCATCAGATTCGCATTGCCAAGGAAGACTGCCATAAGACAACTTTTGTTACTGAATGGGGTTGCTTTCAGTACACGGTCATCCCCTTTGGTCTGAAGAATGCACCTGCGATATTTTTTTGGGTCGTTGTTATCGCATTCAAAGATTTTATTCAGAAGTTTCTGCAGGTATATATGGATGATTGGACTGTTTATGGCTTGATTCGTGATCATTTGGCCAATCTATGGTTAATGCTTGAGCAATACCGACAGCACTAGATATTGTTGAACTTGAAGAAATGTATATTTTGTGCACCCTTTGGAATACTGCTGGGTCATATCATGTGTAAGCAGGGATTGTTGGTTGATCCAACCAAAATTGTGTTTATTTTGGGGTTGCAACCGTCGACCACTGTTAAGCAGTTGCGCTCCACCTTGGGTCATATAGGATATTATCGCAAGTTTATCAGGGGTCATGCTGCGATTGCAACCCCTATGGAGAAGTTGTTGAAAAAGGATGCGGCATTCTAGTGGAACCTGGAATGCCAGGCTAGTTTTGAAACGCTCAAGGCGAAGATGGCGTCGGCACCAATCCTAGTCTTTCTAGACTGGAGTAAGGAATTCCATGTCCATGTTGATGCTTCATTAGTTGCTTTACGGGTTGTATTGGCTCAACCAGGAGAAGGCGACATTGATCATCCCATTTCTTTTGCCATTCGGAAGCTGTCCTCTGCAGAATGTAATTACACTACCACAGAACGAGAAGGTCTGGCCATGGTTTACGTGCTGCAAAAATTCAGGCATTATTTGTTGGGTGGCCATTTTAAAATGTTCACTGATCATTCTGCTTTGAAATAATTGGTCAATAAGCCTGTGTTGGGGGGGAAGATCTGTCGCTAGCTACTGTTGTTTCAGGAGTTTGATTTTGAGGTTGTTGTGAAGCCAAGGAGGTTGAATGTTGGACCAGATCATTTGTCACGGATTGATACAGGGGAGGAACCGACTAATATCGACGATGGGTTGCCGGATGCCCAATTATTTCATGTTTCCGCAGCTGATCACTACTTCGATGACATCCTTCAGTTTTTGGTGACCAGCACCACGCCCGATGAATTTACCACTACTCAAAAGAAGCAATTGGTCGTTAAGGCTGCTGAATTTCAACTGATCGTGGGAGAGTTGTATAAATTTGGTGCCGATGAGATATTGCACAGATGTGTCTTGACGCATGAGAAGGTGCAAATATTGGCTGAGGCACATGGTGGAGTTGCGGGAGGACATTATGGAGGTCAGGCGACTGCTCGGAAAATACTAGGCGCAAGTCTTTGGTGGCCTACATTACATAACGATGTGACAGACTATGCGCGATCATGTGATGTTTGTTAATGAACTGGAAAGCCGTCCAAACAAGATGAGATGTCGTTGCTACCTCACGTAACATTGCAACCGTTCGAGAAATGGGTTGTGGATTTTGTTGGACCGATCAATCCACCAGGGAAATGTACGGGTGCGCGATACATCATTACAGCGACAGATTATTTGACCCAATGGGTTGAGGCAGCGCCTGTAGTTGATTGCTCCACCGTAGCAGCCGCTCGATTTTTGTTTGATCACATTATCACTCGTTTCGGCTGCCCCAAGATATTGCTGAGTGATCAAGGCAGCCACTTTCTTAATCGCACTATCAGCGCATTGACGGAGGAATTGCAGATACAGCATAAGAAGAGTACACCCTATCACCCACAGGCGAATGGAACGGTGGAGGCTTTTAACAAGGTATTGGAGCATGCATTGACAAGGGTGTGCAATGCAAACCGCGATGACTGGGATTTGAGAGTTCCAGCGGTATTATGGGCCTATCGCACTACATGTAAACGACTGACTGGTCAGGAGCCTTTCAAGCTGGTATATGGGAAGGAAGCAATTATGCCGATGGAGTATATTGTCCCAAGTCTACGCATTGCGGCTATTACAGGTATGGATGATGTCGCAGCATTAGATGAGCGTCTAGCACAATTGGTAGAGCTAGAAGAGGATCGATTTATCGTTGGCTTTCACCAAGGGGTAGAGAAGGACCCTCAGAAGGCATGGCATGATTGCCACATCAAAAAAAAATAGTTTTAGCAAGGTGACTTAGTGTTACTCTACGACAGTAAGTTTATGAAACATCCAGGCAAGTTGCAGATGCATTGGTTGGGTCCCTACCGCATCAATAGTATTACTTTCGGAGGAGCGGTTCAGTTGTAGCGATTGGATGGGGGGATGCTCCCCAAGCTGGTAAATGGTCACAGGTTGAAGCCCTATCGCGTGGGCATGGAATAGTGTGATGTCTGAGTCGCATTGGTTAAAAAAAACAAAACAAAAAATAAACAAACAAATGGTGAAAATGATGATTGTTGCAGGTTGCTTGGTGGCAGAAGGTGCACCAACAGAAGAAGGCATGCGCAAGTGGGAGAGGCTTGTGCCGCCAGTCAGAGACTCATGACGGTGTTTGCACTCAGGCTCGCTGACAGATTTTGTACGATGAATTTAGGAGGGTATGGTGAAGTGGTGTGATTACTGGCCACCCTCTCTACATATGATTTCCCTTGACTGATTTGGATGGGTTCACACATAACGATGACATGTTTTTCACATGGCACGCTGGGCCGGGACGATCAGTGGGGTTGTTCACATGGTGGCACGTGGGATCTTTGTTGGCAGCATGCTCACCCCCTCCACTGTGACAGTCGACTGGCTCTTACACACAGATGAGAGGTGTCGGGGCATAATTCCCCCCATCACGACAAGGGAAAGCCTGGTACGCGTCGACAGTGAGATGGACCCCTGGCCGATCTTGCATGATTCAGTATGCAGTAGTTGTTTGAAGAGTTGTGCCATTTTTTATCAGAACACTGGTTGGGGCGGTCGCTCCCTGACTTCAGTCGAAGACGGGCACTGGCGCGAAACAGATGTGCCAGATTCGTCCGCTGTTCTCAACCCTTGGTACTGTTCGTCCTCTTTTCTTTTCAGTCTGCACTATTCCATGCGACTGGAGGATGAGTTCACGACATACCTAATAGCGAGTCAGGGGTTTCCTACTCTTGTGGAGGGCTTACAGAATTGGTAGCCGAGGATCTGTACAGCTAAAAGAAGGAGACAACATTGCGTGATCCAGACAGGAAGAACAGATGCAGTTGACGTGGCTTGAGGGCGAGCCACAAGATTGTGTTGGGGGCCTGTTCGCAAGCGGTTTGATGAGGATGTGTTGCGGTACTGCCGACGTTGCGACACGTTGGATGAAGGCGCGAAAGGAGTATTTGGTGCCAAAGTATACCACAGTTGGCGGGTTTTGGGTCACTTGGACCATGTATTTTGTAATATTGAGTCAAGTATACCGCAGATGGCGGGTTTTGGGTCATTAGACCAAATCACTTAGTTGATTGTCCACAAGTGTCGGTTAGGTAAGTGGACAAGTATTGTAATTGGGGGAAGCCTATAAATATATGAGAATTGTAAGTGTTAGAGGAGAGTCGATGGATAGAAGAGTGAGATAGAGCTATATGTGGAGATTGACAGAGATATAATGTGGGAGTTGCGCAAAGATTCGTGTATTGCTTTTGGTTTGCCACAGTAATATAAAGATGATGATTTGGTGCAATCGATGTGTAATGTTGCTCGATACTTATGTTATTGTCTTGTCTTAATGTAATTATCTATTTATGTCGCTATGATGTGGATGCCGCAATAGTATGTTATAGATATATGTTTACTGTAATGTCAAATGATGTGATTAAAGTGATATGCTATAACTTCATGATGAATAATTAGAATTGATGTTGGTATCATACTACCGCAATGTGCCTCCTCCCTCTGAGGAAACATGGTTTCGTCTGCTCTTCCTGGATGCCTCGGGTGAGACCTCATCTGCTCTGCGGGTGTTGCTGGGTGGGCTCAAACCTGCTCGGGCTAGTGCCCAAGGAGATTGCGGTATGTGTCGACAGTTGGTGGACCCCTGTCGACTGTGAGGTCGCGACTTGGTTAACAAAAGTGAGACCTCATCCGCTCTGCGGGTGTTGCTGGGTGGGCTCAAACCTGCCCGGGTCGGTGCCCAGGGAGATTACGATATGTGTCGACAGTTGGTGGACACCTGTCGATGGTGAGGTCGTGACTTGGTCAACAGTTGGTTTGCTGCAAAAGTTGGTATTTGGAAATAGTTTCCAGGGTTCACGATAAGCTTGAGTGTTTCTGAACCAGAGGCAAGTTTCTTTTGTTCGTTCTCGGCACTGTATCTTTTCTTCACCGAGCTTGCTGGATGATACTGGCTTTGTTTTCTTGCATATCTGTGACACCTCTGCTCCCGGAGCAACTCCTACAGGTAACGTTCCCATGTCTTGGACTGTTATCACTATTTGTAATTTATTTTCAAACTCTATAATGCATTATTTAACCATCAATTGTTTGTTGGCAGGTGCTCTTCGTTTTCAATTTATTTTGTTGAAGCTTCGTGGAGACACTGCTTAACCACTGGTAAGACTCGGTGGTTTCTCCTTCTTGGCAACTGTGGGCTGTTGTTTTAATTTTAGCCACGAGTTGGGGTTTTTGGAGATTGGTCGTCATGGTACTATTTTTATGTTCCAAGAGGTGAATGTAGGAATATGTACTCTTCGGCCTACTTTGTTGTTTGACTCACAGTGTTTCGTTGTAGAGTTGTTTGTTGAAATTGTAGCTTCTGTGGATAAGGGTTTTACCCTCGGTAATTTTAAAAGAGATGTTTCAGGTTTCGAATTCAAAGTCTTTTTGGGGTTTCAACCTTGTAATGTGACTGTAAAATCCACTATCGTTTTCTATCTATGTAAAGGTCATCTACGGCTCTTTCAGTAATGAATAGAAGATATGGTAATTGTTAAACATGTTTAACCCTTGTTTATTTGATACACGAAATGGTCCTGGTGTTTTTTCTTTAAATTACTTAGAGTGCGTCATGCCTATGTTGCCTGAATTTAAAGTTTGTTTAAGTAAATATTGTGTTTTGATAATGGATGAGAGCCATGGGCTAATGCCATGCTTGGTACCTTCAAACCCTAAATAATTTTGATGGGTTAAGAGTCGACCTAAGACTGAGACTTAGTCTCGTCTATTTATTTTGTATCGTTGCAGACAAAATTTACATCAGGAATATAACACTATTGTTTTGATGTTGATGTTGAAATGATCCCTTGTCTTCAGTTAGGTTTTGTACAATGTATTAATATCGTGACTGTAATCCTAAAATGAAGAACTTGGGAAAAAGTAGTTAGCGTATTTAGAAATGATGGGTTTGTCGAGATTCTAGTTATATACTTGTTTCAGTACTAAGATTTTACTCGGTTCTCTTAGGGTTTCCAATGAAACCTGTAGATATGAAAAAAAAAGATCTTTATTTGGTTGAGTTCTGTTTTGAAATTTCTATAGATACGTTTAAGTGTTGAATGTTTAAGATATGGAAAAACTAGGAATTCTAACAACATAATCATTCGTCTAACAGAGTTGTCTTGTTTGTAATATGTCTTCAATTTAGGAATGTTGATAATGTATGATACTAAAGGAAGTGGATAGAAGTAATAATAGAAGTTTTGAATGGATAAATAGTAAGAGGTTGTTTATAAATAGAAATATTAAACCCTATTTTAATCTTTGCTGCAAACGTAATGATACTATTGTATCTGCATCATAAGGATATTTCTAAACCTAATTTACAACTACTCAATTTTTATAGGAACGTTGATGAATGTCTAAAATGAAATTCGCATACTATAGTCTTTGAAAAGAAATGAAAAGAATAATATAAAGTGTTTTCTACTGTAAGGTAACAGTCGATCTTCAATGAAGCCTTAGGTTTTATACAGAAAGTGAAATGTTTACTTCTAAAGCTATAAGAACCTTATAATGTCTGTATAATAAGAATGTTGTTATACTTTCTGAGACTAGTCATAGGATAAGTTAATTTGCATAATACAACAGATAAGAAGAATTTCCATAAAGATATAACAACATTATTCTACTTAGTCAGTAAATGTTATCTATCTATTTTAATATACCTTCCTTGTACTAGAGTACGGTACAGAAAACAGTACGTGGAAAAATACAAGGAATTCATTTATTCAGTCATTCATATACCTAATCATCATTCTACAAAATCAGAACTAGATCAGAATTTAAACAATTACTTCTGTATGATGATAACTATCAGTTTTCAGTTAATGAATACTCAATCAATAATTATATAAATTAATTTAACTGCTTAGAAGTTGGAATAACAAGTAGAACCTGTAACTGTAGATAGGGTGGAAAAACACCCAAGAAGCCATGTTCCTACCAACCTTCTCTAGAAGAAGCAGCCAAACTACTTGCCTCCTTTGGACCCCCGAGCCTGTTTACTAAACCACTAGGTAGAAGAACTCTATGTAGAAGCAAGGCACTCAATTTGTATAACCAGCAATCAATAGAGACTTGCCAAAATCCTCAATCTCTGCATTCAGCAGTAAAAACTCTACACTCAGCAGTAAACAAGGCAGACTTACACCATGATCAAAAACCTAGACTTCCCCTCATCGAATCTCTTGTGTGCATACAGCAGAACCACAAGGTAAGTTTCCTCGTCAGGAAAAGTGATGAACCTCAGTCCAAAATTCGATGGCTCTTAAAAATATTGCCTAGGTCTTTAGTGGTCAGTTTTTAATAAATGAGCCTCAAGCTCCAATCCCATCTTTCAGGGCACTATGACCATAATTCAAGGGAGTTGTCCCATACCAACAGCTAGTTACTTGCCTCATGATGCTGCCACTTGTCCATTGCCTTCTACCCCAGATTCCATTCCACCTAGTGGGTCAGTAAACACTCTTTCAACAGTTCTCCTTGGGTGAGTATCTCCTATTTTATTTATTTAAATAATAATATTGTGCAATTACAGTCATCCTTGGACACTTGTCCAAATATAAAACATTACACTAAAAGTTAAGATAATGTCTTCTTCAAACATAAAAATTTTTCAGTAAAGGGGTATGTTACACATTTTTGTCTAATACCATTTGAAAAATGTTTATGGGCCTCGTTCTAGCCTTCTGAGCTTGCGCAGTTCTCAGAAAGATATGGACACAGCGACTTTGGTCGATGCTGAAGTTTGGTCGAAGCAATTTTGGTCGACTCCACTACAAAGTGACTTTATTTGTATTAACTTTATCTGGTGACCATTTTTCAAATTCAACCAGACTCAACTTTAACATATACTATGCCACATGTATCGACGAAAACTTTCTTTTGGTCGAATATTCTCAAATAAAATGACTTATCACTTGACCAAATAGCATATAATTTTTTGTATCAACCATATGATGTATAGACTCAAACTACATGTCCCGACAATGCTACATCGACCATATTTTTAAATAATTATTCGACTATTTTTACAGACTCGACCATGAAAACACTATATTATATACTATCGAGATGACCATTAAAACACTCTACCGACGATTTTTAAAAGTCGACCAGACACAACGACTTTATCTATATTGACTTTATCTGCGACCATTTTTCAAATTCAACCAGAGTCAACTTTAACATATACTATGCCAAATGTATCGACGAAAACTCTCTTTTGGTTGCATATTCTCAAATAAAATGACTTATCACTTGACGAAATAGCAAATTATTTTTTTTATCGACCATATGATGTATAGACTCAAACTATATGTCCTGACAATGTTACATCGAACACATATTTCATTAAAATTGGGAACATTTTATTCCAAGGACATCACAAAAATTGAGTTTTTTAGTTATTTTTGAATTCTAGATCCACTGTTTAATTCCAAATTTAATGAAATATGTGTTATCGACCATATTTTTAAATAATTATCCGACTATTTTTACATACTCGACCAATTAATGTGTAAGATGCACATCACATGCGACTGAATTAGTCATCTTGATTACATGCCCTTCATAGCCATTGATCATATTTTACAACTCGACCATAAGTAAGTATTGAGCCAGAGTGGTCGACAAAATACAATACAGATAAAGTCACTTTGTAGTAGACTCGACCAAACTTGCTTCGACCAAACTTGAGGATCGACCAAAGTGGTCGACCACATACATCACTTATACTTGACCAAATTTGATAATTCTCATCAACCATATATTATCGAGACGCTCATGAAAAAACTCTACCTAACATATACTATGTGATGAAGTGACAGGAAACCTCAATGAAGAGAAACGTAAATTGACGAACCAATGCAAAACACATGGCAGTTTTCCATTCACTCTATGAGCAATGAATCTAGCCGACATTTGTTTTTCTCGAATGAAAAGCGTTGATAAACTTATGCATGCTTTTATTGTCCTGAATGTGAATCCAACGTGGGCACTAACGAGACAAATTGACCGTCTAAAGAATATGTTATGGCGGCCATAATCTCTTTCATCAGCATAATCACTCGATATTCAACAAGAGTCTGCCGACCACTCTTCACCAACTTGTGCAATCGCCTGTCGAGTATGCCAAAGCAATTGACCACTCTTCACCAACTTGTGCAGTCGCTTATCGGCAATGCCAAAGCAGTCTGTTGACCACCTCAGTCGAAATAAGCCCATAACAGATGTAGGATTAAAATGTTATTATGCTAATTTATTAGTTTTTCAATTTGAACATATTGTTTCTTTTATAGTCTGTCTGAAACGTTTCAATATGCTAATAAATTTATTTCCTAAAGAGATTTTGCCATTTTTTGTCTAATACCATTTGCAAAAAATTTCTAGGATTCGTTATGGCCTTTTAAGCTCACATAGTTATCAAAACGATATGGATAGAGCGACTTTGGTCGATGCTCAAGTTTGGTCGAAGCAAGTTTGGTCGAGTCCACTAGAAAGTGACTTTATTTGGCGACCATTTTTCAAATTCGACCAGACTCAACTTTAATATATACTATGCCACATGTATCGACCAAAACTTTCTTTTGGTCGAATATTCTCAAATAAAATGACTTATCACTTGACCAAACAGCATATAATTTTTTGTATCGACCATACGATGCATAGACTCAAACTACATGTCCCGACAATGTTACATCGGCCATATTTTTAAATAATTACCTGACTATTTTTACAGACTCGACTAATTAATGCGTAAGATAAACATCAGATGTGACTGAATTAGTCATCTTGATTACATGCCCTTCATAGCCATTGATCATATTTTACAATTCGACCAAAAAACATTATTGACCCAGAGTGATTGACCAAATACAATATAGATAAAGTCACTTTCTAGTGGACTCGACCGAGGAATCTAGCCGACATTTGTTTCTCTCGAATACCCAAATCAACCATAATGTGATATTTCGACCAATAGATCTCGACCATAGTTTAACAGGCGACCGACATTTTACAAAAGTTGTTGGTTACCTCGGCCATAACATATTTCATCAGCATAATCAGTCGATCTTCAGCAAGAGTCTGTCGACCAATCTTCACCAACTTGTGCAATTAACTGTTATCTATGCCAAAGCAATCAAGCACTCTTCACCAACTTCTGCAGTCGTGTATCGACTACGCCAAAACAGTCTAAAAGTCGACTAGACTCAACTTTAACATATACTATTTCAAATGTATTAATCAAAACTCTCTTTTGGTCTCATATTGTTTCGACCCATTTTTAGATTTGACGGATTTTACCTCCTGGATGTCAGCACCCAAAATGTAACTTAAAGTTGCAGAGAGGCCAAATTGGGGTAACCACAAAACCACTTTACATTGTATTCTGACCTATTCAACAAAAAACGAAAAAAATGTATATAAAAAAAATTACTTGTTACCATACACTTTGTAGAGAACTTCAAAATTTATGATTGCAGTATATATGGTCGAAAATCATGTAAAATCAGGTCGACCAAATCTGTAACTCATTGAAGGTCGACCACATGTGTAACTCGTTGGAGATTGACCAAATTTTATATCAACCATATGTGTCAACAATACCAAGGCTTTCAAGATGGAATTTTCCAAGTCGCAACACGTACAAGTCGGAATCACCATATTCATCACAATCGACAGCTTAGCCATACCCGACAAGATCATACAAAAGATAGTAGGTGACAACTTTCCAACATAAATGCAAAGCATCCACTTAATGACGCACGGATAGCCTGCCAATCAAAATTAACTCTGTCGTTAAATCACTCTTTATTACACCCATCTACTTTACAGTCAAACGTGTCGAGCTCGTCTTCTTGCAATCGCCTATCATCTATGCCAAAGCAATTGAGTACTCTTCACCGACTTGTGCAGTCGCCTATCGAGTATGCCAAAACAGTCTAAAAGTCTACCAGACTCAACTTTAACATATACTATGCCAAATGTATTAATCAAAACTCTCTTTTGGTCGCATATTGTTTCGACCCGTTTCTAGATTTAACGAATTTCACCTCCTAGATGTGAGTATCCAAAATGTAACTTAAAGTTGCAAAGAGGCCAAATTGTCGTAACCAAAAAACCACTTTACATTGTATTCTGTCCTATACGACCAGAAACGGAAAAAATGTATATAAAAAAATTTATTTGTCACCATCCACTTTGTAGAGAACTTCAAACTTCATGATCGCAGTATATATGGTCGAAAATCAGGTCGACCAAATCTGTAACTCGTCAAAGGTCGACCACATGTGTAACTCGTTGGAGATCCACCAAATTTTATATCAACCCTATGCATCGACAATACCAAGGCTTTCAAGATGAAAGTTTCCAAGTCACCACGCGTACAAGTCGAAATCACCATATTCATCACAATCAACAGCTTAGCCATACCCGACATGATCCGATAAAAGATAGAAGGTGACAACCTTCCAACATAAATGCAAAGCATCCACTTAATGAGGCACGGATAGCCTGTCAATCAAAATTAACTCCGTCGTTAAATCACTCTTTATTACACCCATACTTTACAGTCACACATGCCGAGCTCGTCTTCTTTAAATCCTGAAGTCGAGGATTCCTGGATACTCTTCTACAAGAACTGGAAAACCATACTTAAGAAATACTAGAAAACCTTTGTGATCTTTATAATTGCATAGAAACCATGGCGCCGAAGAGGGTTCAAACAACTACTCGTTCAGTCGCAGCTAAATTCCATGAGTTAGAGATAGCCCAATCATTATTGCAAACCCGCTTGCAGTAGGTTCGAAATGCTAAGGTACAGGAGTCATATTGGCGGAGAACATGGAAAGACATTCTAATTTGGGGAAAATATTCAAAAGGCCATTGGAGAGAAGAGGATGCAAAATTGCGGGCTGCTACAGTTCTGAATTACATGCAAGCACCTCTGCTTGAATCATTTGGCGAACTCAAGGATATTATTGCTCAATTCATAGTTAGCAGATATCATAATGGGAAATTTTATTTTGATACCCCGGTTGAGATCAATTGTGCACTTATTTACAAGATTACAAGATTGTCAAATAAAGGCAAAGACATACCCGTTCAACATAGGCCATAGTTGATTGAAGAATTTACAGATCACCTGAATGGAAAAAATTCTCAAGGGTTAGTAATAAATCACATGAAATATGAAAATTATAAGATAGTTGTTCGAATCGTTTCGACCGCTTTATCAACTTCGGGTCGTGGTTCAGATCTAAAAATTGAAATGCTAGAGGCAGTACTGAACATGGCAGTAAGTGGAAAGAAATACTACTGGGAAAACTACTTAGCCAACATTATATGGATGATATGCTCCAAATGTCAAAATGATAAAGCGGCCATTCGGTACCCATCTCTAATTATCTGGATTACCATGATGCATCTGAGACCATCAGGAAATAAAGACTTTTCTCTAGAAAGAGACATGTTAATGCAAAACTTCAAGTCTTTTACATTTGGGGGAAATCGGCTAGGCCCCTTAACAGTAAAAATTTGGCTCAAAGTCTGGTTTCAAAACCTAAAACCTGTATCCACCAGATGAAGAGTACCTCAAAATGTTCGACGAAGTCTGCCTCCGTCAGCACACATCCAACTTGAGCTGGATCGCACCAAGGTCTGGCACCTGCAAGGTATAGGTGGCGTCGCAAGAGCTCTCTACTTTTACCCTTCCGTCGACGAAATATTCAATGAGCTCAGCAGACAGAGCAATACAATACTAACAGTTCCTGTTAAGGCCCGAGAGGTCAGCGTCCCCGTAGTTGAACCTCTATCAGATCAAGAAAAAGAGGAAGAGTATGAAAGCCGCCTATATATGCACACCTTTGTATATGAAGTTGAACCTACAGTCGCACAACAACCTCTAGCACTTACTCTTACACCACATGAAGACCCTCCAGATACAGCTGAACATTCAGATGAACAAAGTCACTCCGACAACCCAGAATATGCTTTGATGAGTCACAACATTCAACAGCTAGCCGACGACTTAGCAGAAGCTCGACAAGCACGAAATGTACAATTGCATGGAAAGGGAAAAAGAAAAATGATCATACAGGAGCCAACTGAGGAAGACGAGGTAGAACTGTTCGACATTGCAACACAAATTCTCGAGGATGTAGCTAAAAATAAAGTACCAGTCGACAAGGAGTTTAAGAGATTTTATGAAGGTGAGGAAGCTAGTAGCCGACCACAACCAAAAAAGAAAGTTCATCTTATGATCGAGGATTCTATCAACTTGACTGTAAGTTCACCCACAATGTCTCTAACTATTGTGATGGAAGACACTGTTTTCGCTACACCTGTAAGTACTCCACTTGCAACTTTAGCATTAACTCAGTTTTCAAATGTTGTACAATCTCTTCCTCTCCCTCTTCATCAAACATTTCAAACTGAACAAGACCTAACGTAGCTCATAACCAATATTCCCAATATGTTCCCACATTGGCAAGATTTAGTGACCAAGAAACCTGTCTTCATCGACAATAACCCATCGACTGATTTTGCCGCTCATGGTGCTGACCCAAGTAAACTATGAACCCTCTGAATACTTCAGAACCAGAAGCAATTGGTATGCATCATAGACATCTTCAGTGTAATCTGGACCCCACTAGTATCATTTCTTACGAGGAAACTTCACATTTTATCCCTTTTCCAGTGAACCCGTTGGTGCAAGCCCATTCACCTCCCCGACCTGTCATCAATTCTCCAGAACAGCCCCCAGACCTTGAAGTTTTGAATTCAGTGGAACCATAGATACTAGAAGTGTTGTCTCATGTCGCCAATACGGAACCATCTGGCAGCTCCCTTTCCAACCCTGCTACCCGAGTTGAAGACACACCAGATATTAATGTGTCGTTCCCTACCCCTGCTGATGGAACCACTACTCCATCTAAAGTAATTCAAGAACAAGAAGCACCAGCTCAAGAAATCTCTGAAGCAGTAGCCAAACCAGCAGCAGAAATCACTGAAGCAGCCATGGGACTAGTAGCCGAACCAGCAGCACAAATCACTGAAGCAACCATGGAATGAGGACAAGAAGATAATCAACCAATGGTCGCATAACCACTCCCGAAAAATACAGCAGTCGTACCAAGTAGCTCAATACAAGCAGAACAAAACATTGACGAAGCAGAAGTGGAAACACAAGTCTCACGCGAAGCAGCCGAGACACACAAAGACTCGGAACAACAACTAGAGCCTCCAAAATCTCAATGGAAGTCCAAGAAAAAGCAGCGTCAAGACAAACGGCGCCAAAATAGAGAGTTGCAACAACAACAGCAGCATCTGGATCATATCTCTCAGCTGGGTCGAGTATCTGTACATATCGACCAATTTGGGACCATCTCGACATACAAGCCACAAGAAGGAACACAATCAGAGCTTGACTTACTGGCTGATGCAATCAATCGAGAGAAACGACATCGATGACTAGAAACTGAAGACTGCATTCATCGATTACAAGAGGACCAAAATGTATTTTTGGCTAAATGTCAGGACTTATTGCAAGAAGTCGTTTCTCTTCCAGCCAGCTCCGATACGACTAGCACACTTGATAAAGATCTTCAGTTATTCCAAACAGTCGTGTCGAGATTGCGAGAAGAACTCATCAATGACCGACAAGAAAAGGACACAATAACAACATCCCTGATGTCGGCACAATATGAAGCATTTAATTCAATAGATGATCAGCTCAACCAGTTTAATGACCAAGCAGCTACTGTCATTGATGTTCTCCGAAATTGGTACAACACTATGGAAATGTATTCACATAAATGTGGAACACAAGTGACTTAATTGATAAACTTCATTAGCAACGCCGAGTAGCTGACGACACCATCAGCAAAACCATCGAAGATCAAATTCTGATAGAAAATAGCAAATTGGAGAAATTAGAAAAAAAGTGAAGAACAATGGTTGAGCCAATCCCGAAACAACCTCTTTAAAGTGGAACAACTTCAACCACATCTCCAAACACTGCTTACAGCTTCCAATCAGAAAATTAAGCTATTTGGTCCAAACTTAATTCATGTGCAGAGCAAGACAACAGAGGAAAAGATGACTGAGTTATCAAGCCTAACAACACTTACGATTGACATCCAAAACTCATTGCGCCATTGGGAAAACTTCCACCGCCATCTATCTGTCTTGGTTGAAACAATTGTTCACATCTATGCACAACAAGAAGCAGCGGCCAATTCTAGTCATAAATAAACAGTACCAGCTACACCCGTCAATTTTGCACAGTCAGCCATCTTTTGTTGAGTCATTTCACATCTCCTTCTTTCTTTGGCAAAAAGAAAGATTTTGAAGTAGGAGAGGTTGACCTATCAACTAGGCCCTCCAGTCGAAAATTTGCAATGTAGGTCGACAAGCTTTGTGGACCAACCGAGATATGTCGGTCGGTTTTGGCGACCAATAAAAAAAAAACTCTATGGACCATTCGGGATATGTTGTAAACTCTGTGGACCAGTCAGTCGGTTCTGGTGACCAATAAACAAAAACTATGTGGACCAGTCAGGATATTTTTGTGGTAGTTGGCAACATAGACTCAACCCAGAAATATTTATGTACTACTATTTACATTTGCAAGATCCTAAGTTATTTCTCTTTGGTTTTAAAGCTTCATTTTTCAAAATTTTATGCCAAATCAAATTGATAGTTTCCAGTATTTACTTCAGCTACTTGAACTGGTTATCGCAGTTTTTGCTCACTCTCTACTTTTGCTATAAAATCTATCAACTCGGATTACATACATGTATCTGAAAGTTATATGTTTATGTTGATAAAATATTGAATAGGAATACTCTTATTTGATGAATGATATTTGCATATCTACTTGCTATATCTATTTGCAATTTGGTGCTACACTTAGTTGATACTTTATTGGTCAAGGAATTATTTGCGCTTGGATTATGTCGTACATTTTCATTAATCAAATAATTGAATGACAGTGAGATTTATTCCTTAATGTATATTTACGTTCAATTAGTTAATTCACCTAAGTATTATCTCTACTTATGTTTTTCTTCTTTCTAACTTCCCTCTTCTCATAGGGGCGTTCATTTTTTTTCCTAAAGGGGTGAATGCTAATATAAAATTACATTCGACTTTTTATAATTATGGATATCAATTAACTATATTTTAAATAAAAATAAAAATAACCGCTTTATTATTCATATAATATCGTATAGTTTATGTTATAAAAAACAAAATACTGAGTTGATATGCCACGAATTCCATGAAATTGTCCAAAACGATCAAAGATTTTGGGTTTCTGGCGCTCTATATATTCGTTCTCCATATCTTTTCCAAAACCATCAAAGATTTGGCGTTGCTGCCCAATTACAAGCAACCAAGCCTCTTGTTAACGAAAGCCTATGAGCATCTCATTCTACGCTCTTGCGCTACAGTTGTCGACCATTTCTTGTCTACGGGCAATGCTGCTGCATTTCTTCAAAGAGCTGTTGATCAGGTTATTTGATAACCCTCGGCTTCGTCTGAGTTAGTGATGGTGTTTTTTCTTTTCTTGGGTATCTGATTACTAATTCTTCTCTTTGCAGAATGAGGTTATGGAGCATACTGTTGGTCTTTGCGGTGATCATATTCCCGGGCAGTGGTTCATGCGGTTTACTTCCAGCGCGAACAGCAAATAAGGCGACGGCCATGAACGGGATGGTGATGAACACGACCAGAGCTCTGCAGAAGGCGGGCGGTTACAACATCATCGCGATGTCTCTGGTAATCTTGGCTGACGAAATCCTGCCGCCCACACCCTGCACGTTCTTCGCCCTCAACGACGACACCCTCAACAATCTGTTGCTCCCATCTGGAAGGCGTTGTCCGCCATGCAGCTCGGCTCCTGCATACCCATGCTGCTCCACGGCAAGAACCTCATGGTCACCAGTGACTCGAATCGGACAGTAGCCATCAACGCAGTGTCGGTCTACCGCCCCGATATCTACACTTCCGGCACGTTCGCCATCCACGGCATGGCTCGGCCATTCTTTTCCTTCGACCCGGATGCACTCGAGAAGGGGCTCAAGAACCTCAACGTCATGTCGTGCTCTGACGCCCATGCCCACGCCCACCCACAACATGATAGCGCAGTCGCCGCCGCCTGCAGAAGATGACGACGGCGACGATCTTGGAGCTCCGGTATCCTAGTGGTTCAGAATTCAAGACTTGCTGCCCTCCATGAGCTACATATCATTCTCCCTGGCCATGCAGCTGGAGTAGATGGACCTGATACTAGCTAAGGACCAGAACAACGTCAGCTAGGTCACCGTGTTTGCTCCCATAGACCAGAGGTTTGCTTATGTGGCATCATCGTCCCCGATCCTGTCGGCCATTATGCGCTATCACGTGGTACAGACTCGGCTGCATTTCAATGACCTGCTACGACTTCCGGTGGGTTCAAGGCTCCCGACTCTTCTACCCGGCCGCCACCTGGACATCATCAGCACTTATGATGCCCAGCATCCCCTCTCCATAAACAACGTTCCGGTTGTCCATCCCGACGTCTATTCCTCCCATGAGATCGTTGTCCATGGAATCTCCAGTCCCTTCAATCTGGTTAACATCACGGCCACCATTACTACTGAACATTGAGATTTACACATTGGATGTCCATATATCGGTTTAATTGTCTTTATGATTTCTGAACCTTCCATGGTTGGATCTTGAATTCTATATCTATCAACATATCAAGAAACTCAAATAAATATTTCTATCCATCCCCTTCATTTTGCGTTAGTATTCAAGATCATTACTGATATGAAATTTTAGCAATATTAATGTTGTTATTAATTAATGCCCATTCATGTGTTCATTTCTATTCATATCCAGGTTCTAGAGTCATCCATTCACTGTATCTGTTGCTTATATTAAATAAATTTTATGTGATTTATTTTCTCAAACACTATGGTTTATATCAACCCAAAGAGACTGTTCATTACACACCCAGATGCACACATAGTTTCAAAATTATTAGATATAAGTTTCCGATCTTTTGTTTAGGCTGAGGTAGAATGTTAAACCAATGTACTGTTCCATAATTTAATTTTTAGCACGGCCGACTGTTCTTCACTAACTTTAACTGTTCTTCACTAACTTTAATAGCTATAGAATATTTAAATTATGAAAACACACTCATTGTTGAAAGAAATGCAGGTAATTAACAGATTTATAAATCCCTGGTAAACATAGCCCCTTGCCGACATCGCAGATTTAAGAACCTTCTCTTCCTGTTTAGGTTAGGGCTAAGTTTGGTTTTAGATCGTTTTCAAATTTGGCATTGTTTTGAGAAGTGACAACACAAACTTTCATAATCACCCAAAATAAAATAAAATAAAGTGTGCACGTTGGTTTTTTAATTTAAGTAAATTAAATAGATAGATTTTTTGTGGGATAACCATTGAAACTCTAGGCTGATCCAAACATAGTTACGGGTATCATGTAATAAGTGTATCACTATAATTTAAACATAGAAGCCAAATTTTTTTTGCTTAAAAAACAAACATAAGCGTAATTGTATTTATGCTTAAAATTTATTGGTATTGTATTATAATTTAATTATGGTTAATCAATTTTAATAATGGTTAATTATATTTAATTATAGTTAACTAAAGTCAACCATAGTTAACCAAAGTTTAATTATAAACACATCCATCGTATCATAAACATGTTTAATCATAAAAACACCTATTATTTTTATTGAATTTATTAACAAAATATATAATAACCATATACAATTATCCACATAAACCTTTATAAAAAACCAATATAAATCACATTACTAATATTCATTATTCATATAATTAATGGAAGCATTTTAATTTAGTGGTTAAAATCATTTTAATTTAGTGATTAAGGCATAACATAATTATGCTAATTTAAATGTATTTGATAAATTTTATAGGTGGTCTAACTATTCTATGTTTTCAACATTTTCCAAGCATATTTTTCGTCTAATATTTTTCTTATTCCGTTTAGAAATCTTTAAAAAATCTTAGAATTACATATATTAGTTATGGAAATTGCATAATTTGGGTGCCATGGGGGTATTTGAGGGTACTGAATGGATTCATAAATACAATTTAAACACCAAAAACAAATTTTCACAAATACAATTTAAACACCAAAAACAAATTTTCACAAATACAATTTAAACACATAGAAATTTAGATTTAACCAAAAACAAATTACCATATTCCGACTAAAACCTAACGTAAAGTCGAAAACTTATAATAAATAGACTACTCCAATTTTATATATAAAACTAAAAAAAAAATTCCGTTTCTAATTATTAATGTTAAATTCAATAACAAAACTTGATTTTATTAAACTTCTTTATCTCATCTGTAACCAATGTCCAAGCAAATTCAATTGAATGATCAATGACACTACACATCAAGCTATTCAACAACACACCATATAACTAGCAACAACCACATTTTTAAATATGTGGTTGTTGTTGTTGCTAGTTTTTTTTCCCGCGAAAAAAAGCATACTATTGATATTCATATTTGAATGAAATAGTACATGATATCAGTAAAGAACTGTTCAAAACATCATCCTCTCCGAAGAGAGTATATCTGACATACAAATGATATACATTATGAGCCAAAAAACAGACAAAAAGATGTCCTTGGCATAATTCAAACCAGAAAATAACAGATACCAGAATCCATCATCCCAGAAAATAACAGCTACCAGAATCTATCATCTGGTTCTCACAAAATTCCTCCCAAAAAAGTAGATCATCACCACCCATCAAAGCCTGTTTAGAAAGTATATCATCCTGAGCATTATGTTCCCGAAATATATGTTTCAAAGTAATCCTTCCCAGCTTATGTAGTTCTTCCATAGTCCTATTACACCAGCCAGTTAAATTAAGAACATTAAGCTCATATTCCCCCCTAGCCCACTTGATGGTAACTCAAGAGTCACCGAAAATCTTCACATTTGTCAAGCCAAAAATGTTTGCCACTCTAGCAACAGTCCATAAAGATATAAGTTCGGCCTTCATGTTCGTGCCTTTACCACACTTCAATTTTAAAGTATAATAGTGATCATGATTGAGGAAAATGATCCCTCCTACACCACAAATACCCAAATTAGCAGCACCATCAAAAAACAGTACAGGGTCAATAACCTCAAGAACGAATCTCCCAATGTCTCTATGTGCCCGAGGTTTAACTTATTTCTGCCAACTCATATAGTGACTAATAACAGTGTTAAAATCATTTTCCTTATATGGAGTAGTGTCTTCAAAAATAGGTTTATTCCTCATCTCCCAGATTGCCCAGCAGATGTAAATAGGCAATGTCATATATGTTTTGCAATTCTGTATCCACTGCTGCATAGTATTAACAATATTCAAGCCTTCCCACCTTACAGTAATATTAAAAAACTGATATATCTTCTCCCAAAGATCCACTGTGAAGGCACATTCTAAAAATAGATGTACAGTAGATTTAGCATACCTTTTACATAATATACATTGACTGGGGCCGGTCCAACCCATAGATATAAGATTCTCCCAAGTCTTCAGCCTGCCTTGAAGAACAAACCAAAAAAAACACTTCAATTTAAGTGGCAAATACCATCTCCAGATTTTATCATACCACCGGTGTCTTAGGAAGATACATCTATGTTTGGTCATGCAATTATAGGCCGATATAGCAGTCACTACACCATTAGCTTCATTCCCATTCCAAACAATTTTGTCAGCTTCAATTTTTAGATGAATACCTGCAGCATTGAGACCATGTATATATTCCTGCCACTCCACGGCCTGATCAGGTGACAATTGAAGATCAGTCATCATACCCCAGTATCCATTCCTACCGAAATTTGCAATAGAGTTTAAAGTATAGAAACCACCAGAATTGAGCTTATTCCGAAGAGAGGATGATAAATTGTAAGAGTCATTTAATCCAAGAATGGGATCCACACCTATAGAAACTTCTGCCCCTGAACCAACCTACCAACACAACTTATATTCCAGCCATTTGTAGACTTTCATAAAGCCATTCCAAATCGGCGATACACCCCTCACTTTCTTATCTAAAGACGTTAACCAGTGAGAGATCTCAATCTTAATGTATTTCTGATGTATAATCTTCGACCAAAGAGTAGTGCCAAAAATGGCACGCCATAAGCTTTTCAGCCGTAATGCCTCACTGAATACTGATAGATCCCTAATGCCCCAACCACCAGCATCAAAAGGTAATGAAATTCTCTCCCAACTAATCATCACAAGACTGGATTTGTGCAGCCCTGCCGTCCAAAGAAAATTAAACATAAGTTTCCTCAGAGAATTTATAACCGAACAAGGGATAGGAAGTAATGAAAACCATTATACTGGAGTTCCCATCAAGACCGACTTAACTAAGGTAAGCTTCCCTCCAATTGACAGTAAGCGATAAGTCCAATTAGATATCGTGTTTTCAAATTTCTTAAGTAGCCACTCCCAATCCTTAATCAAATACCCATTCGGTTTAAGATGAAACCCAATATAGGTGAAACCATCTACGATAATGCAATACTTATATGGCAGTATGGATTGATAACCCAATATATGTTCATCTGCAATAAGGTTCCCATAAAAATAGGATTTTTTCATACTGACACACATTCCAGAAGCTTTGCAAAATAATGTGATAATATCACAATAATGCCTCCATTCCAGCGAATTATCCATTCCATCAATTAAGACATCATCAACGAACAGTACATGAGTGATATATAGGTCTTTTGTAATCTTGATGCCACTAATTTTTCCCTCCACTTTAACCTGACTTATCAATCTGCTTAGGCCCTCAATCACCAGCAAGAACAGCAATGGAGACAGTGAGCATCCCTAACGAATGCCTCTGGAGCAACTAAAAAATGAGGTGGGAGCACCATTCACCAGTACAACAATATTTATTGTATCAACACATGACATGATCCATCTAATAGCCAGAGCTAGAACACCAATTTGAATCAAAACTAATCTGAGAAAATCCCAATTAACTCTGTTGTATGCCTTTTCTAAGTCCATCTTAAGAAGCATGGCTTTCTTCTTTTTGCATTTGAGAGAGTGTAACAATTCCTAAGTAATCCCCACTGCATCATGTATTTGTCGATCCTCTAAAAAACCGAACTATTCTTTTGAAATGTGTTTGGATAGAACCGGTTTAAGCCTCCCTGCAATAATTTTTGAGACAATCTTATAGGCCAGATTGCACAGTGCAATAGGCCTAAAATCACCAAAATTCTTCGGATCATTCACTTTGGGTATCAATGTAATAAATGTGGAGTTAAGTGCACCAGACATATAACCCTCCAACCGAGTATATTCCACCATACTTACAATATCACTACCCATTATATCAAAGAAGTGTAAAAAAAGTTCCACAGTCTAGCCATCAAGCCCAGGGCTTTTTTCTTTTGCAAAAAGTTTAAGTGTCCTCTCCACCTCCTCCAGGGAAACTTACTGACATAAACCATCAGCTTCCTCATTATCAAAGAAATTAGGATAGTGTTTAATCACCCTGAGCTGAGAATCCAGATCACATCCCAAATCCACAGAATAAGTATTCTGGAAATATTTCAATGCCAAATCTTGTAATTCCTGTTGACCCGATACATCATTCCCTTCTTCATCAGACAGCTTCCAGATAGAATTATTATTCCTTCTAGTCGAAGCAAATGTGTGAAAGAACCTAGTATTCTGATCCCCATAATTAACCCACAGTGCTCTACTCTTCAACCGCCATTCCTTCTCTTCCCTAAGAAATATCTCAGCTTTTTCTTCCTCCAATTTTCTCAGCAATACAAAGTCCTTATCCACCAAGGGCCCATCCAATTGAAGTGAGTAGAGATCCTGTAATTTCTCCTCCACCATCACAAGTTTCTGTTTGTCCAATTTCTTCCTTAGATGAATCCAGCTGGTTACTTTATGTTTAAACGTTTGTAATTTATGGCAGAAATTGTCCACCGGATTAAGCTTAGAATTATTTCCTAGTTTCAACCAGCCTTCCTTAGCAAATTGAACAAAATCTTCTTGACCTAACCAAGAACAGTCAAATTTAAAAGGGTAGTTCTGCAAAAATACACAGTCCTCTAATTGGAAGAATACAGGCCAATGATCAGATATTTTGTTTTCCCCCACCCACGTTCTGTATCTTCCACAAGTATGTAACAGAGATGCATGGACCAGAAATTTATCCAACCTCTTATGGATACCCTCCTGTCCGCTTCTACCGTTAGTCCAAGTAGGAGTGTTCACCCCTGTGACAACATCAATAAGATCATTATTAATGAGAAACTTATTGAAATAGTCAGATAGGTTATCCACCATAGCCTTGAAACCCCAAATATATCCTGAGCAAGTCGAGTAAAGTTCAGATCACCGGCCACAATAATGTTTTCCATCCTCAAAATCCTTGAGGACTGTAACCCATTCCAGAAAGCTTCCCTATTTTTATATGGTGCATAACAATTTAATAAACTAAGATGTAAATCATTCATCTTACAAAACCCTTCCAGCAGTATCCCCCAAGGAGTCCTATAAACCATAAAAGAGAAATATATGGGACCCCACGCAGCCAATAAGCCACCAGACAGTCCATCCGAGCTTATAGCAGAGATTTCCCACCCCGGGAGAATACCGGCAACTTTCGAAATGGAAACACTGTCAACACACATGGTTTCCTGCAAGAGTAAAATGTTCGGGCGAGTAGTAATAATTAGATTGGAGAGAGCCCTAGCTCACACAGCCAACCCCAATCCTCTGATGTTTAGTGTGCAAATGGACATTAAGTAACCAAATCACAGGGAGTATTTGCTCCAAGGCCCCCAATACAAGAATCCCTCAAATCCCCATCAACTAAAATCAAATTGTTGCCAGAACTGTTCTCAACCAACCCAGTCGGATCGACCACGTCCTCATTCACATTTGTATACTTTAGTCGATCCGAAAATGTGACAGACTCAAGTGCAGAATCTTATTCTACCTCCACCACTTTTTTCCCTTTCCTCGTGGGCTTCCTAAGGGTAACGTTCTGAAACTGAGCACTATTGACCGACTGAACCCTAGGGTTAGTGGAAGGGTTTTTTGAGAAGATAGGAAGTGGCGAAATCATATCAGTCATATTTGAGGTTTTATAACCCGCCTCCCCTAAAAGGTAAGAATCATCTCTAGTATATGGCCCAACCTCAGCATCCACCAAACCCTCCCTAGACGACACCAAAGGATCAGTAGGTAAAGTAGTATCGACCAGACTAACAGGAGGAGAATAATCAGAAACCCTACTTGCCCCAACATCCGAGACTTTACTCAACGAACTACCAGAGGGCTTAACAATAGGTTCAAAATCCCCCCCGGAAGCATAAGATGCCCCGAAGAGACCCCTACACACCTTAGATTTCTCAAAGGATAGATAATTTTTACCAATCACATCCCCAGTACCACCCAGATTCAAAACAGTCTCCCCCGACACTAATTTCCTATCAAGTATGGCTTCAGCATCCCTAATACAAGTAAGTTCATCCTCAGGAATATTAGGAATAGGTGAGCCAAGTCTAAGAGGTAGCTTACCCGTCTTATCGCGAAACTCCAATGACTCCTCAGTCAGGTCCAGATGAAGTTGTTCCTTGGGAGCAAATTTGAACGGCGTCACCCATAACAGAGTGGAGGACCGAAGTTCCGAACACTGAAAACGAATATGTCCCGTCTGCTGACAGAAATGACACCGAAATGGTATCTTAAAATAATCCAAGCGCTGTCTCCACACCCTATCACCCCAATGAAATTCAATTTCGGCCGGGAGGCCAAGTGCCATCTCAAACTCAACCATAACTTTCGTCGACTGCCTATCATACCCAAATAACGAGATATTGTCAAGTCTAACTAACCGTCCCACTGTATTAGCAATGCCCATAAGGATATTTTCGGTCCAAAGTTCTATCAGCAGACCAGGTATTAGGAGCCAAATATGTCAGAACCTCTGCTTCTCTTTCAACAAGTCAAACGACAAATGCCACCTCTTTAGGCAAAAAGACCCGTCTTTAAAACACCAATACCGCCTGGGAACCAAATCCACATGCTCTGGTTTTGTAAATAAGAACATCAACCAGCCATTAATCAGTTGCATCACCCTGGGCATATCCCCACAGAGTGGAGACCAATTTTTGCGAACCCAATCAACCAGCTCTTCCTGAACACCCCCTGTAAATTCCAACCGCCCAACTATCGCCCGAGTGCTTAACATCTTAATCCGGTCAATATTGGTTTCAATAGGGATAGAGTAACAATCCAGTCCCTCCCGCACCTTCATGGTTTTACTGTTTCTTCTTCTCCGAGCCTTCACCCCCCGACAGTGCGACAGCCATGAATGTGAAGACTGGGGCTTATCCTGCAAGCCATCAAGACCCTCCAAGCCCGCCGTTTGATTCCAAACCCCATGTGTAGGGTCTTCGTTAGAATAGAAATTCCCACCAATTGTAGACCCCAAACGTCCCATCAGGATCTCACATCCAAGCACTATCACTGGCAGTTTCCCGTCACCGGGACCCCCAACCTAGAGCCCACTATGGGCAAAATGCACCAACAAAATAGCGCTCCGATAATATAGCCCAAAGATGGAGTAACAGTCCATAATACCAAATCTAGAGCCTGCCAAAACCAAATAGGGCTAGTACCAGGAACCCACAAAGGGAAAATCCTCTGGCAAAATAGCCAAATAGATGGGATAACAGTAACAATAGCTAATTCTAGAGCCCGCCAAGTCCAAATAGGGCCAAACTAAGCAATCAAAATAGTAAATGGTGATAACAGTAACCACAGAAAACAAAGTTTAATAGTAGCGATGACAAACCAACCACTATGACAGCAATCTGAAAAATCACTTCCCACTTTTTTTTTAACTTGGCTAGTACTAGGTTGGCCCCAAAGGGCCAAAGAATTAATTGTTGTTGTTGCTAGTTGACAAGCGGCACGGAGAAAGGAATTATGAATTAATATTATTTAATATTTATTATTTTTATAATAATTAATATTATTAAATAATAATATTTATTAATATTAGCATATTTATTTAAATGACAATTATTATTTATCAATATTAGTTTATTTATTTATATTTGTAAATATTTGTAATAAAAATATGAAAATGTATTTATTAGATATAAATAATTATTTAAATATTAAATAATTAAAATTAGTTAATAAAATAAATTAATTAATAAAAACATAAATAAATAAATTAGTAAATAAGATATATGTTAATATTATATAAAAATATTTATTGGCCATTACTGACCATGGTTTACCATGTTTGGCAATGTTTGACATGGTTTACTATGGTTGCTATATGGCCATGCATAAGAATTGTTTCAACATGGTTGACGGTAGTTGAATTTGTAAGACTATGGTTCAGTGTGTTTGGCCATAACTAATTATTAGTTGACCATGGTTGAGTATGGTCCACCATGGTTGAATTTGGTTTACTTTGGTTGACTTTACTTGACATTGGTTGACAATAGTTAGCCATGGTTGACTATGATTAACTTTGTATGACCATGGTTGACTTTGATTGAATACTTTACTGTTCTCGACTATAGTTGACCAAGAGTGACTATGATTGACTATAGTTGATAATGGTTGATTATGGTTGTCTATCATGGTTGGTCGTCGTCGACTATGACTGAATTTGGTTGAGCATAATTGACTTTGGCTGGTTATCATAGACCATGGCAAGTCATGGTTGACTACAGTTGACTATGGTTGACTATGTTTGACCATAGTTGGCTATGGGTGACTTTTCTTTGTCGTTATTGACTATTGGTTGATCTTGTCTAACATTTCACTACTGTTGACTATGGTTAACTAATCAACTATAGTCCACCATGGTTGACTATGGTTAATTAAGGTTGACTTTTTTTGGGCAATAAGTGACTATTGGTTGACCTTATTTGACCTTTGAATTCATTTGACCATGGTTGATGAAGGTTGACTATGGTTCATTGTGATTGACCATGGTTGACTGTGATTGATTGTGGTTAACCACGATTAACTATGGCTGATTCTATTTGACTATGGTTCACTTTTGTTGGAAAATTTATTATGGTTGACTATTGTTGCCTATAGTGTAGCATGGTTGAGTATGGTTGAACATGGTTGACTATGGTCAATTTTAATAGCTTGTGGTTGAATATGGTTGACTTGTTGGCTTATTTATGGGTGACAAAAGGGTTAACTTCAAAATAAATGATAAGGTTGATTATAATTTCATGATTGGTTAACAATGGTTGAATGTGGTTGACCATAGTTGACTTACTTTGACTATTGATGACTTTTGTTAACTTTGGTTGACCTTAGTTCGTTGATAATGGTGGAATTTGGTTGACTATGACAGACTATGACTCACTATGGTTGACTTTGGTCGACCTTAGTTGGTTGACTATGGTTAATGATGGATGTTCATGGTGGACTATGGTTGATCATTGTTGTTGATGCTTGAATATTGTTGACTATGGTTGTTCATGGTTTAAAGCACGTTTTTTCATGTTTGACCATCATTTGTCATGAGTGAATATGGTTGACCATTATTGAACTCAACCATGGTGTTTATGTTTGAGCATCGTTGTTCATGTTTTATAATGGCTTACCACAGTTGACTATGGTTGACAATTGTTGATGATGATTGACTATTGGTAATATGGCATATATATGCCAATCGACATATATCAACCATGCATTTAAATGCTTGGCCCTGGTTGATATACATCGATTGACATATATAAGCCATATTATTAATATTAATATGGATTGCTAGTTAACGATCGACGTGTCGAGAAGGATTGTTGAGTTTTTATTATTATAATAAATATTAGAATAATTATTACTATAAAAAAATGATAATAATTATTTATAAACAAAATATTAAATATAATTAAATAATCATAAATACAATAGTTAATAATATATATATATATATATAATAATTAAATATAGTGGCTAACCATGGTTGGCAATCTCTGATTAGATTTGATCATGGTTGACCATGGTTAAATAAGGTTAAATTTGGTTGATCATGGTTGAGTTTACTTGACCATGGTCAACCATGGTCGACCATAGTCAACCATGGTTAATAGTATTATTATTAGTAATAACCAACCATAGTTGATTATTATTAGTAATAACCAACCATAGTTGGTTATTATTATTATTACTATTATTAATCAACCATGGTCAATCATAGTTAACCATGTTCAATGAAAGTCAACCAAATGGTTGACTACGGTTAACCATAGTTGACTATGGTTTCCCATGGTTGAATTTGGTTGACCATGGTTGAACATGGATGACCATGGTTTCCTATCATTGACTATGGTCGACCATGGTCGACTTTGTTTGACTATAGTTGAACATAGTTAACAATCATTGACTTTGGTTGGCCATGGTTGACTTTAGTTGATTATGATTGACCATGGTTCACTTTGGTTGACCATGGTCGAACATGATTGATCGTGGTTTACTATTGTTGACCATGGTTGACTATGGTTGGCAATCTCTTATTAGATTTGATCATGTAGTTGCCCATGGTTGAATAAGGTTAAATTTGGTTGATCATGGTTGAACATGGTTGAATTTACTTGACCATGGTTAACTATTGTTAACCATGGTCAACCATGTTTAATAGTATTATTATTAGTAATAACCAACCATAGTTGGTTATTATTATTATTACTATTATTAATCAACCATGGTCAATCATAGTCAACCATGGTCAATCATAGTCAACCATGTTCAACGAAAGTCAACCATATGGTTAACTATAGTTAACCATGGTTGACTTCAGTTGACTATAGTTTCCCATGGTTGAATTTGGTTGACCATGGTTGAACATGGATGGATGGTTGCCTATCATTAGCTATGGTCGACTTTGTTTGACTATGGTTGAACATAGTTAACAATCATTGACTTTGGTTGGCCATGGTTGACTTTGGTTGATTATGATTGACCATGGTCGAACATGATTGATCGTGGTTTACTATCGTTGACTATGGTTAACCATGAGTGACCATGGTTTCCTTCAATCTAAGGTAGAGTTCAATCGAAGATTGACTTCAATCCATAGTTGACTTTTAAGCAAGGTTGAGTTTAAGTAAGGTTCACATCAATCCAAGGTTGACTTAAAGGTCGACTTCAATCTAAGATTGACTTTAACCCAAGGTTGACTGTAATCCATGGTTTACTTCAATTCAAACTTTATTTCATTCAAAGGTTAACTTTAATCCATAGTTGAATTCTAAACAAGGGTGTCCTCAATCCATAGTTGGATTTTAAAAAAGGTTGACTTCAATCCATGGTCTACTTCAATCAATAGTTAACTTCAATCTATAGTTGAGTTTTAAGCAAGGTTGACTTCAATCCAAGGTTGAATTCAATCCAAGGTTTGACTTCAATCAAAGGTTTGACTTCAATCCATATCTGACTTTTAAGGAAGGTTGACTTTTAACCAAGGTTGAATTCAATCCATGGTTGGATTTAATCCAAGGTTGACTTTAATCCAAGGTTGACCTCAATCCATAATTGACTTTAAGTAAGGTAGAATTTCAAGCAAGGTTGACTCAATACAAGGCTGACTTCAATTCATGGTTGACTTCAATCTAAAGTTGACTTCAATCCAAATTTGACTTAAACCCATATTTCACTATGGTTGAATACGGTTGACTTAGTTTAGTAACAATTGAATATTAGGTGACCATGGTCGACCATGGTGAAATATGGTTTACTATGGTTGACTATGGTTGACTTTGGTAAACCTTGGTTGACCATGATTGGGTATGGTCGACTATGGCTTACTTAGTTTAAAACTATTGCTGACTTTGGTTCACTAATTAACTATGGTTGACTATGGTTTCCCATGGTTGACCATGTTCGACTATGGTTGACCATGATTTATTATGGTTGACTTTGGTCGACTATGGTTGACTTTGGTTAACTAATCGAAAATGGGTGAGTATTGTTGACTATGGTTGACTTTGTTTGACCATAATTGACTATGGTTAACTAATAGACTATGGTTGACTATTATTGACTATGGTTGACCATGGTTGAATTTTATGGAATATAATTGAACTTGGTTTACTATGGTTGACTTGGTTTACTATGTTGATTAATTAGCTTGGTTGACTATTGTTAACTATGGTTGACTTTTATTTAGCCACTATTCACTATGGTTAACTTTGTTTGACTATTGTTTACTATTGTTGACCATGGTTGACTTTGATGGAATATGGTTGACTTTGAAGGAATATGGTTTACTTTTATAGACTTTGGTCAATTATGGTTGAGCATTGTTGACTTTGGTTGACCATGTCTGGCTATGGTCGACAATGACTGCCTTTATTTCACTATGGTTGACTTTTTTAACTTTGGTTGACCATAGTTGGCTATGGATGACTATGGTTGACTTTGTTTTCCTATGGATGACTTTGGTTGACCATGGTTGACTTTATCTGGCCATAATTGACAATTGGTTGAAGTTGTTTGACTTATGACTATGGTAGATTATGGTTGACCATGGTTGACTTTGTTTGTCCATAACTGACTATAGTTAGACATTGTTTGAATTTGGACTTTGGTTGAATTTGGTTGATTATGGTTAACTATGGTTGACCTTAGTTGTTTGGCTGACCATGGTTGATTATGTTTGAATGTGGTTGACTTTGGTTGACAAATTAAATGTGGTTTACTTTGGTTGACCATTGTTGATTATGGCTGAACATGGTTGTCCTAGTTGAGTTTGGTTTACTTTAGTTGACTTCGGTTGACCATGGTTTACTATAGTTGACTTTGTTCGGCTAGAGTTGGCTATTTGTTTTCCATGGTTGAGTATGGTTAGCCATGGTTGACTTTGGTTGACCATGGTTAACTTTGGTTAGTTATTTGATTCTTTGGTTAACCATGGTTCTTTGGTTGAGCATAGTTCTTTGGTTGACGATGGTTGACTAATTGACTATGATAAACTATGGTTGACTATGGTTGACTATGGTTAACCATGGTTAGTCATGGTTGAATTTGGTTGACCATGGTTCTTTGGGCATGGTTGACCATGGTTTATGTTGTTTGTCCATAGTTGAATTTGGTTGTTTGGGCATGATTGAATTTGGTTTACATTGTTTGGTTAACCATGGTTGAATTTGGTTTACATTGTTTGGATGACCATGTTTACATTACTTACTTTATTTGGTTGACGATGGTTGAGTTTGGTTTACATTGATTGGTTGATTTTGGTTAACCATGGCATACTATGTTTAACCATGGTTTACATTATTTGGGCATGATTGACTTTTGTTGCCTTTGGTTGATTGGGTATCATTTACCTTGGTTGTTTGGTTGACTTTGGTTATTTTGGAATGGTTGATGTTAGCTGACTTTAGTTGTTTGGGAATGGTTGAAATTGGTTTTTCGGTTAACATTAGTTGACTTTGGTTGTTTGGGTATGGTTGACTTTGGATGACTTTGGTTGTTTTAGCATGGTTGAAATATTCATGAGAAAACTTCTCAGTACTTGGCCAGTTTCCTTAGTATTTCATTGCAATATTAAATATTTACATCAACTACAATATCTCATGGCTTAGTATCACATGAATAGTTCAAATGTCAAATACGTTCCTATGCAAACAAACCTTAAGCATCCACCAGTGGGGCCTTGGCCTTGAGCTCCACACTAGGGAAAACACACATTGCATATATATAATATTTACATTGAGGCCAATAAACACTAAGGCAAGGTAGGGGTATTACAACTCCCTCCCCCTTAGAACAACACTGTCCTCGGTGTTCTCAAAACTGAACAAAAATGGGAATGCCTCTCTCATAGCATCCTCCAGCTCCCATATAGCCTCCTCTAGACTATGTTGCTTCCATTTCACCTTTACATGTCTGATGGCTCACTTCCGTAGCAATGTAACTTTCTTGTCGAGAATGCACACAGTCTCCACTTGGAACTCTCCCTCAGGTTCCACCTGTATCACATGCCAATCAATGAGGTGATTAGGATCATGTACATATTTCTTAAGTAAAGAGACATGGAAAACATTATGAGATTTCATGTTAGCAGGAAATGCAATCCTATATGCAACTGGTCCTATCCTATCAAGGACCTCAAATAGTCCACAATATCGGGGTGCCAACTTGGCACAACTTCCTAACTTCATGGAACTCTTCCTTGGTCTCACTCTCAATTACACATGATCCCCAATCTGGAATTATTTGTGTACTCTCTTCAAATATGCATAACTCTTCTGCCTATCCTGAGCTGCCTTCAAATTCTTCCTAATCTTAACAACTTCTTGCTCCATATCTTCAATCATTTCTGGTCCAAGCACTACCCTGTTCACTGGGTTGTCCCAACTCACTAGAGTTCTACATCCTCTGCCATATAAGACTTCAAAAGGGATCATTTTCAATGATGCTTAACATCCATTATTGTAGGAAAATTCTACCAAGTGCAAGTAGTCTTCCCACTTGGATGGATTATCCATCACAAACATCCTTAACATGTCTTCAAGAATCTGATTTACTCTCTCAATTTGACCATCTGTTTGAGGATGGTAGGTTGTACTGAAATTCAATCTAGTTCCCAATTCTTAAAATAATCCTTTCCAAAAGTTGGAAGTGAATTTTGTATCCCGGTGTGAAATTATTGCCTTGGGAAATCCATGCAACCTGAATATCGCTTTCATGAAGATGTTTGCAATATCATTTTCCTTGTGAGTAGACTTAACTAGGATAAAGTGAGCTACTTTTGATATCTTGTCCACTACAACCATGATGGAATCATGCTTCTTTACAGTCATGGGAAGACCTGTTATAAAATCCATAGAGATCACTTCTCACTTCCACTCTGGAATGGGCAAAGGCTGCAACAATCCTGCTGGATGTTGATGCTCTGCCTTGACCTGCTGACACTTTTGACACCTAGCAATATACTATGCTATGTCCTTCTTCATTCCATGCCAAAAGTACTACTTCCTTGATTCTGTTATAGTTTTATGATATCCTGGGTGGCCAGAATATGGCTTTTGGTGTATCTCACCCAACACAAGCTCCTTCAATTCTGCACAATTTGGAATTTACAGCCTGGTATCTTGATACATGATAACATCATCTTCTCCAATATGATATCCTACACACTTGTCATCCACATTACATTGCTGCAACTTCTCTTTGATTTGGAGGTAAGCTTCATCATTAGCTTGAACTTCAAGGATCCTTGCCTTCAAATATGATTTACAAACACTCACTGCTGCAATATGAAATTTTATACTGAGTGCATCAGCAACCTTATTCTCTTTGCCTTTGACATGCTTAATCTCCAAATCAAACTCACAAAGAAACTCCATCCATCTAGCACTACTACATTTTTGGCCTTTAGGGGGGCTTGTCTTCCGCCCCCAAAAGTGACCTACGTGGGGTGTTTTGGCTTTGGGAGCGGTTTTGGCAAAACCGCCCCTAAAGGAACCAATGTTAAAAGTTTTGTCATTTAAGGGTGGTTTTTGACGATATTGGAACCGCCCCCAAAAGTGACTTTTGGGGGCGGTTTGTGACTCCCCTCATAGAGGTCTACGGAGGCGGTTTTAAACCCCCCCCGTAGACCCCTTCATAGAGACCTACGGGGGCGGTTTTGAACCCCCTTCATAGAGACCTACGAGGGTGGTTGTGAACCCCCCTCATAAGCCCCCTCATACAAACCTATAGTGGAGGTTTGGAACCCCCCTCGTAGAGGACTATAGACACGGTTTCAAACCCCCCTCGTAGAGGGCTATAGGGGTGGTTGTGAACCCCCCTCGTATAGTCCTATAGGGGCGGTTTGGAACCCCCCTTGTAGAGGCCTATAGGGGCAGTTTAGAACCCCCCTCATAGAGGCTTATAGGGGCAGTTTTGAACCCCCCTCGTAGAGGCCTATTGAGGCAGTTTGAAACCCCCCTCGTAGAGGCTTATTGGTGCGGTTTTGAACCCCCCTCGTAGAGGCCTATTGAGGCAGTTTGAAACCCCCCTCGTAGAGGCCTTTAGGGGCGGTTACAGACCCCCCTCGTAGGTACCTACAAGGGTGGTTCTAAAACTCCCTCGTTGTAACAAACAAGGGCAATTTCAAACCCCCCTCGTAGTGACATATGAAGGTGGCTTAGAACCCCCCTCGTAGAAACATACAAAGATGGTTTGAAACCCCCTCTATATCCATAATAAATCATAATAAAATAATTTTATTAAAAATACCAATATTGCAATATCAATAGGGTATGGAGGAATCGAACCACCAACCTCCTGCTTGTAAGGCAGGTGCTCTACCATTGAGCTAGCACCCTTAAGAATTAGGGAGATGAGCAATAGTAACACCCATATTGCATTATTTTTAAGTCTAAGAAAATACAATAAGAATGTTCAGGAGATGATTGTAACAGGATATCCACATGTACCCAAATATCTACAGATTATCATGTAAGAACAACCTGCTCTTTGCAATCCTCACAATGCATAAGAACTATAATTCCAAACTTTTCGATTATTTACTAAAACAACAAAAATGCTGAAAATTTTTGCATACAATTTGCAGACAAATTTCAATCATGTGATATGCATTTCATAACTTAGTGCGGGATTCTTATTGTAGACATGACATATTGATGCAGTTGAGGAGCTCAATAGTTTGTGCATGGAAGGCCAATATTCTAGACGAATCATCTTCCTTGTTTGTCTATTCCACTATGAGAATTTATGTACTTTGTTCAATATAGACAATATGAATAAACTAGAAGACGAAACGATTGTATCCCTTAACTAGATGATAAATTCCATATCATGAGATTGAGAATACTTGAATAGTCGGTTACTTGAATATTTTGCTCAACTTCAAGTTGTCTATACATTGTCATACATTTTCATAAACTTAATTGGAATCTGGAGTTGATTCATTGATAATATAGACATGCTAATGTTTGTGTGAATGAATATATTCTTTTTTCTCTGGGTTCACTAATATTTAATTTGAACAAGATAGTGAATAAGCAATCTATTTTTGGGTGTATGTCATGACCCCTACTCATCGGTTGGCTCAGCAAGAACAAATGGCTCATAAACTAGTCAATAAAAATACAGATGGCTTACCTCATATAATTAATGGCCATCTTAAAAGTTTTAAGTAAAAGGATAGATAAATAAAAGATGAGGATAATGTCAACTTTTACTTCAACAATTTAATATTACCAGTAATTATTAGGTTCTAGGGTTAGTTTTATGGTTTT
Source organism: Larix kaempferi (assembly GCA_027924585.1). Lineage (NCBI taxonomy): Eukaryota > Viridiplantae > Streptophyta > Pinopsida > Pinales > Pinaceae > Larix > Larix kaempferi. The sequence continues at coordinate 16,389,005 of BSBM01000012.1, forward strand.
TGTTTTACTTATTTTATTTTTTCATTTATTTTCAGGGTCAAAATCGTGCTCCCACGGTGTATAGACCCATACAAAACCAGACAATTCTATACCAAACCACCCAATTCAGGAATTTATAGCCAGTTCGAGTACAGAATTGGTTGGTTCAGTATTGAACCAACCATTTCGAGTTCAAGGCCACAATTTGGGTCGGTTAGGCCTGTAAACCAATTAAACCAACCAATTTTTGCAAAACCAGCCTTGTCCTGATCCAATTGGTTCATAGATGGGTTCATAACGACATACATGGTTTTCACTCTTTACTATTTTGGTCATATGCACACTTCTATTTGCATGACAAGGCTTCGCATATTAGAGTCTAATGGTTTGGATTCACACGGGTGTACAATTTTTTTATCAAAATTTAAATATTTTATGTATTTTTTGGTGGGCCAGTTTTAGTTTCCAATTGTTTACCGGTTGCAATCCAGTTCCACTTTTTGGGGTCAACAGGTTCAGAAACCCATCCAATTTAGATAACACTAACTAAAACAAACATGAGAGAACATTCATTAACCCCAATAACACCAGATTTCTAATCCTACATAGTTATTACTCTGCAGATTAATAATGAACTAAAATATTACAGTCAAATTGTGATATCCTCCATTGCATAGACACTTTGTATCAATTTACAGCCAGTTGGACTAGTTCCAAGGGGTTTACAGCCAGTTCAAACTAAAAAGGCTAGTTCTTTATAGAACCATCATTTTCAATCTAAAATGATCAGTTCCATACAGGAGCATACAGAGGCACACTTAGCCCACAAAATAACTTAAACTAAAAGAAATAATAAAACCTAAACCCTAAACCTATTTCAGATATGGTTTTTGTCTTTGTTTACGTCTTATGGTCCGAAAATGGTTTGTACTCTTTATTATTTTGGTTATATGAGCCCTTGCTATATACATGAGGAAACTTTGGATATTTGTGTCTAATGATTTGGATTCACATGGATGTACATGAATATTTTTATCAAAATCTTAATTATATGCATTTTTTGGATGAACATATTTATTAGATGAAATATTACAGTCAAATCATGATATCCTTCCTTAAAGAGACAATATGTATCAGTTTAACATGTCAAAAATATGTGTATCATTTCAAAATAAACAAGTCTCCAAATATTGACATGTACCAACATTTCATATCACAACCACGCTGCTCTTTGTGGACTAACAATTTCCACCTTCCATATATTTTGTCAAAGGGATAAGAACAAGGGCCAATAATGTCAAGTATTATCACTATACAGAAAAATCAAATGCATTATATAGAAATGAAAGCATTGAATAGCCAAATGCAAGAAAATTCACAAACCTGTGTAGTAATAGGCACCCCTCCATAAGCAACCACGACCTTGATGCCAATTTGGTAAGCAAAGTTTCTAGCCTCCTCATGTATCTACAATTTACCACCGTAACAATAGACCACCCACCAATTAGATTGATGCAAAAATATCAAAATAGATCAATGATTGAAATTTGATTTGAGCATGATAATTATATATTATACAATTATTTTACCAACGTTGCTACAGAAATTAAACTTGCAAAGTGTTTATTCCACATAGTATAAATCTTTTCCCTATACTTCTAAGCATTTGATTATGTTTCATATTTGAATATGCAATCTAATTGGTTTTTCAATACACAAGCAGATAGTGGACTTTAAAAGAATAATGTGTTTGCATCAGTTCATGCACCAAAATCTTGGTTTCGGTGAATATCATACAAGCAATAATATTTTTCCTCCAACATTTATCTAGTAAATCTCAATTTCAGTCTGATAAATATGCATAACATAATATTTTTCCAATTCACCTCCACAAATTACACAGATACAAAGTCAATATTATATAATTTATATTCCGGCTTAGATAACATCATACATTATTAACTAAAGAAACAATTGAGATAGGTTGGCCAGTAAGAGATATGCTTCTAGAAGTGGGGAAAGATTTCTTCAACCACTTCACACAGTCATAGTATGAGCTTATAGAAAACATCCTCAACCATGTCAAGAGCCCACTGAAAGGGAAGCAAATAGGAAATGGATCCACACCATGTCTTCTTATTATTAAGGGATATTTCTAAACTGCAGTAAGCAAGAATCCTCCAATAGGCAGAAGAACCAGCCTCCAAAGGTTCATATTATCGGACGGCTCCTCTCAAATAGACCTGAAGCCTTCCAAAATGTGGAACACTGTCTTCAAGTGCGGATATCGTTTTTCCCAAGATTGGAAATGATGAAGTTTTAAGGACATTTGTGACTGCCATTACAGGAAACATCCTAAAACTTGCTCAGAACATGCACAACTTTGGATTTGAGGCCTCTTTACTGTTGTTTAAGGCTAAAAATAAGGTTGAATCATGCCCAGGGATTCCCAGAATTGAAACACAACCCTCACATTGCCCAGAATTGATACTACAGGTCTGAAAAATGTATAGAATTGTCTAGAATTCGCTTAGGATCATCCCAGACCTGATATTTACCGCTGCTATGACCCCAAAAACTGCCCATGCTGCTCAGGAATCTGCCTAGAACTGCCTTTTACTGTTGTTTAGTATCAAGAACAGTGCATAGGTTACTCAGAGATGCCCTTTTATTTCTGCTCCTATCCACAGATTGCCTAAATAGTGCCCATAATTTAAAGTGATAAGGTTTTACTGTTGTTTGATGGCTAACACTTGCCTAGAATTCACAATGACTACTGTTGACTGCTTCCTTGAGGTCAAAATAGGGGTACTCAAGATTTTATATATGTTTTCTTTCAAAAGTAGCTAGTACCCTGTCCTATGAGAGGAATTGGAGCACATAGTCTTTTATTCATGCAATGAAGAGAAACTAATCAGAATCTAAGAGCGTAGAGAACTTGAATTACATTCATAGCATACTTCCTTGCTCAAAAATAGTAAAGTACAAGGAGGGATCCTGCAAAGAGATGGAACCAATACACAAATGATATTACTCAAAAAAACTAAGAGTAGAAGGAGGAGTCCTTCCAAGAGATGGAACCAATACAGAAATGATACTATATGTGATGATGAGGAGATGGAACCAATACAGAAATGATACTATATGTGATGATGAGGAGATGGAACCAAATGGTCCTATTGAGTAGATTGGAGTTACATGGCATCTAAACAATATGGCTAAACTACTTTTGAACCATAAACCTTGCAGATTTGCAAACAAGTGTTGCATATGTGATGATTTTCACATTGGATTGCCCACCCACCTCCTCAATGACCTCATATAAATGGTCCTTCAAGAAGATTGTGCACTTCTAATGATCTAAGCACTCAATTTCCATTAAAAATAGGGATTGAAGCAAGAAGACACAAAATGTTCAAAAGTGGGCACATTTCAAGCATCTATCCTACCATCCATCACTATAGAACCTTGTGTTACCCCCATATTTGTGTGGGTGTGCTTTATTTGATATTGGTGGGGAAATTCTAGGGATTTCAAGGCATGATCAGGCCCATGAAAGTAACGTGTCATCTCCCATCAGCAATTCTAGGCATATTGCAGTCCTAAGAAGATAATGAACATGAGCAAATGACCCTACTCATTGAATCTAGGCAAGTAACAGCCCCTGCACTTCATGTTTGGGCAGTGGGTCATTTTTTAGACCTAAAAATCAGTGTTGAGTAGATTTATGACCATAAGCACCCATTTCCCACCATATGACCATAAGCACCCGATTCTAATCTTTGGTTCCTTGAATCCCATCACCCTTCATTCTAGAAAGAAAAGCTATCAAGCAACCATTAGGCCTGGATTTTAGCATTCACATATAGGACCTTTTATTCTGTACAAGTTGTAACTCCTCCAGAAAATATCAAATGTGTTTCAAACTTTCAACTTGCTAATTCTCTCAAATCCAAAGCCGATATCAGGAAAATATTTTTAAAATATTTTCCTATAAAATAAATGTGGAACACATACAATATCAAATGCATCCCACAAATCTAACATCCTAATAGCAGAGATGATGACACTACTGTGGATACTCTACCTTAGAAGCTACAGATTTCACATGTGGGTATCGTTAGGTGAGAGATAAGTGTACCGATGTGCTCATGTATAGTAACTGTACCATTGAATTTTAAAAAATGCATTGAAAGTCAACATCCTATTCAAGTTTACGAGTGCATTTTCCTTCTCTTAATGCTATGGTGCTTTATAATAGTTTATTAAGCACCAGTGCTACATTATTATATAGCACCGGTGTCGTTATAATTTTTGTTGCACACCGGTGCTATATTTATTATCAAGCATCGGTGCATATACTACTTTAATCAATATCTGAACAAGCATAAAGAAGAAGCTTCATTAAAAATTAACTCAAAAGATCAAATATTAAAATCAAATATGTCTAGAATGTGCAAGTATACTTGTGAAGAATCTGTGAACAGCATGCTCTACTTGTATAACTTTCATTGCAGGCAATTGAAGTTCTGGTTTTTAAAATTTAGTCCAAATTAACAGCAGAGATAAATAGAGTAAAAAATTTACCAAACCACAATGACTGTAAGCTTTCTTCACTTGTTTTGAAATGGTAGCAAATAATTGTGCATCACCTTTATCTTTTGCAGACTGCAAATCTACTCCCAGTTTATGAAAATCCTCCCTGAAAAATAAGACCATTCAAATCAACAAATCAGGTATAGAGATCACAACAAACCAAATATATCATTTAAGTATTGTATGGTTTGACTATAACTAGAACCTAATGAAGGTTCACCAATCTGACAATAGCATGGAATTCATATGCCAAATTGTCATGTTAGTGCATATAAATTAAATATGCTTTCATCACAGATATCAAGTTGTTAGGACTCAACTCTACATGCTCAAAAAATGTAGAACATGGAGAAAAATAAAACACGTCCTACTCAACAGTTAAAATCCATACAAAATACATTGTCCAAATTGGGTAAAAGGATTTAATGAAAGAACATCATAAATCTTATTTATCACTCTCAAGGGTGGTGTTTAGCAACTGGTAACAATTATATTTCTCTCGAAACTCACGAGTCACGAGTAAACTCTTTGAACCTGGAACACAAACTTTGGTCATCAGCACACAAAAATTTGTATCGTAGCATAAAGTTTGGAAAGACAAGGAAAGAGTAAACTCACTGTTCAATGTTCTATCTTGACAACTCATATAATCAAAGTTTTATCCACGCTTCCACTTCTTGTTCCATTTAACATAGAAAATGAGTCTTGACCTTGCCCCACTTATAATCTTATAAAAAAAGACATTATTGAAATTTACACTTAAATCTAATTCAAATCTCATATAATTCAATCTTACAAATAATTTTTCATATTTATGAATCTTACAAGATTTCACCATCAAATCTCACTAGTAAAAGTTACCTATTAAAGAAATATATCAATCTTTACACATTCAAATTTCATTTAGAAATGAAGAAATCTAAATTTAAAAAAAAAAAACACATTGCTATATGATTCCACCTTTCTCTTTAATGGCATAAAGCGCTTATTTTCTAAAAGCAAATTTCAGAAAGAACCTTGGAATAAAATATATCTTTTGTTTTACTCCTTTTTAAGACAAAAGTAATAAAATAAGTCTTCAAAATACTATGGTTTTGTCTTATATGTCATTAAACTATGTACAGTGAGACTTAAAAAATAAAATAAAAGAGTAACCAATGTCATTCAACCTTAATTGAGTCATAAACCTTAATTGAGTGATAGACGAAATCTTCTTGTGTTATGAAAAGATGATGCACTACAATGATGAAACTTGCAAGCAGGATTGGCGGATTTAGAATATAATGAAGAGAAAAAACTCCAAAATACATGGTTTTGGTTTGATGAGTATGCATGGAGTATTTCTGACAAAAAAAGATCTGAACAATTTGTCACTTGGGTTGTTTAGTGTCGAAGAAGATTTTGTTCACATTTTTTTACAGCTAGGTCATCTTCATAGCCGATGCCTAGAGAAATATAGACGAGTGTCTATGGATTCATTTATAGATTGTTGAGGATGTGTTTGATTACAGATCTGAAAATATATTTCATTCTATGAGTTGATGAATCATATGTTCTATCATAGATCTGCAAAGAACCACACGTTCGAAAATCTTTTTGAATAATGTTGGTCGCTTCAAACACATATCTATATGTGGAAGGTTATCAAATGATATGGAGGATAGAAGAGCATGCATGCTACGTGTAGATCCATGCAAGTTACATTAAATTGAAATATGATACCAAGAGTACACTGTGAATTGTGATTTAAGACACCAATCTCACGCTTAAGATCCTTCAAAACTAGAAACCATAATATAAAAATGATCATTCATATAACATAAAATTGCATAACTCACATTCCATTCAAGGGCAGTCACGTTCTTGTTCTTTTCAATTGTTCTACCCTTGAAATGTTTCAAAACAAGAGCTTTTGGAGGCCCACTCTGGATGGCTAATCCCCATGGAAATTTTGGAACGGTCCAAATTCAAGCTGTTGAATCTCCAGATCTGTAAAACACTCGGGAACTAGGTTTAATACATTTCTAAGAGGTATTAGTTAAACTTACAGGTGAATTTTGGTAGTGTCTTTTAATGACAACATAGAACAAGATTACAAAAATTCTAGATCTCACAAATGCTTGAATGAAAAAAAATATATATAAGTTGAAAAAATAAACATCCAAATGGGCCAAATTGGGTGAAACTACGGTGGGATCGAAGCATTAAAATTAAACAAATATTCTATAATTAAATTTTATTGTTAATTAATGAATTATTTAGAGGTATCCTTACAATAATATTATATTTGTTAATCTTCATTTGTAATAATATTTGAGATTATATCAACTTGATTATTAAAAAAGAGTTGAAAAATACATTATATTAAATTGATTATAAAACAAAAAGGCGGAGAAGAAGATTAAAGGAATAAAATCCAAGAACAAATGTTATGGACTGATGAAATGAAAACACTAAACCATGAACATGAATATTATAATCATATAATTTCTTAGGGAATAAAATGACACTAACAATTAAATTGATTAAATAAGCCACAAACAGTCGTATGCATGTTGACTGAGGCCACAAGAGAGACACCCTTAAAAGAAAAGAAAGAACTAATATAGTAGGAACATCATCAATAGGAAATCCTCCATCAACTTTTCAATTCCCTTCAAAAGAAAGGAAAGGGCATCTATAACGTCTTGTATGCCAAGAGAAAGAGGAAGAACCAAAGTCTCTTTTTTCCTGGGCACTCTATAGTCTGTGGCAAGTTATGAGGGAATTTATGTACAAGCAAACCAAAGATCTAGTATTGGATGCAAATGACCTGGGTAGAATATGGAGCATCATTTATGCAATTGTAGTATGGCACTACATTTCATGCCAAAGTCCCCATTTTCTTGCATACCAAGTACTCCATGATGCAATTTGACCATAATAGATTGAACTGTGACACACTTCGTGTAAGGAATTGTGACAAAATATTATAAGGGATGCAAATTACATTTATTATCCATAAGTTCATAACCAACAAAGTTGAGGCATTTTGATGAGAAAACAAAATGTGAAGGTAAGCTTAAATTGAGTAAATCTTCATGCAGAGAATTGCATGAGATCATAAGAGAAAAGTTATATAAATTCATAATTTATATAACTTTTATAAATAGTACAATAAAACAGTTATATAAATTCATAATTTAAGCATCCTTAAAAGTTCGATACTTGATAATATTTAAGTAACCTCAGAACCCAATAACTTATATGGCACTAAATAGATGGCAACGTATTAAAATTCTTATATTGTTATGTCAATAGAGTATGACCAAAGTTATTCAGAACAATTACTGATAAGGCGATCAAAACAACATCCATGCACTATGTTGTCACTGCTCCAATAGTATAAAGAAAGAGTAATATAACATGATAATATTTTACCTTTATGGTACAGGTGAGAAAAATATTCTACCCTTCATAAACCGTCGTATTTCTCTTTAGTATAATAGTCTTTTAACTCTACTATCGAACATAACTTCTAGTCATAACAAACAAACCTCTGCATTCCAAATTATATTCTCCTTGGATTGTTCCTGTACAAACTTCAATAGCTGGAAATTTTTGTCACATAACAGAAATCTTCTTTCTGCATATGGAATTTGTCACCATTCATTTTTATCATCGAATCCATTACTCTTTCAATCCGGAATTCCTCATCAATAAAATTATCAAATAATACTTCTATTGGATAATATGAATCATTATTTATAGGTGCGCACTAGGTATCTCTTTTCTCAAGGAAGAATCGATGGCAAACTACAGGTGGGCATTAGCTGCTATACTCTGGTGAGTTCATTATACAAACATTCCAAATTTCAAACTGATCTACTACCCTCATTAATCAATGCGGATTCATACATTATTAAATTGTGAATTGACTAAATCATTCGAGCAATTAAACCCTCATTGAAATCAAGCTAATAGAAATCAAAATGTAGAGATAAAACAGAGTATTGAAATCACTTTATGGTTGGCCGCAAAACATAAAGTTTACCAGGGTTCAAAACTCCTGTGGATTATATGCCATTACAAACCTAAAGGGAATAAAAAATGTAACAGGAATCCAGAATCAAACCCTTAACATGGTAGGGGTTTATGGAGTACTTACAAGGTTTTTTCCCTAAGAAAGCATATTTGACATTTGGACTGTTGGATCAATGGGATTTTTTTGAAAAGAACATCTTCATGGAAAAGTACCAAAAGGTGGCCATTATAAAATTATGTTCCATTTCCATCTTCCATCTTCCCTAAACTTTCAACAGAATCATTTCCATGAAAAAAATTAATCAACTCACTGATTTAGGCAGCATTGTTCAAGTGCGCAGGGGTTCGATCGGTCTGCTAGCAGTCTCCTTATCCATCTTGCTTGTTAATGCTCATCGATCAATCTAGGTCGAGGCTCCTAATCTCTGAGCGGACGAGGTCGAGGGCTCAAATGGCCCAAATGGTCCAGTTCAAGGGTTCAAATGGCGCATAAGTATTTTGTTATGTTTTATTTTCTTTCTTATAGTTTTTGTTTTATTTGTTTTATGTTTTGTTTTCTTATATATTTTTTATTGTTTTTTTAAATGTTGTTAGGGAGATTTGGTCATCCGAGTAGAATGTTAGAACTCTAGAAAGATATGTGAAACAATGGATTGAATTCTAATATTGAAGTGACAATTATGTTATAAATGGGTTTTGCAATGGAGGAAGGCTGGAACAAGCTTGTCGAATAATGAGAGAAGCATACAACCTTGAGACTCAAAATATAATTACAATTAATGCTCTCTCTAATAAAACCTACCCAAATACTTTTCCAAATGAAAGAAAAATTTATCATACCTTTTGCTTGACGCGAGGGATTTTATGATCCATCCGTTTAAATATGAATTCTGACATTTCCTTGACAGTTCCGATGGGGCTAGATTGAATCATGTGACAGATTTTGTCCAAACGATAAATTGGGGTTATTTTATCATCATCGATGATAATAGTATCTATCATATGGGACCCCCAACAAGATTCAACTGCCCTCCTACTCGATTCCATTCTCTGAATTTCCCTTAAATTGATCTTAAACGCCCAAAAAAATTATGCAAAATTCTACAATGTTTTGAGCTAAAATGATCTCAAATATATCCAATCCATTCCTCAGAATTCCTTAGAGAAAGCAAAAAAATTGTTGAAATGTTACAATTTACAGCGAATTTGTCAACATGGGTGTCTAAATTTGGTAGCAGATGAGGAAATTGTGGACACAACGAGCCTAATTTGGCATAAATTGAGGTTGCAAAGATGTTTTGGGGGATGATGTACCATGTTGTTTGAAGTGTAGGGAACGTTGTGGCAAACAAATGGTAAATTTGCGGCGAGTACTAAGGATTTCAAATGCACATGGTTGGCCCCAAACAGGCTATTGAGTTGAGGATTTGTCCATCGAGTGTGAACTCGTTTGTCCTTTGTTTGCTAGAAAGGGGGGCTAGAACCCGTAATCACATGGAGATTATAATCATCTCAAACCAAAGCCATGGCCATATCATTTCGTTTATGAAGAGGGTATTTTGAATCTTCTGGACCTTTACTGGCGGCATATAATGATCTAGATGAGTCATGATTTTGAGATAAAGTTGGTTTGCATGCCATAATAATTTTGTCGATCTAAAGGCATTAGTTTTGAAGTGTAAGTGTTAGTTTCAGATCAGAAGGAAGATTGCATTGATTTAATGATAGTCTCGACTAGTTTCGTCTAAAAGCTAGAATCATTTTAAGTAGATGTATAACTAGATTTATCTTAACTTTAGATCTATTAAGCATTAAAAAATATTAAGAAAAAAATTAAAATACTGCAACTTTAACTCTCTCTGTATTTAAAAGATTCAAAGTTAATATCTGTGTGGATTTATATATAAATGTTTGTACATTATATATTTAAGATCCAAATATTTGGCTCTATCAAGTGTCGCAAGGGATCAAATCTCGCCAAGTGCAAACCCCTTTTTGAGTGCAATCCTTGAGGAGATGTTTTCACCTCGAGAGATTTGATCCCTCTCGGCACTTGATGGAGCCTAAGATTTGGATCTAGGATATTTTCCATATATATATAATACATTTGATGAAACAATGAGGGAATAACCCACCGAATCCTTGAGGGGGTCTACAATTTACTGTGTTGGAGAAAACTCACTATGGCTTGGGAGACCACTACAGACAGCTGACTACCAGAATTAACTCAATTCTCAGAACTATACTATTATAATTGACAATGCTAAGATAATGGAGAATGTAACCAACCTCGATCCAAATGTTTGATGTAGATCCCCATTGGAGCTTTTCCAATCCGTGCACTTGAATCTGCAAATTAGTCTTGACATCCAATATACAACAAGTACATAATATATATAAACAACATTAACATCATCAATAGCAATGGTCCATGATATAACAAGTAAATGCAACCCAATGTAACATAAACAACATTTACAACATTAATGGACGAGAATATGAGTATTTCTATTAATAAAAAAGAAGAAGTACAATGTGATACGACCTCTTGCCGGAAACCAATCTGAACCAAGATCTGGATCAATCCACTTGTGCCTCCACCACTTCAATCCTCCATGAATGGCAAACTCAAACTATGGTAGGAGTTTGGAAGGTGAACATAAAGGGTTCACAACTACAAGGATCAAGGAGTGTAGACTCAAGATAGGGCAAAAATACACTAGAGTTATCTTGCTCTTCTTTCTCCTCCCATCCATAAGCCATATGTGCTCAATATATAGTCCTCCCAAAGGTAGGTGAAAGGACACATCGAGGTGTTACTTGGGAAGATGGAGGGTCAAAGGTCACCCAATAACCGCTTTTTGGGAGTAAAAAGTAATTTAACTAGTGATTTTACCATTTTACATGCTACCCGCGGGCTATAGTGATGCAACTCGCGGGTACACATGCTATAGTGATGCAACAAGCAGGTAAGAGGAAAAATGAGGAAATAGTATGTCTGAAGGATATAAAGTGGATCTGAGTCAGTGAAATGGATCCTACAGGCCAAAGAATGCTGATGCTCACAAGGTGGACAATTACATTGTAACATTTACTAAATTTGAACACTGCAGATGGATTCTGCAGTATTAAAATTTAGTAAATTGTAGAAATTCATTGTCAAAATTGTAATTTTCCATTGTGGAATAGGAAATATTAGTGCGCGGAGCTTGTACAGAAGAGAACTCACAATACACACACCTTGTCTATTACTTGCAAATCAAATTACATTTATAGTGAATGAATGGTTTCAATAGATTCCGATAGAAGCGGATCTGGAACCATTTATTTTCTAAATAAATATACATGATAACAATATTCTAAATATCATGGCATTTCGCCATTATTCTCTAACACTTCCCCTTAATGGAGAAATGCGATTCTTACAAACATTATGGAACTATGATCTTTGTCTGTCTGGTCTTCATCAGCATTTACACTTACTTTGAAGTCTCACAGTTTGTGCTCTTTCTTCACTTCATCTTCGAGCTTCCTATTTGACTCATTTAACTACAACTGCTTCTGACCATCAATAAAATAATTGCACTGACTAACAATATTGAATACTTAACTATGCCAAAGTACATAGCTCGTTGAGTTTGGCAAATAAGTAATCAAGTAACTGGATTGTTCTATGGAGATACTCCCATTTGTTGAACACATAGCTCGCTGAATCCAATAGTAATCTAGGAGAGCACTATGAATACTGAACATATCTAGAAGTTAGCCATACAAGTAACCTTTTAGAAACTTACAAACACAGATAAAAATATTACATAATTAATAACTATTTCTTAGAAGAGTTTAAGAGGTTGTGTATTAACTTTAGAATCACTCTCAGAATCCAGCATGACTTCATAGATGGCATCTGAGATTTCTTCATAGATTGCAATGTTAGCTGACTCTTTCAGTTTTCCCTTTAGTAGATCCCCAGGACGATTTTTACAATTCAGTGTTGTATGCCCGTGTCTTCTGCAATAGAAGCATTCAATTGTACTCCTATTTTTATTAAACCTTCCTTTTGAAAACAAGGCAATTTCAGCTTGTGGATGGACATCTGTGTTTCCTTGTTTCAACCTCTTTTCTTCTGCTAATAATGCTGCTATCATTTCATCCAAATATTTAGTGGACAATTGACTTAAAGTAAAATTAGTATTATCATAATTTGATGATAAAGTATTTAATAATATTGCTTTTGCATCATCTTCTTCAATTGGAGCTTTAATTTCTCTCAGTTGCCTCATAAGAGACTTTAGTTCATTTATATGAGCAGATAAAGATGTCTCCTTGTGCATTTTTAACTTGAATAACTGTAATTTCAAGGAAAACTTTGCATTTGTATATTTTTCCCCAAATAATTTAGTCAACTCTTCCCACATCTCTGTAGAAGATTTATTTAAATCAATGAGGTGCAATTGAGAATCTGAAAGAGTTAATCCAATGATGGACTTAGCTCTCTCTTCCCTTTTCTCCCAAGAACTTAATTGAGTGAGATCTGTGGGTATTGTTTCTGAGCCATCTACAATTCCCCATAAATTCTTACTCATAAAAAATAATTGAATTTTTACCTTCCAATTGTAGAAATTGTGTCCATTAAACTTTTCCACCAGCACTGGCTCCATTTTCAAAAGAAAAATGAAACTAATATGAAATTATTACCTCTTGTAGAGGATCTCTCACGCTGGTTCAAATCTGCAGTGATTCAACTTCACCGCAAGCCTTTCTTTCACACCAGTCAACAGCGATTTTAGATCCTTTGCGTGACATTTTACACAGGAAGATAAATCACTGCACAGTTGTTGATGGATCGTTCTAGTTGGATGGATGGATACTCACAAAATAGGTAGTACGACGATTTTCTTGGACAGAAATATCCTCCCAATAGTTAGCAGGCAATTCCTTCTTCACACGGCTCTCTATCTGGTTGTTACAACAATCTGCAAAACGATTCTTCAACAATATCCAACAAATAAATGCAGTCCCAAAATATTAGGCTAGAAATCACAAGCCCTCTTGCTCTTCCTCCTACCCTCTGATACCAAATAGGAAATATTAGTGCGCAAAGCTTGTACAGAAGGGAACTCACAATCCACACACCTTGTCTATTACTTGCAAATCAAATTACATTTATAGTGAATGAATGGTTTCAACAGATTCCGATAGAAGCGGATCTGGAACCATTTATTTTCTAAATAAATCTACGTGATAACAATATTCTAAATATCATGGCATTTTGCCATTATTCTCTAACATGTGGGAGTAACACAACTAAAAATGACCAATTCATATTATTAATGTTATTGTTATGTGGTCATTTTTAGTTTAGTGACTTGTTATTTGGTCATATATTTTAGGTCATGACCAAATTGGTCATTTATCTTGGTCATTTTTAGTTGGGTCACTCAAGTTTGGTCATTTATCCCTTGAAAAAAATCTGGTGACCAAATTTTTTGGTAGCTTGGTCATTTATCTCTCATTTTGTACTAGTGTAAGATCTCAGGTCTTGGTGAAAACTCCAAGCAGTCCGAGCATGCTGCAGCAACGGAGCATAAAAGGAAACATGCGATGAAGCAACTGTTCACCTGAATAATATTAACGAAGGAAAAGAGAAGATGATTTTATAGCTCTATAGCAATAATGCACTATATTCTAGGTTACATAAAATCAATCAACATGTTGTCATATGACATACAACAAAATGATAAGTTGGTATGAGTTGTGTATTCATGGATTGTTTGCAGTCCTATACGAGAAACAATGAGTATTGAACTCAAATATCAGCATTCTGGACTGGTAGATGAGCTGGGAAAATTATGAGCCTCATAACAGCAGCCTAAAAATCAGTCAGCAACCTAAAAATCAGTCAGCAGCCTAAAAATCAGTCAACAGCCAACAATACTATCAGCATCACAATAAAATAGGGGCACTATGATAGCAGTGGACATGGATGTCTGGGCATATTTCAGTCTTCCAATGACATTCAAGTCCACCAACTCCAAGTCTAGACTAACACCTAAGCAGTTTGGGGATGTTTCAACCTTGTTTCATCTCCCAAATAGTGTCCATTACAGGAACACTATTGAAAAAGATTCAGGGAGCAAAAAGTAAAGGTTAAGAAATAAGAGTTTATTGTGGATATTTTCAAGTAATGTGATCGAATTTGTAACCCAGTGATGGAGTCAGAGGTCAAATTTGATGTTTAGGAGCATGAGGGAGTGTTCCCAAGGTATGAACGTTTGAAGAGTCAGAACATCATATCAAGCTAGGGTTCTCAACTGGATAACATGTAGCAAACCTTTGGTGTTTTTCCTTCAAATGTTTCACAACAACAAGCTACAACATGCAAGCAAGCAGATCCTATGGGTTGGCCCATGTGAGCAATGAAGAGTTTAATTATGGGCACTCCCAGGATGGATTTCACAATCAACAGTCAATCCTTCATCATAATCTTTCTGAGCAAACTTGAAGCAAAGTTTAAGGGGATGTGACATTTTTGGGGTTCATGTAGCCAAATTGTCAAAGTCATGTTTTAAGGGGCTATGACATTTTTGGGGTTCTTGTAGCCAAATGGTCAGAGTCATGTAGCATGTATCAAGGCAGAAACCATGGATTCAGTTGACTTGATCAATTGAAGTTGATCGACCGACTCCAAGATCATAAGTAAAGGTAGAGGCATAGGCACCTAAGGCCGTAGGAGAAGTGGTAGTTTGACGGTAATCAAAAAAAGGGAAATGAGAGTGAATAAATCTGAATTCCACACAGGGATGTCAAAAAGAGACAAATTTCATGGGTTAGTGTCCAGTGGGATAACACAAAGGAAATCAATGGGGCACATTAACCAATAAGGATTCAGAGATATAAATAAAAAAATCGCTAGAATTATAGTGAATGGTCATTATTTCCCCCACCATGGATATAAATGGTCTAAATCCGATCAACAGGAGTACTCTGTTTAGTGTCAAAACCCCCTCTATATTGATGGCGGGTAGAGGTACTCCAAATACACACAATTATGTTGCTCATGTATTCTAATGTAGAATTAATGCAATAACAGATTTCTCAGTTATTTCAAAATCACATAAATGTCAGGCATAGATTATGAAATTTGAAGGGAGCAATAAACCCTGTGTTTGGATGTTTTTTGGTAATTCTGAGCATGATTTTACCTTATGGAAGCCATAAATATTCAGTTTTGAGCATTCAATTTTATCAAACCTGGGAATATTTTGACAAAGGGAACATTGGTCAAATTTCTTAGACAGAGAATAATACCTCGAGCAGAAAACAATAGCTTCAAAGGAAGAAATGAAGCAGAGGGAGACTTCAAATGAATAGAGAGACTGGCAAACCCTTGGGCAAGATCGACACTGTAAATCACAGATAGTCTTAAACCAAATTGGTGGAGATCAAACTCTTGGTTTTGTTGACAACCTTCTTGGCCTGGTTGATTTCATTCGAGGGTTTCTCATGTTCCTTATTGAAATATCGTGAGAGGCGGGAGCTCATTATATGTCTTTTGGAAGAAATGCTTGCACTATATTATAATCTATGGGCCCATCTCCTTAAAAAAATATCTATATGGTAATACTTAGAGGATCGTGTGACTAATGCGCTCTTTGTGGGGATGCTTGATGCACACTATAGATACCTTTGGCAAAAATTGGTGGAAATCGAACCCCTTGGTGGAGATAGTTATGAAGTTAATTTAAAGATAATTAATATTTTATTTGTCACTAGTTTGTAGAAAAAAAGGGAGGTCTTTATCAAAACACTTTGGAGCTTATTTGTAAAGTTTGAAAGGTTGTGTTATGGACATTTTCTCCTTGAAAGCACTAGTAAGTGGGTGATTTGAACTCTAAGTGGACAAACCAAATGGAGTGCCCCCCCTCTTTGGATTGGTATTGGTTCCATTATGGGCATACAGTAAATGCCTTGTGGGTATTCCTTGAAAAAGGTTTGTTTGGAGAAGCTTTTGGGAATTTACTTGCATGTGTTAGTTTGTACGACAACACTCACATTTTTTCTCATAATGTAATGAGTGCTATTTGTTGTTGATAGTGAAAACATACTTACAACGTTGACGTGAAAACCATAACCTCAATGTATTAAATAGACAAAGTAAAAAAAAACCATCCATCCAACCATATAATCGTTGATTGATCCTCCATGAACTCTTCGAATATAACCACTATAAAATAGAAAAGTCTTCCTAGTCTACAACATCATTATAAAAAACTAAAATCTTATAATGGAAGTTGGAACATTGAATTTTATTGATTCTCTATTATTCTAAAGTCAACTAAATCTTTCTTGAATACATGTTAAAAGACTAATTTTCCCTTGAGGGAATAGGATATTACTACTATGCAGTATTTAGGTGTATGTTGCTACAAATAAAGTAAAAGCCTCTGCAAGAACATTACAACATAGGGTTTTGAACGAGAAATTATGAAGAAAAATGCAAGGAAGGAGCAATCATAATTTATGGCACTAGAGCTAGGTCAAACTTGTAGTCACGAGGATAGACATTAAATATCAGGAAAGACACTACAATCATACCATTAAATCCTTGAGTGTCATGTGTTGTTGATAGTGAAAATATGCCTAAAGCATTAACCTGAAAACTACTAAACTCAATATATTAAATAAATAGGAGAATTATCTGTCAACCAAAAACCATCCATCCAACCGTTTCTTTATTGAAGGATCATCCATGAACTCATCAAAGACAACCAAATTTTTAGACATGAAGAAAAAAATTAACACTGCAGATGTCAGGAGCATGTGCATCATGAAATAGGTGAAAGTAACTCAACAAGAGTAAATGATAGTCTATAGGTATTTGGAATTATACCTTCCTTGTGAAAAGATCCTTCACACAAGTGACCAAGAATGAGCATCTAGCATCACCATGGCTAGAGATGATACACTTAAAGAGAGTCTTTAGTAGAAATAAGACCTATGCCTAGCATATACACATATGTTTTGAAGCCCTTTTACGTTTGAAGGCCTAAGAAATTTACTTTTGGTACAGTCATTCTGCACAAAAATTTTATGATGAGTGAGAAGTGGTATAATGTTGTTTCCTCTCCATTATGCACCGTCATATCCCCTGCTCTAAAAAACTATACATGTTCTGTCAAGACTGCTCACATTTTGAAAACCTAGGACATCAATTTCAATGCCCACATTGTGCACGAGGGATTTAGGATGAGTGGGGAGCTAGTAGAATTCCACCCAAGAATTACCCTTTACATGTGCCATATGGAGGTTGATCCTAAGCCAGATTGTTGCATGATTCCCATCCACCCATCTTGCAGGGAATCAATTACCTATGCACTTCAAGTCGGCACCACCTATAGCTTCAACTCTACTCTTCTAAGCAATTATGAACAGAGCCCTTCTCTTCCCCACACCGTGACCTATACACGCTATGAGGTTTTTAATATCGATGTTTCAAGATGAGCACCCACATTCTCAACATGGATTTTAAGATGAGAAAGTAAAGGAAAAATGTACCCCAAGAACTACCCTCTACATGCGCCTTTTGGAGGTTGAACCTTAGTTGGGCTCCTACATGATGTCCATTCACCCATCTTGCAGAGCATTGATGACCTATACACTTCATGTCAACATCCATTGTTTTCATGCACCGACGAGCATAGCCTTTCTCTTCTCCACACCAAGACCTCTACACTACCCACCATATTGAATGTAAATACTAGTGGTAAAAAAATGGAGAGGTGTTGAGAGTTATACTTGTTCTCAAAACATATTAATGGTTCTCATATTTCCACTGAGAGGAATTCTTAATGGTCTTCTTCCATAGAAATCCATTCCCAATTCCCTATGACACATGCATTATTCTCAAACTCACCTAATGGCACAAACGACATAAATCATAGGCCAATGATACCCTCAAGAGGACACCTGTTGTTGGTGGAGGACACATTCTTATTGTTGGATGGTTAGAAGATTCCCTCGGGGCTTGAGTTGCAGGTCTCCTCCATTGCCATGTATAGGGCCCTAAGACCACAAGACCTAGATGCATAGCACCATGGATACCCATGCAAAGTCATGTGTGTCTCTTTGAGGCATTGTAGACGGCCCTAGGTACCTCAATGGTTTCTTTAGAGCCAAAGGTATGGTATTCATCCCTAAAATTCCATTTTGAAGGCTCTAGGACACCTTCATATTTCTCAAACCACTTCATGGTGCCAACATCCTGAATCATAGGCCTGTGATACCCTCAATATGCCTTATGTGATCTATGGAGGAAACCTACTTAGTTCTAGATGTCTAGAAGATTCCTTTAGAGCCTAAGGTTTAGGTTATCTCCTCCACTAACCATTTCCATTAAGGCCCTAAGGCCACAAGATCCAAACACATATCACTATAGATACCACTCCAAAATCTTTCATGGTACTTTGAGGCAATGTTCATGGCTTTGAATGCCATGACAATTTCTTTAGGGCCAAAGGCATGGTATTATTTCCTAGAACATCGTTCCCAAGGCCCTGATACATCTACATACTACTAAAAAAAACTTGTTTCCACCGACACCCTAAATCATAGGCTAATAATACACTCAAGCAGCCATGTGTGGTTGGTGGAGCCCACCTCCTTAGCCTTGGACTTTGAAACATGGAGAGGGAAAAATGACTTCAGCAGAACTGGATATTCAGACCCTTGGTAAGGAGCTTGCATACACTCTGCATACAGAAACCATGTTTAGTCATTTTAAGCACAATAAAACAACAACAGGACTCGCCATGACATTGTCGGGTGATGCCATAACTGGTGGTATTAAGCTTGAGGACAAATTGTTGATTGGCAAGAGGTTTAAGTTGGTTTTAAATGGGGGTGCCATAACGGGCCATGGAGATGTAACATATGGAGGAAGTGTAGAAGCTACTTTGAGGGACAAGGATTACCCAATAGGACGTTCACTTTCTACCTTGGGTCTTTCTATAATGGACTAGCATGGGGATCTTGCAATTGGGTGCAACCTACAATCTCAATTTGCTAAATATTCCTTGCCTATGGCCTATGTGGTGGTATAGAGAAACGCCCATAGGTCACAAGACCTTGAGGTAACTACCAGTCATTATATACTAGATTTTGATCTAACACCATGGACACCATGGATTAGGCTTCAAGAACCATCCATGATGTTGTAAATATTGAAAAGGCCACCATACCCACTTGCAAGCTAAATATTCCTTGTGTAGGAATCATGTGGTTATTAGGGCCCTACACATGGCCCATTAGCCATAAAGCATAATGTTATGGCACACGAGTTTGTATTTTGACCATGGATCATGGAAAGTTGGAGTGTGAGAAGCATCTTTGATGTGAAAAACCTAGCATGACTACCTCAGTTGTAGAGCTCTAATGGGATATGGTGTTGAATGATGATACACACCCTTCCTAACACTACAATAGCTTATGTGCGCTTAGCTCCAATGTTTTGATGAGATGCATTGTTGAACCCATGTGACACACCTAACCCACGTACATAAATGACTTTTAGGGGGTTTTCAAAAAACTTCCTCGAAAATTTCAATTCGCATGACTTTTAGGGGGGGTTTCAATAAACCACCTCCAAAAGTTCAATTCTCATTTCTTTTAAGGGGGTTTCACAAAACCGCCTCCAAACGTTCAATTATCATGACTTTTAAGGGGGGTTTTTAAACAACTGCCTCCAAAGTTTTAATTTGCATGACTTTTAGGGGGGGAGTTTAACAAACTACCTCCAAAAGATCAATTCTCATGACTTTTAAGGGGGGTTTCAAAAACCCGCCTCCAAAAGTTCAATTCTCATGACTTTTAAGGGGGGTTCCAAATAACCACCTCCAAAAGTTCAATTCTCATGACTTTTAAGGGGGGTTCCAAATTACCGCCTCCAAAAGTTCAATTCTCATGACTTTTAGGGGGGGGCTCCAACAAACCACCTCCAAAAGCTCAATTCTCATGACTTTTAAGGGGGTGCCAAAAAAACGCCTCCAAAAGTTCAATTCTCATGAGTTTTAAGAGGGGTTCCCAAAAAAACGCCTCCAAAATTTCAATTCTCATGAATTTTAGTGGGGATTTTGACAAACCGCCCCCACAAGTAATGAGAATTGGGATTTTAAGGGGGGGTTTCAAACAACCACCTCCAAAAGTTCAATTCTCATGACTTTTAAGGGGGGTTCCAAACAAACCGCCTCCCAAAGTTCAATTCTCATGACTTTTAGGGGGGGTTTTGACAAACCGCCCCCAAAAGTTATGAGAATTGGGATTTTAGGGGGGTTTTCAAATAACCGCCTCCAAAAGTTCAATTCTCGCGACTTTTAAGGGGGATTCCAAAAAGACCGCCTCCAAAAGTTCAATTCTCATGACTTTTAGGGGGGGTTTTGACAAACCACCCCCAAAAGTTACAAGAATTAGACTTTTAGGGGGGGGGTTTCCAAAAACCGCCACCAAAAGTCAAATTTTAGGACTTTTGGGAGTGGATTTAAAAAAACCACCCCCAAAAGTCCAATTTCCAAGACTTTTAGGGGCGGTTTTAAAAGACCGCCTCCAAAGGTCTGAAAAAACTTTTAAGGGGGGTTTTACCAAGACCCCCGCAAGCCAAAACTGCCCCTAAAGGGCTATTTTGTTGTAGTGTAGTTTGTCTAGCATTCAGATTTGGATGGTCAAATAGGTATTTTAAACTCATGTGATCAGTCTTGAGTTCAAATCTTCTCCCCAAAAGGTAATGCCTCCATTTCTTGAGAGCATGCATTATGGTTGCTAGCTCCAAGTGATGTGTGGCATAGTTCCTTTCATGTTCTTTCAACTTCCTTGACTCATAACTAATTACAAACCCTTATTGCATGAGTACTCGGCCACCTAGCCCTTCAATGCAAGCATCTGTGCACACCACAAGTCTTTACTTGGATTTGCAATCTTTAAAACAAGAGCACTAGTAAGTAATTATTTTAAATGCTGAAAGCTTCTTTCACATTTTTCAAACCATATAAATTTGACTTCCTTCCTTTGCAATGATTTAATTGGGTGAGCTATCTTGGAGAAGCCTTCAATGAACCTTAATTCTGTAGTAACCTGCAAGACCCGTAAAATATCTGACATATGCAACATTATTTGGAGTAGGCCAATCCATTATGGCCTCAATCTTCTTTGGATCTACTGCAATGCCTTCTGTTGATATAATATGACCCAAATACTGTACTTTATGCTGATAGAAGTCACATTTACTCAGCTTTGCATGGTTTAATTTACATTGTTTTGTTGACTTGGGCTTACATTGTTTAGTTGATAATGGTTTACTATGTTTAACCATGCTTTACATTGTTTTGGCATGGTTGACTTTGGTTCTTTGGGTATGGTTGACTTTAGTTTACTTTGGTTGACTTTGTTTGTTTTGTTGACTTTTTTTTGCTTGAATTTGGTTGTTTGGGCATGGTTGACTCTTTATGATTTTGATTGACTTTAGTTGTTTGGGAATTGTTGACTTTGTTTGGTTATTTGGGCATTGTTAACTTTGGTTGTTTGGGTATGGTTGACTCTATTTGTTTGGGCATGGTTTACCATGGTCAACCTAGTTGAATTTTATTGACATAGTTTGGCCATAATTAACTACTAATTGACTATGGTGGAATATGATTAATTGTGGTTGACAATGGTTGACTTGAACTAAACTTGGTTGACCATGGTTGAATATGGTTAAATTTGCTTGACTATGGCTAAATTTGGTTGACTAATTGATTATGGGTACCTACACGAAGTTAGTACCCAAAAAGGCTGCAATGGAAGCACACGAGCAGAAAAAAACAAGGGCACGCACACGTATTCAAACACGTGTACGCACCCCTGCTTCGACAATGCTAATCGTCCACATTGGTGAGTTGACGTGGACAAAATGTGTGCGCACGCATGTTTGTAGTGCGTACACGCCATCAGGGTGTACTCGCTAAAACACGCACATGTGCCCATTCATAATGTTTACACCATTAATTGATTGTGTTTATTATGGTGTTCTTATCCCATAACAAAAATTTATTTCGGGGGCGCTAGCTCCCCAGCCGGGGGGTGCACCATCCGCCAGACCCCCCGTTATGTGTGCTGGGATCATAACCAAACTTGGGGTACAAACACGACTAAAACAACATCATCTATGAAACTGGAAGATCGGGCTCCACAACCAATAAAGAGATCATGGGGTTAAGGGGGGAGCAATAGCATCCCACGTCATACCTGCAAGGGTCGCGCCCGGTGCAACGCCACACGGGATTTGAAATGTAAACGTGCTTAGAGGGTGAAAGAAGAGGATTGAGACCTAAATGAACGTGTCATAACTCGGGAGCTACGATATGGGGATGAAATGATTTGGGCCATGGGCCCTAAATCATTTGGATATGATTGTTTTTCACACCAAAGATGGCCCATAGGGCCTCAAACATGGACAAGTAAGGAAATAATACAAAAAAACCCTCTCGTAAGTCCAAATTTCAAAAAACATTGTAAGGGGCCCCTGGATTTTCCCTGGGGGTGTTTTGTGGTCACAACAGTGGAATACATGAGCCATGAGTAGGTTTTGTAAACTGAAATAAGGGCTTTAATCCCTAAATGACCCTCTCAACCTCAAGTGCCATGAACAAAACCTAAAAGCCACACTGTGAGCCATCTATAAGGTGTCTTTGGAATCAAAGTTGAATGCGAGTGTCATTACAATGTCTTGGGAATCATGTATGAGTATTAAACAAGAGCCTTTGTCAATAATATTTTCTTCTTGGGAATATGAACGCCATTAGTTGTCTAATATAGATTATCCATAACATGCTTTATGCACTATGGATGTTTCTTGGGCCCTTAACCCTAGTCTTGGTAGAAAAACAATAGCCTCAAGCCCTTGGCCATGGTTTATGGAGGGAAATAACAACAAATTTTAAGAACCATATCACAATCTAACTTCCAATATAGTTTTGCAACCATTTTTTAAGAATAAGGTGAGCTTAAGTAGCATATGTACATTATGAAATATTGTAATTAATGTGGTTGAATCCTAAGAGAACATTTGAGATGAATATATCATTTTAAGTTCATACATACAATCACAGAGATTTTTAATTACTCCAGTGTGCTTTAAAAAATACAACCACACCGATGTGTCCTAAATAACAAAAACACTAGAGCATCAACAACAAGTACACACTATTGTGTAACATCCGCAAAGAAAATATCCGCTATATTTTATAGCAGATGTTTAACTCTGCATTTTTCAATATAATTGACACAGGTGCACTCAGAATATATAAGCATATCAAGCTGCTCGCTGCTCTAAGTGAGGCCGTGCGCATGAGAGATGGGGCAGATTTTTTTGGTAGGGTTCGCCCTGAGGGGGGCGGTTGAAATCATTTGCAGGGGAAAACGTTTGAATGGAGGACGTGGTTGAACCCTCATCCCTTCCTCCCGAGGTTGAAACCTTCAGGTTGCTGGTGGCCTCTCAACCAAAGAAGAAGCCGTCGGATATGTCCAAGTTTGTTACGAGGTTGGAAGAGATACCTGAAGTGACACTCCCCCCCGAAGATCTGATTAAAGTTGCGTTATCACTTGTTGATATAGCTCTGGTGGGTCAGTTCACTGATTTGTGGCCCTCCCCCAAGGCCACGGAAACTTGGGTTCATAAAAATTGGCGACCTTTTATCTCAAACAGTGTTACCTCGTACTTCCTAGGTCGAGCGTTCTTTCTTTTCGAATTTATCTCAAAAGAAGACAGAGATCTCATTTTTTGAAATGGCCCATACTTTATGGGGCCCCAAAGGCTATATCTGAATCGCTGGACCCCGAACTTCAATCCCTCGGAGGACGTCCCAAACGCGGTTCCTGTTTGGGTGAGGCTACTGAATCTTCCTATACACTGCTGGAACTAGGAGTCTTTAAAATTCATTGGGAATACGTTGGGAAAGTTTATTGACAGAGCTAACCCTAATGACTAGTATGAATGTGCTCGTATATGTGTTGAGGTAGATCTCGAAGTAGGGCTGCCAGAGGCCATCAAAATCAAAGTGGGAAGCTGGTCACATCTGCAAAAGCTAGATTATGAACAGCTCCCGTTTAAATGCAGAGGATGCCATGAATATGGCCATTTTGCCAAGGGATGCCCTAAAAAATCAGCGCCAGAAAGAGATAATGAAGAAGGGTGGCAGCAAATCAAGAAACCGAGAATCAACCCAAGAACAGGGACCAATAGCCAAGGGATGGGTAAAGGGAAACAAAAGCAAGCAAACCCTGGAAGCAATGACAAGGAGAAAGGAAAACATAAGGAGGCACATAACAGATTTGAGATGCCAGATTCAGGGCTTGAAGAAATCCTGGGAGAAGACCCCATCCGGGTTAGACAGACTGTCCCGAATGTTGTGCCACAGCCAGGATCAGATCAGGCATATCCCTCCCCAATCAGCTCATTTCCGCCGTCGAAATATGGTGACTCTTCGGGGGTTAGCCCAAAGGAAACAACCCCAAGCTTGGGGGAGAATGACCAAGACTCAGAAGAATCAGGGGAGGAAGGGGAAATAGAAGATTCGATGTTAACAACAAGAAGGTCCACTCGAGGAAGGAAATCGGATAAGGAAAAGAGGGAAATGGAAACCTACAAGGATAAAATTCAAGGAAGTTAGCCAACTCTGGACAAAATGCTGGCCAGAACTCCTAAGCCAAATAGGAATCCAAGTCAGGGCTCAAAAGGAGCCAACCCAAAAAACAAGTAATGAAGATAATTTCCTGGAATTGCAGAGGGATGGGAAGCAAATTGAAAGAAGACTCAATGAAAGGGTTAATCAAATCGGAAAATCCTGACATCCTACTCATCCAAGAAACAAAAATGGAGGAAGTTGACTTCCTTCATAAAAGTAAGCAAATTTGGAAAAAAGGGGGAGGCTCTGCGGTCTCCTCAAGGGGTGCTTCGGGTGGGCTGGGCATTCTCTGGAATGAATCCCTGGTTTCTAAAATTTATGAAACCCATAACACCCACTGGATGTTAATGCAATTTCAACACTTGGATTCAAAAGAGACTGTGAGCCTCTTTAATATCTATGTTCCTGCTAGTTATGGAGAAAAGAAAATGTGTTGGGAATCTATTCGGGAGGTCTCCAACACGGTCCCACTGGATAATGTCATTCTAGCATGGGATCTAAATCTAACCCTGTCTATGTCTGAAAAAAGAGGTGGCTCAATTGTCCGAGATCCAACCAGAGAATGGGTGGAAGAGTTAATTCAAGATTGGGACCTCATGGACATCAAGCCTGCCAATGGTAAGTTCACCTGGACAAATAAAAGATTTGGTCCTGGACACATCACTGCTAGACTTGATCGTTTTCTTATTCAAAGCTCTTTTATGCTTCTTGGACTGGATGCTAGCTTGTACATTCTTCCGACAGGGGTTTTTGACCATAGACCAATCAAGCTGAATCTGAATATGCAAAGAAATTTGGGGCCTATTCCGTTCTGATTTAGCCCTCTGTGGATTCAACATAAGGACTTCATTAGCAAAGTGGAAAGTGTCTGGAAAATCCCTGTCCAAGGCTCCCCCTTCTATGTCTGGGAGGAAAAGTTAAGAAGGGTGAAAAAAGAACTTAAAAAATGGGCAAAAGAACTTCCATCCTCATCTGATGAACGAAAGGTTGCTTTAAACCTTCTCAACATTCATCAGATGCAAATGGAAAGTGTTGAGATAACAAATGAGACTCTGAAAATTGAAGAAAACCTATAAGCTAAAGTTCATAAGGCGCTCCTACAGGAAGAAGAATTCTGGAGACAGAAATCTAGAAGTCTGTGGCTGCAATCGGGAGATAGAAATACTGACTACTTCCACAAACAGGCCCAAGCCAGAAAAAGGTACAATTCTATCTCTGAGATCACAGCAGATAACCAATCTATCTCTAACTTCTCTGATATTAAAGTTGTTGCTCATAATCATTTCAAAGATCTTTACACTGAAGAGGATGATGAAAGAGGGCCCTCTGCCCTGTTAGAATTAATCCCGTGCAAGGTCACGGATCGGATGAACCAAAATTTAATAGCCCCTATCAGCAAGAAGGAAATAAAGGAAGCCCTTCAGGCTATGAATCCTGACAAGGCTCTGGGCCCTGATGGGTTCACTGCACGCTTTATCAAATGTTGTTGGCACACAATAAAAAAGGACCTACATAGAATGGTGCTAAAGTCCCAAGCAACCATCAAGTTGGGAGGAAGCATGAATTCCTCTTTCCTTGCTCTGATCACCAAAGTAATAGCCAACAAGCTGAAACTTATCCTCCTGGATCTCATTCCTGAAAATCAAGGAGGATTTTTCAAAGGGCGCCAAATTGCAAACAACCTCATTCTGGTCCAAGAGGCAATCCAGCAAATGCATTTGACAGGGTAAGACACAGTTTTTTGCTGGATGTACTTAAGAGATTTGGATTTGATGATAGGTTAATAAGATGGATCAAGGCTTGCATAGCAGAACCTTGGATTGCCCCGTTGGTCAACAATAGAGAGGCTGAGTTCTTCAAAGCCTCTCATGGGCTTCACCAAGGATGCCCTCTCTCCCCTCTACTCTTTGATATTCAAACTTCTGTTTTAAGCTTTCTCTTAGAAAAAAGAAGACAAGACCAAATTCTCTTGGGCCTAAAAATTGCTAGAGGTGTTCGAGATATAAACCATGCTTTGTTTGCAAATGATACTCTTCTCCTAGGAGGTGCCTCTATGATCAATGTTAGGGATTTCAAAGCTGACCTGGACTGCTATTGCTCTACATCGGGAAGTGAGGTGAATGCTGGGAAACGTCAAATCTTTGGCTGGAATTTGATAGGACAGGAATTAAGCTCTATAACCAGAATTTTTGGGTTTAATGGCACCACCAGCTGGAATTCATTTAAATACCTTGGTCTCCCTGTTTGCAAAAGCATACCTAGGAGAAAGGAATGGATCCCTTTGGTTGACAAGTTCAAGCAAAAATTGTTGTCGTGGGGAACTAACTGGCTAAATCTAGTAGGAAAGTTGGTGCTGATAAAATCAGTTTTGATTAGTCTACCCATCTTTCAAGGTTCTTTGCTTTTAGCCCCGGCGGGGATTCTTAAGGAGATGGAGAAACTACTTAGACATTTCTTCTGGAAAGGAGGGAGAAACAATGAGCGCAGGATCCCGTTGGTGAGGTGGGAAAAAGTAATCAAATCCTTTATGGAAGGCGGTCTGCAAATAAAAGATTTAAAAGCCCAGAACACTGCGCTGGGAGCTAAAATCCTTTGGAAGCAAGTTGGCAGAAAACCTGGCTGGGCCCAAAAAGGAATGTGCAAAAAATACTTTCAGAAATCCAAAGTCAAGAGCCTTGACTCCCCTCCTATTGCCCGCTCCGGATCTCCTATCTTCACTCTCTGCAAACAAGCTCTCCCCCTGATCAAAGACCATCTCTTTTGGGTCCCTGGAAATGGGAAATTGATAAACATCTGGAATGATAAAATTATGGGGGGGGAACCTCTGGCTGAAGTTCCAGAACTCCAAGAGCTAAGGAACTGGATGACTCAGGAAAATCTAAACACTCTTTGGGACATCTCAGAGTGGGTTGGAGATGAGTGGAAGGGCTGGAACATTATGAGAATCCCCTCTGAGTTATCTCAAGCTTGGTTGCTGCTTAAAGAGAGATTGGTAGGGAAAGCTCCATTGTCAAAAAGAAGAAATGACTCTAGAGGTTGGGGAAACAAATCTGGAGTGTATACAGTTGCCCAAGGTTATGATGTGATTAAAAACATTCCCTCAGCTCCCACAAACCCAACGATTTGGAATGGAATATGGAATAGTAAAAGCATACCCAAAGTTGACTTCTTCATATGGACCTTGGTGCACAATAGCATTTTAACTGGAAAGAATCTCTTAAAGCGAGGCTTTAATGGGCCCTCTCGATACCCTCTATGCCTTTGTCAGGTAGAGACCTCTGAGCATCTCTTTTTAAACTGTATTTTCTCAAAAGAGGTCTGGAATGAAGCTTTAGGCAATTAGAGAAACAGAATTGTTGTCCCTGACAAAATTAACTCGTTGTTTGAAAATTGGAATTCTTTATATCCTAGATCTCTCAACTCCAAAGGCTGGTTCAAGACTAGGTGGATGGCGTTGCCTAAGCTGGTATGCTAGGAAATCTGGCTCGAAAGAAATGCTAGAGTTTTCCAAGAAAAAGCATCTAAACCTGGGCAAGTATGGGCAAAAGCTAGAGGTCTCCTCAAAGAATTCCTACAAAGCTCTGTTGACTTGAAAATTGTTAACAATCTCAGCAAAGAGGAAATAGAATGGGGGATTAAGATGGATATTAGATCCCCCTCAGCAAATGAAATTTCGGCAAAGCTGGAGTGCTGGAAAATCAGATTAGAAGGAGAAGATTTTACTAAGTGGAGGAAAAATTCGGAGATGCACAGTCTTTTCTTTGATGGAGCGGCTAAGGGGAATCCTGGAAATGCAGGAGGAGGAGAGATAATTCGAAATGCTGAAGATAAGATTGAAATTAAGTATGCCTGGGGACTTGGCACTTCCATAAGCAATCAGGATGAAGCTCTTGCATTACTAAAAGGACTTCACCAACTCAAAAAGAATGGAATTGGAAGATCCAGAGTAGTAGGAGACTCGCTGAATATTATCAGGTATTTGGTAAAGAACTCCGCTCCAGACGATCTAAGACTAAAAATGCATGTTAGCAGAATTAAAAAGTTGATCATCTCCTTTAATAGGATGGAATTCTATCATGTGCACCGGGAAAACAATGTAGAAGCAGACAACGAGGCCAATAGAGCAGTGCTCCTTTCCCCGAGAACGCTAAGCACTGAAAATTCAGAGGACTGGGATGCAATTCCATAAAAATACTCAGGCAGGAAAGGTCGTGGCAGCTAGTTGGAGAAGCTGGTGATGGATTGCGGCCAGGGAAAAATCATGGAGGGGAGAAGGTTGGGTCGACTTGGAAGCAAAGACAGCTCATAAGAATGACAAGAAAAGCCAGCGCAGAAGAAGGAGGATCAAGGGTCGACTTGATGAGGAAGAATGAAAAGTAAAGACAGTGCATAAGCTCTATGTTTTCTACCTCTTTTGAAATTAAAATAATTCATGTTCTTCTGCAGGTTGCTGGGACAGTTCGTGAATATGGGCAAACTTTATAGCCGATTTGAAATCGCTAGAATGATGGAAACCAAAAGCCTGGGCAAGAGAAAGCTTAATCGACCCACGTGGTGGATGGTAGAGGACATCTCGAAATCTCTCAGACACAGTTGTAAATTTCCAAGTGCTAAGGCACCTGAGATTTTATTAATATAAAATTCTAACCACTTCTGTCAAAAAAATATATATATAAGCATATCAGTGCAATCATATTCATCATACACACTGGTGAATGCTAATTCTTAGCTTTTATTTTTCTGTTGTATGCCAATTATGTGCATTATAAAAAGTATGTCACACCAATGCATGCATATCATCCTTGCGCATTGATTTTCCACAAAAAAATTAAATGAAAATATATCTAAATGGTGTGTTTTCTGTTAAGTCACGCCGGTGCACTTGTACACACTAGCATACCATGGCTCGAAAAATCAAAAATAAAAAACCCATGAATTTTTTGTTCCCATAAACTGAAAAAAGGAGCGGGAATTTATTTTTCAAAAAATTGATGTCGTAAAGTGTTTTGAAAAAAATAATCACTATTTCATTGTTTTGCCGAAATTTTGAGAGGAGAGTTTTTCAAGAGAGACTTAACAGGGAAGAGTTTGGAGCAACTAGATTATTCTGAATATCGAAATTTGTAAGGTATGGTGAATCACACAAAACACTGCATAATAGTAATTTCAAGTATGTAAATTATTAATATTGATATCATTTCATGATTTATTTATTTTCCTATTAAGATATAAAATAAATTCAGAAAAATAAATAAATAAAAATCATAGTTACCTTCAATGCTCGAACCCTTGTTTTCTTGTTGCTTCCTTTCGTTTTATGTGGCTGCAAATTTTCACATTACGGTTTAACTTCGTCTACTATTTCACAATTATGATTTTTCTTTTTAGGCTTTTTAGATTTAATGGGTTTATGGTTTTACATCGAATGCATTGGGTGCAATGGGACTCTTATTGCGTCGGATCCAAAACCTTGTCGACAATGTCAATTATTTTCTTTAAAAAATGCTTTTGCAGTTTTCGATGCGGTCATTTTTGTATAACGCATCAATGCATTTTCAATAAAGCACACTGGTAAGCATCAGTGCATTAAATTAAGTATATCGCACCGAAAAAGGTGTATGTCATATTATTTGTATATTTTCCGTTAATGGTGTGTTCAGATTTGATGCATCGGTGCGTGTACGACGTGGACGCACCGAGGTGTTTTAAATCTTGAAGCGCACCGAGATGGTAGACTACTTTTTTATATGAAAGTTATGTAATTTATTTGTATAATATATTTAATAGCTTCTCTATTTAATGGTCTAGGTTGTTTATTGATAGAAATGCATGATAAGAGTTCAATGAGCAATAATTTTAATCGGTATGATGGGAGCACATTCAAAAATGCGAAGAAGGTAAGTTGTTTGTAATTTCTGTATTAAATCAATATGTTTGAATTATATGTAACTTTAACTAATATGTATTGGTTAACATGTGTCATGTGGAGCAAAAAAATGAGTAAGCTCGATAAGATTCTTTGCGATCGAAGTGCAGAAAAGCGTAAAACCTTGATGGAAAAGTTGCAGATGGATGAATCAGGTGAATAAAAAAGTAATAATATGATTTTTTTCTTGAATTTCCAGTAATATTATACTTAAGAATATTTAATAACATGTTTCAAATAATTTATTTCACATATGTTGAATGTTCTAAGGGACCGATAGCAACATAAGGGAATGTCATCATAAGAAAAAAAAATATGGAAGATGTAAATGATGATGAATTGGTATGTAGCTCATTTAAAGTGGTGCTGGAAGTTAATGAAAGATGGAAAAACTTTTATAAAACTATGAAGGATATAGTGGAAAGAACGTATAGATGTACTTTGCATTTAAAATACATAAATCAATCCAATGCTTCCAAGAATCGGGTTATATATAAACTACATGAGGTGTTTCCAGAGCAATGGTCAACAAGACATGTCAGACTTGCAATAGCAAAAATGTACAACAAAAAAGAATCATTCAAAAAGTAATATTCCTAAACATGTTTTTATAGAATATGTATTTACTACTACAAAGCATTCCTTTATTAATATTAAATCTGCTATATTTACATTTCATATGAGTATAAAAATAGTTTAATGTCATTTTAAATTTTCAAGAAGGTTATGAAAATCTCAAAGGATGAGCGAGGTGATATACGAAATACGCCAGTAGGAATGTCCAAAAGGTGTACAAGGAGATGGTCAAGGAAATGAACATAATTGCATCGCAAGAGGATTCATCTCAATGGAAACGTGCTTCAAATGTATAAAATCATTGAATTTTTCTATTATGCACATATAATTAGTTAATTTAGCATTAAATATTAATTTTCAATTGTTTTGTTGCAAAAAAGAAAAGAAAACGGAACCCCATTCAGTACATAAGACAAGACGACAAGGAAGAAAAGGGTTGATAGTAAAGTTTGTGATAAGTTGTGATTTTCTTAAAACAACTTAAGATTTTGTATTGGTTGTAATCTTTATATTCTATTTTTTTTACATCGGCCATCCTTGGATGTCTTCAAAAAGGTGTTAACATACAAAGAAGAACCATAAGAAGAATTGATTGGCATTGGGTTAAGTATGGGTTGTGAGTATATGTTGGCGTATCAAAAATTAATTGTGGAATTTGTAAGTATCTATGTTTTATACTTCTCACATTTTATAATTAATGGAACAACAAAAATCCTTTATATTAAATCTATGATTTGTTATGCGGTATAAAACTTGCAAGAAACAAAATATGGACTGGAGCCAACAATGAGTTGTTGAGAAAAGGCATGATATATGGTTTTGAAAGAATGTGTATCACTCAAGTCTCAATTCTTTCTATGGTATGTCGCTTTTCAATTTACATTCATGTATATTATCTATTTTAATTTTCATTATTCCCACCAATGTAGATAGACTTAATACACTTTATTTTATGTTTATAGATGGAAGCTAAATATGAGCAAAAGAACCGAGGCAATCAATAAAACATTCAGCTAAATAACCTAAGTCATGCAAGTGGCTCGAGCACTGACAACAGTTCCAGTAAATAATGATGATCAATATATTTGGATGCTAACGCAAGCTATTGTATATTTTGAAATAATTGTTTTTGAAAATAAGCAATTTTGTATAATGTACTAGATATAGTGTCCCTTGAAAGACAACGGTTTACCAATAAGTGTAACAATTACATTCATGTTGACATTTTGATTATTGTAGATCTTTATGTTGTCTCATTTTGTATGACAAAGGGCCTTTTATTCATACATAATAAAATAAAGTTTCTTACTCTATTGCATTGTCCAATGTGGCTGTGAAATGTTAAATCATTGATTAATATATGGATGATTAAATATTACAATAGATGCAAAATTTTATGATATAACAAATTAATGCAAACATCATATCCAAACACAATAATTAAGATTCAAATTATATGAATAATATTATAAAAACATTTCAATTTCTTATGAATAGTGGATGTCACTATTCTAGTGCGATGTCATTGGTCACTGTTCACCAAAAATGAGATGATTACGGGTGCCCTTGATCGTTTTAATCACATTGGTGTGTTTGAGTAATTGTAGCACCAGTGCATGTGAGGAACCTCCAACAATTAAATGATGAAAATGCACGACATATCAGAAATAGTAGAACACATAATGGATTTATTGATCGCAAGCCACTTCGAGGGGGCAACCTCCTTTGAGAAATCTCAATACAAACAACTTGTGGATTCCTTCATTGGCCTCAACACGTACTTATATACTAAGTCTAAGCGAAACAAATATTACCTCCCATGAATGTGGGATGATACAATATACTCACGGGATGACTTACAAAGCATATGCATCCAACAACAATATACTAACAATGTGGGATAATACAATATACTCACGGGACGACTTACGAAGCATATGCGTCCAACAAAAATATACTAACAAAGTAAAGAGAAGGGATGACACGGGTTCCTAACATCCCCTCCCCCTTAGAAAAATATGTGTCCTCAAAGCTTTAGATGTGGAAATTGTTGTTGAATATGAAGGAGTGGTTCCCATGTAGCATCATTTGGTTGCATTACGTGCCACTAAATTAATACCTTTGTGATGGATCGAGAGCGAAGATGACGAGTGCGCCTATTGAGGATGGCCTCCGGCTCCAAAATTATGGATCCTTCATTATCCAATTCTGGTAAAATAGTTTGTGCTCTAATGTTGGTGCCAAGAACTTTCTTTAGACAAGAGACATGAAATACTAGATGAATGCGGGAAGAAGGAGGAAGTTCCAATTTATAAGCAACGAACCCAATCTTTTGAAGAACCTTATATGGCCCATAGAACTTTGGAGCGAACTTATGATGCCCTTTTATTTTCAAGGAGGATTGCTTGTAAGGTTGTAGACGAAGAAAAAACATATCACCTGCTTGAAAAGTGCACTCGGAACGGTGTTGATCGGCTTGTTGTTTCATTCAATTTCTTACCATGTGAAGATTGTCCTACAAAATGCAAAGAATCTGATCGCGGGTTCGAAGAACTGTGTCAACTGCCTGAACTGGTGAACTACTTGGGGTGTATGGAAGAAGCACTGTCGGTGCCTGACCATAGATTGCTTCATATGGAGTCATTTTAGATGCAGTGTGGTAGGAGTTATTGTACCACCATTCAGCGAGAGGGAGCCACTTTTCCGACTGATGTTGTTATTTGGAGGTGAAGCAACGAAGATAAGTTTCCAAACATTTGTTGATAATTTCATTATGACCATCTATTTGTGGGTGATACCCCAAACTCATCTTCAGTTTGGTGCCAGTGTGGCGAAACAGTTCTGTCCAAAAATGACTGGTGAAATTTGCATCGCGATCTGACTAGACCATGGAAGAAGGGATTCCATAAAGACGGAAGATCTGGTCCAGGAAAATATGTGCGACTAAGGAGGCAGTATAGGGATGGCTAAGGGCACAAAAATGACTATATTTGGAGAGGTGATCAACCACAACCAAAATCACTGTATTCCCTCTAGATTTAGGGATCCCTTCAATGAAATCCATAGAAATATCTGTCAAAATCCGTGTAGGTATGGGTAAGGGTTCGATCAATCCCGGAAGGAGTGTCGTTTTACCCTTGTTGCGTTGGAAGGTATCGCATTCATCGACCATCTATTGAATTGTCCTTTTCATTCCCTTCCAAAAGAATTTACACCATGCCCGCTCATACGTTTTGAGGAACCCAGATTGCCCCACCGATGGAGAAGCATGGAGTTCATAGAAGACAGCCTGTTGAAGATCTGTGCTCTCGGGAAGCACCAGACGACCCTTGTATCTCAGGGAAGCACCATCCCAAGATTAATACAGTAC
Source organism: Larix kaempferi (assembly GCA_027924585.1). Taxonomy (NCBI): domain Eukaryota; kingdom Viridiplantae; phylum Streptophyta; class Pinopsida; order Pinales; family Pinaceae; genus Larix; species Larix kaempferi. The sequence continues at coordinate 16,424,190 of BSBM01000012.1, forward strand.
AACATAAGGGTTGTTGGCTAACTGTTGGATGATTTGAGATAATGAGGAGTCATTGGCATATCCCTGTTGAACAAATTGCAACCAATTTGGAACAGGCATAGAAATAGCTGAAAGAGAAACTTGGTCATCAAATGTACAAGAAAGAGAATCTGCCACAAGATTATCCTTACCCTTCTTGTAAGTGATCTCATATTCATAACCCATGAGTTTGCTAACCCATTTATGTTGTGTTGTGGAGGAGACCCATTGTTCCAGAAAATATTTCAGACTACGGTGATCAGTCTTGATGCGTAAATGATTCCCTAATAGGTATGGTTGCCACTTCTGTACTGCATGCAAAATAGCCATCATTTCCTTCTCATATGTAGAGGCGACTAAATTCTTATCGGAAAGGGATTTGCTAGTGAATGCAATGGGATGCTCATCTTGAAGGAGAAAAACACCAAGTCCATTGTGGCAAGCATCACTCTCAATAGTGAAGGGCTTGGAAAACTCGGGTATAGATAGAACAGGTGTAGTACACATAGCTTGTTTCAATTTGTCAAATGCAGACTCAGTAGCATGTGTCCAAGTAAAAGCATCATTTTTCAATAGAGCGGTTAATGGAGCTGCAATCTTCGAGTAATCCTTGACAAACTTGTGGTAGTAGCCAGCCAATCCCAAAAAACCATGAAGGCTCTTGAGTGTCTAAGGATGCGGCCAATTTTTCATGGCATCTATTTTGGAAGGATCCACCCCTTGTGCTGAAATAATATGCCTGAGATACTCTACTTCCTCCTGTCCAAAAACACATTTAGACTGCTTAGCATGGAGATGATGATCAAAGAAAAGTTGCAGTACAAGATCCAGATGCTGGAGATGCTCAGCCCATGTTTTACTATAGATGAGGATATCATCAAAGAAGACCAGAATGAATTTCCGCAAGTAGGGCCAGAATATTTATTCATCAATTCTTGGAATGTGGAAGGAGCATTAGTGAGGCCAAAGGGCATGACCAAAAACTCATAGTTGCCATCATGTGTGCGAAAAGTTGTTTTAGGGATATCATCCTCATGAACCCGAATTTGATGATACCCAGAACGAAGATCCAACTTGTAGAAAAAATTAGCACCGTGAAGCTCATCAAGAAGCTTATCAACAACATGAATTGGAAACGTATCCTTGATTGCGAGGAGATTAAGTGCTTGGAAGTCAATGCAGAGGCGCCATGACCCATCTTTTTTTTGGACAAGAAGAACTGGTGAAGAAAAGGAACTTGTACTAGGTTGAATAATACCTTGCTTCAGTAAGTCCCAAACGAGCATCTCAATCTTTGTTTTTTGGTGAAATGGGTAGCGAAAGGGCTTGATGTTGGGAGGAATGCTTCCAGGAAGGAGCTGAATACGATGGTCCTCTAGTCTTGAATTTGGCAATCCAACTGGTTCAACAAAGACACATGCATATCTATCCAAAATTTGTTGTAGATCCAAAGGAGTAGTGGAGACCGCTAACGAGTGCATCTGAATGGAATGGAGCTGAGCGATGACACCATGTGAATTCTTCGTAAGGATCTTTTCCATGCGATGTGAAATAATGATGCAGAGAGATCTTGGTTGTAATCTCGTCGATGTGTGTTTTTTCCCAATGACTTAAAACTGCATCCAAAGTTCAGCAAAATCCCATAAGATGGGGCCAAGTGTGCATAACCATTGAGCGCCCAAAACCACATCACATATGCCTAAGATAAAGGCAAACATGTCGGAGTACAGGTTACAATATCCAATAGAGATACGCACATTGCGACACTTCCCCTTGTAAGATAAGGTGCCCCCATTGGCAATCATGACTTCAGAGTTGGAGCAAGGATGGACAAGACAATCAGCCTGTTTGGCGATCTGAAGGTCAACGAAGTTATCAGTGCTACCAGAATCAATGAGTATTGTAAGAGGGAGCTTCTTGAAGTAACCCTTGACCCGCATTGTTTGTGGGGTGGTGACTCCGGCTAAAGCATGGAGAGATATCTCTAGGTGGTGGTCCTGAGAATGAGGGTCAATAGGCGGTTGTTGAATGTCGACCTGATCATCTATTGTATCCGGAGCTTCTTCAACAATTTCAGTTGCGGGAGGAGAATCCACATCCAAGAGATAGAGATTTTTCTCAACACATTTATGTCCTTGAGTGAATTTCTCATCACAATTATAACAAATCCCTTTTTCTCTTCGTGCCCGCATCTCTGCTTCAGACAAATGCTTGATAGGAGTTGCTTTAGGAGCTAGCGTGATGGGAGGTCATTGGGTAACCATATTTCTAAATGGAACAAAAGTGGATTTGGAGCATTGTTGGGATGTAATCTTGTCCTCTGCCAACTTAGCCAACCCTAGGGCTTCCATCATTGAGCTGGGACAGAACATTTTTACCTCAGATCGGATTACATCCTTCAAACCACTGACAAAACAAATCCTATACAATTCATCAGGAAATCCTTTTGTGTGATTGGTCAGTTTCTCAAATTTTGTCCGATACTCTCTCACAGTTCCAATTTGGCGAAGTTTAGTGAGTGCTCCTGTGAAGTCATCAAAAGCACTAGGACCAAATCATTGCAAAAGGAGTTGAAAAAATCTGTCCATTTTGGATCTTCATGAGCCTTATTGTACCAACGGTAGCATTGAAGGGCTTCATGTTCCAAATGAAAGGATGCAAGTTGAACTTTGTTGACATCAAAAGTATTATGTAGACTGAAATATTGTTCTGCCCGGTATATCTATCCAGTCGGATCACCACCATTCAAGCGAGGAAAATCTAGCTTTGGCCCACAAAAATTGTTGGAAGAAGAGAACCTAGTGTCTGCATAAGACTTTGGTTGTCGTCTATTGTTCATGGTGGAATGTTGAAGATGGAGGCCGAGAATTTTTTCATCCAGATCTTGGAGTTTGGTTTTGAGGGCTGCAAGTTCTTCCTCCATGTTTTTTGCTCTTGCGCGGGTGACAACCATAACCATGATTTTTTTTTTAATGGGTAGAAAAAAAAAACAGAAACTTCTTTAGTAAAGGAAAATTTGGATTTGGGAAAAACTTTGATGGGTAATTGGGGTTTGACTAGGTTTTGGACACTTTCTAATGCACAGGGAATCAAAAAATGGGGATTTCAGAAGCGAGGTGAAAGAATGAGAAAATTTGTCAAAGAAGGACAAAGAAACAGAATTAGGAAATGAACAGTGTGGAAAAAATTGAAGGCGATTAGATGAAAATCGACGAAGTTATGACAAACCCTAAAAATAGATAGATGTGGGATTTCTGGCTTCAGGAAGTGGAATTTGGGATAGGATCCTCAGGAAGGAAATATGAAAAATGGAAGTGCAGGGGTTCCAGTGAATTTTCAAGGGAAATGGAGCTAAAGAAAATAAGATATGGCAAAAAACCAAAAATTTGTATTGGAACAGAATTGATCTGTAACGGTTCAAAATTGATTTGCTATGAATCTGGACAGATGTAATCTGCTACTTAGTAGCTGGCAATAGATATTGACCCTAGGTTTTCTTGGCTTCCAAAATTTTCAGGGGATTCACTCGGCTACCAATGTTTTCTAACGACTTGCGTATTGGGGCAGCACCCCTCACTCCACGGCTCAGGTAAAACTGATAACCGCTTTGCCACAAACGACAGCTCTTGGTTTACCTCACTGGGAACTAGTCAATAAGGTAGGGTTCCTTTCCCTTTTCATTGGCAAGTCCTCTCAATGGGCCAGCTACTTCGGGGTTCCTGTGGTACTCCTCACAATGAGTTTTAGAGCTATGCCCAAGTACTTCCCACAGTTAAGCTGATAGGGATTATTCACGGATCCGAACCTGCAATTGAAAGGAACAATGCATATGCAAAGAAAAATAAACCTCGCTTGGAAGCCACTGCGAAAAGAAAAAAAAATGGCAGAAATTCCACCCAGCGAGCCCAAGAAAGTGCTCTGATACCAAATGTGAGGAACCTACAGCAATTAAATGATGAAAATGCACGATATATTAGAAATAAAAAAACAAAGAATGGATTTATTGATTGCGGGCCACTTCGAGGGGGAAACCTTCTTTGAGCAAGATCAATACAAATAAATCGTGGATGTCTTCATTAGCCTCAACACATATTTATATACTAAGTCTAAGCTAAACAACTATTACTCCCCATGAATGTGGGATAATACAATATACTCATGGGACGACTTACAAAACATATGCGTCCAACAACAATATACTAACAATGTGGGATAATACAATATACTCACAAGATGACTTACAAAGCATATGCATCCAACAACAATATACTAACAAAGTAAAGAGAAGGGATGACACAGGTTCCTAACAGTGCATTTAATTAAAATAAATGTTCCCCCAGTACAACAAACTACTAATTACATGCCTCGGTGCTTTTTATTATTATTACACCCTAGTGATTTCCATATAAGCGTACCGATGTGCTCATGTATAGTAACCGTACCATTGAATTTTAAAAAATGCATTGAAAGTCAACATCCTATTCAAGTTTACAAGTGCATTTTCCTTCTCTTAATGCACTAGTGCTTTATAATAGTTTATTAAGCACCAGTGCTACATTATTATATAGCACTGGTGTCGTTATAATTTTTGTTGCACACAAGTGCTATATTTATTATCAAGCATTGGTGCATATACTACTTTAATTTTTTGGTGAGAACTAGTGCTTGTTTGTATTTAAAGGCATTGGTGAGTTTTGTATTTGTTAGCACCAGTGTGCTTATATCAACAAAGCACACTGATGAAAAAAACCTTGGCTAAAGCCTCCAACCATGTTGATGCCTCGGGTGTGCAGGTGTTGGAATGGTGTCCAAGGCAAACCACAGGGGATGAAAACCCAGCCAAAGGCTTCAGATAATCCTACGCAAGTATTACCCTATCCTCGAGCTGTTTAGTGTGGTTAAAACGTCACCCACAGATACGAAGGCCTCCGCTGGCACTTGTGAGTGTCTGATCCTAGATAGGATCTGTCTTCCTATAAGGAAAGATAAGAGTTTTACTAATCCTAAATGTTAGTTTACTTTGAAAAGAATCTAAACTAAGTTAAATCTATTCTAAAAAAAGGAGTGTTTTATTTATGCACAAGATAACTTGATCTGAAAATTACTAAATCTTTTCACCAATTTAATAGACATGCAAAACTGGATCTTGACTCAGTAGCTCAAGATATAGTCAACTAAAGACATTTAACCAACAATAACTTAAGAATTAAGTGCATACAAGCTACCCTGTAACTGGAATGTTAATTGACAAATTAACATTGATTTACTGATTTCTGTGAATCATTTGCAGAAATAGATAAAATGTTTTGGATAAAGACATTCATTTAAAACGTCTAATTACATAGATCATGAGCTAAGAGAAATATGAACTACAAATCGATGCAGGTTACCAATTGCAAATGATAAACAATACTTATAAATATGTTGAAGCAAAATCACAATCCATCAAAGACATTTGACAAATTATAACAAAAGAGGTAACTGAAGAAAACTGACTGTGTGTGAAGGCCTGCAAAACATTACAAAGTCTGCAACAACAGAGCATCTCTAATCTCTTTTGGTGATTCTATCCCCAACCAACCTGCTTTCCTATGAGATCTAAAACCCCTTAAATAACAATTACAAACTAATATTACAAGGATAGGCTTCCCATAAAATAGGGATTACAAAATCAACTAATCTAAGAATAACCAAGGGCAGCTTGCCACTTGGTTCTAACAACTAACAACTCATCAATATCTGGATAATGGGCTGATTCGAGGCCCAACTGATCATCACAAGTGAAGGTCTTGATTTCATTCTTGGCCAGCTTATTCCAGGTGTGCAGGAATATGTGTATCTTGCCCTCAAAGCTGGCAGGCTGCCTAATGAACTTGTCAACCTCTGAAATTCCTGCATGCTCAAGTTGATGGATCTTTTCCTTGACCTCCTCAAATATGCGTTCAACCTGCTCAATCATTAACTTTGGAGGACAAGACTTCTCAATGAGATCCATGACAGGGTATTGCAAAGTGACCATAATACTATCTACTGCATACCACCTTCTAACACATATGGCTTTTTCTTTCTTTATTGTTTCCTCAACTATTTCAAAAGTATTTTTCCATGCATTCAAGGTTATTATGATCCTTCTGCATTTGAAACTATCCAAAACTAGGATATCAGCTGGTTTATCTTTAATATACCTCTACTATTCTACAATATCATCATAAGCTTTGGACGCTTCTTGGCTTTTGTCCATTTTCTATTCAAGAGTAGCTGACATCCGCTCAAAAGACATATGAGTTTCCTGAATCTCATTGAGGCAACTATACAATTCAGCTAAGAGCCCATGATGCTTTTCATTTACTCGATCAGCCAAATCCCTGAATTCTAGTTGAGAAAACTTAGAGAAAAAGGAGGAGGCTGCACTTGCAGTTGCATCCTCGAGCTGCTTTTCCAACACAACTATATTTTCAACATTAGTAGTATTCAAGATTTCAGCATCCTGCAATTGGACCTGAAGAGAAGCATTCTGTTCCTGAAGATCTTCGAGCTTATCCTCAAAATCCTTCCTCAATTCATGAACATAAGATTCATGTTCTTCATTGGTCTTAGCCAGTTGCTCCTGGATTTTCTTTAACTCCTCCTTTTTCAAGTCAATTTCTTTATTCAGTGTGGACACCGAATCAAAATTAGCTCCTGCAAAAGATCCCATGGTTGTAGCAGTTTCCAATGCTTCCTTCTGAACATCATCAGATTGCTTGGTCCAAATAACTTGATTAGGAAAAGGTCCTTGCAACACACTCTGATCTCTACTTCTTTTGTTACCTTTCCTTATCACTGCCTTTTGTGATTTGCTATACAAATAATCTCCAAGGGGGACCACAATATCCTCCTCACAAGCAACTGTCCGTTCAGTAGAAGTTGTAGCTACCTCCATGTTGCTACCAAAGGAGTTGTATGTGTAACAGTAGAATTGGGTATTGGCATAGTGACCTGAGCGGTGATGGGAGGAGGAGGGATGGTTTCAAAAATTGATGGTACAGAGGTTGGAGAAGCAGTTGAAGTGAGAAGTTCAGGAAGTGAAATAGAGGTCGTAGCAACTGATGGTGAAGAAGGAGTAATTGGTCTTTGGACATCAGTGGCTGATGGTAATGAAATAGATTATGGTAGTTGCAGAGAGATAGTTGGAGACTGGCTCTCTATAACTATCAATAATGAAGTGGTGAGTGGAACTGACAAGGTTGAGAGTGGAGGAGTGAGGCAGGTTAGTGCATCAAATAGTTGAGATATGGTGGATGATGATGCAACCTCAGAAGATGAAGCAAGAAGGACTTCAATAGAGGAACTTGGGAGTGAAGAATTTATTGCATGAACAGTAGTAGTGACCTCAATAAAATGTTCATCCGTGATAGGGTCATCCATCGTTATGCTGTTAAGTAAATCTGAAACAGCCTGAGGGTTCTCTGTGACTTCTTGTACAACAGGAACGGCAGTGGAGAAAGAGCTTGATGGGAGCCTTTCATCTTCCAGATCATTGTCTTCGATATTCAATGTAGGTATGGCAGATGCAAGAGTCTGAATATTCTGCCTCTTTGCTGGATTATTTACAACCAACACTTCAATGTCATTGGATGGGTCACTTGCAGCAACCAATTGAACATTACTGGGTAGACTGCTTGCAGCAATGACTTGGGTGTCAAGCATTGAAGTCATATGCGCGATTTCTTTCCTCAACTGACCAGCTGACTGAATCAGGAGTTTCTTTGTCTGTTGAACATCTTCTACAGGCTCCTTTCCTTTACCTCCATATGGGTATGTCAGCATCAGAGAAGTCGCTACTTTTTGTGCTTCCTTTTCTTCCCTGTCTTTTCTGGTTTGCTCCATCAATTTTAATTTCATTTGCCTATAACTCAAAACCTTAGCTTTGAGCCCTTGGTGATACTGAAGAATGTGGCTCTGTTCTTCCTTGCTTTTAGCCCTCATCATGACTTCAGAGAAAATATTCACTCCCTGATAAATAGAATCATCAGTAACATCTTCATGGGCATAATCAGTCTTCATGTGTTCCTGCTTGAAGTGAGCATCCATAAATGACTTAGGGACATGCATCCTTTTGGGAGCATGCCCCAATTTCAAAGAAATAATTCTATTCCCCAGTACAACAGCCCAAGTTGAAGCTGGAATGACCAAAGGTCCAAGGTTTAGGGGAAACTCAGGCCATCCCCTCCTCTTAGGTCCTGTAAACTTAGGAAATGCCTTGTCTGTCATAGTCTGGAAAGATATCTCTTCAAGTAGCAACTTGTCAAGAACTATTATTGGCAGTAGATGCACTGTATTGCTTCCCCAAATCCCGATATAAGAAAAATCTTCCCCCACATACCAATCACCAAGTGTAGGGATTAAAGTTTTGACATCGGGAGAAAAAGCAGGTGCATCTTCTCTGAATATCTTTTGATAGATGGGGCCAAAGAACCAGTCGCAGATATCATACAAGAAAGGAACAAAGTTACTTTCCCACAAATTTGAACAGTAAATATGGACTGGGGGTGATGACAAGTTCCACTTCCATCCCATGGAGGGGTACTGGAACTCTGAGCAAAAGACATCAATTACATAGGTAGAGTGAAAGAACATTGGCTTCTTTGGTGTTTTTTGATATCTCTCAATAGCTTTTTTTAATTCAAATGACAAGATAAAAGCCCAAAGAAATGATTCTCCCGTTGTAAGGACATGATGGGCTACAAGTGCCCATTCCGCCTTGAATACTAAACAATTGGGAAGACCATAAAGCCTGCAAAGCATGGATTCCATAAGCGAGTAGGGTTCCCTAAACCACGAAACCGGGTATGAATTATCAACTTTGGGGATGAAGGTCGCTGGTTTATTCATCCAAGACCTCAACGTTTCATCAAAGTTATACCTAGTCTTAGCAGAGTCCAGGAATGCAACGTTCAGAGGTTTAATGGTCGGTTTAAGGGCATATGCTCTGGTGAAAACCTCAGGGCGAAAAGTAGCCAATTGAGACCATGTGTTGTTGTTAAAAGAACGATCCTTAGGGTTCGCATGGTCAAGAATCCACTTAACAACGTCTGTGTAAGGAATAATAGCAGGTCTAGCAGCTATGGCATGGAGCTGAGAGTTTCTAATCTTCTCATAAGTGGGCCGATCATTCTAAATATCTGACAAGTCATCGTTATCAAATATGGCGTATATTTTAGACCAGACAATTTGGTAGGTCTCAGAAAATTTGTCACTGGTATCGGCTAGGTAACCGAAATTGGGGTCTTTGTTCAATAAATCTTTCTGAGCAGTTCTGGAGCGGGTGTTCCATGACATTTTGAAAAGAAACTGGAAATTTTCTGGTAAATAAATAAACACAAATCAACAATAATCCAAAAATGGCAAAAACCCATAAATAATGAACAAGAAAAGACATGGAACCAACCTGTGAGCGATGAAAACGGAAAAAACAACCCTGGTAAAATCCCGTGGTAAAATATTCATAACAGGTAAATTTCTGAAAATAGAAATGATAAAAGAAAACAGGAAAAATCAACACATTTATCAAATTCACCAGGTCAAATCTGGGCCGCAGGATTAAAACAGATCGATGGCTGAGATCTATTTAAGCGAGATGTGGAAAGTGAATTGCGGGCGTTTATTTCACAAATATATACATCCTTTCCGCAATCCGCAATTCCCAATTGCAGGTTGCGGGAACGCAAACCACACTAATCGATATAATGATTCTTCTGCAATCCGCAATTGCGGGTTGCGGGTATGCAACTCTAAGCATAACAAACCAAAAAGTTTCCGCAATCTACAATTGTGGGTAGCGGGAATACAAAACGCAAACTTATTATTGAAATACTTTCCGCAATCCACAATTACAGGTTGCGGAAAAGCAAAGCGCAAAACCATATTTAGAAGTCTTCCCGCAATCCAAAATTGCGGGTTGCGGGTGAAAACAACCACAATTATTGTAAAACAATTCCACATCCGCAATCCGCATTGTAGATTGTGGGTTGCGGAATTCAAATGTTTTAAAACCAAAAAACAAGTTTCCGCAATCCGCAATCTGCAATTGCGGGTTGCGGAAAGACTTAACTTTTGGGAAAATCAAATCTTTCCGCAACTCACAAAAACACACAAAAAATCAAAGGCATTTTTTGAAAGGGAAGAATGTTAACTAAATGAAACCATAGCAAATCAATCGAAACATGATGAAAATCTCCAAAATGACCATGGAATTTAATCATTACCTTTGCATATAAAAATTTGGGGCTCCCGTGTTTTGATAAAAACATGGGATCTGTTGTACCTACAACAGGCCACCGAGCTTTTTAGTTATAATAAATTTTCATAAAAGCCTTCACCAAAAGATTCGGTACCATTGGTGGAGGTTGTAGCAAAGGTTTTTTTGAAAATTTTGACCAATCTTTTAACACTAAGAACATTCGTTATAACCTTCGCTACATGGCCTTTTCCTTGTAGTGAAGGATATAAGATGTGGAACCCAGAGATGAGGAAGGAAATTTATAGTTGAGATGTGGTATTCGGATAAGTCCGAGGAACTTCCATGAATGAAGAGGGTAAAAGAGAAAAAACCAGAAAAGCAAGATTTTGAAATGAAAAATGAAGGTTTGGATTTAGGTGAGTCAGTTGAATCCGATGAAGAGTTGGAACAATAGACTCCGGATGTTAGGATGTTTGGTTGAGCAAGGTAACAAATAGAAATGTACAGTCCACTTGAATTTCACTATGTTTTTGTGTTATCTGTCTTAGAAGACAATCTCAAGTCAGTAAAGATAGCAATTGAATCGATAGAGGGTAAACTCTAGAAAGGGCTATGAAAGAAGAAATGGAGTCCTTGGAGAAAAATGAAACATGGGGTCTAGTCACATTACCAAATGGAAGGAAACCCATCGAAAGTAAGTGGGTGTTCAAGAAAAAGTTGAATGCAGCAGGTCAAGTTGAGAAGTACAAGGCTCGACAGGTAGCGAAAGGATATTCCCAAGTTGAGGGAGTTGACTTTGGGTGAAATTTTCTCTCCTATTGCTAAGCTAACTTCCATAGAATTTGATCTTGAGATAGAAATGATGGATGTAAAGACAACATTTCTTCATTGTGACCTTGAAAAAGAAATCTATATGAAGCAGCCTATAAACTCAAGAAAAGGAGTTGGTCTGTAAACTCAAGAAGTCTATCTATAGTTTAAAACAATCACCCAAGATGTGGTATCAGAAGTTTGACATGTATATCTAGTAGCTAGAGTTTGTGAGAATTTAGGCCAATCACTGTGTGTATGGGAAGAAATTTGGTGGTCATTTCATATATGTAGTTTTGTATGTCAATGACATGTTGGTAAAAAATAAAATAGGTATGATAAAAGAGGTGAAACTATAGTTATCCTCTATGTTTGACATGAAGGATCTCAGAGCAACAAATTTCATTCTTGGAATGGAAATCACAAGAGATTGAGTAGGTAGAAGGCTCTTGTTAAGCCAAATAAAATATGTTGAGACCATCCTGAAATGTTTCAACATGCAGGAGATTTGATCGGTTAAGGTGCCTATTCCTGTGAAAGTCAAGTTATTTGTTGAATGGGGTCTTAAGACACAAGAAGAAAAGGAGTACATGTTACATGTGCCCTGTGATAGTGTTGTTGGTGCTCTAATGTATGATATGGTCTGTATAGTATGTGATATTACACATGCAATGGGAGTATTGAGCATATATATGTCGACACCTAGAAAAGAGCATTAGACGGTTGTCAAAAGAGTATTCAAGTATCTGCATGGCACGATGGATTATGCAATTTGTTATGGAGGAGAGCATGAGGACAACAAAGAAATCAATGTACATGGTTTTGTCGATTCTGATTGGGCTAGAGACATCAACCGTGGATAGTCAACCAGCGGATATGTGTTCACGATATTCGATGGAGTAGTTAGTTGGATGAGTAGAAGTCATTCTATTGTTGCACTATCGACTACTAAGGCTGAATACATGACATCTACTCATGCATGTAAGGAAGCAGTTTGGTTGCAAAGGTTGTGTTCAGATGTTGGATTCAGATAGCATGTTGTTAGGTTGGATTGTGACACTCATAGTGCAATTTTTCTCACAAAATATCCAACATATCATTCAAAGACAAAACACATTGATGTTCGATACCATTTTGTGAGGGAGATGGTGGATAATCAAAAGGTATTACTAGTAAAAGTAGACACAATGAAGAATGTTGCAAACTCATTGACCAAGTTGGCAAGCACATCGAAGTTTTCCTAGTGTAGGGAAACGATGAGATTGACAGCCTGTTAAAGTGAACTGAAGTTCTAAATCTTTTGTTTATGCAAAGAAGACAACAAGTGGGAGAATGTTGGGAATGTTATATTCTTCGCATAGTCAATAGTTGACTGGTATAAGTTGGCTATAGTCGGAGGCGATAGAGGGTGGAATTTTGGTCATTCGAACGACCAGGATAAGTTGTTTGGTTGAAGGAAAATGACTAGTCGACGAGAAGCCAACGGAATGATCGAAGCTCAACGGGAAATCAACCAAAGTTGACCCAGTCAAGTCAGATGTAATAAAATAATTGAAAGTAGTTAGGAAGTTATGGATTGTCATTAATGAGCAGTTGGTTGTATTGCATCTATAAATAAGATGTAATGGTTATGCAACATGATCATGGTGTGATGTAATTAAGTGTGATTTGTGGTCTAGTAAGTCATCATTGTAAACACTTGTTTTTTAGTGTTTGATTAATAGATAGGTCAAAGCTCACTGATTTGCTAGTTTTCTGTTGATGTAATTGTAACTTCGGAATGTATTTCACCTATGTATATTGTATTCCTATAGAGATCTTATTATTCCTCTATACAGAAGTGTTTGTATTCCTATAGAGATGTTATTATTCCTCTATATGGAAGTGTCGTCATTTATATTGTAAGTGTTGTAACTTATACTTGATGGGTTATTAGACCACCTTGGTGGGGTCGGCCCTGTATAAGTCATGTGGTTCAAAGGGTTATTAGACCATCCTATTGGGGTTCGGCCCTGTCAACATTATGTTATGTGGTTAAGTTAAGGCCGACCTAGTAAGGTTATTAGGCAAGTCAAGTTAGTGTATAAATAGAGTGTGGGAGGAACTCTATTTGATCATTCTATTATTCACTCACACACTCATTAGAGAGTGGCGCACATGTGAGGAAGGAGAAGCTGCTTCTAGGAGAACTATCTCTTGTACTTGGGTTGTATCATTGATCTATCTATCTCTCAGGAAGTTGCGGGGTTTTTCACCTTCTTGGTTTTCCCCGGTGAAACTCCATGTCTCTTGTGTGCTTGCATTATTGTGTCCATGATTGATATGATGTACATGTTATTCTCTCAGTTAAGATCCTAGATCAGATTGAAGTAAATTCTGAAACACTAACATGGTATCATAGCTACCCTGAAAGAAGGCATGATATGGCATTTATGACACTTGTTGCACTTGCAAAGCTAGGGCTTGATATAGCAAAAACCAGTCATTGTGGAACTTTTGCTATAAATCCATTTCGACAAGATTTCAGGATCTGAAAATCTTACAGGTCGAAGATAATATCCCCATGTACCTTGTGTCCAAAGGACAGCCTCTAATTCGTTGTACTTTGTGATTTATGATTAGTACAAGTTAGGGTTTCTGCCTCTTCTCGATCTCAGTCATAAACAGGTGACCTAGAAAAAAAGGTCATAACTTGGGATAGGAAGATCCAAATGGAATTTCGTAAAAGGTGACAGGTAGGGCATGGACTGTACTTTCTCAGGTAAGTTTTTCAGAGGCCGAAACTGAACCAGTGACACGTGGCACTCTGTACAAGTTCACTCTCCTGTTTTATCCCATAAATAGGTCACGTTGCAACACTTGGCATAACTCTCTCTCAGAGAATCCATTTGAGGTCAGACCTATCAGGTTGGAAAGATAACAGGTCAGGCTACCACAGGAAGAATTTTCAGACCCTGTCGATTTGAAATTTCTGGGTTACACTAGAAACAATCAGGTGCATATTTCTATCAAACAAAATTGGATTTTGAGCACCTTCATTCATGGCTCTGGGAATTTAGGGTTTTGGAGAATGTTGGAATTTTTGTATCGGAGACCACGACTGGATTATCCTTATAAAAAATCAAAATTTAGAGATCAAGATCGAATTTTTGGGTTGTGCAGAAGGCCGAGCTTGATCAAACCCTTGTTCAGGACTTTGATCGAAAAGGTGAAAAATTAGGGCTTCTGTACAAATGGGAATTTTTGAAATCTATGACCATAGCTGGAAGCTCCTTGGAAAAATTGAATTTTAGAGCTTTGGATCAAACTATTTGGTTGGGTGAAGCTCCGGGAAACTCAAACCCTAATTCAGGGTTCTCCCTAGTGAATCTGGAAGATTGAAAAACAAATTTGAGGGGTGAAACTTTGCAGTTTTCAAATTCTGAGTATACCAGGTTGATCAGCTCATCAAGAGAATGGCTTGGTCACCTACATAAGCGAAGAAGTTCCTGTTTCAGAGGGAGATGAGGCTAAGGCCTTACATAAGAAGATTACAAGCAAACTCGACGGGTATGACTTACGGGTATGTTTCGAAATCTGTTCATGATTAAGTTTATGATATGTTTGTCTTCATTAAGATTAGTACAATCTTGATTAGTTTTAGACTTATCGTATCACCTTAATAAAAATATGTATGCATGATAGAAGATATTCATTGATTAGGGTTTTGAAACTTATGATTGTACTAATGCATTGTGGTGTTGTATGAGGTTGATGTTGTCCGCTAACATGAAAGGTACATCAAGAAAGACAAATCATGTTCTAGTTCAAGAACATATGACCATGGTGACATGAAGACAAAGATTCATCCATTGTCATGGATCACATAGAAGATCTACTTACGAGGTATGTATAACTTGGTTCTATAGTGGTTAACCTATGAGATATGTAAGTTACTAGCACAAGTCATTGAAGAGAACAAGAAGACATTATGCGGGTATGTTAGACATAACTAGCTAGCATGCTAATCCAGGTATGTTTTTCCTATATCAAGTTAGAATCCTACCTTGTGTTAGGATCTCTTATCTAAGTATACATGGCACGATGATTATTCATTGAAGTTAGTAATCAAGGGTTTATGCATATTATGTCTCTTACCTTGATTGATGATATGACTAACCAGAAAAGTCCTTTGGTCAAATAAGAATATGCATGAGTAAAAGAAGTATTCCCTGAAACCTTGAATACTAATGTTTATTATTTGTGTTTGAAATGGTCATGACTATACATGTTTAAGATCATTGTGTTTTGATAGTATTGAGATTATACTAATGAATGTATGTATGAGACCTCGAGGGTAACACAATGATGATACTAGTAAGTATGCATAGTGATCGAGGATGGATATAAGTTCAAAGACGGGTAATCCGGGAAGCAAAGATCAAGAGGGAGCACACTCCAGTAGTTCCTGCAAGGGAGCAAATATTTAGAGGGAGTCCACCCTACAACCAAACAAAGATAAGTATTTGAATTGTCATTTCTTGTATACTTGTTTGTTTAAATAATATTGCTCAATGATGTATATGCTTATGTTCCTAGACTTAGGGTGTGTATTATGCATATTAGAATAATTCCATTAATGAATAGTATACTACTAATATGCATGTGATGGGTAAGTGGCCTATGGCACTACACAACATTCCATTGCTACTTATCTAGAATGAAACCTCTTTGCTGACATGTTGGGAGTTGTGCAGACTCTTAACAATGTTCTGGTAGAGATTGGAAGGCATCTAGAAAGTTACGGGATATGGATAAATGTTGTATTGAAGCATTGGCTAAGATAATTGCATGACTGAATGACATATTTATTTATGTGTAAGAATTTGTTCTGAAAACTATGAGATGTTTCTAATCATGCAATTTAATTTGTTTTGTAGGAAAGATCGTATACCATCACCTACAAAAGAAGGACTACAACATTTGTTCAGCAACAAAGTTATCTATTGAAGATATTGAAGTTCCCAGGATTCGGGAAGAATGCCATGATCGAGGAGTACCAGTCGATCACGAAGAATGATGTTTGGGATGTAGTCCCAAGACCTGAAGGAAAGTCTGTTGTTACTTCCAAGTGGATCTATAAGATCATGCATGTTGCAGATGGTAGCATAGAAAAATACAAAGCAATGATTCTAGCTCGTGGCTTCTCTTAGAAAGAGGGGATAGACTATGAAAAGACTTTTGCATCTATAGCCAGGTACACTTCCATCAGATCAGTACTTGCCCTGGTTGCAGTGATGAAATGGAAGATACACCAAATGGATGTCAAGATAGCTTTCTTGAATGGTGTGGTCGAGGAGGAAGTGTATGTGGAGCAGCCACTCGGGTTTGAGACACATGACAGAGGGACTCATGTGTGCAAACTGAAGAAAGCCTTGTATGGCTTGAAGCAATCTCCTAGGACTTGGTATGGTAGGATAGACATCTTTCTATCCAGTTTGGGTTTTACCAAGAGGAAAGCGGATTCCAACCTTTACTACAAGGTCGAGGAAGGTAATCCACTGATACTACTTTTGTATGTGGATGACCTGTTTGTTACAGGTAAGGATAGATTGATTGCCGACACGCAGCGGAAGCTTGCTACCAAGTTTGAGATGAAGGACTTGGGGATGATGTACTATTTTCAAGGCATGGAGGTGTGGCAAAGTGCAGATGGAACCTTCCTTGCACAAGGGAAGTATGCAGTAGAGATCTTGAAGAGGTTCAGGATGATGGACTGTAAGGCCATGGCCACACTTATGGCATCGAACCTGAAGCTTCTGTATGATGCTTCATCTGATCTGGTTGATGTCACGATGTATCATCAGATGATTGGGTCCTTGATGTACCTGACGAATACGAGACCGGATATTTTCTTTGCGGTGAACACATTGAGCCAGTTCCTGACAGATCCCAGAGGTGTTCACCTAGTTGCTATAAAGCATATTCTGAGGTACCTGAAGGGTACAATTGATTATGGACTCAAGTATGATGTGAATCAAAAGTTTAACCTGTAGGGTTATGTTGATTCAGACTGGGCAGGCAGTGCTACAGATAGGAAGAGCACTTCTAGGTGTTGCTTCAGTATGGGATCAGGTGTGATCTCTTGGTTTAGCAGGAAGCAATCCTGCGTAGCACTGAGTATAGCCGAAGCAGAGTATGCTCCAGCTTATTCAGCTAGTTGTGAGGTAGTATGGCTCTGGAAGCTACTGTCTGAGTTATTTGATCTCCCGCTGGAGGCTACTGGAATCCTCTGTGACAACTAGAGTTGTGTGAAGTTGTCTGAGAACCCCATGTTCCACGACAGGTCGAAACACATTAAGATCAAATATCACTATATCAGGGATATGGTGCAGAGAGGAGCAGTGAAGCTCCTGTATGTTGCGACGGATGAGCAAGTTGTAGATGTGCTGACGAAACCACTAGCCAGAGTGAAGTTTGAGTACTTCAAAGAGAGGCTTGGTCTTATTCAGATTGACGACACTTCGAGGAAGAAGTGATGGACACATTTGTAGGAGCCATTCCAAGCATGGTGAGAGGAGGATCCTTCCCATGGATGTGGATGTAAGCGTTGTATGATGAGCATCGAGACGATGCTCCAGTTACTGCTCTGTATGCATCATGTTGGATGCTTGTTATGATCAGTTGGATCATGTATTTGTATATGCATAATGTTGGATGCTTGATATGATCAGTTGGATCATGTATATGTATATGCATCATGTTGGATGCTTATTATGATCAAGTGGATCATGTATTTGTGTATGTATCAGGTAGATACATTGTATGATCAGGTGGATCATGTATTTGTGTATGTATCGGGTAGATACATTGTATGATCAGGTGGATCATGTATTTGTGTATGTATCGGGTGGATACATTGTATGATCAGGTGGATCATGTATTTGTGTATGTATCGGGTGGATACATTGTATGATCAGGTGGATCATGTATGATGACATGTATCAGGTAGATACTTGGTATGCATCAGATGGACGCATTGTATGATCAGGATGATCATGGATGACGAGCTTCAGGATGTTGCTCCAGATGACATGCATCAGGATGATGCTATGATGATGATCAGGATGATCATGGATGATGAGCTTCAGAATGTTGCTCTAGATATGCATCAGGATGATGCTATGATGATGATCAGGTTGATCATGTGATGATGTACATCAGGATGATGTATGGTGAGTATCAGGTTGATACTCTGTGGCCGTGGACAGGTTGTGCAAGGGTAGCATGTAATAAGTCATGGAGATCTGGACAGGATGAAAAAGGCCTTAGATGCTCTTTAGAGATCTTGCTTGGCAAGACACTCTTTTAAGGTTTTGCTAGACCACATGTAATAAGTCCTGGAGATCTGGACAGGATGAAAAAGGCCTCAGATGCTCTTTAGAGATCTTGCTTGGCAAGACACTCTTTTAAGGTTTTGTGGGGACCACATGTAATAAGTCCTAGAGATCTAGACAAGATGAAAAAGGCCTTAGATGCTCTTTAGAGATCTTGCTTGGCAAGACACTCTTTTAAGGTTTTGTGGTAGGGGTCACATGTAATAAGTCATGGAGATCCGGACAGGTTGTGTTAGACACGTAAAAGGCCTCGAATGCTCTTTAGAGATATTGCTAGGCAAGACACTCTTTTAAGGTTTTGTGACAATCACGTGTAAAAGATCCTGGGAGATCCGAAAGGTTGAGTTGTGTGCTCGTAAAATGCCTGGGATGCTCTTTCGAGGTTTTGTTGACGCACGTAATCAGTCCTGAGGATTCCACAGTATGGCCAATGATGATGAAGACCTACAGGTGGTGGGCCTACATCCAGTATGAAAAAGGACTGGCTCTGTAGAACTTCCTATGACGAGTAGATCGGAGATTGATTGAGATAGCAGCAGCAGTGACAATGACGATGATTCGATGTCGATGATCCAGTGACGATGATCCAGAGAAGAAGACTTGTGCTAGAAGAACTGTGTCGAGAAATACCTTCCTAGTTAAGAGGGAGTGTTGATGTAATTGTAACTTCGGAATGTATTTCACCTATGTATATTGTATTCCTATAGAGATGTTAGTATTCCTCTATACGGAAGTGTTTGTATTCCTATAAAGATGTTATTATTCCTCTATACAGAAGTGTCGTCATTTATATTGTAAGTGTCGTAACTTATACTTGATGGGTTATTAGACCACCTTGGTGGGGTCGGCCCTGTATAAGTCATGTGGGTCAAAGGGTTATTAGACCACCCTATTGGGGGTCAGCCCTATCAGCATGATGTTATGTGGTTAAGTTAAGGCCGACCTAGTAAGGTTATTAGGCAAGTCAAGTTAGTATATAAATAGAGTGCGGGAGGAACTCTATTTGCTCATTCTATTATTCACTCACACACTCATTGGAGAGTGGCGCACATGTGAGGAAGGAGAAGCTTCTTCTAGGAGGACTATCTCTTGTACTTGGGTTGTATCATTGCTCTATCTATCTCTGAGGAAGTTGTGGGATTTTTCACCTTCTTGGTTTTCCCCGGTGAAACTCTGTGTCTCTTGTGTGCTTGCATTATTGTGTCCATGATTGATATGCTGTAGATATGCTGTACATGTTATTCTCTCAGTTAAGATCCTAGATCAGATTGAAGTAAATTCTGAAAAACTAACATTTTCCTCCAAGAGAGAGGTTTCGAGGGTAATTTATGTGTAATGTGTTTGATGTGTTGTTTATGCTATTGTTAATGTATTTGTGTTTAACTATATGAATAAGTTTGCAAACCTGACATAATCAATATTAATAACCCAACAAATTAGATAGGAAGCTGTCATTCACCACTAGGGTTTTACCCAACCAATCACCAATAACATAAATGCCATGCATAGTCCATTGTTCCATAGGTAGACTAGGAAGATTTATCCATATTGTCGATTTGTCAAGTCGGTCCTCCTTCGCATCAAACAAAGGATGCCAGGGTTTCATCAACAACATTGAACTATCATAGAGCCACATGCTTTAAGAATTTTTGAAGCTTCCTCCACTGACCTATAAATAAACCCTAACCAACCTCTTGCTAGGGTATGAAAGGTGGGAATATAACCTAGATCCACAAATCAATGCTCCTTAACCCACCCTTCAAATGATGGAAGTGATATTCGAGACCCTCTAAATTTCCCAACCAACTATTTGCCATCTAAATCCATATTATCGCCCATTGCTTTATCCTTCCCAACCACTAGAGAAAGTAAACCTCCCTTGTTTTTCATCGTCTTACTGGGATTTTTTGAACTAGAACATTTCCTTCTAGCTACATCTACTAACCCTTGCAAGTGGACCAATTGATCAAAGCCTGACCCTCCAAACGCTTCTCCCAATTGAAACTGAACCCTTTTTCAATTGAACCTTCAAGAAGCTTTGTGTCAAAGGAGTCAAACTGACACATTGGAGTCACTAACGACTACTCGTGTGTTCCAGTTGAAAGATTAACTCTTCCATGCTTCAATTGATCTCGTGTCGATAGATCGTTTGTTGATGCTTTGACAAAGCTTGATCTAATGGATCGTTCATGACTCGAAACCTTATCAATCTTTGAGTGAAATAAATTGTCCTTGAAACAAATTTGACTTAGATCGAGTTTTTTGTGAGTCACCATAGCATAAGGTGAGGGCTATGCCACCTTTTCGACTAGTTTGGAGGTCATCTCCACCAGTTCGATAGTAGAAGGATGTGTGATCTGGACAAAACTGTTCTCTTCATATCACACAACATCAAAATAATCAACAAGGGGCTCGTAATTTTTGTGTAATACCCCAGTTTGACCCTTGTAATGCATTAAATTAAATTATGTAAATGATGTAAATATGCTAAGTATGGATTCCTAGTGCGGAGCTCAATGCCAAGGCCTGACTAGTGAATGGTTAGGCATGTATGATGTAAATATTTTTATTTGGACCGTGTGTTTGGCTTATCATGCCAATTCAAAATATATGTAAATATTATGTTAGAAAATAATAATATGGTCCAAGATGATTGTGTAAATAGCACTAGAGGGGCTATGTTTCCACCAGAGGGGAAGAGGAAAGGGGGGCTATGGGAGACTAAATCCTTTGTTGCCAAGTGTCAACCTTAGGACTCATCCAAATTTTGCCATGAGCTTTAAATGAGCCAATTACTTCATCTTGACTATTAAATCCAATCATTGAATGCATGTATGAGGTTGGTGGGAAAAGTCACCTCATGCAGTTATTGAAGCATGGGGGTGAATGCACTTTTGTGACAGATTTGTCAGTTGCCATAATTCAATTTTGCAGTTGTTAGTAGTCCTTTTCTTCTATGGTCAAAAGCCACGTCAATTGTCTTTTCACCATCATCTCATATCCCTTGGAGTCAACACTCATTCTATCATTCTCTCATGCATATTTCTACATTACGTAGAACTTCTGATTACTGTTCATGACCATTACCAGAATGTGTCTAACCCATAAATTCAAATTGAGAGACAAAGTTGTAGATTTGAAGGAAACATAGGTGACTGTAGGTGAGCATAGAGGTTTGACAAGATAGTAACCCTTACTCATTGAGTTCTACTACTCACAAATGCTTGAGAAGCCATGATTTATGCTACAAGACGTTCTCCAATAACATACAACAGATTTGACACTTACTACACACACTGGTAAGAACTATAAGGGTTGGATTTCCTAAGGGAACTGTGGATCAGTGAAGGGTAATGCCTTCCTTGTGTTGTGCGGGGTAATTGGAATGAGTGCCATGCCTATGATGGCTAAGTGAGATCTCTGTAGAGATCAGGTGAGGATTTGGCTAAGCATGGAGAACAAGACAGGTTGTGGGCTGAGAGAGAGAATCCTGCAGGTGTTTCCTTCGCCCTAGTAGCCTCATAACCGAACTTGGGGGTGGCCTTTTAGTAGAAATAATATATGTTGGACATAATGCCTATGGTTGGGTGGAAAATTGCTCTTACATAGCCAGTTTCCTGGATCTTCTTTGTTTAAATATAAGTATTCTCTTTGTATTGAATCTGCAATGTTTTTAATTGATGCCTGTAATGATTATGTTGGTATATGCATGCTAGATGCGTGTGGATATAGTTTATTTCCGTTGTGTATTTTTATTATGCATCTGCACATGTATTTTAATTGTTATCAATTTGTAACATTATAGTGGGGCGAAATTTAGAAGCCCAAATTTAGTTAATGTCCCCTCCCATTGGTCGGATTGATGAATGGTGACATGCCATTTTGTTCACCATCGAAGGATGAAGATCTAGACAATACTTTTCCTATAATCCTTTTGGCTTCAGATCAAAACCCCTACCCCCATTAGAGAAGATCTATGTATCCATGCTCGTGATATAGTTCACAAAACATGCATGTAGTGCAAGGTGACCACACACCTAAACAATTGCTTCAAATCCTAGGATTCCCTCTAAGGACCAACCACATATGCTTAAAATCCATCTCAATAACTCTGAAGCATTAAATGAGCATACAATCGACCAAGGGACTAGTCCAAATACTAAAGCATATACTAACCATGGTTGTGAGATTAGAGTAAGAAACCTTCAACCAAGCGAAAATTAATATGAACACATGAACATTGTTGTGGATTTATATTATGTTAAATCCTTTTCTCTCCCTTTATTATGTAAGAGTACAAAATTGTACCTACACTCTTTGATGTTTGTGGAATTTATGAGATTGAACATTTTCTTGAATGCTCCAAAATGAACCTAAATTCACACACAATGTTGCATAATTTAAGAAATGGTGTCTTAAGGAAATAAGGTGTTATAAAACATAAAAAGAGATTATATTAGACAGTCTAATAATTCTTGGAGAAAGCATTAATCATTTTCTATTTAGAAGTTCCGGGTTGTTGAAACTTTACTAAACACATTTGAAACCAAAGAGGCCATGTGGAAATTGAAAGAGACAAATGAATATGGAGATAGTGTTCTTTGGATTTATAACTTTTAACAATGTTAAAATTAAACAAATTTGAATGACAAATTTATACAATTAATATTTTTACATGATTATATAAGAAATCAGTCAATGGAAACATCTAAAGGAGTTATGGATACATGAGAGAAGAAGGGTGTTAAGCATTAAGATATGAACTTAAAGGAATTAGGAATACATGAGAGAAAAATAGTGTTAAGTATGTTGTATAGATTTATTGGATCATAATTAAAAATTCAAATTTTATTGATTTTTTAGACATAATTTTGAAAAAATAGGCATAGATTTTTAAAAATCTTCAGTAAAATGATCAAACTCTAAATTTTGGGTAAAACAGTTTTATGTTATACCATTTAAAAAAAATTCAAATTTTTTTTAAATTAATCCATAAACAAAATTTAACACTTTGAATTTTTTTTTATAAACCTACGCTAAAAACGATTCTTTTAAGTTTGCTTAACACCCTTCTTCTCTCATGTATCCATAACTCCTTTAGATGTTTCCATTGACTGAACTTAAGATATGAACTTAAAGGAATTAAGAATACATGAGAGAAAAATAGTGTTAAGTATGTTGAGAAAAAAATAGTGTTAAGTATGTTGTATAGATTTATTGAATCATAATTAAAAATTCAAATTTTATTGATTTTTTAGACATAATTTTAAAAAAATAGGCATAGATTCTGTAAAATGATCAAACTCTAAATTTTGGGTAACTGTTTTACCATTTAAAAAAAAATCAATTTTTTTTAAAATTAATCCATAAACAAAATTTAACACTTTAATTTTTTTTTTATAAACCTACGCTAAAAACGATTGTTTTAAGTTTGAAACGATTACGAAGGATATGAAAGTGGAACAACAATCCTCACATTCTAAAGGAAAGGGCTTTTAAGATCTCACATTCTATTATCATTCTGTGAAACTGTTCTTGTGAACAGACGTCATCGATCATTTCTGGATTTGAGTAGAAATAAGAGATTGAAGGGCGAGGCGGTTACGAGCATGGCGGCACTGAGGAGGTGCTTATTCATAACTGCTTCTTGTCGTATGTCTTTGCTCCACCGCAGAGCCCATGCGACCACCTCGGATTTCCTTCGCTCCCATTTCCTCCACCGCGCTCCATTTTCTGAACACTCATTAAACTCGCAACCTTCGTCTGAAAGTAATACAAATGCAAATACGAATATCAACACCGATGGCGATGACATTACAGAGAGCAGTAGCATCCCTCGTACAGTTATTTCAGTCGATCGCTCGGGCTTGTGTAATCCCCCAGGTTTGTAAAATCAGAATCACTACCGACTCTAGCTTTCTCATATAAGTTTCAATCTCAGGGCTCCATATTTTTATGGACTTTAATTGCTATGGCAGAGCATGAGCACAAGGTTCGCGAGGAGTCCCCTATGGTTAAAAATTTAAAGAGCCTTATAAAGGCAAGCCTCATTCCATCCCTTGTTTTTTCAACCTAGGAAAATGATAGTATTGGGATTTCATATGGGTGATGTAAATTAAATGCAAATTCGCTAGAAAATCTGTTTCAGAATTGTTATTTGTTTCCATTATAGGTACCCTCTCCAAGGATGATTATTAGTATAATATGAAAACCTGTGTATGGTTGTCTGCAAATTATGATTAATGAAGGAATGGTGAAATTTTCCCTCGTACACAGGATTGAATTTGTGCATTCTGTTACTTTTATGCAGTTTCGTGGCGGGCCAATTACAGTGGCAGAGTACATGGGTGAAGTCTTGACAAATCCCATTGCTGGGTTTTATATGAATCGAGATGTGTTTGGTGGTGGTGGAGACTTTATCACCTCTCCCGACGTCAGTCAGATGTTTGGTGAGGTAGGGAATGTATAATTTCAGCTGCCCACATTTAAAAATAAAAGTAAAAAATAGAAACCACCTCATTATTGGCCACAGTGGGATCAAAATTCCTAGGATGTGTGGCTTCAAGGATTCTCAGGTAGAATCATTATGTGGTGCCTTGAGAATTCAAGTTGAGCCATTTGTGGTAAACACCCACCGACCTACCATTGGACTACAGTCTACAACTGATGCAATAAAATGGCTGTCTTGAAGGAGAATATGCAGGTGGGCTTGGGTCCAACTGCTTACATTCTTACTCGAAAGACTTTCATGTCTTTACTTTCCATTAACTTTAAACTTCTGTCACTTTGGCCAACAGTGCCTTCGTTCACTGGTGAGGTTTACATAAAATCAAGTTGTTGACCAGGTTCCATTCTCGCTATGGTCTTCCCCACCAGAATGGCATGTCAAGAAAGTGACGACAATGGGTGCAAAGCTCAGGCGAATTTTGTGGAACAGATATCCCTCAGACTACAAGAATCTTAGAAATCCTAATGTAAATACGTCAACAAGCCCGACATCTTAGGGCCCACAGTTCAACCCTAAGCAACATGATCAGCAGGAACTTGGTCGGTCCCAGGGTTCACAGCAAAATCATATAACAGACCTTTGAAAGATCAAACTGGAAGGTGGTGTAGCTTTCATAAGACTGCAACACATTATGATGGAGATTGTGATGCCCACAGTGACCTCACAGCATAAGCACCAAACCTACCCTTTCTGTTGTTGTAGGATTTGCAAATCATTAAAGTTGAACTTGACAAACCTATTCTCATGGTCCTCACTATACAAGATGCAAATTCCGTAGATCTAAATGGAGGGAAGGAATGGCTCTTCCATTTGTAGATGTGCATTAAGACGAACCTCTTCACTTTATTATTGACAACAACAAAATGATTTGATTGTTGTAGACACATTAAATGTCCAACTTGACCACAGCACCACATCCACAAGTTCATACACTATTGGCTGGTTGTGCCAAGGAAAACAATTTGTGTGTGATGTAGGCTTCCGTGTTTAAACAATTGGTTCCAAGATGAGGTACTCCACGATGTAGCACTAGTACATATCTGTGATGTGCTTCTAGGCTATCCGTGTTGGCGCACTTTTACTTCGACCAGGGTTCAATACTTAATCATCCCACCAACAAACACCCTAACCACAGATACCGGCCCGAAAGGGAGTTAATCCCTTTCGACAACACATGCAGAGCAGATGAAGTCTCACCCGAAGTACCTACGGAGACTGCAGGAATCCGGTTTCTGCAGCACGGAAGAGGAATAGCTTGACATGCAATACATTCATCAACATATTCTACTCTAGAACATCGACAGAATCAGAGCTTCGACACATTCATCACTTCGTCAGAGCCCATAACTTAGATTATAATTGCATTCATATTACGTACAACTATGACGATCATTCATTCACTTAAATATTCAAGAGAGGAAAGAAACACAGCAAATCACATCACATCACACATCACAACACATAAAGACACCTTGTTTAATGTGGAAACCCATCTGGGAAAAACCAGGGAAGCGCTTGTCTTTTATTATGAGTCGTAGGCAAGTAAGCACTTCAATTAAGACTTACAGATTTCTTCATGAATTACAAAGGATTTGAAAGAATTGCGAAGAATTATTAGGTCTTACCTCAGTCTCTGGAGATGTACACGGGGTCGTGGGTATGTCGCAGCCTTGGGTCTGGAACAGTCCTTCAGATCCTTCTTCTTCCTTGGAAATGAGCTGGTATTCGTCCTCTTCGTCACTAGAATCCTCGTCGAGATGTGGTACTGGTTCATAGCCTCTTCTTTCAGTCACACTGCAGCCCCTCTTTCCTGTCACAGTTCTCCTTCTCTTGTTCAACCGAAACCGTCTCCCACTCCCCATAAATCCACACTCTTCGTCTGGCTCAATTTCATCTCATCCCATTAATCCGTCAAGATCGTCGTCCATAAGATACCCATGCCCACTGCGCACAATCGCTCTACTCGTCAGATTCCATTTGCATTACACCTTTTTCACAAAGTAGCTTCTTGATCAACAAGTTCAATGACTTGAGGTACTTACAGCGCGAACCTTCAAAGAACTCATGTTCTGCTGCACTTTAAGACTTGATAGTGTCAACAACGAATTTGGTAATGTACCCTTTCAGTACACTATCCAGCCAGAAATCCACTGTCCGAGAGATCTTGTTATTCACACCTTTCAATCGCTGTATTGATGCAGGTGTCCAATACAATGTTATCGGAACCGGACCGGAACCGGCAAAACCGGCCGGTCAGACCGGTTCACAGGCTTGGCCGGTCCGGTCCGGGCAAAAAAATTTGAAAACCGGAAATTTTTTCAAACCGGCCAGAAAACCGGCCGGTTCCGTACGGAACCGGTCAAAACCGGTCGAACCGGCCGGTTTTGACCGGTTCCGTACGGAACCGGCCGGTCCGTACCCTGCTGTACGGCCGTGGCCTGGGGACCCACATATTTCAAATTTTTTTAAAAAGAACAAAACTTAATGTTAATTATTGTGCTTTTCCTTTCTTGTTTGTGGAAAAGAAGGCATTTCAAACAAGAAGCTCATTATCAGCTATCAGGATTGTAGCCAGACTTTGCTCCTAAGCATTATCAGAAAGCATAAATAATAAAGTGCATAATTTTCCATTACATGCTTTTGACGACTAGCTACAACTACCACGCAAACATCTGATCTGATTAACTATTCATAAACATGCATGACCAAGCAACACAGTAAGCCCATCAAGGATATCCTTGTCCAATCCAAAGATTCCCATATAAACATTATTGCATTCCTCCACTGACCATCTCCTCCTAAGTTGACCAGCTTAAATATGTTGACACAACAGGTGAATCTCGCTCAGTATTTTTTCATTTAGCAGAATGCATCAGGATACTTCCACAGCTGAAGGCTAGTTAAGAAATGCATATTCCTATATTTAGATTCAGGGTAGTGGCATATGATCAGTTTATACTTTATTGTTATTCATTAGTACTATGGTTTATTTTTGGATTGTAGTGGCCATTTAGAGCCTCTTTGTTGATGTACTTTGGTTCAGAACCTCAGAGATGTATTGCACTAGGTGCTATTTTGGTTATTTGCACCCATATTTGCTATATATATGAGAAACTTTGCATATTTGTGTATTAATGGTTTGGATTCATATGTATGCACATGAATATATATGTTTTTTTTACAAAATATGAATATTTTATGTATTTTTTAGTCGGGCGGTTTTTTACCCGGTTTTTTGCCGGTTCCGGTCCGGTTTCCGGTCCGGTTCACATTTTGGGCTTCGCCGGTTCGATGACCGGTCCGGTTCCGATAACATTGGTCCAATATCTAGGTTTGACCCTTTCAGTACACTAACCATTCATACAGTATCATAGGAAATTCACCAAAAAACACTTCATGAATACTATTAAAAATATGCTTATCCAACCAACCTTTGTCATCCAATCGAGGATGCTTATTCTGTTCCCTTGCAAATTCTTCCAGTTGCAGATCCTACCCAATCCTGGATCTCTGGTTTTGTCGGATGCCAAAACATTCCCCTTCACTCAAATCCCGGTCTCGACAATAGAACCATTTGTGGCGCACTTTTACTTCGACTAGGGTTCATCACTTAATCATCCCACCAACAAACACCCTAACCACAGATACTGGCTCGAAAGGGATTTAATCCCTTTCAGCAACACCTGCAGAGCAGATGAAGTCTCACCCGAAGTACCTATGGAGATTGCAGGAACTGGGTTTCTGCAGCTCGGAAGAGGAATAACTCGACATGCAATACATTCATCAACATATTCTATTCTAGAACATCGACAGAATCAGAGCTTCGACACATTCATCACTTCAACAGAGCCCATAACTTAGATTATAATTGCATTCATATTACATACAACTATGCCGATCATTCATTCACTTAAATATTCAACAAAGGAAAGAAACACACATCAAATCACATCACATCACACATCACAACACATAAAGACACCACGTTTAATGTGGAAACCCATTTGGGAAAAACCACGGAAGCGCTTGTCTTTTATTGTGAGTTGCAGCCAAATAAGCACTTCAAGTAAGACTTACAGATTTCTTCATGAATTATAAAGGATCTGCGCACACAGCCTGCAGATCAATGACTCAGCTTCTACAAACTAACTCCGACAGACATAGCATAAAGCTTTATTTCAGACTCAAAAAGAGGCTTTTACAGCATCGATGGATAGCAACAGAATTGTAACCCAAATACAATAATCAATAGAGAGAAACCTCAAAACTTTCCTCTTAATACATATTTATAGGGCGCACTTAGCTTCCCCCACTCCCATTAACTCACTAACTTCCTAACCGACTCATTAATACAATGTGGACCAATTCTAACTAACTGACCCAACTCCGACCATTGACTCGATCAACATGACCGTTTTTCCCGATTTCTTGGCCGCTTTGTCAACGGTCAACGGTCAACGGTTTACTTACTAGCATAGTAACATAGGTTCATGCAAAAGTGAATATCCCACATCAAGTATCCCACACTTGGGCCATTGTAGCAGAAGTTCCCTCGACCTCTCACACAATGGGGACCATTGCTCATTTGATTGGGACGCATGTTTCAATTGCATACTTAAACATTCCAACACAATTTTACACCAATGCTAGAAGGGGTTTTTCCAGTTTGACAAACTTTCAGTACTTATTTTAGCATTAGAACTGGTTTAGCTCCATTCAAGTTTCAACACCAATGCCAAAATTCCTTCACTAGTGCCAACACAAGATTCTTGCACAAGTACAACTAGTCAACTCACCTGGTAAGTGTGTAAATGGCAAGATGGTCAAGTTTGAATAGGTCAATTGCAATCTTGTGCCCATGCTCAAAGTTGTGATCAACTTGGAACAAGTAAGTGATTGCAAATTTGCAATAGTTGATCTAATGCCATGGATTGAGGTGGTGATCAACCGTATGCACAATGCCCAAAGTTGATTGTTGAAATCTTCTTTGGATGACTCATCAATTAATAATCAATTGTACTTGTGTAAATGTGCAATTCATTTCATAAGAGATCATTGATCTAGCCCTTCCTCAAGGTTCTAGCACAATGCACTTTCGCAATTCAATTTTGTACCACTCTTTGTAATGAAGATAATAATTTATAAATTTGAGCATACAGTCTCTTGTCCCTTTGCATTAGTGTTCACACTCTAGTTCTCTAGATGATATTCTATGCGCACATTTTCACACTTTTGAAAAGAATGCTTTCTTTTTTTCGATGAAATGCACACCACAAGAAACCCTCCGAGCACTTCGCCTCATTTTGAGGATGGTATCCGGGGTAAACCATTCAATTGTAGTTTTGGCAACCTAACTTGGTGGGGACTTTGAGTGAGGCCCACAATATTCACAGAGGCGACCAGCTTGCAGACTTGACCCTGTGAACTCCTGCTTGCAATTCATAGCACTCAATTGCTCGAGTTAACTCGTTGAGTTGATAAGTACACTTTCACACTTTTCTTTCTTTATTTATCTACTACTATGCTATACTAAGTTATATTTGTTGCATGCTTAATACTTCACAAGTTTGTTTGGTTTCTTTGTTAATTAGTAATCAACATAATTCTCTAGTTCGTTTTGTTTGCTAATTGTTGAGATTCACAAGTGAAAATAGGAGAATTGAACAGAACCAAAGACAAACCCTTATTCTGCAATAACCCAGTGACAAGTGAGATAGAGAGTGATAAAAATACCTAAGCACAAGTGCTGATAAATGAAAGCAATGCCAATCACAAGAAAACACCAAAGATATAGGTGCTACCGTGCTATTAGGCATAAAAAACTTTCGAAGAAAGATCAAGAAGATCACTACATGATGTAATACAAATGAGAGTTGTAGTGTATTTAACTATCTATACACAACATGATGTAATAAAAACGAGAGTTGTAGTGTATTTAACTATCTATACACAACTCAAGTAGGGTGTTACCCCCAAGATGGGTTAATGAGCCTATGAGTACAAGTTTGATTAGATTGGCCTTAACCACTCCCTGGTATTACAATAAATGATAATAAATGATCAAAGGATGGTCTCAGCCATGATTACAAATACATTAATGATACATATGAGTGTGCTGTAGCTATATGTGAAGATTACACATATAATGTAGAAACTTATGAAAATATGTCAATTAATGCAAAACAAGATTTCACCTGTAAACTATAGGTTTCCTGGATCTTAATCCTGTGAATTTTCAGCCTTAGGGCTGTTCTGAAATATAAACAAAACAACAGCAACAACAGACAGTATTTCAACTCTTAGCAACCCCAATCCACTAGGCAATTCAAGAGATAAGATTCCAAAGTATGCCAATAAGTTTCAGTCCTCTAGGGAAATATGCATATAACAGATCTGAAAATCACTTATGACAGCTGTAAATACAGCAGCAAATCTTCTCTACCTTCTTTAATATAAAGTCAAATCACTTAATGCATTCAACCTTAATTTATGTCAAATCAGCAAGACATATAGTGTTGGAAATTTTAAAATCATGAAGAAATAGATGGTTGAAAATCAAATATGCAATTACACAAGTATTGGACAGCTGGAAACTTCATTAATATGCATAAAGATGAAGATCATGTATATACCACATACCATAGCCTTATCCCTAGGCTAGTACAATCCTCTAGCTCTCTAAAACCCTATGTAGGGAGAACAATGATTACCCCAACTCACACCAAGGAGCTCCAACAAGCTAGCATTATACAAGCATGTCCTCCAAAGCAAGACATTTCCTCTTCTACTTCACGTTAACAAGTACAACCTAGGGTTTCATTCAAAATCTCAATTTCCAAGTCTCCAAAGGGTGAAACCTTAACCCTAGTATTCAAGATGCTCTAAGAAACCCTAGCGACTCCAAGAGAGAGAAATAAAGCACTAAAGAATAAGTAAAAGATAGAATAAGACTAGTTTGCCCCTCCTTGTCACATCTCAAACACAAGTGATAAGAATGAATGGGTGTGAAAGGACTCTCTCCTTTCTCTATATATTTGAGAATTAAGGGAGGCCAACAGTACATGTGTGTGTCTTTGCCCTTGCAACCTACAAAGGCACATGTACGTTTACACATGTGGAACACTACACTAGGAGGGTACACATGTCAAGCTCCAACGCGATGTTGTCCACAAACAAGGCTCCAAATGCAAGGGTGCTCCACGAGTTGCGTCCAACGCTCCTACAAGCCTCCAATGACTCCAACATGTTGTAAATGTAACTTCGGAAGATATTCTTTTGTATATTATTATTATATTATTATTGTACTTTTATTGTACCTCTGTCGGAGATGTTTTTCCTCCGTTCGGGGATGTCATTATTGTATTTGGTCATGTAAGAATATCGAGGTAAAACCTCCATTGTAAGTTGGGGCAATAGTCCCCAAAAGGATAAATGTAAAATGTATTTTTGAGTCTCCCTAGGAGAGGTCGGCCCAGTTAGTCGAGGAAGTTGGCCCCATTGGGGATTTAGGTCAGTCACACATAAAGTATAAATAGGGAGGTGCTCTCCCTCATTTGGACACACACCAACAAGCAAGTTTGCTCCAAGGAAGAGAAAGACAAGTTCGCTGAAAAAGAAGAAGGAAGCTGCAAAAGTCATCTTATCTTTGGGTTTTCTATCTTGGTTTGATATTGTACTAAGTGATGAATCTATTACTAAAGAAGTTGCGGGGTTTTCTCCTTTATGGTTTCCTCGAAGAAAATTCTTGTGTTCTTGTGTATTGCTATGCTTGTCTATCTTTCAGATTAAAGATCTAACATAATTGAATTAAAGTGCAAACACTAACATAACAAACCTCCTAAGCCCTGTCTTCCATTGGGTCTACTCCCTCGGCATGAACACTATTGCAACCCAAGCATTTGTGAGATTTTGAACCAATGGATCTAGAAGCTAAATGAAGCAGCAATATATTTATCAATCCATAGAAGATAGGATAAGGTAGATAAGATAATTTTATTAATGTCCAACGAATGACCACAAAAGTAGGTCAATGGGACTGTTTGGTACCATGATGTCAATACAAAGTGGGAGCGCTAAGGTGGCTGCTATAAAAGCGAGATAGATAAAGAAAAGTATGAATCTAACCTAAAAACCAGAAGGCAAACTCCAAAGATGGAGAGCCGATCTATGAAAGAGATGTATAATGAAAATGGATCTGAGGTTTGTGATACAAGCGCCGTAAGTCTGTCATGGTAACCTGGAACCATCTCTCCCAACATCCAAGTCCGAATGAAGAAAACTCAAAATAGAACTCTATCTGGAGGACAAGCTAGAAGAGGAGCTAGATTGGTTAATGCGTCATTACCTAAGGTGGGGATCCTGCCACTATGACTTGGAAGAAATCATCAAGATGTTGGTATGGGGTCGAGACTGGCCATGTCGTTGAGATCTGACGGAGGTGGAGGTGGTTCTCCGCATCTGAATTTATCTGGGGTTAGAAATAGTATTGCCATCTGTTTGTCTCTTGGTGCCTCTAGAAGATGGGAGCATTGAAAATAAGGAATTGATCCACTGAGGTGAGGATGGTCTAGGATGTGATCGTGATTGAAGGATGAGGGAGTGAAGCTGAAGGGCATCTTGCAAGTAAAGGGCCAGGCATCTCTGGTTAGGATACCTAAAGAAACTGGTTAGAGTCTGAAGCTCCCTAGGGAGAAGCTCCCAAAAAGACAATGGAATTGCCCTTGAATCTCGTATTAAACAAGACAACAAAAAATGAAGTGCTCCTTAGTTTCAACCTCTCGAAGGTGGCAAACTTGGTAGATCCGGTCTAATCGGTTAGTCTGGTCTACCCGATGACGATGAGAACCTACTTTGAACTGGCTTAAAGGAATACAAAGAACATGTTCCCAATGGCAGAGTGTGTAATGGGGTTGAACAATGAGACCATCCCATATATCCATGAAGTGCTTTGCATAAAAGGCCATCTTTGGATGTAACCCGCCTTGAGGGTTGATCCAAGTGACTTGCACAAACTGCCTAAAGAAGGTATTAAAGTAACATAATATTCAATAACCTAAGAAAGAGAGCTCATTAGAGATGAGGCTTCAATCAATTGCATAGAAATCAAGTAAAGATCTAAGCTAAGTAGTCTCTAGAAATCAATTGAATACTCCAATGTTACAAATATCGGCGTGGTGAAAAAATCAACAGGGGCCAGGAAACATCGTTTCGGGATATCTCGGCAGCACATCGGCAAAAATCGACAAACTTAAAAAATACAATTTTTTTTTTCAATTTTTTAAACATCTAAAGCAACAATAACATCAAATAAACACATTGCCACATGAATATGGAAAGAAAACCGGTATATAAGATATATAAGATGTCTAGAGATACATCACACATTAAAATGGATCGTGTCCTACTCCTGAATACTGAATCATCAAAAATATAACAAATGTGATAAATTTGGAAAAAAACTCCAAATGCAAAAGCTCCAATCTTCAAATCTAATCGTTGATGGTGAGTGAAATGATGAATAAAATCCTCCTTGGGAAAAATAGAAGCTCTTTTAGTCTCCTTGGCTCTCCTCTCCTTGGCTGTAGCATCCAAATGAACCAAAACAAAGTGAATCCGTGGCCTTTAATTCCCTTTTTCTGGCCACTAACATGCCCTGTCAAAAAATCGGGATAAATTGGTGAAAAATCGGCCAAAAATCGGGCCGATTGTTAGAGCAATTTTTTGTTAAAAAATCGGGACTGGAGAAAAATCGCGATTTATCGGCATATTGCGATAAATCGGCCACGGTTGGTAACACTGGAATACTCAATAGATACATCAATGAATGAATTGCAAGAGTGCTTGATCAATGCGATAAGTTTACATATATAGGTAACTAAGCTAGGCTTAATTACATGCAAAAGCATAAAAGCTAGTTAAACTTAAGAGCAATCACCTTGAATGGTCAAATGCACCCTCCTTAGGGAGTTATGTTGACGATGCAAGTGTTGTTAGGGTTTAACTAGGCCTAGAACTGATATGTGAGGTGCTTTTATGCCAATATTAGACAAGTGTTCTCTCCTTAGGAAGTAAACTAGGTCATGCATGTGTAGTTAGGGTTAACTGGTCCTAGCATTGCCTCATGAGGTAGTTAACTCAGTCATGCATTAGCAACCAATGTTTAACTAGACATGCATGTGAAACTAGAGTGTAACTAGACCAAAGTAGCCAGCTATAGCACATTAGGCAGTTAACTAGGCCAAACTGTTAACTAAACTGAACTAGACCTTAAAAAGCGGGGCAACTCATGCAAGAGTTCCCTAATCTGTGAAAAAGGGAAATAATCGACTGTAAGGGTGCCTTTGACCTTAAAAATTGGGGTTTGACCTAACAAGTGCACTATTGACCCTAAAATCAGGGGGGAACTCCAGTAGGAATGCTATTGCTCCCTAGAAATGCAAAAGAGATGCAAAATGAGTGTGCATGTACACCGACAACATCTCTAAGTCAACTCCAAGACTCATGCAAGCATCCAAGCTACCCCGTGCTGTCTATAGCCCAATGCTCTCTACCAAGGTGCAAAATGTTGCTCCTCCAATGCACAACTTTCTTCAAGCAAGCAACCATCTCCACGTGGCCATCATGTAGAATGTCACCAAGTTGTCTACAGATCTCCAATACCCTAGGGAAGAATATCATGCAAGCACCCAATTGAGGTCAAGTAATCACTAAGTAAGCCTTCTCCAATGTGCAAATCCATCATGGACCATCTCCTATGTGCAAATCCATCATAGGTCATTCAAGGGCTAATTATACACCATGTAGTAATGTACCCTAAATCTCATGAAGCACCCCTAAACATGGTGTAAACACTTTCAGAGTAACCCAAAAAGCTAACATATAATTCCAACACAAATTGTGTTATGCTGTTGTGTTTTTGTTTCTATGCTACCTTGCATGTTCTCTTTGGTTTCTTTTATCACTGCATTAAACATTACTCACCAGTGCACCCAACTACTTTGGGATTACAAGTAATTAATCTTCTGCACTGATTTAGTAATTTGCTTTTGTACAAGTATATAGCCTCTCACAACTTGCAACTCCTTTATAATTCAAGGGCCTAATCCCCCTTGAATCTGAATAATTTTTTCTTTAAAATGGGAGAATTAAGGAATGTAGATCATTGCTCACTCTTCATCCCATGCTATCAAGTTTGCCAACTATGTTTTTTTGGAAAGGTATGGATCATAGCTGCTAAATTGATAAGTGATTAAATTAAGACCCCCTCAATCTAATTCAATAATTGGACTAACACAGTTATACAAGTTTAATAAGGGTTTTATGGTATTAATACTTTTACAGTAAGATTTCTTATCACAAATTAGTTTCAACCTGGGTAAAACCAAGGTGATGGTCTTCAATATGTTTAAGAGCTTTCTCTCCAACCTACATTTTTACTTATGGGGGGAGAGATTGAGATCATGGAACATACACCTATTTGGGGGTCGTTATTGCTTCTTGTGATAAATCCCTAAAGCACAAGCAAGAACTTGGTTGAACTAATAAGAGGGAGGCCACCAATCCTCTTCAGTTTTTCGCATTGAGAATGTTACCACTCAAATTAGCACACCTTTGCAAATTAAGGCTACGTAGACCTAATGCTAGTGATGGTAAGCTTGAGAGAGAGTTAAACCCAATGTCACCACAGTCTAACCTCTCAACACTTCGGGTAACTCCAAAACCTAGGGGGAGACGCTAACCAATGAAAGATCCCTGCAACCACCAACAAACTAGAAATACCTTCCATGTAACCTTAATAGATATGATCAGTGTCCTATCGAAGTCAAACAATATCAAATCAAGACACAATAATCATGCAATAATGGAGTTATTCACTTTACCACAAATTCCAAATAATATCATGCCTTTCGAGGCAATTTCAAGTCTCCCAAGGCAATGCCGCACTTCCCAAGAGAGCCACTCCAAAAAGTGTGCCGTCAAGGCAAAGAGGACAATTGGACTAGGGCAAAGTTGGATGATAAGCCAGAAACACCACACACCCTCTAGTTCACCATTTACGAGGGTTTCACGTATCCCAATGCACTTCCTCATAAGAGGATGCCCTCTAGGGTTTGTGGGTAAAACCCTAGGGTGAAATTTTAGGGTGGACTAGAAATACTAAATCACAACTATTTTTTGGATTTTTTAATTTATTTAGATTTTTAGGGTTTTTCCAGTAATAAAATGTTTCTATGCATAAAATAAAATAAGACGTAAAATTTGTTAAAAAGAGGATTGATAGATAAGGTATTAGATTTTTGTCTCAAACGCTAGGGCTATGAGAGATTGAGGCTAACATCCCTCCCCTTGAGATGGTATTTAATACTTGCAACTAGGGCTAAGCTAGCAACCTCAAGGTTTAGGTAGCCAAACCCTAATTAGGGCAATTAGACAAGTACAAGGCCCAACAAAACAATGGAGTGCTTGATAGGAAGGTCTCCTCAAGCAAGTCGATAAAATGCTAACAAACAACCTTAACTTAGTTCAAGGCACTTCAAGAGCAACGTTAAACTAGGTTTAGGAGATAACTTACCAACATTAATCAAGAATGAGCAAGATAGAGCGTCTTAGGGCACCCTTGCGCATGAGTTATTACAACTATTCTTAGCAACAACTTGACATGTGTGCAAAATCAAACCCTAGAACATCATCCATTCACCCGTCAGGCAAAGAAGACATTCAAGAGAGAGGTGTGCACTAGCGCAATAGCTCCAAAAAACCAGTAGGAAAAGACAAGAATACACAATTTGAACCCTTGTCCATGATTTACAAATGAGGTGAGCTTGTCTTATTTATATGAGACGACTCTCAACCATTTACAAATTTGAGCCTAGAAGTTAATGATATAAAATTTTAGGTCAGTGCACCCACAAACTTAGGGACTAAACCATACAATGACATAAAATAAGAATAAAAATGTGCAATTAGGCTCCACCAAGCGCAAAGTGAGCCAAAAGGAGGGTGTCATGCCCCAACTAACCCCAACAAATTCTTGTCCCTCAACGCCCTCCTTTTTTAACAATGTAGGCTTCTTCTTTAAGTTCGACGTTATGGGTCTAGAGACCAGGAGGAGGGGTTTTCCATCAAAACCATAGGTTCAAGTGGGCAAAATGAGGTGTGCTAAATGTTGTTGTAAATGTAACTTCGGAAGATATTCATTTGTATTTTATGTTGATATTATTATTGTATTTTACTTGTACCTCCGACAGAGATGTTTTTCCTCCGTTCGGGGATGTCATTATTATGTTTAGTCATGCAAGGTCATTGAGGTAAAACCTCCATTTTAAGTCGGGGCGTTAGATCCCCTAAAGTCAAATGTAAAATGTATTATTAAGTCTCCCTAGGACAAGTCGGCCCAGTTAGGATAGTGAGGCCGACCTAATTAGGAATGAGGTCGCCCAAACATAAAGTATAAATAGAGAGCTTGCTCCAAATCCCAAACATAAAGTATAAATAGAGAGCTTGCTCTCTCATTTGGACACACCTCTCACTCACTCAAGTTCACATAAGCAAGAGAGAGAAGACAAATTCGCTGAGGAGAAAGAAGAGAGAGCTGCAAAAGACTTCCTATTTTTGGGTTTTTCATTTTGTGATATTGTGTTAGTGACAAATCTATCTTTGAGGAAGTTGCGGGATTTTCTCCTTTATGGTTTCCCCGAGGAAAACTATTGTGTCTATTGTGTTTTGTTGTGCTTGTTTATCTTTCAGTTAAAGATCCTAGTTAAATTGAATTAAAGTGCAAACTCTAACATGGTATCAAAGCTAACTTGAAAATAAGGCATTGTGCAGCAACGGGAAACTAGGGCTTCCTAGTTCAAGGTCTTTTTTCCATAGATCATCTGAAAAAGAGGGCTAGGCTAACTTGCCCTAGGGGGGCGCATCTTTTGGAGGGAAGCAAAACTCAGTTCGGAGAATTTGCATTTTTG
This sequence comes from Larix kaempferi, assembly GCA_027924585.1. Taxonomy (NCBI): domain Eukaryota; kingdom Viridiplantae; phylum Streptophyta; class Pinopsida; order Pinales; family Pinaceae; genus Larix; species Larix kaempferi. The sequence goes on from BSBM01000012.1 coordinate 16,463,088, forward strand.
ACCTAGTCACTAGTGTCGGGAGAAACTAGGGCTTCCTGTTTCGGGCACTTTCCTCCACATATCAGCTTGAAAAGGAGGTCAATTCAACTCCCCCTAGAAGGGCGCATCTTCCTGTGAAAGCAGAATTCAAATCCGAGAATTTTCATTTTTTTGCCCTGTCACTACTGCTCGGAGGAAAACCAGGGCATTCATTATTTTGCAATTATGTCCACAGATTTGGGAAAAGGAGAACATTGGACAACTCGCCTTGAGGAGGCGCATCTTTCTATCCAAGCAGAAGTTCAAAATTCCAAGTTTGAAAAATTAGGGTTTCTCTAACAAACCCTAGGCCAACTAGCTCCAAAACCAGGTTGGGCATCTCAAATTGGTAAGACCTAAATCTCTGCTATTTCCATTTGAGGTTCTCATTTCAAAATGACTCACCACACCAAGCTTGAGGATAAGCTTGAGGGAGTTGACAACTTCCGAGCATGGAAGTATAGGATTGCTCTTGTCCTTGAAGAAAATGATTTGGACAAATATGTTAGTGAGGAGGTTCCAGCACCAGAGGGAGATGAGGCTAAGGCTATCCACAAGAAGAACTTGGTCAAGTCCAAGAGAATTATTGCAGGCTCCATTAAAGATCATCTCATCCCCCATGTGTCATCCTTGAAGACACCCAAGGAGATGTTCGATGCTTTGACGAAATTATTCGAAGGGAAGAACATCAATCGGAAGATGACATTAAGGAGCCAGCTCAAGAATGTGAAGATCCTAAATTCAAAGACCATGCAATCCTACTTCACAAGGGTTTCTCAAATCAAGGAACAACTTGAAGCAGTTGAAGAAAAGGTAGAAGGAGAGATCGTTATGACCACCTTGAATGGTCTCCCAAGATCATGGGATTCATTCATTCAAGGAATATGTTCCAGGAAGAAGTTGATCACCTTCAGCAGACTATGGGAAGAATGCACCCAAGAAGAAGCTCGACTAATAGCAAGAGAAGAAAAGATGGGAGCTGAAGATGACAAAGCTCGAACTGCTCACACTAAAAGAAATCACAACAAGAGGAGGACCATCACCACAGAAGATCCAGAAGGCCCAATAGGAATCATGGACCTAGAAGGGATCTCTCCATTATTAGATGTTACACATGTGATGAAAAGGGACATTACTCAAGAAATTGTCCCAGAAATCAAGGACCCTCCAAGAAATCCGACAAGAAGAGGCATCATGCTCACATCGCTGAAGATGATGAAACAACAAAGAAGAGAACCAAAGAAGAAAGGGACGACTCTTCAAGTGATGAAGAATATGTATTATGATGAAAAAAGAAGAAGGGACACACATAGTCTACTCCAGTACAAAGAACAAATGATCTACAATACTTGCTCAACATTTCCGATCATAAGCAAGAAAGGCACAGGTCCTCAGAATCAGACGATGAAGTAGAGCACACTGTCAGAGACTCCAGGAGTTCCTGTAAGGAAGCAAAGATCAAGAGGGAGTCCACCCAACAACCAAACAAAGATAAGTATTTGAATTGTCATTTCTTGTATATCTAATTACTTAAAAGATATTGTTCAGTCATATACATATTTATGTTCCTAGATTTAGGATGTGTATTATGCATGTTAGAAAAGTTGCATTAATGAACGTAATACTACTAATATACAAGTAATGGGTAAGTGGCCTATGGTACTGTATAACTTTCCATTTCTACTTATCTAAAATGAAACCTCTTTGTTGACATGTTGGGAGTAGTGCACGCTCTTAATAATGTTCTGGTAGAGATGGAAGGCATCTAGAAAGTTACCTTATGAATACGGGATATGGATGAATGTTGTGTTGAAGCATTGGCTAAGATAGTTGCATGACTGTGTGACCTATGTCATTATGCATAAGAATTTGTTTTGAAAATTATGAAATGTTTCTAATCACACAACTAAATTGACTTGGAGGAAAGATCGTGTACCATCACCTACAAGAGAAACTTGTGATGATGATTCAACTATAACATTCAAGAAGATTTATGAAGTCAAGATGAAGAAACTGAAGAACCTGAACCAGAGACATAGTTACGTAAAAGACAATTCAAGAAGATCATGAAGACCGCGACATGGAAGAACCACAAGAACTTGTAGATCCACCTCGTGAGAAGAACTCCCACAAAAGAAGACCAACATGGGCATGAGAAGCAATACAACATGAAGAGACGTATGGCGCTCCAGATGGGATGCATAGAGAAAGCAAGAGACCTAGACCATACTCCAGCTATGTGGCCTTGCTATGTGACATCATTGATAAAGAACCTTCCAACTACGAAGAAGCAACAAAGAAGAAAGAATGGAAGGATGCCATGATGGAGGAGTGCCAATGGATTATGAAGAATGATGCCTGGGAGATAGTTCCGAGACCAGAAGGGAAGTCTGTTGTGACTTCGAAGTGGATCTACAAGATCAAGCATGCTGCAGATGGTAGCATTGAAAAACACAAGGAAAGATTTTTGGCGCGTGGCTTCTCCCAGAAGGAAGGCATCGACTATGAGGAGACATTTGCACTTGTAGCAAGATACACTTCCATCAGATCTATACTTGCATTGCCTGCAGTAATGAAATGGAAGGTACACCAGATGGACGTCAAAACAACATTCTTGAAAGGTGTAGTTGAAGAGGAAGTGTACGTGGAGCAGCCACTGGGATTTGAGACACATGACAGATAAACTCATGTGTGCAAAGTTAAAGAAATCCTTGTACGGATTGAAGCAGGCACCTAGGACGTGGTACGACAGGATGGACAACTTCCTGATGAGCTTAGGCTTTACCAAGAGTAAAGCAGATTCCAACCTTTACTTCAAGGTTGAAGGCGAAAGACCAGTGATACTTTTGCTATATGTAGATGACCTGTTTCTGACAGGTGAGGATGAGCTTATTGCAGATGCAAAGAGGAGGCTTGCCCCAGAGTTCGAAATGAAAGACCTGGGGATGATGCATTATTTCTTAGGCATGGAGGTGTTGCAGAGCGCAGATGGAATCTTCCTTGGTCAAGGAAAGTATGCAGTGGAGATTCTGAAGAGATTCAGAATGATGGACTGCAAGGCAATGGCCACACCAATGGCATCGAACTTGAAGCTACTGTGTGATGCTTCATCAGAGACAGTTGATGCCACGATGTATCGGCAGATGATTGGTTCGTTGATGTATTTGACGAACACGAGACCAGACATATGCTTTGCTGTGAACACCCTGAGCCAGTTCTTGATGGATCCGAGACATGTTCACCTGATTGCAGCAAAGCATATATTGAGGTACCTTAAGGGTACAATTGACTATGGGCTCAAGTATGAGGCGAATCAGAAGATTAACCTGCATGGTTATATTGATTCGGATTGGGCAAGCAGTGCCATAGATAGGAAGATCACTTTAGGATGCTGCTTCAGTATGGGATCCGGTATGATCTCCTGGTTTAGTACGAAGCAGTCATGGGTGGCGCTGAGTACAGCCGAAGCAGAGTATGTTGCAGCTTGTTCGGCGAGTTGTGAGGCAGTATGGCTTCGAAAGCTACTGTCAGATTTGTTTGATCTCGAGTTAGAGGCGACTCGTATCTTCTGTGACAACCAGAGTTGTGTGAAGTTGTCTGAGAATCCAGTTTTCCATGACAAGTCGAAGCATATTGAGATCAAGTACCACTATATCCGGGATATGGTGCAGAGAGGAGCAGTGAAGCTCCAGTATGTGGCGACAGATGAGCAGATAGCCGATGTGTTGACCAAGCCGTTAGCCAGAGTGAAGTTTGAGTACTTCAGAGAGGGGCTTGGTGTTATCCAGATTGAGGTTCCTCGAAAGAGGGAGTGATGAGACCGGAAGACGCAGATGCACTAGAGCTAGTTCTCGCATGGTGGAAGACGCAGGTGGTCCTTGGGACGTAATGCATCTAGGGTGCTTCGGGCTGTACTCCCATGCTGGAGAAGATGTAGAGCTGGTTCTTGCATTGTGGAAGACGCAGGTGGTCCTTGGGACGTAATGCACCTAGGGTGTTCTTGGTTGTACTCCCATGCTGGAGACACTGAGAGGTCCACCGGTCACAAAGACACTTTGTGTGCGCCTAGGCTGGTTCTCGCATGGTGGAAGATGCAGGTTGTCCTTGGGACGTAATGCACTTGGGGTGCTCCTGGCCGTGCTCCCATGCTGGTAGACGTGGGCTGACCTTTGAGAGACGTAATGCACCTGGGGTGATCCTGGGCTGTACGCACTAGGTGGGAGACGCAGGTGGTCTGTTGGACATGAGTTGTGCATCTTTGCTGTGCTCCCTGTGATGATGAGATGATCTAGATACGATGAGATGATAGTAGGAGATGTAGGTGATTGTTGTGGCAATGTGATGTGTGGTCCTGGGCTATACCTACTTGATGGCTTGCTCGTGGAGATGATGAAGACCTAGATGAGAGCTATGCCTACATGCAACATGAAAAAGGGCTGGCTCTGTAGAACTTCTTATGATGAATAGATTCGAGAGATGTCACTAATCAATGATCAACAAGATGAGGATTACTGCAGCAGCGATGATGATGATCCAGTGTTGATGATGATGTTCCAGCATTGATGATGATCCAACGATGATGACGTTGTCCAGAATATGTGTCCAGAATGATGATGACTGTGGCGAGAGAATACATTCTTAGTTAAGAGGGAGTGTTGTTGTAAATGTAACTTCAAAAGATATTCATTTGTATTTTATATTGATATTATTATTGTATTTTACTTGTACCTCCGACGGAGATGTTTTTCCTCCATCCGAGGATGTCATTATTATGTTTAGTTATGCAATGTCATTGAGGTAAAACCTCCATTGTAAGTCGAGGCATTAGATCCCCTAAAGTCAAATGTAAAATGTATTATTAAGTCTCCCTAGGACAAGTCGGCCCAGTCAGGTTAGTGAGGTCGACCTAATTAGGAATTAGGTCGCCCAAACATAAAGTATAAATAGAGAGGTTGCTCTCTCATTTGGACACACTTGTCACTCACTCAAGTTCTCATAAGCAAGAGAGAGAAGATAAGTTCGCTGAGGAGAAAGAAGAGAGAGCTGCAGAAGACTTCCTATTTTTGGGTTTTCCATTTTGTGATATTGTATTAGGGACGTATCTATCTTTGAGGAAGTTGCGGGGTTTTCTCCTTTATGGTTTCCCCGAGGAAAACTATTGTGTCTATTGTGTTTTGTTGTGCTTGTTATTCTTTCAGTTAAAAATCCTAGTTAAATTGAATTAAAGTGCAAACTCTAACACTAAACTGAGTATGACAACCCTTACACACGCAATCACCTCTACAAAGCAAAATATGAGTGTGGCCATGTGTCCTAATGGACCCATCCCAATAAGCATCGGACACCAACCCAGGGCCCTGTTATCACCTAACTTGTAGTTACCCCTATGGGTGTATCCATTAATGGATGGCAGTAGGAAAGGGCAACTCTAAAGGTGCAACCACGATCACCTCGACTTCCAATAGATGGTTGTCACGCCAATCGAGGCAACCTTCACTTTATGCTATCTAGCCCAGACAACAAAGGGGGAGACCCAGATCTACTCCCGGCAGGAGAGACCAAACCAAAACACCAAATCAAGTTAAGTATAAGTGAAGTATTGTAAGGTGTATGGTGTATCCTAGACCTGAGGATGAAGTCACAAGACAAGTAAGGGGTTCAATGAGTATAGCTTTGGTTCATTGTTGATGTGAGAGTGACTTATAATATTTGAAATGAGATCCAGGATTAAAGTACTAGTCAATTGTTAGAAAATCCACTGCCTTGGGAACCGTGTCCAATGCAGAGTAGTTTAGGGGTTGAATTGGGGCTAACGAGTACATGTGACAAGCTTGATCATGAGATATGACAACATCACAAGGGTTCAGTCCATCAAACAAGATCAAACCACAAGTCAATCCAACAATCTAGGAAAGTCGAATTGACTTGGAGAGAGATTAGTGCCTTGGGAATTGGGATAAATGGAGTCAAGAAAAGATTAACTTATGTTTGATGACCCCTATGGCATAAGACAAGTGGGCTTTTAAAGGTTTGATGGATGGATGTGTCTAGATCAAATAGTTCATGATGTGACCCAAGTGGACCACAATCCCTTAAAACAAGGAATGCTATACCTAAGGCAAGATTTCACAAAGTGACCTACTAGACTTAGGTTTCAAGGTATGCTTGTTCCAAATCCACCAAAATCTCATGTACCCATGTCCTACAAGTGGACCAACTCCAATCTCCCAAGAAGTGCGACTTTGCCCAAGGAGGGTAAAAGGTGGGGTAAATGGGATCAAGACAAGTCCAATGGCATCCAAACTTTAGATCCAAGTAGTTTAAGCAAGTGACAATATGGATCTAGAATATCAAGGCAATCCAAGGGTTAGATCTTACTAGATCTGAGTTTTATGATACCAAGTGGTCCAAAATGGGGATTAAATCCCTTAAAATGTGGAATAGGGACCACAAGGTAGAAATCAGAAAAGTGACAATCTGGGGGTAGGTTATTGGATATGTAGATTGTAGATCAAGTGAAATCTCAACTACCCACATACTAGATCTAGGTTAACTCACCCAAACCAAGAAGTGCGCCCTTGCTTGGAGAGGCCAAGTGCCTTGGGAAGAGGGTCAAATGGAAGCCAATCCTCACCAAACTATAGATCCGGGATGGCGTGGATACTATAGAGGTGGGTTTTAAATTTCTTACCAAGAAGCCACTAGATCTTAGTAGATCTGAGAAAATGTAAAATGGGGGTTTTGATTAATTAGGGTTTGAAATGTTTTAGACAAGTGGATAGATCATGGAAAGAGATTACCTTGAGATCATACCTGAGTGATGTGAATGAGATGCCTTGTTGTTGAGGAAGACTCCCGTAGAGATCAAATGAGAGCTTGTTGATTTTGCTTGCCGAAATGATGCCCTAGCCCACAAGTGCGACCTCCTCTACCTGTCAATCCAAGGAAAGCGATTTCAATCAGAAAGATCAAGTATGGAGGAAATACAAGCTAAGTGCAAATGTAACATGAAATAGAAGGTCCTGGGATAGTAATACTCCCTGTTACCAACGAAGAAACCCAAACAAGAAGTAGGGAGGGTCCTCCCCTACCAATACGTCCTCCTTGAATGAATTCGGCCTCCACCTGTAGATGCAAAAATGGTACAAAAATATGGCAAGACAAAATCTCCAATAACTCAGTGCAAAGGAAGAATCAACGAACGAACATCAAAAACATTCACCACAACACTTGGAGATAGATGCAATAATAATTTTCTATTCCAATAATCCAGAGCCACAAGTCCCCTTTACAATGAGAGGCTCTCTCCTTTAAATAGGAGGGAGAGAGTCCATAATCTAACCACTTTTTGAATGAGTGGCTAAGATTAAAAGATCAAAAGATCTAATCAATGGTTGAGATGAGCTCAACAATAAAATACATGGATCACTAATAAAATATAACAATAAGTGGACAAAATCGCCCTAGGAGAGGGGATCCCACCAAATCATGATGACAAAATATAACAACTAGCTCATGGTGGGTCCAAGGGGTAATTTTAGACACCCTTGGACAATCCCCGTAGCACAATAATAATAAAATAGTCATCAAAGTACCAAATCGTGCCTTTATGGACAAATCGTGGGCCTTAGGAGGCCTCAGAAATCATCAGAAAATGTCGTAAGTGATGGATGTGGGTCCCGATGAAGTTGAAACTGCTGGAGAAGGTGTGGAAGACATCCCACTCATCATCATTGATCATCCCATGCCAAAACTTTGCCTCAGTAGCCCAAATCGAATTCCTCTGTAGCCATTTCTACCAATCCTGAAATGCCTCGGGAAGCATGAAACTGCCCCAAACTGCCTCCTGGAGTGCCTGCGCTGTCAAGGTGAGGGCACTAGTGTGTCTGGAAGGGGGGTAATATGGTAAAAACAAGTGGCTGGACCACCCCCTCCATGCACAGCGCCCTAGGTCAACCAGATAAAATCCATCTCTGCTCTAACAGGGTCTCCGACAGACCAAAACTGCACTAGGATAGCCTACTCAGGCTCAATCATCACTGTAACTGTCCGGAACTGAAAGTAGACTATCTCATTGGACTCAGAAGGTCCAAATCTATCCAAGATGTGTACTCATACACCATATGGATCTCTACATGATCATATAATATATCCAATATATCCGAACAGGTGAAATAATAATAATCTGTAAATGATCAAATAATGCTGAAAACCATAAATCATCATCATAAACCTGTATCTGATGCATAGAACCATCATGTACATGTACATAGACCATATATCATCTATCTGTATCATCACAAGGTTCAACCATCTCATGTCCTGTGGTTGACCTTGGTCAAACTAGGTTTGACCAAGTCAACATGACCAAATATAACTCAGACTATCATCAGAAGCTGCTGCAAAGTGTCAAAGGTTAATGCATGCTTTACAACTCATTCAAATAACAATTATAACAAAAAGTAATCATTACTGGCGATCTAAATCCAAATATATAGTGTCATTAATTATTATTATGACTCAGACTAGACTTTCAAGACCATACTCACTTCATAGTTGTGATCAGTTTGCTAGTGAAGGGTGAAGGCTTAAAATAAACTGGCTAGGCTAAAGGATGACTGACTGACTCAACACTGTGACACTTTGAATATGGGAAAGGGACTACACACCATAGTATATATTGAATGAGCAACAACACAGGGAATGGCGGTGTCTCACAAATGGATAAGTTGTTCAAAGAGGGTTTATTCACCTTTAACAGATGCGCACAATCCATAATACAAATGAGGACAACAATTATTTTGATATAGCATTTAAGTTCCATTGCTTTTGGGCTTGAAGTTTCCATAGCCTTTGATCTATGTGTGTTTATAAACACATTGCATAGATTTACATTTATTTTAGGCTTTTTGCTGCAGGTGTGTTTTTAAGGCACTTGTTTACCTGAGCACTTCTAGGTGTGTCATAGACAGCTTGTTTACCTAGGTATTTACATTTCACAAGATATAACATTTTATTTCATAACCATTTTCATTTGGCTTGCCTTTCATTCATGTGTGTTTAAAAACACATTGCATGAACGGGCTTTTCATACAAGATATAACATTTCATTTTCCAGATTTTGTATTCATGGCAGCACTAAAAGTTTCAGGTTTAGCCAACACAACTTTAGTGACTAGGGGGAATTCACACGGAAATCCAACTCACCATAGGTAAGTTTTGTCACAACTCAGAGCCGAGACACAATAAACAGGGAAGCTCATCCAATACAGAGGCTACAGTGGGGAAAAGTCCTCCATGCCACTAGTCAAGTAGTAAGTCAGGGTGATAAACTAAAAGGTAGGTAATGGATGGATGAAGACAATGAATCATGGAGCCAATACTAGCAAGCCAAGGTATGGTGGAATGATCACCTCTATTCTCCCTAAGGAGGGTAAAACCAATGAGTATGAATAATGAACTTCTAAGTCTGAGTAGGGACAATAGAATATATATAATAAGATCAACTAGGTCCACATATCTATATGATCGCCAGATCATGACACTAAATGCTAAGACATGCTATAAGAATCAATATAAAAGCAATATAACCACAAGACCATGATATAGCTGCTAAGTCATATACCTGAATGCTCATCCTCTGAACCATCATCTGTCCTCTGAAACTGCTACTGTAACTCTGGGCACTACTGACTGCTCTGTACCAATGGTATACTAGCTACATCGGTCATCTCTCTGAGTGTCCCGAGACTCAGTCATGGCATGGGGAATACAACTGCTGTCCAAATCTGATAGTGATCCAAATAGATGCTCATCTCAGCATCTCAATGTAAGGGAACTGGCTGAATAGTGTACTGGAATCAGAAAAATAATGTATGGTAGCCCGGCAACTATATATGTGATAACAGGCCCAAATGGCCCAACAAGAGGCAGTCAACAACGCCACTAAGCCAACACTTCCTAGAATGAAAACCAAGAGGACCTGCCATGACCTAATCAGGGGTATTTAGCCCCAAAATCAACACTCCACATAATATAGCCCCCAAAACTTGGCCTTTATGAAAGAAAAAGAAATCCCTCACTTTGGCACATCTAGAAGGAATGCTTTAGACACTCTGAGGCATAATAGAGAATGTGCATGTAAATACAACAAACAACATTGGGTACTTCCTAGAGGTCACCATCTGTAATTTATCTACTAGTGTTATTCAATCAATTACAGATATGAGAGTGCTCAAACAGTTTACAAATGAATGTATATTAATCTGAGTTTGGCCTACATAAAGTTTGGGTAGATCTAAGAAATAACTGCCGGTGGAGTGCACCTCCTCTAGAACTTCATGTGTAATTGGGCCAAACTGCTGCTTCCGTATAAGATGCTCCTAAAAGGCCAAAGTCAGTGTTACATTTATCTTGCCGGTGAATTTATCGCTTAGGTTCTGGAATATAACTTATCGGCAATATTGGGGAAAATATCGGAAATTATTGGGAAACTTAAATAAACACAAAAAATCTTTTCCTTTCAATTTTTTAAACATCTAAAGCAACAATAACATCAAACAAACACATTGCTACAAAAATATGAAAATAAAACTGGCATATAAGATGTCATGTGCTACATCAAACGTTGATACTTAAATATTATGAGTCATAAGTATTGAGCCCTGATAGGATATGGTGGATCAGAGTAAATCCCTACACAATTGTTCGGCTGATGGCAATGAAAACAATGGATTTCCCTTTGTTTGCTTGATGGAAAACTGTCACAGTATCCTTAAAGCTCAATTCCCTAAGTCACTTTTGCAAAATGAGGGTTAAAAGACCAAGAATCTGGTTATACGGAAAAATTAACATGAGCATCCTATGACTCCAAAAGCTAAAGACTAAGTGTTTATTTAGATCAAGCTCCTCCAATTAGTTCAATCTGCTAATTTTATTTTCAAATTGCAGTGAATATGCAATAGATTCCCAAGTGACATGCACAAGTGACTACTGCTGCATCCTTATGTAGGTCAAATTGGCTTCTAGGATAGCCAAATCGCTCACATACCTATTTAGCTGACTTCTGTCCATGTGGCTTATGTCAGAAGCTCAAATGGTCAGCCTTGTCTTGGTTGTCTTGCTCCTGAGTGGTCCTTTGCCTGATATTGTTCTAGTAGGTGCTGGAAGCTGTCATAATGAGTTACATTTGAAGATTTGTTATACTCAGGTTTTGACTTCAAGACACTAAGTCACCTTTCCTGTGTAATATTTCTGGATGTTCTGATTCGTCCTCCCTTTTCTTCCCCTTTTCTGTAGTTTTCCAGTTATAATTTATATGAGTCGAAGTGTTTACCTTGTCGTACAAAATTTTCATTCAAGCACTTGGAGAGACTGTCTCAATTTCTCTGTTTTGAATATCAAAGACACTTGAATCGTCTTCCAATATCTGAAATTTTTTAGAAGTAAACTAGGTCCACATTTTGCCTTTTTTAGGCATTTCCAAAATATTGTTCAACAGTTCTACTTGATATTATAATAAGTAATTCCTTCACGTGTCCATGAAATCTGTTTACAGTTTATCATGGTGCATACCTATCTTTATGCAATGCCATTCTTGATAATCTTGGTTCCCCATGAGTACAGGTGCAATTTGGTTCAATTGCATAACTTGGGAAAGCTATTTTTACCATGTATAATGCTTCTGATACTTCTCAGTGTTATTATTTAAATTACAAAGGTCTGAAACACTTTGCAATATTAAATTTGCTCCTAGGTAGAAACACTGTATTACATGTACAAGTTTGCAAATATAAAGACCATCAAAGTAAAATGCTACAGATTAAGTTAATTTTTTAATGTGCAAACTGAAACTCAGTTATTCTCATATATTTTAATTTTGATAGGAAAAGATGCAAGTTAGGTCATGGTCTGGAACATGTTCTGATAGCACCTGCTTGTCCAGAGTCCAAATACTACATCAAACATTCTCTGGTTTTGAATGTAGAAAATTTCAACTTTTTCAAGGTACCACAATTGACTTTGGAATCTTTGTAGTTGGTTGGAGTATGGAGCATGTGCTTATGGGATCAGATGGGCCAACCAAAGCAAGTGAACCTTGTGGAGTTGGGTCCAGGACGTGGAACACTTATGGCTGACCTTCTTCGGGTAAGGCCTTGTATCTTTGATTTTGTTCTACTCTGGAGATTGTGATTGCCTATCCTTTGTAGTTTTCTAATTTTGGAAGAAGCTCACTGAAACAAAGGTCAACAGAAATACTGCTCCTTGTTGACTTGTGATCAAGTATGTATATCCATATTATCTTTGCATATGGCCACTTTTTGGGACCATTTAAGTTCACAATGTGTAAGATTTATTTTGCAGGGCGCTGCAAAGTTCAAGGAGTTTTCAGAAAGTCTTTCTGTGCATTTGGTTGAGTGCAGTCCCGCATTGAGAAAACTTCAGCATAACGCATTACAGTGTATTGAAGGTGACACACAAAGGGATAACAGTAGGGATGGAAATGCATTCAGTGCATTATCTGGAACTCCAATTTCTTGGCATGCTGATTTGGAACAAGTTCCTCGAGGAGGTAGGATTTGGGAGGGATTACTGTTTGTTCCTTCTCATTTCCTTTTCTCATATTTCAAAGTGCATGCTTAGGTGGTCTCCACACTTAATGAATGCGTATTTACTTTTGTTATTGCTTTCAGAGTGGTCTGTTGAATGTTCAAGCAAACAGAAACTCATTCTGCTTCAAACAATCAAATCTTCAAAGTACTAAAACAGATGCCCAGATAACCGTAGTAGCTTTTCACAGAAGATTTCTCATCTGTTCAACAATATTTTGGTGCAGATTAACAAGCATGCACCGTGCACAAGCACATACACACATAAAGAATTGGTATTTACTTTTGTTATTGCATTCAGATAAGTCTGTCCAAGCAAAACACAAACCTGTTCTGCTTCAAGCAACCAAATCTTCAAAGTTAAATAACTAAACATGGATGCCCAGATAACCTCAGTAGCCTTTCACAGAATATTTCTCGTGTGCAACAATATTTTGGTTGCAAATCAACAAGTATACACCGTGCACATAAATGGGTTAATCTTAATCATTATACTGCAATAGTTCTCAAGTATAATACTGACAAAAGGATACTTTCATGTTTTCCCAGTTAGCAAGAAGTTATTACAATGATTAAACCACAGCATGCTAATTTGAATGATTAACATTTTAGCTATTATTTTAAAAATTTCAAGACTTTCGAGCTACAATGATGAAATCAGTAGCTCCCATTGATTGTTCTCCCTGTTACCGATCAAACTAGCAGTCCTTTTCACAACATACTTAGTATGGTCTTATGCTAATGACTGTAAGCATATAAGGGGGGGCTAGATTCAATGTCACCTCAGTCTAGCTCCTTAACTTCTTTGGGTAACTCAGAACTCACTCCTAACCCAGGGGAGAGTCCCTCATCAAAGAATGAGTACCTTCAATCAATAACCTGCAAATACCCCTCTGCTAACCTTATAGCTGAGACCAGTGCCTTGTTTGGAGTCAACCATGTATAATAAAGACACAGAGATAATAAAACAGGAGTTAATTTAATTCTGTTGGGTAAATATCAGTAAAAACCATCACTGTAATATAGTTTCACATCCCAAGACAGCTTTACATGCTTCCCAAAGCAGCAGCCCAGAAAGGTGCGCCCAGAAGGGGAAGATAAACAGGTGGCCTGGGGCGCATTAGATAGTACAATCAGATCTGCAAAAAAAGTCTGCAGAAATTCTGTTTTAGACAGAGTTGTAAAGTCACTAAAACCTGCTGTAATTCCGATTTTTTGATAGTTTCATGCTTCCCAATGCAACAGGTCGAAAGGTGACATCCTCAGGAATTTGTGGACAATTCAGCCAGGGCGAATTTAGTGGGTGGACCAGAATTATCAGATTCCAAATATTTTTTGTTTTATAAATTTATTTAGATTTCTAGGGTTTTTCAATAATATTGTATTTTTAGGGTTTTTCATTATAGAAATGCATGTAAAATAAAAGACAAGTAAATTAGTAAAAAAGAGATAGGTTTGTAAAAGACAGGGCATACGATTCTGTTAAATTTTTAACATAGATCTCATTTGATAGCAGTAACAGTCCTTTTTAAAAAAATAGCAGACTCTTATTTAATTCTGAGACTAGCAGATCTGATTATGAGCAGAACAGTAGACTGATATTTAGCTTTAGAAGATACGCTTGAAAAATAAAACATTCATTGTCAACCAACACAATAAGGCACACAAAGTTTTACCCTGGGGAAACTTTTCAAAGAATAAAAACCCCAACAAGAATAATCTTCTTTAAATATGAGATGACTGAGTTTTTACATGAGCAGATATAAAGAGCAGACTTTTTACATCAGAGAAAATTTGCCTCTAGGGCACTCATACCAAGAGAAAGCTCATAGATAAAATAGAGAGCTGCCTGTAGATGAAACCCAGAGCAAGATGACAACTGTTATCAAACCCTAACCGCTGCCATTCCATATCTGAAGTACCTGATGACCAAAAGAAAAATTTCTGAGACTGCCGTTGACTGAGATTTACCTTTCTGAGGCTGCTGTTGACTTTTCTGAGGCTGTAGCCGACCGTTCAAACCCTAGTAGTGAGTGGGCTGACTGTGTTAAGGCCCAGATTAGGGCTCGGTGACTTCGGATGCCTGAATATAGGCCCTCATAGGGCTGCCGGAATCTGGATGCCACCAGTGACTGGAATAAGCCCAAATCAGGGCTGCCGAACTTGGAGAAAGCCCTAACAGGCTGCTGTTAGGGTTCAGATGGCAGGAACAAGCCCTAGCAGGGCTGGAACAGGGTTCGGGTGAACTGAAGAAGGCCCTAGCAGGGCTCGGGTAGGCTGGAGACAGCCCTAGCAGGGCTTGGGTCAGCAGGCCAGTCCTTTAACCCCCTGCGGCTGCCTTTAAAAGATGAACCAGACTTACTTTAACCCTGCGACTTCCTTCAAAGAACATATTCATCACTTGTAGCTGCCACGATGGAGAGAGAGAAAACAACCAGCATATAAAACCCCCAAAATTTGTCCTTTTCTTGGATCAGAGATGAAGATCTTGTGTGATGTTCAAATGAGAGTGCTCTCTATTTATAAATCATCATTGAGGATCACTTCCTTAGATTTAGGATTAAACAAATGATAAAATCCACTTAGATAGGGTTATAATATTTTATTTGTACTTTTAAGTTTTAACCCTTCATAAAAGATCTTGACTTTTATCTTGGGCTTTTGGTCCTTCATCAGTGGGCTCTTGGTCCTTCATTAGGGTTTTATGACCATAGCTCCTTAAACAAGTCATCTAAGACCTTTCTCTTGGTCTCTATGGTCTACATGTGCCAACTCAAAGTACATCATCATAAATAAAGAATATTATTCTTGTTTTCCTTTCTGTCACCAAGGTCATGTGCTAGGTACATCAACAAGGGGTGGCCAGTCCCTTGAGAAGGTCCCATAGCCCACTAACGAAGGAGAGGAGTACATCACTTGCCTAGACCCAGTCGAGGGCTTCTAGTGATGACCTGGTAACTGACCAGGTGCCTCAGCCCTAGGCTGCATCATGTTGACCAATGTCAACTACTTGGTAACTGACCAAGTGCCTCCATTCTCCTAGAGAATGGCTCTCAGTGCCAGGTTGAGCTTCAGTCTTAGAATGGAATCAAATTCTTGGTAACTGACCAGGTGCCTCTATTCTCCCAGAGAATGGCTCTCAACCCCAGGCTGAGCTTTAGTCCCAGACTGGAATCAAATTCCTGGTAACTGACCAGGGGCCTCCATTCTCCCAGAGAATGGCTCTCAATGCTGCTAAAAAATCAATAGATTCTTGTCTCAATCCCTAGGGCATTGAGAGATCGATACCAACGTCCCTCTCTTATAATGGCTTTCTACACTTGAAATTAGGGCATCAACTAGCAACCACTAGGGTTACATAGAAGAGCCTAATTAGGGAAAAAGAAGAAGTCCAAGGCCCAGTAACAATGGAGAGTTCCTATGGAAGGAAGGTCTCCTCATGCAAGGTTAACAAAATACGAGCAAGCAACCCTAACACTTTAGAATAATGCACCATAAAAGCACCATTAAACTAGGTTAGAAGTATAGATTACCAACATTTAACAAAGATGAGCAAGATAGCTCCTCAGGTCACTTTTGGTCTTGAGTTATTACAACCATTTACTAGCATTAACCAATAGCATGTGTAAAAAAAACCCCTAGAACTTCATTACTTCAAGAGAGAAAGATCATCCCAAAAGAGGTGCGCATAGCATCAAGAGCTCCAATAAACCAAGAGAAGGAGAACAAATCTCATAATGAATCCATATCTTGTTATGTTTTTACAATGAGAGTGAGTTTCTATTTATATAAAACTAACCTCACCTAATTTTAAGTAATTAGTGTACAAGATAATGTGAAAATATAACATTTTGGCTTGCTCACCCACAATTTGGGGGCTAAACCATTCTAAATGACGTAAAATAACAAATAAAATGTGAAATTAGGCTACACCAAGTGCTAGGTGTGCCAAAAGAAGGACATCATGCTCCAACTAACCCTGATAGATGTGTGACCTCAACGTCCTCCTTCATTATCCTTGTAGGCTTCTTCAATAAGGATGTACAATTTGTGGGTACACAGCCTGGAGGGGGGGTAAAATAGGTCCAAGTGAGCAAATAAGGCGTGCTTAACAAATGCTATCACCTTTTACATGGCAAATAAATGAGTGTGGTCATGTACCCAAGTGATTAGCCCCCCAAGGGCACCAACCCCTATAGGGCGAGCACCTCCTAGAGGTGGAAATCAAGCGGAGCATCCATGAGATGATTAGGGGTATTTAGCCCCAAATCAACAATCTATGCTTCAAGTTGGCCTTTATATCAAAATTTTAACCCCTTGCTCTTGTAAACCCGATTGGGAATGCTGTAGATACTCTGAGGCGTAACAACTGGCTCCAACTATGGGACATGCACTCTTCTCGAGAGTGTAGGAGAACCCCCTAGAATCTCTGGGGTACCTGTAGACCTACACACAAATCTAACAACAAAGACATTAAATGCATCAGAGGCAGACACTTCCGTCCTACCTTGTTCAAAATGAAATGTAGTAAAATCGAAATAAAATAACGACAAGTGCAATGCATAGGTAACAGTAAATGCTGAACTCAAATGAAACTATACCTACCTACCCTAATTATGATAACATAAAAGGGTCAAATGAAATCATACCACCAATGTAGCCACCTGAGTATATTGTCAATTTTTCTTCCTTTTGTCTTTGGAAACAATCCAAGACAAAACCACATCAAGGATGAACTGAATACATACCATTATCTTCATTGGAATGGAATCGAAACGATGGACAAACTTGGGAACCTAGAAACCTTCAAATTCCTACCATGGAGGATGGTGACTGTTGCAAGTGTTGTCTATCCACGCCTGTATCGGGCTCAGGTATATACCATTGTTATCATATATCTATTTTGTGAAATTTGTCTGCAAGGAATTGGCTATCTGATTCTGAAGTTGGGAAATCACTTGCAAAGATGAACCCTGGAATTTTTTTGGAGAATCTTTGAGATCTAATTGTAATATATCCTTGCACCTATTCAAGCATTCTTTTGGACATGCAAACACTTTCTTGAACTTTCTAATAATCATGTCAGTATCAATAATATTTAAAAATTTGAAATTATCAGCCACGAAATTCATACCTTCAAGTTTTAAGTGAAAAGATAAATAACAGATATCATGGTAAGGAGAAGTAAATACTATACCTGCCCACATACCTACTTCGGTTCTGTCGAAATGCATCATTGAAAACTTACCTATACTGGATAGAAATGGTTGCTTATCATTTGCAACGATTCCTGAGAAACATTGTTGGGAATAATAACCATGGCCCACCCTAGGAGAGGGTAAACCCATTGGCTCAATATATGCAAAGGAAGTCTATGTATGTACATCAATGAGAGGTAGGCAAGACAGGATTGAGTGTGCAGAGATTTCATCGGAGATTAGGCTTCCAAAGTCTTCCAACCCTTTATATGGGGCAGTTGCATATGGTGACCGTCTTCAATGGCAACAAGATCAACATCCTTGAGTGCTTCATCATCCAATTTAGTTGCAAAGGGATTGATCCAATCTTCGTCAACCATATCTTTGTCAACCGTCCTTTCAACGCTCTTGTGAATTCGAAATAGCACTTGGAGAGCTTCCTCATTCGGTTTTGTTGGATGTGTAACAAGAACCTGCTCTGGTTGAAAAGGATCATGGACCTGTTCTACAAAATTTGTGAGACCTCAAAGCTCAAATTTAATGTTGCTTGGCCTCAAAGAATCATAGTTAGGTGGGCCCATAAATTCTCAATAATCATCACTTTCCTCATCGTGCAGAAGAACTATATTGCTTTTTTCCAAGAGTCTCAAAACATCACAAGGCTCCCCAAGACAAGGAGGACTCAACATTTCTTCATGTTCCTTGATTAGGGCCTCTTGGTCTTTAGGGGTACCTTCATCTTCGGACATAAGGCCGAGAATGTTATCGACAAGATCTTGAACAACGTTTTCTTCAAGCAAGCTCTCCGAAGATTGATCTTCATCATGGATTTGTTCAGCAAGGTTTGCTTTATGGGAGCTGTTAATGGATTGATCTTCGTCATGGTACCCTTCTGCAGCAATCTTGAACTAATCATAAAATCTTCGGATCTCTTGAATCCCAGGTATCCATTGGTCCATGTCGTTGGGACACCAATGTTTACAGAATATTTCCAGAAAGTCTGCGTAAGATGAAATTGTCCTTGCTTCAAGAGACTCATACCACTTCTTGGCATAGTCCTTAAAATCGAAAGATAAAAATTTCACCATGTCATCTTCATAAAGGATGCCTTTCTCATGCGTGAATTGCATAAATGCCATCAAATATGGTGTACACAAATCTTCATTTCCATTAAACTTTGGAGCTTCACAAGGATTTACATCTTACTGGTTCATGGGGAGGAGCCCAAATATTTGAAAAATTCAAAGGGCCCTCTATATTGACATAAACATTCGTCCTGTTGCATTAAATTTTGTAATGGATTCCCAAGATAAGTTTCTTTTCAATAGCTGGGGGATTGTCTTACTCTTGCACTTCTTTCAGTTTTTTCTTCAAAGGAGTTGCCATATAAGACCTGCGAAGTTAGTTCTCAACGACAATCTTATCGAATTACAAAAAACAAGAACTTACCTCAAGTACACAAAAATCGTCATATGTTCCTGAAAATAGATTTAGCCTTGGAGCCAAATGTTATATTGCTTTCCGGGCTCCTTGTTTGTGGAGTTGCCAGGTAAGATTTGCACGATTAGTCCTTCACAATAATATTTTCAAAATACCTATGTTGCACTGGCCTCAGCGACAGGGGGACGGGGGGGACGAGTTTCTAGGACAACTAGAGTGCACCCCAAATTTTTCAGGGGACGACAATTATATATATATATATATATATATATATATATATATATATATATATATATATATAAACATAAACATTAAGATAAAAATTAGAACTAATTATGAAATTCAAATTACAAAATGAAATATAAAATATTTTACTGCTAATAATCATATTTTCTATAGCAGGTATATTGGTTATCATGTGTTTCTTCCCTTAGGTGACCACTGTTCATGCTTTCGGCCTTTCCCTTTGGTGACTCCAGTTGATGTTTGTAGCCTACAGGAAAATTTTTGAAAGGAAATTGACATGTAATTGCCACATGAAAAGGAAATGAAATGCCAAAGTCCAAGAAATGGCCTCGATGGATATGTAGACAAATCCTCCAAAGGGTGGACGGGCCATTAGAAAACCCTTTCGAGGTGTATTAAAGCATGGCCGCCCCATGACCCAGGGGTGGTTGACCCATCTTTCCCCTAACATCAAACTCTGCAACTTGGGATTAACAAAACATCCACGGACTATAGCTTGATGTGCACATCTTACCCCACGTGTGGCCTCCGATAATGCTTGGCATTCTTTCGCTGAGCGATGGCTAAAAACATGTTAATTACACTCTTCAATCTATAACCGTGGTTGAAACAACATCATCAGTAACAATCTCTTTATTTCTTTGTAACTGCAGCTGTCATTATGGGTGGGAATTTTGGGAAGGAGAAGACATAATAATCAATATGTTTTTCCAACGTACAAATGATTACACCATCTATTAATGGCATTGAATATATAGTATTGGTCTAAAGCCTTTGCCCAGGAGGAGAATTAATAAAATCACAATGATATATATCAGCTTCCTCAAAACTGTGATAAAATTGTTGAAACCTCAAGACAACAAAAAACGAAGTCTCTGAATTCTCTAACTCAATTTGTTTATTTTTTTTTAAACTATGCATGTTGAGGGATGTTCAGCAGTCCCTGATTGGTCGAGGGACTTCGGGGACATTCCAGAAAAAGTCCCTGGTTTTGATGGGTACGGTTAGGGTACGACCGACAAGTCCCTAAGTCCTCGATGGAGTCCTCGATGAATTGGGGATGTTTCCGAGGAGTTCCAAAGTCCCCGAAATGCGGGAATGTAGAAAACAGATGAAATTTTGGGGGGGATAGGTCCCTGTGCAACATAGCAAAATACCAAGCAAAGACTTAGCTCAATTTTCTTACCGAATGTCATTCTTGTTAGGGAGATGAAAAATACGACTTGAGCGACACGCCCCAACCGCCTTGCAACAGTCTTAAAGCACTCCTCGACAATGACGCCAAACATGTTATCGATCAAACTAGCATTCCTTTTAACAACAAACTTAGTATGGTCTTATGCTAGTGACGGTAAGCATATAAGGGGGGGCTAGACCCAATGTCACCTCAGTCTAGCTCCTTAACTTCTTTGGTTAACTCCTAACCGAGGGGAGAGTCCCTCATCAAAGAATGACTACCTTCAGTCAATAACCAACAAATACCCCTCTGCTAACCTTATAGCCGAGACCGGTGCCTTGTTTGGAGTCAACCATGTATAATAAAGAGACAGAGATCATAAAACAAGAGTTAATTTAATTTTGTCTGGTAAATATCAGTACAAACCACCATTGTAATATAGTTTGACATCCCAAGACAACTTTAAACGCTTCCCAAAGCAGTAGCCCATAAAGGTGCGCCTAGAAGGGGAAGATAAATAGGTGGCCCGGGGCACACCAGATGGTACAATCACATCTACAAAAAAAAGTCTGCAGAAATTCTGTTTTAAACAGAGCTGTAAAACCTGTTGTAATTCTGATTTTTTGATAGTTTCATGCTTCCCAATGCAACAGGTCAAAAGGTGATTCCCTGAGGAATTTGTAGACAATTCAACCAGGGTGAATTTAGTGGGTGGACTAGAATGATCAAATTCCAAATATTTTTGGTTTTATAAGTTTATTTAGATTTTTAGGATTTTTCCGATAATATTATATTTTTAGGGTTTTTTTAATATAAAAATGCATATAAAATAAAAGACAAGTAAATTAGTATAAAAAAGATAGGTTTGTTTGAAAAGATAGGGCATAAGATTCTTGTCTCAATCCCCAGGGCATTGAGAGATCGATACCAACGTTCCTCTCTTTGAATGGCTTTCTACACTTGAAATTAGGGCATCAACTTGCAACCACTAGGGTCAGGTAGAAGAGCCTAATTAGGGCAAGAGAAGAAGGCCAAGGCCTAGAAACAATGGAGAGCTCCTATGTAAGGAAGGTCTCCTCATGCAAGGTTAACAAAATACGGGCAAGAAACTCTAACACTTTAGAATAATGCACCATAAAAGCACCATTAAACTAGCTTAGAAGTATAACTTACCAACATTTAACAAAGATGAGCAAGATAGCACCTTAGGTCACTTTTGTCCTTTGAGTTATTACAACCATTCACTAGCATTAACCAATAGCATGTGTAAAAAAAACCCTAGAACTTCATCACATTAAGCTTCAAGAGAGAAAGATCATCCCAAAAGAGGTGCGCATAACATCAAGAGCTCCAATAAACCAAGGGAAAGAGAAAAGATCTCATAATGAATCCATATCTTGTTATGTTTTTACAATGAGAGTGAGGCTTTATTTATATAAGACTAACCTCATCTAATTTTAAGTAATTAGCCTACAAGATAATGTGAAAATATAACATTTTGGCTTGCTCACCCACAATTTGGGGGCTAAACCATTCTAAATGACGTAAAATAACAAATAAAATGTGAAATTAGGCTACACCAAGTGCAAGGTGTGCCAAAAGGAGGACGCCATGCCCCAACTAACGCCAACAGATGTGTGACCTCAACGTCCTCTATCATTATCCTTGTAGGCTTCTTCAATAAGGATGTACTATTTGTGGGTACACAGCCCAGAGGGGGGGTAAAATAGGTCCAAGTGAGCAAATAAGGTCTGCTGAACAAATGCTATCACCTTTTACATGGCAAATGAATGAGTGTGGTCATGTGTCTAATTGATTAGCCCCCCAAGGGCACCAACCCCTATACGGTGAGCACCTCTTGGAGGTGGAAATCAAGCGGACCATCCTTGGCATGATTAGGGGTATTTAGCACCAAATCAACACTCTATGCTTCAACTTGGCCTTTATGTCAAAATTTTTAACCCCTTGCTCTGGTAAACCTGGCTTGGAATGCTGCAGATACTCTGAGGCGTACCACTCCGCATTCCTTAAACACGATGCTCAAACATGTTAGCTTTTGGGGTAATTCCAAAAGTGTTTTCACCTAGTGCTAGTCCCTTGGCAATGCTGCATGGACATATGGATGCCTCAGTTTGGGTGGATGCTTGACCTTGGTTAGAGTGTTAGCATGGTACCTGTTATCACACCATAGTAGCAGGGCTACTATTCTTGCTTAGCAGATATCTGCACATTCAAGAGCTTCCATTATTCAGAGCATGGCTATGATGATTGTATATTTTTGGATCACTCATGATCAGAGCAGTATATTATTCAGACTTATATTAGAACTTGTGTCAAGGCTGAGCCTTGAGAGTTCAGATTTGATGACCGATGTGACCTTTTATCCCATACAGTTTCAGTCCAGTGCTTAGAGATATATTGCAGCAGTGTTTCAGATGGTACATGGTGATTATTATTATGATGATGTTGTATGATCTATGGATATGTTATCACTGACTGTGGATTATTATCTTGTTGATTTAGTCATGGTCACAGCATTTGCTTGGTATATTATTCCTAATGTGGCAAACTGTTTAAAATGAACTATAAATCATAAAATGGACAATTGCTTGCACATTTAGGTCATTTAACAAAACCCACTGGTTTTTCACCTTACATAGATATGGTCTTTCTTGACACCAGTTGTCTGCTAGTGTAGGCTCCATATTCACTTGACTCCATCCATACATGACTTTCCTATTTGACTTTATACCTTGACCTATCTCATTTGACTTTCTGATACTGAGGACTTCCCCATTTTTCTACCTCTGTGTTTGGACCGCATCCCTGTATATTTAGTGTCTCGGCTCTGAGTTGGTGACAAAACTTGCCTTTGGTGAGTTGGATTGTAGGCCTAAATCATTCTGGTCGGTTGTCCCGATGTTTGGCATTGGCTCGAACTCCCCCTAGTCACTTGAGATGTTGTTGGCTAAAACTAAAAGCTCATGTTCTACCTATGGAAACTTATAAATTCGCCCATGGAAACTAAAAAGGGCAAGAGCGATGAACAACTAAAAATACTCCTTGAAGAGTATAAGGTCCAAAAAGCAATGGTTCTTAAAAGCTATATCTAAACAATTGCTGACCTTATATGTATTTGAAAAACATGCCCTGGATGCAAGCTGCAACTAGTTGTGCTTATCAGCGCACCTGAGATCCGAAGGGTTGTGTAGGCCAAAAAGGCCATGAAGTAAAACTGAATGATCCTAATGAACCTGGATCAACTTGATGTAGACATGATGCCTAAGTTGAATAAACACTCTCTGAACAACTTATCCATTTGTGAGGCACAGCCATTCCCCATGTTATTTTGTCCAGCACAGAGTTTGTAGCTTCCCCCTTCTCCCAGTCCAAAGTATTTTTGAGTTAAGTTAGACAAGTCAACCCCTTGGCCCAACCTTGTTCCTAGCCTTCATCCTTCACTAGTAGTTTGACCATGTCCAATGGGCGAGTTTGTCATTTGAACTATTGTGCAAGTAATTTTATATAACAAAGGAATATGCTAACTTGATTAATGCCACTGAATGGATGTTATACTTTGAGCTTGGCTGTGAGAATGATTAGAGAAGCATGTCTTAGTCTACTGATGTGATTTATCCTTGGTTGTATATTCTTGGGATCCGTGATGATGTGGGCCATATATATATGCTTATTGATGATGATTCGTGGTCCCACATACTTGATGATGAAATCATATGATGCAGATGATGATTGAGGCAGTTCAACAGTTTTATTTACTACTTCAGATCAACAGATTGTGCATTGTCCATATATGGTGGACCCTACAGCTGGCCCAATAGGGCAACCCATGGTGTATGAGTACACATTCCTAGTGGATTTGGGTCTTCTGGATCCAGTGAGACACTTATCTTTCAGTTCCGGGCACTTTTGAAAGTGATTGATGCAGTTTTACACTTGTTGACCAGATTTGGGGCCGATTTCCCAGCCTGAGCAGCAGGGGCCATGAGAGGCCAGTTCACCTAGGGCGCTGTATGTGGAGGGGGTGGTCCAGCCACTTGTTTTTACCATTTACCCCCCCTTCTGGAGAGCCTGGTGGGCTCAGATGGACAGCGCAGATGCCCTAGGAGGCAGTTTTGGCACCTTAAAACTCAGATCTAGTAAGATCTAACCCTTGGATTGACATGATTTTCTAGATCCACATAGATCGGTGCATAAGCTACTTGGATCTACAGTTTGGTGGCCATTGGACTTGATTTGGTCCACTTAACCCACCTTTTAGCCCTCCTTGAGCAAAGTCGCACTTCCTTGAATGAGTGAGTTTGCCCACTTTGAGGAAGTGGGTGGTTGATTTTTGTGGATTTGGAACGCCCATACCTTGAAACCTAGGTCTAGAGTATCATTTTGTGATGATCTGCCTTGGGGGTAGCATTCCTTGTTTTAAGGGATTGTGGTCCACTTAGGGTCATTTCATGAAAACCTAGATCTAGTAAGATCCAACCATTCTATCTCAATTAGCCCACTTGACTTGACCTCTAGGTGTCCCGATCTACACTTTGACATACCTTTTGACGCCATTAGCCCATCCAACAAGGCACTAGTCCTCCTCAAAGCAAGTCGCACTCCTTGGGAATTGTGTCAAACCCTAGATCCGGTACATGGGTACACCTAAAACCAACTTAGATCCATAGATCCACTCATTACATATCATCTAGTACCAATTGCAACCCTTAGCTTCACCTTGTGGGTCCACTTCAAGCCATTTCACATATCCCAAGAAAGTAGGATCCACTTGTGTAGTATATGGTGGTGTATCTTATCATTACACCTAACTATGTGGCCTAAATCATACATCGGTTGAAACACTAACAATCTCCCAAACCACCTACAACCATACTTTAACTTCTAGGTCCACTCAACCTTGCATTGGTTTCCGTAACTCTTCATTTACTTATCCTTAGAAACCTTTGTTTGGGTCCAATCAACTGTGATTGGTTATAGGGTCTCCTCCTAGGTCTTGTTTCACCTTGACCTAAAGCGAAGAGTGCCTCGGTTGACGTGACTCCCACCTTGCATTGGGAACCGTGGCATCTCTTGGGTCACCTCTTTAGTTGCCTATCTCCTCTACCGTCCCGGATGGGATACCACTAGGGGCAACTACAAGTTGTGTGATAACAGTACCCTTACCTAGGAGGTTGTTATCCTAATCAACATTGTGACTAACCCATTGGGTGCACACAATATGGGGATTAGGTTGTTTGACTAGGTGTGGAACCTATACAGGAGGAGGAGCGATAGGAACTTAGAGGAGGGCACTTAGCCTTAAGAGCTTGGGAGCATATGATATACACCTTGAAGGCTGGACACTAGACTTCAGGATGCTTGGATTGAGGAGCATGCTTCATGGAGTTGGATTATGGACCCAAACAATATATTGAGGAGAAGCATTGGAGCATGGTAATCTCATAGCACACATGAGAGGAGCATTGGGCATGTGAGAGGACATGTGGTACAGAGTTAAAGGAGGAATGCCTTGCATGAGGACACTTGGATACCACCTTGGAGGAGTGTTGGACTTACATCTTGTTGGAGAGCACATCGCCTTGTAGGGGCATTGATTCTCAGGAGATTCATGTTTGGAGGGTGTTTCATTTTTGGGGGCTTGATGAACCCTATTATTGCACATGTACATCCTTGTATTGTAGAGCGCTCCATGTGGGGGTTGCATTGTTGGTTACATGTCCTTGTTTTATGTTAGCTTCTCTCACCAGGTATAGTGTTAGGATTCCAATCTCTAGTAGATGACACGAAGAGAAGAGTTACCACTCTGGATGATTTTGTAGCCTTGGTCTTGTGGGACGTGAGGAGGTTAGGGTAGGAACATGTAGAGCCTAGTTGGACGAGTCTTGAGCTTGGTGTGATGCCTTGCTTGGAAGAAGGCTCGGTTATTGTAATCTTGATGTTCCATGGAGGTCTTGGTGCTTGTGTTGATGCTAGTGTTGAAGACCTAGGTTTTGAGGACTAAAACCCTAGGATGAACATGTATACTTGGATGCTAGCACTCGAGTTGTCTTCCCATGTACTTTTGTGATGCAACATTGCTAGGATTTATAAACCCTAAGGAAGACAATAATGCTAGTGTGGAGAGCTTGTGTGGTACAAGCTTGGTGTATGTGCGAAGGAGGACTTGCCAGTGTTGATGATAGCATGTTGAGGATTTTTGGTGAAGTGACCAGTTTTGGTTGGGAGTGATTCTTGGCTAGGAGGAGATGGTGGCTAGGGTTTTCCTATGGTTTCCTTAGCTAGGGTTTGAAGAGTATCACTTGTACCAACTTTGTGATAAAGCTGTGGTTTGTACTTGTACTTCATCTTTTATCTATAATTATGCTTCCAGTTGTAATCTCAGAAGTAGGATTAATTGCTTGATTCCAGAAATTTCTACATTCACACGTTCAAATATTCTTTAGATGCCTATGTCCACCTCTTGCTGAATAAGAAAGAGTTGAATAGGATTATTAGAGAGGACATATGCAAGTGGGACATCTAGGTCACTTGGATTGCCCCACTATGCAGGATGAGTCTCTAGTTCGGTTTCTATGTAGAGCATTGCATGGAGCTGAGGGATGGCCTCATTGCTCGATCTCTTTACATGCTTGTTGATGATCATCTCCTCACATGCACGTCTATTCACATAGAGCTCTAATGTTGAATAGACCCACTAAGAAGTCCCAAACACTTCTTAGAGTCTACGTCAATTCAACATTAGACTAGACATGTATATTCAAAACGGGGATGAAAGCCCCTATCAAATAAACACGTCAAACCTACTCTAATATAGAATAGATCACTCTGTTCTGGAGCAGGCAATGTGAGAGCACCCTGGGGCCAATCTCCCCAAGCCATATGACTTAAGCTAATGGGAGAAGGACCACCCCTACTTGGGCCATTCACCTCTAGCCATATGACTCAGGCTGCGAGGGTGAATATATCATTCCCCCTTGGTCAAATCATCATGACCAATCTAGGAGAATGTCTGCTTGATGCTGCAAACTGGAGAAACATCAAGATTCAACACTCCCTCTCAGTGAGGGAGACATTCTGCAACACGCTAAGCTTGTCTTTGAAGTACACAAACTTTGCCTTAGATAGAGGCTTGGTGAGAATGTTCGCTATCTGCTCATCTGTGGATATGTTCTGGAGTTTAATTTCTCCTTTCTGCACCATGTCTCAGATGAAGTGATATTTGATCTCAATGTGCTTCGACCTGTCATGAAATACTGGATTTTCCAAAAGCTTGACATAACTTTGATTATCACAATGTATCAAGGTCGTCTCTAGCTCCTGATCAAATATTCCTGCAAGAAGTTTCCAAAGCCACACTACTTCATAACTTGCGACACTGGCTGTGTAATACTTTGCTTCTGTTGTACTAAGTGCGGCAAAAGTATGCTTCCTACTAAACCAGGATACCATAGCTGATCCCAAGCTGAAGCAACACCTTGAGGTGCTCTTTCTGTCCATTGCATTCCCTGCCCAGTCAAAATCTGCATATCCCTGTAGCCTCACTTCACCACCTGAGACATATCTCCGACCATATCCAACTGTACCACGCAGGTACCTCAACACATGCTTTGCTGCAACCCAATGGAAGTGCTTCAGCTCAACCATAAACTAGCTCAGGGTGTTCACTGCAAAGAAATATTTGGCCTAGTGTTAACCAGGTACATCAAGGATGTAATCAACTGCCTGCACATAGTGGGATCCACCAAATATGAATTTGAAGCGGAATCACTTAGCTTCTTCACATTTGTCTCCATAGGTGTAGCCATGGACTTGTAGTCCATCATACCGAATCTCTTTAAGATCTCGACCGTGTATTTCCCCTGATTGAGGAAGATCTCATCTGTTCTCTGCCACACCTCTTATCCCAAGAAATAATGCATCAAGCCAAGATCCTTCTTTTCGAACTCAGAGGCCAACTCCCTCTAGCACTTGATTATGAGCTTCTCTGCCCCTGTAAGGAACAAATCATCAACATACAACACCAAGATCAAAGAATCACCGTTAACAACCTTGTAGTAAAGGTTGGGATCTGCATCAGTCTTGGTGAAGCCCAAACTCATCAAGTATCCATCAATCCTGGCATACCAAGCCTTGGGTGCCTTCTTGAGTCCGTACAAAGCCTTCTTTAATTTGTAAACATGAGACTCCTTCCCATGTATCACAAAGCCCCGAGGTTGCTCTATGTACATTCCTTCCTCAATCCCACCATTGAGGAATGCTGTCTTTACATCCATCTAATGTAATCTCCATCCCATCACTGAAGCAAGAAAAATAATATGCATGATGGAAGTCTTTGACTTCTCAAAAATTGTTGGGTATCCCCATCATATTCCTCATCAAGCCCGTGAAAGGTTCCCTAAATTCGATGAAAGTTATCATAACTTTGCTAAAAGGCACCTTCTCACCTGTAGGGAAATTTTCAATGAATTGTCTATAACTTGTCTATAACCCATGAGGATGTATGTATGAAACTATTGGCCTCATCTTTCCAAGGAAGAGCTGAGCTCTGGTTCCTAAATTCAGAGACCAATAGCATCTCTGGATATGACATGTTTAAAAGTAAATTCTTAGAAAAATGGGGAAGTGAATTCAATGATATTTATTCTTCAATTCAAATCCAAGATCAAAACTTTCCCCTTTCCAATCCTCTCGTTGAATCAACAATAATCAAATATCAAATAAATTGTCAACACTCGGAGATGACCCCTTCGGCCCAATTTCTTTTGAGGATGAGTCTTCCACTTCTGAGTCAATCGAAAGTCAAATCCCTAATCATTGTATAAATGGTAATTTTTCAAATTTATTTTTAGGTAGCCTTAGTCCCGATCTTGAGGATATTTATGAGGATGAGCTTTTAGTCAGTCAGTCTGTTGAAGTTCCTCCTCCGGAGAAACTCATTAGTCATTCTATCTTTATTGATCATTCAAATCCTTATCACCTTATTGAAGAAGAAGAAAGTGGGGACATTGACCAAGATCCTTTAGTAGTGCTTTCACATGATCATTGTAATCAGGATGTTTCAAATGGACTTGTTAATTTTCTCCCTGACAAATTAAATAAAAATGATCATTTGTCCTCATATGATTTTAATGATGAATCAATAGAAGGTCAATCTCAAGATGAGAATGAATTAGTGAACCACACTAGATGCTCTAATATTTGTTCTACTTCTTATAATAAGTCTTTAAATTTTTCTTTTTCCATCCTCAGTCAAGATAGCCTCATCCAATTCTTAGAATTAGAATCTTGTCCATAGTTTGTAAATATTAAACTTCATCAAAAGTTTGAAATCTTTCCTAGAGTAAATAGTATTGCTTTAAAGGGCCTATCCTTTTGTCAAATTCCAAGGCCAATTTTTTTTATCCATTTAGGAGAATTTTCATATTTGCAATCCACCCTCCCTTCTCAACTTTTTCAATCATCTTTGGGTTGGTGCTCTGGTCGATCTTTTGCCTTGGAAATTTTCAATAGGAAGTATAAGCATGATTACCTGATTGGAGAAAAAGCCCTTCATTTCCCTTTTCAGTCACCTTGGACCAATAATGCTTGTTGCCAAGTTATTAATCTTTCTTGGTGGCTAGAAAAGGTGTTTAAAGATCTATTTCATCTTTTCTCCATTTTTGAGCATCAAGTGGGTCTGGTTTTGATGTTTCGTCTTTTAAGCCTTGATTTTTCCCCACTTGGTTTTTATTTGATCATCAGTCCCGAGGAGAACCGAATTGAATATGCAAGAGAAGTGAGTGAGGAAAGTAGTTTATTAAATCAAATGCCATGTGTTTTCCATCCATCAATTTTAAACAATCATTTGCATAAATTTTATGATCCTATCAGTTATTTGATGGAGGATGTTTGCAGCAGTCAATATTCTCCTTGGCATGATTTTATTTTGCACCATTCAAATCTTTCTTCAATTTCTGAACAAGTCAGGAAGATTGTGCTCTCAATTTCATTAATCTTTAATCCAATCTTGACTTGTTTTATCAACAAAAAACAAAGAGAAATCATTAATTTATTTGATGAATGGTTGCACTGGATCTATGATTTTACCTAACATTTGGTTTGACTGGTTAGAGTAGGGTAGGTAGTCTTCCGAATAAGCTCGTTTGAGCAATAGGATTTGTCTGCTTTTCCTTTTTTCTGTGTGCTGAGTATTGCCACTTTTCTTTCTGATTGATTAAGTTGTCTTCCTGCTGAATTGTTGATTGAGTTGAGCCTTGCTCCTTCCTAAGCCTGTCTCACCTCCTGCATGCATTGAAGAGTGGTTAGTTTTCTTGAGTGTTCTTTTTGGCTTCTTGTGCAAGTTGAATTGAGTATGCCTGCCTGAAAAAGTTTTCTTTTCCTCCTGCATAGTAAAATGAATGAAATTTATATGCCATGTTAGATCAAAATTTCATTTACGCATTTCAGTTTCTATCTTAGAGTAGATTTCATTTTCAGCTTTATTTTATATATCTCCCATACATGCTTCATGTGGTATTCTAGTGTCTTTGAGCGCAGATACAGGTGCAAAATAAAAGCTGAAAGCAAGGATGATGAGGTGCTGGATCGAAGATTGATGCAGAGTAGTTTGAGACCAGAGATTCTGAGGTTCTCAAGCGCTCTCTCCCTTAGAGCACTTGTCCCAGCTGGAGCCAGATGTTATCACACCATAGTAGCAGGGCTACTATTCTTGCTTAGCAGATATCTCCACTTTTCAGAGCTTGGATTATTCAGAGCTTGGCTATGATGAGTTTATATTTTGAGATCACTCATGATCAGAGCAGTGTATTTTATTAGACTTACCTTGTGCCAAGGTTGAGCCTTAAGAGTTCAGATGTGATGACTGATGTGACCCTTTATTCCATACAGT
Source organism: Larix kaempferi (assembly GCA_027924585.1). Taxonomy (NCBI): domain Eukaryota; kingdom Viridiplantae; phylum Streptophyta; class Pinopsida; order Pinales; family Pinaceae; genus Larix; species Larix kaempferi. The sequence goes on from BSBM01000012.1 coordinate 16,494,684, forward strand.
TTCAGTCCAGTGCCTAGAGATGTTATTTGCAGCAGTGTTTCAGATGGTTTATGATGATTATTATTATGATGTGATATGACCTATGGATTTCTGATCATTGATTATGGATTATTATCTTGTTGCTTTAGTCATCTTCACAGCATTAGCTTGGTATATGATTCATGATGTGGCAAACTGTTTAAAATGAAATGAACTATCTTAATGTTATAAATTGTAAAATGGACATACTACTTGCACATTTAGGTTTCTTGAAAAAACTCACCGGTTTATTACCTAAGCATAGATATGGTCTTCCTCGACAGTCTTGTTTGCTAGCTTAGGCACCACTTTCATTTGACTCCATCCATCCATGACCTTCTCGATTTGGCTTTCACCTTTGACTTGTCTTTCTTGACTCTTTGATACCGAGGACTTCCCTATTACTACCTCTGTGTTGGATCGCATCCATGTTTGTTTAGTGTCTTGGCTCTGAGTTGGTGACAAAACTTACTGTTATCACATATATAGTAGTCGGGCTACCATACATTATTTTTCTGATTCCAGTACACTATTCAGCCAGTTCCCTTACATTGAGATGCTGAGATGAGCATCTATATTGGATCACTATCAGATTTTGGACAGCAGTATGTATTCCCCATGCCATGACTGAGTCTCAGGACACTCAGAGAGATGATCGATGTAGCCATTATACCAGTTGTACAGAGCAGTCAGTAGTGCCCAGAGTTACAGCAGCAGTTTCAGAGGACAGTAGATGGTACAGGTGATGAGCATTCAGGTATATGACTCAACAGGTATATCATTGTGTTATGGTTATATTGCTTTTATATTTATTCTTATAGCATGTCTTAGCACCTAGTGTCATGATCTGGCGATCATATAGATATGTGGACCTGGTTGATCATATTATATATATTATATTGTCCCTACTCAGACTTAGAAGTTCACTATTCATACTCATTGGTTTTACCCTCCTTAGGGAGAATAGAGGTGATCATTCCACCATACCTTGGCTTGCTAGTGTTGGCACCATTATTCATTGTCTTCATCCATCCATTACCTACCTTTTAGTTTATCACCCTGACTTACTACTTGACTAGTGGCATGGAGGACTTTTCCCCACTGTAGCCTCTGTATTGGATGAGCTTCCCTGTTTATTGTGTCTCGGCTCTGAGTTGGTGACAAAACTTACCTATGGTGAGTTGGAGTTCCTTGGAATTCCCCCTAGTCACTAAAGTTGTGTTGGCTAAACCTGAAACTTTTAGTGCTGCCATGAATACAAAATCTGGAAAAAATGAAATGTTATATCTTGTTTGAAAAGCCCATTCATGCAATGTGTTTCTAAACACACATGAATGAAAGGCATGCCAAATGAAAATGGCCATGAAAATAAAATGTTATATCTTTTGGAAATGTAAATACCTAGGTAAACAAGCTATTCGTGACACACCTAGAAGTGCTCAGGTAAACAAGTGCCTTAAAAACACACCTGCAGCAGAAAGCCTAAAATAAATGTAAATCTATGCAATGTGTTTATAAACACACATAGATCAAGGCTATGGAAACTTCAGGCCCAAAAAAACAATGGAACTTAAATGCTATATCTAAATTATTGCTGGCCTCATTTGTATTATGGATTGTGCGCATCTGTTAAAGGTGAATAAACCCTCTTTGAACAACTCATCCATTTGTGAGACACTGCCATTCCCTGTGTTGTTGCTCATTGAGTATATACTACGGTGTGTATTCCCTTTCCCTTTGCCAAAGTGTCACAAAGTTAAGTCAGTCAAGTCATCCCTTAGCCTAGCCAATTATTTAGGCCTTCACCCTTCACTAGCAAATTGATCACAGCTATGAAGTGAGTATGATCTTGAAAGTCTAATCTGAGTAATAATAATAATTAATGACATTATATTTTTGGATTTAGATCGCCAGTAATGATTACTTTGTGTTATAATTGTTATTTGAATAAGTTGTAGAGCATGTATTAACCTTTGACACTTTGCAGCAGCTTCTGATGATGGTCTAAGTTATATTTGGTCATATTGACTTGGTCAAACTCAGTTTGACCAAGGTCAACCATAGGACATGAGATGGTTGGACCTTGTGATGATATGGATTGATGATATATGGTCTATGTACATGTACATGATGATTCTATATAGCAGCTACAGGGTTATGATGATGATTCATGGTTTACAACATTATTTGATCATTTACAGATTATTATTATTTCACCTGTTCCGATATATTGGATATATATATTGATCATGCAGAGACTCATATGGTGTATGAGTACACATCTTGGATGGATTTGGACCAGTGAAGCACCACTCGTTTAAGACTCGCGAGTAATCGCGAGTCTGGACGAGTGACTCTTGCTCCCGCGTAACCGCATCAGACTCGGCAAAGAACTCGTCGTCAGCAGAGAACTCGCCGGAACTGCTACCAACTCGCCGGAATCGCGGTAATCACCCGCGAAATCGCTGGAATACTCGCTAGAATCGGGTTTCGTCCGGTGTCTTCGACGTGCGTGTAGGGTTTCGTCTAGTGTCGGGTTCGATTCATGTTCGACGAACGGCCAGCCGGGCTGTTGTGTTCGCTGTTTTCGACGGCCGACTGCTGTATTCGACGGCCAGCCGAGCTGCTGTGTTCGACGGCTGGCCGAGCTGCACTTTTTATTATATTGTTTTATAGTTTTATTTATTCTTTTATATTTTAATTTTTTGTTATATATTTTATATATAATATATATTATATATGTTGGTTTTTTTTAATTTATATTTATATTATTATATAGTTTGTGTTCAACGATATTTTAGACAGTTAGTTTATACAAATATTTTATTTATGTTATGTTTATATAGTTTTTTTTATTTATATTTTAATTTTTTGTTATATATTTTATATATAATATATATTATATATGTAGTTTTTTTTATTTATATTTTTATTATATAGTTTGTGTTAGATAGTTTTGTTTATTTAGATTTTTGTTATAATTTTTTTTATTATATATTTTTTATTTTTATTTTATTTAATTTGTGTTATTTTTTATTTTAAAATTTAAATTTTTATTTATGTTATATGTTTTAAATTTAAATTTATTAATTTTTTTGTTATATATATATATATGTTTTTATTTTGTCCAGTTTTGTTTTATATATATATATTTTTATATTTTATATTTTTTTTTATTTCTATTATATATTTTGTATATATATTTTTAAATTGTGTTTATGAGTTTATGAGACAATGTTATGATTCATGAATTATTGCATAAATGGTAGTTTTATAGCTTATATGGATTGGAAATGCTATAATCTCTTTTTTTTTTCCAAAATGTACAAATTTTTTTTTTTCCTATTTGCCGAGTCTTGCCGAGTTTGTCCCGAGTCTTTCCCGAGTTTTTCCCGAGTCCACGAGTCATATGCTAGCCGAGTCTTTGCCGAGTCCGAGTCGTGCAACATTGATTTGGACCTTCTGAGTCGAATGAGACAGTTTGTTTTCAGTTCCAGGCACTTACAGTGATGATTGAGCCTCAGTAGGCTATCCCAGTGCAGTTTTGGTCTGTCGGAGACCCTGTTAGAGCAGATGTGATTTTTATCTGGTTGACCTAGGGTGTTGTGCTTGGAGGGGGTGGTCCAGCCACTTGTTTTTACCATATTACCCCCCCTCCCGGACACACTGGTGCCCTCACCTTGACAGCGCAGGCACTCCGGTAGGCAGTTTGGGGCAGTTTCACGCTTCCCGAGGCATTTCAGGATTGGTAGAAATGGCTATTGAGGAATTCGATTTGGGATACTGAGGCAATATCTTGGCATGGGATGATCAGTGATGATGGATTGATGTCTTCCACACCTCCTCCAGCAGTTTCAGCTTCATCGAGACCCGCATCCATCACTTATGGCACTTTCTGATGATTTCTGAGGTCTTTGAGGCCTACGATTTGACCATAGAGGCACGGTTTGGTATATTGATGACTATTTTATTATTATTGTGCTATGGGGATTGACCAAGGGTGGCTAAAATTACCCCTTGGACCCACCATGAGCTTCTTATTATATTTTCTCATCATGATTTGGTGGGATTCCCCTCTCCTAGGGCGATTTTGTCCACTTATGTTATATTTTATTAGTGATCCATGTATTTTATTGTTGAGCTCATCTCAACCATTGATTAGACATTTGTATCTTTTAATTTTAGCCACTCATTCAAAAAGTGGTTAAATTATGGACTCTCTTCCTCCTATTTAAAGGAGAGAGCTTCTCATTGTAAAGGGACTCGTGGCTCTGGATTATTGGAATAGGAAATTATTATTGCATCTATCTCCAGTGTTGTGGTGAATGTTTTTGGTTTTCGTTCGTTGGTTCTTCCTTTGCATTGAGTTATTGGAGATCTTGTTTTGCCATATCTTTTGTACCACGTTTTTGCATCTACAGGTGGAGGGTGATTTGCTTTGAGGAGGAAGTATTGGTAGGGGAAGACTCTCCCTACTTCTTCTTTGGATCTCTTCGTTGGTAACAGGGAGTATTACTGTCCCAGGACCTTCTATTTCATGTTATCATTGCATTTTACTTGTATTTCCGCCATACTTGATCTCTCTGATTGAAATCGATTTCCTTGGATTGACAGGTAGAGGAGGGCGCACTTGTCGGCTAGGGCATCAATTCGGCAAGCAAAATCAACAATCTCTCATTTGATCTTTGCGGGAATCTTCCTCAACATCAAGGCATCTCATTCACATCACTCAGGTATGATCTCAAGGTAATTTCTTTCCATGATCTATCCACTTGTCTAAAACATTTAAAACCCTATTTCATCAAAACCCCATTTTAACATTTTTTCAGATCTACTAAGATCTAGTGGCTTCTTGGGCAAGAAATTTAAAACCCACCTCTATAGTGTCTACAGCATCTCGGATCTATAGTTTGGTGAGGATTGGCCTCCATTTGACCCTCTTCCCAAGGCATTTAGCCTCTCCAAGCAAGGGCGCACTTCCTAGTTTGGTGGGTTGACCTAGATCTAGTATGTGGGTAGTTGAGATCCCGCTTGATTCATGATCTACACATCCAATAACCTACCCCCAGATTGTCATTTTTCTGATTTCTACCTTGTGGGCCCTATTCCACATTTTAAGGGATTTAATCCCCATTTTGGACCACTTGGTATCTTCAAACTCAGATCTAGTAAGATTTAGCCATTGGATTGCCTTGAAATTGTAGATCCATACTCTCACTTGCTTAAACCATTTGGATCTAAAGTTTGGATGCCATTGGACTTGTCTTGATCCCACTTATCCCACTTTTAGGCCTCCTTGGGTAAAGTCGCACCACCTTGGAGAAGTGAGTTGTCCCACTTCTAGGACGTGGGTTCTTGAGATTTCAGTGGATTTGGAACGGGAGTAATTCAAAACCTAGGTCTAGTAGGCCACCTTGTCAAATCTTGCCTTGGGGATAGCATTCCTTGTTTTAAGGGATTGTGGTCCACTTAGGTCAAACTTAGATCTAGACCTATTCATCCATCAAGACTTTAATTGCCCACTTGTCTCATGAAATAGGAGTCCTTAACCACAAGTTAACTTTACTTTGACTCCATTATCCCAATTCCCAAGGCACTAGTCTCTCTCCAAGTCAATTCGACTTTCCTAGATTGTTGGATTAACTTGTGGTTTGACCCTTGATTGGTGAGCTAAACCCTTTGATGCCATCATACTTCATGATCAAGCTTGTCACTTGTACTAGTTAGCCCCAATTCAACCCCTAAACTACCTTGCATTGGACACGGTTCCCAAGGCAGTGGATTTTCTCCCATTGACTAGTACTTTAATCCTAGATCCTATTTCAAATATCATAAGTCACTCTCACATCAACAATGAACCAAAGCCATACTCACTGAACCCCTCACTTATCTTGTGACTTCATCCTAAGGTCTAGGATAAACCATACACCTTACTTCACTTCGAATTAACTTGATTTGGTGTCTTGGTTTTGATCTTTCCTGTCGAGAGTAGATCGGGTCTCCCCCTTTGTTGTCTGGGCTAGATAACATAAAGTGAAGGTAGCCTCAACTGGCGTGACAACCATATATTGGAGGTCGAGGTGATCGTGGTTGCACCTTTTGAGTTGTCCTTTCCTATTGCCATCCATGAGTGGATACATCCATAGGGGTAACTACAATTTAGGTGATAACACTTACCTTTGGTGAGTTGGATTCTAGGTTTAAATCATTCTGGTCGGTTGTCCCGATGTTTGGCACTGGTCGAAGTCCCCTTAGTCACTTGAGATGTTGTTGGCTAAAACTGAAAGCTCATCTATTACCTATTGGAAATCTTTATAAATTCGGCCATGGAAACTTTAAACTCTAGAATGTGTTTTTAAAGACACGTGAGTAAAGGGCAAGAGCGATGAACTGCTAAAAATACTCCTTGAAGAGTATAAAAAGGTCCAAAAAGCAAAAGTTACTCAAAAGTTATATCTATTATTGCTGACCTTGTATATGTATAAACATGCCTTGGATGAAAGCTGCAATTAGTTGTGCTTCTTAACACATCTGAAATCCAAAGGGTTATGTAGGCCAAAAAGGCCATGAAATTGAAATGAATGATCCTATTGAACCTGGATCAACTTGATGTAGACATGATGCCTAAGTTGAATAAGCACTCTCTAAACAACTTATCCATTTGTGAGGCATAGCCCTTCCCCGTGTTATTTGTCCAGCACAGAGTGTAGCTTCCCCCTCTCCCAGTCCAAAGTGTCTTTTAATTAAGTTTAGGCAAGTCATCCCCTTTGCCCAGCCTTGTTCCTAGCCTTCATCCTTAGCTAGCAGTTAGACCATGTCCAATGGGTGAGTCTGTCATTTAAGCTATTGTGCAAGTAAATATAAATAACAATGGAATATGCAAACATGATAAATGCCACTGAATGATGTTTATACTTCAAGTTAAGCTGTGAGTATGATTAGAGGAACATGTCTTAGTCTATTGATATGATTTATCCTTGGTTGTATATTGACCTAGTCAAACCTAGTTTGACTATGGTCATTCTTGGGATTTGTGATGATGTGGGCCATGTATGCTTATTGATGGTCCCACATACTCTTATTGATGATACTATATGATGGACATATGATTCAGATGGTGATTGATGCAGTTCAGCAGGTATTATTATTACTTCAGATCATCAGATTATGCGCTGTCCATATATGGTGGACCCTACAGTTGGCCCATCATGGCAACCCATGGTGTATGAGTACACATTCTTAGTAGTTTTGGGTCTTCTTGATCCAATGAGACACTTATCATTCAGTTCTGGGCACTTTTGACAGTGATAGATGCAGTTTTTCACTTGTTGACCAAATTTGGGGCTGTTTTCCTAGCCTGTCCCGCAGGGGCCATGAGAGGCCAGTTCACCTAGGGTGCTATATGAGGAGGGGGTAGTCTAGCCACTTGATGTTACCATTTAACCCCCCTTCTGGAGAGACTGGTGGGCTCAGTTTGACAGTGTAGGTGCCCTAGGTGGCAGTTTCAGCAACTTCACAGTTACCGAGGCAGATTAAAAATGGAATAAAAGGGTCACTGAGGAATTCGATTTGGGCAATTGAGGCAAGGTTTTGGCATTTGGTCTTCACAGAGGTCTTCCAGGGTGAACCCCCCATTTTCCAGCCAGTTATCATCAGTCAGTGTCCACAGAGGCCACAGGAGGCCTGTTACTGCATGTCTCTCACAGATTTTGAGGACAAGATTTGATCATTTGTATTATTTTGACATATTATTTTATTATTATTGTGCCATGGGGATGAGCTAGTAAGGATTGATGCCTCCTAGCCCCACCATGAGCTTTATGAGTCTTGTCCATGTCATATGAGGTGGGCCCATGTACTTTTGCCCCCTCTAGAGAATGACGTCACCCTCACTTAGTCTCTCCTACCTATGACGTCACCATTATGTTGAGTGATCCATGTGATATATTGTTAGGCTCATCTTAGCCATTGATTTGATTATGAGATCTTTTAATCTCAACCACTCATCTTCATGTATTGTAAAGTGGTTTTGAGATCTAGGGTTTTGGACTTTATTATCCTATATAAGGAGGAGACCCTTTGTTGTATAGCTCACCTTTGGAGCTCTTGAATATTGGAATAGAATACTTCTTTGTGGAGCATACTTCTCTTGTCTTGTGGATTCTTTTGCACTTTGAATATACAGTATCTCTTCTATGTATCATTGTGGATCTTGGGTCTACACATTGTTTTCTTGTAGGGAGGCCGAATTGGTGGAGAGGAGGACGATTTGAAGAGGGTTATTGTTGGAGGGATCCACATATTCTCTCTTGAGTTGATCTTGGTGACAGGGAGTATCATTATTGTATCTTTGTGACATAGTTGATGCTTTCTATTACATCTTTCCATCATTTTCATAATTTTTTTACTTGGCTTGTTTCACTTGATCTTGTCTTGTAGGAGGAGGACGATTTGGCTTCATTGGAGGAGGACGTTTTGGCTTGGAGCACTTGGATCTCACTCTTGAATATACACATAGGGGAATGCTATTAATTTGCAAAGTGGCCACAAGCAAATGAGGTAAGTTCTTCAAGGTATGTACCTAGATCCATCCATTCTTCTTCGTTGGTCATCAAACCCTTAAAATCAAAACCCTCATTTTCTCTTTTTTGTAGATCTACTTGGATCTAGCTTAGCTCTTGGAAAGATATTGAAAACCCACCTCTATAGCATCCACGACAATTCGGATCTATAGTTTGGTGGTGATTGGGTTCCATTTGACACACTTTCCAAGGCAATTAGCCTTCCTTAGGTGAGGTCGCACTCCTTGGGAGGGTGAGTTTTGTTATTTCCAAGACATGGGTAGGTGAGATCCCACTTGATTTGCACTCCTCTCACTTGATAACCTACCCCTAGTGCTTCACTTCTTTGATTTTTGCCTTGTGGGCCCCATTCCTCATTTTGAGGTTTGTGCCCCACTTGGGTCATTGGGTGATGCATTTTCAAACTTAGATCTATGGAGATCTAGCCTACCTTGGGGCATGCCACTTAAAACCCACCTTGATAATTGCCTTTACCATCCCGATCTACAATTTGGCATACTTGGGACTCCATTTACCCCTTCATCTTAAGGCACTAGTCTCCTTGGGTCAATTCGCACTCCTTGGGGATTGTGTCATGTGCTAGATCCCATATGTGGGTGTTGCCTAATCTAACTTGGATCCATAGATCCACATCATCAAACACCCCTTAGTGCTATCTCACTCCTAACTTCACCTTGTGGGTCCCTGTTATCACACAACTTGTAGTTGCCCCTAGTGGTATCCCATCCGGGACGGTAGAGGAGATGGGCTACTAAAGAGGTGACCCAAGAGATGCCATGGTTCCCAATGCAAGGTGGGAGTCACGTCAACCGAGGCACTCTTCGCTTTAGGTCAGGGTGAAACAAGACCTAGGGGGAGACCCTATAACCAATCAAAGATGATTGGTCCCAAGCAAAGGTTCTTAGGGATGAGTAAATGATGAGTTACGGAAACCAATGCAAGGTATAGTGGACCTAGAAATTAAAGTATGGTTGAAGGTGGTTTGAGAGATGGTTAATGTTTCAACCAATGTATGATTTAGGCCACATGATTAGGTATAATGACAAGGTATAGTACCATGTGTTACACAAGTGGGTCTTACTTTCTTGGGATATGTGCAATGGCTTAAAGTGAACCCACAAGGTGAAATTTAGGGATGCAATTGGCACTAGAGGATATGAAATGAGTAGATCTAGGGATCTAAGTTGAATTTAGGAGTACCCATGTACCGGATCTAAGGTTTGACACAATTCTCAAGGAGTGCGACTTGCTTTGAGGAGGACTAGTGCCTTGTTGGATGGGCTAATGGAGTCAAAAGGTATGTCAAAGTGTAGATCGGGACACCTAGAGGTCAAGTCAAGTGGGCTAATTAAGATAGAATGGTTGGATCTAGCTAGATCTAGGATTTCATGAAATGACCCTAAGTGGACCACAATCCCTTAAAACAATGAATGCTACCCCCAAGGCAAATCGTCACAAAATGATACTCTAGACCTAGGTTTCAAGGTATGGCCGTTCCAACTCCACAAAAATCTAAACCACCCACTTCCTTAAAGGTGGCAAACTCACTCACCCAAGGGAGTGCGACCTTGCTCAAGGAGGCTAAAAGATGGATAAGGTGGGCCAAATCAAGTCCAATGGCCACCAAACTGTAGATCCAAGTAGCTTATGCACCGATCTATGTGGATCTCGAAAATCAAGTCAATCTAAGGGTTAGATCTTACTAGATCTGAGTTTTAAGGTGCCAAGTAATTCAAAAGGGGGTTTTAATCCCTTAAAATGTGGAATGATGCCCACAAGGTAGAAATCACCAAAGTAAAAGTCTGGGGGTAGGTTATCAAGTGTGTAGATTACAAATCAAGCGGGATCTCACCTACCCATATGCTAGATCTAACTCAACAAGCCTCTCCAAGGAAGTGCGATTTGGTTCAAGAGGGCTATATTGCCTTGAAAAGTGTGTCAAATTTAATCCAACCACCACCAAACTATAGATCCAACTAGGGGTGGATGCTATAGAGGTGGGTTCTTAAGATCTTTTCAAAAGCAAGGCTAGATCTAAGAAATACCAAAATTGGGGTTTTAATTAATTAGGGTTTGTGACCAATGAAGATAGAATGGATGAAAGAGGCACATACTTTGTAGATCTTACCTCAATTGCTTGTGGCCACCTTGCAAATTGATAGCATTCTCCTATGTGTATATTCAAGAGTGAGATCCAAGAGCTCCAACCAAAACGTCCTCCTCCAAGATAGCCAAATCGTCCTCCTCCTACAAGACAAGATCAAAGAAACAAGTCAAGTAAGATGATTATGAAAATTATAGAAAGATGTAATAGAAAGCATCAACTATGTCACAAAGATACAATAATGATACTCCCTGTCACAAGATCAACCCAAGAGAGACTATGTGGATCCCTCCAACAATAACCCTCAAGAAATCGCCCTCCTCTCCACCAATTCGACTTTCCTGCAAGAAAACTAGTAGAAGCACCAAAATCCACAATGATACATAGAAGAGATATTGTATACTCAAGATGCAAGAGAATCCACAAGACAAGAGAGATATGCTCCACAAAGAAGTGTTCTATTCCAATATTCCAGAGCTCCAAAGGTGAGCTATACAATGGGGGGTCTCCTCCTTATATAGGATAATAAAGACCAAAACCCTATACCACTCTACAATACTACATCAAATGAGTGGTTGAGATTAAAAGATCTCATCATACAATCAATGGCTAAGATGAACCATAACAATATATCACATGGATCACCCAATATAATGATGACGTCATAGTATAAAATAATCATGGAGGGTGACGTCATCCACTAGAGGGGGTAAAAGTACCAAAAATCCACCTCATGATGACTAAGACATGACATAATAAGCACATGGTGGGGCTAGGAGGCATCAATCCTTACTAGCTCATCCCCAAGGCACAATAAAATAATAAAATATGTCCAAGATAATATAAATGATCAAATATGTCAAAATCTGTGACAGACAAGCAGTAAAAGACCCCCTGTGATCGCTGTGGGCCTACCCACATGGTGGAAACTGGCTGGAAGATAGTGGGATCACCCTGGAAGACCTCTGTGAAAACCAAATGCCAAAACCTTGCCTCAATTGCCCAAATCGAATTCCTCAGTGACCACTTTATCCCATTTTTTAACTGCCTCGGTAACTGTGAAAGTGCCAAAACTGCCTCCTAGGGCATCTGCGCTGTCCATCTGAGCCCACCAGGCTCTCCAGAAGGGGGGGTAAATGGTAAAAACAAGTGGCTGGACCACCCCCTCCTCATACAGCGCCCTAGGTGAATTGGCCTCCTATGGCCCCTGCTGCTCAGGCTGGGAAATTAGCCCCAAATCTGGTCAACAAGTGTAAAACTGCATCAATCACTGTCAAAAGTGCCCGGAACTGAAAGATAAGTGTCTCATTGGATCCAGAAGACCCAAATACACTAGGAATGTGTACTCATACACCATGGGTTGCCCTAATGGGCCAGCTGTAGGGTCCACCATATATGCACAATGCCTAATCTGCTGATCTGAAGTAATAATAAAACCTGCCGAACTGCATCAATCATCATCTGCATCATATGTCCATCATATGATCTCATCATCAAGTATGTGGGACCATGAATCATCATCACTAAGCATATATATATGGCCCACATCATCACGGATCCCAAGAATATAAAACCAAGGATAAATCACACCAGTAGACTAAGACATGCTTCTCTAATCATTCTCACAGCCAAGCTCAAAGTATAACATCCATTCAGTGGCATTGATCAAGTTAGCATATTCCTTTGTTATAAAATTACTTGCACAATAGTTCGAATGACAAACTCACCCATTGGATATGGTCAAACTGCTAGTGAAGAATGAAGGCTAGGAACAAGTTTGGGCCAAGGGGTTGACTTGTCTAACTTAACTCAAAAATACTTTGGACTGGGAGAAGGGGGGAAGCTACAAACTCTGTGCTGGACAAAATAACACGGGGGATGGCTGTGCCTCACAAATGGATAAGTTGTTCAGAGAGTGCTTATTCAACTTAGGCATCATGTCTACATCAAGTTGATCCAGGTTCATTAGGATCATTCAATTTCATTTCATGGCCTTTTTGGCCTACATAACCCTTCGGATCTCAAGTGTGCTGATAAGCACAACTAGTTGCAGCTTGCATCCAGGGCATGTTTTTCAAATACATATAAGGTCAGCAATTGTTTAGATATAACTTTTAAGAGCCATTGCTTTTTGGACCTTTTTGTTACTCTTCAAGGAGTATTTTAGCTGTTCATCGCTCTTGCCCTTTTTTAGTTTCCATGGGCGAATTTATAAGTTTCCATAGGTAGAACATGAGCTTTCAGTTTTAGCCAACAACATCTCAAGTAACTAGGGGGAGTTCGAGCCAATGCCAAACATCGGGACAACCGACCAGAATGATTTAGGCCTACAATCCAACTCACCAATGGCAAGTTTTGTCACCAACTTAGAGCCGAGACACTGAATATACAGGGATGCGGTCCAAACACAGAGGTAGAAAAATGGGGAAGTCCTTAGTATCAGAAAGTCAAATGAGATAAGTCAAAGGATAAAGTCAAAATAGGAAAGTCATGTATGGATGGAGTCAAGTGAATATGGAGCCTACACTAGCAGACAACTGGTGTCAAGAAAGACCATATCTATGTAATGTGAAAACCAGTGGGTTTTGTTAAATGACCTAAATGTGCAAGCAATTGTCCATTTTATGATTTATAGTTCATTTTAAACAGTTTGCCACATCAGGAATAATATACCAAGCAGATGCTGTAAACATGACTAAATCAACAAGATAATAATCCACAGTCAGTGATAACATATCCATAGATCATACAACATCATCATAATAATCATCATATACCATCTGAAACACTGTTGCAATACATCTCTAAGCACTGAACTGAAACTGTATGGGATAAAGGGTCACATCGGTCATCAAATCTGAACTCTCAAGGCTCAGCCTTGACATAAGGTCTAACATAAGTCTGAATAATATACTGCTCTGATCATGAGTGATCACAAAATGTACAATCATCATAGCCATGCTCTGAATAATGGAAGCTCTGGAATGTGCAGATATCTGCTAAGCAAGAATAGTAGCCCTGCTACTATGGTGTGATAACATCTGGCTCCAGCTGGGACAAGTGCTCTAAGGGAGAGAGCGCTTGAGAACCTCAGAATCTCTGGTCTCGATCTGCTTTGCAAGAATCTTCAATCCAACACTGCACCATCCTTGCTTTCAGCTTTTATTTTGCACCTATTCTTGCTCTCACAAACACTAGAATACCTCATGGAGCATGTATGGGAAAAAAATAAAACTGAAAATGACTTTTATTCTAAACAGAAACTGAAATGCGTAAAAGAAAAATATAAACTAACATGGCATGTGTTATTTATTCATCATTGATTATTTTTATTACTGTGCAGGAGGAAAAGAGAACTTCTTTTAAACAGGCAATCTCAACTTGCACAGGCAACAAAAAAATGTAAACAACAACTACCAATGCATGCAGGAGAAGAGACAAGCTTAGGAAGGAGCAAGGCTCAACTCAATAAAGAAGAAAAACAAGCAGAAGAGAAAAGGGGCAATACTCATCACACAGAAAAATAAAAAGCACACAAATCCTACTGCTCAAGTGAGCTTATTTGGTCCTACCTACCCTACTCTAACCATTCAGCACAAATGTTAGGTAAAATCATAAATCCAGTGCAACCATTCATTAAATAAGTTAATGATTTTTCTTTGATTTTTGTTGATAAAGCAAGTCAAGATTGGATTAAAGATTACTGAATTTGAGAGCACAATCTTCCTGACTTGTTCAGAAATTGAAGAAGGATTTGAATGGAGCAAAATGAAATCATGCCAAGGAGAATATTGACTGAAGTAGACATCCTCCATCAAAGAACTGATAGGATCATAAAATTTATGCAAATGATTGTTTAAATTTGATGGAGGGAAAACATATGGCATTTGATTTAATGAACTACTTTCCTCATTTACTTGCATATTCAATACGGTTCTCCTTGGGACTGATGATCAAATAAAAACCAAGTGGGGACAAATCAAGGCTTGAAAGACGAAAAATCAAAACTAGACCCACTTAATGCTCAAAAATGGAGAAAAGATGAAATTGATCTTTAAACACCTTTTCTAGCCACCAAGAATGATTGATAATTTGACAACAAGCATCATTGTTCCAAGGTGACTGAAAAGGGAAATGAAGTGCTTTTTCTCCAATCATGCTATCGTGCTTATACTTCCTATTGAAAATTTCCAAGGCAAAAGATCGACTAGAGCACCCACCCAAAGATGATTGAAAAAGTTGGGAAGGGAGGGTGGATTGAAAATATGAAAATTCTTCCAAATGGATAAACAAGTTTGGCCTTGGAATTTGACAAAAGGAAAGGCCTTTTAAAACAATATTCTTTGTTCTAGGAACGATTCCAAGATTTTTATGAAGTCTAATATTTACAAATTGAGTACAAGATTGACCACAACTATCTAACTCTAAGTTATCTTGATTAAAGATGAAAAAATGAGAATTTAAAGATTCATTATAAGAAGTGGAACAAAGATTAGAACACCTAGTGTGATTTATTAACTCTTCCTCGTCTTGAGGTTGACCTTCTATTGACTCATCATTAGATTCACAAGAGGATACTTGATCATTTTCATTTAATTGATCAGGGATAAAATCAACAAGTTCATTTAAAGCATCCTGATTATTTGCACAATGATCATGTGAAAGCACTATTAAAGGGTCTTGGTCAATGTTTCCACTTTCTTCTTCTTCAAAAAGGTGATAAGGAATTGAATGATTGTTAATGATAGAATGATTAAGGAATTCTTTTTCTGAAGGATCTTCAACAAACACAAAATCAGAAATTTCTTCAAGATCAAACGTAGGGCTACTCAAGGACTGATTTGAAGTGTCATTATTATTATCATTGTCCTTATCAAACTGATCCTCAACAACACAGATATTGCTTGATGTCTCTGTTAAGGATTCTTCAATATTACTACCCCATTTATTCTTTAATAATCCAACAAATATATCATATCCAGTGATGGATCCTGGGGCTAAATTATCAAACCATAATCCGACATTTCCACCTAATGTCTCACCCAGGGCCCGCATATAAACATCTTCATCATCAGCACCCCTAACTTCCATATAATCCCAAAATCTTTGTAAGTGATTTTCAATTGACTCAAAATAATTTCCATAGAAACGAGGCAACCTTTCAGAGTAATTATTTGGCATAAGATGAGGTGCCCCATGAATTTCAGAAAAGTCAAAAGGAGATGGCTTAGCTGGATTTCTAATAACTCTGGCCATTCTACTAGGGATTAGTTGTGGATGTCTAACTGGAATACTAGAGTCATTTGACCGAATGCTTTGGTTGTAAGGCCTTGGTTGAGATTGAATTTTATTTGAATTAATTGGGTCAATATTTTTACTTGAAGAATGAAAAGAATGATGAGAGTCATAAGAATTATGTACATAATCACTCCCATATTGATATGTTGACTGACTTTCATTACTTTCTTCCAACTGCCCTCTA
Organism: Larix kaempferi; assembly: GCA_027924585.1. NCBI lineage: Eukaryota > Viridiplantae > Streptophyta > Pinopsida > Pinales > Pinaceae > Larix > Larix kaempferi. The sequence continues at coordinate 16,510,870 of BSBM01000012.1, forward strand.
TAGCGAGATAGATTCTCATATATTTCATTCATACACCTTGTCATTTGGAAGAAAATGTCTGAATTCATTTATGATTTACAAATTACAAAATTGAAAGATGGGAATGGGGCCGATCCTCATCGGAGTCACGAATTGGAGTCGCCAGGTAGATTTTAAAACTCTTCTACCAAGATGTATGTCGTTTGAAATGCAGGGAGAGAATGAGACACAAAGGTGTGTTGAACCAAGGTAGGCCTCTACCTCCCCGGCAACGGCGCCAAAAATGTTAATGTTGGCAAAGAGAACGGGAGTAGAGGTTTTTAAAAAAAAATATTTCGAACCAGGGTAGGCCTCTACCTTCCCAGGCAACGACGCCAAAGATGTTATCACACAACTTGTAGTTGCCCCTAGTGGTATCCCATCCGGGACGGTAGAGGAGATAGGCAACTAAAGAGGTGACCTAAGAGATGCCACGGTTCCCAATGCAAGGTGGGAGTCACGTCAACCGAGGCACTCTTCGCTTTAAGTCAAGGTGAAACAAGACCTAGGGGGAGACCCTATAACCAATCAAAGGTGATTGGATCCAAACAAAGGTTCCTAGGGATGAGTAAATGATAAGTTACGGAAACCAATGCAAGGTAAGTGGACCTAGAAATTAAAGTATGGTTGAAGGTGGTTTGGGAGATGATTAATGTTTCAACCAATGTATGACTTAGGCCACTTGATGAGCTATAAAGACAAGATCTAGTACCATGATTTACACAAGTGGGACCTACTTCCTTGGGAATTGTGTCAAACTCTAGATCCGGTACGTGGGTACTCCTAAAAACAACTTAGATCCATAGATCCACTCATCACACATCCACTAGTACCAATTGCATCCCTCACCTTCACCTTGTGGGTCCACTTTAAGCCATCTCACATATCCCAAGGAAGTAGGTCCCACTTGTGTAAATCATGGTACTAGATCTTGTCTTTATAGCTCATCAAGTGGCCTAAGTCATACATTGGTTGAAACATTAATCATCTCCCAAACCACCTTCAACCATACTTTAATTTCTAGGTCCACTTACCTTGCATTGGTTTCCGTGACTTATCATTTACTCATCCCTAGGAACCTTTGTTTGGATCCAATCACCTTTGATTGGTTATAGGGTCTCCCCCTAGGTCTTGTTTCACCTTGACTTAAAGCGAAGAGTGCCTTGGTTGACGTGACTCCCACCTTGCATTGGGAACCGTGGCATCTCTTGGATCACCTCTTTAGTTGCCTATCTCCTCTACCGTCTCGGATGGGATACCACTAGGGGCAACTACAAGTTGTGTGATAACAGTCCCATTTGGGTCATTTCCATACTTTAAGGAAGTGGGAGCAATGGCAGAATAAGGAAAGTTTAAGGTCAAGAAGTTTAACGGCCAAAACTTCCAGTTATGGAAGATGCAAATGGAGGACTATTTGTACCAGAAGGATCTATTCCTGCCGTTGGGAGGAAGAGCAAAGCAGTCAGCGGCCATGAAGGACGAAGAATGGGAGGTTCTTGATAGAAAGGCACTGGGGACAATACGGCTGTCCCTGGCTTCGTCGATGGCTTTCAATATCTCAAAAGAAACAACAACAGAGGGTTTGATGAGCGCATTGGGTAAGCTGTATGAAAATTCTCGGCCTCCAACAAGGTATTTCTAATGAAGCGTTATTTAATATGAAGATGTTTGAAGGTGGATCTGTTACTGATCATTTAAATGAGTTTAATACGGTTACAAATCAACTAAGTTCTGTAAGTGTGAACTTTGATGATGAGGTTAGGGCTCTTCTAATCTTGTGTTCATTGCCAGAAAGCTGGAATAGCTTGGTCATGGTTGTAAGTAACTCTGTCTCTGGTTCAAACATCTTGAAATTTGATGATGTTATTGGTGTTATTCTTAGCGAGGAAATGTGAAGAAAAAGCACATGTGAGACATCAGGTAATGCGTTGACCATGGAGACCAGGAGAGGACAAAAGGAGAGAGGAAAGAGCCAAGGTAATCGTGGGAAGTCTAAAACGGGCAGATCCAAGTCCAGACTGGGAAAGATAGAGTGCTGGAACTGTGGAAATAAAGGACATTTGAAGAAAGACTGCAGATCTCTAAAGAAGAAAGGAGATGCACAGAAGGAAACTACCCAGGAAGCAAATGTAGCAGGTGATGTGTTACAAGATGCTTTGATTCTTGCATTAGATTATACTAGTGATTATTGGGTAGTAGATTCAGGGGCTTCATGTCATGCTACACCTCATATAAAATACTTTCATGATTATGTTCCAGGTGATTTTGGACATCTTTTATTGGGTGATGATGAGCCATGTAAAATTGTTGGAATGGGTAAGGTATGGATAAAAGTTAAGAATGGAATTGACTGGCTGTTAAAAGATGTTAGGCATATTCCTGCTATGAAAAGAAATCTGATCTTAACAGGGTAGTTGGGAGATGGCGGCTGTCTATCTACATTTGGAGAAAAGTGGTGGAAGATCACTAAAGGATCAATGGTGATAGCAAAAGGAGACAAGGTAGGTACGTTGTATATATGTCCTCATAATACTGACCATTTTATCTCTTTAGCTTCCACAGGAACAGATACAACGTTGTAGCATCATAGGCTTGGCCACATGAGTGAGAAGGGGATGCAGATTCTCCACTCAAGGAAGTTGCTGGCAGATTTGAAGCAGGTAAGTTTGGAATTCTGTGAAAACTGTGTTTATGGAAAATAGAAGAGAGTCAGATTTCTCAGGGTTGGGAAACAGAAGAAGAATGAAAAGTTAGAGCTTGTGCATACAGATGTATGGGGACCAGCTCAGGTATAATCTCTTGGTGGCTCTCATTATTATGTTACATTTATTGATGATGCAACTAGGAAAACTTGGGTTTATTGCATTAGACAGAAATCTGATGTGTTTGCTACTTTTAAGAAGTGGAAAGCTTTGGTTGAGAATGAGACAGGAAAAAGGTTGAAGTGTCTCAGATCCGATAATGGAGGTGAGTATTGCAGCAAGGAGTTTGATAGTTACTGTTCATACCATGGGATTCGTAGAGAGAAGACAGTCCCAGAAACACCACAAGAAAATGGTGTGTTAGAAAGGATGAACAGAACGATCATGGAGCGTGCAAGGTGTATGAGACTGCATGCAGGGTTGCCCTTATAGTTTTGGGCTGATGCTGTAAATACTGCTGTTTATTTAATAAACAGAGGACCTTCAAGTGCTTTGGATGGTGGTATTCCAGAGGAGGCATGGACAGATAAAAAGGTAAACTACTCATTTTTGAGAACGTTTGGTTGTGAAGCATTTGTCCATATTGATAAAGATAATAGAACAACGCTTGAAGCTAAATCCAAGAAATGTACCTTTATTGGATATGGGGTTGATGATTTTGGTTATTGTTTATGGGATTATGAAAATAACAAAATCATTAGGAGTAGAGATGTGATATTCAATGAAAGGTCATGTATAAAGATCAGTTGCAGGGAAAGAAACAGGAAAATGAAACTGCAAGAAGATCTACCAGGTTAAGTAGACTCCCTGAACGATACTCTCCTTCAATGTATTATTTGTTGATGACTGATGCTGGTGAGCCAGAATGTTATGAAGAAGCAATACAGGTGGAAACTAGAAAGAAGTGGGAGCAAGGCATGAATGAGGAGATGGACTAATTGGTAGGAAACCAGACTTGGGATTTGGTTCAGTTGCCTGTTGGTAAAAGAGCATTGCAGAACAAATGGATTTACAGGTTGAAGGAAGAAGAAGGAGGTAAGAAGCCGTACAAGGCGAGACTTGCTGTAAAGTGGTTTGCACAGAAGAAAGGTATAGATTTTGATGAAATATTTTCTCCTGTTGTTAAGATGACTTCAATTAGGACTATCTTAAGTCTAGTTGCGGTAGAAGACTTGCATCTTGAACAGTTAGATGTAAAAACAACCTTTCTCCATGGGGATTTGGAGGAAGAGATATATATGCAGTAGCCACAAGGGTATGAGATCAGAGGTAAGGAGAACTTGGTATGCAAGTTGAAGAAGAGCTTGTATGGCTTGAAGCAAGCTCCAAGGTAGTGGTATCTAAAATTTGACAGGTTTATGACAAAACAAGGTTATAGTAGATGTCATTCTGACCACTGTGTTTATTTCAAGAAGCTAGACAATGAAAGATATATTATCTTGTTATTGTATGTGGATGACATGCTTGTTGTAGGGTTTAACATGCAGGATATAAATGTACTCAAAAGGAAGCTAGCTAATTCATTTGCGATGAAGGATTTGGGTGCTGCAAAGCAAATCCTTGGTATGAGAATAACAAGAGATAGGAAAAATCGCAAATTGACATTGTTTCAGAGTGAGTACATACAAAAGGTGTTGGAAAGGTTCAGAATGCAGAATGCAAAACCAATTAGTACACCTTTGGCCAGCCATTTCAATCTAAGTAAGGAAATTTGTCCCAAGACATAGGAAGAGATAGGGGGTTCACCCTGGAAGACCTCTGTGAAAACCAAATGCCAAAACCTTGCCTCAATTGCCCAAATCGAATTCCTCAGTGACCCTTTTATCCCATTTCTGGACTGCCTCGATAACTGTGAAAGTGCTGAAACTGCCTCCGAGGGCACCTGCACTGTCAAACTGAGCCCACCAGGCTTTCCAGAAGGAGGGGTAAATGGTAATAACAAGTGGCTGTACCACCCGCTCCTCATACAACGCCCTTGGTGAACTGGCCTCTCATCGCCCCTACTGCTCAGGCTGGGAAATCAACCCCAAATCTGGTCAACAAGTGTAAAACTGCATCTATCACTGTCAGAAGTGCCTGGAACTGAAAGATAAGTGTCTCATTGGATCCAGAAGACCCAAATCTACTAAGAATGTGTACTCATATGCCATGGGTTGCCCTGATGGGCTAACTGAAGGGTCCACCATATATGGACAGTGCATAATCTGATGATCTGAAGTAATAATAAAACCTGCTGAACTGCATCAATCATCACCTGAATCATATGTCTATCATATAGCATCATCATCAAGAGTATGTGGGACCATCAATCATCATCAACAAGCACACATGGCCCCAATGTTGCACGACTCAGACCCGGCAAAGACTCGGCTAGCATATGACTCGTAGACTTGGGAAACACTCGGGAAAGACTCGGGATAGACTCGGCAAGACTCGGCAAATAGGAAAAAAAATAAAAATATTGTATATTTTTGGCACAAAAAAGAGTTTAAAAGCATTTCCAATCCATATAAGCTATAAAACTACAATTTATGCAATAATTCATAATGTTGTCTCATAAACTATGATTATACGACATTTGATGATGGCTCGTCTAAGAGAAAATGCAATTTTGTTTTTTAAATTTTGTTTATAAATTATTAAACCATACTGCATAGTAGCAAACTACATAGCATTGTTTACGCAGTATGGTATAATAATTTATAAACAAATTAAAAAAAATGCATTTTAAATAAAATTTATAAACAAAAAAAAGTGCATTCTCAAATTATGCAGTATGGTAACTTTACTAATTTATAAACAACAAATATGTTTGAAAAAATGCATTTTAAATAAAATTTATAAAAAACAAATTGCATTAAAAAATTATGAAGGTTTAATAATTTATAAACAAAAAAAACTTTTAAAAAAAATTGCATTTTAAAATTTTAAATAAAATTTATAATAAAAAACAATTGCATTGTAAATTTGTTAACCCGACAGAGCAAAACCGCATCCTCGAGATCCAACTTGCAGGTTCCGAATCTTATCTTATTTACGTATTAACCGCATTGTTTCAGGAGATCGACCTCTCTAAATAATAGGATATGGACATAAAAGTAGCTTAACCCGAGCCAAATCCGTCTTCCATCGAAGGGAAGGAAGATACCATTTGGAGAGCTAATATGAGACCTTGTTCGTCGGAATTAAAAATGGGATCGTCTTCTATAGCCTTTCAATTGGTTGAGGAAGATCCCATTTTTACCATTCTTTCATCGACTGACATAAAACAAAAATAGAGTGAAGTTTGTTGCGGCGTTGGATAAATGGAAATACGAAGTGTCGACCAGCGACCAGCAAATCCGCGTCCTCGACCCTCGACCAGTGACCAGCAAATCGCGTCCTCGACAAGCAAACCGTGAACCCGACTGTGACCTCAACCTCGACTAGGTGTGATCCCGAGGGCTCTTTTCCCTCCAAAAAACCCTCCAAAAACACTGTTCGTGGGCTTTTTTCCGCGGGCTTTAATAGCCGTCCGTGGCATCCATGGTGAGTGCAGCCAAGTTTGGGTGAGTTTATCCCGAGTTCGCGAGTGCAGACGGATTTGCCCAGTAAGCCGAGTCATGGGGCCGAGTCTGTCACGATTACTCATTGTCGGGTTTGACTCGTGGAGACTCGCGAGTACTCGTGAGTCTCACATGAGTGGTGCTTCACTGCATGGCCCACATCATCACGGATCCCAAGAAATGACCATAGTCAAACTGGGTTTGACTAGGTCAACATACAACCAAGGATAAATCATATCAGTAGACTAAGACATGTTCTTATAATCATACTCACAACTTAACTTAAAGTATAGCATCATTCAGTGGCATTAATCATATTAGCATATTCCGTTGTTATTTATAATTACTTGCACAATAGCTTAAATTACAAACTCACCCATTGGACATGGTCTAACTGCTAGCTAAGGATGAAGGCTAGGAACAAGGTTGGGCAAAGGGGGTGACTTGTCTAAAATCAACTAAAAGATACTTTGGACTGGGAGAAAGGGGAAGCTACAAACTCTGTGCTGGACAAAATAAACACGGGGTTGTTGATGTATATGTAACTTCGAAATGTATTTCACATATATGTATATTGTTTTCCTATAGAGATGGTATTATTCCTCTATAAGGAAGTGTCGTCATTTATATTGTAAGTGTCGTAACTTATACTTGATGGGTTATTAGACCACCTTGTTTGGGGTCGGCCCTGTATAAGTCATGTGGGTCAAAGGGTTATTAGACCACCCTATTGGGGGTCGGCCATGTGGGTCAAAGGGTTATTAGACCACCCTATTGGGGGTCGGCCCACTCAGCATTATGTTATGTGGTTAAGTTAGAGCCGACATGAGTTAGGTAAAAAGGCAAGTCAAGTCAAGTATAAATAGAGTGCGGGAGGCACTCTATTTACTCACTCACTTCTCACACATGCTCTCTAGGAGGAGAGGCGCACTTATGGAGGAGGAGGATTGCTGCTAGGTTATGGCTATCTCTCTTGGTTGGTTGTATCATTGCTCTATCTATCTCTGAGGAAGTTATTGGGGTTTTTCACCTTTATGGTTTTCCCCAAGTAAATCTTTGTGTCTCTTGTGTGTTTGCATTATTGTCTCCATGATTGATATGCTGTAGATATGCTGTACATGTTGTTCTCTCAGTTAAGATCCTAGATCATATTGAAGTAAATTCAGAAAATTTAACATGGTATCAGAGCTAGCCTGAAAGAAGGCATGATATGGCATGTATGACACTTGTTGCACTTACGATGCTAGGGCTTGATATAGCAAAAACCAGTCATCGTAGCACTTTCGCTATAAATCTGTTTTGGCGAAGTTTTCGGATCTGAAATTGTTACAGGCCGAAGCTAAGATCTCCAGGTATCTTGTGTCCAAAGGACAACCTCTAATTCGTTGTAGTTTGTGATTTATGATCTGTACAATATAGGGTTTCTGCCTCTTCCAGATCTGAGTCAAAATCAGGTGACCTTGGGAAAAAGTTCATAACTTGGGCTAGGAAGCTCCAAATGAAATTTCGTGAAAAGTGACAGGTAGTACACAGGCCGAGCTATCTCAGAAAACTTTTTCAGAGGCCGAAGTTAAAACAGTGACACGTGGCACGCCGTACAAGTTCGCTCTCCTGTTTTATCCCAAAACAGGTCACGTTGCGACATTTGGCATAACTCTCTCTCAGAGAATCCAATTGAGGTCAGACCTGTCAGGATGGAAAGATAATAGGTCAGGCTATCTCAGGAAACTTTTTCAGACCCTGTGAATCAAAAATTTCGGAGTTACATCAGAAACAATCAGGTACATATTTCTGTCAAAACAGAATTATTTTTTGGTACCTTCATTCATGGCTTCCGGAATTTAGGGCTTTGGAGAAAGTTAGAATTTTTGTAATCGGAGACCACGGCTGGATGCTACTCATCAAAATAGAAATTTAGAGACCAAGATCAGAATTTTTGGTTGGGCAGAAGGCCGGGCTTGATTAGACCCTAGTTCGGGACTTTGATCAGAAAAGTGGAAAATTAGGGCTTCTGTAAAAATGGGAATTTTTGAAATCTGTAACCACGGCTGGAAGCTCCTCAGAAAAATAGAAGCTTAGAGCTTTGGATCAAACATTTTGATGGGGCAAAAGAGTGGGCTTCATCAAACCCCAGTTCAGGGTCACGTCCAGTGAATCTGGAAGTTTCAAAGGCAAAATTGAGGAGTGAAACTTTGCAGTTTTCAAATTCTGAATATACCAGTTTGATCAGCTCATCAAGGCGCATATTTCTATCCTTTCGAAAGTTTGAATTTTTGGGGTTTCTCTGACAAACCCATATCCAGCTCCAGGTCCAGTTCTTGCAAATCAAGTGGATTGGGTTAATCCTAGAAGAAGATGGATTGATCATCTGCATAAGTAAAGAAGTTCCTATTTCAGAAGGAGATGAGGCTAAGGCCTTACATAAGAAGATTTCAAGCGATCTCGACAGGTATGAATCATCGAGGTATGTTTTGAGATTTGTTCATGATTAAGTTTATGGTATGTTTGTCTTCATGTTATTACGGTTAGTACAATTTTGATTTTAGATTTGTCGTATAACCTTAACAAAATTATGAATGCATGATAGAAGATATTCATTGGTTAGGGTGTTGACACTTATGATTGTACTAATGCATTATGGTGTTGTATGAGGTTTATGTTGTCTACTAACATGAAAGGTACACCAAGAAAGACAAATCATGTTCTGTTCCAAGAACATATGATCATGATAACATGAGGACAAAGATTCATCCATTCTCATGGATCTCATAGAAGATCCATTTACGAGGTATGTATAACTTGGTTTTGTAATAGTTAACTTATGAGATATACAGGTTACTAGCACAAGTCATTGAAGAAGAACAAGAAGACATCATGTGAGTATGTTAGACATAAATAGCTAGCATGCTAATCCAGGTATGTTTTTCCTATATCAAGATAGAATCCTACCTTGTGTTAGGATCTTATACTATTGTTGATAATAATTATTCATGAAGTCATAGGTTTGAATAATCATGATTGTATGCATCTTATGTTTCTTACCATAATTGATGATATGACTAACCAGAAGAATCATGATGGTATAGGTTTGAATAATCACAGGTTTTATGGATTTTATATCTCTTATCTTGATTGATGATTCAACTAACCTGAATAGTCATAGGTTTGAGTAATTACAGGTTTAGACATGTTATGTTATGTTTCTTATGATTTGACTAACCATAAGACTCCTACATAAATCTTGAATGCTAATGCTTATTATTTCTGTTTGAAATGATCATGACTATACATGCTTGAGATTATTGTGTTTTAATAGTATACTAATGAATGTATGTTTTTATATTAGAACTAGAGGATAACACAATGATGATACTAACAAGCATGCATAGGGATCGAGAATGTATATAAGTTCAAGGACAGGTAATCCAGGGAGCAAAGATCAAGAGGGAGTACACTTCAGTAGTTTCTGCAAGAATGCAGATATTCAGAGGGAGTTGACCATCTTTCTACATTCCACAATAGAAAGGTGTAGAAGAAGCTACTTCAGATTAGGACTCCAGCAGCTCCTGCAAGGAAGCAAAGACTCAGAGGGAGTCCACCCAACGAACAAACGAAGATAAGTATTTTAAATTATCATTTCTTGCATATTTGTTTGTTTAAATAATACTGTTCAATAATGTATACACTGATGTTCCTAGAATTAGGTTGTGTATTATGCATATTAGAATAGTTGCATTGATGAACAGTATACTACTAATATACATGGGTAAGTGGCCTATGGCACTGTACAACATTCCATTGCTACTTATCTAGAATGAAACCTCTTTGCTGACATGTTGGGAGTTGTGCACACTCTTAACAATGTTCTGGTAGAGATTGGAAGGCATCTAGAAAGTTACGGGATATGGATAAATGTTGTATTGAAGCATTGGCTAAGATAATTGCATGACTGTATGACATATTTTTTTTATGTGTAAGAATTTGTTCTGAAAACTATGAGATGTTTTCTAATCATGCAATTTAACTTGTTGTGTAGGAAAGATCGTATGTCATCTCCTACAAAAGAAGAACTACAACATTTTGTTCCAGCAACAAAGATATCTATTGAAGATATTGAAGATATTGAAGTTCCCAGGATCTGGGATGAAGAAATGGAATGCCATGATCCGTCGATCATGAAGAATGATGTTTGGGATGTAGTCCCAAGATGTGAAGGGAAGTTTTTTTATGACTTCCAAATGGAACTATCAGATCAAGCATGTTGCAGATGGCAGCATTGAGAAATATAAAAGTGATAAAATAGAAGATGCACCAGATGGATCTCAAGACAGCATGGTGTAGTCATATATGTGTGCAGAACTTGGTATGGTAGGATAGACAGCTTTCTATCCAGTTTGGGCGTTACCAAGAGTAAAGCAGATTCCAACCTTTTCTACAAGGTTGAAGAAGGCAATCCAGTGATACTATTTTTTTATGCAGATAACCTGTTTGTTACAGGTAAAGATAGATTGATTGCCGACACGCAGCGGAAGCTTTCTTCCAAGTTCGAGATGATGCACTATTTGTTTTTGGCATGGAGGTGTGGCAGAGTGATGGAATCTTCCTTGGACAAGGGAAGTATGCAGTAGAGATCCTGAAGAGGTTCGGGATGATGGACTGCAAGCTATGGCCACACCTATGGCATCGAATCTGAAGCTTCTATGTGATGCTTCATCTGAGCCAGTTGATGTTTCTATGTATCGTCAGATTATTGGGTCCTTGATGTACCTGACGAACACGAGACCAGATATTTGCTTTGCTGTGAACACATTGAGCTAGTTCCTGACGGATGCGAGGAGTGTTCACCTGGTTGCTGTAAAGCATGTTCTGAGGTACCTGAAGGGTACAGTGGATTATGGGCTCAGATATGAGGCGAATCAAAAGTTTAACCTGCAGGGTTATGTTGATTCAGATTGGGCTGGCAGTGCTGCAGATAGGAAGAGCACATCTGGGTGTTGCTTCAGTATGGGATCAGGTGTGATCTCTTGGTTTAGCAGGAAGCAATCCTGCGTAGCACTGAGTACAGCTGAGGCAGAGTATGTTGCAGCCTGTTCAGCTAGTTGTGAGGCAGTATGGCTACGGAAGCTACTGTCTGAGTTATTTGATCTCCCGTTGGAGGCTACTGGTATCTTCTGTGATAACCAGAGTTGTGTGAAGCTGTCCGAGAATCTAGTGTTTCATGACAGGTCGAAACACATAGAGATCAAATATCACTATATCAGGAATATGGTATAGAGAGGAGCTGTGAAGCTCCTGTATGTTGCGACGGACGAGCAGATTGCAAATGTGCTGACGAAGCCACTAGCCAGGGTGAAGTTCGAGTACTTCAGAGAGAGGCTTGGCGTTCTTCAGATCGAGGACACTTCGAGGAAGAAGTAATGGACACATTTGCTGAAGCCATTCCAAGCATGTGGGAAGGAGGATCCTTCACATGGCTGTGGATGTAAGCGCTGGATGATGAGCATCAGGATGATGTTCTGGTTTCTGCCTGGATATGATCAGTTGGATCATTTATGTATGTGTTGGATGCTGGATATGATCGGTTGGATCATGTGTATGTATTTTGTATGAACGCATCATGTTGGATGCTGTTGGATACATTGTGTGGATCATGTATCTTTGTATGATCAGGTAGATCATGGATGATGATGGATACATTGTGTGGATCATGTATCTTTGTATGATCAGGTAGATCATGTATGCTGATGGATACATTGTGTGGATCATGTATCTTTGTATGATCAGGAGGATCATGTATGTTGATGGATACATTGTGTGGATCATGTATCTATGTATGTATCAGGTGGATACTTGGATGATCGTGGATGACGAGCTTCTCCAGATGACATGCAGCAGGATGTTGCAGTGATGATGATCAGGATGATCATGTGTACATCAGGATGATGTTTGATGAGTATCAGATGATACTTTGTGGCCGTGGATCAGGTTGTGCAGGAAAGCATGTAATTTGTGCCCTGGGAGATTTGCAGATGGTCTTTCGAGGTTTTGCCTATGGCATGTAATTCGGTGCCCTGGGACATCTGGCAAATGCTCTTGCGAGGTTTTGCTTGGGAGGACATGTAATTTGTGCCCTGGGAGATTTCAGGTCGGAGTTGTGTACCCGTAACATCCTGAGATGCTCTTGCGAGGTTTTGTCCTATGGCATGTAATTTGCTCCTGGGAGATCTGGACAGGATGAAAAAGGCCTCAGATGCTTCAGCCAGGTTTTGCCATGACCACATGTAATTTGCTCCTGGGAGATCTGGACAGGATGAAAAAGGCCTCAGATGCTTCAGCCAGGTTTTGTGGTGGACCACATGTAATTTGCTCCTGGGAGATCTGGACAGGATGAAAAAGGCCTCAGATGCTTCAGCCAGGTTTTGTGGTGAGATCACATGTAATGTGCTCCTGGGAGATCCGACAGGTAGAGCCGCGTGCTCGTAACAGCCTGGGATGCTTCAGCCAGGTTTTGTGATGGGTCACATGTAATGTGCTCCTGGGAGATCCTACAGGTAGAGCTGTGTGCTCGTAATAGCCTGGGATGCTGCAGCCAGGTTTTGTGACGCACGTAATAAGTCCTGAGGATTCCACAGTATGGCCAGTGATGATGAAGACCTGCAGGTGGTGGGCCTACATCCAGTATGAAAAAGGACTGGCTCTGTAGAACTTCCTATGACGAGTAGATTCAGAGATTGATTGAGATAGCAGCAGCAGTGACGATGATGATGACTCGATGATGATTATCCAGTGACGATGATTCAGAGAAGATGACTTGTGCTAGAAGAACTGTGCTGAGAAATACCTTCCTAGTTAAGAGGGAGTGTTGATGTATATGTAACTTCGGAATGTATTTCACATATATGTATATTGTTTTCCTATAGAGATGGTATTATTCCTCTATAAGGAAGTGTCGTCATTTATATTGTAAGTGTCGTAACTTATACTTGATGGGTTATTAGACCACCTTGTTTGGGGTCGGCCCTGTATAAGTCATGTGGGTCAAAGGGTTATTAGACCACCCTATTGGGGGTCGGCCATGTGGGTCAAAGGGTTATTAGACCACCCTATTGGGGGTCGGCCCACTCAGCATTATGTTATGTGGTTAAGTTAGAGCCGACATGAGTTAGGTAAAAAGGCAAGTCAAGTCAAGTATAAATAGAGTGCGGGAGGCACTCTATTTACTCACTCACTTCTCACACATGCTCTCTAGGAGGAGAGGCGCACTTATGGAGGAGGAGGATTGCTGCTAGGTTATGGCTATCTCTCTTGGTTGGTTGTATCATTGCTCTATCTATCTCTGAGGAAGTTATTGGGGTTTTTCACCTTTATGGTTTTCCCCAAGTAAATCTTTGTGTCTCTTGTGTGTTTGCATTATTGTCTCCATGATTGATATGCTGTAGATATGCTGTACATGTTGTTCTCTCAGTTAAGATCCTAGATCATATTGAAGTAAATTCAGAAAATTTAACAGGGGAATGGCTGTGCCTCACAAATGGGTAAGTTGTTTAGAGAGTGCTTATTCAACTTAGGCATCATGTCTACTTTTATAAAAGATGATTTAGTTTCATTAGGATCCATTGATTTCATTTCATGGCCTTTTTGGCCTACATAACCCTTCGGATCTCAGGTGTGGTGATAAGTACAACTAATTGCAGCTTGCATCCAGGGCATGTTTACATATACATATAAGTCAGCAATTGTTTAGATATAGCATTTAAGAGCCATTGCTTTTTTGGACCTTTCTTATACTCTTCGAGGAGTATTTTTAGCAGTTCATCGCTCTTGCCCTTTTTAGTTTCCATGGGCGAATCTATATAAGTTTCCATAAGTAGTACATGAGCTTTCGGTTTAGCCAACAACATCTCAAGTGACTAGGGGGAGTTCGAGCCAGTGCCAAACATCGAGACAACCGACTAGAATGATTTAGGCCTACAATCCAACTCACCAAAGGCAAGTTTTGTCACCAACTCAGAGGCGAGACACTAAACATATAGGGATGCGGTCCAAACACAGAGGTAGAAAAAGGGGAAGTCCTCAATATTATAAAGTCAAGTAAGACAAGTCAAGGGTTAAAGCCAAATAAGGAAAGTCATGAATGGATGGAGTCAAGTGAAGGTGGAGCCTAAGCTAGCAGACAGGAAATGTCAAGGAAGACCACATCTATGTAAGGTGATAAACGAGTGAGTTTTGTCAAACAACCTAAATATGCAAGTAGATGTCCATTTTATAGTTCATCATCAAGATAGTCCATTGTAAGTTTTACACATTTTGCCACACCATGAATTATATACCAAGCTAATGCTATGAACATGACTAAAGCAACAAGATAATAATCCACAGTCAATGATAAAACATCCATAGGTCATACAACATCATCACAAGAATAATCATCATATATCATCTGAAACACTGCTGCAATACATCTCTAGGCATTGAACTGAAACTGTATGGAATAAAGGGTCACATCGGTCATCAAATCTGAATTCTCAAGGCTCAGCCTTGACACAAGGTCCAACATAAGTCTGAAAAATACACTGCTCTGATCATGAGTGATCTCAAAATAATAAACTCATCATAGCCAAGCTCTGAAATATGCAGATATCTGCTAAGCAAGAATAGTAGCCCTGCTACTATGGTGTGATAACAGTACCCATCCATTAACTTGACATATCAACCCTAAGCTATCTCCTCCCATCCAAAAACCATTCTGAGTGTGATTTATAGAGCTGCTCCAAATGATTAAAGAATTACTTAGACTAAAGTGCTGGAACTTAGGAAAATAAATCCAATAATAGCCGATTAATCCACTAATGCTACAAATCATATTTGGAGGGGTCCAATTGGCCGCCAAAGGCTGAAACATGATCAAAGATGACTATATGAAGATCTCATGTTGTTGATTTGTCTTGTGGACCAAGTCAAACTTGCTAAAAAAGTCAAACATGGTCAAAGTTTGACCATGATGAAAGTTGATACAAGGACCATATATAAAGCCTAGTGAGGATGAACAAACACTTGATTATGATAAATATTGACAAACAATTAAGCTTAAGATCCTATTCTACAGAAGTGACCATCATTTGATTCTTTGCATAATTTATCATCATAGCACAAAAACATAATACAACATAAAGTAGGATTAAGTGTCTTTATATAGATATCACCATTTTGCATAACCATCACAAAGTATTGCATAGATCAACCTTTCTCATGGGTGGAGTGGATGGTCATCAAGTCAAAGGGGCTGGTCAAGTGAAAGATTGATCATTGGAAGAGCCGAGTTACTCTTGGATGACATGGGAAAAAAAGGAACTCTCTGTGACATTCATTAGTTTGGCGAACACTAGGGAGCAGGTGTCTCACAAATGAATAATGTTCTAGAAGGTACCCCTTTGACTTTACCAAGCCCCCCCTTTTTTTCACTTTTCACATTTGGCGTTTCATTTTCATTTCACTTTCACATTGATACTTTTTCAATTGAAGCATTTCTTTCTTTCTTTGAATATTTCATTGAAGCACTTTATTTATTTGCAATCCTTTAGTTGACTGATGATTGAAGGGTATTGGCCCTTGTTTGCCTTATGGGCACCGATTATGACATGGCCTTAGCTTCACTGCTAGCCATCATCCATAGATGCGACGGAGTTGCCACAGTAATGCTTGTTTCGAGCAAATATGCTTAACCTCTCAATTCAAGGAGTACCTACCCTTCCAACCACCAACCAATTTCAAGGATGATGGAAACTTGTTTCAAGCCTCAGAAGTACACATCTGGTGACTAGGCCTACGCCAACCTTAGCTCACACTCAATCCATAGGGGTCTACAAGCAGAAAACGATCAACGGGGTTAAAAGGATTTGTCACACACATTAGAGCCGAGAAAATAGGGGAAAACATGGAGGCCAACCCAAATAAGAGGTCATCGAGGGGAAGGTCCTTGAGTTACTTAGGCGTATCCGGATCAATGAGAATTGTCACACACATTAGAGCTGAGACAACAGGGGAAAACATGGAGGCCAACCCAAATAAGAGGTCATCGAGGGGAAGGTCCTTGAGTTACTTAGGCGTATCCGGATCAATGAGAATTTTCATTGCCAAGATGAATGAGTGGAGATGGATAAGGAAAAGGATAAGGAAAATATATGGAACTAAGGGACAGGTTGTGATCAATGCAATACCAGTGGAGACCTTGCCAAAAAGAGACATGTATACGAAACAAGCACTAACACGAGATGTAATGCTTTGCAGCTGTCCTACTCATCATACTCATCAGACTATCACAAGCATAAAACAGAGCCTATAACCAGTCAGTTAGTCAATATAAATCATAAAGTGCATATATAGTATCCTTTAGGCATGCATCTAATACACAACTGAACTGTAGGATGAACATCATAGGCATACATGAAGTACTGAAAACCAAGATCCATACTAAACATCTGAAGGGATGGCAGCTCAATGCACATAGGTATAAAAATGTATAACAGGGGACCCACAGAAATGGCTCAACAAAGACATGGGCAAACTGCTCTGAGGCTCTGCCCAACAAAAATTGATCAAACTGTGCTCATACAATGATCTCAACCATAAAACATATCTTTGTTCACTGTAAAGGACTGATCAAAATTCTGGTCTGCTCTGGCAAAAATGAGGAGTAACACCCCCATACAAATGGTGGCACAACGGTGACCTCGGTAGACTCTTGAATCTGAGTAATTGTAGCTTCAAAGAGAACTTTGCATTCACTGCTTGTGCTACAAATTGTCCTAGATTACCTTGGATGATTTTGCTAGGTCTATATGATGCAATTCAGAGTTTGAGAGAGCAAGGCCAATAACAGCCTTGGCTTTGTCATCTTTGCTTTGCCATTACAGTAATTTATTTGTATCTGTCAGTGATGTCTCAGTCCATTTTACAATTCCCCACAAGCTTTTATGCATCAACTACATCTGAATTTTTACTTTCCAAGTGTGGAAAATGAAACCAAAATAATTTTTCTAATGGAATTTCCATTGTTTTATAGCCAAATCTACTAATTTTTGTCACAAATTGGTAAAACACAGCTAGATCAAGCAAGAAATACCTAGATCTGCCACTAGTCTGTCAAAGATCTTGCTGACAAAAATAATATTTTTGTTTTAAGACAATAAAAATAAGTGATAGATGCTGAAATATAGCCGCAGGAGTCAAGATACAGCCACACAATCTGTTAATTTCAGATCAGATCTGCTCAAACCAATTTTAATCAGGAGCTAAATCATCTGGAATCACTTGTACGATCGTTGTAAGACAATTGAAGAGGTTTTATGATTGTATGGATGAAGAGATGTACGACTGAGTCAATCTGTATGGTGGCTTCAATTCTGAATCCCTAAGGTGACTGAGAAAAAATCAGATGGCGGCTGCACTAAATCTTGTACAATAGCTGCATTAAATCTTGTATGACGGCTGGGAAAAGGAGATCATACAATGGCTGGACAAAGTGCGGTCGACTGAAAATGATGGCTACAAGCCTACGACTTTTATGACTACAAATCATACTGCATAATCTGATGGTACAGAGTAGTCAAATTGTATGGCAGGATGATTGTACGGCTGGTTATACAACGAAGAAAGAAGACAAAATCATACGACAGACTTAATTACAGTGATAGTGTCAAATATGGCAGCGACCTCAATTCCACAAACCTAATCCTGCATTTCAGATTCTCCAGATCATCTTGCGATGCAAGAGAAGAGCATACATAGCGGTCTAGTCCTAGGCACTCTCCCTCTCTGATGCCATTTTACAAACCTAGAAACCCTATTACATGCCATGTGAGAGATACACAAAATAACCCAATATGATATTATGAGTAGTTGGTGCACGTACTACAATGGAGTTCACCTTCTTATAGACCAATGTTCACTCAGTAGGTCATTTCTACTTATGAATGTGAGATAAGCTGCTTTATACATAAAGTGAACTTTAGCGCAACCTTAAGTCATAAAGTGACTTTGTTACATAGTAAGCTTTATATTCTAAGAAGGCAGGGATCTCAAGGAGGATGCATGCTTGCATGATCATCTCCAGTTGAGGCACTATTGTGCATGTGTCCAAATTCCTTGTATCGACTCTTCTTCTTAGTCTATAGAAGGGAAGGCAGGGACATAGGTTATTTATTTAGTTTTCAGTTCAGCAGTTAACAGTTTTCTTGAAGCAGATTTTCATTTTCAGAAGTACTGAAAAGCAGTGACAGGTTTTGACAGTCAATTTATTGTGTTTCCGTTATATATTTTCTACAGGTGATGTTTATAGATTATGACATTAATTACAGAGTGCAGTTTTGAGTAGTCTTAAGTGTTCTGTTGTTTAGTTTCCTGTAGGAATTCTTTTATAGTGCAGAGTCTGTTTACCATGGTTTGAGAAAACCTAACAGTTAAAGGTTAGAGAGTCTTAGAAAATTGTTCTAAACTCAGGACATCATGATGATAAACTTGGCTGTTCATGCTACTGACAAACTCAGTATCCTCACTTATATTAAAATTTTCCGAGGCACATTAACAGTTAACTGAGGCACTAAACTTCTAAATCCTATTGTAGTATCTGTTTATTTTGGATCTTAGATGCTCAAATCTTTATGACAGAAATTTGGTTTAGAAGTAATCAAAATGAAATTTTCTACTGTAGCTTTATAGTCAGTTTATTGCTAAACAACAGTACAATATTATTATTCCTTGCAAAAATTTTCTTTATTTATTTATTATAGTTTCAAATATGTAGCTATCTAGCCTGATTATGATATGTCATATTTGTCATTTGTGATTCACTTTATTCTTTCATGGTTTCAGTCTCAGTCAATTGTAATTCACTTTCTTGTTTCTCTTGGCAGTGCCAACCATCATTATTGCCCATGAGTTTTATGATGCTCTTCCAGTGCACCAATTCCAGGTAGGCATTTTGTTAATTAATATTTTTTGGTTTTGATAAACAAGATAGCTTGTATCTGTTTATATGCATCATTGAATTTATTCCTAGAATCAATAAACGAGAAACCCCAGGTAGGGTTATGTCACTGAACACATTGGAGCTCAATAACACAACACAATATTATTATGAGATGGTAAGGCACAACATTACAATGAGGCCCCTCGCTCTTATAAAGAGCCTAAGTGATCAAAACCCTAACCCTAAAACATAAACCCTAAGTTTTAACCTAAGTCACTTAAGTGACTATTACATGTATAGCCTTATATCTTCACACCACCCCATAAGGCGTACATTGCTGAAAGATAACAGACTGAAATCAAATACATATATTTGAATAAAAACACATACACTGGAAGTGAAAGCTAAACACCAAAAAACATCTGTTCGAAGCTTTTTATTTGAACACTGTTCTTGGACCAAATTGAGCTCCATCAAGTTGCCTCGTAACCCTTGTAAAGGTGTATTTCCTGAGTTGAATTCTCGAGTTCTCGGATTCTACCTCCCCGAACTCCTGAATCACAAATCTCCTGAAGTCAATTAATAGACAGCAATCCACATGCATGTCTCATAACCTCATTAGCAGACTGCAATCCACATGCATGTCTCAATTAATGAGGGATCATTCCTAAGATCTACAACTCCTGAACTATCTGGACAACCATCCATACTGAGCTATTAACTGCAACGTTGAAAAAGTCGGACTTGGCAAAAAGTCGGCAAGGGTCCCGAAAACAATTTCTCGGCAACATCGGCGAAAAAATCGGGAAAAGTCGGAAAAAGTCGGCAAACATTAAAAAATACAAAATACATTCATTTTTTTCAGAATTTTAAACATACAACGTAACAATAACATCAGATAAACACATTGGAACATAAATATGAAGAAATCACTAATATATAGATGTAGTGGATGCAAATAACTCGGAGTGGTTTGATTTCAATGACTTGGACTGTTAAAAAATACATAAAATTTTACAATTTTAATGAAAAAATATATATTAAAGATTCCAAGCTATGATTCCAAACCATTAGAGACAAAATATTATCAAAATTGAAAAAACATAATCATCAAAATCATTGTTTATGTCGAGATCATCTTTATCAATAGCACCATGTTCCCCCACCTCTAGGATCTAGACTTTGCCTCTGCCTCCAATCTCGAAGTTGATCCTCCAAGGACATCAATTAACACCCTACAATTTTGTTCAAACTTCTTAATCCAAGCGTTAAAATAAGGTAGAAAGAGCTTCCCATGCTTAATAAGTGATTTTGCTTGACTGAAGGGTACGTTTTTTTATTAAGGTTATGACAGTGGAATTCAAACAACTTTAACAATCAGGCATGGACACCA
The DNA here is from genome assembly GCA_027924585.1 of Larix kaempferi. Lineage (NCBI taxonomy): Eukaryota > Viridiplantae > Streptophyta > Pinopsida > Pinales > Pinaceae > Larix > Larix kaempferi. The sequence goes on from BSBM01000012.1 coordinate 16,531,495, forward strand.
CCAACATCAAGGTACATAGAGAGTTTGATGTACTTCATTAAATTCCAATCCCTTACCCACATACATGATAGAATCCACTGGAAACGTTGGAATCCTGAAATCCTGAAAACCATTAAGTCTGTTGAATTCTAAATGGGATCTAAAATCCTACTTTTTGCATATGAAGTCTGATGAGGTTGGAACCACTCTCAAACATCCTGAAACAATTAATGGTAATGTTAAAAATTTAAGTAAAAGGATGGAAAATGAAACAATTAATGGTAATGTTAGGAATCGTTGTTCAACAGTAGTACTATTGTACAGATTGTGGGTAGTGGGCCCCAAAAAAAGATGACGTTCAAAATTGGCGGCAACTTCTCCTGTTCCTTTTTTCTTAAATCATAAAATCGTGGCTTGATTAAAAAAATGGCGATAGATATTGTGTGGTTGGCAGCTCAATAGATTTGGCAGCTCAGTGCTTGGAAGCTCGATTCTGTGGTTGGCGGCTTAGTCAATTCGACGGCTTTGCAATTCGGTGGCAGTTCCCTCCACAACGTTATTCCTCTGTGATTTTCCGTTGATTTTTCTTCAACGACGGCTTCCGTTCCCTCGACAGAGGCAATTCCCTCAATGGCTTTGACGGTGGCGGTTCTGGACAACAAATCTAATTGACGACTACTCTATGGTGGATCCTTTCACTCTACGCAGCAAAAAATCTGGAGGCTCAACTCTGTGACTTGACAGCTTTTTAAATTAATGGCTAGAGTTTCCAATAGGTGGTGACATGCTAGCAAAACCAAATCATAGAATCTTAAGAGCGCAACACTTGTGGGTATGAGAGCACCCTTTAATTTTCATGATTTTGACCTTCAATTGATGTTGCTTTGATACCATATTCCTAGAATCAATAAATGAGAAACCCTAGGTAGGGTTACACCACCGAACACATTGGAGCTCAATAACATACAACACAATATTATTATGAGATGGTACGGTACAACATTACAATGAGGGTCTTCACTCTTTTAAAGAGTGAGTGACCAAAACCCTAACCCTAACATGTAAACCTTAAGTTTTAATCTTAGTCACTTAAGTGAATTTATTGTATGTGTAGCCTTATATTTTAACAGAATTCACTTGCGTGTGTTATTCAAGACATTTATGAAGCATTCAATAATATTTCTTTCATGATTTCTTTTTTACTTCATGACTACGATGCATCCAAACCAAGGCTTTTTGGGAGTGGGGAGCGGGAGTAGAAAACAAAATTTTCAAAAGCTTCCATTTTGGGAGTGTTTTTTAATATAATATATATTTTAATATATTTTGATGCATATATTTAAAAAAAACATGTAGAATGCCAAATTAGCTATAGAAAACATGAAAGCATAAATATAATCATTTAGTACACATATAACATCAATCATCTAAGAGCTATAACTTATAACATTGTTATCAAATGATCAATCGTCAACAACATTAACCTTCAAGTTTCAACATATAATATTTGCAATCAACAAACTCTAACAGATAATATCAACCATGAAATGAAATAGATCATCATATTTATTACCAAAGAGTTGTAAGATAAAGGCAAAGCTCCTACATCCGAAAACCTATTGGTGGTTGGGGGTGTGACATCTCTGTTGTATGAATTTGATCACCATCCTGATCACCCAATAGTTCAACCTCCAAGCGCTCTAATGCTATGGCTCCATCCTCAAAATTAATCTCCTTTGGATTGTTGTCCCTGTTGAAGAATGCAACTTCGGAAGATATTCTTATTTGTATCATTTGTATTATTTGTATTGTACTTCCTTCGGGAATTATTATTGATGTAATTGATCATGTAAAAGTCATTGAAAGAGTCAATGTAAACCCTAACTGTTAGGTCGGCCTAGAAAGATCCAGAAAAGATTATTTTATTGTTAACTGGACAAGTCGGCCCTGTTAGGAGAGTCAAGTCAACCCTGTTGGGGAAAAAGGTCAAGTCACTGATTAGTATAAATGAGAGGCTCGCCCTCCTCATTTTTTCACCTCACTCACTCATCAAGTTCGCATGAGTAGAGAGATAGAGTCATAAAGAGTAGCTTCTTTTGGAGTCTTCTTGTTTTGGGTTATTGCACGAGGATTACTATTGTACATTCTGACGAATCTATATTGAAGAAGTTTGCTAGTTTTTTCTACCCCATGAGGGTTTTCCCAAGATAAATTATTGTGTACTATTGTCTATGTTGTGCTTGCTTATCTTTCAATGATCCTTCTTGTTAGTGCATTTTAAAGTCTAACATGGTATCAGCGTTGGCCTGAAAGAGAACATTGTGCAGCTGCTGCAACTGCCGGAACTAGGGTTTCAATTTCCGTAAGCCTTTCTTCATAGATCAACTGAAAAAGAGGGTCCAAGCAACTCGCTTCAGTAGGGCACATCTTTCTGTCGAAGCAAAATTCAAATCAAAGAATTTTCATTTTTGGGCCCACCACTACAGCTCAAAAAAATAGGGCATCAATTTTTTGGAGGATCAATCCACGGATATGGAAGAAAAGGACCTTTGCTCAACTCACCTTGGGAGGGTGCATCTTCCTATGTAGGCAGATTCCAGATCTGAGAATTTTCAATTTTCGACCTAATTCTGTAGAAACTACAGTAATTGCAGAAATTAAGGTTTCCAATTTTTGGCAGTTATGTCCTCAAATTTGGATGAAAGACGGGTCTATTCAACTGGCCTTGAGGAGGCGCATCTCTCTCTCCAATTAGTTTTTCAAGATCCCGAAGTTGAAAAATTAGTGTTTCTCTAACAAACCCTAGGACCTCCTGAAGCCAGATCTCAGAAATCAACTCTTGATTGGAGCATCTCATTTGGTAAGTTATACTCTCAATTTCCATTTGAGGTTCTCATTTATCAAGTTTTATCAAGATGACAAATCATACCAAGCTTGAGGATAAGCTTGAAGGGGCAGACAACTTCCGTGCTTGGAAGTATAGGGTGATGCTCATTCTGGAAGAGGATGAATTGGATAAGTATGTCACAAAAGTAGTTGCGGAGCTAGAGGGAGATGAGAACAAAGCAAAGCATAAGAAGAACTTGATAAAAGCTAAGAGGATCATAGTTGACTCCATCAAGGATCACTTGATCCCACATATCTCATCTCTAAAAACTCTGAAAGAGATGCTTGATGCACTAAAGGGATTATTTGAAGGAACGAAACATCAATAGAAGGATGACCTTGAGAACTCAACTCAAGGCTGTGAAGATGCAAAGCAATGAAAGCATCTAATCTTACTTCACAAGGGTCTCCCACATCAGAGATCAACTAGAAGCTATTGGAGACTAGGTTGAGAATGCGGAACTAGTGATGACCACATTAAATGGTCTTCCAATATCATGGGAGTCATATATCTAAGGAATATGTTCCAGGAAGAATCTTATTATGTTCAGTGCACTTCTAGAATCATGCACCCAGGAGGAAGCAAGGCTTGAAGCCAGAGAAGAAAAGTTAGGTGATGAAGATAATCAAGCTCTGGCAACTCATGCCAAGAGAAGCAAGAAAGAAGATCATCATCACAAGTCTAACAGATCTCGCAAGGGACGAAGACCTCCTAGAGACTATTCAAGTATTAGATGCTACAATTGTGATGAGATGGGACACATTGCAAGAAAGTGTCCCAAGAAGAAAGGAAACAAGAAAGGAAGAAAGAAAAGACATGCTCATACTGCAGAGGATGATGAACCAACAAAGAAGAAAGCAAGGGAAGATTACTCAAGTGATGAAGAATATGTCTTGAACTTTTGAAGAGCCAGAGGGAGGCTTGCTCAAATCAAGCATTGGTTCATGACAGTATGGAACCAAGTGAACTATTGCTTAGAAGGTTTACATATATACTAGGCTTTACCGATCGTAAGCGAAATGGTGATCGGTCTACCCGAGATCCAAACAAAACATGAAGGCATATGCAAAGGATGTGCACGAGGCAAGAACGTGAAGAGTTTGTTTTTAAGAAGTGATAACAAAGCAAAGGAGACTTTGAATCCAGTACATGAGGACCAAGGATGAAGACTTTAGAAAGTTCCAGACTAAGATAAAGAAGAAGATCAAGGTCTTCAGAATCGGATGATGGAGCAAAGTACGCTTCCAGAAACTCCAATAACTTCTGCAAGGAGGTAGAAACCAAGTGGGATCCTACAAAACACATGAAAGAAAGTATTTACTGTGATTTGAATCTCTGAGTATTTTGAAAAATATTACTCATAAGAGTTACATGTAGATTTGTGATACAGTTTTTTTTATGCACTTATATATGACTAATATTGACTAGCAGTAGGCTCATGTAGTGCATGTTATGGGTAAGTGGCCTATAGTGTTGAACAACATCTCATGAGCCCTAGATGGAGCTAGTCTAGGATGAAACCTCTTTGCGAACATGATTACGAGCATTGCACGCTCTTAATAATATGTGAAGGCATCTAGATAGTTACCGTGTGTACACGGGATGTGGATGAGTATTGTGCTGAAGCATTGGCTAAGATGCATTGGTTACATGACTGTGTACATTATGCATAAGAAGTTGTCATTACATGAAATGATACTAATCATATGACTAAATTGGACTTGTAGGAAAGACCGTGTGCTATGACCTACAAGAGAAAGGATGATAAGACTTGTTCCAAAGAACAAGTGATGAAGGTTCAAACAAATTTACAAAATTAGGATACTACAGAAGTACAAGGCAAGGTTCATGGTTTCTATCAGAAAGAGGGATTCGATTGTGACGAGAAGTTGTTGCTCCTGTAGCAAGGTACACTTCAATTAGAGCTATACTTGTGATAGCTACCGTGATGAAGTGGAAGGTACACTAGATGCACGTGAAGACAACTTTCCTAAATGGTGTAGTAGAAGTGAGACACATGATAGGCAAACTCATGTGTGCAGAATGAAGAAGGCCTTTTACGGTTTGAAATAGGCACTCAAGATGCGGTGTGGCAGAATCCAGAAGAGATATGCAGAAGAGATCCTGAAGAAATTCGGGATGATGGATTGGAAGGCCATGGCCACACCTATGGCATCGAATCTAAAGTTGCTGTGTGATACTTCTTCAGAGATGGTGGTGTTATCACACCATAGTAGCTGGGCTACTATTCTTGCTGAGCAGATATCTGCACTTTCCAGAGCTTAGTTTTTACAGAGATCAGTTATGATGAGTAGAGTTATTTGGGATCACTCTCAGATCAGAGCAGTATATATATCAGACATTGAGTAGACCTTGTGCCAAGGCTGAGCCTTGAAAGCTTAGATTTGATGACCAATGTGACCTTTTGTTCCATACAGTTTCAGTTAAGTGCCTAGAGTTCCGGATGTTATTATTGCAGCAGTGTTTCAGTTGGTTATGGATGATGATTATTGATATGATATGATGTTACCTATGGACTTGTGATTGTTGTCATGGATTATTATCTTGTTGTTTTAGTCATCTTCATAGCATTGACTTGGTATATGACTCATGATGTGGCAATACTATCTAAATAAATAAAATGAAATATCTTGGATGATTTTATAAAATATAAAATTGGATGTATTACTTGCACTCTAAGGTTTTTTGACAATACTCGTTGGTTTCATCACCCTCCTATGAGCATGGACATGGTTTTTCATGACATCTTTGTTTGCTAGCTTAGGCACCACATCCACTTGACTCCATCCACCCATGACCTTCCGTATTTGGCTTTCACCTTGACTGCCTTCTTGACTACTTGATATGGAGGACTTCCCCATTTCTACCTCTGTGTTGGACCGCATCCACGTTTGTTTTGTGTCTCGGCTCTGAGTTGGTGACAGAACTTGCCTTTGGTGAGTTGGATTTTATGCCTAGATCACTCGAGGCAGTTGCCCCGATGTTTGGCTTAGCGCGGAATTCCCTCTAGTCACATGAGTTGTTGTTGGCTAAAACTGAAAGCACATGTACTACTTATATTGGAAATCTATTATGAAATCCTGTGAACTTAAAATTCTAGAATATGTTTTTTAACACACGTGAATAAAGGCTAAAGCAATGAACTACTAAAATACCCCGCGAATGGTATAGAAAGGTCCAAAAAGCAATGGTTAAACAAATGATATATCTAAATATTGCTGACCTCATTAATGTAAATATGCCCCGGATGCAAGCTGCGATTAGTTGTGCTTTTTTAGTGCATGTGAAATCCCAGAGGGGTCATATAGGCCAAAAAGGCCATGGAAATGAAATGAATGATCCTGATATAGACATGATGCCTAAGTTGAATAAGCACTCTCAAAACAACTTATCCATTTGTGAGGCACTGCCATTCCCTTTGTCATTTTATCCAGCATAGAGTGTACCTCCCCCTTTCCCCGTCCAAAGTGTCATTTAGTGGAGTTGGTCAAGTCATCCTTTTTTGCCTAGCCTTCTTCTTAGCCTTCACCCTTTGCTAGCAGTTAGGCCATGTCAGTTGAATGAGTATGTCTTTAAAGCTTTTGTGCAAGTAAATTATAAATAACAATGAAATATATATGTATTAACTGCCACTGAATGATGTTTGTACTTTAAGTTAAGCCATGAATATGATTAAAGGAACATGTCTTAGTCTTATGTTATAATCTAGTCTTTGGCTGCATTTTGACCTAGTCAAACATAGTTTGACCATGGTCATTCTTGGGATCCGTGATGAGATGGACCACTTGTGCTTATGGATGATGATATATGGTCCCACATACACCTATTGATGATTCCATATGTTGGACATATGCTTCAAATGATGATTGATGCAGTTCGTCAGCTTTATTATTATTTTCAGATCATCATATTTTACACTGTCCGGGTATGGTGGACCCTACTGTTGACCCCACAGGTCAACCCATGGTGTATGAGTACTCATCTCTAGTGGATTTGGGTCTTCTGGATCCATTGAGACACTTATCTTTCAGTTTCGGGCACTCTCGGGCATGACAGAAACAGTTATCCACCTGTTGACCAGTTTGGGCATGCTGATCCTGCCTGTCCAGCAGAGGCCTTGGAGGCCAGTTGTTTCCTAGGGCGCTACAGAGGAAGGGGGTGGTCCAACCACTTGTTTTTACCATTATACCCCCCTTCTAGACAACCTGGTACACTCAGTTTGACAGCGCAGGCAATCCGGATGGCAGTTTGGGGCTCTTTCAGGGTTTTTCAGGAGGATAAAAAAATGGAATAAAAAGGTCACTGAGGAATTCGATTTGAGCAATTGAAGCAAGGTTTTGGCACTTGGTCTGCTCTGAGGTCATCTATGGTGAACCCCCCATCTTCCAGATTAGTTGGCATTAGTCAGTGGGGTCCATAGTAGTTACAGGAGATCTTTTACTGCATGTCTCTCTCAGATTTGGAGACAAGATTTGATTATTTGTATATTTGACATGTCATAGACTCATTATTTTGTATTATTGTGCCATGAGGACATGCTAGTGAAGGGAATTAATACCCCCTAGCCCCACCACGAGCTCCTGGTGACTTGTCTTGAGCTTATATTGTGGCACATGTGTTTCTAGCCACCCTCCATGTATGACGTCACCCTCATTGAGTCACTTTTAGCTATGACGTCATCACTTAGTGAGTGATCCATGTGATATTATGTATTGGCTCATCTTAGCCGTTGATTAGATTGTTATATCTTTTGATCTCAACCACTAGTTTGAAAAAGTGGTTTTGTGGTTTAGGGTTTTGGTCTTTATTATCCTATAAAAGGAGGAGACCTCCCTATTGTAAAAACTATCTAGAGAATTTTGGCTCTTGGCTATTGGAGTAAAAATATCTTCTTGGGCATCTTGGATCTTGGAGTTGGTATGCTTGTGGTGATTGTAAATGCTTCTTCCTCTGCACTGACAGACATTGGTGGCCATCTTGGATTTTATCTTCAACTAACATTTTTTGCAGACAAAGAAGACGTCTTGGGGCAATTCGCATTGGTGGGGAGGCCTACCCTGCTCGTTTCAACAAAGTCTTTTTGGGTTATAGGGAGTTGTTTTGTCTTTGCACCAACAATTTCATGTTATTCATCTCTTTTGTTTGCATCTACTTCCATTATTGTCAATTGATTAATCTTTGTGTCGTTGATTGACAGGAATAGGGAGGCCGATTTGGTTGAAGGAGGCAAAACGTTGGCAAGAAGGACTTCATCAAGTTTGGCATTTGATCTTTGTGGGAAGTAATCCTCGTCACAAGCAACCTCCATCTTCATTTTCTAGGTACGCTCAAGGAGGTACGATATTCTTCTATCTTAACCATCTTTTCTCTTAGATCACAAAACCCCATTAAAATCAAAACCCTCATTTTACAATTTTTCAGATCTACATGGATCTAGCAAGCTTTTTGGGGATAATTTTTAAGACCCACCTCTATAGCATTCACAACAATCTGGATCTATAGTTTGGTGGTGATTGGCCTTCATTTGATCCATTTCCCAAGGCACATTAGCCTCTCCAAGGCAATTCGCATTCCCTTGAAGAGGCTAGTTTGTTAGGTTCTAGTACATGGGTAGGTGAGATCCCACTTGATTTGGATAGATCACCCTTGATAACCTTCCCCTAGTGCTTCGCTTTGTTGACTTTCACCTTGTGGGCCCCATTCCTCATTTTGAGGGTTGAGCCCCACTTGGGTCACTTGGTGATGCATTTTCAATCTCAGATCTATGGAGATCTAGCGAGCATTTGGACTTGATTCTTTAAACCCACCTTGTAAATTGCCTTGACTATCCCGATCTACAATTTGGTGGAATTTGGACTCCATTTTCCCCCTCAATTTAAGACACTAGTCTCCCTTGGGTAAATCGCACTCCTTGGGTTAGTAATCTTTTGCTTGATCCCATATGTGGGTAATGCCTCTTTCATCTTAGATCCATAGATCTATATCATTGCATGCCCCCTAGTACCTTTTTCCTTCAACTTTGACCAAGTGGGCCCAACTTGGACCAATTTCCACTTTTTAAGGAGTGGGTCCCACGTGGCTATTTTTTATGGTACTAAATCATCTTTAGATCTATCAATTGACCCTTATAAGTGGCCCTAATCATCCATTGGTTGAAACACTTGTCACTCTTTAAGCCTCTTCAACCACATCTTAACCCTTGGGTCCACTTAACTCTCATAGATTTAACTCACCATTGGTCTCCTTGATTTACCTTACACATTTCGCTAGGAACATTTGGGTTAGCTAGACTTCATTGATTGGCTAGGGTCTTGCCCTTGAACTTATTAGTTTTGATCTAAAGTGAAGAGTGCCTCGGTTGACGTGACTCCCAGCTTGCACTGGGAACCATGACATCTCTTGGGTCACCTCTTTAGTTGTCCAACACCTCTACCATCTTGGATGGGATACCTTTAGGGACAACTACAAGTTGTGTGATAACAGGTTGATGCCACGGTATACAGGCAGATGATTAGTTCGTTGATGTACTTGATGAACATGCGGTTGAATTTATGCTTTGCAGTGAACACATTGAGTCAGCACATGGTAGAGCTGAGACGTGTTCACTTGGTTACGACAAAGCATGTGTTGAGGTACCTGAGGGGTACGGTTGATTATGGCCTCATATATGCATCAGATCAGAGGATTAACCTGTAGGGTTATGTTGATGCGGATTGGGCAGGAGTGTCACAGATAGAAAGAGTACATTAGGGTGCTGCTTCAGTTTGGGATAGGGTATGATCTCATGGTTCAGTAGGAAGCAGACGAGTGTGGCACTCAGTACAGCCAAAGCCAAGTATATGGCAGCTTGTTCAGCAAGCTGCAAGGCAGTGTGGCTTCGAAAGCTGCTTGCAGGGTTGTCTGATCTCGAGTTAGAGGCGACTTGTGTCTTTTGTGACAACCAGTGCTGTGTGAAGTTGTCTAAGAACCCTGTGTTTCATGACAAGTCGAAGCACATCAAGATCAGGTATCACCATATCCGGGATATGGTGCAGAATGGAGCAGTAAGGCTCCAATATATAGCAACAAAGGAGCAGATAGTCGATGTTTTAACCAAGCCTTTGTCGAGAGTAAAGTTCGAATACTTCAGGGACAAGCTTGGGGTGGTCCAGATCAAAAGGGAGTGATGAGCTCGGATGGGGTAGCAGGTAGTCACGAGTTATGTGACATAACTGAATCTCCTAGGCTACGAGAGGATCTGGATGTGTGGTGAGGTAATGTAGGTGGTTGCGGTGTGCAATGTACTGGACGCTCTTGGGATGAATCCACTAGATGGCTTGTTCGGTTCATGGAAGAGAACAGTTGCATCTAGTATGAAAAAGGACTAGCTCTGCTGAAATGAAAATCCTGGATTGATGTAATGTGTGCTCCTCGACTACTCAGTGTAGTAGTGGGTGATCCTTCGTAGGTGTGCTTGATGAATTGAATTAAAGTGGTGATCATTGGTTAATTGAATGTGGTGATCATTCCTAGTTAAATTGAATTAAAGTGTAAACTCTAACATGCACAACTTCCACTAAATTTTGGAATCTTTTCAAAATATTTATTGGGCATGTCATTAGGTGAACCAGGGATTTGGGAAAAGTTGAAAGGTGAAGCTTTAGCTTTGTTCCAAAATCTACGAACAACCGGAGGGTTATTTTGATTATTATTTCCTGCAGGAGTTTGATTTGTTCCAGCCATTGGATTTATTTGATGAGATGAAGAGGTAGGAGGAACCTGATTAATTGAAGGAGATCCTAAAATACGATTTGGAGAATCAGAAGAATTCACGATTTTGCAAAAGAAATTAGATGATTGGGCTTTGGGATTCCTTCAATGATATGTAAACAGGGGTTCTTTTTGATTGATTCGAATTTGTTCGACTTCTAAGATCGTAAGGATGTCTATGAGGTCATTCCTCAACGGAGTCACGTTTAGGAGTCGCCAGGTAAACTATAAGTCTTGTCTACCGAAAGATATGTCATATAATAGTGGGGGAGATGAGTGAAATGAGATGGCTTTGTATGATTTAAAGATGTAAATGGTAACTGTTATCACATCCATGTTAGCTGGAGCTACCATGCTGCAGATTGTGTGGTCAGGGACCATACTATACTTTTTTTTCCAGATTAGAGATCAGATGCCTTCAGAGGAGGCACACAGTTTTGTTCAGATTGCCCCGAGCAGATATATCAGTGGGGAAAGATGGTTTTATTGTATTGTCCAGACATGTATACATTATTGCCTACAGAGGCACCCTTCTTTGCCAGGCTTTGCATAAGCCCATTGAGACAGTTGCCTAGCCATATTTTTGATAGAGTGCTACAGAGTATTGCTGGTTTACCACTTGTTGCCCGGATTCAGTTGAGATCCAGTTCAGAGTCAGCTTCAACAGCAGGTATAGCATTTGATGTTCTATTGCTTATGTTGTTGATTAGACTTGTTTATACATGATAATGCACTAACTCTGCATGAGATGTTTGATATGGTGATCTAGTCGTCATTATGATGTATTGTTGGGCCCTTGGTGATGTCAGTCCACCCCCTTCTGTAGGCTCCTGTCTATGCACACCGGATCACATTCCCACTGTTTGTATAGACTTGGTCACTTAGTCCCCTTTAGGCAGCTGAATTTGGATCCACATTCACTTCCTCCACCCATTTGACTCATCCATGATTGATCTTTCCCGACTTGGATTCTGATTTGTGACCTTGAGGATCCCCTTCCCCACTGATCTCTGAGTATGCCAAGATTCCCTGTCTTTTGTGCCTTGGCTCTTTAGTGTGTGAGATGCACTCTCAAACCTGGGATTTGCTCCTGTCGGTTGCCCCCGATGTTGCAATGCAGTATAGGAGTGTGTAGCTTCACCGGGTGTTCCCCATTGGTCATCAAAGCATTTATGCTCACCCCATTACTCTGCAGTATGAGCACCTTGATTATATCTATTGAGATATGTATGTAGCCCAAAAGGGCCTTGAAGTAAGTGAAGAAATGATGAAATGAAGAAATGTAAAGCAAGCCAAAAAGACTATTGTAAATGTAAAATCTAGCCAAAAAGGCTAAGTCAAATGTAAATGTAAAATCTATGCATTGTGTTTGTAAACGCACATGGACACAGGTCAACCGTACATATCAGCTTTGTGGTGGTTATTTCCTCACCTAGTCTTGCGGGGCAAGGAGGTGAGAGGGAGCAAGGGACAAGCTCAAGATTGTTCCCTAGAGTCTCAAGTTACAGTTTGCCGGACACCCAGTTTGGCAGCTCTAGAAAAGATCCTCAGGGAGTCTTATTAAGGCACGGATGTGAGTTGTGAGGTACTGTTAGATGACCAGTGGCGGTTTCCCTGCACTATACCCATTTGTGAGGCACCGCCCTTCCCCGTGTTTTGTCATGGTATGTTTATCTCAGTGGGCCCCGCCTTCTCGGGTTATCGAAAGGGTTGCATGATCTCTGTCCTTGTCATCCCTCATCCTTCACCTTGTATTCCATATAACCCAAAGTCAGCTAGGTGGTCAAGTCTATAGGTTGTGCATAGCAGTTTGAGTCTTGGATGTGGTGGGCCCACCTCACCAGGGGTCTCGTGTTTTTGAGATATTATGTATTTTTGATCACCATATTGACATTTTATTGTTTAGTAATGTACTAACATGTATAAGGAAGCCCATCGCTTCATATTGCATACAGGTATTCAACCAGCACCATGTTGACCAGATTTGACTTGGTCAAACTAGGTTGACTAGGCCAAAAATGGGCCCGAAAAAATATTGCAATCGAGATTTCGATTTTGGTCACTTGTATTCTCTTGGGGTCCCATATGAACCTCCAAGCATCAGAATTTGGAAAAGTTGAGGCAGCGATGAGATCTTTAATTATTATTGGTCATTAATGACCTGTTTTACTTTTAACAAAAAATCATGGATTTTGGGAAAATAATGCCTAAGTGATGGATCATGGTCGTTCGAGTGACCATTCCTACTATTTCTGGGGTCCACGATCACATTGTAGCAGACGGTTCGACAATCCGGGGAGTATAAGTGGGTCAAAAGCCCAATTTATTTCTTCAACAATATAAACCAACAATAAAATACATGGAAAATCAAAAGTTGACAAAGGCAACTATAGCAGAGGGCAAAATCAAAGGCTGGCTAATACAAGGGTGTTTTCTAAGGTAATTTGGTAATGTTTGGACATTATATTGTGGATTGTGGGGCCCTCTCTTGCCCAGCTCTCCTAGGTGGACGAATTGCCCATGGGGGGCATTTTTCTTCACTTGGGGAATTTCGATTTGGATGTTGATGGTTATGTGGGACCTTGATGTATTAGCTAGGGGGATAAAAACATGTTATAGACACCCCCTAGCTTGTTCTTATGTATTGTATGGGCCCCACAAGGGGACCCCCTCTCCACTAGTGCGCTAGACTTGGGCAATTCGCACCCCTTCATGAGCTCATCTCCACCCTCGATTTGGTGATTGGGAAAGCAAATCCCAGCCATTGGTTTTGGGGGAATGAAGCTAGGTTTTGAGCCATCTCTATAAGAGAATGAGCTCACTCCATTTCTACCTCTCTTGGCACATTTGTACACTTGAGTTTTGATGATATAGAGCCATTTTCCACCGAGTTTCTTGAGAGTTTATGGATGGATATGCATTGCTTGACTGGTATCTAGTCTTTCTTAGCTTTGTTGAGTTGTTAGCATATTGTTTCCATCTTGTCCTTGGCCAACAATTTGCAGGTGAAGAGCACAGCTGGAGGAGGGCGCAGTTTTTGGAGTGGGAACCCCACAATTGCTCCAATCCTTCATAGTACCAAAAATTTCATTGTGTGTGTTGAGTAGAAATTTCATATAAAAAACCCATAAAAATACAAAACTTAAGATTTCACCGTAGGAATTTGTTTTAATTTAAAACCCACTAATGAAACACCCTTAGAATGCTATATCCTAAGTTTCATTTCTTTTAGACTCCATTTACCCATAGATTTAGCATTGGTCTACCTGGCAAAAACGCCTCACCTGGGGCATTTTTCTCTTCTGGTTGTTTGGGTCAGTTTGGGGTTCTGGGTAGTTTAGAATCGGTTTCAAATCATCATTTTACTTTCAGAAATCAAACTACCAATTGCTAGAAGTGTTTTAAATCGCCATTTTGTTGTTGCCCTAGTTTGTCATTTCACTGCTTAACTCACCTTCTTGGGCAACATCAATCCATTCCTTCACTTCTAGCTTACTGTATCTCCTTAGACTATTTCAGCCATTCAATCACTAAGTTAATCTCGTTATCTAATCATACTTGATTGCTGGTCACTTATTACATCACCATTATTTCACTACTTGTGTCCATCAGTTGGCTGGAATTAGACTTAGGAGCTCACCTGCACTCAGTCCTTGTTTTTATCTCTTATTCTTTTGGGATTTGGGTGTATTTTTGTCTCTCAACCATCATTGGTTGAGCGGGGTCTCCCCCTTGACTTGGCTACGTGCCTTGTCTTAAGTGACAATAGCTTTGTCCGGTGTGACTTCCATTCCTTGAACGGAGGACCTGGCTAATGCTCGTTACACCATTCTAGCTGTTCACCCTCTGCCATCCCATTTGGGACACTCATTATTCATCAACTAGAGATTGTGTGATAACATTTTTGGCACCGTTGCCGGGGAGATAGAGGCCTACCCGTGTTTTTGATTGAGTTTTGAGTCTTCTTCTTGTTTTTCCTTTATCATCACATCAGAACTCAAAACTCTGTTGGCTGATTTCTATTCACATAATTTTTACAGCCAACACTATTTTGTCTCACTCACCACTTCCCCCTTCACGACATTCCACCTTCGGTGAACAAGGTTCCGAAGTTCACCTGGCAACTCCACCTCGCAACTCTACTGGAGGTTGAACCCATCCATATAACCTTTGCAGCGTTGATCGTTCTGACACGTTGCAGAGCACACCTATCACATATATTAGACGAAACCTTAGTGAGCACTCCCCCAGTCCGTTTTGGCAGGCAGTCAACTCGGCAGCCTCACTTAGCGTAGTAGTGCCACCCCCTCCACAACTCCCAACCCAACTCCGAACGCAAACCAGATGGCTAACGCCAACCCTGGTCCTCGTGCCTTTGGCCACATGGCTAGAGCCTCACCCCTCGATTTCGCTCAGGTTCAGGGTGCTCCCCACGACATGCCCGATAAGTACTTTGAAAAAATCCCTAAGTTTAGTGGGAGCATAGCTATCACCATTGAAGATCACGTCGAATCCGTGTGGCAACACATGGAAGCTTATGGGGCCACCCATGAGGATGTCTTCATGACAGGACTGTTTATGTCACTTGAGGGTGATGCCTGCAAGTGGTTTGACCGATTGCCTGCTGGGTCTAGATGGTTACGATGACTTCGTGACCAAACTCAATGAGCAATGGTCGGTCAAACTGGATGGCAAGTACCTACTTAGCCAACTAGCAGGAATTAAGAAGAAAGAAAACGAGTCCACCCATGAATTCAACATTAGATTCGATAAGGTGGTAGCATAGATACCTGAGACAATCTGCCCCAAAGATCTTGCCATCTTGATCCATTACTTAGATTCTTTTCAGGGATGGCTTGGATACCACCTCAAAGACAAAGAGCTCGCCACCTTAAAAGTTGCCCAGGACAATGCACGAAAAGCCGAAGCAAACGCTGCGTCCATGGGCAAGCAGAACTTCTTCGACCATCATGCTCCTTCAATTTCCCGCACTGAGTCCTGTGCCCGCAAGGGCAAAGAGCCTAAAAAAGAAGACACAGAGTCAGGGACGAATGAAAACATGAAGGAGATGATTAAAACCCTAACCCTCCTCACAAGGGACTTAGCCAAGAATAGGGAACCAGATAGGTACAGGGCCCCATACGCCCCCAAACCTTACTGGAACCAAAATAGGAGGCCTGATACTGAAGAGAACAAGAAGCCTCTTGTTACCCCTGAGGTCCTAGACACAAGGGCTATACATTGGTGCGATAGATGCGAGTTTGAGCATCCTGAAGCCGAATGCCATTTTGTTGAACCAGAACAACATATGGAAAACATAAACTTTATCGAGGACTTACCTTTCGATCTAGACTTCGGCCGAGCCCTCATCAAGGAGGAGGTAGAAGAAGAAGTTGGCCCCTCTTGTTTACCGGTCCACCCTGTGACTGATGAGCCTCAACGAATTAAGATCTATAAAAGACACAGGAAGGAACCGAGGCCTACGCCTTTCATGGAGAGGCGCGAGGTTCCCCAGTCGGACCTCGGTAGCAGCCTCCATTCTGTCGACGAGGTTTTTGGGCAAGGCATCGAGTTGGAGAAGGAACTAGCCAAAATCATGCAAAGTGTCTCCTTATCCGAGTTGGCGCAGCTCCCTTCAGTCCGGGACCAGATTTCTGAGTTCCTTTATAGCATTCCCACTGAGAGGGAGTTGTTCATCGCCTCCACTGGTGTCCCTAACACCTCTACCATGACTCCTGAGGATGAGAGAGAGACAGAGGATCCCCCAGTCACGATACACACCACTATATACGACCGGAAGAACGGAGGGCACCAGCCTTTCTATCTCACCCTTCGTATCCAAGACATGCTACTTCACAACTGCATGCTTGACTCGGGAGCCTCGATGAATGTCATGCCTTTGTGCATCATGAAGGCCTTAAGCCTGGAAGTGACGCGACCCTATGGAAATGTTTGTGGTATAGATTCTAGACAAGTACCAGCTCACGGCCTGATCAAGAACCTGAAGGCCAATTTTTTCTCGTGTCTAGACATCTCCACGCTTATGGATGTAGTGGTCATTGACCTTCCCCTAGTTTACGGCATGCTCTTGTCTAGGAAATGGGCAGCCAGACTAGGAGGGCACCTACAGATGGACTTATCCTATGCCTCGATTCTGGATCCAAATGGCATCCTGGTGAGAGTTTACCGTGAGCCTTTCTATGAGGGGCATATCGAGGGCATGGAGGACGCCATGTGTAGAACCCATGGAGGATGTGAACCTGGCCATGACGGGATGTTCATGGCTTTTGGGGACGACAGGGAGGACTTTGACAATCACGCTAGGCCTGGGCATCAGTTTGAGCGGTCGTTTTCCAGCCCCGGGCTACTCTCATCTGAGGACAGCTCCGAGGAAGAATGCCCGCACCAGCTCGACCTTGTTCACCAGGTGAGTGGGACTACCACACCCATCGAGGGGCATGAGCCTATAGAGATACACGATGGAGCCCCCACGAGCCACCCTCATCTATTGCTCCCCTCGGATCAGCTGGCTCTGGTGTACATGGACGACTATATTGCCACTGCAGTTGAGCAGGTGGAGCCTACTCTGCCTGCTAAGCTCCGAGCACTCATGCATTGGTTATCAGCATATGGGGAGCAGGATCACCACCCAGAGAGACTTAGGGAAGACTCTCCCTCGCCTTTCGCAGACTGGGAGATCAATGGGATCCCGCCCCCGGAGGAGAGAGCCCTTAGGGTAGTCCCTGAGATTTTCTTCTATCATGAATGAGGATCTTGCTAGACGAGCCAGAGGTTTTCCCCTAGATTTACATGAGGAGGGGAGTGATTCATCCGATCAGACCTTTTTCCCCCTTCCCACGGTTGTCAGGAGTGATGTCAAGAGCGTTGGCTCCGATCAGGTTTTCCTTAAGGAGTTTTCTCTTCCCATGGACATCACCGGAGAATTCGAGCCGTTACCAATACATGCCCCACTTCCTCCCCTCGCCCCCTTTCATTTTCGAGTTTCCTTCTACCTGCGGAGATGCCTATCCTATCGGGAGAAGGGTCTAGCACTCACGTTGCCTTTTCACCTTCCACCCTTCTTTCCACTCATCCGTCCACCCGGAGCCTGTCCCCTCAGCCTCCAGATTTTTGGACCATCAGTGAGACTGAAAAACGTATGACAAACCCTAGACCCTTTGGTCCCCAAGCTAGCCGTGTCCTTGCAAGGAAGGTAACTCGGGAAGTTTTGATAGGGGAAGTGGCGATCCCTCTCGACGGTGGATCCCACAGGTACGTGTCCCACATGGGTCGTCGGGACCGCCACCCCAATGATAGTGGTAATGCCGAAGTCTCGGTGTTCCAGGACATAGGTGTTGACCTGCCTTCTGTCAATAGGAGAAGCTTTGCTACGGGTGACCAGGTAGTCATACCGAGTCACGTCTTTCGCCAGATGCTCGACAACCATAGCGGGCTCCTGGTTGGTCCTTTCAGAGTTGCGGTCATCGACCGAGACATGTGCTTCCTGTCCACCGAGGATGGACATTACTTCTCCGTCCCGGTGAGTCTCCACCACCTACAGGGATACGTTCCCGGGCCCACTAGGGGAGACATCCCCTGACCTCGGACTTTGTCCTTACCTCTTTTGCCGGCCAATAAGCTCTCGAGAGCGGCGGCCAGTTGTCTTTTACCTTTACCTTTACTACCCTACCTTGCGTTATGACCGACTGCCCCCTTTTTGTTTTATTCTCTTCTCCTTTTCTCACTTTTGACACCATTTTTCCCTTAGTCCTCTTTTCTTTGTTTTTCACCTAGTTACACATTGTGTGTCGGCTTAATAAAATATATATATATATAATAAATATGACATGATGCTGTAGAGTACTTTTCATTGTTGGTATATCTTCCTTTCAGCATCATCATTTTGTTTATTTCTGTTGGATTATATTATATATTGTATGTCTTTACGAGCGGTCTGCAGAGATTGGTATAGGGTCTGCATTTTACAGCAATAGGTACACACATGATGATGATGCAGATAGCATGTACGTGCATGCGCTTTGATGATGATGAGAGGGGTGCTACGGACCAGAGATTTTGTGGTTCTCAAGCACTCTCTCCCTTAGAGCACTTGTCCCAGCTGGAGCCAGATGTTATCACATCCATGTTCGCTGGAGCTACCATGCTGTAGATTGTGTGGTCAGGGACCATACTATACTTTTTTTTCCAGATAAGAGATCGGATGCCTTAAGAGGAGGCACACAGTTTTGTTCAGATTGCCCCGAGTAGATATATCAGTGGGGACAGATGGTTTTATTGTATTGTCCAGACATGTATACATTATTGCCTACAGAGGCACCCTTCTTTGCCAGGCTTTGCATAAGCCCATTGTGACAGTTGCCTAGCCATATTTTTGATAGAGTGCTACAAAGTATTGCTGGTTTACCACTTGTTGCCCGGATTCAGTTGAGATCCAGTTCAGAGTCAACTTCAGCAGCAGGTATATGGTGCAGCAGGTATAGCATTTGATGTTCTATTGCTTATGTTGTTGATTAGACTTGTTTATACATGATAATACACTAACTCTGCATGAGATGTTTGATATGGTGATCTAGTCGTCATTATGATGTATTGTTGGGCCCTTGGTGATGTCAGTCCACCCCCTTCTGTAGGCTCCTGTCTATGCACACCGGATCACATTCCCACTATTTGTATAGACTTGGTCACTTAGTCCCCTTTAGGCAGCTGACTTCGGATCCACATTCACTTCCTCCACCCATCTGACTCATCCATGATTGATCTTTCCCGACTTGGATTCTGATTTGTGACCTTGAGGATCCCCTTCCCCACTGATCTCTGAGTATGCCATGATTCCTTGTCTTTTGTGCCTCGGCTCTTTAGTGTGTGAGATGCACTCTCAAACCTGGGATTTGCTCCTGTCGATTGCGCCCGATGTTGTAATGCAGTATAGGAGTGTGTAGCCTCACCGGGTGTTCCCCATTGGTCATTGAAGCATTTATGCTCACCCCATTACTCTGCAGTATGAGCACCTTGATTATATCTATTGAGATATATATGTAGCCAAAAGGGCCTTGATGTAAATGAAGAAATGTAAAGCAAGCCAAAAAGGCTCTTTTTAAATGTAAAATCTAGTCAAAAAGGCTAAGTCAAATGTAAATGTAAAATCCATGCAATGTGTTTGTAAATGCACATGGACACAGATCAGCCGTACATATCAGCTTTGTAGTGGTTATTTCCTCACCTAGTCCTGCGGGACAAGGAGGTGAGAGGGAGCAAGGGACAAGCTCAAGATTGTTCCCTAGAGTCTCAAGTTACGGTTTGCCGGACACCCAGTTTGGCGGCTCTAAAAAAGATCCTCACGGAGTCTTATTAAGGCACGGATGTGAGTTGTGAGATACTTGTTAGATGACCAGTGGCGGTTTCCCTGCACTATACCCATTTGTGAGGCATCGCCCTTCCCCGTGTTTTGTCATGGTATGCTTATCTCAGTGGGCCCCGCCTTCCTGAGTTATCCAAAGGGTCGCATGATCTCTGTCCTTTTCATCCCTCATCCTTCACCTTGTATTCCATATCACCCAAAGTCAGCTAGGTGGTCAAGTCTATAGGTTGTGCATAGCAGTTTGAGTCTTTTGGATGTGGTGGGCCCACCTCACTAGGGGCCTCGTGTTTTTGAGATATTATGTATTTTTGATCACCATATTGACATTTTATTGTTTAGTAATGTACTAACATGTATAAGGAAGCCTATCGCTTCATATTGCATACAGGTATTCAGCCAGCACCATGTTGACCAGATTTGACTTGGTCAAACTAGGTTGACTATGCCAAAATGGGCCCGAAAACATATTGTGATCGAGATTTCGATTTTGGTCACTTCTATTCTCTTGGGGTCCCATATGAACCTCCAAGCATCAGAATTTGGAAAAGTTGAGGCAGCGATGGGATCTTTAATTATTATTGGTCATTAATGACCTGTTTTACTTTTAACTAAAAATCATGGATTTTGGGAAAATAATGCCTAAGTGATGGATCATGGTCGTTCAAGTGACCATTCCTACTATTTTTGGGGTCCACGATCACATTGCAGCCGACGATTCGACAATCTGGGGAGTATAAGTGGGTCAAAAGCCCAATTTACTTCTTCAACAATATAAATCAACAATAAAATACATGGAAAATCAAAAGTTGACAAAGGCAACTATAGCAAAGGGCAAAAATCAAAGGCTGGCTAATACAAGGGTGTTTTCTAAGGTAATTTGGTAATGTTTGGACATGATATTGTGGATTGTGGGGCCCTCTCTTGCCCAGCTCTCCTAGGTGGACGAACTACCCATGGGGGGCGTTTTTCTTCACTTGGGGAATTTCGATTTGGATGTTGATGGTTATGTGGGACCTTGATGTATTAGCTAGGGGGATAAAACATGTTATAGATACCCCTAGCTTGTTCTTATGTATTGTATGGGCCCCACAAGGGGACCCCCTCTCCACTAGTGCGCTAGACTTGGGCAATTCGCACCCCCTTCATGAACTCATCTCCACCCTCGATTTGGTGATTGGGAAAGTAAATCCCAGCCATTGGTTTTGGGGGGAATGAAGCTAGGTTTTGAGCCATCTCTATAAGACAATAAGCTCACTCCATTTCTACCTCTCTTGGCACATTTGTACACTTGAGTTTTGATGATATAGAGCCATTTTCCACCGAGTTTCTTGAGAGTTTATGGATGGATATGCATTGCTTGACTGATATCTAGTCTTTCTTAGCTTTGTTGAGTTGTTAGCGTATTGTTTCCATCTTGTCCTTGGCCAACAATTTGCAAGTGAAGAGCACTGTTGGAGGAGGGCACAGTTTTTTGAGTGGGAACCCCACAATTGCTCCAATCCTTCAGAGTACCATCAAAGGGAATTGTCATTTGCTTTTGCCTTTCAATTCCTTTCATTTTGAGTCATTTACTTGCTGATTTTACTGGTTATTTGTTGCACATTGACTTGATCTTGTTTGTGGCAGGTAGCTAGGGCGAATTTGGCCACTGGGAGCTCAAAACGCCAAAGAGAGCACGCGGCAGCTTAACAACTGAGTTTGGAGGGCTAGTCTTAGACAGTCTCGTCCATCTATTCATTCTCAAGTAGGTCCTTCTTTCTGGTCTCTTGCATTTTAAATTTCATTGTGTGTGTTGAGCAGAAATTTCATATAAAAATCCCATAAAAATACAAAACTTAAGATTTCACCGTAGGAATTTGTTTTAATTTAAAACCCACTAATGAAACACCCTTAGAATGCTATATCCTAAGTTTCATTTCTTTTAGACTCCATTTACCCATAGATTTAGCATTGGTCTACCTGGCAAAAACGCCTCACCTGGAGCATTTTTCTCTTCTGGTTGTTTGGGTCAGTTTGGGGTTCTGGGTAGTTTAGAATCGGTTTCAAATCATCATTTTACTTTCAGAAATCAAACTACCAATTGCTAGAAGTGTTTTAAATCGCCATTTTGTTGTTGCCCTAGTTTGTCATTTCACTGCTTAACTCACCTTCTTGGGCAACATCAATCCATTCCTTCACTTCTAGCTTACTGTATCTCCTTAGACTATTTCAGCCATTCAATCACTAAGTTAATCTCGTTATCTAATCATACTTGATTGCTGGTCACTTATTACATCACCATTATTTCACTACTTGTGTCCATTAGTTGGCTGAAATTAGACTTAGGAGCTCACCTGCACTCGGTCCTTGTTTTTATCTCTTATTCTTTTGGGATTTGGGTGTATTTTTGTCTCTCAACCATCACTGGTTGGGCGGGGTCTCCCCCTTTACTTGGCTACGTGCCTTGTCTAAAGTGATAGTAGCCTTGTCCGGTGTGACTTCCATTCCTTGAACGGAGGACCTAGCTATTGCTGGTTATATCATTCTAGTTGTTCACCCTCTGCCATCCCTGTTGGGACACTCATTATCCATTAGCTAGAGATTGTGTGATAATAGTAACCATCCAAATATAAAACCGGATGCGAGAAGATATGTAATGATCACACAGACACTCGCAGACACCTGAGGTAAGCCTCTACCTCCCTGACAACGACGCGAAATTTTTATCACACAAAGTGTAGTTTCCAACTGAAAGATCCTATCTAGGATGCTAGAGGAGGACAACTAACCGCTGACACCTAAGAGGGCCTCAATTCTCAATATGGATTGGTTGTCACGCCAATCGAGGCACTCTTCGCTTCTTGCTATCCAAGCCATAGATAACATAGGGGGAGACCCTGATCTACTCTTAAAGAGAGAGATCTAACCCAAACACCAAATTAAGCAAATCAAACGATGTATGGGGATCTTGCCCTTCATCTTGAACTCGAATCTTGGGGAATCTTGCCACATGTGGGTCCCACAACCTCTTATGTGTCCTCATGATCCAATGCCACCTTATTTTCTTTTTATTATTATTTGTTTGACCCATTTAATGCGAATTTGTAAGTCTAATGTCATTTTGGGTCTTGTAGCTCCCTTATTCCAACTTTTAATGCTTCCACCCCCAACCTAGGGAACTAGTAATTTTCCTCCATGATAGTTCATTTGGATGGGTATATTACAACTTTGAATTGAGAATTTCTCTTAATGTGACACACCTTGTCCATTTGAATCTAATTTTACATTATTACTAATTTGGACATCCTTCTTGGCAATTATTTGACCCTTAGCAGCAATTTGACAAACTATCATGAGTATGGCCAAGTGGCTTAGGCCATTGTGACCCAATGCAAAATTTGGGGACATGACATGATCTCCCAGATAGGCCCATACTTGGCTACTCTATCCTTGTATGTTGCCCTTTTTTGCTCCTTTGCCTGATCCATGGCCTCATAAATATAACCCATGGCCAAGTTTTCCCCATCCACCAACTGCAACACCTTAACAAGGGGTTCGACAATTTTCTCAACCTCTACTGTTTTTTTCCAAAGTGTGTTGTCAAAAACTTTCTTTTTGGTATCTTTTGCATCTTGTCTGCGGGCCCACTTTGATGCATTCCATTCATCACTTGAAAACATCTTTTGCAAGTTTTGTTCTTGGGAAATGAGAGATTGCAATGTGAGGAAGTGAGTTGCAAATCTCGTGATGGCAGGCCTAACAATTTTTTTATTTCTAGTGTTTTTCCTCATCAGGTTCAAGAACCATGAGTAGTTGTAGATATATTTTGTAATGCTCTCGGCATGCTCCACAATGTTCTTGACCCAATCTTGTTTGCCTATATCCTCAATCTTTAGGTCTATGCAATGTGTAGCACATGAGGTCCAAATTATGGTTTTGTGTTTGCTCTCTAACATCTTACCATCAAGAACATAGTTAGAGGCATTATCTGGGATGATTTGAGCGACATTTTCCATCCCCACCTCCATAACAATCTCATCTAGAAGCTGAAATAACAAGTTTGCATCTTTCACCTTATCAAATGCATTAACTGATTTCAAAAACATGGTTCCTGTTATCACACTAACTCTTGCTGCTAATGAAAGGTATCTCGTCCGAGATGGTAGAGGGTGAGCAGCTAAGTAGGTGTAACCAGCAATTGCCAAGTCCACCGTCCAAGGAACGGTAGTCACACCGGACAGGGCGTTTGTCACTTAAGATGAGGCAAGTAGCCAAGTCAGGGGGGAGACCCCGCTCAACCAGCAAAGGTTGATACTCAACAATCAGACACCCAACCCAAAAGATAAGCAAAATGAGATGCAAGGTGAATGCCTAAGTGTGAGATTTCTCCCAACCTAGTGAAATCGAGATTCTAGAATGGAAAATGGACTTAATGAGATGATTCTAGATCTGATAATGGATATTTAACGATGAATCATTGAAGATTAGAAGGCTGGAAACTAAATCAGAAAATGAAAATTGCCTAGAAGTGTGAACTGAAAATTCTGCGTATGGGGAATGAGGCTCACTATGACTGTTTATGCATGGCAGCAGTAAATTAAGTGATTAAAACACATCTTCTAGCAATATAAGTTGGCTATTAGATGATATAGGACAAATGAAATGCAAACCAACAAGACCCACAACCCAGAAAATTACCCAACAGCGTGAAAGAGCAGTTTGCCCAAGGAGGGCGAATTCATAAATTTACTAGTGCCTAGTTCTAAGGGTAAATGGAGTCGGAATAAAGTGAAACTTGAGATTTAGAAGTTTAAAAACATTTCAAAAGCGGGTTTAAAGGAAAAACAAAGTTCTAACGGTGAAATTTTGAGTTCTTGTATTTAGGGTTTAGTTTATCAATTTCTAGCTTGGCAAACACAGTGAAAATGACAATGAGAAGACAAGATGATGAAGAATACATGAAACAACGGTGAAATGGAGTGCTTTGAGTGAGGACCAGCTCGGAAGATCAAATGCTGAAGGCCCTGCGTGTCTCCTTAAGCGTAGAGAGCACCTGGACACCAAGTGCGCCCTCAACAACCTGCCACAGTAAGACAAAATCAATAGATGAAGCAAATTGTAAGTTAAACACAACAACTAGATGGCAAATAATGAAGGAAATGAAGTACAAAATGCAAATTTCACTTCCCTTTGAAGTTCTCTGAAGATTGGAGCAAGTGTGGAGCATCACACCCCAAAACTGCACCTTCCTCCAAATGACCAGCAGAGCTGCAATTCGAACCAGCAAAGAAAGATAGGAATACCACACAAGTTATTTCAACAATGCATCCATAAACCAGCTAACAATCACTACAAAAATACTCCACAACACAATGTCTCAAGTCACCGAATGGAATGTCTCTCTCAATATCAAGTGCAAGTGCAAAATGCCAAGAAGAAGTACAAAATGGGTGAGTGTCTTCTCTTATAGAGAAAGACCACTCTCAACCCTAACTCCCTCCAAAACCAAGGGCTGAGATTGACTCTCAATGCCCAAATCGATGGAGGAGATCACTCTAGAGAGGGGGGGCGAGTTACTCTCTAATGCCCAAGTGGATGATGGGGCTACTCATGGGGCCCAATAATCACATACAAATGGTGGTTGGGGGGTGCCTATGGGCTGTTTTAGCCCCCCATACCACTAAACCATAGTCTCCATACAACAAAACCACAAAAAAATCAATTTTTGCGAAGTGAAAAACACCCCTCTATGGGCAAATTCGCCCCATGTGGTGAGTTGGGCGAATTGAGGGACCTGTTATCACCTAACTTGTAGTTGCCCCTAAAGATAGATCCAAGATGGATGGCAGAGGGAATGGGCAACCAAAGAGGTGCAACCAAGATAGCCTCGACTCCCAATGGATGGTTATCACGCCAATTAAGGCAATCTTCACTTTACGTTATCTAGCCCAAGATAACAAAGGGGGAGACCCAGGTCCACTCTCGATAGGAGAGATCGGACCAAAACACCAAATCAAATCAAATATAGTTGAAGTACATAAGGTGTATGGTGAACCCTAGATCTATGGATGAAGTCACAAGATGAGTAATAGGTTGGATCAAGGGGTTTAAGCAGTGTAGCTTTGTTCCATTATGTATATGTGAGTGACTTATGATGTTTGAAATAAGATCCAGGATCAGGGTACTAGTCAATTATGAGAAAATCCACTGCCTTGGGAACTGTGTCCAATGTAGGGTAGTTAAGGACCAAATTGGGGCTAACCAGTACCAAAGATGAGCTTGATGGAAGGATATGACAATGTCAAGATACTCAAGCAAACAAGACAAAGATCAAACCACAAGCTAACCCAACAATCCAGGAAAGTCGAATTGGCTTGGAGAAGATCAGTGCCCTGGGAAATGGGCCATATGGAGTCGGATGTCCACCAAATTATAGATCAGGGATGTTGAGGTGTCAAGCTTGGTGGATCTTGAAAGTTAAGGTCATCCAATGGCTAGATCTCAGTAGATTTGAGATTGAAATGTATCACAAAGTGACCCAAGTGGGGCCCAACCCTCAAAATGAGGAATGGGGCCCACAAGGTGAAAATCACTGAAATGACACACTAGGGGTAGGTTATCAAATATGGAGATGAAGGATCAAGTGGGATCTCACCTACCTAGGTGCTAAATCTTAGCAATCTCACCCCTCCTAGGAAGTGCGACCTCCCTTGGAGAGACTGTTTTGCCTTGGGGAATGGGTCAAATGAAGGCCAATCCACGCCAAACTATAGATCCGAATTGCCGTGGATGCTATAGAGGTGGGTTTTAAATTTTATACCCAAAAGCCAAATAGATCTTGCTAGATCTGAAAAATTGTAAAATGAGGGTTTGAAATATGAGGGATTTAAGTAACTTAGACAAATGGATAGATCATGGAATGAGAAATTACCTTGAGATCATACCTGAATGATGGATGAAGATGCCTTGTTGTTGAGGAAGACTCCCGCAGAGATCAAATGAGAAATTGTTGATTTTGCTTGCCAAAATGATGCCCTAGCCCACAAGTGCGACCTCCTCTACCTGTCAAACCAAGGAAATCGATTCAATCAGAAAGATCAAGTATGGAGGAAATACAAGCGAAATGCAAATAGTAACATGAAATAGAAGGTCAAAGACAGTAATACTCCCTGTTACCAACGAAGAAACCCAAGAAAGTAGGGAGGGTCCTCCCTTACCAATACGTCCTCCTCAAATCAATTCGGCCTCCACGTGTAGATGACAAAATTGTGGTACAAAAGATAGCAAGACAAGATCTCCAAAAACCCAGTGCAAAGGACGAATCAACGAACGAACTCCAAAAGCATTCACCACAACACAACAGATAGATGCAATAATAATTTTATATTCCAATAATCCAGAGCCAAAAGTCCCCTTTACAATGAGGAGCTCTCTCCTTTAAATAGGAAGGAGAGGCACCAAAACCCTAACCACTTTTTGAATGAGTGGCTAAGATTAAAAGATCAAAAGATCTAATCAATGGTTGAGATGAGCTCAACAATACAATACATGGATTAACTCAATAATACAATATAATAATGGACAAATCACCCATAATAGGGGTGTCCCACCAAATGTCAATGATAAAACATAAGAAATAGATCATGGTGGGTCCAAGGGGTAATTGCTAACACCCTTGGTCAATCCGCATAGCACAATAATATAAAATAATCACTCTAGACACTAGATCGTGCCCCTCTGGGAAATCTGTGAGCCTTGGAAGGCTCCAAAAATCATCTTAAAATGCCAAAAGTGATGGGTGTGGGTCCCATTGGAAGCTAAAACTGCTGGAGAAGGTGTGGAAGACATCCCAGTCATCATCAATCATCATCCCATGCCAAAACCTTGCCTCAGTAGCCCAAATCGAATTCCTCTGTAGTCATTTTTACCATTTCTGGATTGCCTTGGGAAGTGTGAAACTGCCCAAACTGCCTCCTGGAGTGCCTGTGCTGTCAAGGTAAGCTCACCAATGTGTTTGGGAGGGGGGGTAATATGGTAATAACAAGTGGATAGACCACCCCCTCCATATATAGCACCCTAGGTGAACCAATCAAATCTCATCACTGCTTTGACAGGGCCTCTGATAGGCCAAAACTGCACTAGGATAGCCAACTGAGGCTAAATCATCATTGTAACTGCTCGGAACTGAAAACAGACTGTCTCATTGGACTCAGAGAGCCCAAATCCATTTAAGATGTGTACTCATACACCATATGGATCTCTGCATGATCATATAATATATCCAATATGCCTGGACAGGTGAGATAATAATAATCTGTAAATGATCAAATAATGCTGAAAGCCACAAATCATCATCATAACCCTGTATCTGCTGCATAGAACCATCATGTACCTGTACATATACCATATACCATCTATTTGCATCATCATAAGGTCTAATCATCTCATGTCCTGTGGTTGACCTTGGTAAAACTGGGTTTGACCAAGTCAACATGACCAAAATATAACTCAGAATATCATCAGAAGTTGTTGCTAGTGTTGGAGGTTAATGCATGCTCTACAATTCATTCAAATAGCAATTATAACAAAAAGTAATTATTACTGGCGATCTAAATCGAAATATATAAAGTCATTAATTATTATTATTATTACTCAAACTAGACTTTCAAGACCATACTCACTTCATAGTTGTGACCATTTTGCTAGTGAAGGGTGAAGGCTTTGTATTGCAAAGGTTAGGCTAGAGGGGATGACTTACTGACTTAACACTGTGACACTTTGGATAGGGAAAGGGAATACACACCATAACATATACTGAATGAGCAATAACACAGGGAATGGCGGTGTCTCACAAATGGGTAAGTTGTTCAAAGAGTGTTTAGTCACCTTGACAGATGCACACAATCCATAATACAAATGAGGCCAACAATCTTTTTGATATAGAGTTTGAGTTCCATAGCTTTTTGGGCCTATAGTTTCCATAGCCTTTGATCTATGTGTGTTTATAAACACATTGCATAGATTTACATTTTATTAGGCTTCTTGCTGCAGGTGTGTTTTTAAGGCACTTGTTTACCTGAGCACTTCTAGGTGTGTCTTTAGACATCTTGTTTACCTAGGTATTTACATTTCACTATAGATATAACATTTGATATTTCATAGCCATTTTCATTTGGCTTGCCTTTCATTCATGTGTGTTGAGAAACACATTGCATGAATGGGCTTTCATACAAGTTACAACATTTCATTTCCATACTTTGTATTCATGGTAGCACTAAAAGTTTCAGGTTTAGCCAACAACATATTTAGTGACTAGCGGGACTTCATGAGGAAATCCAACTCACCAAAGGTAAGTTTTGTCACCAACTCAGAGTCGAGACACAATAAACAAGGAAGCTCATCCAATACAGAGGCTACATGGGGAAAGGTCCTCCATGCCACTAGTCAAGTAGTAAGTCAAGGTAAGTAACAAATTGGGTAGCTAATGGATGGATGAAGATAGTGAATAATGAGACCAACAGTAGCAAGCCAAGGTATGGTGGGAATGATCACCTCTATTCTCCCTAGGGAGGGTAAAACCAATGAGTATAGGTCAAGAACTTCTAAGTTCGAGTAGGGACAAATATGATATATAAAAGTACAACCAGGTCCACATATCTATATGATCCCCAGATCATGATACTAAATGCTAAGACATGCTATAAGAATGAAAATAAAAGCAATATAACCATAACATCATAATATACTTGCTGAGTCATATACCTGAATGCTCATCATCTGAGCCAACATCTGTCCTCTGAAATTGCTGCTGTAACTCTAGGCACTACTGACTGCTCTGTGTAGCTACATCAGTCGTCTCTCTGAGTGTCCCGAGACTCAGTCATGACATGGGGAATACACTGCTGTCCATAATAATAATCATGATCCATAAATAGGTGCTCATCTCAGCATCTCAATGCAAGGGAACTGGCTGAATAGTGTACTGGAATCTGAAAAATAATGTATGGTAGCCTGACTACTATATATGTGATAACAGGACCCACAACACAAATCTAATGTCCAAACATAACAAATATTATCTTAGGAGACCCCCTTATGTTAGCCAACCTTTGCATTTGCCTTTTTCCAAAGTTACATTTGCCATATTTTGATTTCCATATTAATTTATTGCTGGTTTATATTGCTGAAGATGTAATTTGGGCTTTTGACCCACTTATAATGCCCGGATTGACGAACCGTCTGCTGCAATGCAATTGTAGACCCCAAATATAGGAGACATGGTCATTTGAACGACCCCGATCCATCAATTAGGCATTGTTTGCTCCAAATCCATGATTTTTAATTAAAACAGGTCCCTGGGGACCCATAATAATTAAAAATATCATCAACGCCTCAATCTTTTCGAATTTTGACACTTGGAGGCTCATATGAGACCCCAATAGATAATAAATGACCAAAATCGAAATCTTGATCGCAACATTTTTTTGGGCCCATTTTTGGCCTAGTCAACCTGGTTTGACCAAGTCAAATCTGGTCAAAATGGCAATGGCTGAAAACCTGTAAGCAACATGAAGCATCGAGGCTTCCTTATTTATGTTAGTACATTACTTAAAACAATATAATGCCGATATGGTGATCAAAACATAAATATCTCAATAAATACAAGCCCCGGGTGAGGTGGGCGCACCACCTCCAACAAAGACTCAATGCTATGCACAGCTTACAGACTTGACCACTTAGCTAACTTTGGGTGAGGTGGATAAACAAGGTGAAGGATAAGGGAAGACGAGGACCAAGACCATGTGACCCCTCGGGAAAACAGGGAGAGCGGGACCACTGACATAAGCATACCATGATAATACACAGGGAAGGGCGGTGCCTCACAAATGGGTATAGTGCAGGGAAACCACCACTGATCATCTGACATGAACCTTGCAACTCACATCCCTGCCTCCAGAAGACTCTGTGAGGATCTTTTCTAGAGCCTCCATGACTGGGTGTCCGACAAACTGTAACTTGAGACTCCAGGGGACACTTAGAATTAGCTGTCCCTTACTCCATCTCACCTCCTTGCCCCGCAAGACTAGGTGAGGAAATAACCACTACAAAGCTGATACATATGGTTGACCTGTGTCCATGTGTGTTCAAAAACACATTACATGGACTTTTATATTTGACTCATACTTAGCCTTTTTGGCTTGATTTTACATTTCACATAGCCTTTTTGGCTTCTTTTACATTTCTTCATTTCATTACACTTCAAGACCCTTTTGGGCTACATACATATCTCAAAAGATATAACAAGGTGCTCATACTGCAGAGTAATGGGGGCAAGTGAACATGCTTCGATGACCAATGGGGAACACCTAGTGAGTCTACACAATCCTATACTGCATTGCAACATCAAGGGCAACCGATAAGAGCAAATCCCAGGTTTGAGAATGCATCTCACACACTAAAGAGCTGAGGCACAAAAGACAAGGAATCATGGCATACTCAGAGGTCAATGGGGAAGGGGATCCTCAAGGTCACAAATCAAGGTCCAAGTCAGGAGAAATCATGAATGAGTCGGATGGGTGGAAGGAAGTGACAGGTGGATCCAAGGTTAGCTGCCAAGGAGGATGAAATGGCCAAGTCTATACCGATAGTGGGGTAGGGACCAGTGTGCATATACATGAGTCTACTACAATGGGGTGGACTGACATCACTTAGGGCCATACCTACGCTGTTGGGAGCGGGGAGCGGGAGCGAAATTTTCAAAAGCTTCCGTTTTGGGAGCGTTTTTTATATAATATATATTTTAATATATTTTGATGCATATAAATTAAAAAAAACATGTATTATGCCAAATTAGCTATAGAAAACATCAAAACATAGAATCTAGATATTCATATAACCATTTAGTACACATTGATATAACATTAATCATCTCGTCTTCTAGATTCTAGGAGCTATAACTTATAACATTGTCATTAAATGATCACCATCAAATCATCAATCATCAACAACATCAACCTTCAAATTTCAACATATAATATTCGCCATCAAACTAGGCCATAATGTTTACAAAATAGGCCAAACGCCAAAATAAACATGAAAATGAAATACAAACTACAAAGTACTATGAATCTACTAAGCTTTCCGCTTGCCATGAGTAACTTCCAATTTATTTTCTCGTGTTCTAGGTGGAATAGGTGCTGGTGGAAGTGATCGTGGAACATGAGTAGAAGATGAATGGCCCCCCGGGCTGAAATTGGACGTTGTGAAGCTAAAGGCAAAACTCCTGCATCCGGAAAGCTGCTTCTGCTTGGGGGTGGCATCTCTGTATGGGTAGTCTGAATTGGATCATCATGATCACCCAATAGTTTAGCCTCCAAGCGCTCTAATGCTATGGCTCCATCCTCCACATTAGCCTCCTCTGGATTGTTGTCCCAAGTAAAAAATGTTCTATCATTCTTGGTCGCCTCACAATAATGGGACAACAACCTCAAGTTGTAGTGCACATAAACCAAGCTTTCTGCGCGATCTACATTCAGACTGTTTCTCTTTACACTGTGGATGAAGTTGTAGGTACTCCAACACCTCTCTGCAGAAGAGTTATTAACAACCTGTGATAGCACCCTCAACGCCAATTTATGCAAATATGTGGCTCCAGAGCCATGCATGTTCCACCAATGGATAGGATCCAATCTGTCTCGATCTTTGGTTGCAAACAGGGAACCAAAGCGTCCATGCTCACTTATGTATATGCTCAATTCACTCCGTACTTGAGCACACTCTTCCTCATCAGGGACCAACTTCTCTAATGCAAGCATATACCCAGCAGCAACCTCTGGATCTGTGTGGGGTTTTTTCCTGACTCCACCCCCAGGTGCAGGTTGGGCCAACCAAATTGGAGAATAGTATTTTGAGGTGAGGACATATGCAAGGGCATGGAGTGGAACATTTAGATTATCCCACCTTTTGACCACAAGTTTATGAATATGGTCATACAAGACTGCATCTCTTTGCTCAACAATGTCTTTGATTTGACCAAGCATGCTATCCATCTGCTCATATACCTCCCCAATCATCGGCTGATCTGTATCTGCAAAACGAATCATGTTATAAACTGGCTTGGTGAACTGCAGAACATACCTAACCTGTGACCAAAAATGACCTTCAAGAACGGTGTCCTCCACCTCCTGAAAGTCACTTCTATTTGATGCACTTGCAACTCTGTCTTTCAATTCCTGCCATGGATCACTTGATACCATACTAGCCAATGCCTCTCTTACCTTCAAAAGCCTCCTGAAGGTGAGGTAGTAGCTAGCAAATCTAGTCTTTGCAATCTTCAATAGCTCCAACTTAGAGTGATTGCAAAAAATGTGGTGGGCCATGCTATGATTGGTAATAAATTTGATCATTTTCTTACCTCTCTTGTACAAGGCACCAATCCATCGGTAATTATTGTCCTTCATCTTAACAATATCACGCATCAAAAGGTTCAATGTGTGAACCAAACACCCTAACCAAAATATGTTGGGATACTTATCTATAATGATTGCTTCTGCTGCCTTACAATTAGCAGCATTATCAGTGATGACTTGAATGACATTGTATGGCCCAATCCCCTCAATGGTTTTAAGTAAAGGTTGTGCAATATTAATAGCGGTCTTGTAGCAATCTGAGTAGTCATGGGCTGAAAGGAAGACCGCACTGCTAGCAGAAACGCCAAGAATATTTATCAACGACTTGCCTTTAACATTTGTCCACCCATCAGATACAATGGATACCCCATAGTTGGACCAATCATTTGTGAACTTTCCAAGAGCACTATTCATTTTGGCTCTTTCCCTGTCAAGTCCCACGGTTCTAGCTTTGTCATACCCAGGGCTTCTGTATCCTTGAGGGCCACCATTGATGGCTTGTACCATTTCATGCCAATAGGGTGAGCGAAGAACATTGAATGGCACACCACATGCATAGAGAAACCTATAAACTTTTGAATCCACATCATCTCTACAACCTTGGTCAAGGAAATCGGATAATGTTCTTCGTATAGGCGAGACTCCATGGGGAGATGAGGCTCCCGATCGAGCTGATGATGATCCAGTAGCAGCTCCACTACCAAACATTCTCTGTGGGGATTCAGAATCAACCCTCGATCTCTTGGACTTGTTTTGAGCGGCCTCTTCTTCCATCTTGTATTTGCTTCTCTCTTTAGCTTCCACTTTGTCACAAGTTTTGACTCCATGAGACTTACCTACATCGCATGGTATAACCCCACACAAATGCTTTCTCACTCGGGTATATGAACCTGCGTATGTTTTCCCACAATGGGGGCATCCAAACTTTGTGGTTCCACCCCCTCTCCCTCCCCCTTGCCTTGTCACATACTTCCACAAAGGTGTTGTGTCTTTTTGTTTTTGCCCCACATCACCCTGACCCTCATCCTCATCATCATCACCCTCTTTCCCTTCCTCCTCTTCTCCTTGGTATGCATCACTCTCTACCTCTTCCCCCTCATCACTACCACCACCACATCTACTTCCCAACACCATCATAATGAGAAGAAGTGGAATGAAAAACCAAAACCACATACCCATCATGTTTCTTGATTCAAGATGAGAGTCACTTGTTCCCTGCAATAGAATGATGGAGAAGAAGATATTGGAAAGAGTAGGAGAAGAGAACATTGCAAGTTTTCCATTTTTTAACATAGTGAAAAAAAATTGCAAAAACAAACAAAGATGAGTTTATAGAGCCTACCTTTTAGCTCTTCAATGGTGGTTGAATGTCTCTATGGAAGCTTCAATCTCCCTTGCAAGCTCTCCCCTTCAATCTCCCACTCAATGCTCAAAGCTCTCAAACAACTAGCAAACTCACTCCAAGCTCAAACTCTTCCCAATCAAGCAAATGAGTAATGGAATGAGTCCAAATGGACTCATTCACCTTTTATTGGCCCAAAGTGACC
The DNA here is from genome assembly GCA_027924585.1 of Larix kaempferi. Taxonomy (NCBI): domain Eukaryota; kingdom Viridiplantae; phylum Streptophyta; class Pinopsida; order Pinales; family Pinaceae; genus Larix; species Larix kaempferi. The sequence continues at coordinate 16,566,445 of BSBM01000012.1, forward strand.
TATCCCACCAAAAAAAAACCTGAAAAAAATTCCCAAAAAAAAAAAATCCACCTGTCCGCGGAATCACTCTCGGAATCGATTTTTTTTGGTCCGGTTCGATACGGATTCGATTCGGGATCGACCTGGAATCGACCTGGGAGCGACGATTCCCAGTTGAATTACAAAAAGGCAGGGATCGTTTTTTTTCCTCAATTCGCGAATTGCCAAATCGATTCCGGACGGAATCGATGAGGAATCGCGATTCCAAAATCGATCCCTCATCGATTCCGTTCGGAGAGCGATTTGGGATCGATTCGAGGGGGGGGGGTCGATTCCCAGCAGCTTAGGGCCATACACATCATAATAAACAACCGAGATCACCACATCAAACACCATATGTCAAGTCAGTGTACTATCATAAATAAACAAGTCTAAACAACTGCTCTGTAGTAAGTATGGCCCAATACAAAACCATCTGTCCCCACTGATATCTCTACTTGGGGCAATCTGAACACAATGCATGCCCCCTCTGAAGGCATCTGATCTCCGATCTGGAAAACAAAATGTAGTATGGTCCCCGATCACACAATCTACAGCATGGTAGCTCCAGCTAATATGGATGTGATAACATCTGGCTCTAGCTGGGACAAGTGCTCTAACGGAGAGATTGCTTGAGAACCACAGAATCTCTGGTCCGTAGCACCCCTCTCATCATCATCAAAGCGCATGCACATATATACTTTCTTCATCATCATCATATATGTACCTATCCCTATAAAATGCAGACGCTATACCAATCTCTGCAGACCACTCCTCAGGACATACAATATATATATATATATATAACATCCAGTAGAAATATAACAAAATGGCAATGCTGAAACGGAAAGATATCAATAATGAAATGTACTCTACAACATTTTATTATTATTATTAAGCCGACACATAAGGTGTAAAAAGGTGAAAAATCAAGAAAAACAAACTAAAAAAGGGAAAATGGTGTCAAAAAGTCAGAAAAGAAAAACAAAACAAAAAAGGGGGGAACCGATCGTCAAGCAAAGGTGGGACAGTCAAAGGTGAAGGACAACTGGTTGCTGCTCTCGAGAGCTTATTAACCGCAAAAAGGGGAAGGGGTAAGGCTCGAGGTCAGGGAATATCTCCTCGGGTGGACCCGGGAACATATCTCTGAAGATGGTGACTGCTCACAGGGACAGAGAAGTAGTGTCCATCCTCGGTAGATAGAAAGTATGCGTCTCCATTGCAGATCTCAACTCTAAAAGGGCCCACCAGAAGCCCGCTGTGGTTGCCAATCATGTGATGAAAGACGTGACTTGGTATGACAACCTGGTCACCCGTAGCGAAGCTCCTCCTATTCAACGAAGGAGGATCTACAACTATATCCTGGAACACCGACACTTCGGCATTCCCACTATCGTCAGGGTGGTGGTCCCTACGGCTAATATGAGAGACAAATCGGTGGGAGCCACCATCAAGTGGGATCGCAACTTCTCCTATCAAAACTTCTCGAGTCGCCTCCCTCACAGGGGCCTGGTTAGCCCGGGGATCAAAGGACCCAGGGCGTGATATGCCTATGTCGGTCTCGCCAATAGTCCAAAAATCAGGAGGCTGGGCAGACATGCTCCTAGTGGAGGGGTGGGTGGAAGGCGAAGAGGCAGCATGCGTGCTACATCCCTCTCCCGATGAAACAGGGATCTCAGCTGGTAAAAGGAAGCTTGGGAAATTATGTAGACGAGGGGAGGGAGGTGGGGTAATGATTGGTAATGGCTCAAACTCTCCCGTGACATCCGTGGGAAGGGAGAAGTCCTGGAAAAAGATCTAATCAGATGAATCGCTCTCCATTTCAGGGGGATCCTGGGAAGGTGGCCCCTCCCACCAGTAGCGTGGGGGAAGTCCTCTAGCCTACCTAGCGAGATTGTCATTCATGATGGCCAGCATCTCAGGGATCGTCCTGAAGCTTCTCTCTTTTGGGGGTGGGATCCCCCTCATTTCCCAGTCTTTGAGAGAAGGGGGAGTGTCCTCACTATGTACCTCCATCAGATGGTCCTCCTCTCTATACGTGGGCAACTCATGCATGATCGCCCCAAACTCAACCGGCATAGCAAACTCCAACACCTCACTTATCACTGTGGAATGGTCATTTATGGACAGTTGAGCAAACTGCTCCTGGGGGTCCAAGGGATGAGGATGCCCCTGAGGGGCTCCCTCTCTTATCTCCATAGGCTCATGCCCCTCTAGAGGTGGGGTTAGCTCACTCATGAGGTCCTCATGAATGAGTTGGTGGATGCACTCCTCCTCAGAATCACCCTCAGATGAGTGTAACCCGGGGCTGAAGAGCCACCTCTCAAACTGATCCCTAACTTGGCCTCGTCATCAATATCCTCCCTATCGTCGCCAAAGGCCATAAACATTCCCTCCTGACCTGGCTCACACCCTCCGTATGTCCTTTGCATGGCATCCTCCATACCCTCAATGTGCCCTTCGTAGAAGGGTTCCCGATACACTCTCACTAAGACCCCATCTAGCTATGTACTCATAAGCAACTTTGCATTGCTTCTTCCAATGCTCATCTAAGGTGGGCTGAGTTTGACTCGGTTGAGAGGCATTGGCACTTGCAAAGGTGGGGGAAGATGTAGAAAAATAACTTTGAATGGTCTTCTTCTTTTTAAGCTGATTTCGACAAGAGGGAGGAACATAATGGAAGGGGTCCCTAACATTGGTAGAAGGGATAGAGGAAGATCCTTCAAAATCAACACTAGGATTTACACCAGATCCCCTCATCATGGCATTGGCAAGTTGTCATTTCCTCCCTATTTCAGCTTGTATCTCTCTTTGCCTAGCCTTGTCTTCTTCAAATTTCTTGAACTGGTTTAGCAATTCTGATCTGATCTCTCCAATTACCGTATTTGGTGACTCACATGGTACAACTTGGCCTCTTATTCCAGCCAAGTGTTGCTTCACCTTATTAATGCCCCCCCCTTCCCAACCTATCTATTTTTGGCAATAATTGCAAAATACATTTCATCATCAACAATCTCAACATGGATCCATGCAGTATCTTTGACTCTTGGGGGCATCGTAAATGCAAAAAATCTTCAAGTGCAAATGGAATATGCAAACAGCAAACCTATCTTATTTTTTTTTTGCAACAAAATACATATTTCAGTCTTCAGATCTGCAATTTTAATTTTTTATGAGAAAAAAAAACAGGGGCAGATTTAAGTGTTTAACGGTGGACTGTTATCATACCTTGAAGTTGAGGCTTGAGGGCCCTTGAACTTTGAAGTTGAAGCTGGAAGATAGGATGTAGTATACTCTTCTAGTCCCGCCTCCTAAGTTTTAACTGAGATGCCAACGGCCCACAAGAATTGCCCAAGCTTACTCTAAAATTTAAATCACAGTCTTCAAGTCTGTGTCTCTGCTCCAAAAGCTCCAGCCTCGAAATGCTCACAAATGATGAATGGGAGAAGTGTGAGGCAAATGGGAGGGAGGGGGGTCTATTTATAGTTTGCTTTAGGGTTTAGGTATTTTAGGTTTAAAAAAAAAGAGTTTTTTGGCTTTATGATGCTGCGCAGGCCTGTAGAGACCAAACCGACCAAGTAGATACGGACTCGACTGAGTCAAGCCGATTTGGTACCAAACCGGCCGACTCATACCTTGACTCGGCTGGTTCGGTATTGAACCAGCCTCTGGGTCGAGTTTTCTGCCGAGTCAATCCTGCTCAGGGTCAAAACGGTCAACTCGGCCGAGTCCGAGTCCGAGTTGACCGTTTTTTAAAACATTGATCCAAACCAAGGCCCCTTGTTAAATGAGAAAGTCATTAATTTTCTTTTCCTCCCACTATAATCTTCAAGTACTTGATTACCATGGAAGTATACAGAAAATGCAGATCTTCAATAGTTTGGTATAGATGACCTTAGGTATGACTAAGTTTGATCTATAAGAGGTCAATACACATGGAACAACATGATCACCGTGAAATAAATGAAAAATACAGAACCTATATTTTGACAAACTGATTATCATGCTCATATAGAGTAACACCTTTTTAATAAAACTGGAGTCTCTAGAATTCCATAGTCCAAATTTATTTATTATTGGTAAATTGAATATCAGAACTTAAATAAATTTTCTCTCCCCTCATGCATTTTTATGTTTTAGGTTTTATGCTCAATGTTTGTGGGTTGAATGATTCCAAAATGGTTGTTCACTAACTCTCTCTGGCTACAATTATCCGAACTAATGAAATGGTTGTTGATATATTCATTCCTTGTCGTTTACTGATCAAGTAAGTATGGTATTAGTGTTTTAAGTGTGCATATGTTGTGTCCTATATGCAGAGAACTCCTCGTGGGTGGTCTGAAAAGCTCATTGATGTTGCAGAAGACTGCTCGTAAGTTACTTGCCAAGTTATGAAAGGCAGATTGTTTTTGAGTTATTCTGACCTACTTCTACGTCTTATCAAAATCAAAAGCAATCATGTTGCTTATCTAACTGAACTGCAGTGATGGTTTTCATGTTGTGTTGTCCCGAGAACCAACAACTGCCAGCAAGCTGTACCTAGCTAAGCGCCTTAAGGGGCTTTCCCCAGATGAAATAGCTATGTTGGAGCATGTTGAAGTTTGCCCTCAGGCTGTTGAACTGACACAGAATATTGCAAAGAGGATTTCATCAGATGGTGGTGGTGCACTCATCATCGATTATGGACAAAACGCAATCATTTCAGACAGCTTACAGGTATGACATGCTTATTCTATCTTTTAAGATCCAAATTAGATTTCATGTTTTTGACAGTGTGTTTACAATGACAGAGATTTGTGGTAATTAACATCAGAGACATGTATAACCTCATTTCTCCAGAGAGAAAGAATCTTGTCTGATCATCTTATTAAAAGATCATTTTTTCTTGCATGTTTGATAAAGGGCTTCCTTTTTACTCCCACATTATCTACTCTATTTAGCTTCTGAGAAGCTTGGTTAAAATTTGTATCAGTTATCTCACGTTCGTCTGTTTTCAACTATATGTTCCCAAGTATCGGAAAATGGAAATGGGAAACGGAAGGAAACAAGTACAGGAAGTGTCCAACAGTATGGAAACTTTAGGGTTGTCCGTGTAGGAAACCACAGGAAGACGAGAATCCTAGGAAACCTGTTTAAGAGATGGAAACAATTTCAATTTGAAGTTCGCTCTAAGAAACATGCCTCGAGGTTGAGGGTTGTGTTACCCCTAGATCTGGAGGGGCTACATGATGATTGATTTGTTTGTGATTCCATCACAAACTGCTTGCCAGAGAGGAGATCTGTGGATTGCCCATTGATGAATTACTAGAGAGTTGTTCCAGCATGCTCAGATGAATCTTGTGCCTTAGGCTCTAGGTGGAGATTATGTCAGTTCTACTAGTGCTATGACATATTTCTCCCTCGTTAGCCCTGAAGGCTACCTCAAACGGTCATGCGCCAGATGTGAGATCTCCCCCCCCAAAAGTTGGGGAGGTCACAGGTTGGACTCTCTTGATCCCCTCGGGGTTAGGTCCTGTAATCAGGGCCAATGATTAACCCTGTTCATTTCCATGAATCATAGGGAAGTACTTGGAGGGTTTTTCGCGAGGTTATTCCTTGGATAAAAAGAATATTTCTTCCCCGTTGACACATGGGGATGTTTTTCTTTTATGTTGGATATGGCCATGGGAGGTCACTTTTATTCTCTATAGTGGTTCATAACCAATGTTTTAAAACTCATACTCAGACTCAGACTCGACCAAGGATAGAATTCAACTCAAACTCGGCCATGACTCAGACCTGTTTGAATTTAATGACTCAGTTTTTTTAAGAAATACATAAAATATTCAAATGTTAGTGGAAAAAAATTATTGTAAAGATTCCAAAACATAATTCCAAAGTTCAAACCATAAGAGTCAAAATATGCAAAGTCTACTCAGGTTTATGCCATGTAAGGGTAAATATATCAAAATGGCACCATGTGCAATACATATCTGAATCAAAATACATAATCAACGAGGCTCTAAATGGTCTATAGAGTCCAAAAAACAACATTCTATGCCTAGAAGGCTACAAGATCAACTTGATCAATCATCAAACTCATCACCATTTTTTGAAATGCCATGCTTAGCATCAACATCTGGCTCAGACTCCTCGGAGTCCTCATCCTCATTGGACTGCTCAAGAACTTTTGCAAGAGTAGTAGTAGAAGGACGACTATGTCGTCGGTGGCTAGTTCCTGGCATGTATGGATCTATGGCTGCATTACCTACTACTATTGGATCCACATCCAAATCAACCCACCCCAAGTCCTTTGCATCAAAATGATGGTTAGTATCAAACCCTGCCGATTGAGACTCCTCTACCCATTATGAGGTTGGTGTTGGACACAATGGTCACACTAAAAGGGGGGTGAATCAGTGTGTAGGCAATTAAACCCTTTTTCACTTCTACAAGTCAAACAGATTCTACCAATGCATCATGCTACAAGTACATCATTATTTACATAAGCATTCATCAACTAATTCAACAATGAATCATAGACATGTTATCCACTAGATCACTGAATCACTACTCAAGAGGACACAAGATTTCTATGGTAAACTTGTTTATGTATTGTACATGGAAGACAACAATCTTCGCGATTACAATCAACACCAACTGATAAAAAGAGCACCAACTCTAGCAATAGGACCTGTTATCACATATATAGTAGCCGGGCTACCATACATTATTTTTCTCATTCCAGTACACTATTCAGCCAGTTCCCTTGCATTTGAGATACCGAGATGAGCATCTATATTGGATCACTATCAGATTGTGGACAGCAGTTGTATTCCCCATGCCATGACTGAGTTTCAGGACACTCAGAGAGATGACCGATGTAGCCATTATACCATTGGTACAGAGCAGACAGTAGTGCCCAGAGTTACAGCAGCAGTCTCAGAGGACAGATGATGGTACAGGTTGATGAGCTTTCAGGTATATGACTCAGCAGGTATATCATAGTGTTATGGTTAGATTGCTTTTATACTTATTCTCATAGCATGTCTTAGCACTTAGTGTCATGATCTGGCGATCATATAGATATATGGACCTGGTTGATCTATTATATATATTATATTGTCCCTACTCAGACTTAGAAGTTCACTATTCATACTCATTGGTACATACCCTCCTCAGGGAGAATAGAGGTGATCATTACACCATACTTTGGCTTGCTAGTGTTGGCTCCATCATTTCATTGTCTTCATCCATCCATGGCCTACCTTTTAGATTATCACCCTGACTTACTACTTGACTAGTGGCATGGAGGACTTTTCCCCACTGTAGCCTCTGTATTGGATGAGCTTCCCTGTTTATTGTGTCTCGGCTCTGAGTTGGTGACAAAACTTACCTATGGTGAGTTGGAGTTCCTTGTGAATTCCCCCTAGTCACTAAAGTTGTGTTGGCTAAACCTGAAACTTTTAGTGCTGCCATGTATACAAAATCGGGAAAAATGAAATGCTATATCTTGTATGAAAAGCCCATTCATGCAATGTGTTTCTAAACACACATGAATGAGAGGCATGCCAAATGAACATGGCAATGAAAATGAAATGTTATATCTTGTGGAAAATAAATACCTAGGTAAACAAGCTGTCCATGACACACCTAGAAGTGCTCAGGTAAACAAGTGCCTTAAAAACACACCTGCAGCAGAAAGCCTAAAAGAAAAATGTAAATCTATGCAATGTGTTTGTAAACACACATAGATCAAGGCTATGGAAACTTCAGGCCCAAAAAGCAATGGAACTTAAATGCTATATCTAAACAATTGCTGGCCTTATTTGTATTATGGATTGTGCGCATCTGTGAAGGTGAATAAACCCTCTTTAAACAACTCATCCATTTGTGAGACACCGCCATTCCCTGTGTTATTGCTCATTCAGTATATACTATGGTGTATTCCCTTTCCCTTGCCAAAGTGTCACAAAGTCAAGACAGTTGAGTCATCCCATAGCCTAGCCATTTAATTTAGCCTTCACCTTTCACTAGCAAATTGATCACAACTATGAAGTGAGTATGATCCTGAAAGTCTAGTCTGAGTAATAATAATAATTAACGACACTATATATTTGGATGTAGATCGCCAGTTATGATCATTATGTGTTATAATTGCTATTTGAATAAGTTGTAGAGCATGTATTAACCTTGACACTTTGCAGCAGCCTTGGATGATGGTCTGAGTTATATTTGGTCTTGGTTAGACCTAGTTTGACCATGGAGGACCATGGGACATGAGATGTTAGACCTTATGATGATATGGATAGATGATATATGGTCTATGTACACATACATGATGGTTCTATGCAGCAGCTACAGGGTTATGATGATGATTCTTGGGTTACAGCAGTGTTTGGTCATTTACAGATCATTATTATTGGCCTTGTTCCGGTATATTGGGTATTTATTTTGATCATGCAGAGACTCATATGGTGTATGAGTACACATCTTGGATGGATTTGGACCTTCTGAGTCCAATGGGACAGTTTGTTTTCAGTTCCGGGCACTTACAGTGATGATTGAGCCTCAGTAGGCTGTCCCAGTGCAGTTTTGGTCTGTTGGAGGCCCTGTCGGAGCAGAGATGACTTTTATCCGGTTGACCTAGGGCGCTGATGATGGAGGGGGTGGTCCAGCCACTTGTTTTTACCATATTACCCCCCTCCCGGACACATTGGTGCCCTCACCTTGACAGCGCTAGCACTCCAGGAGGCTGTTTGGGGCAGTTTCACGCTTCCCGAGGCATTTCAGGATTGGTAGAAATGGCTATTGAGGAAATCGATTTGGGCTACTGAGGCAAAGTTATGGCATGGGATGATCAGTGATGATAGATCGGGACCTTCCACACCTTCTCCAGCAGTTTCAGCTTCATCGGGGCCCGCATCCATCACTTATGGCACTTTCTGTGGATTTTTGAGGTCTTTTGAGGACCACGACTTCACTATGGAGGCACGATTTGGTACATTCATGATTATTTATTGGTTATTGTGCTATGGGGATTGACCAAGGAGGGATAAAATTACCCCTTGGACCCACCATAAGCCTCTTATGATATTTTATCATCATGATTTGGTGGGATTCCCCTCTTCTAGGGCGATTTTGTCCACTTACATTATATTTTATTAGTGATCCATGTATTTTATTGTTGAGCTCATCTCAACCATTGATTAGACATTTGTATCTTTTAATCTTAGCCACTCATTCAAAAAGTGGTTAGGGTTTTGGTGCCTCTCCTTCCTATTTAAAGGAGAGAGCCTCTCATTGTAAAGGGACTTTTGGCTCTGGATTATTGGAATAGAAAATTATTATTGCATCTATCTCCAGTGTTGTGGTGAATGTTTTTGGTGTTCGTTCGTTGGTTCTTCCTTTGCACTGAGTTATTGAAGATATTGTTTGCCATATATTTTGTACCACGATTTTGCATCTACAGGTGGAGGCCGATTTGCTTGGAGGAGGAGGTATTGGCAGGGGAAGACTCTCCCTACATCTTCTTTGGAGCTCTTCGTTGGTAACAGGGAGTATTACTGTCCCAGGACCTTCTATTTCATGTTACTATTTGCATTTCTCTTGTATTTCTTCCATACTTGATCTTACTGATTGAATTTTCATTCCTTGGTTTGACAGGTAGAGGAAGGCGCACTTGTGGGCTAGGGCATCATTTCGGCAAGCAAAATCAACAATCTCTCATTTGATCTCTGCGGGAATCTTCCTCAACATCAAGGCATCTCATCCACATCATTCAGGTATGATCTCAAGGTAAGTTCTATCTCCATGATCTATCCAATTGTCTAAAACATCTTAAAACCCTAAATTAATCAAAACCCCATTTTTACATTTTCTCAGATCTACTTAGATCTAGTGGGTTGTTGGGTATAATATTGAAAACCCACCTCTATAGCATCCACGGCATCCCGGATCTATAGTTTGGTGAGGATTGGCTTCCGTTTGACCCCTCTCCCATACCAACTTGTCTTCTCCCAAGCAAGGCGCACTTCATTGATTGAGCAGGTTGACCTAGATCTAAGTGGTGGGTGTTTGAGATTCCACTTGATTTGACATCTACACATCCAATAACATACACCCAGGTTGTCACTTTCCTGAAATTCACCGTGTGGGCCCCATTCCACATTTTAAGGGATTTAATCCCCATTTTGGGCCACTTGGAACCCTTAAACTCAGATCTACTAAGATCTAACCGTTGGATTACCACGAAATTACAAGATCCATACTCCTACTTAACCGATCTAACCGGATCTAAAGTTTGGATGCCATCCGACTTGTTTTGACCCACCTAACCCCATTTTTTAGCCTCCTTGGGCAAAGTCGCACCACCTTGGAGAAGTGAGTTGACTCACTTCCAGGAACTGGGTACTTGAGATTTTTGGAGATCTGAAACCGGAATAATTCAAAACCTAGGTCTAGACTGTCACTTTGTCAAATCTTGCCTTGGGGATTGCATTCCTTGTTTTAAGGGATTGTGGTCCACTTTGGTCAAACCTAGATCTAGACTCATTCATCCATCAAGACCTCTATTGCCCACTTGTCCCAAGTACTAGGAGTCCTAAACCACAAGTCAACCCTACTTTGACTCCACTTCCCAATTCCCAAGGCACTGGTTTCTCTCCAAGATAATTCGACTTTCCTAGATTGTTGGATTGACTTGTGGATTGACCTATGCATGGTGAACCAAACCCTTGAAGCTTGTATCATGGTCAAACTTGTCATCTGTACTAGTTAGCCCCAATACAACCCTTAACTACCCTGCATTGAACACAGTTCCCAAGGCAGTGGACTATCCAACATTGAACTAGTACACTAGCCCTAGATCTCACTTCAAACATTGTAAGTCACTTTCACATCAACTATGAACCAAAGCTATACCTATTGAACCCCTCACTTGGCTTGTGACTTTACCCTTAGGTCTAGGATAAACCATACACCTAACTTCACTTAGAAATACCTTGATTTGGTGTCTTGGTTTTGATCTCTCCTGTCGGGAGTAGATCGGGTCTCCCCCTTTGTTGTCTGGGCTAGATAACATAAAGCGAAGGTTACCTCGACTGGCGTGACAACCATATATATATATTGGAGGTCGAGGTGATCGTGGTTGCACCTTTTGAGTTGCCCTTCCCTATTGCCGTCCATGACTGGATCCATCCATAGGGGTAACTACAGTTTAGGTGATAACAGGACCCAGCCTGGTTTTCTTAGCTCCAACTAAGAAAGGGTTGAGGAATCCAATCCTCAAGGTTGCAAGACTCAACTTGCAAATTTGATATCAATCTGAAGCTACTCTGTCCACTATCTCAACTCAATCAACTTCTGCTCATCATCATCTGCTCATGTATTCAAAGGTATTGTTATCACACAACTTGTAGTTGTTCCTAAAGGTATCCCATCTAGGACGGTAGAGGAGATGGACAACTAAAGAGGTGACCCAAGAAGTGCAACGGTTCCCAATGCAAGTTGGGTGTCACGATAACCGAGGCACTCTTCACTTTAGATCATGAAGAATCAAGACCAAGGGGGAGACCCTAGCCAATCAATGAAGACTAGCTAACACAAAGGTTCCTAGGGAAATATGTAAGTTAGGTTATGGAAACAAATGCGTGAGGATTTAAGTGGACCAAATGGTTAAAGATGTGGTTGAAGAGGCTTAAGAAGTGACAAGTGTTTCAACCAATGAATGACTAAGGCCACTTATGAAGACCAAATGAATAGATCTAGCACCATGAAAATACACAAGTGGGGTCCACTCCTTAAAAAGTGGAAAATGGTCCAAATGGGGCCCACTTGGTCAAATTAGGGATGAGATGGCACTAAGTGGGTGAGATGAAGTAGATCTATGGATCTAAGATGAGATAGACAACACCCACATATGGGATCTAGGAAAAGGCCACTAATCCAAGGAGTGCGAATTGCCCAAGGGAGACTAGTGCCTCGAATTGCCCAAGGGAGACTAGTGCCTTTAGATGGAGGGGCAAATGGAGTCCAAATTATGCCAAAATGTAGATCGGGGTAGTCAAGGCAATTATCAAGGTGGGTTTAGGATGGCATTCCCAAAGATGACTTAGATCTTCATAGATCTAAGATTCAAAATGCATCATCCAATGACCCAAGTGGGGCACAACCCTCAAAATGAGGAATGGGGCCCACAAGGAAAAAATATAAAAGGTGAAGCACTAGGGGTAGGTAATCAAGGTGGATCTATGCAAATCAAGTGGGATCTCACCTACCCAACTCTTGGAACTAGCCCCAATAGCTTCCCTCAAGGAGTGCGACTTCCCTCAAGGAGGCTAATGTGCCTTGGAAAATGTGTCAAATGGAGGCCAATCCACACCAAACTATAGATCCGAATTGCCGTGGATGCTATAGAGGTGGGTTTTCAATATTTTCCCCAAAGCCAAGCTAGATCCAAGTAGATCTAGAAAAAAGTGAAAAATGAGGGTTTTGATTTTAATGGAGTTTTTGACCAATAGGATGGAGAACAAGCGAAATAGATACGTACCTTGTAGATCCTATCTCATAAACTTGCAGCCTCTTAGCATATGGATGATTCTTTCCCTAGTTACAATTCCAAGCTTGATCTAAGTGTCTTCAATCCAAAACGTCCAAGCCCTAGGAGGAGAGATGTTTGATGAAAACCTGTAAATCAAACTACATCAAGTTAGATTTGATCCACAAATCCATAAGATCTAAGCATGTCATATCAAAGAAGCAATCAATGGACAAAGCACAATTGAAAAACTCCCTCAAGATGAAAACGTCTTGCCCATGGGAGATGTGAGCAACCCCTACAATCTTCCCATCAAGCAAAATGTTGAGCTAGCTTCAAGCAATTCAACCTCCCTCTCTTGATGTCGATTTCACCTGAAAAGAAAAAAATGTCTAGAAACAAGAGATGCAAGAACATATACAAGAGCAACCCAATCAAAGCCAAGAAGTAGATCTCCAAAATATAATTTTCATTCCAAGTTTTCCAGAGCCCAAAGGTGCTTTACAATGAGGGGGGTCTCCTCCTTGTATAGGATAATAAAGACCAAAACCCTAGATCTCAAAACCACTTTTTGAAATGAGTGGTTGAGATTAAAAGATCTCACAACATAATCAATGGCTAAGATAAGCCTAACATAATATCACATGGATCACTCAAAAGGAGGGTGACGTCATCCCTCAAAAAGAACTGAGAAGGGTGATGTCATCCCTAAGAGGGGGCTAAAGTACATGAGCCCACCTCATATGACATGGACATGACTCAAGAAGCTCATGGTGGGGTTAGGAGGCATCAATCCTTACTTGCTCATCCCCATGGCACAATAATATAAAATAATATGTCCAAATAATACAAATGATCAAATCCTGTCCTCAAAATCTGAGAGACATGCAGTAAAAGGCCTCCTGTGGCCTCTGTGGACCCCACTGACTGATGATATCTGGCTGGAAGATGGGGGGTTCACCCTGGAAGACCAAATGCCAAAACCGTGCTCAGTTTCCCAAATCGAATTCCTCAGTGACCCTTTTATTCCATTTTTAATCCTCCTCGAAAACCATGAAGCTGCCCAAACTGGCACCCAAAGTGCCTGCGCTGTCAAACTGAGCCCACCAGGCTGTCTGGAAGCGGGGTATAATGGTAAAAACAAGTGGTTGGACGACCCCCTTCCCATACAGCGCCCTAGGTGAAACTGGCCTCCAATGCCTCTGCTAGAGAGGCTGGGGAATCATGCCCAAAACTGGCCAACAGGTGGAAAAATGCATCTATCACTGTCAGAAGTGCTCGGAACTGAAGGACAAGTGTCTCAATGGATCCGGAAGACCCAAATCTACTAAAAATGTGTACTCATACACCAGGGTTGACCTGAGGGGATAATAACAGGGTCCACCATATCCGGACAGTGTATAATCTGATGATCTGGAAATAATAATAAAACCGCTGAACTGCATCAATAATCATCTGAATCATATGTCCACCATATGGAGTCATCAATAAGAGTATGTGGGACCATCATCATGGATCCCAAGAATGACCATGGTCAAACTATGTTTGACTAGGTCAAAATATAACCAAGGACAAGATTATGACAAAGACTAAGACATGTTCCTTTAGATCATTCTCACAGCTCAACTTAAAGTATAAATATCATTCAGTGGCATTTATCATGTATATGTTTTCAATGTTATTAATATTTACTTGCACAATAGCTTAAATGACAGACTCACCCATTGGACATGGCCTAACTGCTAGCTAAGGGTGAAGGGCTAAGAACAAGGCTAGGCAAAGGGGGTGACTTGACCAAACTCAACCAAAAGATACTTTGGACGGGTAGAAGGGGAGCTACACTCTGTGCCGGACAAATAACAAGGGGAAGGGCTGTGCCTCACAAATGGATAAGTTGTTTAGAGAGTGTTTATTCAACTTAGGCATCATGTCTACATCAAGTTGATCCAAGTTCATTAGGATCATTCACTTCATTTCATGGCCTTTTTGGCTTACATAACCCCTCATATTTCACATGTGCTAAGAGGCACAACTAATTGCAGCTTGCATCCAAGGCATGTTTATACATATAAGGTCAGCGATAATAGATATAAATTTTGAGTAACATTTGCTTTTTGGACCTTTTCTATACTCTTCGAGAAGTTTTAGCAGTTCATTTCTCTTGCCCTTTACTCACGTGTGTTAAGAAACACATTCTAGAGTTAATAGTTTCCATGGGCATATTTATAAAGATTTCCAATATAGGTAGTACATGAGCTTTCAGTTTTAGCCAACAACATCTTAAGCGACTAAGGGGAGTTCTGCACAGTGCCAAACATCGGGATAACCGACCATAATGATTTAGGCATACAATCCAACTCACCAAAGACAAGTTTTGTCACCAACTCAGAGCCGAGACACAAAACAAACATGGATGTGGTCCAACATAGAGGTAGAAATGGGGAAGTCCTTATTATCAAGAAGTCAAGAAGGCAAGTCAAGGGTGAAAGTCAAATAAGGAAGGTCACGGATGATTGGAGTCAAGTGAAAATGGTGCCTAAGCTAGCAAACAAGGATGTCAGGAAAGGCCATATCTATGCTCATAGGAGGGTAATAAAACCAATGAGTTTTGTCAGAAAACCTAAATGTGCAAGTAATAGGTCCATTTTATAATTTATAACATTATCAAGATAGTTCATTTCATTTTAAATAGTTTTGCCACATCATGAATCATATACCAAGTCAAAGCTATGAAAATGACTAAGTCAGTAATTGGAAGTCCACAAGTCATATCACATCATCATAATAATCATCAATAATCATCTGAAACACTGCTGCAATATAATCACTGGGCACTGAACTGAAACTGTATGGAACAAAGGGTCACATCGGTCATCAAATCTAAGCTCCCAAGGCTCAGCCTTGGCACAAGGTCTAACAAAAATCTGATATAATATACTGCTCTGATCCATGAGTGATCACAAATAATAAGCTAATCATAGCCAATCTCTGAAAAATCCAAGCTCTGAAAGTGCAGATATCTGCTAAGCAACAATAGTAGCCCAGCTACTATGGTGTGATAACAGGTATGTCAGTCATCAAAGGTCTGCTGCTCATGTCATCTTGTCCTGTCATCAACTCAATCAACTTGTCTGATCTGAAGTCAAACTTCAACCTACTAAATCACAGTTCATCTCTTTCAACTAACTGTCAACTGCTATCACTATCCAATACATCAATTGTCATATCATCTGATCTATGTCAAGTGCATCTGTAAGTTCATCTTTCACTGTAAATGCTTGTGCCTTCTTCAATAAATGCCGATAGATTTGGATTTGTGCTATCGTCTCCTCATTGTGCAATTTGAATGTCTTCAACTACTGGCTTCCAAGGATCCCTTCAGTTTATTCTGGATCAGACCTTCAATCTTGTGTCTAACCATAGATCAGAGAGATATATATATATTTCAAAAACTTGCATCAAGTCTTGCTGCTACAACTTCCAGACTTGCTTCATCATTCAGTGTCTAATGCTGCAGTTGTCTTTATAAGCTTCCAAAATCAGCCTTCCACTGGTTTCACATCTTCATCAGGATCAGATCTGATCTCACTGTCTTCTCCGCAACAGTCCGAATGTACCTCAGTAGCAGACCTCAGAGAAATCCAAAATTTTCAGAGTTATAACTTCAACCACTGCAGCTGTCCGAAATTCAGAGCTCTGTGATGTATCTCAGCTAACCAAAAATCAGAGAGAAAAACTTAAAAAAAAACTTTAGATGCTGCCAAACTGTACAACCGAAAATTTCCTCAGTCAAGGTCCGAAAATCAGAGAGAGATCCTTTGTCCGAAAATCTGAAATGAGTGGAATTGAAGGTGTATTTATATAGGTCAACGTTGAGTGAATTAATCTGGCCAACCTGTTATATATATATATATATATCTTTTTTTTTATAATTAAAAACTATTTTTCAAGGCTGGGCCGACTTCACAAGTTTTAGCATATTAATTTTCAAAATTAAAATTTATTTTGAATATTTGCAAAGGGACTTCTTCCCAAGGTTCAAGAGTGGGTTGCAAGTTTTTATAAGCAAGGGAACCATCAACTTCATGCAATTATAAGCTTCATCATCAGGCAAGAAGTATTCAAAGTCCAAGGTACCATACTCAATGGCATCATCATCATCCAATCAGCAAAGCTTCCATCTTCTTCATAAATTCTTTAATTTGCATATCAAGCCACCAAAGCAAGAGCATCATATACTATGACCATGTCATCATTTAATTTGTTCAAGTCAACATTGTGCATCATCAATCAACAATGCATCAAGGTATTCGATCGCTTGGGCAATCGTTCGAGGGCTTCTTCATTATGTGCATGGGCTTTTCAAACCATCCACATGAGCATGGGCTACAAGAACATCATCAAGGTTCATTTCCAAGTGTGTGGGATTCATGACCCCATCAAGCCACAAATGACCACAAAATGGGTCATTTGGACCACCTAGTGTTCCAATTCCCAAACTGCCATGTCCTCCTTGCCATGTCACCAACTTTTGTCACTCCTTTGTCATTAATGGCTTGTCATCAATGACAACCATGCTCAACAAACTCCCCCTTTGTCATTGATGGCAAAATCTCTTCAAATACTCTCCCCCTTTGACATTTATGACAAAGGACCAAAAACTTAGTTGTTTTGGCTCTCAACAAAGGTACTGATGACATCTCATCATCTCTCATCATAAAAGTATTGCTAGCTGCTTTAAACATTTCAAGCTCCCCATTTCATGTACACTACTTCATCAGCTGTCATAAGGAAGAACGTGATTCTGGTGTAAGAGTTCTGCTTTAAGTCTGCTGCAACATTGATGAGTATCTTTTGCAAAGGTTTACTCCAGAACAGACCTTTGGATGTCAACCTCCCAACTTTCAGAACAGACCTCCCAACTTTCAACTTCTTCTAAACTTAAACATATATCATTGAACAATTTCACTTCAACTTTAAGTAGAGTTCATCATTCACAAAGAGCTATATATCAAATTAAACAAATCATCTCATCAATCATCATAGACACATCACAAGAGACACAAGATAAGCTTTGTAATCTTTTTATATTTTGATTGGAGACTTCAATCTCCAAAATGGGCTACAACCCAAAGGTGGCACCACCCACCAGATGATTCTGTCAGCTACAACTGACTGGGATGCACCAACACCCCAACGATTCAAATTTACAAGTGATATATCAGACTCTTCTTAAGTCTGCAATCAAAACCCAAAGCAACCACATACATCATACAAATACCATAATTAGATGACCAAACAAGGATCCCTTGTTTGCTGCCCAGACCATTGAAGCTTAGAGTTCAGATCTATGCCTTCCCTTTGCTGGTTGCTCTTCTTCACTGCACCTTCAATGCTACACTTCTTCCTTCCTCAAATCAGCTTCAGACACACATCAAAATGCATATCTCAGTGGCTGTCTCACTTCCATCTGTGGCTGCCTCTTCTTCACCTAAAAGATCAGAGATTAAACATTGTTTATCTTCATTCTACAGCTGCCTCAGCTAACTCAAAAATCAGAGAGATATAGATTTATCCATTGCTGCTCCTGCTGCTCTGCTGCTGCCACAATACCCCCGAAAATCTCAGAGTACCTCCAAAAATCAAATCTCTCCTGTATCTCCGAGTTCTACACCCAACATAAAGATTTGTCCTCTTTATTTATACTTTTTCTTCTTCATTAAATCTGGAGGCCGACATGCCTTTTTATTTTATTTTTATCATTAAATAACTCAAATATGATTTATTAAGGTGGCCATCCTTTACTCAAGGAGATGGGGTTTTAGTCAACCACCTCAAGTACCACATACTTGTGGGTCCAAGACCCAAACCTTCACACTCCACATTTTCATGCCATGCCATTTTTACTCCTTCCAGAATGCTCGCATGGATCTTCATCATATGCCCGCAAAGGTTCTTTGAACTGCTTTCATACATCCTTAGAAAATGCCCGCAAGGGATTTCATTTATGCCCGCAGGAACCTCCAACAGATGCCCGCATATCCCTTTAATTGTGCCCGCAAGGGCTTCTTTAATTGTTAGCCTGTGATGCCTGCAATACTTAAATAGATGCCCGCATGATCCTCTGTTATGCCCGTAAGATGCCCGCAGTAGCTTCTTATAAATGCTCGCAGGGGGTCTTTTTCTTATGCCTGCAAGGTGTCCTTTGGATGCCCGCAAGGCTCCATAAAAATGCCCGCAGGCTGCTTGTTTCACATGCCTGCAGTGCTCCCTTGTGATGCCCGCAAGGGCCTTATAAAATGCCTGTAGGTGCATTTTAGACATGCCCGCAAGGGCCTAAGAGAATGCCCGCATGAACCTTATGAAATGCCCGCAAGGGCATATAGAATATGCCCGCAAAGGGCCTAAGAGAATGCCCGCATGAACCTTATGAAATGCTCGCAAGGGCATATAGAATATGTCCGCAAAGGGCCTAAGAGAATGCCCGCATGAACCTTATGAAATGCCCGCAAGCTGTCTTCCAAATGCCTGCAAGGAGCCTTCAATGAGATGCCCGCAGCTGTCCTTCTTTGTCTTGCTTGCCATCAACCTTGTCATGTCTTTGACCACATCATCGCATCCTCTGCAAGTCTTTTGCCATGTCATGCACCTCTGTCATGTCATCAACCTCATGCTTGCCATGTCCTCAAGTCATGTCATTGTCCTTGTCATCATGCTTGCCTAAGTCTTTGTCATGCCTTGTCTTCCATGACATTGTCCTTTGCCATGTCATTGTGCTTTGCCAAATCTTTGTTCATTGCCATGTCTTCAACACTTGTCATGCTTGCTTGTCACTTTGTCATCACTCTTTGCCATGCTTGCTTGTCATGTCCTCATTTGTCTTTGGCCATGTCAAGTCTTTGTCCATATCATTGTCCTTCGTCATTAATGTGTTGTCATCAATGACAACTATGTTCGTCACAACTCACATTGCAAGCAACAATGGTACAAAACATGGAACCAAGTCACCTCAATCTCATAGCATGGACAGTACTTCCTCCAAAGATTTCTTCTATTAACATCAACTTGAAAGTACAATGGCTCCTCTTGGACAAAGAATGGGAACAAGAGAGCAAATGGGAGAAATGAGAGCAAGAGAGCAAGAATGAAGCAAGAGCATGAGTGAATGTAACTCAAATGAGGAAGAATGCCCTCCTTATATAGCTCAAGAGGGGAAGGAGACCCTAATTGCATGTTTGCCAAGTGTCAAGAGGTGGAGAGGGGGGCGAATTTGCTCAAGGAGGGAAAAACCATGGTTTGGGATCTCAAATATGGGGAGATAAACCCCCATTGTAATGGCTTTAAATCTTATTGCTATGTCAAATGGGGAGGAAACCACCATAGTGGGGCCCTTCCCATTGACTTTTACTCACCCAACCAATCAAAGAGAGGATGGTGCACCCCCTAGAGTGGGCACTTCACCACACTCAAAATACTTGCTTGGGGGGCCCCAGTAAGCTTTAGTTTTCATGTTGGGTACATAACATAAGGTTTAGGACCTTAACTTGGCCACCCCAAGTGACTATAATCACTTTTACAAAATTTCGCTCTCTAATTAAATGCTTAATTTCTTGATTTCCTTGATTGACTTGGGAAAAAGTGACCAAAACCATAGTAATACTCCTCCGAATGACTTCAAACTTGGCCTAGAAGTGTAGGGGGTCTCATTCCATTTGTCTTGAGTACCCATACCCCTATACAACATCAAAAATGACCAAGTAACCCTCAAATAATTAAAACCTCTAAAGAGAAATTTTAATTATCCAAGTGAAAAAACACTTGATGAAAGGACTTCCCTAATGATAAAGTCCTAGGTGACTAAGTTACAAAAAACTAGACCCTCATGCAGACATATCCTTAGAAAATCCCCTGCAGGGGTGCAAAAATTTCATGGGAAGAAGAAAAGAAGAAGAGCTGCCTCGCTTGATATAATCATTAAGTACTTCTTTCTCATCTTCAAGGCACATTCAACATGTGCATGGTACAGCGTTGTCCACCAAGTCGGTTTTGGTGGTCAACAGTGGGCATTCCTAAGAGCCCTTGCGGGCATTGTTCTAAGGACTCTTGCGGGCACATGGAAGGGCAGTTTGTGACATGGCAAGAAGGACATTGGAGCTTGGGCATTGAAGCCACGATATGGACATTGGAGCTCTAGGAGGAACAAATGACCCATGATGTGGTCATTTGTTGAAGATATTATGGCTTGTTGATGATGCCATGAAACCCACACATATGTGGTCTCTAGAATGATTGACTTTTGATGATGGAACCCACATTGAAGCACAAGATGCCCATGACTTATTAATGGGGTCTTTGTCTTGATGAAGTGTTTGAAGAAAACTTGAAGCATTGCTTAAAGTAACCTTTAATCTTGTTCGTGGTACTTATGATGCATAAGCATGTATGAATGTGGATTAGCAAAAATGTCAAGTAACCCAAAAGGAAGCTCTTTGCAAGTATGCCCAGTAAAACAAGTTTTAAATAAATCTTTGAAAAATATAAAAAGAAATATTTTACATTTAGCATGGCGGTCCAGCAAATTAATTTATGGAAGAATGTGTAGAAATAGAGAAATCCGCCTCATTTCTGGGATTGAAAAATAGAAAATGAGATCTGATTTCAGGTGACTCTGAGGAAGCAACAGATCCGCAGTCAGGAAGGAGTCAGACAACAAATGTTTCTTGTCTTTTAAAATCTCGAGTTATCTCAATATAGCTGCTGAAGGAACACGACCATGATCTGATCCATGCTTCTCACCGAGTATTTCAAGCTACAGAGATAAAGTAGATTGGGCTGTGTTATTTTATGAAGAACTTGTTGCAGAACAAAGCACAGGGAAGACCCTTATGACAACTTGACTATATTAGTTTGACAATGATAGTGACAGTCATGATATGACAGTAATAGAAGTGAAATGACAGCTTGATGACAGTTTGAATTAATTCCAGCTGAACTATGCTTATTGAAGCTAGTGGTGAACAATGATCATGCTCAGATTTTGACAGTGGATAAGTTTGTGGACCCTTGATGTTTTGGGATGACCTCGCAAGATTCTTGAACAACAGGAACAATATTTCTTAAAGTTGTTGAATTGACATTGACAAGTTATTTGACAAGTTAATGACAATTGTTGATTGAGTGATCAGTATGTAAATTGTAAGCTGGGTCTTGCAATTCTTCTTAGTTGGTGCTAAGAAAGCCAAGCTGGGCCTTGGAATAGGAGTTGGTGCTTCGTAGTCAATTGTAGCTGATTTAATCGGAAGATTGAAGTCTTCGTTGTAAATTTATATCAAATTATAAATAAAGTTTACTACATTGGTTGTGTGATGTGTCTCTTATGATTTATATTGACGACTGTTGATATATAGCTTATTGTGAATGATGAACTCTGCCTAAGTTTTGAAGTGAAATTGTTTGAAGTGCTACCACATTGATTCACCCCCCTCTCAGTGTGCCATTATGTCTAACAAGATCCCAAGTAGATAAATCTAGATCTAGGAAGGATGTGTGGTGTGTAGGAGTTAGGGACCAGTTGAGGAGGCTTAAGCAAGGAGTAGATACTCAACCGTAGAGAAAATGTACCACAATGAGTTTATGCAAATAGATCTAGATAGATCTAGTGCCGATCTAAGATACCCAAATGAGATCCAGCTAGGGTTTAAGCAAATGAGAGTGAGGTGGGCCTACTTGAAGAAATTAAGGGATGAAATGGCACTAGATTGATTGCTTGACGATAGATCTAGAGTTTTGATGACAAACAAGCAACACCCAACTGATAGATCTGGTAAAATGACTGAGAACCTAGGGAAGGTGAATTCCCTAAGAGTGACCAGTGCTATATATGTGCGTTAATGGAGTCAGATTTGGCCCAAACTTGGTCTCTAAGGTTTTTCTATGATATTAGACTTGGGTTTCGGTTGTTAAGCTCAAATAATTGCCAGACCTATCAGATGTAAAAATTTAGGGTTTTGAACTTTAGGAAATTAAATGACAATTGGAGTAGAAGCATGAAAATCCAACATACCTTGTAGATATTACCTCAAATGCTTGCGTCCGCCAAGTACATTGATGATCCTAACAATTGGTTACAATTTCGAGTGAGATCTAGTTGATTCCAAGTTAGTGCATGTGGGTCCAAGGAGGAAGTGCGCCCTCTCTACCTATAAATTCAAACAACAAAAGTTAGATTTGTTTTACAGATTAAAAGAAACCATGCGAGGCATCTAAAAGAAAATAACTCAATGGAAAAATTCACAATTGGTTACTCCCTGAAAGACGAAGAGATTTTCCCAAGTGTGTGGATGGAGAATCCCTCAGAATCGACTTCCCAAGCAAATCGCACCCTGTAGAAGATCAATTCGGCCTTGAGTAAAACAATGCCGAAATCATGCTAGATCTACTAAGATGTCCAAAAGAGAGGCATTCCAATCATGTACAAGAGCATTCATCAAAGCATTCAAGATAGATTTGCAAAAATAGTGTTTTTATTCCAATATTCCAGAGCCAAAAGTCCTTTTACAAATGGTGAGAGATGATATAAATAGGCTCTCACAATCCAAAACCCTAAACCCCAAAAGTACGAAGGGCTAGGATTAAAAGATGATACAACAAGATCAACGACTAAAAGGTGTTGGATGAAATAATACATGGATCACTCTAAAAAAGGGGGGACGCACTTCCTCAATGACTCCCTAGGGGAGGACGTAAGACATGACATGACACTAGGACATCATATAACATCAAGGTGGGGGCTAGGAGGTCTAAACATCTTCACTAGCCAACCCACAATACATCATAATGGTAAGACATAAAATAAAGTGTCTATAGACACTATGACGTGTGCCCCAATAACATAAAATGACGCCCCCATGTAAAGACTAGTAGGACATGTGGACCCCACTGATGATGAAGACTGTGTCGGAGGGTGTAGCATGCATCAACAACAAGTCTCTGACCAAACTCATGCCATTTCCTTGCTTCACTGAACCAAATCGATTTCCTTGTTAGCCATTCTTCCATTAACTCTCTACCAGAACATCACCTCGAAAAGATAAAAATGCATGTAACTCACTGCCAAGTGCACTGGGAACCTATCCGACTGCACCAATGTGTCTGGGGACATGGGAATATGGTAATAACGATTGGATGCACCCCATATCTCCTCTGTAGCGCCCTAGGATAGAAATGTTGATCTCTGTGAGTCTTATACTGGCCATTTTTATATGGCAATTTGTTGCAAAGTGATGAATTGACCATAACATCATTTGTATGTGTCCGGAACTGAAAACTGAGTGTGCCAATGGACTCAGAATGTCCAAATCCACTAGGAATGAGTACTCATACACCATGTGCCTATCAAGGGATGCAATTGTAAGTCCATCCATGCTTGGATAAATACAATAATGGCCTGTAACTGCTGATAATAATAAAAATACCGCAAACTATCATATGAAACCATCGTCTGAAGCATGGAACCATCTAATGGGCACCAAAGGACCATGAATAATCAATATAGAACATTATCGGCCAAACTCATCTCGGAACCTATTGTTGACTTGGTCAAATTGGGTTGACCAGGTCAAGAATGATCAAAATAATGACCCAGACTAAAAATAACTGATGCTACAAGTGCAAATGGATAAGACATGCTCCCTTATTTATATTTATAGCGAGACTAAAGCATAAAGTGGCATGTAACTGGCGATCACAAGTAAAAATATATAAATAATAAGTCTAGATCAAAGTAACTAATCACTCTAAACAAGAACCTCAAGTGTATACCCATTTATAGACTGGGACATTTTGCTAGAAATGGGTGAAGGTGGAAGAAAAGAAGGCTAGGCCAAAGGGTTTTGACTTGAAAACCTCAACACCGTGACATCTCGGATGAAGGATAAAGGGAGACCACCCATACATATGCTGGATAGAGAAACACTAGGGGATTGCAGTGCCTCACAAATGGGTAGAGTGATGAGACTGCTTCTAGTAGACTCTAGACAAGCAACCTTTATTGCATTTAACTCATTGTCAGTGTTGCACACTTTAAGATTTAACATTAACTTTAGATCAACTTTTACTAGTCACCCTCCAAGAGCAGGGGCCCTAAATAGCCTTGCAGGCCTCAGATAATGACTCGGTATGACCTCCATTTCCCGCCACCATCCATAGGTGCGATGGAGTGACCGCCCTGTTGCCCTGTAGAGGTTAATGGCCTTACATCATACAAATGATGAGTGCTCGTCCCTTGGCCAATGACTAGCTACAATAGACATTTAATTTATTTGAAGTAGTGTTTAGCAACACTGTTTTTGTTGACATAGCATCCATTTAGATAAGACATTTAAGTTCCGATGCTTTAGTGTCTCAAGACACTTTTGTTAGGCATACTTGGTTTCGAGGAAGGTCCTTCCGACACCATAAGAATCTCCACCTTTGATCCCCTAACGCAGCTCCCTCCTGCTCTGGAATGCCTCTCGGAGACAAGTGCCCACCTCTGAAATGGAACTCTGACTCTTGAGATTCTACTTGAACCTCATCAACCTGCTCATCACCATTGCCACTAGAGTGGTTGAGTCCACTGTTGAAAAAGTCGACATCGGCAAAAAGTTGGCAAGGGCCCCGAATACAACTTCTCGGCAACATCGGCGAAAAAATCGGGAAAAATCGGCAAAAGTCGGCAAACATTAAAAAATACAAAATATATTCATTTTTTTTCTTTAGAATTTTAAACATATAACGCAACATAACATCATATAAACACATTGGAACATAAATGTGGAGAAAGCGCTAAAATATAGATGTAGTGGATGCAAATAACTCGGAGCGGTTTGATTTCAATTACTTAGACTGCTAAAAAATACATAAAATTTTACAATTTTAATGAAAAAAAAATATTAAAGATTCTAAGCTATGATTCCAAACCATTAGAGACAAAATATTATCAAAATGGCACCAAGTGCAATACATATCTAAATCTAAATTGAAAGAACTGGATCATCAAAATCATTGTCTATGTTGAGATCATATTCATCAATAGCACCATGTTCCTCCACCTCTAGGCTCTAGACCTTGCCTCTATCTCCAATATCGAAGTTGATCCTCCAAGGACATCAATTAACACCCTACAATTTTGATGAAACTTCTTATTCCAAGTGTTAAAATAAGGTAGAAAGAGCTTCCCATGCTTAATAAGTGATTTTGCTTGATTTAAGGGTACATTTTTTATTAAGGTCGCGACAGAGGAATTCAATCAACTTTAACAATCAGGTATCGACACCACCAACATCAAGGTACATAGAGAGTTTGATGTGCTTCATTAAATTCCAATCCCTTACCCACATACATGATAGAATCCACTGGAAACGTTGGAATCCTGAAATCCTGAAAACCATTAAGTCTGTTGAATTCTGAATGCGATCTAAAAGTCTACTTTTGCATATGAAGTCCGATGAGGTTGGAACCCCTCTCAAACATCCTGAAACAATTAATGGTAATGTTAAAAATTTAAGTAAAAGGATGGAAAATGAAAGATAAAGAGATTTTAAATGGGATTTAGTATTGTTGACATCAATGTCACATGATTAAATTTAAAAAAAAAACCGAATTTTTAAAACTGTGAAAAAGCCTCAGCGATTTTTTCCATTAAGTTGTGCTAATTACCAAAAAGTCGCTATTTTTTGGAATTAAAAAAATCGCGATTTTTACTCGCCGAAAAAACGGCCAGAGGAAAAACTAATGATTATTTCCGAAAAATCAGCGATTTTTTCAACATTGGTAACTTGAGTCTTCTAGAGAGATCTACTCTCCTCATCAAAAGAAACGCCAATAACATGCTGATCAACTGCAACTCCTGCGCCATCCAAAATTACCCTCTGAGCCCTAGCTTCAAGAGCCTCATGCTCTTCAAGCTCATCCTTATCAGTGGGCTTGGTCATGGTACTATTTGCAAACCTCCAAATTTTCCATTCTTTCAATACTGCGGTTATTCTCACCTTCCATGGTATATAGTTAGATACACCAGCCAACCTATCCTCAAACCGTACACTGATCATTGGAAAATCACCCACAACCAAACAATTGAAAGACAACCACAACATTTAGGGTTATCAATAAAATTCTGGTTGTGACGCAGAGACATGCGATGTCGAGAATTGGTTTCACTATCTCTTCTGTACTACTGTGAAACACTTGCTTGCTTCCTACTTTAGTATCGCTCTGATACCATGAAGAAAAATGACATAAGCATGAAAATTCCTCATTCACACATTTTGTCAAACACTTTGAACATCTAGGGTTTTAATTAAAGATTAACTCACAACGCTTTTAAATTAAAACCACCACTTCAAGATCCCTTCAAATACTGAAATTT
Source organism: Larix kaempferi (assembly GCA_027924585.1). Lineage (NCBI taxonomy): Eukaryota > Viridiplantae > Streptophyta > Pinopsida > Pinales > Pinaceae > Larix > Larix kaempferi. The sequence goes on from BSBM01000012.1 coordinate 16,593,387, forward strand.
TAACAAGCACATAGAACACATGTATTTTGGTCAACCTAGACCGAGCAAAACCCCAACTTGGGGAAAACCCTAAAAGAGAGATTTTTCATTAAGAAGTGTACAGAAAACTCTAATACACAAAATTTTTCCTTCAATTCTAACTGACAAAATTTCACAAAAATTTTCAGCAGCAAACTACCTCAAAATCTCAGCCAAACTCGAAATCTGTGCCAAACATTGTTGTACTGTCTACTGTACCTGCTGTACAACTTGTTGCACTTTTGCCTCGATTTCTGGGCCCACACGTGCCTGCAATCAATGTTGTATGGCCTGCATTTAATATTCAACCAGCTTTATTTGGATTCGAGCCAATCTTCTAGGGATTCGAGCCCACACGTGTGACTATAATTAATGCACTGTACGACCTGCTACAGGATGCCTAGGGATGCATTCTACTCCTTGGGATGCGTGCTACTCCTCTCTCTTGGAAATCATTCCCTTCTTTTCTTGGGATCTCTTTTTGGTCTTCAATCTCCCTCTTCCTTTCTTTGATGGTGAGTGTAATCTCAATGCCCTTCTCTTCTTTTATACTTTGTCTTTTTGTAACTAACTTCTAACCAATGTTACAAAAGCCAGACCGATTCTGGAAAAACTGGCCAGTTCGACCTGTTCAAACTGGTGTCTCAAAACGGAAATGACCGGTTCCGCACGGAACCGACCTGTTCTGACCAGTTCCGGACGGTTTTATCGGCTCCGGCCGGTTTTCCGGTTCTGGTTCCAGTTTTGACCGGTTCAATACAAAACTATACAATGACACTTAAGAGGCCATATTTTATTTATTTATTTTGAATTAAAAAGTTGGTTGAGTGGGGAATATTCTAGATAACCCTAAACCCCTAAGAAAGCTATAAAAGCAACCCCAACTGCTCTATTTCTTTCACACTATTCACTTGAGTATTTTGAGTTAAGAATCATTCTTAACATTCCTGGGAAGTGTAGCAGCCTTGAAAGAGTATGCTAAGTACCTACAACAGTCCTGGTTATATCATCATAAATAAAATACACCTAATAGTAGTTACCTACAGCGGTAAAGAGGCTTTGAGTAGCCCTAACAACTGTTAAGATTCAATATGCTAAGATAGATAACATCAGTATTCAATTCAATTTCACAACAATAGCATATACAGGATCACTGAAAGAAACACAATCACAAGATAGACACAGATTTATCTTGGGAAACCCTCTAGGGGAAGAAAACCCAACAAAACTTCCTCAATATAGATGAACAAAAGTACAAAGACAAAAACCCCAAACAAGTGCTCCTTCTCCTTGTAGATCTCTCTCTCTCTCTCTCCTATGCAAATTACACAAGTGAGTGTGTGTCCAAATGAGGAGCACATCACTCTTATTTATACTTGATCTTCCACTTGACTTTTTCACTAACTAGGTCGGCCCCAACAAACTAAACTGGGCCGACTTACCTAGGAAGACTCAAAACAATAGGAAGACTCAAAACAATATAATATTACTTTCTGGAGGGTTCTATCTACCCGACTTACAAAGGAGGTTTTACCTCATGACTCTATGATGACCAAATACAATAATAACATCCCGACAAAGGAATAAAACATCTCAGAATAAATTACAATAATAAAATACAATAGAATATTCTTCGAAGTTACAATATTTCAACACTTCCCCTTAACGAGAAGGGTATTCTACTGACAACAAAAACATCAACTGTAAGAGCAAGGAGAGAGAGCATCATCAACAACATCAAGGTGATACATCTGTAAATCATCGTGTTGTCCGCCAGATTGCACACCAGCAGCGGAAATCTTTCGAAAGTTGTCTCTTCACTACAAGTGGGAGAGGTGTGGCCTTGGGGGCAAGCAATGAGCAAGGTACTGTCACCTGAATCCCAGCTCCTCCGTTTAGGTAAACTCCTAACGAAGCCAAGGGGGGTAGTCCCTAAAAAAGAGTTGTCTAAGGCTCTTGTGTATTTAAAATGTTTTTGGTGTTGTGATGCGGATGGGTGTTTTTTAGGAGTTTTTTGAAAGTGAGAGACACAATAATACTTTAATGAAACCAAGATAACGCAATCCACGTTGCAAGAGAAGATAGAAGATACACTGAATCAGATTATGAATCACTCTTTATACGATAATTAAAACAAGTACTCCAAATTGATAACAAGCAAATAAAGTATATGATAAAGGACCAGTGCCTTATGGAGTCAAAAAATACTGAGTGATCAAAATGTTGATACAAGTGTTTGAGATAAAAGTTTTTGAGAACGTTTTGCAGCTTATCTTGGTAAATTAAAGATTTTAGTGGTCTTGATTATTATGGCTAAGAACAAGGATATTCAAAAGGAGTGGAACCTTAACCAATAAAAACACTGGCAACCTTTTAGGTGATAGGTCGGGAGCACCCAAATTGCAAAGAGGGCAAGTGTGCTTGCAGCTTGACCTTCCTCGAGTCTGACAGTGGATTCCCGGCACTACCTCTTCAGGAAGTTCTCAGTGATTTTGTCTTGGTTGGGGTTTTTGGGGTAAAATTTTAATTAATGTTATCGCTTGTGAAATTAACAAGTCTTCCACCTTTCTGAGTACTAGCCCAACCGTTTCCGGTTGGCAGAGCATACGGGTGTAGGACATAGACCAAGATAAATTAATTAAAGGGAAATATGGGTGAAATTTTTTATTATTAGAGCACCTTGTTCAACTCTCCGACAGAGAGCGCTCTTGACTTGATCTTATGACCACAGTTCAAGAGACTTGCTAATTAACAAATGCCTAATGCAGGGAAAAATGCAAGACTAAGATGCTCTCCGATAGAGAGTGCTCTTGACTTGGATTTGGCCAAGTTCAAGAGACTTTGGTTCGTTTTAAGAAGCAAAAAGGTAGTTGTAAAAGCAATATACCTCAACTTGAAATGATTAAACAATATGATAGATCAGTAAGATATGGAATATTGCTAACAATACTACCTGCAAAATAAAATGAAAACCTGAAAAATCTAGTGTTCTACCACACAAGTTTTAATCTAGAAGTGGGATCAATCTCCGAACAAGATCGACCACTAGAAGCCACCAGTCTTGGAAACCTTCCAGCTAGCTGGATGTCCACAAGAAGCTGATGGGGGAACGAGCAACTACCACAAAGTTATGTGGCCTTTGGGATACGATCCCAAAGTTAGCTCTACTCTGGTCAAGGTTTGGAAGAGAAAATACAAGATGAAAAATGAAATACTGAACAGAAAATAAACTCTAATCTACCCAAGAATCTCTTTCAGGTCAAAGACCGTACTCGGGAGAGCATGGGGGTAAGTGAATCGGAAATGACAACAAAAATAACTTATTAAAATGGAACTAATCTAAGAGCATATTAAAGATCTAAACTAGAAACTCAAACCATTCAAGGACACTACAAGACTTCCCCAAATGGGGGAAGTGAATGTGGAGGCTTAAAAACCCCACTTGCAACTTTATTAAGAGAGTACAAATGCCCTTGGGAATGAAACCCTTGTAGGGACTTTGAAAGAACTAACTTGTAAAAAATACTTGAACAAGCTTCTAAGAGCTTTTACAAAGGATAAATATTAATCTCTTGGTTTGGATCGCCCTTTGGTTTCTTGATGGCTCCTTGTATTAGAAGCTTCTTTGTTATGAATTTGATCTTTCCTTTAAATATCTACACAACAAAGCTTAAGCACCCGTCATTGTTAATCAAATCGAAAAATAGAATTTGAAACTAAACAAGTCTTAAGATCCAAAATGTAACACTGAAACTAACGAGAACTAACTTAATGTAAATCTAAATGCAACTTCTTAAAAGAAACAAAATGCAAACTTCAAATTTAAAAAAGAGCTAAGATGCAAACTAGGCTAACAAGCAAAGATGATAGACTCCTAAAACTCTGAACTTTTAAACTATTTGCAAGGTTGAGTGAAAGGGTTGAAGGGGCAGCCAATGAACTTTTTCCTTTAGACAGTCAACTCATTGTTTGGATGGCAGCCAATGTAATATTGCTTTATGACAGTCAATTCTGTTGTTTAGGTTGTCATTGATGCCAACAATGTCTGGTCATTGATGCCAACAGTTAAGTCTTGGTGCCCCTTGTGGAGCCCCTGAGGGTTAGTATTTGGTTTGTGGTTGTCTGTGTCAGAGGAGACCTTTTGACTTTGTCCAAGCCCAAGCTTGAAGCCCTTGGAGGCCTATGGACATTGGCAAAAGCCCTGGTTACCCATTGACGTTGTTGAGAACCCCTAAGTCGTTTCTTGTTCCCTTTTCAGTTCGTTGTGTTGGTGGTATCCTTACTTTTTGAAGTGGGTTGTTTCGCTGGTTGAGAGCTCGGATTAGTGGTGAAGGCACAGCTCAGATTTGTATTTTGGTGAAGGCACAGTTGGTTTTAAATGCTCTAAATTTTTGGTGAAGACAAATCTGGAAATGATGCTCTAAATTTTTTTGGTGAAGACAAATCTGGAGATGATGCTCTAAATTTTTTTTGGTGAAGACAAATCTGGAAATGATGCTCTAAATTTTTTTTTGGTGAAGACAAATCTGGAGATGATGCTCTAAATTTTTTTTGGTGAAGACAAATCTGGAGATGATGCTCTAAATTTTTTTTTTTGATGAAGACAAATCTGGAGATGATGCTCTAAATTTTTTTTGGTTTACATCAATGCTGAAGGTGAAAAGACCTCTGATCTAAAACTCGTGGGGTCTGATTTTTGGGTTTACATCATTGCTGAAGCTTCTTGCAAAAACGTGGGAGCAATATATCTGAGTTAGGGCATCAAATCAGCAGCAAACATAAAGGAAATTCGCAGCTGTTCCAGATCTGAGTTTACAGTATCATTTTATTGGGTATTGACTGACTCTTGATGCTTGGTAGTGAGGCTTAAAGTCAGAGGCAGATTCAGTTGAAGGCATCCGAACAACAGTCAAGCACACAGTAAGTAATCATTCTTAACTCTATTTTTCTTCCAATTTGTGTAATAAAATAGCTACAGCATACACAGGGTTACAAGTCAATCAAGTAAGTTTTGAAGCATGAATGTGTGAATGACAAGAACATGTGCATTACTCTAAGATCACAAAAAGGATACTCCTTCACGCCTTGGATCTGGGGATGATCAATAGAGTTGCTGGAGTCATACTCCTTCAATATTGATATCAAAAGATACTCTGACACACTGAACACTGAAATCCCAGTTCCTTGAGATAGCAGATGCTTGAAATCGTTTTTGTAGCATGGTTGAAGTTTTGGCAGAAATTGCAAGGAAGGAGTTTTGGTTGATGTAACAGACTTGAGTATAATAGGAACAAATCTTTGATGATTGGCATATGAGCAGGACCTTTTTTTTACTCTAGCAGCTTATCTCTTGTCCTGTAGCAGCTTATCTCTTTTCCTGTAGCTTTCTCTGTGTGGCTGGTTATTTAACAGAGGTTATTGAAGTCCACTTATGATGATATTTGACTGCTGCTGCTGATAAAGAGAGTCTGAATATTATCGTGTTAGCACACACCTACAGCAATACATTACACGCTCTTTGTTTTTGGGACAGAGAGTTGATTTGTGATCTGAAGCAATCCTTCTTAACAATGATAGCAGTGGTGATTGGGATAGTGATAGATAGGATATCATTGGTACACCTTATCAGCCTAGCCTGAGAAAGTCTATATGAATATTTGACAGAGGACACCACAGAATTGTTTTTTTTTTTTGGTTCACTTGTGCAGCAACAAATCTACACACTCTTGAGGTGTTACATACACAGCAGTGCATCCATAACACGATAGTAATGAAGTGAAGAACGAATGGCCAGCAGTGTTGTTAGTGTTACAGCAGAGTTTATATGATGAGCAGAGATTAGTTGCAGCAGTTGATTGACAGTGCCAGCAGTGGACTGAGTTCATAACAGTAAAATCCAGTGTACAAGGTTATACATGAGAAGGGTATGGCAGTGAAAAGACTTGTTGATATACAGGGATGATTTGCCAGTGAACAGTGTGCACAAGCAGATTCAGAGATTGGTATGTGACAGATTTACAGGTTGTGCTATGTGGTACAGAGGTTGTCAGTGACAAGGCTGACGTGGCAGTGAACAGTGAATAGAGGTTATCAGCAGCAGAAAGTACAGGGTTGGTTGACAGGTCCACAGGTTCATCAATCTTTTTCTACAGGGTGGTAGGGTGGTGCTAGGGCTCACAATTTTGTGAGCTGAGCTGTTGTAGCAGCTCGTCAGTTGCAGCTGACGAAGCCTAGGGGTTGTAGCCCCTTCCAGTTGTAGCTGGAGAAGTTGTATTAAATTTGTAACCCCAGTTGTTGCTGGGTCAAATTTTATTATAAAAGGCTTCCGTGGTTTTACCCCCAGGACTTGGGTTTCCACGTAAAAAATCTTGTGTACTGTGCATCTTGTTTTTATTGTTGATGATTTACTGCTATGATTGGTGATTAGCTACTTGCTCTCGATTAAAATTTTTATGATTGGCAAATACTGATTCACCCCCCTCTCAGTATTTCAACAAATTCAACACTGTTTTATGGCAGCCAATGCACCTTTAGATGGCACTGTTTTTTGAGGTATCCAAATGCAAATTTTTAAACAGTCAACTCACTGTTTTATGGCAGCCAACACAATCAACCAATGGAACTTAGTGGATTAGTATATTAACAAAATGAAACTAGATAATAACAAAGCATAAGATCTACACTAGTAACTTTGAAATGATGTAACTAACTATTAGAACTTGACAGCACTACTACTAACAATCTTTTGTGTTTTTGTTATGTTTTAGGGCAAAAATAGGGATGGACGAGAAGGGGAGAAGGAGCAAACCTAAGGCAAAAGATGAAAGGGCTAGCAAGTCAAATCAAAAGGGTTTCAAGGAGAAGACAAGAGGGCTTGAAGAATGGGAAGCCTAGGGTAACAAAGTAACCAAATTTAAGGGTATTTTTTGATAAATGGATGGATCTTGGAGCAAAACTCTTTGTGCTTCTTCTTGGAACAACCTCAAACCCTATAGATCTTGGAAAGACAACAATGTTAAAAATCACTTGTGATGGTGAAGATGGGCTAGATGCAACCGAGCTCACACCCTCCTACACCTGGAAAACCTATTCAAAGACAAACAACTCAATGCAAAAGTGAGATCAAATATATGACTAGTATGCTACGAAAACCAATGTTATATCAATGCTAGTATAACCGAGTACGTCCTATTCATATGACTCATTGATCAACATTGCATAATAAACCAAATTGAAAGCCACAAATGGTAGATCTTATGTTCTAGAATATAGACTTGTAAAGCTAGTTACTTGATCAATCACATAAGCATTAAGATGAAAGCATAGAAAGAAGTCACCTCACAAGAGAAGCATTCATCAATGTTGCACAAATCGCATGGACCTCCAAAGTCGAATTTTATTTCAAGATAGCAATTGCTATGAGCTAATACAATTTTGCCAGAGTAATGGTGCACCAAAATTTCATGAGATAATAACCCAAAAGGGCCTCTCTTTATAGTAAAACTACTAGCTAAAACCCTAGGTCGAATTGGCATAGACATGAAGGTCGAATTCCAATCAAACCCAAGCTTGGAGAGCTAAACAATGGACAACTCGACTTGTTGGTAGGTGACAAGAGGATAGGTGGCAAAACTCGACTTGGGTGATTGCATGGGAAGTATCACCAACCAATAAGCAAACACCAACAAGGATATACGTGAGGATAAGGTAGATATGCGTGAGGTTTAGAGGAGGGTGCGAGTTGGTTGGTAGAGGACAAGTGGAGTGGTGGTAGGCACTAACTCGTGTTTGCAAGGAGAGCCAAGCTTTGGTGATTGGATGAGTCATGAGGGCGCCTACCACAAACTTAAATGCAAACCAACCAACCCATTTAACACTTGACAACTCACCAAATCGACTTTCGCATGAAGAAGGGCGAATTAGCTTGAGTGGATAATCTTCTGGTGACTGGATAGTTGACTGGAATCACTTGGAGTTGATTGGAATCTTCATAAATGTCTATTGCCATGTCATTTAGCCTTTTATTTTAATCAAATTGATTAATTTTGGAGAGATTTGGATTATCTCCAAAATATTCAATTTTATTATTTTAATTAATAATTTCTCTGTAAATGACTTTTTAGAGAAAATATTAATTATGAGGCTGAATTGACATCCGAAAATTGGGTTTAGCTGGTCCATGGGTCATGTGTGGTTTTTGGCTTATGAAACGAGCCATCAAACACTAAATTCGGACCCAGAATGACTGACATATTACAGACTCAAATTTCTCTATTTAAACTATAGAGAAATTTAATTAAAAAAAAAATTAAAAACCCAAATCCGACGCGTCTGGTAAAATTTTTTCGAAATTTTTTCTGGGGGTCCTAGAGACTTAGGACATGACCAGAACCTATTCTAATAGTGTCTAGTAGGTTTATATATTATAGTTGGACTCTAATAACCCCCCATGGCAAAAATTTCCAAAATCGGGCATTCCAGCTTTGGAGGAAGCGGGAGAAAAACCAAGAGATTATATCTTGCCTGAAGCAAAGTATAATATGACGGTGAAAAAACTCCCTGGAATACCTTAGTTGTTTAATCCAGTCATGGGGAACCGAGCCACTCAGACCCTACTAGCACACTTTGTTACAAACCCCCATGGGGCCATGGTCATGTCGACCCAAAAACAAAACTGGCTAGACCCAAATATCTGAAACCCAGATACTCTGGAAGTGAACACTGATGTGTTCCAACACTGGGGGCTCAATGAGGTTTCAACTATTGTACAAATCAGTTGATAACACATCAGAAGTTTTCTTCAACAACATCAGCAACTGGAACAGTTACTGGAATATCTTCAACATCTTCAGTACTGGAGCATCATCTTCTACAGCACTGAGTCTTCATCTTCTGCAACACTCGATCACTTGTTCGTCTACAACAACACTTGATCTCTCGATCATCTACAATAACTCTGGATCTTTCGATCAGCAACAACTCTTGATCTTTCGATCAGCAACAACATCATCTACAACAACATAACCTGCAATACACATGATCCAATTACGGGATGATCAATCCCTCTCACTTTAGGACATAAGTCCAAGGATGATGCAATCCTAACCACATCACTGAGACAAAGGTCTGAGGATCACTTTAGGACTAATGTTCAGGGATGATACAATCCCAACCACATCACAGAGATAAAAGTCTACGGATCACTTTAGGACTAATGTCCAGGGATGATACAATCCCAACCACATCACGGAGACAAAAGTCTGCAGATCACTTTAGGACTTGAAATCCAGGGATGATACAATCCCAACTACCTCACAGAGACAAAAGTTTGCGGATCACTTTAGGACATGAAGTTCAGGGATGATACAATCCCATGCAACATCATCATCACTACTCCCCCTTTCGAGGAAGGTCCTTTCGAACCACACCAAGCTTGTCACGGAAGTACTCAAACTTCACTCGAGACAGAGGCTTAGTCAACACATCAACAACTTGCTCATCAGTCCTCACATACTTGAGTTTTATAGCTCCCTTCTGTACCATATCCCGTATGTAAAAATATCGGATTTCTATTTGCTTTGACTTGTCATGGAACACTGGGTTCTCCGTAATCTTTATACAACTTTGGTTGTCACATAGAATCACCATGGTATCCAACATTAGGTCAAATAGACCTGACATCAATTTTTGAAGCCATATGGCTTCACAACTAACAGAACAAGCTTCTATATACTCTGCTTCAGCTATGTTGAGAGCAACACTGGACTGCTTCCTGCTAAACCATGAGATCATGGTAGATCCCAGACAATAACATCCAGCTGACGTACTCTTCTTGTCTGAGACACTTGCAGCCCAATCTGCATCTCTGTATAACCATACAATCTGTAGTCATGATCTCCAACATAGCATAGAACAAAGTCTATCGTACATTTCAGGTACCTCATCACATGCTTTGCAGCTACCAGGTGAACACGTCTAGGCTCAACTAGATACTGACTCAGGGTGTTCACAGCAAAGCATATATCTGGCCTGGTATTCGCCAGATACATCAACGACCCAATAATCTGTCTGTACTGAGTCACATCCACTAACTCTAACGATTCATCAGCTAACAACTTCAGGTTGGTATCCATGGGTGTGGCCATGGCTTTACATTCCAACATATCAAATCTTTTTAGGATTTCCACAACATACTTTCCCTGGTTGAGAAAGATTCCTTCTGGGTTTTGCCATACTTCCAGACCTAGAAAATAGTGCATCAATTCAAGGTCTTTCATCTCAAATTCTCTAGCGAGCTTCTTCTTGCACTGTACAATCTGTTTCTCATTTCCCGTCAGAAATAAATCATCCACGTACAACAATAATATGACAGGCTCATCATCCATAACCTTAAAGTAAAGGTTAGGGTCAGCTTTACTTTTGGTAAAGCCCAAGCTCGTCAAAAAGCTATCTATCCTTCCGTACCAAGCTCTAGGAGCTTGCTTCAATCCATACAGAGCCTTTTTCAACTTGCATACGTGAGTCCATCCATCTTCAACTTCAAATCCCTGTGGCTATTCTATGTACACTTCTTCCTCAATCACACCATTCAGGAAAGCTGTCTTCACATCCATTTGGTGTAAATTTCACTTCATCATGGATGCAAGTACCATGATGGTTCTAATGGAAGTGTACCTTGCTATTGGCGCAAATGTCTCTTCATAATCAATTCCCTCTTTCTGAGAGAATCCTCTAGCCACAAACCTTGCCTTGTATTTCTCAATACTTCCATCAACTGCATGCTTTATTGTGTAGATCCACTTGGAAGATACCACACTTTTGCCTTCTGGTTTGAGAACTATATCCCAAACATTATTCTTCATTATTGATTGGTATTCTTCTGTCATTGCTTCTACCCATTCTTTCTTTTGTATAACTTCTTCATAACTGGTAGGTTCTTGATCTACAAGATCACACATCAAGGCCACATAACTAGAAAATGGCTTTGGCTTCTTGCTTACTCTTGTGGAGCCTTCTGGAGCTCCATACTTCTCTGCTTCTTGTATAATTTCTCTTGCCCAAGCAGGCTTTCTCTTTCGTGACATATTCATAGTGGGAGGTTCTTGAGGTTCTAGCATATCATGGTCTTCTGGTGTTTCATCTTCGGGGGAGGGTGCAGCTTCTACATTTCTGGGAGGTACATCTTCTTCATATACTTCTTCATGCTGACACTTTCTGGATCCCTTGAGAGTTGCTTCATTGTCAAATGTTACATCTCTACTAATCTCCATGTGATGGAATCCTGGAATGTATATTTTGAAGGCTTTGGAGACTTCACAGTATCCAACAAATATTCCCTTCTTTCCGAAGGGTTCAACTTGGTTCTCTTTTCTTTTGGTATGTGAACATATACTGGGAAACCAAATATCTAGAGGTGGCTCATTTCAAACTTCTTTCCTGTGAACATTTCTTCTAGAGTCTTGAATCCAAGGGCACTATGGGATAATCTATTCTGTACATAAACTGTCGTCCTTGTTGCTTCAGCCCATAGATGCATTGGAAGATCTTGATCATGTATCATTGTCTTCACTGCTTCCATAATGGTCCTATTCTTTCTTTCCGCAACACCATTCTGTTGAGGATTGTAGGGAGTAGTTAGTTCCCTCTTGATTCCAGCTTCTTTACAAAAGGCTTCCAAACCTTTTGAAGTATATTCTCCACCATTGTCTGTTCTGAGTGTCTTGATTCTTCTTTCTGAATGATTCTCTATCAAGGCTTTGAATTCCTTGAATTTTCCAAATACTTCATCCTTTGCTTTCAAGAAACATATCCATGTCTTTCTTGAATAGTCATCAATAAATATAACATAATATTCATAACCACTCAAAGATTTGGAGGGCATTGGACCACATACATCTAAATGGATTAATTCCAACGTACCTTTAGTCTTTGTCTCACTCTTCGGAAATGGATTCTTGATATTCTTTCCTTTTGCACATCCTTTGCAAATGCCTTCATGATCGATATTCAAATCTGGTAATCCCGTCACTACTTTGCTCACATGGGGTAGTGCTTTGTAGTTGATGTGAGCAAGTCTCCTATTCCATAATTCACTTGGGCTAGTGGTCTCATGAACAAAAGTTGTTTCTGAATGTCCCTTGAGTTTATATAAGCCGTCGCCTTCTTCACCAATGATAATTGCATCTTCAATTGAATTTCCTTTGGGCCACATAAGTATTTGTCCATCTATGAATGCAACCCTATATCCTTTCTTATCTAATGTTGAGATATAAAGTAAGTTCTTCTTCAAACCTGGTACATATAAGACTTCCTTCATCTTCATGGGGGTTCCAGAATCAAGCTTGTAGCTTGGTTCACCATTTCCTTTAATAGGATATTGATAGTCATCTCCTAATGATACCTTCTGAGGAGAGTTCTTCTCTTCAAGTTTAGACAGAGTCTTCTTTTGTCCCATCATGTGCTTTGAAGCACCACTATCAATAAGCCATGTATCTTCTCCAGGTGTCACAGATCCAAAGAGTGCATAGAATAATACATACTCTTCTGCATCTTCTTCTTTTGCTTGTTTTTTTCGAGGTCTTTCTTCCTCTTCTTCTTCATCTTCATCTTCAGCCAGGTGTGCATGATGTCTTTTGTTGTTGTTCCTCTTCTTGTATTCTTCTTTCTTCAATGGACAATTTCTGGCAATGTGTCCTAGCTTGTCACAATTGAAACATTGAAAGTTGGAGTAGTTTCTTCTTGGATTGTTTCCTCTTGTCCTTTGGAACTTCTTGGGAGGTTGAGACTCCTTGTGGCTTTCCTTCTTGAAGTTAGATTGACTTTTTCCTTTCTTGGTATGGGTGGCTAGGGCTTGATCATCTTCTTTAAGTAGAGCTTCTCTATTGGCTACTCTAGCCTCCTCTTGGATGCAATCTTCCCATACAATGTCGAATTTTATACTTTCCTTTCTGGCACACATAGTTTGGATGAATGAATCCCAAGGTCTAGGGAGACCATTGAGAGCAGTCATAACTAGTTCATCTTCATCAAGGGAGTCTCCAATGGCTTCTAGTTGCTCCTTTAATTGGGAGACCCTTGTGAAGTAGTCTTGAATGGATTCTCCTTGGTACATCTTGGTACTCTTTAATTGAGCTCTCAAATTCATCTTCCTATTGATGTTCCTTCCTTCATACATTCTGGCTAGGGCATCATACATCTCCTTCGGGGTCTTCTTGGATGACACTTGAGGAATCAAGTGGTCTTTTGATATAATCAACAATGATCCTCTTTGCCCTAATAAGGTCCTTCTTGTGCTTCTCCTTAGCTTCATCCTCTTCAGGTTCTGCAACTTCTTCCTTGATGTAGTTGGCAAGATCATTCTCTTCAAGAATAAGGCCAATCCTATATTTCCATGCTCGGAAATTCTCTATGCCTTCTAGCTTATCCTCCAGCTTAGTGCTTGGGGCCATCTTATCCAGGAGGTCACCAAAAAATGAAATTTCTCAAAATGGAAAACTGACCTTACCAGGAGATGCGCTTGACTGAGGCAAATTGACTGGTACACTTGGTTTCTGGAGATTCCAAATTTTCACCTCTCAAAATTGACTTGCGAAATTCTGATTTGTAGTTTCCTGGTCTAAAGTCAAACTAGGGTTTGACTTTCTCGGAGATCTACCCACTCAAAAATTTCGATCGAGGGCTCAATAGATGCGCCCTAGGGAGGCACACGTTTCTATGCAATCAGATTTCCAAAATTCCAACTTTGACAGAAACCCTAATTTCTTGCCGGAGGGAGAAGAGAGAGTTTCACCTTGTGAAAGCTGTCCTATTCAGGCTAGCTCTGATACCATGTTAAGATTCAATATGCTAAGATAGATAACATCAGTACTCAATTCAATATCACAACAATGACATATACAGGGTCACTGAAAGAAACCCAATCACAAGATAGACACAGATTTATCTTGGGAAACCCTCTAGGGGAAGAAAACCTAGCAAGACTTCCTCAATATAGATGATCAAAAGTACAAAGAAAAAAACCCCAAACAAGTGCTCCTTCTCCTTACGGATATCTCTCTCTCTCTCTCTTATGCGAATTACACAAGTGAGTGTGTGTGTCCAAATGAGGAGCACATCACTCCTATTTATACTTTATCTTCCACTTGACCTTTTCACTAACTAGGTCGGCCCCAACAAACTTAACTAACTTAACTGGGCCGACTTACCTCGGAAGACTCAAAACAATATAATATTACTTTCTGGAGGGTTCTATCGACCCGACTTACAAAGGAGGTTTTTACCTCATGAGTCTATGATGACCAAATACAATAATAACATCCTGACGGAGGAATAAAACATCTCCGAATAAATTACAATAATAAAATACAATAGAATATTTTTCGAAGTTACAATATTTCAACAACAACAACTCTGAGCTAACTGTGTAGTTAAAAGAAACTTTTGTGGGCATATTCCAAGGTGATAGTCTATTACAAATACAAGAGCCTTGAAACAGCCTTTTCAACAACAACAGTTTCCTCAGCATGTTAGACATATGATTCGAGTGAAATATGCTCAGTATGGCACCTAGCGAAATACATACAGGAGCCCTTTTTGCAAATTTGTGTATAATGGTTTTGATTCACATGGTTGAACACACACACACACATATATACAATGTTCCCCCAAGCTTCCGGGACGCGGGAGCGGGGAAACGCAAAAACGACATATGTAGAAGTACCCTCCCAAATTTTAGGAAACGTCGAAGGGTACATTGGGGTCTTCAACATAGGGGACTCCACTAGGAATACTATAAAATTAAAATTTATAATTTAAGATTTTAAATTATAAATAAGACATAACATCATTGTCAGTGTTGGTGCTATTGTTGTTGCCCGAATGATTCATTGCTGGTTAATTGTAATCTATGGGGATAAAAAAATTAAAAATTAAATATGGTTTAATTTTGTTATTTATTAAATTATTTATGTAAAAAAATAAAATTAATAATGAATAGGTAATTAAAAAAATTAAAATTAAAATATTTATCATAGGTGATGTGTTAACTATTAATTTAATGATTTAATGATTTATTAAATAAATTTTTTTTAAATACACTACCTATGGCTGTCGCCCGAGTTCGTATCCCTATACATTACCTATGGCCGTCCCACTAAACATTAAAATACATTACCAATGGCTGTCCCCCAGGACCGATAGTTGAAGCCACGGGGTATAGGGGCACAGGTCCGATCGATGATTGAACAATGAAAACTTGAAACCGGCGGACATCTTTGAACCGTAACCCGATAGTTGACACTTAAGATTGCACTAAACTCGCCCTGTTCGCAGACCAGTTTGGAGTTGGTGGGCATCTCCGTCTCGATGACCAGTTTGCAACCTTGTAGATGCTAGAGGGTTTCCCTTCGCGCGCAGGTGGAATCGTGGAAGTCAAGCCGTGAAAAAGAACTGAAATGCCCTTGCGCGCAGGTGGAATGAGCCATCAAGTCGTAAAAAAAACTGAAAAGCTTTCATGTGCCGGCCAGGTAAGGAAAAGCCCTTGTGAACTTAATCCAACGGATTTTAGGTGGTAGGATGACAGGAAACGGCTGTACGTTTCCAGATTTTGAGAACACCCCCAGAATGTGAAATCTCATACAATGAGGTGTAACACTTCATCTGCATTTATATTTCTCTATATTTTTCATGTTCTACTACTTTTGTGGGTTAAGTATATATATATATCGAGAGAGAGAGAGAGAGATCTTAATGTTGGTTTCTGATTGTTATGTAACTAATTCTGTTATAGAATTGTAGATTACTCATTTGCATAAACCACCGAACCACCAAATCTCCCCACCTCCCCCATCCCACAGTCACCACCACTAACTTTTAGAAGGAAAAAAGAAAAAAGTAGAAGAACAATGGCTGTGTTATTTATTTATTTCCAGGATTCATCTGAAGATTGTAATTTGGACTGCATACCTAAGGTGTCCTAAAATTTCGCAGAACTCTACTTTGCCTTCCCAAGTTCTGTCCCTTTGGCCCAAAATCTTAGGTTGTTTCTCATGCTTTGGAACAACTTTATTCCATGCCAGCTGAGGTAAAATCCAAGTAACCTCTTACATGAGATTGCATGTCAAAGGAGCATGTCACTTATGTATCTCTTCAAGTTTTCACAAGAGTAAAATGAATCTGGAGCAGAATTAAATGTCTGGAAGTTTCCACTCACTTAAATAATCCATTGCAATGTTAATAGTTTGCTGTTAATATTGCTTAACAACAAACTTATATGACAATGCTGGAATATTTAATGTCTCTGTTTTGAGATATTGCTCCCTTTCCAACTTGGCAGGGATGATAAATAAAAGTGTGCAATATAACTCGTGATCGACATGGACATTTTGTGTAACTCGGACATGTTCCACCTTGAACAGTATCTGTAACTTATCCTAATTAGAGAAAGTTGGTTTTTGACATGATTTTAACTCCTTATTTGTTTGTTCTATCAGAGAGGTGACTTATTTGTGTGCTCTTTTTATTCAGCCGTGTTCACTGTTAACAAGGGACATCATTTGACACACTGTCTACTCCCTTTTGTGTTGCATTTTATGTTTTAATAATTGACTCGATCAACATTTGGGTTTGGTTTATTTATGCAGGCCATTAGGAAGCACAAATTTGTTGATATTTTAGATGACCCAGGAACTGCAGACCTTAGTGCCTATGTCGATTTTGCTTATGTAAAACAAATTGTGGAAGAAATGGCAGGTATATTCTCGTTCATAACTACTTTTCCTTTATTCCAGGATGGGTATCTTGTCCTCTTGAAATTTAAGATTAGAACCCATATTCCTGTTTAATAGCAAGCAACTGAAGAATGCACTTCGGACCTTATCTGAACTTGGCAGTGGAGGCGGCAGCTTTTGGTCCAATTTCGCAGTCCCAATTTCTTGGCTCACTTGGTATTAATTTTCGTCTGGAGGCATTACTACAAAATGCGACTGATGAGCAGGCAGAGGCACTTCAACTGGGCTATTGGAAGCTAGTTGGGGAAGGCCCAGCTCCTTTTTGGGAAGGGAAGGACGAACTTGCACCTGTTGGTATGGGTTCCAGGTACATGGCCTTGTCAATAGTCAACAAGAAGCTTGGAGCTCCTGTTTGCTTTCAGTAGGTCAGTTGCATGTTGGTCCTCGTTAGAGTGTTATTCTGTAAAATTTCTGTCTGGGAAGCCCACCTAGACAGCTTTATTTTTTAGGCTTAAGAGGATTGTAAGAAATATGAGCATTGAATCAAGTATGCCTTTAGTAGATCCTATCTATGGCTGTGAATTTTCACAAAAAGGCAGTCCCGAGAATTCAGTAATAAACCATTCTGCTTTAACAGAATGCAGTTTTCTTGCACCAGTACTGTATATGAGATCATGCTCGAGCAAGAGATCCATACCCATAATACTTGGTTGTAGTTTGGAAGGCACTGTTACTTTTTAATAACTGGCAGAATTCTGTCAAGAACTGTGGTTGTATCTCGTCTTTGTCAGCTTTTAATGTGATCTTGTCATTTTTTACCTTTTCAAATTTCCATTATTTGTGGGTTACCAGTTACTCCTGGAATTGACCTGCTTTGAAGAATATGATGCAAGGACAGGTGAATTTCTTCTCTATGCCATTGATATTTTCAATGGGAGATTTTAAAGGGCAAATGCTTTCTCTATAAGCCTTTATAGAGGAGCATTAAATTCTCTCTATAAATTTCCGAAACAATCTACTGCAGTAATTACATCTTGCCTATAGTTTGATCCTGCCAATTTCATTGTTTTATTTTGAATTCAAGATGAATAATTGAAAACTAACAAATACTGTGATCCAATTTCGACTGTCCCATAGAGTTCAAATTGAAAGAAAAATCACTCAAAGTACCCTGAATATCAAAAGGACTTTAGTTTTCATTGAATCTAAGTTGCAGGAAACACAGGTCTAGCCCTTGTTTCGTGCGCAGGTATTCAGAAATGCATACCAAATGGGATTGAAACATGATGAAACATTTAAGATGTTGTTTTATGATCCTGAAACACAATCCGAAAGTGGTGTTTTGTGTGAAATGCACATAAACAAATCTCCATACCGGATCTCAAAAAATGTAATTACTTTGCCATTCAGACCAAATATCTAAAAATAGAAACTTATCTGATTTTCCTCAAATTTGAACCGTATGCTCATCTCCATAAAGGGTCACCAGATATATGATCAGATCCTAGAAAAAGATGATTTTCAAGAAACACAAATTTAAAGTGAATCTTGAAATCAAGAAAGTGAAAAGGCATTGATCTGACCAAACCCTTTAGGAATCTTTGGACTTCGACCTTGGTACAGTTAGATTTCACACTTAAGTGGTAAAGTCCCAATCTACTAGAGCTACAAGTGTAACTATGGAAAGTGATTGCCGCTGTCACCTTAATAAAGATCTTCCCACATTTTAGGCCTTCTAGAAAGGCCAAGGGAGGCTTCCCTAAAGGTTTCTAGGTTGAGGGTGAGATTTCAAACTTTTAAAGATAAATGAGTGTTTATACAAGTTAAATTCTCAAGTGAATGCTTGATCAGAGAAATTGCAAGTGAATCAATCAAATAAGAACCTCTCAGAAATAAATGTTTGCTCATGCATAAGATAAAGATCATTCATGGATATAAAGTGAAGGTACTCATGAAAGCTAAAATCATCAAAATTCACATTTAAACAATGTTGGCTTATTGTCTAATGGTGGCAAGGTTTTACTTATTAGTTTAGGAGGGTTTGGCTGAATGAGGCCCTCTTGGAGAAAGTAAAGTCTTTGCAAAAGGGTGTCACCCAGTTTATCGGTGTCCAACTAAGTTGTAACCAGCATAGATCCATCTTAAACTCGTATCTATCAAGCACCGAGAGGGATCCAATTTCTTGAGGTGTATTTTAAAAAAAAAAATTTAAACTCAAGAAATTTGATCTTTCTTGATTGATAGATCCAGGTTTAAGTTTTAAGTTTTTATTTTATAAACGAACATCTATTTTTTAATTACTTTTCATAATATTTTATTTTATGAACTAACATGGATTTTTTTTTTATAAATATTTTTCATAATTTTTTATTTTATGAGCCAACATGAATTTTTTAATTATTTTGTTACTAACGTTGAAACGTTATATCACGTTAGAGGATCTCTCCCATACTGGGTTGTAGAGCACCTTCTTTTTTAATATTTTCCATAATTTTTTTTTATTTTATGAGCCGACATGAATTTTTTAAATTATTTTGTTGCTAACGTTGAAACGTTATATCACGTTAGAGGATCTCTCCCATACTGGGTTGTAGACCACCTCGTTTCACTCGGTGCAATGACTAAAGTCACTTCAACAAATATGGCATTAGATATGCAATTAAATCTTATCTTCACAAACCGGATTGGTTAAATGTCTCGCTACAACCCATGCGTATGTAAAATATAAAAAAGAGGTATTGAAAAAATAAATCACTTGGTCAAAATCCAGAATGTAAATGATTAGAAAATTGTGTAACATTCATTGAATAAACCACAAACATTGAAGATAAGTTGTTTAAGTGCTCAAGATCACTTTATGAGATATTAACCATCCACATAAGTATGCAATTTAAACAATGACTCATCATCTTGTTGTTCATAAAGTACCCAAGGACTAACCAAAATTCTGAAAAATTTAGTGCACTGACCATGTAAATTAAGTTAACAGTAAAACTTGCAATGATTAGTTATAGTTTCTTTTTAATGTATTTTAAAGCTTAAATCAACAAGAAAAAAAGCTTAAATCAGATTTATAATTTATAAAATTCCCCAAAAATGTTTGTATCATTAAATTCAAGAATTGTTAATATTGTAGAAATAAATTTTCAGAATTATTTATCCTCATTTAAATGATCAAAAAACACTTAAAACATCATAGAATCCAAAGTTAAATGCCGATAATTTTTAAGATGTATTTCAACAGATAAACTCTTGAGAAATATGAAATTGTTTAGCACTTTTGAGGGCTGTTATGTGATTTGAAATCTACGTGAAAAACTAGAATTAAATATACAATTTTTTTTTATGAAAAACTAAGAAATGAAATTAAACTAGAGAAATAAAATAGATTAAAAAAAAGAAAATTTTCCAATATCTAAACTAAATCTAGAATTTTTTTTTGTTTGGAATTTATTGTCTTATTCCTAATTACTAAAATAAGACAATAATTAGTGTCTTCTATGACTTGGGGCAGATGCAGCCCTAAGTTTCTCCTTCTAGAGCCTTGTTTGTATGTGCATGGAAGAAACCCCAACGAAATAGCATGTCTAATTCCTATACCAACAATTGATCATAGTTTATTAGTGCTTATCAAGGAAGGGTAGCTTTGCATACACATTCAATTAATCAACCTAACTCATATCTAATCAATGCTTACTAGTTTAAGTACCCCTACTAAGATGATTAATACATACCATGGAGTAGCACCACTCTTCTAAGGATTAGATAAATTAATTTGACAATGATAAATAAAAATAAATTAAACTTCATTAGATCCTCCATGTTGAACTCATGAGAAGTCATCAAGAAAGTGCCAAATGAATGAAGCAAGATAGCATTATTTTACAAGATCAACAACAACAACAACAACAACAAATGACAAGTGAGAAGTGAGTTCCTTTTATATGAGGACTCAACTACTTTCACAATAAAAAAGTAATAGAATGTCCAAAACTGTTAGTTTTTATACAAATCTAGCAGTATAATCTAATGCAGATAATAAATAGGATCACTAGAAAAATATCCAAGCACAGAAACAATGGACAGTTTTTTTTTTTAATCCTGGGAAACCCAACAGGGAGAAAACTCAACAACCTTCGTACATAGATAACCAGTCTCGGGAACAAAGCACAGACACAAGAGAGAGAAAGAGAAACTTCTCTAAGTGTGAAAAACTAAAGAAATCACTTCTCCTAGCTATTGCTGTGAACTTCTTCCTCTCTGGTGCGAACTTGCTTGTCTTGAGTGGACGATCAAATGAGGTTCAACCTCTCAATTTATACACATCAAAAAGTGACTTTTTCCCTTACTGGGCCAACCTGACTTTCCCAAACTAGGGCAATTCTTCCCATTGTTTGGGGCAGACTGCCCACTGTTTTGAGGCAGTTTACCCATTGGGCCGACTTGTCTTGGGGGAAGATAAAATGACATTTAAAAAATCTTTTCTTTGTGTATTTTCACCCCAAGGTTTACATTGATTCTTTCGAGGGTTTTACATGATCAGTGACATCCGTATCTTTTCTCGTAGGAGGTCCAACAATAATATAATAAAATACAATAAGAATACCTTTCAAGGTTGCACTATTTCCAACACTCCCTCTCAACAAGGAAGGTATTCTTCGGACACGGTCCTCATCAACATCACGATCATCTGGATCTCATCTGTACATCACATCTGTCTCAATCATCTCTATACATACTGAAGGTCTTCAGCACAGTCTTAGTCCATCAAGAAGTGTCATCATGCATCTACCCCACACAGTCCATCAATGGATCCATACATCAACTCAACAACTCTGCACAGTGTATCGGAGAGTCCAACATGCATCATCTCAACCCAATCCATCGGGGATCATGTATCAATATAATGTGCCTCAACTCAACCCAGTCCATCAGGGAACATCCACCAACTCAACCAATCCATCAGTGATTCCAAGAGTACCAGTGTGCACTAGCCTCTCCATCCTGTCTCACGATGTCTAAGAGATCTCCTCACTCCATCACAGAGTGATCCAGATAATGCACTAAATTTCTCCATCAAGTCCTGTGATGTCTGAGAGATCTCCCCACTCTATAGAGTGTCCGGGAGTGTGCGCTGGCCTCTCCATCCCTTCTCAGGATGTCCGAGAGATCTTCCCACTCTTTCTCAGAGTGTCCGGAAGAATGCAGTGGCCTCTCCATCCGATCAGGATGTCCGAGAGATCTCCTCACTCCATATCATAGAGTGATCTGAAGAATGTAATGGCCTCTCCATCCTATCAGTATGTCCAAGAGATCTCCTCACTCCATCACAGAGTGATCCGGAGAATGCAGTGGCCTCTCCATCCTATCAGGATGTCCGAGAGATCTCCTCACTCCATCACAGAGTGATCCAGAGAATGCATGGTTTTTGTATCATCTTTCCCTCTCAATGAGGGATACGTTCTCTGCCACACCAAGCCTTCCAAAAACGTATACAAAATTTATCCTGGGAAGAGGCTTGATAAGAACATTTGCAGTCTAGTCATCTGTCGGAACATACTGTAGCTCGACCGCACCTTTCTACACCATATCATGAATGTAGTGATACCTTATATGCTTCGACTTGTTGTGGAATACAGGATTCACTGACATCTGTACATAGCTCTGGTTATCATAGTGAATCACAGTTGGCTCTGGAATTTGACCAAACAATCCCCCAAGGAGTTTCTGAAGCCACACAGCTTCCCGAGTTGCAGTGCTAGAAGCCATGTACTTGACCTATGTAGTACTAAGTGCTACTGAGGTCTATTTCTTGTTGCACCAGGAAATCACTGCAGAACCCAAGCTAAAGCAACACCCGGAGGTGCTTTTCCTATCGGTAGCACATCTGGCCCAATCTAAATATGAAAATCCCTGCAATCTCAAGTCACATTCCGAAGCATATCTCAATCCATATCCCACAGTGCCACGCAAGTACCTCAGGACATGTTTTACAACAATCCAATGAATATGTCTCGGCTCGCACATGAACTGGCTAAGGGCATTCACTGCAAAACATATATATGGTATGGTATTTTTCAGGTACATCAAAGATCCAATTAGTTGGCGATACATAGTGGGATCAATCAAATCTGAATCAGAAGCAGAGTCTCTCAGCTTCTTCAGATTCGCATCCATCGTTGTGGCCATGGACTTACAATCCAACATTACGAATCTCTTTAGTATGTCAATGGTGTATTTTCCTTGACTGAGGAAAATATCTATGTGCCTTTGCCATACTTCTAATCCCAAGAAGTAATGCATCAATCCAAGATCCTTCATTTCAAATTTAGAGGCAAGCTTTTTCTTACACCATACAATAAGTTTATCATTCCCAGTGGGAAACATATCATCAACATAAGAGTACCAAATCAATGGCTCACCATAATCAACTCCCTCTGTGCTGGAGTGTCTTGCTCCCTCTTTGGAGCTATCCACAAAGCATCTTGCTCCCTCTCACTTAGGGTGCCAATCTGAGCACCAATTTTCATAGAGCAGAAGAGCACAACTACTTACTAAAATGTAAGTATCCGTCTTGGTGACGACCAGGTACATCAATGATCCTCTCAACTATCAGTCTGAATCTACCAACAACGCTATTAGTGTAGCCAGGTACTTGCAATCATCATGCTGAATCTGCCCAGGATCTCAACTATGTTCTTCCTTATCCTAGGAAGATCTCAACACATCATCAATATGCCAAGATCCTCAACTCAAGGGCTAACTCTCTCTGAACTAATGAAGGGGGAGATGATCTCATCTCCTTAGGATCTATCAACTCCTCATCCTTGATCTTCAGATCAGATCCTTTGGGCATGTGGGCCATGTATCAAATATAGCTAGATGTGTTAGGTTCTCGTCTGTTTGCATGACTTCCATCTAACTGCTTTGTCTAGGAGTCATCCTTCTAGGTTGAGAGTCATGCTCCTAGAAGCTTCCTACTTTTGAATAATATGAACATCGATGGGATTCATGTGTCTGCTTGTTCATCAGAACAAGTCTTACCATACTTTTCTTGTAGGCCATATGATATGGTCTTTCCCTACAAGTCCAATCAAGTCAGATGTTTAGCAACATACCATAATCAAATTTAATCAATTCATATTTCAATGCAATAACAATCATTCACAAATATGTAGGCATCTTAGCTAATGCTTCGGCACAACATATATATGGAACTATTTGGATGTCCGCTATCTTCGTTAGAACATACTATCAAGAGTGTGTACTACTCTAAGCATGTTAGAAGGAGATATCATCCAAGATAGGTTCATAAGAGTTGTGCAACATTACCGCTATTTAAACAAACATATACACAACAAATATTATATGATCCGTTGTTCATCAATCAATGAATTAGATCACATTGCTCTACATCCGTCCTATTTCTAGGAATACAGATTTGCATACAAATTGTTATGGAAACATATTCAAATCCAACAGATCTAATCTACAAGAGCAATAAATCCAAATACTTATCTTTTATTGATTTTGTGGGTGGGCTCCCACTTCCTTCTTGTGGGAATCATGAGAGACCTATGTTCTTCATTTTCTTGTTGGGAGCCCATCGCAGTCTAGATCTTCATATCATCACCTCAACATGAGGAGCACTAGAAGAACAACTCTGAATGATCATCATTCCTTGACTTCTTGTGAGGAGTGTCTTCATCAACATCAACAGTTGAGGCTTCATGCTTCCTTTTGTTTGAACTTCGACAATTACTTGCGTAATGGCCATATGTCTTGCACTTGAAGCATTGAATATGTGAGATATCCTTCTTCTTTTTCTGATCTGGAGAAGGACTTGATCTCCTCTCTTGATTCTTATGGTTATGAAACTTTCTTCATTTTTCTCTGCCTTTCTTGACATGAGATATAAATGCATGATTTTCTTCAGTCGAGAGCCATGAAGTTTCTTTCTTGCTGCAATCCTTGTCTCTTCCTGAGTACAATCTTCCCATAACCTGTCAAATTTGGGAAACTTGGTTCGTCCACTTATACTTTAGATAAATGATTCTCAAGAGGGAGGGAGACGGTTTGAAGGACAATCTACCAAGAGCGGACTCGAGGCCTGATCTCCGTAGTTCAACGTGATTCTAGAACAAATAGAGACAGAACATAAATAACTCTCCTAGATCTAATTAGAGATCAAGGAACTAAATGCTTTACCTTACAGATTGCTAATCCTTTCTCCTTGAATGCTACTCCAAGCTTGACGGTCTTCAGATATGAGTTGCAAACCTGTCAAGACAACACAACAAAACAAGTAGTAAAATGCACCTACACAATAATAGATCTAAGTAAGCAGTTAAGCAGGCAAACTACACAACATGTCATTAACACAATGCGATTTGGTGGAAAGCACTTATATTACTGTATTAAAAGGGAAATACATAGGATGAAGAGATTACAACCAATGACTTAACGTAGCAATCCTTCTCCGATCAAGCCAATGTCAAAGCCTCCAAAGGGATGATGGATCTCTCCAAGGATGAGTAGAGATCTTTCCTAAGCTAATTTCACCAGCAATTAGATACTATAGACTTCCTCCCCTTGGAATGGGAGTGAGCTTCACTTATATAGGACTAAGTGGATAGGGTAGGTTGAGATATGGTAGGAGAGAGATAAGGGACCCTTCCAAGAGGCTAGGAACCAAATGCCAGCTCCCCCAAATGCTAGGGATAGGGATACACATCACCAAGCTTCGAGAATGGGCTCGAAGAAGCTATTTTAGTCAATTAACTGACATCGTCGCAGTCTATAAGAGGACAACCTACGACGTCGCAGGTTGCATGAGGACAACCTACGACGACCTCTCAAAACCTAGTATAAAAGGGTTTTCATCTCTTCCAAGTTAATGACTTAGTCAAGGAAACTTTAGGGATGTTTACATTGAGTCTCATGATGGTAATATTTAGGTGTAACAGAATGCCCCCCAAAGCATGAAGCTGTTTAAACTGGACAGGTGAAATGATTTGAAAGAAGGAATGGCAATGGCTCATCAAATGAAGGACACTACTATAGTACAACTGACTCTGAGAACACAGTCTCACATGATGTACAACGTGGCTGCCGACCAATACATTGCAGATCCATGATAGTAATGATCGACTGAACACAATCATGGCTACTAGACACAAGCGTAGATCCATGATGAGATGGTAACACAACCACGACCAATACACACGTGGATCCATGTAATATGACTCAAAACAATCTCCATCGCAACCTGGGTAAAACATGACTCCCCAGGGTCTTCAAGTCGAACCCGCAATGATACGAATCTATCCATGTGATTACAAATGTCTTGACGTCGAACATGGTAGAAACCACTTGATTACCGGTCATTGATGTATACCATTAACAAGCGCGAGGGGAATCACCATTAATGTCAATGATCCCCAAGGTATCACAGTACATATCATCAAGCGTGAATAAATGAGTTGAAGTTGAACGTTAGATGAAATCTTTCAATCAAGAGTCAATCATGTAAACTCATGTTGAAAGTGAGGTAACCTGCCCTTGAGGCATGCAGGCCCAAGGTACTTGGTTGGTTTTTAGATTCAATCCTCGGATGATGTGCTGAATTCGATAAGGATGAACCCATCGAAGGAGGGCCATGATGAATCCTCCATCATCGACACGAAACACGACAACAGATTTTTGGAGTAGATCGGATGGTACAATAACATACAGGACTGACTCAGAATAGACCGACATGGTGGAAGGCGTACTGACTGCAGATAATGAGTGGTGAAAGTATTATTGAAAATGGGCATGGCATGGCTTGGTAGTAATGACATGACGAGTACGACACCAACTTCTTAATGCAACTGATGATGGAAGCGTTCTTTGAATGACTCAAAGGTGTGACTAGACTCATGAAGAAGGTAAGACTCGAAGACAAACGGATGATCCAAGTATAGTATGCAAATGCAAATGAGTGCCATATTCAAGAACGACTAGGTACTACCACAGATAAAAGTGTAACATAAAAGATTTCATTTTTCCCCATCATGAATGATGAGTGCCTCATGTGTTTTTAACGAGCTTGATGAGGGTAACCAAATGCTTGGTATAGCTCACCTCATAGATAAGTCCAATTCCAAATGTTTTCCGAACCTGGGAGAGGAGGGGTTCGTCCCATGATGGGCCCTCCAATGTAAAAGTTTAACGAGTCCATAAAAGGTAAAACTCGGTCGTCATTTCATGTTTAGAGAGTCTGAAAAGAACTAAAGAACACTCCAACAGTCCTTTTTCGTAAAGAACTAAAGAACACTACTTGTTTTATATCATCATTATGTCCTTTAGCCTGTTGCCAGCATCATGTCTTCATAAACATCATCACTATGTCTTCATCTAGCATAACATTAACATTCTGCAGCTCCAACCATATCATCAAACAGTACTGGAAACATTCTGCAGCTCCAACCATATCATCATGCTGCCCTAGATCATTATGTCATCATATCATGCCCAACAACTTTTCATTTTGTCCACATCATGCTGCCCAGAAATAAAATCTTCATCATGCTGCTTTCATTAACCAATTCATGTCTTTAATTTGTTGCTTCAGATGAACCCAGAAATATAGATAAAATGAAACTTCATCATTGTTGTTCCAACTGATTCTTTGCTGCAGCCACTGACATAGTCCTCTGTCTGACCCAAAATCAGATCATAAAAAAAAACTTCAAACCTTAACTCTGCCCTGTCAAGTGTGCTTCTGCTGCTGCCACTGTCATCTCTGTCAAATCTGCAGCTGCTACAGTGATCCGAAAATCAGAGCTATCTCCAAGCCGCCACTCCCAAATGAGGTCGTTGGGTGGCTATTTATACACATTTTTTTTGTAATTTTTTATTCAGCCGACCTGTCAAGAATCAATAATAATTTTTATTTTATTTTTTATGTTGGCTGGGCCGACTTTGCATTTGGTCAATTTAATTATTAGCACGCTGATTTTCAATATTAATTTAGTGTATTAATGGAGCCAACCTTGCTTAATGCCCATACTAATGATTTTTATGTCAAGTGTATTCAATGTTTCCCATGTCATTATTTGAATGGTTCAAAGTGTAAGGCTTCAAGCCATTTATAAGAGGTTTGTTGTACCATAGCTTCCTTAACGCGATCATCAAGTATATCAAAGACATAGGGGCTTCATATATTTATAATCATCATCATTTTCTCTTATTTTATTTTTATGCCATAACTTGGAGTCTTTGGCATGCCTCCAGGATGCCCGCATTACTTCTTCCACATGCCCGCAATGGGCTATTAGCCATGCCCACACAACCATCCAATGGATGCCCACAAGGGGCCTTTCGTCACACCCTTCATATGCTCGAAAGCTCCCTTAGAATATCCGCGTAAGGTCCTTCAAAAAGTATGCCCGCAGGGGTCATATTACCCTTTCAACATATGCTCGTAGGCCTTCAACCATGATACCCGCATGACACCTTGTCCACCTTTGTTTTCTTTGACCATCTTGTCTTGTGCCATTCGTCCTTGATCTTTCCAAGTCATCATTCCTTTCCAATTGAATTTCCTCTATGTCATCTTCAACAAATGACCATAGTATGGTGTTGGTATTTGCTTCCAACGCTCCCTGTGAGTTTCGTGACATGGGTTAACCCCCTCTCGTGGATCCTAACTTTGGCGATTGTAGTGGAGATTAAAACCTGCAGGTTTTGGTCTAATGGAAATCTTGCTCCAACAAATGGTATCAGAGCGACAGGTCTCAAGTTCGAAACTCACCCGGGTAATGCTAGGGGGATATTGTTGGCATTTGCGTCTAGCGCTCCCCATGAGTTTCGTGACATGGGTTAACCCCCTCTCATGGATCCTAACTTTGGCGATTGTAGTGGAGATTAAAACCCGCAGGTTTTGGTCTAACGAAAATCGTGCTCCAACATATGGGTCATTTGTCATCAAGCCATGTGCTTCATCACTTCAATGCCACCAACTTCCACAGTATGGGTCATTTGTCATCAAGCCACATGTGCTTCATCACTTCAATACCATCAACTTCAATGCATTTGTCATCGTGCTGCTTCATCCTTGTCCATGTCATCATTCATGCTTAACCTTTGTCATTAATGTTGTCATCAATGGCAATCATATTCATCAATCTCCCCCTTTGTCATTGATGGCAACCAACCAACTTCTTCTTCTCCCCCTTTGACATTAATGACAAAGGGCTGATTAGCCTTCAAAAGCTTCACAATGTCCAAAAAGAAATTCTTTGAATGCTTTATCATATTTTCTCATCACTTGCCATCTTCATAAATGCTCCCCCTAACTGATATTCTGATGTTAGTAAATTCATAAAAGGTAAGCATGCATCATCATCATACTTCAAGCCTTTAACTTGTCCACTAGCTTGTCATCTTACAGCTCATGTAACTCTGCTCATTTTCAAGTTTTTCATAAACACACTCCCCCTATCATTTAGATTCTCTTTGCCATCTTCAATTTTTGTGAAGTATACATACTCAAAAAAATAAAAATTCTTGACATATTTCATGTCAACTTCTAATTTGAGCTTTTGATCATTGCTCCCCCTTTCAAATAGGCTGCTCAGTTTAAGTCATCAGTTTCTCCCCCTATTAAGTAGACTACTGTCTTCCTTCTTTGAATATTTTGTAACTACATTTGCCTTATGGACTCAGTCACTAATTTCAAGATGACCATCTGCTGAAGGTGATTTTCCAATCCTACAGCTCTCACGAAACTCCATGACAAAAAGGTTTATGTAAAATCATAAAAGGTAAGCATGTATCACGTCATCATTATTAACCTTCTTGTCAAATCAGGCTGAAAAGTATTCTTCAAAAATCTTTTGTAGTCTTTTCAAACTCCCCTTGAGCTTATACTGCTGCAACAAATCACGAAGAAGTCTTCCCATCTAGGTTTGGTCAAGATTATCATAGTTATCTAGTCATGTATTCTGAGATCAATTTATGCTTGTTGCTGTAATATTGGTCAATAAAAGCGACTCTTCAAAAGAAAATTGTTTCAACTACAAGGTTTGTCAAACATCAGTAAACACTATCAATTTAACACTGTCAAGTTTTCTTTGTCACTACCAAGAGTGCTGCTGTGGTCATCACTTGAAGAATGTCAAGATTATTAGATACAAATGTTGTTGTCAATATCAAA
Organism: Larix kaempferi; assembly: GCA_027924585.1. Classification (NCBI taxonomy): domain Eukaryota; kingdom Viridiplantae; phylum Streptophyta; class Pinopsida; order Pinales; family Pinaceae; genus Larix; species Larix kaempferi. The sequence goes on from BSBM01000012.1 coordinate 16,623,333, forward strand.
TCTAATTCTCTCAGTCGTTTACACACTTCTCATGCCTCTGCACTAGCCTTTCAAATTTTCGTTTAGTCATTGATTAGAAAACTTTTTTTGCTATTACAGTGTCTCCTTTCCTAGCCCGAAATTCTTCTTGCTGTGGCTGCCAAAATAATTCTGTCAACATCAATCACTGCTGCTATTTGTCATTATCCTCATCAAAAGGTCTGGAACACCATCATAGGGTTTTGCATTATTGTGTACAAGGCATCATCATATATTGACATGAAATTCAGCTCCAGAATTTTGGAGTTTATTCAAGAGTTACTTATCACACACATCCTTCTTCTTCTAATTCCTCATTTACTTCATCTAGAGAGATTTTATGAGATCATTGAAAATTACTCTTACTCCCCCTATCACTATACCATCATGCCATGATCCTTGGACCTGATTTGCTTGGAGTGGTCATTATCATTCCTTGAGTTCATCCTCCAATTCCATGGACTCGAGGTATACTCAATGTCTTTTATAAGACTTCAAGTATGGCTTGCCATATGGCAGCCATCATCTCCTTCTGTGCATTGATCCTCAACCTCATTTAAATCCAACAAAATATTTTTCTTCGCCCACATCTTGGGATGTCCTTGGCTGTGAGAGCTTGTATTCAGATTTTCAATTTCGCATGTATTATACTTCTTCCATGATTCATTTGTTCTTCTTGCTAATGTATATGATGGGCTCTTCATTTGTTGTCTTCTTGGACTGGTACAAGTTTGGGCTTTATGACCAAATCCACTGCAATTGTAGCATCTCAAGGTGTGGCAGTTGGCAACTATATGTCCAAGTTGATTGCATGTCCAACATCTCACTGCATTCTTTGGACCTCCAACACTTTTTCTTCCATAGGATCTACAATCCATGGCCTTGTGACCAAAATTAGAGCAAGAAAAACAATAGCCATTAAATCTATTTTCATACCTTGGACTTGGGTTCCATCTTGAAGTTGTTTCTCTTCTTGAATTGCTTGGAGATGCAAAACTAACTCCTTGATGCATACTTGATCTTCCAACTTCTTTGTTGTCATGTGCAGGTGCATGAGGAGCTTTGCTTTCTTCTTTGGAGGATGTGGATCCAACTTCAAGAGTCTTGGGTGAAACATTTCCTTTTTCCAATTTGTCTTCTACCTTTTTATACCCAAGGCCAGATTTGTCTAATGGGGACCTTTGACAATCTAATATTTCTAGGATGGTTGAGCTGTGATTGAACTTGCCATATGCATCAAAATTTTTATTTTTCTTCTTGAGTCCAACCACTTCCATTTCAAGGTGCTCACAAATTTTCTCATTTTCATCTCGCTGAAGCTTCATGGCTTCTTCTATTCTTCTGGATTCTTCGAACTGAGTCCTCAAGCCAATATTATTTCTCCTTGCCTCATCAAGCTCTTTAGAGATTTTATCAATCTTCTCTTTTTCTTCCAGCTGGATCTTCATAGTTTCTTCTCTTCTTTTAGCTTCCTCCAGCTGAATTTTCAAATCAAGATTAGCCCATCTTGTCTCTTCAAGTTCTCTAGGATCCACATCCATCGTTTCTTGTCCTTTTCCTAGTTCATCATTCAACCTTTTGACCTCATGTTCTTTATCTTCTAATTCATCTTGCAAGTCTTTGTTCTTGAGCTTCAAGCTCATGAACAATGCTTTTGTCTCCTCTTGGTATTTTTCAAATGCTCCCATAATCTTCTTTTTAAGCCTTATATTGGATTTGACATCCTTATCCAATAGAGCTTTTGCAAATGCCTCTTTGAATTTCAAAAGTTCATCTTCTTCATCCTTTACAAGTGCAACTTTATCATTATTAATTTTAATAGGAGAGTTCTTACCTTCATTAGTGCTTGAAGCTTGTGCCTCCATCTCTTCTTATTTTTCATTTTCAGATATTTTGACTTCCTTTACTTGGTCAATGTTTTGAACCTTCCTTTTGTGCTCACCTTCAAGTGTGCTCCAGAGTTTGTTTGCTGAGGTGTACTTTCCAACATCTAGTCTTTTCTTCTCTGATTGAGACAAGGCCATCAAGATTAGGCTTAGTCCCTTTTCATTGCTTTCAACTGGCTTCTTAGCTACTCCCCCTTCAATTGATTTCCAGATGTCATACTCTTCTGCCAATATGTAATGCTTCATTCTGATGATCCAAGAATCATAATTTGATTCATTGAGTAATGGAACTCCATATTCCGAATAAACCTCCATGACTTTCCTTCACTTGTGTCTACTGATTTCCTTCAAGCTTGTTAGGCTTCTGCAGAAGGCCTGCTCTGATACCAATTGTTAGACACAATGCTCACTGAGGGGGGGGGTGAATCAGTGAGCCTACACTAAATCCAAATTTCTACTTCTTCAAACTTTAAATCTTAAAACATTATTTCTCATTTACATCAATATCATATTCATCTTTGAACTATCAACTTAAACACATCAACATCAACACATTGCACAAGATGTAGCTTTGTAAATTTTATATAAGTGGAGACTTCAATCTCCAGTATGGGCTACAACCCATAAGCTGGCACCACCCATCATAATGGTTCAGTCAGCTACAACTGACTGGGATGCTACAACATCAGGAAAGCTACAACTTACCAAAAGACTAATCAGTCTTTCCTTAGCTCCACCCTACCTCCCTATAAATATTTCAGAGTACAAAGTACAATTGATACATCAGACTCTTCCATAGTCTACCACAGACACATACATCATATCAATAATCAATACTGCTTCATTTCAACTCTATGCCCAAAACCTCATCATCAAAATATGTCATTACTGTCATCAAACTTCAGCCATCATCATATCTTATTATTTAGCATTTTGCTCAGCATTATACTCATCCATAGATGTCATCTAACTATCCATCATCTTCAGCATTGAATATGATTTCATCATATCAAATGTATCTTTACTCCAGCATTAGTTCAACCCAGAATTTATATCATCATTCTGTCCTTTAGCCTGCTGCCAGCATCATGTCTTCATAAACATCATCACTATGTCTTCATCTAGCATAACATTACATTTTGCAGCTCCAACCATATCATCAAACAGTACTGGAAACATTCTGCAGCTCCAACCATATCATCATGCTGCCCTAGATCATTATGTCATCATATCATGCCCAATAACTTTTCATTTTGTCCACATCATGCTGCCCAGAAATAAAATCTTCATCTTGCTGTTGTCATTAACCAATTCATGTCTTTAATTTGTTGCTTCAAATGAACCTAGAAATATAGATAAAATGAAACTTCATCATTTATGTTCCAACTGATTCTTTGCTGCAGCCACCGAGACAATCCTCTGTCTGACCCAAAATCAGATCATAAAAAAAAACTTCAAACCTTAACTCTGGCATGTCAAGTGTGCTTCTGCTACTGCCACTGTCATCTCTGTCAAATCTACAGCTGCTACAGTGATCCGAAAATCAGAGCTAATCTCCAAGCTGCCACTCCCAAATGAGGTCATTGGGTGGCTATTTATACACAATTTTTTTGTAATTTTTTATTGATCCGACTTGTCAAGAATCAATAATAATTTTTATTTTATTTTTATGTTGGTTGGGCCGACTTTGCATTTGGTCAATTTAATTATTAGCATGCTGATTTTCATTATTAATTTAGTGTATTAATGGAGCCAACTTTGCTTAATGCCCATACTAATAATTTTTATGTCAAGCGTATTCAATGTTTCCCATGTCATTATTTGAATGGTTCAAAGTGTAAGGCTTCAAGCCATTTATAAGAGGTTTGTTGTACCATAGCTTCCTTAACGTGATCATTAAGTATATCAAAGACATAGGGGCTTCATATATTTATAATCATCATCATTTTCTCTTATTTTATTTTTATGCCATGACTTGGAGTCTTTGGCATGCCTCTAGGATGCCCGCATTAGTTCTTCCACATGCCCGCAATGGGCTATTAGCCATGCCCACACATCCTTCCAATGGATACCCGCAAGGGGCCTTTTGTCACACCCTTCATATGCCCGCAAGCTCCCATAGAATATCTGCGTAAGGTCCTTCAAAAGGTATGCTCACAGGGGTCATATTACCCTTTCAACATATGCCCGCAGGCCTTCAACCATGATGCCCGCATGACACCTTGTCCACCTTTGTTTTCTTTGACCATCTTGTCTTGTACCATTTGTCCTTGATCTTTCCTAGTCATCATTCCTTGCCAATTGAATGTCCTCTATGTCATCTTCAACAAATGACCACAATATGGGTCATTTGTCATCAAGCCATGTGCTTCATCACTTCAATGCCACCAACTTCCATAGTATGGGTCATTTGTCATCAAGCCATGTGCTTCATCACTTCAATGCCATCAAATTCAATGCATTTGTCATCGTGCTGCTTCATCCTTGTCCATGTCATCATTCATGCTTAACCTTTGTCATTAATGTTGTCATCAATGACAATCATATTCATCACTTTTAACCTCGCTCTGTCAAAATTTTTCTACTCACATCTCAGATCATATATATAAGTGGTGGAGGAGACGACGTCTCATTAAGGCTCCTATTCCAGACCAATTCCTAGCGGACTGGTTTACGAAGTCTCTCATTCTGACCATAGCACGAGATGTTGCCATGGGAGGTGTTGTCACTGAAGAACAAGCCATCGCCCATGCCCATTTGTTAGACTTAGTTTATGCTTAGTCTGGTACATTGTTTGATGTTATTCCTAACGCGCCCTGCAACACTTATGACCCCGCGAAACCACCCAAGGGACCCCAAGCTGATGTCATCATTGGATCCCTTAACACCCATCCTTCCTCTCAAACTGTTGGATCGTTGAACCCCTAGGGATCTTCCCCATCACCAACACAGGCTGGTCATGGCACCACCAAATCATCCACTCCTATTGGCACCAAAGAAGTGAATTCTGTTTCATCACCTTCACCTCAAAAGTCTGGTGGCAAGAAAAATAACAAAGGGAAACCTAAGAAATCTTCCAGCCAACGGGAACAAAAGAGCACCCCTGATGATACCAAACAAAAAAGGAAGTTGAAGTATCCGTGTCTACTATGTGGTGATGATCACTTTCCTAAAGAGTTCCCCCATAGAGATGAAGTTCAAAAGTTTCTCAAGGGAAAACCCACACCCGCAGTTCTCAACGATCCCTTCCCTGCTCAAAATCAGCAGATGATTGCTCACACTTCTCCTTCCCAAGGAGAAGCATCTACCACCGCGCATGTTCTCATGGTACATAATGAGACCATCAACTTGAACACCCGTTCCCGTTCGTATGACTCCATTCTGGCAAAGGAACCTGTTGGAAGTAATACTGAAAAAGCTTCCACTTCGATGCCTGACATCACTGTACCACTGCTCCTCTTACTATTGAGAAGCCCTCTTTTGAGTCAGTGTTGCTTCCACCCAAGAGCACTATTAGAAAATCAGTTTTCAATCCCAATGCTCGAGCTGCTCAAAACTACAACATTGTAGAGGACCTAGCACAAGCTCCTTGTGCTATGTCGACGCTCGAAGTCTTGCAAAACTGTTCTAATCAACGCAAGACTCTCCTCGCTACCATCAGTGCAGTTGACCCAGATTCATCGAATAGCATCATGTTCCGACTGGAGTACTTCAAATCAAGGCTCTCCCATAAATTGGCATTTCAAGTTGCCACAAACATTGTTGGGAAGATAATCCATCGTACCGTTTTGGAAGAAGGAGCCTCTACATCAGTCATGTCGATCGCATGTTGGAGAGCCATTGTCTCTCCCGAGTTGAACTATTCTCCTACCACTTTGAGAGCATTCGACGGACATGGCTTTCAACCTCATGGGTTGTTACAAGCTTTACCAGTCAAGCTGGGGGGAAAGACCGCAACCCTTAACGTGGAAGTGGTTGTTGCTCTGTTAGATTACAACATTCTGCTTGGTCATAATTGGTTTTATGCCATGACTGCAGTCGCATCATCTATCTTCCGCATCGTACAATTCCCCCATCAAGGCCAAATTGTCACAGTCGACCAATTGGACTTCTGCACACCTGATGCCACTACTTGCCCAAGCGATCACATTCCGTCAATTGGACAATATTCGCAAAAGTATGAGAGCATGGGGGTCGTCCTCCTTAAGGATTCATCCCTTATGGGCGTCTTTCCTACTTCGGATCCCCCAAACCATGTTGCCACAGTGAACATGATATCCTCGCAGATTTCATCTATCCCCAACTCCACTGATTCATGGCTTGTACCTGATGAAGCCACCACACACCTGATTGGAAACGTTATGCCTCTCTCGCCCACTGAATTCACATACGAGGCTATCTAGTCAGCACCCGAGGACCACTTAGCTGTGGCCTCCACCTCTTGTTCTCTATAGCGGACATCATCCGATCCTCTGCTACAGACTTTTCAATCTGACAAGTCCATTATGGAAATCATGAGTGCAGATGATCCTCCGTGGGAAGACCTCCATCATCGTTCATCTTTCCTTCCATTGTTGGATACTGTGGAGAATAACATTAGCACCATTTTTACATCGGATGTCTATTCTGGCTCTCAGTCCTCGATACTTACATGTCAAACAGAATCTGAAGGCAACTTAGCCAACATTGAGCCTACCACTTCAATAGACATTTCGGTTACTCCTAGTGTAGTGGAACACATTCATTTGGGACATAAGTGTTCCCCTGAAGAATTCATTGCTTGTACGGCCTTATTCAAGTGATTCCGAGACGTGTTCGCTTGGACCTATGAGGAGATTCCTAGGATAGACCCCACCATTGTTTTACATGAGATTAAAACCTATCCCGACGTCAAACCTATCCGCCAAAAGTTGCGAGCGGTACACCCTCGGAAGACTGCGGCAATCAAGGCAGAGATTGAGAAACTCTTGAAGGCCAGCTTCATTTACCCTGTCCCATTGACAGAGTGGGTCTCAAACACCATCCCCGTTACTAAAAAGAAGGGTACCATTCGTGTCTGTGTCGATTATCGAGACCTCAACAAAGCTTGTCCTAAGGACAATTACTCGACTCTCTTTATTGACCAGATTATCGACAATTGTGCCAGAAGTGTCATCTTTTTATTTATGGATGGATTTTCCAGATACAACCAAATTGAGATCCATCCTCGCCGACCAACACAAGACTGCATTCATCTTCCCTTGGGGAACGTTTGCGTATCGTAAACTTCCATTTGGCCTTAAAAATGCTGGTGCCACATTCCAATGAGCCATGTCGTATGCCTTCCACGATGTGAAGTTCTTTGTGGAACCTTACTTGGATGATCTCCCTGCCCATTCAAAGCAGCATGAGTTCCACATAGATCATCTGATGGTCGTTTTCCTCATATGCATACGACACAATATCCGTCTGAATCCTCATAAGTGTATTTTCTGTGTTGAGTCTAGACGCCTCTTAGGGTTTATCGTCTCAAAAGATGGGATCCGCATTGATCCCTTGAAGGTGGAATCCATTGTCGCACTCCCGACTCAAACTAATATTATGGAAATTCAAAGTCTGCAAGGACAAGCGACTTATTTAAGGCGTTTTGTTTGTAATTTCGCACAAAAGACGCAGGGCTACATGAGATTGATGAAGAAAGACGTCCCGTTCATCTAGGACGACCAAGCTCAACAATCCTTTGATAGTTTGAAACATGCCATCATGCATGCCCTTGTACTCCAACCGCTGAATTACTATCGAGATTACATTTTATACCTGCCGCTTCCGACACCACTATTGCCATGGTTTTGGTGCAAGAAGATTAGAACGCCCAAGAACATGTGATATACTATGCCAGTAAAGGTCTTATTGACGCTGAAACTCGATATTCACATGTTGAAAAACTCGCTCTAGCAGTAGTCATCGTCGTGCAGAAGTTTCAACATTACATTTTGCTCTGCACCACCACCATCATCACTGATTTGAAACCCATGTACCATGTTCTCACTCGTCAGGTGATTGGGGTCAAGTATTCATGTTGGATTGTGATACTGCAAGAATTTGATCTTCTTTTCGAAAAATCCAAGTCTAAAAAGTCTTTGGTGTTTGCTGAGCTCACCTGCGACCTTCCACGTACTCATGTAGAATCTGAGCCCAATAACTCTTTTCCGGATGAGTCATTGTTTCTCATCAGTACGTCTGATCCATGGTATGGAGATATCACATTGTATCTTCAAACCCAATGTTTCAGCCCTCAATTGTCTCGCGACGACCGTCATCGAATACGCCACCATGCGAAGTATTATCTGATTATCAGTGATACTTTGTACCGCTGTGGTATCGATTATATTCTTCGACGTTGTCTGACTCATGATGGAGTTGAACACGTCCTAAATGATTGTCACGTTGGGGCTTATGGCGGTCATCTCTCTGGGATGGCTACAGCCCAGAAAATTCTGCGCGCAGGATATTATTGGCCGTCTATCTTCAAAGATTGTATTGAGGCCATAAAAAAATGTTGTCCATGTCAACATTTTCATACCAAAAAGTGCACCCATCCTGCCCTATTACACCTGGTTATTTCCATTGGACCCTTCGCTAAATGGGGCATTGACTTCATACATTGTAAGCCTACCTCAGCCGGGGGGCATAATTACGTCATTGTAGCCGTGGGCTACTTTACAAAGTGGGCTGAGGCAATGCCTACATACACGAATGACGGCAAGACCACCACACTCTTCATGTTTAACCATGTAATAGCGCAGTTTGGAGTTCCTCAAGCGATAGTTACCGACCATGGTTCTCACTTTATGAACCACATGGTTGATGAGTTGAGCGATAGATTGGGTTTTCGCTATGAAAACTCAACACCATACTACCCACAGTCAAATGGATAGGTCGAGGCCATTAACAAGGTCTTGAAAACTATGGTCCAACGTATGGTGGGTACGCACAAGTCCAATTGGCATAATATGCTCTTCTCCGCACTATTGCTATATCCGAATCCGGGTATACTCAGTGATTATTCAAGCGAATAATCCTCCAATGGAAAATAACTCCATTTGATAAAATAATAATATATAATTGATAAATGATAAGATGATGATTTAATAATTTACAATGAGGCTCGCTTTTATAAGCTTGAGCGTGTATAGTGAAGGGTTACACCCTTTCACTTAATAATTAATAACTTTAATTAACATATATATAATATTCATAGCAACTATGGGCTTATCGAACATCCGTTAAAACCTCCACTGGATTTACTCCCTTCCAACTAGTGTATGGATTGGAGGCGGTCCTTCCTATTGAGTGCGAGATTTCATCCCTCCAGCTTTCCATCGAACTTCTCCCATACACTACTGTCCAGGAAGAATGCTTCCTCTACCTAGCTAAGCTCGACGAGACTTGCCGAGATGTCGCTCTTGCCAACGAGGCCCATAAGAGACGCATCAAAGTGCAGTACGACAAGTCGGTAGAACCTCACGCCTATAGAGAAGGAGATTTGGTCCTTACATATGACCAGAAACATGATAAGCTGGGGGCAGGAAAGTTTGAGTCCATGTGGGATGGACCTTACATAGTGAAACATGTCTTAGAGAAGGGAGCTTATGAGCTTGAAGACTACGACGGGATATCTTTAGGTGAGCCTTGCAATGGGCTCTACCTGAAAAGGTACTATGCCTGAGTCTTTCATGCATGAGTACTTTTGTATATACTGTACATGGCGTGTGTGTGTTTTTTGTGTGGTGTGACGCTTTGATTTTTGCGTGCTTAGATCTTGTTTCGTTTCTTATACCATGTTTTGTCTGCGTGTGCAGATGGCAACTTACTACGGATTCGCGGACAACGCTAGCCGGCATACCCGCAACCTTGCTTTGGCATCCTGGGTACTTTATTCACCTACTGGCGAGCTCATTAGCTTAGGAGGAATGTGTCTAGGTTTCACGACCAACAATGTTGCAGAGTATCAAGCAGTCATTGGAACCCTAACTGACGCTATTTCTTTGGGTATGGACCATGTTGTCATCTACTTGGATTCTCAACTTGTGGTCTCTCATCTTAACCGAGTCTACGTCATCTGCGATCCTACCTTAATCCATCTCTATAGACGAGTCCGTCTTCTAGAAAGGTTCTTCGAGTCCATTCAGTGCTTACATATTCCACGAGACGTGAATGCAGTTGTCGACTCCATGGACAACTTCATCTTAGATTGGTACATTGCACACACATAAGCATCTTCATGAACTGTTAAAAGTAGACATAACATGTAAATAACTCATTTTATAAGCAAAACAAATAAACAAGATCACATCATTCATCCATTTTAAAACACATAATGTATAAAACCGCCATAAATGTCTGTATATATATATATCATCATAAAAGAAGTGCTAGTACAAAATCTGAAGCCTCATAGCTTTCACTAGTACAAAATATGAGGCCTCTAAGCTCTCAGTACATACATAATAACAACATAAGGCCTAACGCCTGGCCCGTACACCCCTAGGTCTAGCAGCTCTAGCCTACTCAGTATGGAAACAGTCAACTGCTCTCGCAACCCTACGAAGCAGCGCATTGAAGCACGCAGTTGCTCCTACTGTATATCCCTGCATAGGCCGCCGTAACTCATCAACCATTGGCTCTGGAATGTCTAACGTCAACCGACTCAGGTTCGTGTAGACATCCTCCATCTCAGGGATGGCAGCGTGTACAGCTGGAGCCATGAATGTTCCCTCTCCTCTCTCTCTCCTCGCAAGAAGAGAGACTCCCATTGGTCGTACGAGGCCCACATATGCACACACATGTTGTTAACTCGTCAGCACTATAACAAAAAAATCATAAATATACAAAACTAAAAAGTACAAGGTTTTTTTTTCTTACCTATGTCTCCCCATACTGCTCCCTCGGGCAGCACCAAGTTTGGGTCATCTTTGTAATCCGTACCATTGTACGGGTAGTCATCTACCATGAGTAACTGGCCCTCTATCTAGGTGAAGAACTCAACACCATATCCGATGACGGGGCCCCCACCATGGCAGGCCATCACCTCTGTCCATCTAGCCATGTGAGGATCCCTAGGATCCCTATCATCCAACGGTACCTGCGGGTGCAAGAGGGGGGCTCGCTCCAATAGAAACGAGATCACTATCGACTCGTAGCCAAACTATTTGAGCTCTCCCCGCCGACACTTGGTCAGCTGAGCTCGAATGTTCGCGAGGAGTCCCTCGCACCAGTTGAATACCTTCGGAGACATGCAATCCTCTGCGTATAGCATCTGAGATCTGGTATCTAAGTGAGGAGCTTGACTCCCCGCCATCCTCCAAAGGGTAAAAAGTATGGCACGCAGCGGACGTTCCCGTACTTCTTTTATGGGAATCTTCCCACTAGAATCATGGGTCTAAGGAGTACAATGTTCTAAGATCATGTCACCCATGGACAGATCACTTCCTCGTGATCCAGTAAGAGTCACATTGTCCCCCCTTCGGGACAATCCAGTCAAGAAGTAGATGTCCTCGACATCTATGGTAAGTATGTGCTCACCAATCAGAAAATACTGCTGAGCCGCATCCCAACATCTAAGCATATGTGTCAGCAGAGGGATTTGGGACCTCATCACCCTGAATCTGGAAGAAATTTAGGAGACCACAGTTCCTCGGTGCCTCTACACATAGTGGGTCAGTTGCAGCTTGTACGTCATCTACCTCGTGTTCTCGTTCGCGCCACTCCAAGACCATGTTGGTTTCTACTAACCTTCCATATGGAGCATTTTAACATCATTAGTACTCACTTCAACCACTGAAAGGCCATTTTTTGGGCTAGGTTTGATGGTTGGGTTGGACGTTTCCACCGTCGCACCCCGTCAATTCTGACAATGCAACATCGTCGCAACCCACCTTTGCAGGATATGCGACGACCCAGGTTCGTTGCAGATCCCAAAAGGGCGACCTGCGACAACTCGATGACGCAATAGCCCTCCACAAACCATCTCAAAAACCCAAAAAATGGACCAAAATAAAAAATGTAAACCACTACAAATATGCTGGATGAAGTTTAGAGTTACCTGCTCTGAATGGTTGGGGAAATGGTTGCTCGCATCTCCCGGAATCAACAAGTGAAGTTTTGGCTCCAAATGGCACTTCTACCAAATTTGGCAAATGAACAATGGTGACTATATTTGGTTTTTTGTTTCTATTTATAAACAAAAGGCATATTCTTTTTCAAATATTTGATGCTTTTTAAGTCATTTTCTATAGTTTGAATCATTTTTATGACATTTGAATACCTGGTTGAATTTTTGACCTAGTTTTCAAGTGTGCGGGAGTTGTTAGGTGTTCTTTGTGCGCCATTCTCGTATTATAACGGTCATCTCAGGTATGAACAACCCCTTGAATGTTTTGTCATTACTTTATAGCCGTTAGATTGTGATTATTTTATGATGATGAGCTTACTATTTGTTCTTTCTCGTGCTCTTGAAACTATGAGAATAAGTTACCGAGTTACAATTTATCACTTTTTCGGGTTCGTTAAACTCCTACGGAAAAGGAACCCCCCCAAAGTCTATCTTTAAGCTCTTTTTAGGCTCTCGAAATACGAAAAGATTACCAAGCGAACTTGTCGTGTTCACGCTTGTTAAAGAATTTGAATGGTCATCTTCCTGGTGATAGTTTACCCATTTTTCGGACCAAGGGTCACTGCTTATGAAAAATGAATACTCCAGCCAATCATGATTGGAAGAGTCCTCTCCCTCGTTGTTTTACCCTTTTTCAAGCAATGAGGCTAACTTTACGAAAAAGGATCGTTGGAGTCTTCTTTAGTTCTTTTCAGACTCTCTAAACATGAAATGACAACCGAGTTTACCTTCTATGGACTAGTTAAACTTTTACATTGAAGGGCCCGTTATGGGATGAACCCCTCCTATCCCAGGTTTGGGAAATATTTGGGATTGGACTCATCTATGAGATGAGCTATACCGAGCATCTCGTTACCCTCATCAAGCTCGTAAAAAAACACATGAGGCACTCATCGTTCATGATGGGGAAAAAGGAAAGATTTTATGTTACACCCTTTATCAGTGGTAGTACCTAGTCATTTCTTGAACATGGCACTCATTTTCATTTGCATACTGCACTTGGATCATTCGTTTGTCCTTGAGTTTCACCTACTTCCTGAGTCTTGTTACTCCTTTGAGTCATTCAAAGAACACTTCCATCATCAGTTGCATTAGGAGTTGGTATCACAACTCGTCAAGTCAATACTGCCAAGGCATGCCATGCCCATGTTCAAGAATATTATCACCACTCATTATCTGTAGTCAGTACACTTTGAGTCAGTCTTGCATGTTACTGTACCATCCAATCTACTCTACACATCCTTTGTCGTGTTTCATGTCGATGATGGGGGATTCATCATGGCCCTCCTTCGATAGATTCATCCTTGTCGACTTCAAATCATCATCCGAGGATTGAATCTAGAAACCAATCAAGTGCCTTGGCCCTGCATGCCTCAATGGCAGGGTACCTCGCTTTTGACATGAGTTTACATCATTGACTCTTGATCAAAAGATTTCATCTCGCGTTCAACTTCAACTCATTCATTCACACTTGATGATATGTACTATGATACCTTGGGAATCATTGACATCAATGGTGATTTCCCTCGTGCTTGTTAAATGATATACATCAATGACCGGTAATCAAGTGGCTTCTACCATGTTCGACGTCAAGACATTTGTAATCACATGGATATATTCGTATCATTGTGGGTTCATCTTGAATACCCTGGGGAGTCATATTTTACCCAGGTTGCGATGGAGTTTGTATTGAGTCATATCACATGGATCCACATTTGTATTGGTCATGGCTGTGTTATCATCTCGTCATGGATCTACGCTTGTGTCTAGTAGCCATGATTATGTTCAGTTGGTCATTACTACCATGGATCTGCATTGTATTGGTCGACAGCCATGTTGTACGCCATATGAGACCGTGTACTCAAAGTCAATTGTACTGCAGCAGTGTCCTCTGTCCGACAAGCCATTTCCATTCCTTCTATCAAAGAATTTCACTTGTCCAATTTTCAACAGCTTCATGCTTTGGGGGGCATTTTGTTACACCTAAAATCTTACCATCATGAGATTCAATGTATACATCCCTAAAGTTTCATTGACTGAGTTATTGACCTGGAAGAGATATAACCCATTCATACTAGGTTTTAAGAGGTCATCGCAGGCTGCCCTCATGCAACATGCGATGTCGCATCTTGCTCTCTTGCAAGGTGCTATGATGTCAATTAATAGACAAAAATAACTCCTTCGAGCCCATTCTCGAAGCTAGCTAACATGGATCTTTATCCTTGACCTCTTGGGAGAGTTGGCACTCGGTTCCTGACCTCTTGGGAGGATCCCTTATCTCTCTCCTACCATATCTCAACCTACCCTCAACAACCTATGACTTAACGTAGAAATCCTTCTCCGATCAAGCCAATGCCAAAGCCTCCAAAGGGATGATGGATCTCTCCAAGGATGAGTAGAGATATTTCCTAAGCTAATTTCACCAGCAATTAGATACTATAGACTTCCTCCCCTTGGAATGGGAATGAGCTTCACTTATATAGGACTAAGTGGATAGGGTAGGTTGAGATATGGTAGAAGAGAGATAGGGGATCCTTCCAAGAGGCTAGGAACCGAATGCCAGCTCCCCCAAATGCTAGGGATAAGGATACACATCACCAAACTTTGAGAATGGGCTCGAAGAAGCTGTTTTAGTCAATTAACTAACATCGTCGCAGTCTGTACTGTTATCACACCATAGTAGCAGGGCTACTATTCTTGCTTAGCAGATATCTGCACATTCTAGAGCTTCCATTATTCAAAGCATGGCTATGATGATTGTACATTTTGTGATCACTCATGATCAGAGCAATATATTATTCAGACTTATGTTAGACCTTGTGTCAAGGCTGAGCCTTGAGAGTTCAGATTTGATGACCGATGTGACCCTTTATCCCATACAGTTTCAGTTCAGTGCTTAAAGATGTATTGCAGCAGTGTTTCAGATGGTACATGATGATTATTACTATGATGATGTTGTATGATCTATGGATATGTTATCACTGACTGTGGATTATTATCTTGTTGATTTAGTCATGTTCACAGCATCTGCTTGGTATATTATTCCTGATGTGGCAAACTGCTTAAAATAAACTATAAATCATAAAATGGACAATTGCTTGCACATTTAGGTCATTTAACAAAACCCACTGGTTTTCCACCTTACATAGATATGGTCTTTCCTGAGACCAGTTGTCTGCTAGTGTAGGTTCCATATTCACTTGACTCCATCCATACATGACTTTCCTATTTGACTTTATACCTTGACCTATCTCATTTGACTTTCTGATACTGAGGAATTCCCCATTTTTCTACCTCTGTGTTTGGACCGCATCCCTGTATATTCAGTGTCTCGGCTCTAAGTTGGTGACAAAACTTGCCTTTGGTGAGTTGGATTGTAGGCCTAAATCATTCTGGTTGGTTGTCCCGATGTTTGGCATTGGCTCGAACTCCCCCTAGTCACTTGAGATGTTGTTGGCTAAAACTGAAAGCTCATGTTCTACCTATGGAAACTTATAAATTCGTCCATGGAAACTAAAAAGGGCAAAAGTGATGAACAACTAAAAATACTCCTCGAAGAGTATAAGAAAGGTCCAAAAGGCAATGGTTCTTAAAAGCTATATCTAAACAATTGCTGACCTTATATGTATTTGAAAAACATGCCCTGGATGCAAGATGCAACTAGTTGTGCTTATCAGCGCACCTGAGATCCGAAGGGTTATGTAGGCCAAAAAGGCCATGAAATAAAACTGAATGATCCTAATGAACCTGGATCAACTTGATGTAGACATGATGCCTAAGTTGAATAAACACTCTCTGAACAACTTATCCATTTGTGAGGCACAACCATTCCCCGTGTTATTTTGTCCAGCATAGAGTTTGTAGCTTTCCCCTTTCTCCCAGTCCAAAGTATTTTTGAGTTAAGTTAGACAAGTCAAACCTTTGGCCCAACCTTGTTCCTAGCCTTCATCCTTCACTAACAGTTTGACCATGTCCAATGGGTGAGTTTGTCATTTGAACTACTGTGCAAGTAATTTTATATAACAAATGAACATGCTAACTTGATTAATGCCACTGAATGGATGTTATACTTTGAGCTTGGCTGTGAGAATGATTAGAGAAGCATGTCTTAGTCTACTGATGTGATTTATCCTTGGTTGTATATTATTGGGATCTGTGATGATGCGGGCCATGTATAGATGCCTATTGATGATGATTGATGGTCCCACATACTTGATGATGATATCATATGATGGACATATGATGCAGATGATGATTGATGCAGTTCAACAGATTTATTTATTACTTCAGATCAGGAGATTATGCATTGTCCATATATGGTGGACCCTACAGCTGGCCCAATAGGGAAACCCATGGTGTATGAGCATACATTTCTAGTGGATTTGGGTCTTCTGGATCCAATGAGACACTCATCTTTCAGTTTCGGGTAATTCTGACAGTGATTGATGCAGTTTTACACTTGTTGACCAGATTTGGGGCTGATTTCCCAGCCTGAGCAGCAGGGGCCATAGCACGCCAGTTCACCTAGGGCGTTGTATGAGGGGGGGGTGGACCAGCCACTTGTTTTTACCATTTACCCCCCCTTTTGGAGAGCCTGGTGGGCTCAGATGGACAGCGCAGATGCCTTGGGAGGCAGTTTTGGCACTTTCACAGTTACCGAGGCAGTTAAAAAATGGGATAAAGTGGTCACTGAGGAATTCGATTTGGGCAATTGAGGCAAGGTTTTGGAATTTAGTTTTCACAGAGGTATTCCAGGGTGATCCCACTATCTTCCATCCAGTTTTCACCATGTGGGTAGGCCCACAACGATCACAGGAGGTCTTTTACTGCTTGTCTGTCATAGATTTTGAGGACAGATTTGATCATTTATATTATCTTGGACATATTTTATTATTTTATTGTGCCTTGGGGATGAGCTAGTAAGGATTGATGCCTCCTAGCCCCACCATGTGCTCATTATGTCATGTCCTAGTCATCATGAGGTGAATTTTTGGTATTTTTACCCCTTCTAGTGGATGACGTCACCCTCCATGATTATTTTATACTATGACATCATCATTATATTGGGTGATCCATGTGATATATTGTTATGGTTCATCTTAGCCATTGATTGTATGATGAGATCTTTTAATCTCAACCACTCATTTGATGTAGTATTGTAGAGTGGTATAGGGTTTTGGTCTTTATTATCCTATATAAGGAGGAGACCCCCTATTGTATAGCTCACCTTTGGAGCTCTGGAATATTGGAATAGAACATTTCTTTGTGGAGCATATCTCTCTTGTCTTGTGGATTCTCTTGCATATTGAATATACAGTATCTCTTCTATGTATCATTGTGGATTTTGGTGCTTCTACTAATCTTCTTACAGGAAAGTCGAATTGGTGGAGAGGAGGGCGATTTCTTGAGGGTTATTGTTGGAGGGATCCACATATTCTCTCTTGGGTTGATCTTGTGACAAGGAGTATCATTATTGTATCTTCGTGACATAGTTGATGCTTTCTATTACATCTTTCTATCATTTTCATAATCATCTTGCTTGACTTGTTTCTTTGATCTTGTCTTGTAGGAGGAGGACGATTTGGCTCTTGGAGGAGGACGTTTTGGTTGGAGCTCTTGGATCTCACTCTTGAATATACACATAGGAGAATGCTATCAATTTGCAAGGTGGCCATAAGGAATTGAAGTAAGATATACAAGGTATGTGCCTCTTTGATTTATTCTATCTTCATTGGTCTCAAACCCTAATTAATTAAAAATCCCAATTTTGGTATTTCTTAGATCTACTTAGATCTAGCCTTGCTTTTGAAAAGATCTTAAGAACCCACCTCTATAGCATCCACCCCTAGTTGGATCTATAGTTTGGTGGTGATTGGGTTAAAATTGACACATTTTTCAAGGCAAAAAGCCCTCTTGAACCAAATCGCACTTCCCTAAGAGAGGCTTGTTTGGTTAGATCTAGCACATGGGTAGGTGAGATCCCACTTGATTTGCAATCTAGACACTTGATAACCTAACCCCAGATTGTTACTTTGGTGATTTCTACCTTATGGGCATCATTCCACGTTTTAAGGGATTAAAACCCCCTTTTGAATTATTTGGCACCTTCAAACTCAGATCTAGTAAGATCTAACCCTTGGATTGACTTGATTTTTGGTATCTACATAGATCGGGGCACAAGCCACTTGGATCTACAGTTTGGTGGCCATTGGACTTAATTTGGTCCACCTAACCCCTCTTTTAGCCCTCCTTGAGCAAAGTCGCACTCCCTTGGGAAGGTGAGTTTGCCCAATTTGAGGAAGTGGGTGGTTGAGATTTTTGTGGATTTGGAATGGCCATACCTTGAAACCTAGGTCTAGACCATCATTTCGTGACGATCTGCCTTGGGGGTAGCATTCCTTGTTTCAAGGGATTGTGGTCCACTTAGGGTCATTCAATGAAAACCTAGATCTAGCAAGATCCAACCATCCAATCTCAATTAGCCCATTTTACTTGGCTCCTAGGTGTCCCGATCTACACTTTGACATACCTTTTGACCCCATTAGCCCATCCAACAAGGCACTAGTCCTCCTCAAAGCAAGTCGCATTCCTTAGGAATTGTGTCAAACTCTAGATCCGGTACATGGGTATTTCTAACAACAACTTAGATCCATAGATCTCTTCATCACATGTCCACTATTACCAATTGCATCCCTCAACTTCACCTTGTGGGTCCACTTTAAGCCATCTCACATATCCCAAGGAAGTATGTCCCACTTGTGTAAATCATGGTACTAGATCTTGTCTCTCTAGCTCATCAAGTGGCCTAAGTCATACATTGGTTGAAACACTAATCGTCTTCCAAACCACCTTCAACCATACTTTAAATTCTAGGTCCACTTTACCTTGCATTGGTTTCCGTAACTTACCACTTACTCATCCCTAGGAACCTTTGTTTGGGTCCAATCACCTTTGATTGGTTATAGGGTCTCCCCCTAGGTCTTGTTTCACCTTGACCTAAAGCGAAGAGTGCCTCGGTTGACGTGACTCCCACCTTGCATTGGGAACCGTGGCATCTCTTGGGTCACCTCTTTAGTTGCCTATCTCCTCTACCGTCCCGGATGGGATACCACTAGGGGCAACTACAAGTTGTGTGATAACATGTACCTAGCCTCAATAAGTAATGTATCATGCCAATGTCTTTCATCTCGATCTCAACTTCCATATTTTCCATGCACCCTGCAATGAGATTCTCTAAACATGTATGAAACATGTGATCTACATACAAAACCAAAATGAGAAAATCAACCTAAACAAATGTGCAATATAAGTTGGGATCGTCTTCACTTTTGGTGATCCATCGATCCTAAATACCATGCTCTCAGTGCCTAATTGAGTCCATACAAGGTCTTTTTCATCTTGCAAACATGAGACTCATTTCCATTGATCTCAAATCTCTGAGGTTGTTTACTGTACACTTTTCCTTAATTATCCCATTGAGAAAATTTGTCTTCACATCCATTTCATGTACTTCCTCCAATCCATAATGGAGATTAAAGATATCACTGCTCTAATGGAAGTGTACCCGACGATTGGAGAAAAAATCTCTTCATAATCCACTCCCTCTTTCTGGGAGAACCCTCTTGCCATAAATCTCGCTTTGTGCTTCTCTATGTTGCCATTTGTTGCATTGATCTTCTAGAGCCATAAGGAAGTCACTACTTATTTCCCTTCCAATCTAGGCATAATGTCCCAAATATCATTCTTCATGATGGAGGTGTACTGTTAGTTTTGGTAGCTCGGAGGTACTTCTGTACCATGTACCTAGTTGCAGGGGTCCGAGCATATGTATCTCACTTGAGTGACATAAAGTACTTTATGATATGTTTTTGTAAAGTGACTTTATGATAGTGACTTTAAATTTAAAGTGTACTTTTAAAAAAATATTAGGGTTAAGTGATTTTTTTAGAGAAAAGGTGATTTTAATATAGTTCATGACTTAAGTGATTTAAGTGATCTTGAGATTAAATCACAGCCTTCGATCTTGACTGTAGAAGACGAATAGTCAAGGAAGTTACCTAAAATGAATAATAAAAGAATCTTTTGTGAGACTCATTTTACACACATTTCAAGAGAGAGTTTTGAAGAGAATTGTGTGAGGCATGAAGAGAGTATTGAGCTAATAAAGAGAGTGAATGGGAAGCTAAGAAAGGGGGGCGCATTTTGCTGAGGAAGATTGGGCACACATTCCAAGGAGTGGGCATGGATCCCTAGACAATGATTGCAACATATTTAAGTCACAACCAGATTTGAACACAAAATCCGACTAAATTGACCTTGTCGTCGTATTTCACCTTTATAATTTTGAATTTTCCTTAGTTGTTTTTTAAATTAACCCCGAAGGTCGTTGAATATCCGATGACCATCGAATATGCTACTAGGGTCATCGGATATTCGACTTCCCAAGTCGAATACCGGACGTGTCTAGGTTAAAGTCGAATATCTGACATGTCCGGGTTACAATGGTCAATAGATTAATGTCGTCAGATATCCTATGTGTCCAAGTTATAATGATCACTAGATTAATGTCGTCAGATATTCGATGAGATTTTTTTTTTAGAAACTATAAATTATAGGAATATTATGACATGCTTGCTATACAAGTGACAGTTTGCAGAAATTATAATCTTTGCACGGACTGTTTTCCGTACAAAAAGCCAGAATTATTTCAGTTGTTACTATGATTACAAATAGTGAAGTATGGAGCTTGATATTTTAAGATCGATAATCATTAGTCAAGCTTGGTAAAAGAAAATGTCACATAACAATATTCCTGATCCAGAAGAACAAAATTGAGAATTGCTTGCAAGATTGTGGGATGGACTGAAAAGAAAGGATGATGGAAAATGTTATTGTCCATGTAGTTAATGCAGGGGCTTTAAAGGGAGAAGAATAAAGATCAAAACAATTAAAAGACATTGCAGGGAACATGGAAACGTTGAGGGGGGATATGACTATCGTCCATTGGTAAGTTGTTCATTATATATGTCTTTATATTGATCATTTTTGTAAATGTATGTGTCATTTTAATATTTCTTATATTTACTAATTTCTCTTGATGGTTTGTAATTATAAAGGAAATACCTCCTACATCATATTCCTAGAGGATGTGCTTGCAGAACAAGCTTTCGAGGAACATGGAGCTATGAATATTGAAGAACAAGTTAATGATCATATTGAAGAAGATGATCATACTGATAACATAGTTGAATGTGATGGTACAAATACATTGATCCATGATGCATTTAATGTTAGAATGGATGACGATGATGATGATCATGAAAATGATGAATTTGATGATGTTCATGATTTACCTCTTCTTGAGAAGGCACACGAAACCCTTTATGAAGGTTCCAACACAAATCTTCTCTCTGCTATATTGTTGATAATGAACTTGAAGGTTATGAATGGTCTTTCAAACACATCAGTCACACAGATGTTAAGGTATGTAATATATTCCATCACATATATATGATCATGATAAAGGTTATATTTTTTCCTCTAATAATTTTATTGTTAATTCATAAGTGAAATTAATACAGAGGAAATATGTTTCATTAATATTATTTATATATTATATTAACTAATTTTTATTTTAATTTGTTGTAGCTTGATAGCTGAATTTTTGTTACCATCATCAAATATTTTACCTCGCACATACTGGGATTTATCTTCCATCATGAAAGAAATTGGAATGCAGTATGCAGCAATTGATGCATGCCCCGATGACCATATTATATATTATAAACAACATGAATTTTAAACAGAATGCCTGGAATGTCATATCAGTAGGTATCGAACAAATCAAGTAACAAAAAAGGTGCCTCTCAAGGTTCTTCATTATATTCCCATTATTCCACGTTTGCAACGATTGTTTAGGTGCAAAAACATAACACAATTTATGGATTACCATGCATGGAACATAAGTCAAGATGACATTCTTTGAATGCTTGTAGATAGTTATGCATTTAGAGATATGGAAGAAAAATGGCCACACTTTAAAGAAGAACCTCATAATGTTAGGATTTCTTTGGCAGCAGATGGTGTCAATCCATTTGCAGAGATGATATCTATTTACTCGTTGTGGCCTATTTTTGTTATCAACGATAACATTCCTCCATGGTTGTCAATAAAGATGGAGCACATAATGTTGGAAATGATTATTCCAGGTATGTGTCTACAACAATTTTTTTTTAACGTAGTTGCATCTCATTTGTCATATTTTGTTGCATAATGTCATTTTTTTTTTCATTTACTCATGTACATTATTTATATATCTAAAATGGTTGTAATAATTATGTATTTTATATGTTCAAATCAATCAGGTAAGTAGCAAGTTAAAGATATGAATGTGTATATCGAGCCTCTTATTGACGAACTACTAAACCTATGGAATGACATCACTATGTATGATGTCTCTTGACCAATACGACAAAGGCAATTTCGATTACATGCAATGCTTGTATGGACAGTTCATGATGCCCTAGTGTTAACCCATTTTTGTGGTATGTAATTATAACGTCCACTTTAATAGTATTTAATTTTATGAAGTTGATATATTAATCATGCATGTTTTTTAAATAATTCATTCATTTTATATAATTATAATTGACATAGTTAATCCATCTCTTGTAGGTCTTCAAATAAAGAGAATATTTGCATGTCCAGTTTGTGGTCCTAAGATCAAATATCGTCATTCAAAAAGTTTAGGGAAGGAGGTGTTTGATGAGTATAGGCGCTTCCTCTCTCAGAATCATAGGTAGCGAACTACTGAAAAACATCTATTCAATGGGAAGAGACTGCATTAAAACCACAGAGAATGACACCTCACCTTTGGAAATTGCAATATAATAGAAATCGTCAAGGTACGTACGGATCAAATTGTCTATGTATCATCATATATGAAATGTTTTGAATTTTTTTTATTATGTGTTGTTTACTGTAATTGACATTGATTTCTGTAATTTCTTTATAAACTATGATTCATGATGTCCGTTGTGATCATGAAGGAATTAATGGGATTCCACGAAGAATGAAAAGTTATCCTAAACAATTCAGTAGGTTTTCCTACTATGAGCACCAACAAATTGCTCATATGTTAGATACAATGCATATTGGAAAGAATGCAGTTGAAAAATTATGGAGAATATTGGATGGAAGGAGTGACAAAGAAAAAATTGTCAAAATTTGCAATGACATTCAGAAAGCCAATCATGCACTGAAAGATGTCATTCAATTACATAGAAATGGAGACCAAATTAATATAAATGCATTTCCATGGTTGTTAACGGAGCAGCAAAGCAATGTTGTAAAAGAATTCATGCGAAAAATTAAATTTCCCACTAGATTTTGTTAGAACACGAAGAATATCATAACAAAGAAAGGTGATTTTACGGGGGTGAAAATGCATGATTGGCATATCTTCATTAAGGTAATTATTTCGGTATATATATTGCTATATTTTTTTATACTAATGCATATTGTTGGTATTTTTTTGTCTATTTTTGTAAAAAATAATGAAAAGATTTTTATATTGTTATAATATGTTCTACCTCTATCTCTCCCAAACAACTTCGACAATAATGTCAAACAAGTTATATATGATCTTGGAAAATACATGAGGTAAGTAGCGATATTTTGCATGCATAAAGTGTTTGTTTAATTCATTGTAGAACTTATATTTGGCATTTGTTTTACTGATTATTATGTAATATAATGTTTATTTTTGTTAAATGTCGTGATTTGTTTGCATCACTTGTAGATAGTTGTCATCTAAATAAATCCATAAAGAAGATACAAAGTATTGGAGGAGAGAAATTCCTCGTCTCATGTGTGAAATGCAAAAGCATCTACCTTCGGCATTTTTCAATGCACAAGAACACTACCTCATACACCAAGTTGAGGAGATTGAATTGTGTGGACCTGTACACTCAAGGTCAATGTGGATGGTCGAGAGGCACTTGAAATTTTTGAATGGTTTGGTTAGACAAGGAGCACGTCTTTAGGGTTCTATGGTGGAGGGATATATGGTATACCAAAACATGATGTATATTAGTGAATATCTTCCTAAATTAGCGTCAAAGCTCGATTTAGGTTGCATTTGTGATCCGAACTCCAATAACAATTTCGAAGGGGAGTACATGAAGGGAAAAAGTAGATCGAGGAAGGTGAAAGGTAATTATTAGCAAGTGGATATTACTTATAGTACATTTGATTGTTTATTTTTATGTATATATCATACTTATTTCATTTTTAATATTCAATATGCATCAATTAAAACTGTGTCATGTTAAGTAAATATACATTTGTACTAAATTGTAATTTTATTTTCATCATGCAGTTGGTTAAGAGTGGGATGCACTTCATTTATACATTGCAAACAATCTTGATTGGATGAAGGTATGGATTGAACGATGTGAACAATCTGGTCATGGAATATCATGGGAAGGTGTGGCTTCGTTGGTTAATGCATCTCATTGCAATGGAGATACCAATTTTACACAAAGGGAAATCGATTTAGCATATGGTTTAAAAAATAAATGGGTAAGCATATTAATCAACCATACTATTTTTTTTTCAATTATATTGATGTACACATGGATTTGTTTTCCTTCCAAACATTGTAAGTATAAAACATGCACTTAATCATCAATTCACGATGTAATCTTTATGTGTATGGATTATTGTAGGTAAAACACCATTAGGTTTGTGGTGCAATGGTTGTAAATTTCGCATCAAAAAGTTGGATGAAACGAAGAAAACATCTAATTGTGGGATAACTGCAATCTTTGAGGTGACCAATGTTTCCTCTAGAAGTGACAGACATCCAGAACTCTAAGAAAATGGATACTATGGGTATTTGGAAAATATTATTCAGTGTGACTTTAAATCCTTCAAATTAGTTATGTTTGTTGTCAAATGGTATAGGTTACGATTGAATCAATGTGACCCCGATAGAACTATTTGTTAACAGACAATCTACCGAGAGCGGATTCAAGGCGTGATCTCCCTAGCTCAACGTGAGTCTAGAACAAATAGAACAGAATATAGATCTACTTTCCTAGATCAATAGAAGTGCAAACTATAGATAGATAGCTTACCTCAGATTTGCAGATCCCTTTGCTCTTTGTTGATCCAATGCTCTAGTGTCGTCAGATCTCAAGCTGCAAGACCCTGTTGAACATATAGATACTAACAAACAGTGAAAGCATACATTTCATATGATTGATCTAAGTTAACAGTTAAGGAAGAAAACTCTAAACATCATCATCAATGAGACAACAGTTTATGGAAAGAGATTATATTAACTATATAAAAGTGGGAATTACATAGAAAGGATGAAGCTACAACCAAAGCCTCAACTTCGCATCCTCCATCCAACATGTCCAAGCCAAACCTCCAAGGTGGTACATGCTTCCCAATCACCAATATGGGTTCTACCAGCATAAGGGTACCATAGACCTTCCTCCCCTCTCATGGAGAGAGTGGGTGTTTATATAGGGCTAAAGAGATAGAGTAGGTTGAGAATTAGGGGGAGACGGTTAAGGGATACTCCCATTAGGTTAGAAACCGAAATTCCACCTCACCTAGAGCCTAGGGATAGATCTCCAGCTCAACAAACTTCTAGAAAGACCTCGAGACTCCCCAAAATAGCCTTTAACCAACCTTGTCGCACCTTGGTAGAGGACACAGAGCGATAGAGGGGGGTCATCGCACTCTGTAGGAAGACAAAGTGCAACAGTGTCTCACCCTAGCTGACCATAAACTGCGACGTCGCACCCTATATGAAGGAGAAGTGTGACAGCCTACTCAAAGAGGTCAACTAGGCAGGGAAAAGTCTCAGTTGGATGTGTTTTAGCCCAGAATGAGTTCAGGGATCAGAGCAAAGAGTTTACATAATGGTCAAGATGACAACATTATCACAATGGTCATGATGACGACACTTGGTCATAATGACGATACTTGCAATGGTCATGGTGACGACACTAGGTCATGATGACGACACTTGCAACACGTGTGACACTTGCACAAGGGTGACGACATTTTGGTGTAACACTATTATTGAACATGCTAATGGATTTACCATGGTTAATACAAGGTTGTTTGAGCCAGAAACGGAGCCCTATGTTCTTCCAAGCCAATGTGAACATGTATTTTACTCTGAGGCTCCAGGTAGAGGGGGTTGGTCATTTGTTGTGAGACACAATCCAAGGGGAAGGCCAGTAAAGTATAACTTAGAGAAAGATAATGAAGAGAGTCTTGAAGAAGAAGATGATGTAGAGGATGATCAACATGCGTTAGATGATCATGTTCCAGAGGAAGATGTCGAAGAATTAGTTGAATCAGATAATGTAGTAGACAATGTTCATGAAGATGATATCAATGATGACATGATGATCGAAACTGACATCGATGACGAGGATGATATGGCCAATCCTTACAATGTTGAATATGGATCAGATGATACAAATAATGAATTGGATGAAGAAGTTGATGAAGTGCATTGAAGTGTATGAGGCATGCCTTAATATATCTATTCTCAATATATTGAATTAATATTGCGAGAGAATTATTGACTTGTATTGGTATGTATAAATTATTTGTTTTAAGTTTTTTTGCCATTTTCTTGTATGTTGGCATATGTTATAAGGGACATTGCTTCTTGATTGTGACAAAAAACACAATAATTTATTTTTTTGTACATAGATTTGGTCGGGTTATGGGGAATTGAGAGTGACGTGAGGGGGGGAGGGGGAGATGAGCTTCCACCTTGACATGGTTGGCCTTGTTTAGTAGAGAATATTAAACTATTCTCGTAACAAAGAGAAGCTCGGTAATGTAATGCACAATTATCATGCTAATTATTTCACCTTCAATTTTATATGATATTTCATAACCCAAAAATAAGGCGTGCTTGCTCATGTACTTGACCCCACATATTATAATTGTCATGTGAATGGGCCAACGTTGAATTTTTTTCAATTTGTGCTTGTATGGATTGAAATTTGGCATGGTTAGACTAGACGCATGCATTGACGGTGTGGGAGGGTTTCCAAACTCAAACATGACTCACACAAACAATTCGACAATCAAACAACAAACCTATAGAATAAGTAATTTACTGAACGAGGCCAACATTGAAAGTTTTTCAATTTGTTCTTGTATGAAATGAAATTTGGCATGGTTAGACTAGATGCATGCATTGATGGTGTGGGAGGGTTTCCAGACTCAAACGTGACTCACACAAACAATTCGACATTCAAATAAAAAACCTATAGAGTATTTAATGTACTGAACATGGCCAACGTTGAAAGTTTTTCAATTTTTTGCTTGTATGGACTGAAATTTGGCATGGTTATACTAAACGCATGCATTGACAGTGTGGGAGGGTTTCCAGATTCAAACATGACTCACAAAAACAATTCGACAATCAAACAACAAACATATGGAATAATTAATGTATTGAACGAGGCCAACATTTAAAGTTTTTCAATTTGTTCTTGTATGGACTGAAATTTGGCATGGTTAGACTAGACGCATGCATTGATAGCGTGGGAGGGTTTCCAGACTAAAAAATGACTCACAAATAATTCGACAATCAAACAACAAACCTATAGAATATTTAATGTACTGAGCGAGGCCAACGTTGAAAGTTTTTCAATCTGTGCTTGTATGTATTGACATTTGGTATGGTTAGACTAAACACATGCATTGATGGTGTGGGAGGGTTTCCAGACTCAAACATGACTCACACAAACAATTCGACAATCAAACAACAAACCTATAGAATATTTAATGTACTGAATGGGGCCAATGTTGAAACTTTTTCAATATGTGTTTGTATGGACTAAACATTGGCATGGTTAGACTAGACGCATGCACTGACAGTGTGGGAGGGTTTCCATACTCAAACATGACTCACACAAACAATTCGATAATCAAACAACAAACCTATAGAATATTTAATGTACTGAACGGGGCCAACGTTGAATGTTTTTTCAATTTGTGCTTGTATGGACTGAAATTTGGCATGGTTAGACTAGGCACATGCATTGACGGTGTGGGGGAGTTTCCAGACTCAAACATGACTCACACAAACAATTTCACAATCAAACAACAAACCTACAGAATATTTAATGTACTGAATGGGGCCAACATTGAAAGTTTTTCAATTTGTGCTTGTATGGATTGAAATTTGGCATGGCTAGACTAGACGCATGCATTGACGGTGTGGGAGGGTTTCCATACTCAAACATGACTCACGCAAACAATTCAACAATCAAACAACAAACCTATAGAATAATTAATGTATTGAATGAGGCCAACGTTGAAAGTTTTTCAATTTGTGCTTGTATGGACTGAAATTTGGCATGGTTAGACTAGATGCATGCATTGACGATGTGGGATGGTTTCCAGACTCAAACATGACTCACACAAACAATTTGACAATCAAACAACAAATCTATAGAATAATTAATGTATTGAATGGGGCCAACGTTGAAATTTTTTCAATTTGTGCTTGTATGGACTGAAATTTGGCATGGTTAGACTAGACACATGCATTGAAAGTATGGGATGGTTTCCAGACTCAAACATGACTCACACAATCAATTTGACAATCAAACAACAAACCTATAGAATAATTAATGTACTGAACGGGGCCAATGTTGAAAGTTTTTCAATTTGTGTTTGTATGGACTGAAATTTGGCATGGTTAGAGTAGAAGCATGCATTGTCGGTGTGGGAGGGTTTCCAGACTCAAACATGACTCACACAAACAATTCAACAATCAAACAACAAACCTTCCTTATTCTTTCTCTTCTTATTCTCCCCCTCTCCTCCTCCTCCTATTGTTACCTCCCTCCTCCTTTCGCGTCCT
Organism: Larix kaempferi; assembly: GCA_027924585.1. NCBI lineage: Eukaryota > Viridiplantae > Streptophyta > Pinopsida > Pinales > Pinaceae > Larix > Larix kaempferi. Next base: position 16,652,308 of record BSBM01000012.1, read on the forward strand.
TTACTTTTCTTGCTTCCTCCTTTCTCTTCCTATTTTTTTCCCAAATCCTTATTCCTCTTCCTATTTTCATTAATGAGGTTTGATATCCAATCTATCAATTTACATTATTTCATGAAATGGAACATAAACCTTCTCATTTAATGGTATTTTTAGAAAATATGAACCCCCCCCAAATGCAATAATTTTTCACACCTATCCCTTCTCACTAATATCCTGTCACACTAATAATTTCCCTCACGTGGTAGAGTCTTGAGTGAGCTATATCCCTAAGGTTAGCCATAGTTCCATCAAGATTATGTTTTGGGAATGCATTGATTATGGATGAAGCCTAGGAAGGAATCCATAGTTAAAATAGGCTTAACATTTCAAAGTTACGTTAGAAGGTGGAGAGAACAGATGTAGAGAAAATAAAACTACAACCTGAGTGTGCAAGTCCTCACAACAAATCTAAGAAATGATGTATACCTCACAAGAAAGAATTTAGGAATAAGATTAAGAGTGATCAATGCAGTAAGATGAGCAACAGAATAATAATACATTAGAACTCGGATAGAAGCAAAAATACTTAACACACACTAATTAATTAATCACAATATGGACAAATAAGTAGTACAATGCATGAAGATTTGAATGCCTAAGGTGGAAATTCAAATTAGCCTTCATGGAGTGATCAAAAGATCACTGGAGTGTCATCGGAGCACAACTGAAGTCTTCATCATCATCAGTGGAGTCATCAATGCTCAAGTAACTGTCAACCATCAGTCAAACTGAGTCTAACTGAGTGTGGTAAGTGTAACTGAGTGTAAATGGAACTAACTAAATGAAGGAGACTCAATGGAGGGCGCATGAGGAGCTAACTGAAGTCAGAATAGGTATTCATGTCTCATCAGAGGTCAATCGGAGTGATAACTGCAGTGAGGAGTCAGTCTAGCCTCAAATCAAGGAAAGACCAGTGGCTAACTGAAGTAAACTAGACTGGTAGGTGAGAAAGGCGCCCTTCTTCAGTGGAAGGTGAGAACTGGGCGCATGACAGGCTAGGAGGGATTAATCTGAGTGGAAAGTAGCTCTCGAGTGCTGGGAGACTAAGGACTGGGTGCTGGAGGTGTCAACCTGATGAATGGGCAGCATGAGGATGCATGCAAGAATGCATGCAAGACTGAAAATGCAAAGGATGAAAATGCTAGTAGGACTAGCATGGAGTATAGGAATATCCTAACACCCCCCCTTAATCCATCCTGGGCCCTGGTAACTAAGACCAAAGGTCACCCAATACAATGAATAATAACAGTCAATAAAACGAGGAAATGGGAAAAATTTCATGGAAAAAATATCCCCCCTCAAAATAGACTGTAAGGCACACACAAAAATAAATGCTCCAAACTCAAGCAGGTGTGATACTTGGTCATATGTCTGGAGGTATCTTCTTCTTGGGAAAAAGTGGATCATGCTCAAAAAGCATGTGCTTGTACTTGCTTTTCAGATTGAATGTGATGAGAACAAATCCAATAGTATGAGGATGATTCTTGAACCTGTGATTCGAATTAGTTGAGGTAGGATCAAAAACATGAATGTGCAGATAGTCTTTTGTCTTCTCCTTCGAACCATCATGGGTGAGATTATGCCAAAAAGAACCATCACATGATTGCTTGAAATCCAAATCAGATTTAAGATTTGAAGAATAGTTTCTTGAGATCTCCTTTGAACCAGCAGGGGTGAGATCAAAACCATCATATGCATGAGAAATTATCCCAAGTAGTGATTGCTTGGATTTTAAATCAGCTCCAAGACTTGAAACATGGTTTCTTGAGATCTCCTTTGAACCATAAGAGGTGAGATCAAAACCAGTAAATGCATGAGAATTTATCCCAAGTGAATGGCAATGGCCATATTCTTCAATAACCTTCTGAAAGCATGGGATAATGATCATATAATAGTAAATAAGAGGTGATAGATCAAGGAGAGCGAATGCATTACCTCCAATGACTGATTTTATCTCCGAAACATTCATGTGATCATGATGCAAACCAACAGACTCTGGTGCAAGAGAGGAGTTAGGACCTTCTGCAATTTCTAGAGTGTGAGCTGGCACAAAATTTGAAATAGAAGAAATTTGGAGCATGAGTGTAGAATATGCAAGTTCTTCTTCTTTGTGGACAACTTCAATATGAGATATGTTTGATACTAGTTCATGATCAATGAGATCATCAAAGAGGGCGAATGCATCACTTTGTTTGCTCTCGAAAGGGTTTGGACCAATTCCTTCACTCTGTCTGCCAAATCTTTCATCCAGGTGGACCCATAGCTCTTTTGGAGTTTCAACATCATCAAGGTATTGGTATATCATGTATTCAGGCAAAGCAAACATCATTGTTCCATAGAATCTGTCACCTTTATTTAACCAGTCAATCTCTTCTTCAGAGGATTCAAACTCTCTTTCAAAACAATGATCAAAGAGATCATTTTTCTTCAAATATGCTATCATTTTCGGTTTCCATTCATCATAGTTGAATGGAGAAAGAAGATCATAGTCAGAATGGAGAAAGAGGAGGGATTTCTTCTGAATACATGGAAGCTGTAGAAGACCTGCAAAAACAATAGAAAAGTCTGCAACTGCTACTGCTGCAAAAGATGCAGAAACTGCTGCAACTGTTGCACTTGAAATCTTGATAATAACCTGCAAAAAACTCTCAGGAATGGAGATAAACAATACTCTCAACATGCTCTGATACCATGTGAAAATCCTCACAGCAGATCTAAGAGATGACGTATACCTCACAAGAAAGAATTTAGGAATAAGATTAAGAGTGGTCAATGCAGTAAGATGAGCAACATAATAATAATACAGTAGAACTTGGATAGAAGCAAAAATACTTAACCCACACTAATTAATTAATCACAATATGGACAAATAAGTAGTACAATGCATGATGATTTGAATGCCTAAGGTGGCAATTCGAATTAGCCTTCATAGAGTGATCAAAAGATCATTGGAGTGTCATCGGAGCACAACTGGAAGTCTTCATCATCATCAGTGGAGTCATCAATGCTCAAGTAACTGTCAACCATCAGTCAAACTGAGTCTAACTGAGTGTGGTAGGTGTAACTGAGTGTAACTGGAACTAACTGAATGAAGGAGGCTCAGTGGAGGGCGCATGAGGAGCTAACTGAAGTCAGAATAGGTAGTCATGTCTCATCGGAGGTCAATCGGAGTGATAACTGCAGTGAGGAGTCAGTCTAGCCTCAAATCAAGGAAAGACTGGTGGCTAACTGAAGTAAATTGGACTGGTAGGTGAGAAAGGCGCCCTTCTTCAATGGAAGGTGAGAATTGGGCGCATGACAGGCTAGGAGGGCTTAATCTGAGTGGAAAGTAGCTCCCGAGTGCTGGGAGACTAAGGACTAGGTGCTGGAGGTGTCAACCTGATGATTGGGCAGCATGCGGATGCATGCATTGCATGCAAGCCTGAAAATGCTGGCAGGACTAGGATGGAGTATAGGAATATCCTAACACTGAGAAGTTAATACATATTTTAGATTTCCCTTTGGTCCTTGTGGAAACTTGTTTCTTGAAGATTGTAGAGAGCATTGGGCCTAGAAGAGATTTATTAGGTATCCCATTGGATCAAAGGTAAGAATCTCCCACTATTTAGTTTTCCCCAATTTATTCTTCCAATTGTATAGTGTACTTTATTTAGTCTTTATTTTTTTGTTTTGGGGATTTCAAATTCACTGGGGGGTTGGTATTTGAGAGTGGGGTCTGAATTTTGTGAAAAAAATTATATGTATATGGGTTTTGGGGGTATGGTATGGGTTTTGGAGGTATGCTTTTTGTATTTAGGGGCAAACTTGATTTATGTATGGTTTTACCAAAAACAAAAATTAGAAAAATTAAAAACAATGATCAATTTATGGGACTGGGCTTACCTATTCCTTCTCATTGTTTTCTTAAATCTCTTACTATTCCTCTTCCTTCATCTTCCTCGATTTCCACAAATCCTCCTTCCTATTCCTATTCTACCCCAAATCCTTTATCCTCTTCCTCTTTGTCTCCTTCTCCTCCTTCCTTATTCTTTCTCTTCTTATTCTCCTTCTCTCCTCCTCCTTTTGTTACCTCGCTCCTCCTTTCGCGTCCTTTTCTTTTCTTGCTTCCTTTTACTCCTCGTTTCTCTTCCTATTTTTTTCCCAAATCCTTATTCCTCTTCCTATTTTCATTAATGAGGTTCCATACCCAATCCTCATAAAAAAAATCTATCAATTTACATTCTTTTATGAAATGGAACATAAACCTTCTCATTTAATGGTATTTTTATAAAATATGATCCCCCCCAAATGCAATAATTTTTCACACCTATCCTTTCTCACTAATATCCTTTCACACTAATAATTTGGCTCGCGTAGTAAAGTCTTGCTATATGACTAAGGTTAGCCATAGTTCCATCAAAATTATGTTTTGGGAATGCATTGATTATGGATGAACCGTAGGAAGGAATCCATAGTTAAACTAGGCTTCACATTTCAAAGGAACGTTAGAAGGTGGAGAGCATAGATGGAGAGAAAATTGGTGTTAAAATTCCAAGGAACCAAGTTGCAAATGAGCGCATATTATCATCCCAAAATAGATCTTGAGACAAAAGAAATCAATAAGTGCCTAAAAACCTATTTGATAAGTTTTTCTTTGGAAATGTAGCACCAATGGGTGCTATGGTTACTGTTATCACCTAAGATGTAGTTGCCCCTATGGATGTATCCAGTCATGAATGGCAATAGGGAAGGGCAACTCAAAGGTTCAACCACGATCACCTCGACCTCCAATATGTTTGGTTGTCACGCCAGTCGAGGCAACCTTCGCTTTATGTTGTCTAGCCCAGACAACAAAGGGGGAGACCCGATCTACTCCCGACAGGAGAGATCAAAACCAAGACACCAAATCAGGGTATTTCTAGTTGAAGTTAGGTGTATGGTTTATCCTAGACCTAAGGATGAAGTCACAAGCCAAGTGAGGGATTTAATAGGTATAGCTTTGGTTCATGGTTGAAGTGAAAGTGACTTACAATGTTTAAGTGAGATCTAGGGCTAGTGTACTAGTTCAATGTCAAAAGATCCACTGCCTTGGGAACAGTGTCCAATGCAGGATAATTAAGGAGTTGTATTGGGGCTAACTAGTACATGAGACAAGCTTGACCATGGTTCATGATGTCTTCAAAGGTATATTTTACCATGCTTAGGTCAAACCACAAGTCAATCCAACAATCTAGGAAAGTTGAATTACCTTGTAGAGAAACCAGTGCCTTGGGAATTGGGAAGTGGAGTCAAAGTGGGGTTGACTTATGGTTTAGGACTCCTACAACATGAGATAAGTGGACAGTATAGGTCTTGATGGTTAAATGTGTCTAGATCTAGGTTTGACCCAAGTGGACCACAATCCCTAAAAACAAGGAATGCAGTCCCCAAGGCAAGATTTGACAAAGTGACAGTCTAGACCTAGGTTTTGAATTATTCCGGTTCCGGATCCGCAAGAATCTCAAGTACCCACTTCCTCGAAGTGAGTGAACTCACTTCTCCAAGGTGGTGCGACTTTCCCTAAGGAGGCTTCAATTTGGGTTTAGGTGGGTCAAATCATGTCGGATGGCATCCAAGCTTTAGATCCGGGTAGATCAGTCAAGTAGGGATATGGATCTATAATATTGTGGCAATCCACCGGTTAGATCTTTGTAGATCTGAGTTTTAGTGTTCCAAGTGGTCCAAAATGGGGATTAAATCCCTTAAAATGTGGAATGGGACCCACAAGGTGATTTTCAAGAAAGGGACAACCTGGGTGTATGTTATTTGATGTGTAGATGCCAAATCAAGTGAAATCTCAAACACCCATCGCTTAGATCTAGGTCAACCTGCTCAAATGGTGAAGTGCGCCTTCCTTGGGAGAAGCTAGGTTGGCTTGGGAGAGGGGTCAAACGGAAGCCAATCCTCACCAAACTATAGATCCGGGATGCCGTGGATGCTATAGAGGTGGGTTTTCAATATCATGCCCAACAACCCACTAGATCTCAGTAGATCTAAGAAAATGCAAAATTGGGGTTTTAATTAATTAGGGTTTTAAGAGTTTTTGACAATTGGATAGACTATGGAGATAGAACTTACCTTGAGATCATACCTGAATGATGTGGTTGAGATGCCTTGATGTTGAGGAAGATTCCCGCAGAGATCAAATGAGAGATTGTTGATTTGCTTGCCAATTTGATGCCCAAGTCCACAAGTGCGCCTTCCTCTACCTGTCAAACCAAGGAATGAAATTCAATCAGTAAGATCAAGTATGGAAGAAATACAAGAGAAATGCAAATAGTAACATGAAATAGAAGGTCCTGGGACAGTAATACTCCCTGTTACCAACGAAGAGCTCCAAAGAAGAAGTAGGGAGAGTCTTCCCCTACCAATACCTCCTCCTTCAAGCAAATCGGCCTCCACCTGTAGATGCAAAAATCGTGGTACAATAGATATGGCAAACAAGATCTCCAATAACTCAGTGCAAAGGAAGAACCAACGAACGAACACCAAAAACATTCACCACAACATTGGAGATAGATGCAATAATAATTTTCTATTCCAATAATCCAGAGCCAAAAGTCCCTTTACAATGAGAGGCTCTCTCCTTTAAATAGGAAGGAGAGGCACCAAAACCCTAACCACTTTTTGAATGAGTGGCTAAGATTAAAAGATACAAATGTCTAATCAATGGTTGAGATGAGCTCAACAACATAATACATGGATCACACATAAAATATAACATAAGTGGACAAAGTCGCCCTAGGAGAGGGGAATCCCACCAAATCATGATGACAAAATATCATAAGAGGCTCATGGTGGGTCCAAGGGGTAATTTTATCCCTCCTTGGTCAATCCCCATGGCACAATAACCAATAAACAATCATGAAAGTACCAAATCGTGCCTCCAAGGTGAAGTAGTGTATCTCCAAGGTGAAGTCGTGGTCCTCAAAGACCTCAAAAAATCCACAGAAAGTGCCATAAGTGATGGATGCGGGCCCCGATGAAGCTGAAACTGCAGGAGGAGGTGTGGAAGGTCCCGATCTATCATCACTGATCATCCCATGCCATAACTTTGCCTCAGTAGCTCAAATCGATTTCCTCAATAGCCATTTCTACCAATCCTGAAATGCCTCGGGAAACGTGAAACTGCCCAAACTGCCTCCTGGAGTGATGGCGCTGTCAAGGTGAGGGTGCCAATGTGTCCGGGAGGGGGGGTAATATGGTAAAAACAAGTGGCTGGACCACCCCCTCCATCATCAGCGCCCTAGGTCATCCGGATAAAAGTCATCTCTGCTCCGACAGGGCCTCCAACAGGCCAAAACTGCACTAGGACAGCCTACTGAGGCTAAATCATCACTGTAAGTGCCCGGAACTGAAAACAAACTGTCCCATTGGACTCAGAAGGTCCAAATCTATCCAAGATGTGTACTCATACACTATATGAGTCTCTGCATGATCAAAATAAATATCCAATATACCGGAACAGGGCCAATAATAATGCGCTGTATATATACAAACACTGCTGTAACCCCAGAATCATCATCATACCCTGTAGCTGCTGCATAGAATCATCCTGTATGTGTACATAGACCATATATCATCTATCCATATCATCATAAGGTCCAACATCTCATGTCCCATGGTCCTCCATGGTCAAACTAGGTCTAACCAAGACCAAATACAACTCAGACTATCATCAATAGCTGCTGCAAGGTGTCAAGGTTAATACATGCTTTACAATTTATTCAAATAGCTTCTATAACACAGAGTAATCATGACTGGCGATCTAAATCCAAATATATAGTGTCGTTAGTTATTATTATTACTCAGACTAGACTTTCAGGATCATACTCACTTCATAGTTGTGATCAATTTGCTAGTGAAGGGTGAGGGCTGACATAAATGGCTAGGCTAAGGGATGACTTGACTATCTTGACTTTGTGACACTTTGGCAAGGGAAAGGGAATACACACCATAGTATATACTGAATGAGCAATAACACAGGGAATGGCGGTGTCTCACAAATGGATGAGTTGTTTAAAGAGGGTTTATTCACCTTCATAGATGCGCACAATCCATAATACAAGCAAGGCCAGCAATTGTTTAGATATAACATTTAAGTTCCATTGCTTTTTGGGCCTGAGTTTTCCATAGCCTTGATCTATGTGTGTTTACAAACACATTGCATAGATTTACATTTATTTTTAGGCTTTCTGCTGCAGGTGTGTTTTTAAGGCACTTGTTTACCTGAGCACTTCTAGGTGTGTCATGGACAGCTTGTTTACCTAGGTATTTATTTTTCCAAAAGATATATCATTTTATTTTTCATGGCCATTTTCATTTGGCATTTCTTTCATATACAAGATATAGCATTTGATTTTTTCCAGATTTTGTATTGATGGCAGCACTAAAAGTTTCAGGTTTAGCCAACACAACTTTAGTGACTAGGGGGAATTCTCAAGGAACTCCAACTCACCATAGGTAAGTTTTGTCACCAACTCAGAGCCGAGACACAATAAACAAGGAAGCTCATCCAGTACAGAGGCTACAGTGGGGAAAGGTCCTCCATGTCACTAGTCAAGTAGCAAATCAAGGTAATAATCTAAAAGGTAGGCCACGGATGGATGAAGACAATGAAAAGATGAAGCCAACACTAGCAAGCCATAGTATGGTGTAATGATCACCTCTATTCTCCCTAAGGAGGGTATGTACCAATGAGTATGAATAGTGAACTTCTAAGTCTGAGTAGGGACAATAATATATATATAATAGGTCAACCAGGTCCACATATCTATATGATCGCCAGATCATGACACTAAGTGCTAAGACATGCTATAAGAATAAGTATAAAAGCAGTCTAACCATAACACAATAGTATACCTGCTGAGTCATATACCTGAAAGCTCATCAACCTGTACCATCATCTGTCCTCTGAGACTGCTGCTGTAACTCTGGGCACTACTGTCTGCTCTGTACCAATGGCATAATGGCTATATCGGGCATCTCTCTGAGTGTCCTGAAACTCAGTCATGGCATGGGGAATATAACTGCTGTCCATAATCTGATAGTGATCCAATATAAATGCTCATCTCGGCATCTCAAATGCAAGGGAACTGGCTGAATAATGTACTGGAATGAGAAAAATAATGTATGGTAGCCCGGCTACTATATATGTGATAACAGTTACCTCTGGTTGAATGGTGGTATAATATGGTATAATACCACATATAATGATGCTACAAAAATGACCCCATATAAAGCAATCTATGTCCAACTACCAACTTCAATGGTTTCATATATCTTAGCGATCTCAATGGTTCAGGAAATGGATAATATGCTTCATAATCACAAATCCATTCTCCAAACAATTGAGGAAAATTTGGCTATGGCTCAAAATAGCAAGAAACATTGAGCCAACCAACATTGCTTCGAACGTTTCTTTGAATTCAGGGATTAGGTGCCCCTTCATCTCTGACCCAATAAGAATACATCTCTCAAAGCTAAAGGTCATCAGAAATTGGCACCAAAATTTTATGGACCATATTAGATTATACAATGCATTGCATGTGTGGCTTAGAAATTAGTTCTTCCAACACATTCCAGGATCCATCTAGTATTTCATGTTTCTTGTTTGAAGAATCTTATGGGAAATAATTCCACATCCAAACAACCTTACTGTCCAACTTGATGAAGAAGGTTCCATTTGGCTCTAGCCATAAGTAGCTTTGGCCACATGAGAGTGACACCTCCACCAATGCACTATCCAAAAATTTCCCATTCAATGGAAGGATATGCAGCCAAAAGATGCTACTTGGAAATTGTTAGTATTTCCCAATCTCTAGCATTGAGGACACGGTTTATTTTGAACGGGGAGGACATGTTAGGTTTCCACCCCAACAACTCTACTTTAAGTATATTGAAGAGTACGCTATTGATATATGAGGCATCTCATTTGAATAAGTCCTATTAGATAGTTAGTTGATAGTTACTCAATGTAAAATGGTGTCTTTATTAATTAAAACCCACTAGGTGGTCGATCCTCTTTAATAGTGGGACCATAGGTAGTTAGGGTTTTTTCAATTAATGAACTATTATAGACTAGAAATTTGTGTAATGTGATCAAGGATTGTTATTGTATTTGGAGCTCTGGTTGTACAAGGTCATCCCCTCGAAGAGGCAAGTGAAGGTTTCACTCTTTTTTCAACATCACCAATACAAGGGCTCTTTCTCATGTTCTATCTATTTCTCTCTTATGTTTTCTATTTAGCTCTAGATTCTTATTGAATTCTTATATTTTTCTCTATAATTCTAGAGTTAAGTACATCATAGGAGAAGTGAAAGGGGGCTTATAGGAATCTCAAGGGGCCTTGGGGAGAACATTAGCTAATGACTTAACTTATATCTTTTAGGGCCCCTTGATAATTAAAATACTTGATCAATAACGTTTATTTTATATTATCATAAACTTGGTCTTATAGGTGAAATTTTGGGCTTCTCATTAAGACCACCTACGGAGTGATTGATACGCACATGTAATGTTCAAAATTTGAGTATGTAGAATTATTCTTAGTTGTACAAATGGATTTGGTAAGGATGGGAGAAGGAAAATGGAAATTATTCCATGGACTTAGCAGTTTATTTTCATGTAGACCTATGTAGTTTCCAAATGTACATTTGATAATGATTATGGTGGTGTTGTGAGGGGGAAATTTGTCCTACAACTAAGAATCCCTAGAGTCCTAGAAAAGAGATTCATTGTCAAGATTGTGCTAGAGAACTGGAAGGGAATTGGGATAGTTTGAGGGACCATTTAGTAGAGAAGGGGATTCCATTTCTTATGGTGTGAATATTGGGTGAGAATAGTGATGGTTCATTGGGATATTTGTAGAGGGGATTCTTTAATGTGAGTTTTTCCGGGTCGTGGGCTAAGTATGAAGACTTGGATCTAGACCTTAGGACTTCATGCTTGTGAAATCATAGCCTCAACTCAAGGGTATCCTTTATCATATAAATGTTAAGTGTGACATAGAGTCTAAGGTTGGGGGGAACATCCTTAATTTGCATCTATTTGAAGGATTATTTTCCAAGAAAGATAAGTAATCTAACTATGTCATGAAATGCCATTTTTTTATGTTTATGTTATGCACTTTATTATTTATTATCCTCCTCCTCCTATTTCTATCTCGCTCCTCCTTCCACATCCTTTTCTTTTCTTTCTTCCTCTTCGTCCTCCTTTCTCTTCCTATTTTTTCCCAAATCTTTATTCCTCTTCCCTTATTTCCAAAAATCCTCCTTCCTCTTCCTCCTTTTCCCAAAATTCCCCCTCCTCTTTCATGGTTTTCCTCATCCTCATCCTATCACTCAAGTGTACTTTAGCACCACAAAGTTTCAAACCTTAGGGAACACTTTCCAAGCATATAACAAATCTGAAATGTCTTAGCACATAATATTATAAAAGCAGTAAATCTTCTCCCTTATCTTCTAGACCGGATAAATCACTTTACCATTTCAGCTCTATGTTATGTCAAATCAGTGTGCACAACCAATACTAGAATCTACCCAATCAAGAATATAACATAAGTTGAAATTCGAATTTGTGAGAACGCATAGTTTGGACACCTAGAACACTTCATATGTATTAAAACGATGAAGTACATACCATATCTTTCTCACAAAGTTGGAACAATTCAATCTCTCCAGACCCTAACTAGGGAAACCATAAAAATACCCTAGCTAGAAATCAATTCCAACCAATGTGAACTTCCAAGTACATCATCACATCATGTTCCAAAGAAAAGAATCTATCCAAACTCCATCAATCATGACATCACATCAAGCTCCAAGTCCTCCAAACAAACCATCTCACCATGCTCAAGGTCTTCGTGCTATTGCTCTTATATTCCTTAGGGTTTACAAACCCTATCTATCTAGCTATGTCGATTATGAATTGGCTTGGCTCTCACTTCCTTGAACCTCCTTGGTCAAATTGAATTGCTACAGACATTATATCTCTTATTCTATGCTCATTCTATTTCTTATAAAGTCTTATTTCTTGCTTAATGTTACTCTATGTTTATCATTTAGATTCAACTTAACAGTGAAATCAACAAGTCCATGCATATCTTTAAGTACATCTCCTTTATAGAAATGAACAAATGAATGATGTTAGGTATTGGAGGGATGTTTTAAGTTCTCTACTCATTCTACACTATAAAGTGTTGTATCTTGCTTATTGTTCCTCCGTGTTTATCATTTAGATTCAACTAAACAGTGAAATCAACAAGTTCAAGCAAATATTCAAATACATCTCCTTTATAGTAATGAACAAATAATTATATTTGTTAATGGAGATGTTGTAGAGTGGATGTTTTAATTTCTCTACTCATTCTATTTCCTATAAAGTGTTGTATCTTGCTTACTATTTCTCTATGTTTATCATTTAATTTCAAATTAACAATGAAACCAACAAGTCCGGGAAAATCTTCAAGTACATCTCTTGAACAAATAATGATGTTAGTTATTGGAGATATTGTAGAGTGTATATTTTAAGTTCTCTACTCATTATATTTTATATAAAGTGTTGTATATTTCTTACTGTTCCACTTTGTTTATCATTTAGATTCAACTTAATAGTGAAATCAACAAGTCCAGGTAAATTTTCAAGTACATCTCCTTTATAACAATGAACAAATAATGATGTTAGTTATTGGAGATTATGTAGTGTTGTCTTTGTTAATGGTAATGCTACTACATTTGGTATACCAAGCATTGAATAACAAATGTTCCATATAACCTCAAAGTTCATCATCACTATATAAGTAAGGGTCCACATGGATGATGTGATTATGTGGTCCTCTAAACTGCTCCTAAAGTCAAATGCCAATGGCTCCATCAAGGGGTGGCCAGTCCCTTGAGAAGACCATATTACTCAACCATCTTGAAGACCTAGGAGAAGAGGACATCACACATCATCATCTTGGTAACTGACCAAGAACCTCCATTCTCAAGGAATGGCTCTTAGCCCCAAGCTGAGCTTTAAGTCCTAGACTGAAACCACCTGCAGGACCTACTTGGTCCTCGTGACCAAGAATCTACCTGGTCCTAGACCAAGATGTCTCTGTCTCAACCTGCATGATTTGCTTGGTCCTCGTGACCAAGAAACTGTCTGGTCCCATACCAGAATACCCTAGAGACAAATATGGTCCCTAGCCACATGTTAGGGACTTTTCCATGGCATCAACATGCTTGGTCCCCGACCAAGAACCTCAGGAGATAGATGGGGTCCCTAGGGTACCTTCTATGGTCTTACTCTTTACTCTGCCTAGTTACTTGACCAAGAACCCTAGTTAACTGAATAGGGTACCATCCTCTCTGAGAATGGGTCTCGCAGTTGCACTAACTTTAACAGTCCCTCTCAACAAGAGAGGCATTCTCAACAACACTAAGCTTGTTGAGGACAGAGGCTTAATCAACACATCTGACAACTGCACCATGTCCTTATCATGGTGAAACAACCTGTCATAGAATGTAGGATTTTGTGAGAGCTTCAAAAAGATCTGAATGTCAGCAATTACCTTGATCTTATAGATCCACTTGGAAGTTACACGTGACTTCCCTTGTTGTCTGAGAATCACTTTCCACGTATCATTATCCATTATTAATAGGATATTCTCTGTCATAGTATCTTTTCAAACCTGAATTTTTGGTTGCCTCCATATCAATGGTTGATCCAGAATCAGTGACATGGCTCCCACCAGAGCACCCTTGGAACCCCTTAATAGGTTCCTCAATGAGATCAATTGAAGGCTTCTTGGCCTTCTCCCTCTGCTTCTCTAAACGAGAAGTCTCATAGGCTTATATATCCAAGTCGCTGCAAGACTCCCTCTTGTTCTCTGAAACTTGACAGGGTTTATTCATTAGAGCTTTAACAACATGTCCTGAGACCTTGCAAAGGTCCCCTTCACGGACACCAATCTCTGAGCTCATATTTCTACCTTTAGTCCATACTAGTGCCTTTCCTTCTGAGAAAGCTACAGAGAACCTCTTGTCTTCTCAAATTGCCACTAAAAGAACATTCTTCTTTAAACTAGGAACATACAAAATTTCCTCAACATGAATTAACGTACCTGAGTCAAGCTTTAAGGCAGTTCAACCAACTCCTTTTATTGAAAAGGTACTTTTGTTTCCCATCTCCACTTTCTCATTGAAATTCTTGGCTTTGTAACCCACAAGAGCCTTTGTGTATCCAGTTATATGCTTGGTGGCTCCACTATCAATCCACCATGAGTCTGATGAGTTGGAGATGGATCTTGAGAGTGTTGAAATCAAGAAGAACTCTTTTCTTTGGCCTCGGTCTTAGATTTCTTTTGTTGAGGCTCTTCTTCTGTAGCAACTGAAGCATGATACTTCCCTTTATGCCAATTCCTGTTAGGAGGATTTCTACAATCTTTTGCATAATGACCAAGCTTGCTACAATTATAATATTTTACTTTTGACTTATGAAAATACTTACCTTGAGTTCCCTTACCTCTGTTGTGATGTCGAGGAAAGCTCCTTCCTTTCTTTGTCTTGGCAGCAAGAGCATGATTCTTTTCAATTAGAGGCCCAAATCTACTCTGGATTCTGCCTTCTTCTTCTAGGCAATCATGCCACAACCTGTCACAGCTTGGTTGTATTTCTCTTTCATTCACTGCCGCAAGAAATGTCTCCCAAGATGTAGGAAGACCATCCACTACTGTTTGCACAAGATCATCATCATCTACTTCAAGGCCAATTGCCATGAGTTGATATTTTTTCTGAGAAATATTTGAGAAGAAGGAGGCAACTGATTCCTTCTCCTCCATCTTCAATGAACGAAGTTGCTTCTTTAAGACCCTCTTCTGAGTAGGTTCCTTCTTCTCATAGAGATTTGCTAGGGCATCAAAGCATCCCTTAGTTGTCCTTAGAGGAGCTATCACAGGCATCAAATTATTTTTAACTAAGTCGAAGATGACTCTTTTTGCTTTGGCTTGCTTCTTCTTGAATGTTGCTCTTCCTTGAACTATTGTGGGCTCTTGCACAACTCTTGCGACCAATTCATCCAAGTCATTCTCCTCCAAAATATTCAAGACTCTAGCCTTCCATGCATTAAAGTTTGAGGCTCCTTCAAGCCTATGTTCTTCCTTCATTGAGTTAGAAGCCATCTCAAACCCTTACAGTCAACTTGCCAAGTACACATGTAAACCTGTAGTCAAGTTGATTAGGACACAAACCCTTCCATTAGGCTCTATGTAGATTTTGTTACCCTGCAAAAACAGAGTTAGCTACAAGACCTAAGCTCTGATACCATGTTGAATTTTGGTTAGGGTTAGGGTTTGATGCAGAATAATAAATATCAATGTACTTTAATGCAAAATTACTTTTAACATTTTAATAACAACTAGTACTGAAAATGAAATAGTACAGCAGTAGCTCTAACAAAACATAATTTTCAACTCTATCAACTTTTCACCTTTAGCACTACCAATTTGGTCACTTTGTTAAAGTAATCTTCAGTAACATGTAATCCATAATAAAATAATATAACTAACCCAGTGTTAACCAACATTAAAGAAAACAAGTTTAGGGTACTTACCTGGAGTGTGGAACCCTTCCTGTTTTATACTCAGTAAAATTTACTTTAAGAAAAAGGATTGTGCCTCTCAGAGGCCAGTCAGACACTAGGAATCATATGACCCTACTAAAGGGTTAGTACAAACCACAGAGAGAGAGATGAAGGGTTTGAAGTACAATAAATCAAGGATGGTGAATGACAGTCAAAACACAGTGGCAGTACCAAGACTCAATACAAGTGGCCTGATCCAAAAACCTCAGTACATAGATGTGATCCAACAAAGTTGAAACACAAGAGATATGATCTTAAATAAGTCTTAGCACATAGGAACAAACCTCAAAAAGGTTTCAGTACAGATACCAAATTAAAACAAGTCTCAGCAATAAAGATCTAGCATAGATAAACAATCAACACAAGGTGTGGTCACATTAAAGAACCATAACTATAGACCTAGCAGGTGCAAACAGAACTATAAGGACCACGACCTCCTGAAAAACAACCAAAAAGAAAGCACAACAGGTAGATCTGACTCTCAGGCCTCACGACATTCACAAACTAAATGCACCAGGGATTGATCAGACCCTAAGTGGCTCACGGTCTCGACAAATAAGCAACTAGCAATCAGATCTAGGGCTTACTGCTAATTTTTAGGGTCACAGCCTTCCAAACAATCAAGTGAGGAGCAGATCAAAGTTCTTAACTAATAGATTAGACCTCAGGCAGAGAGAGAACAACAGATCAGAGTTCTTAACCAATAGATCAGACCTCAGGATGAGAGATAACGGCATATCGGAGTTCTTAACCAATAGATTAGACCTCAAAAAGAGAGATAACAACAAATCAGAGTTCTGGTATCCTTCTAGTAGGTAGGTGAGTACTCAACAAGGCACACGACCTTCACAAAAACTTAACAACAGAAACATAATTCTCCTCAAGGTCACGACCCAGTCAAGATGGGCAGTAGCAAACCCTAGCAGCAGCAGTGAAGACTTAGACGTCAAGTAGAGGAAAGAGCAGAGCTTAGATAGAAGATGATAGATGCTTGTCAAATGAAGACTCCAATAAATAGTGTCTTAGGGTCTTCTAGAAGGATTAAGTTAGGGTTCCATTAAATTAGGAAAGTATCACCTTTTAAAAATTAAAATCATAAAAAATATAAAATAAAAATTAAAGTGACTTGGGTGGGTACTAACATATAGGGTCAAACATAATAAAGTCACATTTTATAACATAAAACATAAAACATAAGTAGGGTAACATTAGGTGGGTACTAGGGTCAAAGTTATGGGTACATGGACCAACAAGATGGTGCAACATAGAACAAGGATGGGTACATGACCCACAACCCCTAGGACCAAAGGATTTACCACAAAGGTGGGTATTCAACCTTAAAAACCCATAAGACCAAAACATCACGGTGCTACAAATCAAGAAACAACTCAAGGTGGGTAAATGACCCTACTAATCACAAGTCAAAGACAAGGTACCACAAGACCAATAATCAACAAGGTGTAAGGACCAAAAGTAAAACAACCAAGGTGGGGAATGTACAACCCGTCATCTCTCTCTCATATGTACAAATGTTCCATCTAACATGAAAGTTCATCATCATTGTATAAGGAAGGGTTCATATGGATGATGTGATCATGTGGTCCTCTAGACTGCTCCTAAGGTCAAATGTTAGTGGCTCCATCAAGGGGTGGCGAGACCCTTGAGAAGACCATCTAACTCAACCATCTCGAAGACCTAGGAGAAGAGGACATCACACATCATCATCTTGATAACTGACCAAGAACCTCCATTCTTAAATAATGGCTCTTAGCCCCAAGCTGAGCTTTCAGTCCTAGACTGAAACCACCTGCAAGACGTACTTGGTTCTCGTGACCAAGAATCTGCCTGGTCCTATACCAGGATGTCTCTGTCTCAACCTGCACGATCTGCTTGGTCCTCGTGACCAAGAAACTGTTTGGTCCTAGACCAGAATACCCAAGAGACAAATAGGGGCCCTAGCCACATGCTAGGGGCTTTGCCATGGCATCAACCTACTTGGTCCCCGACCAAGAACCCCAGGAGACAACTGGGGGCCCTAGGGTACCTTCTAGGGTCTTACTCTTTACTCTTCCTGGTTAACTTGACCAGGAACCCTAGTTAACTGACTAGGGTACCATCCTCTCTGAGAATGGGTCTCGCAACTGCACTAACTTTAACAAAAATGACTAGGAGAACACTTCCTAGGTACAATTTCAACTACTAGGAATCCATATTAGTAGTGCACATTAACATCATTTTTTATTATCTAAGTCAATACATTACAAGGGTCAAATTGGGGGTATTACAATCTAAGTATGATTAATTCCAATAAAAACACCATTGTATATGGATTGTTTTTCGACAAACAAGTCGTGTATTTCTCAGTAGTGACTTTGAAATATAGTATTCTGACTTTCCATACAAAATTCTTCATATTTATAACCTCTCACAAACCATATTCAAATAATATGCAAGTTGCATCTTCATCTTAATATATATCGATCTCATTGCAACATATTTCATGATACTATGAGGATGGTATAATACAAATTGTTGAGATGCATATCCTACCATCTTCATGAGGTTCATTCATGATGAATACATCTAACCTCATTACAAGGAGGCAATCTTCCTTGAAACAATAATTGCAATGTTGATCTATTGGATGCATTCAAAAGATAGTGGCTAGAGAGATCTCACCAACAACTACTCCAGGTGTGTGTTATTTATATTTACTTTAATGCTATCCATAGTCTCTCAATGCCTTGGACAAAATAGTTAATGTGTAGAACTAGATCAGATATGGGCAATCTTTGGGTTTATGATGGATGTTTTTATAATGAGTCCTATGGTTTATTTACCTCACCAATAAAGTGTTTATAATTTCTATGTCTAATTTGTTTTATGTATTTTTTTTATTATTGCTTTAAATTGAAATGATAATTACGAAATTTTGAAATTAATTTTTTTTAAACATTTAGTGAATGTTCAATTTCTTTAGCTACTCTTTTGGATTGGGATTTCCTTAAACATTTAGAGAATGTTGAATTAGTATAGCTACCCCTTTGGATTGTATCATTACCTCTTTTGGATTGAGATGAGAAACAAGTATTTGTAAAATTTGCTTTTGCTCAATATTCTTGCATTCATTTCTCCTCAATCAACAAAACATATTCGCTTAATAATTCTTCAGAGTCGTTAACATTCACAATATTTATATTACAAATGGTAAGAAATCATCATCAAGATAGTGATGGGCTAATTCTCAAAAGTATTTTGAGAATAATTTTATGGTTCTTTATTCATAAGAGTAAAATGAAATCTGCATTGATTTGAGGGGCATGCTACTGTTTATAGCGAGTCATGCTCTCTGAAACGAGACGGTCGCGACCTCATCTCAGAGAACTGAAGGTTTTTCTTTCTTCGCGAACAAATAGGCATATAGATAATAAACAAACCCAAAATGGTCGCGTGGACCTAAACCCGGGTGGGTGTGACCATGTGAGCCATATCGCTTGTTTTATCTCTGTTGATTGCTTCGTTTTCAGCTCCAAGTCCTCTTTATAACCTTCACAAGGCCCTGACATATGCAGTGAAATCAAATACTAAGAGCCGATGGGTTTCGTTGGGCTCCGAAGGGATAAGATCGACGATAAACGCGACTGCTGTTCATAACTAGATCGAAGCGCAGATACTACTATGCATACCCACAACTGCAGGAGGCACAATACAATTCATCTGCCGTCGTTATTACAAAGGTGAACAGGTAGATTCAATTCGTGGTAAGGGTGATAGCAATAATTCGCTTTCCGATCGCAGAGGTGAAGCCACACTCGACTCATCATCAGATACGAATGGCATTGGGAAAGCAATAATGATCACAAGTCTAAATGTGTAGGCCTATAGCAACAGTGAAGATGAACTAACTTCCAAGAGGAGTGAGGGAAACTTAGGCTGCCACTACATAAACGAGAATAAGCCCAAAATGGAAGGATTGGCTAAGATAGGATATTAGCGCTAGTTCAAACTAGAGGTCTCAACGAGGGGGGAAAAAGGTCTGTCGCAAAATATAAAAAAGAGGCCCCGTATACGCAGAGGGGCGTGTTTGCCAGGTCAACGCATTCCTTTCACAAATAATTCTTAGCATATTTGGTTGTGTCAAATTAGAAAAGAAAATATCATCTAGCATCCACAACCTACCGCCAGTTTCCATTGAAAGCGTGCCAAACAATGAAATAAGAAGCTTTAGCATTAGTAGGTTGAAACGGATAAGGAAATAATCACAACGCATGGATTGGGTAACTTAATTTAGCATAGTCTAATTCTGCAACAAATTCTTCCGATGTTCATGCAGATTCTCAAATAGTATTTGAACTGATTGATCAACGCATGTTTCCATGTATTCGACTATCATTTTTACAAAATTGTAGCTGAAACATTCTGGATATTAACGCTTGTTTTGTACCGCCAGATGGGAGGCAATAACATAAGCATCATGTTTAGAACAAACACACTAAACATTGGCATTTATTCTTTAAGCTTTAGACTCTGCGGTTACTGTGGTCCAATCCTCCAATGCAAAATTCTCATAAGCATCATTCTCAACAGCAGACTGGAATTTTCATGCCTGAATAAATGGAGACTTGTAACTGGATTCACAGCAAATGAGATGCTGTACCTTTTCCTAGGGTGAACAGTGGTTATTCATCCCATTGAATAAGCTTCCCTCAAGGTATGGGTGGACAGCATGAATACAATGAAGAAATGTGCCATTCATGAATTTGGAACAATATATTATTTCTACTTCTGTGCAGGCCAACGAACAAGATCCTCTCTGTAAGTGTTGAGATGCCAAGCTTGTTCTGCCACCTCATCAAAAAGCTGTTGCCATCCCCAATTTGTAAAACCCAAAAAAAACCAGAAATCGTGAGCTTGAACTTTCCCGACCTGTATCATCTCAAAGATTTTCCATGTGACGTCTGGATTTCCATAATATATACCTGGAAGTACTTCAAGGAATCCTTCGAGATCAACAATGCGTGTCAAACTAAGGAAAGGCATACCTTTCAAAATAATCGGCCCACCAAGGTAGATAGGTGTGGGTCTTAAAAGTGGTTCTAGCTGCATATATATTTTAGGCAGATCATCCCATAAAAGAGGCTTGTTTACAATTAAACCCTGAAAGCCCTCATTAATGTCTGCCTTTACTATTATAATAATGGAGTTTTCGAAGGGATGTACGCCTTGGAGATTTTCAGAAGCCACGAGTACTGATCCAACAGTGGGCTTTTGGACTGCCTTTTGCAAACTAAACCTCCCGTTACTCTCCTCTTGAAATTGATTGCTTCCATCATATTCAAAGATGGGCACTGAATGCCCCCGATCTGTTCTTTGTATATGAAGAGGAGCCTCAATTTGTATCGGAATAGAAGACGATGTCCATGGTGCACCTATATCAAGGCTTCCTCTACCCTGCTGCATCTTTTTCCAAAGAACACCTACAAATTGGAAAACAAAAGCAAGTCAGGTTTCATCAGGTTAGGCTTACTAAAATGTAGAACAGATAAGAAAATTGCAAAAGCCGATTCTGGCATTTATTTATAATAAAAAAGCCACGCTATAATATATTTTACCAGTCTAATAGCAACTGTCACAAATAGCAAATAAGAGGAATATAAGGACATCTAAAATCTAATCAAACAAGGAAAACAGGGTCGATATGTACCTAAAGGTGCAATAAATTTAAAGAACGGTATTTATAAAATTGAATTACCATATTTTGTGAGAGGCCTTTTCTGCATATATTGAGATATTCTCTTGGAAAAGGAAACAGTGCCACTGAGTACAACTGGATGAAATGCCACCTTAGGTACAACCAGGCAACCACTGGCCACAAATGGCATGGTAGAACCAGACAGCTGCATTGGTTAAAGCCGTTAATGTGCAATAATTCATGCTAATGTTGCACAAATTGATGTGAAAAGTGTCCTAATGTCTTATATAAAAACATTGTTTCCCATAACTATGGAGTAGTACAGTTATAATCAGTTATAAGAGTTAGCTATGATGGTTAGGCAGTTAGGACAGGTATCGTAGTTTGTTGATATCCAACTTCAGCCTATAAGAGACTCAAGAGAGAACTATATCACAATGCAATATCGTTCTTGTAGGTCTAATCAGAAAGGATGGCCTCTGTAGCCTATAGGGGTAGCACATTGTCCAATTTTGCTGTACTTCCATTTAGTTATTAGTAATTATTGGAAATTACAGTTTCTATTATACTATCTTTTATTCTTAGCTTCTCTTTCTGCCATTGTTCTCCTTATCTATGAAGTGTGGATTGCATTCAAAATTCAAAGGTGCCTCAGGCAACATACTCAAAATTCAAAGGTGCCTCAGGCAAAATGCTCAGGCAACATTTGGTGTTGTTGCAAAATATGGATCTTCAGAATTTCATGCGGAAGTTAATTACCATTGTGAGGAAGTTGTCGCATGATCAGAAATCGATCATGAGCTTATTTGGGCTCAAGTTCTGTTCTCTATGAAGCAAAAGAAAACTAGATTAATTAGTCCAAGATGGATCATTAATCAGCATAGCTGATTGTCTGAGGGGTTAATACGCATTCGAGAACTTTCCAACAAACAGAAGTCTGAAAACGAGTATGTATGAGAAAGCTATGGCCTCCAGAAGTTGACATGCAGACCACCTCAGTACCAAGTGAAAGACATGTTAGCTTCCATGACTCACACATGTGAAGGTAGCCACGTATGGACTTTCAAGGATATTCTGAAGGGGTAGGATCTGAAATGGATCTTAAGTGTAATATCTATCTATGTGTGTGTGTAAATATATATAATTGCACCAATAGGTGGGTGCTGTGGACCATAGAACATAATTGTAGCCCCAAGTAGAAGTCCGATGGGTAACAGGACCACCACATCACCAAGTGGAAGCCACATCAATTCCCAGTGTTCACACATGTGAAGCTAGCCATGTAAGGCTATTCAAAAAGATTCTAGAGAGTTAAAAATCCTAAACCTAACCCTAGCACCTTTGGTTAAAAGAGAAAGGGTTTTGGATGATTCAAGAGTGATCCTATTGTAGAGATTTTTGTTCCATAGTAGAGCAGCAACCGGAGGAGCAAAGCCAAGGATCTGCTCTATAGCAGAGTGGCAACAAAGGCACCAATTCCAGAAGAAGATTGTTCCATAGCAAAGCGGAGAGAAAGACTTGGGATTGCAGACAGACACATGGATCTGATCCATAGTTAAGTAATAGTAGATCTCTAAGTCAGAGGGACAGAGTTGTAGAGAGAGGGGTTGTCTTTCAGTTAGGGAAATGTTACATCTATAGCTCCATAAGAGCCACGACTTTGTAATCTTTGTAACTTGAGGATTTAATTGAAAACATAGTTCTTTCTTGCTGGAATTTTCCCCAAATGGCTTTCTCCGAGGTAAAATATTGAGTCCATGCTTTCCATAGAATTTTATTTACTGTAATTTCATGGATGATTTTACGATTATAAATGCATATAAATGTAATTTCTGCACAGTAGAGCATAATCTCCTTGTAGATTCAATAACACTCTTCATAGAAGAAGTAGATAGTAGATAGTTTCCTTGGATAGCAAATAGGCTCCCATAGGGGCTAGGGTGCAGGCCTGCCTCCAATGGATACAACAGCGGGATGAGTCCTCAAACTTCTATTTTGATTTTTTAAAAGATAGAATGCATTTGAACAAGTGTTATGGCTTTAGGACATTGGATGTCTCTCTGGAGGAGGATCCGATGCAGGTAAAAAATATGCTTGGTATTCACTTTCATAAGATTTTATCATCGTATGCATTGGCTAACAGATAAGTCACTTGACACAAGGACACGGGACACGGAGGACACGGAAATACAAGTGTCCGACACGGACACGGTGACCCCCTGGAATCGGGACATAGAGGACACGTTATATATATATATATATATATATATATATCCAAATTTTTACAAATATTCAATAGAAATCAGAATCAATACACATTTGACATTCACAAATCACAACGAGACACATAGATGATAGATCAAGATGTCAGAACCGTTTCTCATTAAGTCATCAAAATCAAGATGTATTAGATACTAACCCACTACCTCGGTAGTGTAGTAATTAGATAACCTTTTGTTTTTTCAGTCTTTTACTTTTAATTAACCCCCTTGCTTTCCCGAAGTACGGATTTCAGGATAAGAGCTTGCCCAAGTACTGGCCAAAAAAGAGACTTTTGGGGTTTTAATAAACAAGAAAACTTTGTTCAAAAATCCTTAAAATTAACAAGGCTTCGTCCCCGTATGCTCTAGATCGCTGCAACCTCAACTGAACAGTTGATCATACCAGAAAGGGACTTAGTGACTAGTAATTAGTCTCACTTTTTTCCAATTAACCTCCCATTTACGAAAAATCCGGCGTATTAGTCTTTGATATTGTGTGGGCAAATTCTTCAAAGGAAGTGGGAACCACTGGATAGTGACCTCGGGATACCGTCAGACTGCACCCTCGATTAGTGTAGTGTTGGACACCTCCCAGAGACTCTGATCCAGCCCACATTTCCAAGTGCGGAACCACCTTTGCCATAATCTGGACATATTCCCAGTACCTCACGGTATATAGGGAATCCCCCTCCCTAATAATCCACCCATCTCCACAATAATTTAAAATTGACCAAGAGCATTCGCACAACACTTTTTTTAAGCATTACAACAACACCCTTTTTTACTCCATTTTCAGCACTGGTCTTTGCTTTATCATTATAATCATTGGTTTAATTCTATCATGTGTTGAATGGTTATGGAAACTTTATGATATTTATGCTATTGTGCTTTAAATTTATATATTGCAATTCTCTTGTTTCAATTTCTTTTTTTTATAAACTCCTAAAAGACTTACTCATCCACCAAAACTAATTAGCTTAATCAGCCTTAGTAATTTTTAGGGTCCACCCCCCTTGGCTTCGTTAGGAGTTTTCCTAAACAGAGGAGTCAAGATTCAAGTGACGGTACTTGACTTGAAGCTTGCCCCCAAGGACACACTTGGTGGCTTGAAGATTTCTGCCACGTTAACCCCAGGTGTGTATCCGGCGGCAACACCTCTCATTAGCTATCTATTCTCCATGTTTTGGCACTTGTTATTGTGGATTTGCATTACAGGAAAAAAAGGCGATTTTCGAATAGCGACTTGGCCAAATCGGCCTTCTCTCTCTTTATTCGGTTTTGGCAAATAAGGGGGTTTTTCTTGTTACAATTTTGCTTGTCATTTGTGCAAAAGTATCTTCCATTTTTCTTGTATGCATTTGTTACTTCTATCATTGATCATTCCATTTGAGCTAACACTCTTGGTTTGGATGGCAGGGGCGCACTTGAGGAAATTGAAGGTCACGCTAAAGCATGGAAATGGATCATTATTTTGCGGATGTGTGAAGATCATCAATAGTCACCAAGCATCTCTTGGATCCAGGTACGTCAAATCTTTTCTCTCTCTGTTTTCTCTTTATTCCAACAAGTCATATTGGTAATAAAAGTAAAACCCTCGTCTTTTTATGAGTTGTGTTCCAGTCACCTAGTGTTAGTTTCATTGAAAACCCAAGTTGGGAATCACATAAAACCCCTACGGATCAAGTTTCGTTTGAATCCAACTCCATTTTCCCATCCTAAAGCACTGGTCCTCCTAGGTGGCATTCGCCCTCCTTGGGTATCCTTACGCATTGCTAGTTTGGTGACTTGGATGTTGCTTGTTTTCTTTCTAATTCATATATCTTACATCAAGCATCAAATTTAGAGTGCTAATAATCCATTAAAGTACCAGTTTGTGACCATATCGAAGTTCATGGTAAATATCCTAAGTGTAACAAATTGGGCATTTTCATTAGCATTCAATCTACCTTGGATCCGATACTTTGTAATTGTAGCTATTGGGATATCTTTTATTGGTTGATAATCTTTCATCACTAAGCCTCTCAACCTATTTATCAAGGCCCTTTCTCAGTAGCCATTTGTCATGTTAATTTTATCCAGAGATCACTACTCCCTCTGGATAGCCCTGAGATCTCAAGCGGTTTGAGTCTCTATAAATCAATAATGCATTAAAGACTTAAGAATCAAATGTTATAGATCTCTTAACACTTAAACACTGAAATACTCAATCAATCACACACAACACTGGATGTACCCTGGAAACCCCAAATGGGGAAAACCAGCATTTGTGGGGCTTTCTTCTATCTCGAGCCCAGAGCAATATAAGAAGAGCACAAATACATACAATGTTACCTCAGATGGAACTCCAAACCTGACAAAGTCAAAACCCTAGATCTGCATGCAATAACAGATGCATGCACTGAGGAAATATGCCCTAGCTATCAACTGGATCTGGATCTGTCTGCAGGTAACTCTATTTGTACTAACTCTCTCTTTGCACTGCTTTGATCTGCTATGCTATAGAAGAAGGCCAATAACTGAATGTGCCTGTTATCACACAACTTGTAGTTGCCCCTAGTGGTATCCCATCCGGGACGGTAGAGGAGACAGGCAACTAAAGAGGTGACCCAAGAGATGCCACGGTTCCCAATGAAAGGTGGGAGTCACGTCAACCGAGGCACTCTTCGCTTTAGGTCAGGGTGTAACTAGACCAAGGGGGAGACCCTATACCCAATCACAGTTGATTGGATCCAAACAAAGGTTTCTAAGGGTAGGTAAATGATGAGTTACGGAAACCAATGCAAGACTAAGTGGACCTAAGAGTTAAGGAATGGTTGAAGGTGGTATAAGAGATTGTTAGTGTTTCAACCTATGTATGGTTTAGGCCACATGATGGGGTATGATGACTAGGTATAGTACCATGTTTTTACACAAGTGGGTCTTGTTTTCTTGGGAAGTGTGAAATGGTTCTAGGTGGGCCCACAAGGTGAAGTTAGGTGTGAAGTTGGTACTATAGGTTGGACAAAGGCTAGATCTATGAATCTAGGTTGATTCTAGGACCACCCACATACTAGATCTAGGGTTTTGGCACAAATTCCAAGGAGTGCGACTTGCTTAGTGGTGGACTAGTGCCTTATTTGATGGGCTAATGGGGTCAAAAAGTATGTCAAAGTGTAGATCGGGACACCTAGAAGCCAAGTCAAGTGGGCTAAATGAGATCTAATGGTTGGATTTTGCTAGATCTAGGTTTTCAAGTAACTACCCTAAGTGGACCACAATCCCTTGAAACAAGGAATGCTACCCCCAAGGCGGATCGTGACAGAAAGACAGTTTAGACCTAGGTTTCAAGGTATGGGCATTCCAAATCCATGAAAATCTCAAACACCCATCTCCTAGAAGTGGACAAAATCACTTTTTCAAGGGAGTGCGATTTGCTCAAGGAGGGCTAAAAAGTGGGTTTGGTGGACCAAATCAAGTCCAATGGCCACCAAACTATAGATCCCAGTAGCTAGTACCCCGATCTATGTATGTCCCGAAAATCAAGTCAATCCAAGGGCTAGATCTTAGTAGATCTGAGTTTTGAGGTGCCAAGAAATTCAAAAGGGGGTTTTAACCCCTTAAAACATGGAGAGATGTCCACAAGGTAGATTTCACCAAAGTAAGAATCTGGGGATAGGTTACCAAGTGTCTAGATTGCAAATCAAGTGGGATCTCACCTACCCATGTGCTAGATCTAACCAAACAAGCCTCTCTCTAGGAAGTGCGATTTGGGTCAAGGAGGGCTTTTTGCCTTGAAAAGTGGGTCAATTTTTAGCCAATCACCACCAAACTATAGATCCAACTAGGGGTGGATGCTATAGAGGTGGGTTTTCAATATCTCTTTAAGAACAAGGCTAGATCTATGTAGATCTAAGAAATACCAAAAACAAGGGTTTTAATTGATTAGGGTTTTATGATCTAGAAATTATGGAAGATTCAAGGAAGTAGAAGATCATACCTCTTGGAACATACCTGGATGAAGAGATGAATGCTAGTTGAGACGAGGATTACTTTGCCAAAGATCAAATGGAGAATTGTTGAAGCCCTCTTGCCAAATCGATTTTTCAAAGCCACATGTGATTCCTTCTAACCTGTCAAGCCAAGGAGCAAAGCATCAATCAGTTTAACAAATTGAAGGTAGATACAAGCAAGAGAGAGAGAAACATAGAATAGTTGACACAAAGGCAAAACTACTCCCTGTTACACCAAAGCGACTTCTTCCAAGATTGAAGGGCAAGCCTCCCCACCAATTCGCCCTTGTCCAAAATCGCCCTCTTAACCTGTAAATAAAATATGGCAAATATGCAAGATAGCTACAATAGATCCTCCAGTGCAATGGACAAAAGCATTTACAATCGAAACAACCAACATCCACTCCAATCCAAGCATGTACTCCAAAAGATAGAAATTTTATTCCAAGAGCCAAGAGCCAAAAATCTCTAGATGAATTTTACAATGAGAGGCTCCCTCCTTAAATAGGATGGGGAGAGAGTACAATCCTAACCACTTTTTACATGAGTGGCTAAGATTAAAAGATCTCAAGATCTAATCAATGGCTAACAATAAATCATAACAATATATCACATGGATCACCCACATAATGATAGCGCCCCCACTAAAAGGTACAATAAGAGGGTGACGTCATCCACTAGAGAAACATAAGCACCAAAATCCACCTCATGGTGACTAGGACATGACAATATAAGCTCATGGTGGGGCTAGGAGGTATTAATCCTTACTAGCCCATCCCCAAGGCACAATAAAATAATAAAATATGTCCAATATAATATAAATGATCAAAACTGTCCTCAGAATCCATGACAGTCAAGCAGTAAATGTCCTCCTGTGATCAATCTGGGCATACCCACATGGTGAAAACTGACTGGAAGGTAGTGATGCCACCCTGGAAGACCTCTGTGAAGACCAAATGCCAAAACCTTGCCTCAATTGCCCAAATCGATTTCCTCAGTGACCACTTTATCCCATTTTTTAACTGCCTCGGGAACTGTGAAAGTGCCAAAACTGCCTCCTAGGGTGCTAGCGATGTCCATCTGAGCCCACCAGGCTCTCCAGAAGGGGGAGTAAATGGTAAAAACAAGTGGCTGGATCACCCCCTCCATCATCAGCGCCCTAGGTGAACTGGCCTCTCGGGGCCCCTGCTGCTCAGGCTGGGAAATCAGCCCCAAATCTGGTCAACAAGTGTAAAACTGCATCAATCACTGTCAGAAGTGCCCGGAACTGAAAGATAAGTGTCTCAATGGATCCGGAAGACCCAAATCCACTAGGAATGTGTACTGATACACCCTGGGTTGCCCTAATGGGCCAGCTGTAGGGTCCACCATATATGGACAATATATAATCTGCTAATCTGAAGTAGTAATAAACCTGCTGAACTGGATCAAACATCATCTGCATCATATGTCCATCATATGATATCATCATCAAACATGTGGACCCATCAATCATCATCAATAATCATCCATACATGGTCCACATCATCACGGATCCCAAGAACATATAACCAAGGATAAATCACATCAGTAGACTAAGACACTGCTTCTCTAATCATTCTCACAGCTAAGCTCAAAGTATAACATCCATTCAGTGGCATTAATTAAGTTAGCATATTCCGTTGTTATATAAAATTACTTGCACAATAGTTCAAATGACAGACTCACCCATTGGACATGGTCAAACTGCTAGTGAAGGATGAAGGCTAGGAGCAAGGTTGGGCCCAGGGGTTGACTTGTCTAACTTAACTCAAAAATACTTTGGACTGGGAGAAGGGGGAAGCTACAAACTCTGTGCTGGACAAAAGAACACGGGGGATGGCTGTGCCTCACAAATGGATAAGTTGTTTAGAGAGTGCTTATTCAACTTAGGCATCATGTCTACATCAAGTTGATCCAGGTTCATTAGGATCATTCCATTTTATTCCATGGCCTTTTTGGCCTACATAACCCTTCGGATTTCAGATGTGCTGAGAAGCACAACTAGTTGCAGCTTGCATCCAGGGCATGTTTTTCAAATATTTATAAGGTCAGCAATTGTTTAGATATAGCTTTTAAGAACCATTGCTTTTTGGACCTTTCTTATACTCTTCGAGGAGTATTTTTAGCTGTTCATCGCTCTTGCCCTTTTTTTTTGTTTCCATGGGCGAATTTAAGTTTCCATAGGTAGAACATGAGCTTTCAGTTTTAGCCAACAACATCTCAAGTGACTAGGGGGAGTTCGAGCCAATGCCAAACATCGGGACAACCGACCAGAATGATTTAGGCCTACAATCCAACTCACCAAAGGCAAGTTTTGTCACCAACTCAGAGCCGAGACACTGAATAAACAGGGATGCAGTCCAAACACAGAGGTAGAAAAATGGGGAAGTCCTCGGTATCAGAAAGTCAAATGAGACAAGTCAAGGTTTAAAGTCAAACAGGAAGGTCACGTATGGATGGAAACAAGTGAATATGGAGCCTACACTAGCAGACAACTGGTGTCGGGAAAGACCATATCTATGTAAGGTGAAAAACCAGTGAGTTTTGTTAAATGACCTAAATGTGCAAGCAATTTTCCATTTTAAGATTTACAGTTCATTTTATATAGTTTGCCACATCAGGAATAATATACCAAGCACATGCTATGATCATGACTAAATCAACAAGATAATAATCCACAGTCAGTGAGCACATATCCATAGATCATACAACATCATCATAATAATCATCCAGTATCATCTGAAACACTGCTGTAATACATCTCTAGGTACTGAACTGAAACTGTATGGGATAAGTGGTCACATCAGTCATCAAATCTGAACTCTCAAGGCTTAGCCTTGACACAAGGTCATATACAAATCTGAGTAATGTACTGCTCTGATCATGAGTGATACAAAATATATAGCCATGCTCTGGAATAATGTAAGCTCTGGAATGTGCAGATATCTACTGTACAAGAATAGTAGCCCTGCTACTATGGTGTGATAACAGTGCCCTCCTCTACATGGATAAGTGTGCCCTCCCTCAAGATAACAAATATTTGTGCGGAATCAGATCTCAATAGATCTGAGCTCTGATCGTCACAGACCTTTCTCAATCGTTGAGACAAGGCTACTCTGATAGTCTCAGTTGCTCAATCGATCAACCGGAAACAATACGAGCTTCTCTCTCCTCAAAGGATGCGCCCTCCTTCCTTAGGAAAGTCGCCCACCTCTCAACTGGATCGGTAACTTTGTCAGAGACCTCCTGTCTTCTTATATCAACCCACTTGTAAATTCGGTTTACCAAAAACCTAAAGTCAATGCATGCAAAAATTTTCATGCCCTCCTCAGAACAACTTCCCGGGTTAACTTTTTAACATGTCAATCCAGGGTGCTAAGTCAAGATACCATTGTTTGTACTTGCTACCAATCTTCGTTTGTGTATCTTGTCTTCGTGTTAGTATTTCTAGGCTAGGTAGGGTCTCCCCCTTGGTCTTGCTCTTAGCTTGGCCTAAAGTGACAAGAGTCTATCTGATGTGAAAATTACTCCATCAGTAGTGGACGAGGCCCTTGTGGTGTCACTGGGTTTAGCTACCCCTCCTCTACCGTCCTGGACAGGATACCCATTCTAGTGGCAGCTACAACTTAGGTGATAACAGTAACCAAAGAATGACTTAGAATTTAAATGAAGAAAAGAGAGAGAAGACATCTTAAGACTGGGAATTCCTGAGCAATGGAGTTTGTTGGTGGAGAGCAGAGAGACTATGTCTTTATAAAAGTGTTGAAGCAAGTGGAAGAAGCAACCAAGCTCAGACACCTCTTCAAGCTAGGGAACCTAAACAACTTAGGAATAATTGCAACAGAAGTGTCAAATCTAGTATTACCTACACAAGGGATTAGGATAACATGCGTATAATCCAATAAGACATGTACATCCTAGATCGCTACGCATAGACAAGTAATATAATGAAATAGAAACCGAACTCAAATCATTCTATCCTACTAATTAACAACAATCTTTCAAAGGCTAGATTAAAAACATTAGTAGCAAACAAAAACAAGCTACACTACAATTACCTCATAAGCACATAACAATATTCATCCACACACTAATGCACCACATCGTATACCTCCAAAGTCTTTCTATTCCAAATGATCAACACGATTACAATAGCTCAAAGCTTAAGTAGAGGTTACACACTCCAACCATCCCAAATGAGAATGATGCATTGCTTAAATAGCCAGAGAGGGTGCATTTCCCAAGGAGGGCAAATTTGCCAAGTGGAGAAAGAGTTGAGTGAGAGAGGAGCTAACTAGGAGTGACTGGGAGTTAAGTGAGAGAGGTGGATTACACCTCTCAAGAGGTTGGTCACCCACCCATTGATCCTACACCACCTCTTCATCAATAATGCGCCCTCCCTCATGAAGAATGTGCCCCCCTCTAGAAGAGATCTCAATCTAATCCTGAGCAATTTAACTCACTCCAAGTCGACCTCAACTCCTCTTGGGATTGCCACAACTGCAAAAGACAAAAGACAAGTCAAAATATGTGCCTGACGTGTTTCCTTGATTTTTGGGATGCTAATTTTTCCCATTTATTTTGACTTTTATTCACATTTTTCAAGAGAAGATTTTAAATTATTAAAAATCACTATTTTCACTCTCAAAGGGGGTACATGGGTAAAGTGGTTGCTCTAAGCAAGAAAACGAGCACTCCCAAGGCATATGATGCCTCCTAGTACCACTTTTTTAACTTATTCAATTTTTACAATTAAAATACTCCATTTTTTAGGGAAATTTTTTATTGACGAAAAGCATTAAAAAACCCAAGGGGAACTTAACGCATGTCCATAAGACTCTAGGATAATGACTAGCATGGTAATATACATCAGACACTAGGCTTTATTAACTCACCAAGGCCTAACCACCAGGACAATACTCCATCTATCTGAGTGAAAAAACTCGAAAATTATAAGTCGTTGGAAAGCAAGATATAATTAACAAGTAAAAAACGCCTCTACATTGATGTACTAGTGACCAAGTCTTAGTAAGCCAAGCCTTTTACAAAAATTCATCATGCAACGTCATTTTATTACAATTCCCCCATGGGGATATGGAACATGTGTGAAAGAAAACGAGGCCATAATGGTCGGCTGGACTCCTAAACTTTGAAATGAACAAGTGATTGTTCAGTCTTTTGGTGACTCAAGTATAGGTCCATCCAAGTGCAACTTGGACGGTAACAACTACTACTTCAGATATGCAAACAAGGGTGTAAGTATAGTCAACAAAAACCAACATTAAGTTAAAAAAATAAAGATGTGACAAAAATTAGAACCTTCATTAGCTAGTACTTGGATGTCTTAAAAAATTAGAGGCCTAATCACACCATAAGTTAATTAAGTGTCGGTTTGTTATTTTGATTAT
Source organism: Larix kaempferi (assembly GCA_027924585.1). NCBI lineage: Eukaryota > Viridiplantae > Streptophyta > Pinopsida > Pinales > Pinaceae > Larix > Larix kaempferi. Next base: position 16,685,361 of record BSBM01000012.1, read on the forward strand.
AGTGTCGATGATCAAACTCCTTAGGGTTTAATGGTGATAATTGGATAAACAAGAAGGGAAAATCGATTCCCTTAGAGCCTCTCCTTATGATTGCCTCCAAGTACCTACAAGACATATATGAGTAAGAACATTTGATAAATGGAAGAAATTCATAAATACAGCAAGAATAATACTAACAAAACCCTAGACTAGTGCCTTGAGGGAAACAACAATCTTGGGCAAATGGAGTCAAAATTGAAATGATAGGTGAATGGCGATCAAGGGAGAGTGGAGGATAACACAATCCCTCTCCTTTTCTAGTTGAGGTAGCAAAGTAAATCCCCTACTCCAAGTACCTCATAGCAAACCTGTGATCATCCAAAAAGCAGTCCAGCTAATACACAAGAAACACAAGTCATTGGTTAAAAGCTTAATGAATGAATTTTAAGCATGAACAAAGGAAGTTGCAGTAATCAATTGAAACATACCCAAACTTCAAGCATAATAGACAAGATTGCAACAATTACCTATTAGTTTACTAAGCCTAAGTAGCATCAATACAGGTTTACCTCAAATTAGTGAAGATAAGATCCACCATCACATCAAGATTTCACCATAAGATTCCACACGAAGAGCCCCAAGTACACCAATCAAGAGCAAGAGCAAGAAAATCTTATTGCAATACCAAAAATTTGATCCCTTGAGGAGAAAACGTCCTCCTTTAAATAGCCGAGGAGGGTTGATTTCCTCTTTGGATGAGATCTTCATGATCTCTAGGAGGGTGGTTGATTTCCTCATTGGATGAGGGTTTTTGCAAGGTTGTTACATGAGCAATTACATCTTCATGATATCTAGGAGGGTGCTGGTTAGATCTAGGGTCTAGATCCAACCCTCTTACAATAAAAGTTGCCAAATAATCCCAAGTTGTGTTGAATTTTGTGGGATGAAATGAGTGCTTGAAATCTTTGTCAAATAATTGTCAAACAATGCCAAGTTGTGTTGAATTTTAATCTATCTCTAGATCTTGACAATCATTTCACAATGATTTCAAGCATTCATTTCATCCCACAGTTTCATTGAATAATTGCATACTGAAAATTTCAACTTAAATTGTAGCAAAAACAAAGGATCATAGAAAGATAACCATGCACAAGAGACACGAGAATTTTATCTTGGGAAACCCAATAGGGAGAAAACCCAACCAACTTTTCTTAGAAGAAATCAATCCAATTCAAGTACAATACCATTCATGAAGAGAAACCCTGGCACATAAGAGGTTCACCCTTCTTCACAATAAACCCTAGCAAGGGTAGCGAATCTTCCAAAGACAATAAGAACCCTAAAAATTACTCTTTTGAATTTCGCTATGCTTGGTTGAAATTGTACACTAGGAGAGAGACGATGTTGTATATTGATGTGTGTAAAAATAAAGTGCTCCACTTTATTTATATTCTTCAGTTCACTTGACTTTTTCACCAGTGGGACCGACTTGTCTTCTTTTCGTTAGGCCAACTTGCTATTTTGATCTTCGTATTTGTTTTATCTTCAAAGTCGGCTTGCACTTCTAGTCTTCCATCTTTCTTGAGGCTTCTTCAATGCTATATGGGACTTCTTCAATGGTTGACTTGACTTCTTCGTTATTTCTTCATCATAGAAAAGTTGTCCTTGTTGATGTTCATCTCCTCACATGCACATCTATTCACCCACAAAGCTCTAATGTTGATTTGACTCCACTCTAAGAAGTCCCAGACACTTCTTAGAGCCAATGTCAAATTCAACATTAGATTAGACTTGTATTTTTCACAAGGGGAGAAATCCCCTATGAAATCACTCTAATATAGTATTAATAGATCACTCTATCACGGAGCACTCCTTCTTAGAGTATGCAATGTGACCTCTACCTCTAGCCTTATTCACTCTTAGCCACTTCTCATGACTAATCAAAACTAAGCACCTCGAGCCTTATTCACTCTTAGCCATTTCACGTGACTAAACAAGGCTACGCCGGGGCCATCCTCCACTAGCCATTGGTCAATTCACATGAACCCTATGGGAGAATGTCTGCAGAATGTTGCCCAATGCTACAACCTGGAGAAACATCAACAAGTTGTTGGGCCTAGAAAGCGCCCTCCTTGGTTTAATAGTCAAAAATATTAAATAAATGTCAAATACCATGGGTCTCTTCAATACAAGAGGAAAATACCATGTGTTGTTTTCCTCAACGCCTCGATGAAAATGACATGCTAGTTAGCTTTGATGTAGTCTCCCTCTACACTAAAGTCCCGATGGCTGATGCTATCAAGGTAATAAAGGAAGTTGCTAATGAGGGTATAGAAAGACTAGTGGAAATTTGTTTAAAGTCAACATATTTCAATTTCCATGGTGACATTTATGAACAGATAGATGATGTTGCAATGGGTTCTCCTCTCTCCACAGTAGTCACTAACCTATATATAAAATACTTTGAAAATATGGCCATATACTCCTTCCCACTCAAGCCTAAGTTATTCCTTAAGGGGGTGCCTTGGTACTGTTCCATGAAGGGTTATGTCCTTTAATTATTATTATTATTTACTTTGTCTATCCTATTTTATTTTATTGATATTTATTTATTTATTCCCTATAGTTACTCTTTCCTAGTTATCAATATTTATGTATCTAACATGAGTGCGGAAAATAATCGGTGGGCATCATTGTATAGAATTGATTATGTTTTAGGAGGGGGAGGCACCATTCGTTGCGTTTTTCTCTCTTTTTTTTTGATGCATTTCTGGGCTGTAAGTCAAACCATTTTGGAATGGCGCCAATGAGTTCAAACAAGAACTGGTCCCAGTTCAGACAAGAGCTAATCCAAGTTCACTATTTTCCTAGAACTTGGTTCAAACAAGAACCAGTCCCAATTTGGATTTTTCCTGGAACTAAATAGGTTTTCAGCCAAACCATTCTAATGTCGGTTTAAACATGAACCCACTAGTAATGATAACACTGAAATTTCTAATAACCAATTAAATTCCTTTCCCTCATATTTGACCTCTAATTTGACATAGATCCTAATGGCCCTATTTGATCTCTATTGGACTTAGGATCCTACAACTACTTAATATCACTATTGTTGAAAAGTTACCTAGGAAGTGTCATTCACCTAGTGTTGCATTGGGGTGGACAAGGACACTTTAATTGGTGACCCCTAGTCATGTTTAATTAATAAAGAGAGATGCACTTTATAATTTTAAAGTCACTTTATTAAAAGATAAAAGTCATGGTTTATCCTAAGTTCATATTTAATAAAAGTCAAGTGAGTGATTAATTAAAAGGGGGTGCTAATACTTTATTAAATGACATGAGGTGCACTAAATGTCATTTATTGATTATTTAATTGAGCATTTAATGAGAACCCCTCATCTAATCTAATTTGGACCATTAGATTGAAAGAGGCAGTTGCCATGAACAAAAAGGGAGTAGGGCAAGGCAAACTCAATCATTATTCACTTTTCAAGAGAGAAATTTTGGAGAGGAGGAGAAGAGAGAAAAGAAGGGTTTGGAGAGAATTCGAACCAGGGAGAGAAAGAGGAAGAACCTAGCACAGAAATCGAGGAGGGTTCAGCTTGGCACAAATTCCAAGAATCCGTACAGCAGCAAGTGGGCACAGATTTCGAGGAAGACTGGCACAGATTTCGAGGATGAGTGTTGTTCATTTATTGCAGTCCATACAGGTCTATTTTGGCACAGAAATCAAGGTGGTCGTACAGCATTAATTAATGGTCGTACAACACAGAAATCGAGGAAGGATTTTTTACAGGTTTGGCACAGTTCTCGAGGCATCCATACAGCATTTATCACTGGTCCGTACAACACAGAAATCAAGAAAGAATTCTGGGCGTGGTTTTCAAGGTATTCTATAGCATTAATTGTTCACACGTGTGAGACGTACAGCTGTCAGAAAAGTATAGAAATTTCCACTGTGCCTTGGGCACGCTTTTCGAGATGAAAAGCTGAAGATAAGTACTGTTGTTTCATTTTTGTAATTTGCTGAAGAAATAAAAATCTCTCTCAGTCAGGTTTTCCCTCCGCGGTTTTATCCTGGACCTATTCGTCAAAAATTCCTGTGTCATTTTATGTGTGAATGGCTGTCATAAATTTATGATTTAGAATTTATAGACTGAAAATTAAATTTCCGAGTTGTATAAATTTGAAAAAGAATCTCATGTGTTTCAAGTTGAAGTCATTTTTGTGAATAAAATGTGCACACTGCAGTTTGGGCATTAAACCATGCAGAGAAGCTTCTAAGCTTGAAACCGGGTTGGGGTTACAAAAACTTTCATGGTATCATAGCTGAGTTAAAAATCAGAATTTAAACATTCAGAAAAATAGGGGTTTGTGGAAAAATTTCAGATTTGAAGGAAGTTAGGGTTTTGAGAAAAATTTCCAGATTTCAGAAAAAGTTCTTGAACTGGTTGCTTGAGTAGTACAGGTTGTAGCCATGGTGTCTGGGCTTAGAGTAGAAGACAGGTTGGATGGGGCTACAAATTTTAGCCCATGGAAGGCTAAAAGTATGTTGATACTTGAAGAGAATGAGCTATGGGATATAGCGAACAGTACAACAACAAATCCTGTGACAGTACCTACCGATGCTACTAATAAGGCAGCTTTCATGAAGAGAGATGTAAAGGCAAGGAGGATTATACTTGATCCCGTGAAGGATCATGTAATCCCCCATATATCAGCAAAGACACATGCTTTTCAAATGTGGACTTCTTTGACCAACCTTTACTACAGTTCAAATCAGAATAGGAAAATGGTGTTAAGGGAGAAGTTGAAGAATGTACACATGAGCAAAGGGGAAAGCATGGCTTCCTACCTTACCAAGATCACACAAGTGAGGGATGAGCTTGAAACTATAGGAGAGATTATACAGGGCACTGAAATGGTGCGCACCGCCTTAAATGGCGTGACTTGGTAGAGGGGTGTGTTTTTGTAGACTATTATTGGTCAAGAGAACATGCCTACATGGGATCGTCTTTGGGATGATCTCACACAGGAGGAGACACGTAGAGGATACTTACAGGGCAGTTTGTCACATCACATAGATGATGAGGAAAATGTGGCATTGGCAGCAAAGGGAAAAAAGAAGTTCAAGAAGGCTCCCAAGGGTGGGGCCAAACAACATACAGGTGAGCAGAAGAAATACTTGAGTGAAATCAAGTGTTTCGCATGTCAGAAGTTTAGAAACTATGTTGGACAGTGTCCGAACAAGAAGAAGAAAGTGCAGTAGACAGCAGCGACAGCAGAGATGGATGGCGTTTCCTCACGGTTTGAGGGGGAGTTCTATCTATGTGTTGGATGTACAAAGAGGACATCTTTCACTAGCAGTGATATGGAGAGTGACATGGAGGATCAGATTCAGTGTTCATTATTGGTTGGCCAGTCTTTTAGTGCTACCACTACTACTTCCACTTGGTACATTGATAGTGGGGCTTCGAGCCATATGACAGGTGTTCGTGATGTGTTCACAGAGATCACTGAAACGAGCTTGAGTCTTGAGGTAGTATTGGGAGATGACACAGTTGTGAGAGCAGTTGGGCAAGGGACTGTCACCTTTGAGAGGGGGTCTATGTAGTCCATGACTTTGAGGGATGTTCTTTATGTCCCTGGGCTGAAGAAGAATCTTGTTTCAGTTTCCACGATTGAGGACAGAGAATTTGGAGTATGTGTTCTAGACGGGAAAGTTCATATCTTTCCCAGAGCAGTAGGATGATCTACTTCATGTGCCATTGAAGTGAGATGTGGGAAACTGTACAAGCTTCTCTTCCAGCCTCACCATGCATTAGCCCATACTAGCAGTAGCATCGAGACATGTGAGTTGTGGCATACGAGGATGGGCCACCTTCATCATTCAGCTTTGAGATTGTTGAGGGAAATGTCTATAGGTTTACCTCAGTCCAGCACAAAGCAAGGTGGTGTGTGAAGAGGGTGTGCTTTGGGAAAGTACACCAAGACTGCTTTTTCGAGCAGTGACACCAGAGCAGGTGGGATACTGGATTTGATTCATTCAGATTTATGTGGACCTATGTCTTCAGCTTCAATCACAGGTTTTGAGTACTATATCAGTTGATGAATATGGTTGTCTAAGATTGTCATTGATGACAACATTAATGACAAAGGTGTACATGGCATGAAGATAAGCAAGCTTGATAATATTGATAAGCACGCATGACAAGCATGAATGACGTGGCAAAAGGAATATGGGCATTGGATGACATACGTGGACATGACAGCTTGGGCAAACAAACCATGACATGACAAAGAAGTGATAAATATTCATGACACAGCATGATTGGGCTTTGGAACACCAAAGTGGGCAAATGACCCATTCTGTGGTCATTTGTGGCTTGATGGGGTCATGGAGCCCACAAGCTAAATGAAGGATAGATGATGTTGTTAATGTAGCCCATGTGCTTGAAGACAATGATGTATGGAACCTTTGATGACATGAAAGAACCCTCACTTTGTCATGGAAGCACAATGATTGACTTGGTATGATAAGGTTCTTGGTGCCCTAAAAGGATTGGGTCTTGAACCCACACTTTTTGTGGCTATTAGACAATGATGTTGAAGCTCAAAACATCTTGATGAAACCCCTTGATTAAGTCCCTAATACTCCTACACCACTTACATGTTTGGAACCTAAACATGGCAAAAAGGGTAATAAAACAAAGACATGATAAACCTTGATCAAGCCCTAAAGTTATGGATGTGGTTGACCTTTTGTTGACCTTAAAGTCAGCCCTAACGTTAAAAGATATTGTGTGACAAAACAAAAACACAAGATTTCAGTTGAAACACTCCAGGTCGGCCTACTAATGAAAGGGGCATTTAATTATGTGGCAGGTCGGCCCAGTTTGAAGACAATTTAAAAAAAAAAAAATATAGCAGGTCGGCCCAGTTAATTTTTCATGGATAATGTGTATAAATAGGAGCCAATGCCCTCATTAATTGAGTGTGAAATTTGTTGGAGCAGAGAGCCCTGAAATTCGGATTAGTCTAAGGAAGTTCGAGTACTGTAGCAGCTACAGTAGACTGGAAACTTTTTATTTTTGGGCATGTGGAATTTGTGTGGAGGAACTAGCTCTGAAATTCGGGCTTATCTGAGGGAGCTACCGAGGAAATTCGGATGGCAGCTGTTACATAGGAAGGTCTGATTTTTAAGCTCTGAAATTCGGATTCACAGTAGACTGAGATAGCCACAGGAAGGTCTGATTTTTAAGTTTTGAATTTCGGATTAGAAGGAGCTCTTCTGAGGCAGCCACAGGTGTATTCTTAGTGCAATTTTTCAAGTGTTACATGCCTCTGATTTTCGGTTAAAAGACTGAAGCCTGTTCAAAAATTTGGTGGACTGTCTAATAGCCTACAGGAGTCTGTACAGAGGTCCGATCTTTCATTGCAGAAATTCGTGGTTGGTTGTTTGGACCTCTGAAATTCGAGTAGTAGGGGATTTAGCAGCCGCAGTATGCTTGAGGAACCCTGAAGGTAGCTGAATACTTGAAGACATATCCAGGCTACTAAAGTTCTGATCCTGTTGAATAGGCCGCAATACATCTTGGTACAGCAGGTCTAAAGGATGATCACTTAAGGAATCTATAGCTTATGAAGTGTCTCTGACAGTAAAAGAAGCCACATTTATTTCTATTTTGGGCTAATACTTATGTCTCAAGACAATCATAAGTAAGGACTAAAAGGCACAGATTTCAGAGATATTTGAGAGCATTTCCAGCTGTGAATTTCATGTATATATGACAACCTCAAAAAGGAAGATCAAACAAATATCTTAATTCTCATCCGCAGTGTTCAAGCTCTACTGAGACGTGTCAGAATTCAGTTGCATTTTGAGAAGCTACAACAATCTAAGGTATGTTCAAGCAGTCTTAAAGTAAGTATACTATCTTGGAGACATCTTGCATTAGTTCTTGTTCTGATTAACATATAAGAAATAAGACACAATATGTAAATGGCTAAGATTTCTAAGTTGATTTGGTGATGGGATAGAAGTTAGTTGTGCAGAAGTTGGTTATGTTTTTAAAGTCAATCTGAATCAACACTGTCTACTGTCCCAACTCAATCAACTACTGCTCATCATCAATCTGTTCTGTTACACAAGAATCTTCAAGTCGTCAAGAAGTCTTCACATATGCCAAGTCATCAAAGGTACTGTACAATACAATGCTGCTCATGTCAAATCAGCACAAATCTTCAAAGGATTGCACATGTCATCTAGGTCTGCTCATGTCAAATTTGTCACTATCCACTGTCAACTTTCCAAATTACTGTCATCTGTCCAAGTCAATCAATCATTGTCACTTACATCACAAGTCATTCTGCCTATCACTGTCAAGAACATCTCTGTCACTGTCAAAGCAGTCTATGTCACTGTTTTGTAGTTATCACAACCATGTCACTGCTTTCATATGAAAATATAATTAAAATTTAATATACAAATACTGTCTTGTGATGTGTTTGATTCTATGTTGATAACATGCTTATGATTCATTGTTGGTAACCTAATAACGAACTCTACTAATTGGTTGAAGTTGAAAAGGAGGTTTAATTTTCATCACACTGATTCACCCCCTTCTCAGTGTGGCCATTGTGTTCAACAATTGGTATCAGAGCCGGCCTTCTTCACAAGCCTTGCAAGCTTGAAGGAGATCTGTGGACACACAATGGAAGCAAAAGCAGAGTCATCAAGCAATGATGTGCCCGTACTTGATGTGATAGATTACTTCGGGTGGAGGAACAAAATGAAAGCATATCTGAAGAAGATTGGTGTTTGGGAGATTGTGATCAATCCACCCACTCCATCCAATAAGAAGGGCAAGGCAGCTGCACAGAAAGAAGCAAAGAAGGACAATACTACATCCTTGAAGTTCCTCATGGATGGACTTCCCAGCTCAGTAAAAGAAACAGTAGGAGAGTACACTTCAGCTAAAGACATTTGGTTCAAGTTGGAGAGCGAGTATCAAAAAGCAAGACCAGAACCCGAGAAGACAAATTAGGAATCAAAAGACAAGCCCCTAGAAGAGATCAATCAAGAAGAAGAGAAGCAAAAAGAGGACTCAAGTAAAGGTATGGACTCTTGTGTTTGTAACGATAGCTTGTGTGAAATTGAGAAGGTTCTTGCAGATGATGATGAAGGGCTATCAAAGGATGCACATGAGATACATCTCACGTTGTTGAATATTGATCTCAGAGCCAATTGGTTCATGAACACAGTAAATCTGAACCAAAGTGACTTCACGAAGTTCAAAAAGAAAATCTTGGACTCCTTGAATGAATATCAGCAGAAGACCATGACAATGAAAGTGTTGCTTGTGAAGCTAAAAAACAAGGACAAAGAGTCGAGGGAACAAATGAAAGATAAGGATGCGGAAGTTGAACGACTAAAGACTGAATTGATCAGTCAAAAGGAAGAACCAGAAGAGCCTGCTGAAGAAGTTAAAGAAACTAGAGAGGTCAATCATGATCTGAAGACTCAGCTGGAGGAAGCCAAGAGGATAGAAGAAATCATGAAGATTCAGCTAGAAGAAAAGGAGGAGACAATCCAAAAGCTAGAAACGGAGGTAGTTAATCTTAGGAAGAAAGGTGAGAAGAATTAAGTTTTTGACAAGTTCAAGGACAGTTCAGTTGTCCTAGAAAAGATCTTGGATTGCCAGAGATCTCCACTTGACAAAACTGGTATTGGTTACAAGAAGGACAAGGAAAAATCTGAAGATGACACTTGGTCTCCAAAGACTCCAGAAGTTGGTCCATCAACGTCCAAAGCTGCTCCCCATGCACCTGCACATGACAACAAGGACTTTGGAAGTTCAAAGATGAAACAAGGAGTTAGATCCATTCTTCAAAGCAAGCATAGAAAAGAAACAACTCCAAGATGGAACCAATGTCCCAAGTATGAAAGTGGGTTCAATGGTTATTGTTATGTTTGTTCTAACTATGGTCATAAAGCTGTGGATTGTAAAGTCTACGGAAGAAGAAGTGGTGGAAATCCTAATGACTCTGTTAGATGCTGGACATGTAATCAAGTTGGACATGTTGCTGCCACATGTCACACATTGAGATGCTACACATGCAGTGGGTTTGGTCACAAAGCCCAAGAATGTGCAAGTTAAAGAAGTCAACCAAGGAGGAGTTCTTCATACACATCAACAAGAAGATTTGAAGAACAGAAGACAAAGACATGCAGTCAAGGACACTCTCAGGCATGGAGACATGAAGTTGATCAAAGAAGTGTTGGAAGTTCCAACAGCTTAGTCAGGTGCTGGACATGCAACCATGTTGGTCACATTGCTGCATATTGTCATACGATGAGGTGTTATGGGTGCAGTGGCTTTGGGCACTGTTATCACATATATAGTAGCCGGGCTACCATACATTATTTTTCTCATTCCAGTATACTATTCAGCCAGTTCCCTTACATTTGAGATGCTGAGATGAGCATCTAGATTGGATCACTATCAGAGTGTGGACAGCATTTGTATTCCCCATGCCATGACTGAGTCTCAGGACACTCAGAGAGATGACCGATATAGCCATTATACCATTTGTACAGAGCAGTCAGTAGTGTTCAGAGTTGCAGCAGCAGTTCCAGAGGACAGGTGATGGTACAGGTTGATGAGCTTTCAGGTATATGACTCAGCAGGTATATCATGGTGTTATGGTTAGATTGCTTTTATACTTATTCTTATAGCATGTCTTAGCACTCAGTGTCATGATCTGGCGATCATATAGATATTTGGACCTGGTCGATCTATTATATATATTACATTGTCCCTACTCAGACTTAGAAGTTCACTATTCATACTCATTGGTTTTACCCTCCTTAGGGAGAATAGAGGTGATCATTCAACCATACCTTGGCTTGCTAGTGTTGGCTCCATTATTCATTGTCTTCATCCATCCATGGCCTACCTTTTAGATTATTACCCTGACTTACTACTTGACTAGTGGCATGGAGGACTTTTCCCCACTGTAGCCTCTGTATTGGATGAGCTTCCCTGTTTATTGTGTCTCGGCTCTGAGTTGGTGACAAAACTTACCTATGGTGAGTTGGAGTTCCTTGTGAATTCCCCCTAGTCACTAAAGTTGTGTTGGCTAAACCTGAAACTTTTAGTGCTGCCATGAATACAAAATCTGGAAAAATGAAATGCTATATCTTGTATGAAAAGCCCATTCATGCAATGTGTTTCTAAACACACATGAATGAGAGGCATGCCAAATGAACATGGCAATGAAAATAAAATGTTATATCTTTTGGAAAATAAATACCTAGGTAAACAAGCTGTCCATGACACACCTAGAAGTGCTCAGGTAAACAAGTGCCTTAAAAACACACCTGCAGCAGAAAGCCTAAAGAAAAAATGTAAATCTATGCAATGTGTTTATAAACACACATAGATCAAGGCTATGGAAACTTCAGGACCAAAAGCAATAGAACTTAAATGCTATATCTAAACAATTGCTGGCCTTATTTGTATTATGGATTGTGCGCATCTGTGAAGGTGAATAAACCCTCTTTAAACAACTCATCCATTTGTGAGACACCGCCATTCCCTGTGTTATTGCTCATTCAGTATATACTTTGGTGTATATTCCCTTTCCCTTGCCAAAGTGTCACAAAGTTAAGTCAGTCAAGTCATCCCTTAGCCTAGCCAATTATTTCAGCCTTCACCCTTCACTAGCAAATTGATCACAGCTATGAAGTGAATATGATCCTGAAAGTCTAGTCTGAGTAATAATAATAATTAACGACACTATACATTTGGTTTTAGATCGCCAGTTATGATTACTATGTGTTATAATTGTTATTTGAATAAGTTGTAGAGCATGTATTAACCTTGACACTTTGTAGCAGCCTTGGATGATGGTCTGAGTTATATTTGGTCTTGGTTAGACCTAGTTTGACCATGGAGGACCATGGGACATGAGATGTTGGACCTTATGATGATATGGATAGATGATATATGGTCTATGTATACATACATGATGATTCTATGCAGCAGCTACAGGGTTATGATGATGATTCTTGGGTTTCAGCAGTGTTTTGTCATTTACAGATCATTATTATTGGCCTTGTTCCGGTATATTGGATATTTATTTTGATCATGCAGAGACTCATATGGTGTATGAGTACACATCTTGGATGGATTTGGACCTTCTGAGTCCAATGGGACAGTTTGTTTTCAGTTCCGGGCACTTACAGTGATGATTGAGCCTCAGTAGGCTGTCCCAGTGCAGTTTTGGTATGTCGGAGGCCCTGTCGGAGCAGATGTGATTTTTATCCGGTTGACCTAGGGCGTTGATGATGGAGGGGGTGGTCCAGCCACTTGTTTTTACCATATTACCCCCCTCCCGGACACACTGGTGCCCTCACCTTGACAGCGCAGGCACTCCAGGAGGCTGTTTGGGGCAGTTTCACGCTTCCCGAGGCATTTCAGGATTGGTAGAAATGGCTATTGAGGAAATCGATTTGGGCTACTGAGGCAATGTTATGGCATGGGATGATCAGTGATGATAGATCGGGGCCTTCCACACCTTCTCCAGCAGTTTCAGCTTCATCGGGGCCCGCATCCATCACTTATGGCACTTTCAGTGGATTTCTGAGGTCTTTTGAGGACCACGACTTGACTATGGAGGCACGATTTGGTACATTCATGATTATTTATTGGTTATTGTGCTATGGGGATTGACCAAGGAGGGATAAAATTACCCCTTGGACCCACCATAAGCCTCTTATGATATTTTATCATCATGATTTGGTGGGATTCCCCTCTTATAGGGCGATTTTGTCCACTTACATTATATTTTATTAGTGATCCATGTATTTTATTGTTGAGCTCATCTCAACCATTGATTAGACATTTGTATCTTTTAATCTTAGCCACTCATTCAAAAAGTGGTTAGGGTTTTAGTGCCTCTCCTTCCTATTTAAAGGAGAGAGCCTCTCATTGTAAAGGGTCTTTGGCTCTTGGATTATTGGTATAGAAAAATATTCTTGTGGAAATTCTTGTGGTCTCCTTTGCATCTGGTGTTCTTAGATGGTGATTGGAAAGTCTATTGCAACCTAGCATTTGGAAATTGTGGTAAGATCTATCTTTTTTGGAAATCATTGTTTGTCTACAGGAGGGCGACTTCAACAAGGGCGATTTTGCAAGGCTTCTTCAAATCGACTTTCTTGGCATTCGCTTGTATCAGGGGGTTATCATTAGCTTCATTGTGATCTATGCTATCTTTCTGTTACTTCTCTTGTGGCATTAGTCTTATCTCTTGATGCATCAAATCTGATATTGTTGACGTTTGTTGTGCAGGAGAAAGGGCGCATTGGCTTCTTGGATCAAATCGACTTGCATAGAAAACTACCTCAAAGCTTCTCAAATTGATCGGGTTTGCATAGATCATCATCATCAAGGCATCTACAAGGTTACCCAGGTAAGATCCACAGGTTTGTTTCTCTTTCCTTTATCCAATCCATTGACATAGCTCATAAATTGTTAAAACCCTAAATATTTCAAAACCCCCATTTTGCATTTTCTCAGATCTACTTAGATCTAGTGGGTTGTTGGGCATAATATTGAAAACCCACCTCTATAGCATCCACGGCATCCCGGATCTATAGTTTGGTGAGGATTGGCTTCCGTTTGATCCCCTTCCCAAGCCAACTTAGCTTCTCCCAAGCAAGGCGCACTTCCTGGTGGTTGTGAGTTGACCTAGATCTAGGTGGTGGGTGTTTGAGATCCCGCTTGATCCATAATCTACACATCAAATAACATACACCCAGGTTGTTACTTTTCTGAAATTCACCTTGTGGGCCCTATTCCACATTTTAAGGGATTTAATCCCCATTTTGGACCATTAGGTGCACTTAAACTCAGATCTAGTAAGATCTAGCCGTTGGATTGCCACGAAATTATAGATCCACACTCCTACTTGACTAACCTACCCGGATCTAAAGTTTGGATGCCATCAGACTTGTCTTGACCCACCTAACCCACCTTTTTAGCCTCCTTGGGTAAAGTCGCACCACCTTGGAGAAGTGAGTTCACTCACTTCTAGGAACTGGGTACTTGAGATTCTTGCGGATTTGGAACCGGAATAATTCAAAACCTAGGTCTAGAGTATCACTTTGTCAAATCTCGCCTTGGGGATAGCATTCCTTATTTTAAGGGATTGTGGTCCACTTGGGTAAAACCTAGATCTAGATCTATCCATACATCAAGACTTAAATTGCCCACTTATCTCATGTACTAGGAGTCTTAAACCACAAGTCAACCCTACTTTGACTCCACTTCCCAATTCCCAAGGCACTGGTTTCTCTCCAAGTTAATTCCACTTTCCTAGATTTGTTGGATTGACTTGTGTTTTGACTTTTGCATGGTGAACTAAACCCTTGAAGCTATCATGTATCATGGTCAAGCTTGTCATTTGTACTAGTTAGCCCCAATTCAACCCCTAAACTACCCTGCATTGGACACGGTTCCCAAGGCAGTGGATCTTCCAACATTGAACTAGTACACTCATCCTAGATCTCACTTCAAACATTGTAAGTCACTCTCACATCAACTGTGAACCAAAGCTATACCTATTGAACCACTCACTTGGCTTGTGACTTCATCCTTAGGTCTAGGATAAACCATACACCTAACTTCACTTAGAAATACCCTGATTTGGTGTCTTGGTTTGGATCTCTCCTGTCGGGAGTAGATCGGGTCTCCCCCTTTGTTGTCTGGGCTAGATAACATAAAGCGAAGGTTTCCTCGACTGGCGTGACAACCATATATTGGAGGTCGAGGTGATCGTGGTTGCACCTTTTGAGTTGCCCTTCCCTATTGCCATCCATGACTGGATCCATCCATAGGGGTAACTACAGTTTAGGTGATAACAGGCACAAAGCTCAAGACTGTTGGAGTACGCGGAAACAACCCATGAGAAGTTTCTCATACAGCCCATCAAGGAAAGCCAGTACAGATGAAGGAACAAATGCTGAAAGGACAAATGTCAAAAAGCAAGTATGGGTAAAGAAAAATGTCTTGTTAAATTCAAATGAGTTTGAACACAACAGTGATGATGGCTGCCATGTGGCAAGGCAATTTTGAGGTCCTTTAAAGACCTTGAACAGACCTTGAGTTCATTTTTGGAGGATGGACTCAAATGGTAAATAATGGTTCTCCAAGAAGCAAATCAGGTCCAAGGATCGTGGCTTAAATATAAATCAAGATATGCACGTGTGAGGGGGAGTATCTATTCCTATGAAAATTTGAAGATGTCAAATAATGAAACTCAGAGAGTAAGTGCAGAAATGACTCAATGACATCTCTTTAAGAAGAGTTTATGAGCTTTTAAAAATTCGGGACTGTCTAAGAACTCTTATGGAGTGTATTGTGACATTCAATCTCTACTGGAATATTCTCCAAATTTCATATGGACCAAAATCAAACTTCAAATCAAGTATGAGGATGATGTCTTGTGTTGCATACACATTTTTGATGATGATGTAGATTGAAAAATATACAAATATAAGAAGTGTCTGGGAATGAGTGTTGAGGACAAGATCAGTGGCACTTTCAGACAGGGATCATGAACAGTGGCTAATGGCAGCAGTAAACTTGACTTTGGGCAAGTTATATTTGGACATAGTGACAAGTTGAATGAAAGCACTAAAGCAAAGAATCAAATCCAAGGGACATGGCATAATGAAAGGGGGAGCAAGATCAAGTCTTGCAATTATTAACAAGACTCGTGAAGTTCAAATTCTGTGAATTTTTTTTTGGACATATCCACTTACTGAAATGATGAAAGCCATATCAATAAGCAAGGTCCTAGGGGAAGCCTGACAAATATTTATACATGATTACTCTGATTCTTGGACTCAGGAACAGCACCAGAATATTATTTTTGATGACAAACTGAGATATGGAGAAGTCTGAACTATGTAAGCTCAGTATGATCTTTCTTAAAACACTGAATTGAATAATAGTCCAGGGCAGAATTACTATTGGAATGCTTCAGGAACAAAAATACTCAAGACAAAATACTTATGATAACTATTTTGTTAACATTGATAGCAGACCTTATGGTGAGAATGTGGACTAAAAGCTGATTGAAGAAATGATGAAAGATGCTGATATAACTTTGAATCTGATTGATGTGCAAGATATGCAATAATGCCAAAAATTTATAGGCAAGCTCGAGCTTGCCAGAAGATCCTTGAGAAGTTTGGTTGAAGATATTTTCAATTGAAGAAGTCATATTTTCTGTGGTCCAGTATGAAAGTGATACAAAATTTCCTTGGGAAACATGGCAACCTGGAGTGTTATAGAACATAAAAATTTGACGGTGTATAACATATAGCATATGCTTATGAACTTAGGAAATTGATACATGTCTATGAACTGAGCAGAAAGGCAATAGTGCAAGAAGGATGATCTCAACAGCCATGTGTGAGATGAATCTGAAAGAAAGTGTGAAGGACAGGTTTTTGAAGTCATAGCATATTTGAAGAAAAGTTAGCACTAAGGCAGCAAAAAGTCAGATGTCAAATCTGATCAGGATGGCAAGATGATACTATGCATACAGCAGAATTTTTTTATATTTTTTACAAAAAAAAAAAAAAAAGGACTGAGCTGGATAATGATATAATACATCCTTACCTTGATGAATCTTGACGTAGCATATCAGATAGGGGGAGCTTGTTCACTTATGAAGATGGCAAGTGGTGATCAAAAGCTCAGATCAAAAATCAAAATAACGAATTCAAAGCAAAAAAAAATTGGGGCATTAATGGCTGCTCAACCCTTTGTCATTAATATCAAAGGGGGAGAAGAAGAAGTTGGGTGGTTGCCATCAATGACAAAGGGGGAGATTGATGAATATGGTTGTCTAAGATTGTCATTGATGACAACATTAATGACAAAGGTGTACATGGCATGAAGATAAGCAAGCTTGATAATATTGATAAGCACGCATGACAAGCATGAATGACGTGGCAAAAGGTATATGGGCATTGGATGACATACGTGGACATGACAGCTTGGGCAAACAAACCATGACATGACAAAGAAGTGATAAATATTCATGACACGGCATGATTGGGCTTTGAGTTTGGAACACCAAAGTGGGCAAATGACCCATTCTGTGGTCATTTGTGGCTTGATGGGGTTATGGAGCCCACAAGCTAAATGAAGGATAGATGATGTTGTTAATGTAGCCCATGTGCTTGAAGACAATGATGTATGGAACCTTTGATGACATGAAAGAACCCTCACTTTGTCATGGATGCACAATGATTGACTTGGTATGATAAGGTTCTTGGTGCCCTAAAAGGATTGGGTCTTGAACCCACACTTTTTGTGGCTATTAGACAATGATGTTGAAGCTCAAAACATCTTGATGAAACCCCTTGATTAAGTCCCTAATACTCCTACACTACTTACATGTTTGGAACCTAAACATGGCAAAAAGGGTAATAAAACAAAGACATGATAAACCTTGATCAAGCCCTAAAGTTATGGATGTGGTTGACCTTTTGTTGACCTTAAAGTCAGCCCTAACGTTAAAAGATATTGTGTGACAAAATAAAAACACAAGATTTCAGTTGAAACACTCCAGGTCGGCCTACTAATGAAAGGGGCATTTAATTATGTGGCAGGTCGGCCCAGTTTGAAGACAATTTAAAAAAAAAAAATATAGCAGGTCGGCCCAGTTAATTTTTCATGGATAATGTGTATAAATAGGAGCCACGCCCTCATTAATTGAGTGTGAAATTTGCTGGAGCAGAGAGCCTTGAAATTCGGATTAGTCTGAGGAAGTTCGGGTACTGTAGCAGCTACAGTAGACTGGAAACTTTTTATTTTTGGGCATGTGGAATTTGTGTGGAGGAACTAGCTCTGAAATTCGGGCTTATCTGAGGGAGCTACTGAGGAAATTCGGATGGCAGCTGTTACACAGGAAGGTCTGATTTTTAAGCTCTAAAATTCGGATTCACAGTAGACTGAGACAGCCACAGGAAGGTCTGATTTTTAAGTTCTGAATTTCGGATTAGGAGCTCTTCGGAGGCAGCCACAGGTGTATTCTTAGTGCAATTTTTCAAGTGTTACATGCCTCTGATTTTCGGTTAAAAGACTGAAGCATGTTCAAAAATTTGGTGGACTGTCTAATAGCCTACAGGAGTCTGTACAGAGGTCCGATCTTTCATTGCATAAATTCGTGGTTGGTTGTTTGGACCTCTGAAATTCGAGTAGTAGGGGATTTAGCAGCCGCAGTATGCTTGAGGAACCCTGAAGGTAGCTGAATACTTGAAGACATATCCAGGCTACTAAAGTTCTGATCCTGTTGAATAGGCCGCAATACATCTTGGTACAGCAGGTCTAAAGGATGATCACTTAAGGAATCTATAGCTTATGAAGTGTCTCTGACAGTAAAAGAAGCCACATTTATTTCTATTTTGGGCTAATACTTATGTCTCAAGACAATCATAAGTAAGGACTAAAAGGCACAGATTTCAGAGATATTTGAGAGCATTTCCAGCTGTGAATTTCATGTATATATGACAACCTCAAGAAGGAAGATCAAACAAATATCTTAATTCTCATCCGCAGTGTTCAAGCTCTACTGAGACATGTCAGAATTCAGTTGCATTTTGAGAATCTACAACAATCTAAGGTATGTTCAAGCAGTCTTAAAGTAAGTATACTATCTTGGAGACATCTTGCATTAGTTCTTGTTTTGATTAACGTATAAGAAATAAGACACAATATGTAAATGGCTGAGATTTCTAAGTTGATTTGGTGATGGGATAGAAGTTAGTTGAGCAGAAGTTGGTTATGTTTTTGAAGTCAATCTGAATCAACACTGTCTACTGTCCCAACTCAATCAACTACTGCTCATCATCATCTGTTCTGTTACACAAGAATCTTCAAGTCGTCAAGAATGTGTTTGATTCTATGTTGATAACATGCTTATGATTCGTTGTTGGTAACCTAATAACGAACTCTACTAATTGGTTGAAGTTGAAAAGGAGGTTTAATTTTCATCACACTGATTCACCCCCCTCTCAGTGTGGCCATTGTGTTCAACATCAGTTTTATTGATGACCACTTCAGGAAGACCTGCATCTACTTTCTAAGAAGTAAACAATCTCAGGAAGTCTTGCAGAGGTTCCAAGAGTTCAAAGCTCTTGTGGAGAACCAAACAGGGAGGAGGACTCGGGCACTCAAATCAGACAATGGGGGTGAGTATACCTCCAAGGAGTTTGATGACTTTTGCAGACAGGAGGGCATCAGGAGACAGTTGACAGTTCCATACACTCCACAGCAAAATGGAGTTGCAGAAAGGAAGAACAGAGCGATAGTGGGAGCAGCTAGATCCATCCTGCATGATCAGAGTCTTCCTTTCTTTCTATGGGCAGAGGCCTGTAGCACTGTTGTTTATGTTCAAAACAGTAGTCCACACCGAGCATTGGAGTGTAAAACTCCTAAGGAGATGTTCATCGGGAAGAGACCTGAGATAGGTCACTTCCGTATATTTGGATGCCTTACATACTCTCATGTCCCTTCTGAGAAGAGGACAAAGTTAGAGCCTACAGCGGAGAAACGCATCTTTGTTGGATATGACAAGACTTCAAAGGCTTTTCGTATATACCTTCCTGCATAGAGGAAAGTTGTGGTGAGGATGGAGGTCAGATTTGAGGAGGAGAAAGCCTTCAGGAAGTCTTACGATTCAGAGGTGGAGGAGCAGCAGATTATGTCTCCACAGGTGACAGGATCACAGAGTTAGAGTACAGGGTCACAGGTTTCAGGAGTGACCGGGTCACAGGTTACAGGTTCATTAGTTTCAGGGATTCAGTCTACAGGGACAAGTTCACGAGTCACAGGTTTCACCTTCATGTGATTCGGGTGGTACAAGTTCAGGATCATCAGGTACAGGATCTCAGGCCACAGGTACTTCTTCAGGTAGACAGTTGTCAGATGAGGAGGTTATGGAGGAGCGCCTACAGGAGGAAGCTACTTTCAAGAAACGTAAGTCAAGGTTGCTTAAGGATCTTGTGAAGGAAGCTGAGGAGTCTGTGGGACTGCCCAAGAGGGAGGTTAGGGAGAGCAAAGCACCAAAGAGATTTTCCAGTTATATGACAATGGTGACTAGCTTGAGTGATTCCGAACCTATTACATTTGAGGAGGCTACCCCACACCAGGTTTGGAGAGATGCCATGATGGAAGAATATAAATCCATCATGAAGAATGGAGTGTGGGAGGTTGTTCCGAGACCAGAGGGGAAGTCAGTGGTGACTTCCAAGTGGCTCTATAAAATCAAGCATGTTGCGGATGGCAGCATTGACCAGTGCAAAGCTCGTTTTGTTGCACAAGGGTTCTCACAGGTAGAGGTAGTTGACTACTATGAGACCATTGCATTGGTTGCTAGATTTTCTTTGATCAGAGCAGTGATCTCCATTGTGGCAGAGATGGGTTGGAGGATTCATCAGATGGATGTGAAAACTGCTTTTCTGAATGGTTTTCTACAGGAGGAGGTATATCTAGAGCAGCCTCAGGGCTTTGAGATTCATGGGAGAGATTCACATGTTTGCAGGTTGAAAAAGGCGTTGTATGGTCTGAAGCAAGCCCCTCGGGCTTGGTATTCTAGGATTGACACTTACTTGCTCTCGATTGGGTTTCAGAAGAGTGAGGTGGATCCCAACCTATACTACATTGTGGTTGGTGGTGTTCCACTTATTCTTCTGCTATATGTTGATGACTTGTTCATTACAGGAGGAGAGCACCTAATTGAAGCTTGCAAGAAAGATCTTGCTTCAGAGTTTGAAATGACTGACCTTGGACTAATGCATTACTATTTGGGGGTGGAGATATGGCATGAGGATGGACATGTTTTCCTGAGTTAGGGAAAATATGTTGCAGATATTCTGAGGAGATTTCGGATGGAGGATTGCAGGCCCATGTGCACACCTATGACCACCAACTGGATGAAGCTTCATGCTTCTGAGGGAGAGTTGGTGGATCCTACTTTATGTCCTCAGTTGATTGGTTCGTTGATGTATTTGGTCAACACTAGACCAGATATGAGATTTGCAATTAACACTCTCAGTCAGTTCATGGTAGAGCCCAGGAGAGTGCACTGGATAGCTGCAAAACATGTGTTGAGATACCTTGCAGGTACAGTAGATTTTGGTTTGGACTACAGGAGATCTAATGGAGTGGGATTGGTTGGCATTACCGATTCAGATTGGGCAGGTAGTGTTTCGAACCGGAAGAGCACTTCCGGTTGTTGTTTCAGTTAGGGCTCAGTAGTTGTGTCTTGGTTCAGTCGGAAACAAAAGTTCGTAGCATTGAGTTCTGCAGATGCTGAGTATATGGCAGCTAGTCAGGCCAGTTGTGAATCCTTGTGGCTTCGCAAGTTGATGGTTGATTTATTTGGTCAGGAGATGGGACCTATAGTGATACATTGTGATAATCAGAGTTGCATTAGACACTCTGAGAATCCGGTATTTCATGACAAGTCAAAACACATTGAGATTAGGTATCACTTCATCAGGGATTATGTTCAGAGAGGAGCAATACAGTTGCAGTACATTTCTACTGATGAGCAAGTGGCTGACATTCTCACGAAGTCTTTGGGTAGAGGGAAGCATGTATATTTCAGAGACAAGTTGGGAGTGGTGAAGAACACCTTCCTCGATAAGAGGGAGTGTTGAAAAGTTACCTAGGAAGTGTCGTTCACCTAGTGTTGCCTTGGGGTGGACAACGACACTTCAATTGGTGACCCCTAGTCATGTTTAATTAATAAAGTGAGATGCACTTTATAATTTTAAAGTCACTTTATTAAAAGATAAAAGTCATGGTTTATCCTAAGTTCATATTTAATAAAAGTCAAGTGAGTGATTAATTAAAAGGGGGTGCTCATACTTTATTAAATGACATGAGGTGCACTAAATGTCATTTATTAATTATTTAATTGAGCATTTAATGAGAACCCCTCATCTAATCTAATTTGGACCATTAGATTGAAAGAGGAAGTTGCCATGAACAAAAAGGGACTAGGGCAAGGCAAACTCAATCATTATTCACTTTTCAAGAGAGAAATTTTGGAGACGAGGAGAAAAGAGAAAAGAAGGGTTTGGAGGGAATCTGAACTAGGGAAAGAAAGAGGAACAACCTAGCACAGAAATCGAGGAGGGTTCAGCTGGGCATTGTTGCCGCCTGGTTTCACACCTGGGAAAACACAGCAGAAGTATTCAAGCCGCTGGCGTGGCCTTAGGGGAAATCCAAGCGGCAACATTTTGGCGTCATTACCAGGGATAAGTCTTTTTATTCCCGGAATACGATTTTTGAGTTTTCCTTTTTGTTTTTGCTTTGTTTGATGAATCTTTAGATTAGATCTTTAATTTTTCATCTAGCGACTCCACTAACTTTTTTCTCTTTTATAAATTTTCAAAGAAAAACAAAAAGATAGAATTCTTTGTGAGATTGTTTTATATGCATATTTTTATTCTCACATGGCAACTCCATTGAAGGGATAAAACCCTTGTTTCTGATATAGTTTTGTTGAGACTGTTTGTGTGTAGATGAGCCCATGCAACACTTTGAAAATCTTTGAAGCTCATTATTTTGACAATTCTACTGATTCAGTACAAGATATGATTACATTCATACTTTAGATTTGGTTCCTCATGGTTTGAGATTATGGGTATTGATAAGGAAGAACTCCGTGCTAGCTTGCTTGAAATCTTTCCTCAATTAGATATCTCAAACATCCATGGTTTTCCTAATCATTGCTATGACCATGACAAGCTATTTGACATTGCTCCAGAGTTCTATGGAAACAATGGTGATTCAGCCTCCTGTCATATTGTTGCTTTCTTCAATTTGGTGGTTGATTTTAATATTTATCATGAGGATGATCTGATGACCATATTTGCTTGGACGTTGGACGGGAAGGTAAACATTTGATTCAATACCCTTTATAACAAATCCATAGCTTCTATGGGTGATTTTCTTAAGTGTTTCCTCTTGCGTTGGCATGAAGGAGAAAAGGCAGAGATTGAGCAACTTGTTAAAAAATATAACTCCTTCCTTCCCAAAGTACAGCATGACCCTATTGAAGAGTTTCATGAAGCACCCTTGATTGAAGATTTTGTTGAAAACCCTCCTCCTGTCACCATAATAGAAAATATTGAAGATTTGGAGTATTCTCAAGTCTATTTTAGTGATAATGATCACCTGGATATTTCAGATTCACCTCAGGAAGAAACCGTTACAAAAGCCTCTAAAGAAACTTATGATGAATTTTGTATGGTTTATGATGACACACCTCCACTTTCTCCACATAGTGGTGAGGTCTTGGACAGGTTTATACCTTGTAATATATTTCAAACCAAACTTTCTGAGGATGAGTATTATGAACATGGTGATGGGTATGGCCAGGGTTGTGATGCAATAGACAAAGACTCCCCCTTCTTTTACAGGGATGGGTATGATGATTATTGGACGGATTTAGAAAAACACATCTTTGATATATCAAGAGAAGGGAGTGTTGATTTTGCGACCTTGGGTAATATTGACATTGAAGAGGAGCATACAGATACTTCTTATGATAAATCAGAGCCATGCATGAGTATCAATAATGAAGACTTGGATCAACAATATAACGAAGAGTTGGATATGATGAAATCAGTGGAATGTCAGTTTCAGCCTTCATCAACACATTCAGAGGTTCCTTATGATTTAGAGCAGCTTGGGGCTTATACTTTCACAGAAATGCACTATTAGAAGAGCCCTTCCAATCAATATGATGAGGTAGTTGGTCTGCCTTATCATTCCGAGTTTTTTCTCAGCCCTATCCAGTCATGGGTAGAAGAGGCCTGCATGAGGACTTACCATTGGGGGAAGCACTTCAAAGATCTATCATATGCCTATGATCACCCATCCAATCCTCTAATCCAGAATTATCATGCAGGTTTTCGTTTTCTAAATAAGGTATCCTTGTTTTGGCTGGTAACCAAACATGAGGTAAAAAGTTTTTATATTGATAAAATGTTAAGATGGTTGCATTGGATTTAGCATTTTATTATGTTATGCTTAGAGCAGGAGAATAAGCTCATCAAAGTGAGCATTTACTTTCAGCATTTATTTTTCAGTACTTTCCTTTATGTACTTAGAATTTTTTATTAGTTAGTCTCCCTTTTTAAATAATGCAACTTATGGTTCATTTGCCTCTTACAAGAACCTGTGCTACTAAAAGGTTTTCTTGTCAAGTTGAGATGTTTTTTTCAGGTCATAGAAACCGGAGATTCTGGTATTCTCGTATGCTCTCCTTGCCTGAAGACCAGATCATGCACACGTCCCACAGTTGGAGCCAGATGTTACTAGTTAAGTTGTACTTAGTTGGACTTTCAAGTGAGCGGGAAAAGTTGAGCATGTCACATGCTCATATTCAGTGATTTGATGTCCATCAGGCCTTTTTAAGGGCCTCCTTTTTATTTTATTTTTCCACATGGCCATGTCCTGCGAGGTTTGTAATAAAATGTACTAGCATAGTATTTTTGTAAAGGACTTGGTTCCCTAGGACTTTTTAACCAAGTCGGGTATTCCAAGGAGTTTTTTCACTTAACAATTATGTCTTGCAAATTTTGCATAACATAATTTTTGAGTTTTTCTCCTGCTCCTCCAAAGCTAAAATGCCTGGTGAGGTTAACCAGCCTTAGGGGGTTATTAAAGTCCATGGGTCAATGTATATGAATATGATAGGCATTATTTTGAGTTGTATGGACATGTGTTAGGTCCCCCTAAGTTTTTTTTTAATTCCGGCGAAAAGTTATTTCCGTGTTTTTAAGCCATTTTTTAATGGTTTAATTAAAAAAATTGTAATAGGCGTAAAAGTGTGGTCTAGGGGTCTTTTTTGCCATGGGAGTGCTCGTTTTCTAACTCAGAGCACCACCATAACCCAAAACCCACTTTCTATAGTCTTAGACCCATTTAATTTTCACTTTTCTCAAAAAATCCAAAAAAAATGAAAAATGGAGAGAAAATTTGAAAAAGTAAAAAAATCATAAAAAAATAAATTCCATTTTTTGGGAAACGAAAAGTCTGAAATATTTCAGCTATGAAAGAGGAGTAATAAGGGCTGAATGATATGACATATGGGCAGCTACAATACTGGGAATGAATCACCCATTTGAGGGAGGCGCATTCCCTCACTTGGGCGCATTTCCCAAGGGAGTGGGGTCCCCACACTTCAAGGAGTTGGCAGCACATGTTAAGGTTGTCATATATCTGATTTTGGC
The DNA here is from genome assembly GCA_027924585.1 of Larix kaempferi. Taxonomy (NCBI): domain Eukaryota; kingdom Viridiplantae; phylum Streptophyta; class Pinopsida; order Pinales; family Pinaceae; genus Larix; species Larix kaempferi. The sequence continues at coordinate 16,710,676 of BSBM01000012.1, forward strand.
AGCCATAACATAGGAGAGGGCAGCCTCATTCAAGCCTTATGTTGCTCCACCATCTTTGCCACTCACTCCACCCTTCTCTCTACTAATGCGCCTACCTCTCTTGTTCATTTTCTATAAATTGGCAAGCTCTCTCCCATTGTTCTCTAGTTGGATTTTGGGGAGCAAGAGTGTCATTGTAATTTGCTTATTGTTGTTAATGAAAATAAAAAGACTTTGGAGGTCAAGCTTGGTGTAGTGCTTTTGATGAGTGGGTGAATGTCATGGTTTTCATTGAGGTAACATATATTTGAGCTACTTGTTTTCTTTTGCATCTAAGTCTAGCTTTGGAAAGGATCAGTATTGATTTATAAGGAAGGTTAGATAATAATTTTATTGTTTAATCTTTTATCTATGCATGTGTAGAGATCTGATTTTAATGTGTCATTTGTTTATGAGCATTTCCTTTTGATTTCTCATATGTATATTTCTAGATTTGATCTTTTGGTTTCAAGTTGATGTGATTTGCAGGTTATCTCAAGTGGATGAGTGGAGGATCTTGCTTGTTTCCTTTACTTTTCTAACATCTTTTGCAAACATAGCCCCTCAGTTCTCCACCAAGAAGGATCCAAGGCTTCTTCTCAAAAAATATTGATAAAATAATAAGAAAAACTCTCCATACCTCCTCTTCTACTTCATACTTTTTCTTTGGTTACTAGTTACAAACAAGAGTAATAGTGGTTTGCATTTAAAGTTCGAATTCTGATATATTACTCTTAGAAATCTAGTCTAGTTCATTTACAAAATATTTATCTTCAATAGATAGATTAGATCTCTTTATTTATCAAGCATTTAATTTTTCTAACTCGTCAAAAAATTGTTAAATTTTTAAAAGTTTGAAAAGTAGTGCTTAGATATGAACTTCAAAGTTTATTTGGCTATCATAAGAGCTTAAAATTTGCAGCTCTTTGAGTGTGCAAAGATCCTAAGGAGACAAGCCTCACAGCTTGTCTCACTTAGTTCATTTTCTAGCATTTTACTTAGTTTTTTGCCTTAGTTTTTTTTGGGTTTTTTGTAAGTGACCCAAATACACTCTTAAAGTGTTTTGGGGCATCTTTCACAAACATTTACTTGCTGGTTTGCAGCAATTGATGAACATGTAGGAGGAGATGTTGGCCAAATTTTGAAGATTCAGGTCATCCGGAGCACCATAAACTTTATTTTCTCAAATCAGATACTCTTCCCTTTTGTTATTGTAAGCCACCGAGTCATTTTAAAAGACTGGGGCACTTCTATATTGTATTGTAACGAAATATTAAACGAGAGCAAGTGGGCTAACTAGCGCCCACACCCCATCCCCCCAGGGGGGAACTGTGTCGACTCTTTTTCGTAGCATAATTTTTTTTAGTTTAGTTTTTTTTTTCCAGGCAATTAATAAAAATCAACTAGGGCTTAAAATTAACCTCGCTAGTCCGTTCCATTGGCGAGCCACGAGTTCACTCAGGATCTAGTTTTTATTCATTTTTTACAATTTTTCATTTTTTTTTACAATCCAAAACACCCCCTTGTTTTCCCGAAGTAAGGTTTCAGCATAAGGGCTTGCTCGAGTACTGCCCTGAAAAGAGACTCTTAGGGCTTTAAAAAAGTAAAATTTGTGTTCATAAAAAACTTAAAATTTACAAGGCTTTTCCCCGTATGCTTTGTGGTCACTGCAGCTCAGTCTGAACATGATGATCACACCAGAAAGATAATAAGTGACTAGTAATAGGATCAACACACCCAATAAACCACCTAATTGTGAAAATCCGGCACAAACGTTTATTCAACTTTGGTGGGCAAATTTCTCAGAGGACGCAGGAACCACTGGGTAGTGACCTCTGGGAAGCCGTTAGACTATACCCTCGTTTAGTATAGTGTTGAACACCTCCCTGAGACTCCGATCCAGCCCACATGTCTGAGTGAGAAGCCACCTTGTTGAATTCCGGACATATTCCCAGTACCTTTTGGTATATTGGGAATCCCCCAGCCTTAATAAAAAGATCCATTACCACACTAATAATAAAATTAACCAAGAACAATTGCGCAACATTGTCATTTCAGTTTCAAGCACTTTATTTCTGACTCCATTTATCAACACTGGTCTAGTTACTTATATTTCAATGATGATGGATGTTTTAAAATGACAATGATGATGATGTTAAGCAATGAATGATTTTTCTTTATATATAGTGCATTGCTCTTGTGTTCACAAAAATTTCTAACTCCTAGATAGGTTGTTTTGTTTTTCATAGATTAAACACCTAATTTTATTTTTACTTTTTAAGGTCCACCCCCCTTGGCTTCGCTAGGAGTAAGCCTAGACGGAGGAGTCGAGTTTTAGGTGACAACACTTGACTCTGGCTTGCCCCCAAGGCCACACCAGCAGCTTGAAGACTTTTGTCGCGTTTTCCTAGGTGTGAAACCAGGCAGCAACAGGCACAAATTCCAAGAATTCGTACAGCAGCAAGTGGACACAGATTTCGAGCAAGATTGGCACAGATTTCGAGGATGACTATTGTTCATTTATTGTAGTTTGTACAGGTCTGTTTTGGCACAAAAATCGAGGTGGTCATACAACATTAATTGTTGATCATATAGCACAGAAATCGAGGAAGGATTTTTGACATGTTTGGCACAGTTCCCGAGGCATCCATACAGCATTTATGACTAGTCTGTACAGCACATAAATCAAGAAAGAATTATGGGCATGGTTTTCGAGGTATTCTGCAGCATTAATTTTGCACACGTGTGATCCATACAGCCTCAGAAACAGGATTCGTTATAAAATAGGCAAGTGTCGTGTCCCTATCGAATCGGACACGATTCGACCTGAGGTCGTGTCCGATTCGATTTTCCAACGAATCCGTTTTTCGGACATGCGATTTCGACGAGTCGGACACGAATTCGGAACGTGTCCCGACTGTCGGACACGCGTCCCTCAAACAGGACACGTTAAGTGCGCGAAAAGACAGGAAAGTGCGGCCGGGTGAGTTATAAAACTAAATTTTGAGTTTCTTTTTATCATTTGCAAGGAAAGGAGTTGGCTAAGAGTGATTGTATGTGCAGGTGAAGGCGATTTGAAGGCGATTTGAAGGCTATCCAAGCAATTCCAAGTGCATTCCGGTGGATTTGTGGAGAGGATTGCAAGCTCAACCATCACAAAAGAAAAGAAATGTCTCAATCAGCTAGGGCAGGAGGTAGGGGGCAAAGGAGAGGGAGAAATGCACCATCTAGGGCCTCCCCTCCTATTCCACCAAGCACAAGCGGTTCTCCTCCTCCGTCAAGTGCTCCATCGGCTGCTAGTGGAGCTCATTCTATGGCTCCACTTAACCCTGTTTTAGCAAGACAACAAGCCCAAGAAAAAAAATACCCTTTGTGGAAGTATGTGACAAGGAAAGATGGACCTGGGGCAAAGCTTGGTGGGGGAGGCAATGTGTCTTGGAAATGCAATTTTTGCAAGCATGAGTTCATGAGCACATATTTCCGGGTTAAGGGCCATTTGTTGGCCCTTCCTTCTTGTGGGATTTCTTCATGCAAAGCGGTGACTGTTCACCAAAGGAGGGATATGGAAAGAGAGGATCATGTTGGCTTAGGGAAGGTGGCAGCAGCAAGCAAGAAAAAAGAGGATGATCCTCTTCCATTCTTGAGGAAGTCCTCTAGCACCAAGCCTCCATTTCCACCTAGCATGCATGGGCGTGGGCGTGGGGATACTTATCAAACAAGAAAGAGGCAATCTACAGGTGGTCCAATGGATAGGATTTTCCAAAAAGAGGCGCGAGAAGAGGTAGACCTTACTATTGCATTTTTCTTCTACCTCAACTTCATTTCATTCAATGTTGCACGGTCACCATTGTATTTTGAGACGGTTAAAACTATCATGGAACGTGCTCCAAATGGTTATGTGCCTCCTAGTTCAGAGAAGCTTAGAACCACATTGTTGGTTAAAGCAAAGAAGGAGGTAGATAAAATTCTTGAGCCAATTAGATCAACATGGCCCTCATCCGGTGTGAGTATTGTTTCTGATGGATGGACGGATCCCGCACGCCATCCACTCATCAATTTCATGGTATCTTCCCAAAATGGACCGGTGTTCTTGAAAGCGGTTGATGCTCTTGGCGAATACAAGGATGCACAATTTATGGGTGATTTAGTCATCAAAACCATTGAAGAAGTGGGTGTTGAGTCGTGTGTACAAATCATCACGGACAATGCACCTGTTTGCAAGGCTGCTGGCATGATTGTGGAAGCTAAATATCCACAGGTATGTTCATTTTGGACACCTTTCATTTCTAATTTGCTCATTGTTTGAATTTGGTCATTGCAATGTTAGTGTTGTAGAGTCATTGATACATGCTTTTATTGCTCTTACAGGTTTTTTGGACACCTTGCATTGTCCATTCCTTGAATTTAGCACTGAAAGCCATTGCTTCGGATGTGGCATGGATTGACAACCTTATTGAGGATGCACGCCATATCCGTAACTTTGTACAAAACCACACAAATGCCCTCACCATCTACAAACAGTACACACAGCTTTCATTGCTGAAGGTTGCAGATACTCGGTTTGCTTCCTCATTCATCATGCTCAAGAGGTTGAGGGAGGTCAAAACCGCTCTTGGGTCCTGTTATCACACCATAGTAGCAGGGCTACTATTCTTGTACAGCAGATATCTGCACATTCCAGAGCTTCATTTTATTCCAGAGCTTGGCTAGATATATTGGATCACTCATGATCAGAGCAGTACATTATTCAGATATTGTATGACCTTGTGTCAAGGCTGAGCCTTGAGAGTTCAGATTTGATGACTGATGTGACCACTTATCCCATTACAGTTTCAGTTCAGTGCCTAGAGATGTATTTCAGCAGTGTTTCAGATGATGCATGATGATTGCTATTATGATGATATTGTATGATCTATGGATATTGTTCTCACTGACTGTGGATTATTAGCTTGTTGATTTAATCATGATTATAGCATGTGCTTGGTATAAATCCTGATGTGGCAAACTATTTAAAATGAACTGTAAATCTTAAATGGACAATTGCTTGCACTTTTAGGTCATCTAACAAAACTTACTGGTATTTCACCTTACATAGGCATGGTCTTTCCCGACACCAGTTGTCTGCTAGTATAGGCTTCATATCCACTTGTCTCCATCCATACATGACCTTCCTGTTTGACTTTAAACCCTGACTTGTCTCATTTGACTTTCTGATACTGAGGACTTCCCCATTTTTCCTACCTCTGTGTTTGGACCGCATCCCTGTTTATTCAGTGTCTCGGCTCTGAGTTGGTGACAGAACTTGCCTTTGGTGAGTTGGATTGTAGGCCTACATCATTCTGGTCGGTTGTCCCGATGTTTGGCATTGGCTCGAACTCCCCCTAGTCACTTGAGATGTTGTTGGCTAAAACTGAAAGCTCATGTTCTACCTATGGAAACTTAATAAATTCGCCCATGGAAACAAAAAAAAGGGCAAGAGCAATGAAAAGCTAAAAATACTCCTCGAAGAGTATAAGAAAGGTCCAAAAAGCAATAGTTATTAAAAGCTATATCTAAACAATTGCTGACCTTGTGAAAATATGAAAAACATGCCCTGGATGCAAGCTGCAACTAGTTGTGCTTCTCAGCACATCTGAAATCCGAAGGGTTATGTAGGCCAAAAAGGCCATGGAAATAAATTGAATGATCCTAATGAACTTGGATCAACTTGATGTAGACATGATGCCTAAGTTGAATAAGCACTCTCTAAACAACTTATCCATTTGTGAGGCACAGCCATCCCCTGTGTTCTTTTGTCCAGCACAGAGTTTGTAGCTTCCCCCTTCTCCCAGTCCAAAGTATTTTTGAGTTAAGTTAGACAAGTCAAACCCTTGGCCCAACCTTGCTCCTAGCCTTCATCCTTCACTAGCAGTTTGACCATGTCCAATGGGTAAGTTTGTCATTTGAACTAGGGTGCAAGTAATTTTATATAACTACGGAATATGTTAACTTAATTATTGCCACTGAATGGAATTTATACTTTGAGCTTAGCTATGAAGTGATTAAAGAAGCATTGTCTTAGTCTACTGATGTGATTTATCCTTGATTATATATATTCTTGGGATCCGTGATGATGTGGACCATGTATGATGATTATTGGTGATGATTTATGGTCCCACATGTTTGATGATGATGTCATATGATGGACATATGATACAGATGATGATTGATCCAGTTCAGCAGGTTATTATTATTACAGATCAGCAGATTATACATTGTCCATATATGGTGGACCCTACAGCTGGCCCATTAGGGCAACCCAGGGTGTATGAGTACTCATTCCTAGTGGATTTGGGTCTTCTGGATCCATTGAGACACTTATCTTTCAGTTCCGGGCACTTCTGACAGTGATTGATGCAGTTTTACACTTGTTGACCAGATTTGGGGCTGATTTCCCAGCCTGAGCAGCAGGGGCCCCGAGAGGCCAGTTCACCTAGGGCGCTGATGATGGAGGGGGTGGTCCAGCCACTTGTTATTACCATTTATCCCCCCTCCCGGAGAGCCTGGTGGGATCAGATGGACAGCGCTAGCACCCTAGGAGGCAGTTTTGGCACTTTCACAGTTCCCGAGGCAGTTAAAAAATGGGATAAGGTGGTCATTGAGGAAATCGATTTGGGCAATTGAGGCAAGGTTTTGGCATTTGGTTTTCACAGAGGTCTTCCAGGTTGATCTCACTATCTTCCAGTCATTTTTCACCATGTGGGTATCTCCAGATTGATCACAGGAGGACATTTACTGCTCGACTGTCATGGATTCTGAGGACAGTTTTGGTCATTATTATTATATTGGACATATTTTCATTATTTCATTGTGCCTTGGGGTGAGCTAGCAAGGATTTATACCTCCTAGCCCCACCATGTGCTTATTTTATCATGTCCTAGTCATCATGAGGTGGATTATTGTACTTTATACCCCTCTTGTGGGATGACGTCACCCTCTTTTGTACCATTTAGTGAGGGCGCTATTGTTATGTTGAGTGATCCATGTGATATATGGTTATGATTTATTATTAGCCATTGATTATGTTGTGAGATCTTTTAATCTCAACCACTCATTTCAAAAAGTGGTTTTGAGATCTAGGGTTTTGGTCTTTATTATCCTATATAAGGAGGAGACCCCCTCATTGTAAAATTCATCTAGAGATTTTTGGCTCTTGGCTCTTGGAATAAAATTTCTATCTTTTGGAGTACATGCTTGGATTGGAGTGGATGTTGGTTGTTTCGATTGTAAATGCTATTGTCCATTGCACTGGAGGATCTTTTGTAGCTATCTTGCGTATTTGCCATACTTTATTTGCAGGTTGAGAGGGCGATTTTGACAAGTGCGAATTGGTGGGGAGGCTTGCCCTTCAAGCTTGGAAGAAGTCGTTTTGGGTTTGACAGGGAGTGGTTTTGCCTTTGTGTCAACTATTCTATGTTTTTCTCTCTCTTGCTTGTATCTACCTTCAATTTGTTAAACTAATTGATGCTTTGCTCCTTGGCTTGACAGGTTAGAAGGAATCACATGTGGCTTGGAAAAATCGATTTGGCAAGAGGGCTTCAACAATTCTCCATTTGATCTTTGGCAAAGTAATCCTCGTCTCAACTAGCATTCATCTCTTCATCCAGGTATGTCCCAAGAGGTATGATCTTCTCTTCCTTGAATCTTCCATAATTTCTAGATCACAAAAACCCTAATCAAATTAAAACCCTTGTTTTTGGTATTTCTTAGATCTACTTAGATCTAGCCCTCAATTTGAAAAGATATTGAAAACCCACCTCTATAGCATCCACCCCTAGTTGGATCTATAGTTTGGTGGTGATTGGCTAAGAATTGACCCATTTTCTAAGACAAAAGCTCTCCTTGACCTAAAGCGCACTTCCTTGAGGGAGGCTTGTTGGGCTAGATCTAGCACATGGGTATGTGAGATCCCGCTTGATTTGACAACTAGACACTTGATAACACATACCCATATCCTTACTTTGGTGAAAACTACCTTGTGGACATCTCTCCATGTTTTGAGGGGTTGAAACCCCCCTTTGACCTCATTGGTAACTTAAAACTTAGATCTACTAAGATCTACCCATTGGATTCACTTGAAACTTTGAACATGCATAGATCGGGGTATTAGCATCCCGGATCTACATTTTGATGGCCATTGGACTTGGTTTGGTCCACCAAAACCACTTTTTGCCTCTCCTTGAGAAAGTCGCACCCCTTGGGAATTTTGAGTTGGACCACTTCTAGGAAGTGGGTGTTGGAGATTTTTGTGGATTTGGATTGCTCATGCCTTGAAACCTAGGTCTAGACTATCCTTTTGTCCCGATCCACCTTGGGGATTGCATTCCTTGTTTTAAGGGATTGTGGTCCACTTTTGGTCATTACCTAAAAACCTAGATCTAGTAAAATCCAACCATTGGATCTCATCCAAACCACTTGACTTGGCTTCTAGGTGTCCCGATCTACACTTTGACATCCTTCTTGACCCCATTAGCCCATCCAACAAGGCACTAGTCCTTCTCCAAGCAAGGCGCACTTCTTGGGATTAGTGTCAAACCCTAGATCTAGCACATGGGTAATCCTAGAACCAACTCTAACTTGTAGATCTAACCTAGATCTAGCCTATAGTACCATCTTCACACTTAACTTCACCTTGTGGGCCCACCTAGAACCATTTCACGCTTCCCAAGGCAACAAGACCCACTTGTGTAAACACATGGTGCTATACTTAATAATCATACCCAATCAAGTGGCCTAAACCATACATAGGTTGAAACACTAACTATCCTTGTACCACCTTCAACCATGCCCTAAACTTTAGGTCCACTTAGACTTGCATTGGTTTCCGTAACTCATCATTCATTCACCTTTGAAACCTTTGCTCGGGTCCAATCAACTGCGATTGGGGTATAGGGTCTCCCCCTTGGTCTAGTTATACCTTGACCTAAAGCGAAGAGTGCCTCGGTTGACGTGACTCCCACATTGCATTGGGAACCGTGGCATCTCTTAGGTCACCTCTTTAGTTGCCTAACTCCTCTACCGTCCCGGATGGGATATCCTTAGGGGCAACTACAAGTTGTGTGATAACATTTTTGGCGCCGCTGCCGGGGAGGTAGAGGCCTACCTTGGTTCAACACATCTTTGTGTCTCACTACCTTTCTGCACTTTAAACGACACACCTCTTGGTAGTAGAGCTTAAAAATCTACCTGGCGACTCCTAACCGTGACTCCGCTGAGGAGCGAGCTCATAGTCATCCCTACAACACACGAAGTAAATCAAATCCAAATCAATTGGAAGGAACCCCACTCACATATCACAAGAGAGATCCTAGAACACAGTCAACTAACTTCTTGTGGAAACTTGTTAACTCAGGTTCTCCAAACCGTACCTTAGGATCTCCTTTGTTCAATCCAGTTCCTCCTTTATCACCAAATCATAATTCCAGTTCAAACCCAGTCAATCCAATGGCTGGACAAGGTCAAGCAAACTCCGGTATCAACAACCAAAACAACCCTCCTGTTGCTCGTGCTTTCGGTCATAAGGCTAGAGCTTCTCCCTTAGACTTTTCTCAGATCTTGGGTGCTCCCCATAACATGCCTGACAAGTACTTTGAAAAGATCCCAAAATTCAATGGCAATTGTGCCACCTCTATTGAGGACCACATAGACAATGTTTGGGCTCATATGGAGGCATATGGGGCTGAGGAGGAGGATGTGTTTATTAGGGGTCTATTTGCATCCTTGGAGGGTGATGCTCGCAAATGGTTTGACCGTTTGCCTCCATCATCAATCAATGGGTATGATGTATTCACCGATAAACTCAAGCAAGAGTGGTCAGTCAAGTTAGATGGGCGTTTCCTTTTACACCAACTTTTTGACATCAAAAAGAAGGAGAATGAGTCTGTCCATGAGTTTAACCAACGCTTTGATAGGACTGTTGCCAACATCCCAAGTAACATAAGGCCCCTTGACCAAGCCATCTTGATCCATTACCTTAATGCTTATGAAGGTTACCTGGGTTACCACCTAAAGGACAAAGACCCTAATAATTGGAAGGAAGCCCAAGACAATGCCAAGAAAGCCGAGGCAAATGCTGCCTCCATGGGAAAACAAAACTTCTTTGACCAAATTAGTGGACCCTCTTCCTCTAGATCTGAGCCTAAGTTTAAGAAGAATAAGGAACCTAGCAAAGAGCCCAGTGAAATGATGGAGAGTATGCATGAAATGATGAAAAACTTAACTCTCCTAACTAGGGACCTAGCCAAGAGCAGAGAAGGGGATAGATATAGGCAGCCCTGTGGTCCTAAACCTTATTGGAATCAACAAAAGAAACCTAATGAAGGAGATAGAAGAAACCCTATGAATCAAGAACCTCCTATCATAAACTGGTCTGAAGAACAAAAGTTGGAAGATCCTGAGTATACCGCCCATGGTGATGATACTCCGGACTCTCCAAAGAACATTAACTGGGTTGATGACTTAAAGTTTGACAAAGACTTTGGAAGAATCCTGATTGATCATGAAGAAAACACCATAGAAGAAAACAACCCTAGTGGTCCCATCTATGCTACTGAACAAGTTATCAATGACCAAGCTCCTTTTAAAACTTATCAACGAAGAAAAGATGGCCCAAAGCCTGTCCCTTTTAGTGAAAAGAAAAACAAAGAGTTGCCTGATCCAGTGAGTGAGCCAATCCCTTTGCCTGAGTATGACTTCGATATCAACATCGAAAGAGAGTTAGACAAAGTTATGCATAACATTCCACTCACTGAGTTAATGAAAATTCCTTCAATAAAGGAGCAGGTGGTAGAATTTTTCGAGAGTATCCCTGAGATAGCCACGACTGGTGGTGAGGATTCACCTTCTCAAAACCCAGTATCTTGTGATATGGTTGATGAAGAGGATGACCCTCCCATTAACATCCAAACTGCCTTATATGAGAGAAAGAATGGGGGTCATCAACCATTTTACCTTACACTACGCATAGGTGATCTCCTCCTTCATAACTGTATGTTGGATTCCGGTGCCTCTATGAATGTGATGCCTTTACAAGTCATGGAAGCTATGGGACTAAAGATAACTAGACCTTATGGGAACGTTTGTGGGATTGACTCTAAACCAGTTAAAGTCTTTGGCTTGATCAAAAACCTGAGAGCTGACCTGTTTTCATGCCCTGATATATCTATGCTGATGGATATAGTTGTCATAGATCTCCCTCCTGCCTATGGCATGCTCCTTTGTAGGAAGTGGTCCGCTGGGTTAGGGGGACATCTTCAGATGGACTTGTCTTATGCTACCATCCCCAACTCTGATGGCTCTTTGGTTAGGGTGTATCGGGAGCCATTTTATGATGGACATCTTGAGAATTATGAGGATGGTGTGAGAAACACTTTTGGTGAGGGTGAGTTATTACCTGAGGGTATCTTTATGGTCATGGGTGGTCATGATGCTGATCCTAGCATGGAAGAAGAAAGAATTATTGAAGTTGACCCTAGGTCCATTCAAGTGTCTGAAAACCTTAGGATCTCGAACCAACCCAATAGTGTAGAACCAAACATTGACCAACCTACACATCCCACTCAGCTAAACACTTCGGAGGATAACTTTGACCAGATTAGAAGGGGTGAGTACATACCTAGGACAGTACATGAGTGGCTTTTCCTAGTTGACCTTAACACAGAAAGAGGAAGACAGGGTTTACCTCACATCGCTCCTTGGACAAATAACAGTGAAGGAACACACCTTCCCTCACCTGAGGGGAATGATGAAGAACTAGTTGATTATCACTTCTCTGATGTGCCTGATCACTTGTCCCATTTGTCCTTAGAGGATGGGGTTTTAAGGCAAGTGAATGACAACTCTATGAGTTGGCAAGAACATGCCTTGAACCATGATGCCCCTGGGGAAGACTTTTCATTGAATAATCTAGCCGTTTTTCAAGAAGAACCCACTGACCCACAGTTGCTTCATCCTTACCCTAGCTTCCTTTTGCCTAGAGAGTTACCTAGTAGTGATGAGGATGTTGACTCTACACCAGCATCTTGGGATATGAGGAGCCAAAGTATACCTAGCACAATTCATAGTTCCATCTCTGATGACCATTTGGCAGTTTTAGAGAGCATGACCATTCCTATCCCATCAGGAGAGGGTAGTAGCGGAAGTAGTGAAAATCAAAGCCCTCCACCCTTAACCCAAGCTGAAATGAATAAGGATGTTGATACTGACCTTTTGACTATAAGAGAAATCTTGATTGGTAGCATGGTTGTACCCTTGAACGGTGGACCTCCCAGATGTGATGAAATACCTAGGAATTCAAGTATAGTTACACCTCAACCCCAATGCACTTCTGATATCCAACCTTTTCCTGAACATGTTATTGAAGTCATCCCTCAATCTGTAAATCGCCAAAGTTTCGAAATTGGTGATAAGGTTGTAATACCTAATGATTTATTTTATATACAATCCAGGGGATCAGGTGACTTTTGGGTTGGACCACTTACTGTTGAGCGCTGCATTGATGAGATGTGTTTTCTCACCACTGGGACTGGCCAACGCATCTTACTCCCTATAAATCAAAGGGAGCTAAGGGATTATTATCCCTGACTTTCCTTACCTTGCCTTGCATGTTTAGATTAGGTAGGTTCTGAATAAGCTCACTTGAGCAGTAGGATTTGTGTGATTTTTCTTTCTCTGTGTGCTGAGTATTGTCCCGTTTTTATTTTTCTGCCTGAGTTGAGTCTTGCTCCTTCCTAAGCTTTTCTCTTCTCCTGCATGCATTTAAGAAATTATAGTTAGCATTTATATTATTGGCTGCCTGTGCTGGTTAAGATTTGCCTGAATTAAAGAAGATACTCTTGTCCCCCTGCACAGCAAATAAAAATAATAAATGAATAATATATGCCATGTTAGTTATGCTTATATTTTGATGCATTTCAGTTCATGCTTTAGATTAGATTTCAGTTCAGTTTTATTTTATTTTTATCCCATACATGCTCCATGATGGTATTCTAGTTTTTGTGAGAGCAGGAACAGGTGCAAGATAAAGGCTGAAAGCAAGGATGGTGCAGTGTCGGATTGAAGATTGATGCAGAGGTGTTCGAGACCAGAGATTCTGAGGTTCTCAAGCGCTCTCTCCCTTAGAGCACTTGTCCCAGCTGGAGCCAGATGTTATCACACCATAGTAGCAGGGCTACTATTCTTGTACAGCAGATATCTGCACATTCCAGAGCTTCATTTTATTCCAGAGCTTGGCTAGATATATTGGATCACTCATGATCAGAGCAGTACATTATTCAGATATTGTATGACCTTGTGTCAAGGCTGAGCCTTGAGAGTTCAGATTTGATGACTGATGTGACCACTTATCCCATTACAGTTTCAGTTCAGTGCCTAGAGATGTATTTCAGCAGTGTTTCAGATGATGCATGATGATTGCTATTATGATGATATTGTATGATCTATGGATATTGTTCTCACTGACTGTGGATTATTAGCTTGTTGATTTAATCATGATTATAGCATGTGCTTGGTATAAATCCTGATGTGGCAAACTATTTAAAATGAACTGTAAATCTTAAATGGACAATTGCTTGCACTTTTAGGTCATCTAACAAAACTTACTGGTATTTCACCTTACATAGGCATGGTCTTTCCCGACACCAGTTGTCTGCTAGTATAGGCTTCATATCCACTTGTCTCCATCCATACATGACCTTCCTGTTTGACTTTAAACCCTGACTTGTCTCATTTGACTTTCTGATACTGAGGACTTCCCCATTTTTCCTACCTCTGTGTTTGGACCGCATCCCTGTTTATTCAGTGTCTCGGCTCTGAGTTGGTGACAGAACTTGCCTTTGGTGAGTTGGATTGTAGGCCTACATCATTCTGGTCGGTTGTCCCGATGTTTGGCATTGGCTCGAACTCCCCCTAGTCACTTGAGATGTTGTTGGCTAAAACTGAAAGCTCATGTTCTACCTATGGAAACTTAATAAATTCGCCCATGGAAACAAAAAAAAGGGCAAGAGCAATGAAAAGCTAAAAATACTCCTCGAAGAGTATAAGAAAGGTCCAAAAAGCAATAGTTATTAAAAGCTATATCTAAACAATTGCTGACCTTGTGAAAATATGAAAAACATGCCCTGGATGCAAGCTGCAACTAGTTGTGCTTCTCAGCACATCTGAAATCCGAAGGGTTATGTAGGCCAAAAAGGCCATGGAAATAAATTGAATGATCCTAATGAACTTGGATCAACTTGATGTAGACATGATGCCTAAGTTGAATAAGCACTCTCTAAACAACTTATCCATTTGTGAGGCACAGCCATCCCCTGTGTTCTTTTGTCCAGCACAGAGTTTGTAGCTTCCCCCTTCTCCCAGTCCAAAGTATTTTTGAGTTAAGTTAGACAAGTCAAACCCTTGGCCCAACCTTGCTCCTAGCCTTCATCCTTCACTAGCAGTTTGACCATGTCCAATGGGTAAGTTTGTCATTTGAACTAGGGTGCAAGTAATTTTATATAACTACGGAATATGTTAACTTAATTATTGCCACTGAATGGAATTTATACTTTGAGCTTAGCTATGAAGTGATTAAAGAAGCATTGTCTTAGTCTACTGATGTGATTTATCCTTGATTATATATATTCTTGGGATCCGTGATGATGTGGACCATGTATGATGATTATTGGTGATGATTTATGGTCCCACATGTTTGATGATGATGTCATATGATGGACATATGATACAGATGATGATTGATCCAGTTCAGCAGGTTATTATTATTACAGATCAGCAGATTATACATTGTCCATATATGGTGGACCCTACAGCTGGCCCATTAGGGCAACCCAGGGTGTATGAGTACTCATTCCTAGTGGATTTGGGTCTTCTGGATCCATTGAGACACTTATCTTTCAGTTCCGGGCACTTCTGACAGTGATTGATGCAGTTTTACACTTGTTGACCAGATTTGGGGCTGATTTCCCAGCCTGAGCAGCAGGGGCCCCGAGAGGCCAGTTCACCTAGGGCGCTGATGATGGAGGGGGTGGTCCAGCCACTTGTTATTACCATTTATCCCCCCTCCCGGAGAGCCTGGTGGGCTCAGATGGACAGCGCTAGCACCCTAGGAGGCAGTTTTGGCACTTTCACAGTTCCCGAGGCAGTTAAAAAATGGGATAAGGTGGTCATTGAGGAAATCGATTTGGGCAATTGAGGCAAGGTTTTGGCATTTGGTTTTCACAGAGGTCTTCCAGGTTGATCTCACTATCTTCCAGTCATTTTTCACCATGTGGGTATCTCCAGATTGATCACAGGAGGACATTTACTGCTCGACTGTCATGGATTCTGAGGACAGTTTTGGTCATTATTATTATATTGGACATATTTTCATTATTTCATTGTGCCTTGGGGTGAGCTAGCAAGGATTTATACCTCCTAGCCCCACCATGTGCTTATTTTATCATGTCCTAGTCATCATGAGGTGGATTATTGTACTTTATACCCCTCTTGTGGGATGACGTCACCCTCTTTTGTACCATTTAGTGAGGGCGCTATTGTTATGTTGAGTGATCCATGTGATATATGGTTATGATTTATTATTAGCCATTGATTATGTTGTGAGATCTTTTAATCTCAACCACTCATTTCAAAAAGTGGTTTTGAGATCTAGGGTTTTGGTCTTTATTATCCTATATAAGGAGGAGACCCCCTCATTGTAAAATTCATCTAGAGATTTTTGGCTCTTGGCTCTTGGAATAAAATTTCTATCTTTTGGAGTACATGCTTGGATTGGAGTGGATGTTGGTTGTTTCGATTGTAAATGCTATTGTCCATTGCACTGGAGGATCTTTTGTAGCTATCTTGCGTATTTGCCATACTTTATTTGCAGGTTGAGAGGGCGATTTTGACAAGTGCGAATTGGTGGGGAGGCTTGCCCTTCAAGCTTGGAAGAAGTCGTTTTGGGTTTGACAGGGAGTGGTTTTGCCTTTGTGTCAACTATTCTATGTTTTTCTCTCTCTTGCTTGTATCTACCTTCAATTTGTTAAACTAATTGATGCTTTGCTCCTTGGCTTGACAGGTTAGAAGGAATCACATGTGGCTTGGAAAAATCGATTTGGCAAGAGGGCTTCAACAATTCTCCATTTGATCTTTGGCAAAGTAATCCTCGTCTCAACTAGCATTCATCTCTTCATCCAGGTATGTCCCAAGAGGTATGATCTTCTCTTCCTTGAATCTTCCATAATTTCTAGATCACAAAAACCCTAATCAAATTAAAACCCTTGTTTTTGGTATTTCTTAGATCTACTTAGATCTAGCCCTCAATTTGAAAAGATATTGAAAACCCACCTCTATAGCATCCACCCCTAGTTGGATCTATAGTTTGGTGGTGATTGGCTAAGAATTGACCCATTTTCTAAGACAAAAGCTCTCCTTGACCTAAAGCGCACTTCCTTGAGGGAGGCTTGTTGGGCTAGATCTAGCACATGGGTATGTGAGATCCCGCTTGATTTGACAACTAGACACTTGATAACACATACCCATATCCTTACTTTGGTGAAAACTACCTTGTGGACATCTCTCCATGTTTTGAGGGGTTGAAACCCCCCTTTGACCTCATTGGTAACTTAAAACTTAGATCTACTAAGATCTACCCATTGGATTCACTTGAAACTTTGAACATGCATAGATCGGGGTATTAGCATCCCGGATCTACATTTTGATGGCCATTGGACTTGGTTTGGTCCACCAAAACCACTTTTTGCCTCTCCTTGAGAAAGTCGCACCCCTTGGGAATTTTGAGTTGGACCACTTCTAGGAAGTGGGTGTTGGAGATTTTTGTGGATTTGGATTGCTCATGCCTTGAAACCTAGGTCTAGACTATCCTTTTGTCCCGATCCACCTTGGGGATTGCATTCCTTGTTTTAAGGGATTGTGGTCCACTTTTGGTCATTACCTAAAAACCTAGATCTAGTAAAATCCAACCATTGGATCTCATCCAAACCACTTGACTTGGCTTCTAGGTGTCCCGATCTACACTTTGACATCCTTCTTGACCCCATTAGCCCATCCAACAAGGCACTAGTCCTTCTCCAAGCAAGGCGCACTTCTTGGGATTAGTGTCAAACCCTAGATCTAGCACATGGGTAATCCTAGAACCAACTCTAACTTGTAGATCTAACCTAGATCTAGCCTATAGTACCATCTTCACACTTAACTTCACCTTGTGGGCCCACCTAGAACCATTTCACGCTTCCCAAGGCAACAAGACCCACTTGTGTAAACACATGGTGCTATACTTAATAATCATACCCAATCAAGTGGCCTAAACCATACATAGGTTGAAACACTAACTATCCTTGTACCACCTTCAACCATGCCCTAAACTTTAGGTCCACTTAGACTTGCATTGGTTTCCGTAACTCATCATTCATTCACCTTTGAAACCTTTGCTCGGGTCCAATCAACTGCGATTGGGGTATAGGGTCTCCCCCTTGGTCTAGTTATACCTTGACCTAAAGCGAAGAGTGCCTCGGTTGACGTGACTCCCACATTGCATTGGGAACCGTGGCATCTCTTAGGTCACCTCTTTAGTTGCCTAACTCCTCTACCGTCCCGGATGGGATATCCTTAGGGGCAACTACAAGTTGTGTGATAACAGGTCCATGGTGATTTCAGAGTTTTGGGCCTTTTGGAGAAAGACGGATCAGGCTGCTTCACAAAAGGTGAAGGACTTGGTGTTAAATGATGGTTGGTGGGACACGGTGGATCTTACTATTAAGATCATGGAGCCAATCATTTCTTTGTTGCGGTATGCAGACACGGACCAGCCCATCCTAGCAGAGGTTTATGAGGGGTGGGATTCCATGATTGAGTCCATGAGGTCCATTGTCATGGAGAATGAGTGTCCCGAGTATGGGACATCGGCAGAGAACTTATGGACCATTATTCGGGATATTCTTATCTCCAGGTGGGATAAGAATTGCACACCTTTGCATTGCTTGGCCCACTCCTTGAACCCCAAGTTCTATACTCAGGAGTGGCTCACTGGTGGATCGGGGGCCTCACACAGAGTCCCTCCTCACATGGATGCAGAGATTGCAAATGGGAGGAAGATAGCACTTAGACGGCTATTTCAGGATAGAGACATGCTTGAGGAGGTGGAGGATGGCTTTGTAGATTTTTCCACTGGCACTGGGAGATTTGGAGGCTATGATGTGCTTAGAGATAGGGAGGGTAAGACACCCTATCGTTGGTGGGCAACTCATGGGGCAACATCCCCTATTCTACAGAAGTTAGCCTTCAGGGTCATCTCTCAAGTTACATCTTCCTCTTGTTGTGAGAGGAATTGGAGCACATATGGGAACTTGTACAGTGTGAAGAAGAGCAGGCTTGAGCAGTCCAGGGCAGAGTCCATGGTGTATGTGCACTCCAACCTTCGTCTTATTTACAGGAAGAGGGAGGAGTGGGTGAAGGGAAAGACAAAGATGTGGGATGTCTTCCCTGATGATATGGGTTTGGACAGCAGTACTGAGTTGGCATTAGCCAACATGGATCTTAATGATCCAGTGCTAGAGCCGGTCACTTTTGATGAGAGTGATCGTACAGAGGGGTCATCCTCCACAGCAGCAGATGCAGATC
The DNA here is from genome assembly GCA_027924585.1 of Larix kaempferi. Lineage (NCBI taxonomy): Eukaryota > Viridiplantae > Streptophyta > Pinopsida > Pinales > Pinaceae > Larix > Larix kaempferi. The sequence continues at coordinate 16,729,345 of BSBM01000012.1, forward strand.
GTCAGATGGGCAGAGAGGAGGAGGAGGGGGAGGAGGATGAGGATCAGGGCAGTGGCAGTGGCAGTGGCAGTGATGAGTATGTTGATTCAGGCATGGAGGAGGACTACTGACATATGGGATTCTCCCATCTTGATCTACCCATTTTTGTATTTACTATTAGTCTATTTGGCATTTGCCAGTGGCCCAGTGCCCAGTGGCATTCCGACATATATGTATACATTTTGATTTTGATGACTTAATGAGAAATATGGTTCCGACATGCATATGTTTCTCATTGTGATTTGTGAATGACAAATGTGTTGTGAATCATGATTTGTGAATGACAAATGTGTAATCATTAATGTGTTTTTATTCTAATTTCTATTGAATATTTGTAAATGTTCTAGTTTCTAAATATTTTTGGATCTATATGTCTATATTTTTAAATTTTAATATATTTTTAAAAAAATATATATATGTATATAAAACGTATCCTACGTGTCCTGATTTCGGGGGTCACCGTGTCCGTGTCGGACTCTCGTATTTTCGTGTCCTACGTGTCCCGTGTCCCCGTGTCAGGTGACTTTGCATACAGCTGTCAGAAAAGTACAGAAATTTCTGCTGTGTCTTGGGCACGCTTTTCGAGATGAAAAGCTGAAGATAAGTATTGTTGTTTCATTTTTGTAATTTGCTGAAGAAATAAAAATCTCTCTCAGTCAGGTTTTCCCTTCGGGGTTTTATCCTGGACCTATTGGTCAAAAATTCCTGTGTTATTTTATGTGTGAATGGCTGTCATAAATTTCTGAGTTAGAATTTATAGACTGAAAATTAAATTTCTGAGTTATATAAATTTGAAAAAGAATCTCATGTGTTTCAAGTTGAAGTCATTTTTGTGAATAAAATGTGCACACTGGGGTTTGGGCCTACGCTGTTGGGAGCGGGAGCGAAGCGGGGAGCAGGGAGCGGGAGCGAAAAGCAAAATTTTCAAAAGCTTCTGTTTCGGGAGCATTTTTTATATAATATATATTTTAATATATTTTGATGCATATAAATTAAAAAAAAAACATGTATTATGCCAAATTAGCTATAGAAAACATCAAAACATAGAATCTAGATATTCATATAACCATTTAGTACACATTGATATAACATTAATCATCTAGTCTTCTAGATTCTAGGAGCTATAACTTATAACATTGTCATTAAATGATCATCATCAAATCATCAATCATCAATCATCAACAACATCAACCTTCAAATTTCAACATATAGTATTTGCCATTAATCTACGCAATAATGTTTACAAAATAGGCCAACTTCCAAAATAAACATGAAAATAAAATACAAACCATACTTGAAAAAATCGCCGAAAAATCGCGACTTTTTGTAAAAGTCGCGAGCTGAAGGCCCTAGCGAAAAATCGGCGCTTAAAAATCGCGATTTTTTAAAAAATCAGCGATTTCCGACTTTTTCAAAAAATCGGCGATTTTTTCGAAAAAATCGCGAGTTGAAGGAAAAAATCGCCCAGGCTTTTTCAGAGTTTTAAAAACTCGGGTTTTTTTTTTATAAATTTGATGAGTTTTTGTACATGTAACATTGATGTCAACAGTACTAAATGGTAATGTGAAAATTAAAGTAAAAGTGACATTCTCTTTATCTTTCATTTTCCATCCTTTTACTTAAATTTGTAACATTACCATTAATTGTTTCAGGATGTTTGAGAGTGGTTCCAACCTCATCAGACTTCATATGCAAAAAGTAGGATTTTAGATCCCATTTAGAATTCAACAGACTTAATGGTTTTCAGGATTTCAGGATTCCAACGTTTCTAGTGGATTCTATCATGTATGTGGGTAAGGGATTGGAATTTAATGAAGTACATCAAACTCTCTATGTACCTTGATGTTGGTGGTGTCGATGCCTGATTGTTAAAGTTGTTTGAATTCCACTGTCATGACCTTAATATAAAAATGTACCCTTCAGTCAAGCAAAATCACTTATTAAGCATGGGAAGCTCTTTCTACCTTATTTTAACGCTTGGATTAAGAAGTTTGAACAAAATTGTAGGGTGTTAATTGATGTCCTTGGAGGATTAACTTCGAGATTGGAAGCAGAGGCAAAGTCTAGAGCCTAGAGGTGGGGGAACATGGTGCTATTGATGAATATGATCTCGACATAGACAATGATTTTGATGATTATGTTTTTTCAATTTTGATTTAGATATGTATTGCACTTGGTGCCATTTTGATAATATTTTGTCTCTAATGGTTTGGAATCATAGCTTGGAATCTTTAATATATATTTTTTTCATTAAAATTGTAAAATTTTATGTATTTTTTAACAGTCTGAGTCATTGAAATCAAACCACTCCAAGTTATTTGCATCCACTACATCTATATATTAGTGCTTTCTACATATTTATGTTCCAATGTGTTTATCTGATGTTATTGTTGCTTTATATGTTTAAAATTCTGAAAAAAATGAATGTATTTTGTATTTTTTAATGTTTGCCGACTTTTTCCGATTTTTTCCGATTTTTTCGCCGATGTTGCCGAGAAATTGTTTTCGGGACCCTTGCCGACTTTTTGCCGAGTCCGACTTTTTCAACGTTGATACAAACTACAAAGTACTATGAATCTACTAAGCTTTTCGCTTGCCACGAGCAACTTCGAATTTATTTTCTCATGTTCTAGGTGGAATAGGTGCTGGTGGAAGTGATCGTGGAACATGAAAAGAAAATGAATGGCCCCCACGAGCTGAACTTGGACGTTGTGAAGCTAAAGGCAAAACTCCTGCATCCGGAAAGTTGCTTCTGCATGGGGGTGGCATCTCTGTATGGGTAGTCTGAATTGGATCATCATGATCACCCAATAGTTCATCCTCCAAGCGCTCTAATGCTATGGTTCCATCCTCCACATTAGCCTCCTCTGGATTGTTGTCCCAAGTCACAAATGTTCTATCATTCTTGGTCACCTCACAATAATGGGTCAACAACCTCAAGTTGTAGTGCACATAAACCAAGCTTTCTGCGCGATCTACATTCAGACTGTTTCTCTTTACATTGTGGATGAAGTTGTAGGTGCTCCAACACCTCTCTGCAGAAGAGCTATTAACAACCTGTGATAACACCCTCACCGCCAATTTATGCAAATATGTGGCTCCAGAGCCATGCATGTTCCACCAAAGGATAGGATCCAATCTGTCTCGATCTTTGGTTGCAAACAGGGAACCAAAGAGTCCATGCTCACTTATGTATTCGCTCAATTCACTGTGTACTTGAGCACACTCTTCCTCATCAGGGACCAACTTGCCTAATGCTTGCATATACCCAACAACAACCTCTGAATCTGTGTGGGGTTTTCTTCTAACTCCACCCCCAAGTGCAGGTTGGGCCAACCAAATTGGAGAATAGTATTTTGGGGTGAGGACATATGCAAGGGCATGGAGTGGAACATTTAGATTATCCCACCTTTTGACCACATGTTTATCAATATGGTCATACAAGACTGCATCTTTTTGCTCAACAATGTCTTTGATTATACCAAGCATGCTATCCATCTGCTCATATACCTCCCCAATCACCGGCTGATCTGTATCTGCAAAACGAATCATGTTATAAACTGGCTTGGTGAACTGCAGAACATACCTAACCTATGACTAGAAATGACCTTCAAGAATGGTGTCCTCCACCTCCTGAAAGTCACTTCTATCTAATGCTCTTGCAGCTCTGTCTTTCAATTCCTACCATGGATCACTTGAGACCATACTAGCCAATGTCTCTCTTACCTTCAAAAGCGTCCTGAAGGTGAGGTAGTAGCTAGCAAATCTAGTCTTTGCAATCTTCAATAGCTCCAACTTAGAGTGATTGCGAAAAATGTGGTGGGCCATGCTATGATTGGTAATAAATTTGATCATTTTCTTACCTCTCTTGTACAAGGCACCAATCCATCGGTAATTAGGTTCCTTCATCTTAACAATATCATGCATCAAAAGGTTCAATGTGTGAACCAAACACCCTGACCAAAATATGTTGGGATACTTATCCATAATGATTGCTCCTGCTGCCTTACAATTAGCAGCATTATCAATGATGACTTGAATGACATTGTATGGCCCAATCTCCTGAATGGTTTTAAGTAAAGGTTGTGCAATATTAATAGTGGTCTTGTAGCGATCTGAGTAGTCATGGACTGAAAGGAAGACCGCACCGCTAGCAGAAACACCAAGAATATTTATCAATGGCTTACCTTTAACATTTGTCCACCCATCAGATACAATGGATACCCCATAGTTGGACCAATCATTTGTGAACTTTCCAAGAGCACTGTTGATTTTGGCTCTTTCCCTGTCAAGTCCCACGGTTCTAGCTTTGTCATACCCAGGGCTTCTGTATCCTTGAGGGCCACCATTGATGGCTTGTACCATTTCATGCCAATAGGGTGAGCGAAGAACATTAAATGGCACACCACATGCATAGAGAAACCTATAAACTTTTGAATCCACATCATCTCTAAAACCTTGGTCAAGGAAATCGGATAATGTTCTTCGCATAGGAGAGATTCTATGGGGAGATGAGGCTCCCGATTGAGCCGATGATGATCCAGCTCCACTAGGACCACTACCAAACATTCTCTGTGGGGATTGAGAATCAACCCTCAATCTCTTGGAGTTGTTTTGAGCAGCCTCTTCTTCCATCATGTATTTGTGTCTCTCTTTAGCTCCCACTTTGTCACAAGTTTTGACTCCATGAGACTTACCTTCATCGCATGGCATAACCCCACACAAATGCTTTCTCACCCGAGTATATGAACCTGTGTATGTTTTATTACAATGGGGGCATGTAAACTTTGTGGTTCCACCCCCTCTCCCTCCCCCTTTCCTTGTCACATACTTCCACAAAGGTGTTGTGTCTTTTTGTTTTTGCCCCACATTACCCTCATTCTCATCATCATCACCCTCTTCCCCTTCCTCCTCTTCTCCTTGGTATGCATGACTCTCTACCTCTTCCCCATCATCACTACCACCACCATATCTACTTCCCAACACCATCATAATGAGAAGAAGTGGAATGAAAAAACAAAACCACATACCCATCATGTTTCTTGATTCATGATGAGAGTCACTTGTTCCCTGCAATAGAATGATGGAGAAGAAGAAATTGGAAAGAGTAGGAGAAGAGAACATTGCAAGTTTTCCATTTTTTAACATAGTGAAAAAAAATTGCAAAAATGAACAAAGATGAGTTTTTAGAGCCTACATTTTAGCTCTTCAATGGTGGTTGAATGTCTCTATGGAAGCTTCAATCTCCCTTGCAAGCTCTCCTCTTCAATCTCCCCTTCAACCTGCCACTCAAAGCTCAAAGCTCTCAAACAACTAGCAAACTCACTCCAAGCTCAAACTCTTCCCAATCAAGCAAATGAGTAATGGAATGAGTCCAAATGGACTCATTCACCCTTTATTGGCCCAAAGTGACCTAGCCCACCAAAAAAAACCCAAAAAAAATACAAAAATCAAAATTTTTTTTCATGAATCCGCCCTGTCCGCAGAATCGAACTCGGGAGCGATTTCGGGTTTGATTTTTAAGCTCGGGTTCGATGAGGGTTCGATCCAGAATCGACCCGGAAGCGACGATTCCTCAGCGAATTGGAAAAATCCAGGGATCGTTTTTATCATGCCCAGTTCGCGAATTACAGAATCAATTCCAGGCGGAATTGATGAGGAATCATGATTCCGGAATCGATTCCTCATCGATTCCGTCCGGAGCGTGAATTGGGTTCGATTCGTGAAGGGTCCCAGTGATTCCCAGTAGCGTAGGTTTAGGCATTAAACCATGCAGAGAAGCTTCTAAGCTTGAAACCGGGTTGGGGTTACAAAAACTTTCTACTATGTTATGCTTTCTAGGCATAATATTTTACTTATTCCTTTAGTGAGAAGATCGTGATCTTAAAGATGAAAACTTCTTAGAAGAAATATCTTAGTCATTGATTAAACATAGTGAACCAAGTAAATACTAACAAGGGTAAGGTCACTAATATTTGTTTGAGACATTGATGTATTTTGTTTTACATGAAACATTTTCTATCACATCCATGGAAATTGGTTTAGTCCTAAAAGCCTTTGAGTAAGATAAGATAATTTATTAATGTCTAACGAATGACCACAAAAGTAGGTCAATGGGATTAGATGGTACATCCAATATGAATACAATGTGGGAGTGTAAATGCAAATGCAGTTCCTAGAAAGTGCTGAAACTAAGACAAAATAAGATAAAATAAAGATATAAGCAATAGTAGAGCCTCATGAACATGTATAAAACTGTATCAAGTGTACGGTAGGCAAAATACAAAGTGAGGTTGTCTAAGGCTGGACAACTCAAACCACTCAAAAGCCTGCCAAGAGAGGGGGAAGGAACGTGGGAGAGAGCTGAAGAGCTGAAGATGAAGCCAGTGGTGTCAGGATCTCCTAGGCCTGATGGTTGATAGCGAGGGGGGCGAACAGGGCACCTGCTCGCTGTCGCTGTCGAGGCTCTCTGGAGCCATCGAGAAGTCCGACTGTATGATCCTGGGGGGATGTAGGAGCGATGGATACTCCTAACATCCAAGGTCGAAGGGAAGAAACTCTGGATAAACCGTTGGCTACCCTGCTGGGTCTGGGAGGAAATCTTGCGGGCCGGGGGTGCCCCACTCTGAATCCGTCTAGGCCTGATCCCTCTGGAGTAAAGTGCACATGTTGTACAATATACCATTCTTCTAGTCTATTCCTAGTGTATATCTTACATTTCAGATGTCAAATAGGTAGACTGCACTGCATAAGCAAAAGGTTTAAAAGACGTGAAGTAGCTTTGCTGTTCAGCAAAGTGTTTCATCTATGGCATAAAACAGAAATTGATAAAAGGGAGCAGTTCTTACTTTCATCCTTAAAATTAGCATAGTAATCAAGTATTTTGTAAGCCAACAGGCTAGATATGCATACTAATTCTACTTTGAACAAATGGTGTATAATATAATACGGGAATCGTTGAGTACATTGGCTCATAACAAAGCATTCTCATGCAAGCAAAGGGTAAAACCCACAGACAAAAGCTTTCAAAGTAATAGAGATCATAATTGGACTATGTTTCAATGTTGTTTTACTTGATATATAGCTGAGTCTTTGTGGAAAGTTTATTCTTCAGACACAACAATTTCATAATACACTGTATTTAAAGTACTCTTCCTCTGCTCATGTCCTATAAATCACTATCTGAATACAAGACTCTGTCAGGGTAGAACTAGTTGTAACCGGCTTCCCTATTTTAAATCTCATCAGGCAGTATCAGCACATGGCTGCATATTTGTTTGCAAGTGTTGTAATCTTTTGGATTGTTTATTCCAACTCAAAAATTTGAGAGAAAATGAAATTGCAAATTAAGAGACTCATAGTTAAAATGAAATGAAAATATATAAAATGAAAATTATACCTCTTAGACTGTAAAGATGACTAGAGACACTTCCATGTGAAGCTAAAAATTCAATTACTTCATTTACGGAGATGTCCCCTTCATAAGCAATAGGATCATCCTTATTTCCAGCCGGAAATAGTAACAATGATGGATATAGCTCCTTCTGCTTCTACAGAGGTACAAGAGCAAGCAAATGTAACAGTGCATGTTACCAAAATCCCAGAAAGAGCAATAAATAAATTAAGCAATCTAAGAGAAGGAATGTTGAAAAAACACGTGATAATCATGAGAAGCTATGTTGATTTTGAATAGATAAAAGAAAAAAATGTTTAGAACTAACCAGTTACACTTGAGATCACATTGAGTACGAGTATTAAATAGTTTCTATAAACAATCACTTTAAATTTCAGTACAAACTGTGTGAAATGATACCAAGTGTCTATGCATGCATCACAAGACTAGAATAAATAGAATCAAAAGGCAGAACAAATCTGTAAGGAGAATAAATGCTGAGGCAAAGACCAAGGTCTAGTAATTTCCCATTCAAAGAAAATATTTTAACACAGTTCGTCTTGTCCCACGTGTGATTCTAAGCATCATTCAGTATATAGTTTATAACACGATACCTGTTTCAAAGATTTCAAGAGTGAACTGCAATCATTAAGGCTACAGTCTATTTGGAAAATTGAAGGAAATCTGTTGGTTGGTTCATACTTGAAATGATCACCCTTGGTCATTTCATCCTTGGGAACATCAACTGTAGATTTCTCTGCAACAAAAACCAAAAATTATTATAAAGCATACTGTACCTAAGTTCCCTTTCTCTCAATGACCTGAGTTACACATACAAGCAATCACTAAACGAAGCAAAGATCCTAGAAAAAATCGTAACTGTTGACAATGCAAGCAAATGTGGCATTTATTAGCAATCGTTTCAAGTTTTAGTGTTCAACAAATCTTAAAGATATGTTGTTAAACAAAAGGAAACACAGGATACCTTAAGTGCAATATTTGGAATTGACTATTTTATGGCATGTTCCAAAGGTTCTTGCCGGGAGTGTCTTGAGTTTGTAGGTGATCTCAGCTACTTCATAGGATAACAAAATCACAATGAAAAAAAGAAGCAAACAATATTGGACTATACTTCACTTCCAACCACGAGTCCTTGAACCTCATCATTAGATATAATGCTAAGCAATGTTGCAAATATCAGTATCGGCAATATATTGCCAAAGATCATGAAATCGAAACATCGAAAAATTGGGAAAAAATATTAGCAAAAACCAAAAATATCTGCAAACTTAAACAAAAACACAAAAATATTTGTTTTTCAATTTTCTTAATCTAAGTCAATTCCCGCTAGCTCACTCAATCAAGGTGTGGGTTTCGTTTGCAAGGTAACACGAGTTCAATACCCTTAGGGGTGACTTAGTTGGGAGGAGACACCAAAAAATCCAGCCATGTTAAGGGTTGGTGTCGCCCACGCCGAATGTGATCCCCAGGTGATTTTGATGGCTTAGATGCCCTTAGGTTGTGGTTTCTTAGCCAATGGTTGAAATGCACTGCCCCGAGTGATGGGTATTTCTAACAAACAAACAAAAAATCCTTAATCTAAACTAACAACAACATCGAACAACCACATTGCAAAGGAGCCAAGCACTCCAAGCATTTCACAATCCACTTCGGTACTAGAATTTTGCCTCGAGATACCACACTAATCAATCTCAAGGAGTCAAGACACCTTCCACCTTCAACAAAATAAATGCATCCTATTACCAGCTAAGTTGTACTTAGTTGGACTTTCAAGTGAGCGGGCAAAGTCTGAACATGATACATGTTCATCATCCATGTTTCAAAGTCCATCAGGCCTTTCAGGGCCCTTTTTTTTAACTTTTTCACATGTTCATGCCCCACGGGGTTCGTAATAAAGTGTGCTAGCATGATGATTTTTATGTAAAGGACTTCGCTTCCTAGGACTTAGCAATCAATTCGGGTATTCCAAGGAGTTTTTTCCCTTATTAATTATACTTTGCGTTTAGCAAGGTATAATTTTCGAGTTTTTCTCCTGCTCCTCCAAAGCTAGAATGCTCGTCTTGGCGGTTAGGCCTTGGGAGGTTGTTAAAGTTCACATGTCAATGTATAGTACCATGCTAGACACTAATTTAGAGTCATATGAACATTTGCTAGGTCCCCCTAGGATTTTTTTCAATTTTGGAAAAAATATTTTTCCTGTAAAATCAAGCTATTTTTTAATAGTTTAATTGGGAAAATTAAAAATGTAATAAAAGTGTAGTTAGGGATTAAAATTTGTCAAGTAGATGCTCATTTTCTAAGCCAAAGCACCCATTAAACCCATAAACCCACTTTCTTAAGTTTTCGAGTGATTATTTATCACTTAAAATAATATTTGCTCGAAAAAGGCCAAAAAAAATATTTAATTGGCCAAAAGGACATAATAAAGGAAAAAAGACAAAATCCCATTGATTGAGGGGACTAGATTTCAAGGTGGCAGTTAACTGGAAATTTAATATTTGATTGACTAGTGACCAAATCTAAGTGATTGGGATCAAATTCCATGCAAGCCAAGTGCATCTCATAAAGGGGGGACACATCTCATTCAAGGAAGGCGCAATTCATGAGATGGCACCCTATGTATGGTTGATGGAGTCTCCAAAGAGAGGATGCGCCTACCTCATGAAAGGTGGCGCAATCCTCTAGCAATTAACTCCAACCTAATCCCATGGAAAGGGGGATCAATCCCTCCCTTCAAGGAATTCGCCCAAGCTAGATCTAAGCTAGCTAATGCACCCTCATGGGCTAGTTTTCTCTATAAAAGCAAGCACTCTTGCCCTATTTCAAACTAGTTAGAGTTTGGGAGCAAAGGTTGACGTTTGTAATAGTTTGTCGATCTTTCTAGTTGAGAAATAAAGAGACTTTGGAGGTCATATCTATGTGATGCTATCTATGCGTGGATGGAATGATCTCGGTGGATGAGGTAACCTGTGTTTAGCCATTTGTTCATTTGCTTTGTCATGATCTAGCTTGCTAAAGGACTGATATCAATTTTGTCGGGAAGATTACTAAGCTTGCTTGTTTAGTTAATCTTTTATTTGTCGTATGATTAGAGATCTAAGATTTATATGTTTCATTTGTTTATGCTCATATTCTCTTGATTTCTAAGCTTATGCATTTCTAGATTTGATGGGTTGTGTGCAAGTGTGTTTTTAGCTGCAGGTTTCCAACATTTGAAGAGGTGAAGAGCTTGCTTGCTCTTTCTTTCCTATTTCCTCTTGGTTACTTTGTATTTTAAATGCAAATTTTATTTAGATCTATCCTTCAAAGTTTGAATCATAAGTGGATCTAGTTTTTTTGCATAAAAAAGTAGATTCTAGTTGAGTTGCAAAGACTTATCAAATACAAGCTAGATCTAGTTTGCTAGTTTATTTACGAAAGTCATTTTTATTGTAAAATTTCAAGGCTTGTATTAGGAAGCTAGCATTTATGATTTAAAAAGTTTATCTTGCAAGTTGAAGTGCATTTCATTGGCAGCCCAAAAAGGAAAGCCAAGATCCCAAGGGAAGCTTGCTTTCCTTGGTTATTTTTGTCGTTTTATCATAGATTACTTGGTAGAGTGTTTGTAGAATTTTTTTGTGGTGACCCGAAGACTCTTTTAGAGTGTTTTTGGGCATTCTAAGGTACTAATAGCTTGTTGTTTTGCAGCATTTCATGAATAGGTAGGAGGAAACTCTAGCCGTTTTTCAAGTTTAGAGGCCATCTGGAACATGCCGGTTTCTTCCCCCTTCATTTAGCTAATTTTTCATTGCATTTTGTAAGCCTTTTGGATCCAATTCTGTAAGGAGCATAGGCACTTCTCCGATATTATTGTAAAAATCTAAAGAGAGCAAGTTGGCTACCAGCACCCCATCCCCCCGGGGGGATCTGTGTCGACTCATTTTTGTGATGTGGTTTTTAACTTTTTAGTGTAGACTTGCTTATTTTGTTCATAATAAAAAAACAAAGCTAAAATTAACTGTCGTGGTCCAATCCAATTGTTGGGCCATTGACTCACTCAGGACCTCGCATTTCTATTTTTTTAACAATTTTCTTTTTTCACACCTTACCACACATGCACAACAAATTGCTTTCAAGGTTTGTTCTAATAAGTTGGCATTTTTCTCCTGAGTACGACATTGTGAAAGGGCTTGCCCAATAAAACAGTGTTCTGAAATAGATTCTTTGTCGTTAGTAAAAAAGATAGAAAAGATTGAAATTGTATAAAATTAACCAAGCTCAGCTTCCCTGTATGCTCTGGACTGCTGCAGCTTAGTCCGACCAGTTGGTCAATACAAAAAGGGAGGTAAGTATTAGATTAATAGGACAATCCAAACAAACTAACCTTTGAGAACTCGGGAGATCGCAAAGGGTGAATACCAAAAAGTTAGGGGGTTGCTTTAAGCAGTTATGCCTCGCCTCGTTGGACACTTGGTAAAGCTGCTTTAGCGCTCAGTTCAAGGAGTTAAGTTTAATTTGGTCAAACCACCAATAAACCCATTCCTTAATACTCACTAATAATCCTAAAAATTACCAACAGAGACAACTACAATACTTTCCCGATACAGCATCCTTGCACTCCAAAGCACTTACATTTTACATCTTTTATATTTGGGCATTGGTCTATTTGCTTATTATCTTGCTCTTATCTTTTTATTTATGGAAAATGATGATAATGGATATTTTATGTGTTGAGTTTCAGTTTTCATATTGTTGTGGTTGAAAGAAGTTTTATTTAACTCCTAGATTGGTTGTTTTCCTTTCACAATTTAAACACCTTAGATTCTTTTTCATTTATTAGGGACCACCCCCCTTGGCTTCGCTAGGAGTAAGCCTAGACAAAGGAGTCAAGTTTCGAGTGACAACACTTGACTCTGACTTGCCCCCAAGGCCACAACTAGTGGCTTGAATATTTCAGTCGTGTTCCCCCTTAGGTGTGCATCCAGGCGGCAACACATCCCACAAGACCATCGACAATCCTCAGTCACCCACCGCAAGAAAGACTTCAAGGGTTTTCAAGTCTACTAAACTAAGGTCAGCTAGGGAACTAACAAGGGGACATAATAGATATACAAAGCATCTTCTCAAGATTAAAGGGAACTTCAGCTTATGCAACATTATCTCTGTTGCTTGCATATTTCAAGTCCGAAGCTCTTTTATTTAAAGAGCATGTGGTCCACATGGAGGTTTATTGCAAAGCATGTGAATTGGAATTACTCAGGTAGTAGATGTTGTTAGCATTTAGCTCAGGAGGCACTCCGCATGTTTGTCTTGTATGCGGAAGTGACTGTACTTTTACATTACCTAGGCACTTGACTTTTATAGTGTTGTAATAAAGTGGCTCTTTAATAAAGTTACTTTTTATGTAATGTTCCTAGTTTTTTTTATAAAGTGACTTTATGAGATAAAAGTGCACTTATTTCATAAAGTGAAATTACTTTATTAAAAAGTGTAACTGATTCATTTTTTGGAGGGAATGAATCTTGTCCCTTAATGACAAGATTAGATCTTGTCCGTCGGATTTAGAGATGGGGAAGGTGAAAAGTCATTTTACCGTTATAATAGCAAGCCTAGGGTAATGTGCAAGACACAATTTTCAAGAGTGAGCAATTTGTTGAAATTTTTGAGTTTTGGAGAAGGGAGGCAAGTTTCTCAAGAAGGGGGTTCGATTCCCAAGAGGGGCATGATTCCCAAGGCAACTCTGCTGCATTAATTGTTGAGGTCGTACTATGTTATTGTTGGGTTGTACTACCTCTGTTGGCACGCAGATCAAGGAGGTTTTTCTGCTGCACAGATTTTGAGGGTGGCCGTACAGTTGTAGGGACAGACTAGGCATGAGTTTCGAGGCACTATTAGGCACGGTTTTCAAGAAGGGATTGTTGTTGTGGAGACTGTACAAGTCGTACTTCTGCCTGGGCACGATTTCCATGGTGCTACATAGTTCTCGAGGTGCTGGTATAGATTGTTAATGTTGCTTAAATGCTGTTGTAAACTCTTAATATATGCCTGGGAATGCGTAATGAAAAATATTCTTGAACTGGCTTTCCCCTTGTGGGTTTTTCCAGGGTCTACATTGACCAAAAACCACTGTGCACACAATTTTTAGAATGTTGTTATGTTATTTTTCTGCTGCTAAAAGTCTCAGCATTTAGTGTTTCAGCTTGTTGTTCATTATTTTAAGTGCCTGTAATTTGTCATTTAATTAGTGACTACCTAAGTCTGAAATCTAGGTTATGCTAAGTGTTTGGATGGCTTTTCTAAGCCTGTTTTTCATCATGGTATCATAGCATGAGCTCTAAGATAACAATAGATTATCGTTGCAGCAGTGTATTGAGTTGTTGGACAAAGTTATTGTTGATTTTGACAACTTGTGTACTGGAAAACTCTATCTACAAGTGTTTTGCAGGTGTTGGGCAGACAAGGGAAAACTTGTGTTTGTTTTCTTTTGGGCTAGTAGAAGGAAATGATTGTTTGCATCAAATTTGAGGACCAGTGGATGGCATTTCCAACTATTTGCAATGGAAAGTCAAGATGACTGTTGTGCTTAAACAGAGCAGACTATGTGTTAATGTCAACATTGTGATAACTCCTCCCACTGCTGACTCTATTGCTCGACATTCATGAAGTAAAAGAGGCCAGAGCACAAAAGGTTATTCTGGATGGTGTTAAGGACCATCTCATCCCACACTTGGTTGAGAAGAAGTCAACTTATGAGATGTGGGACACACTCAAAAACTTGTATAAGGCGAAGAATGAGAACCGAAAGATGGCACTCAAGGATAAATTGCATGTGACCAAGATGGCCAAGGGTGAGGGTGTGGTATCCTATCTTACCTGGGTGGCACAAGTGAAAGATGAGTTGGCTGCAGTTGGGGAGGTCATCTCTGATTCTGAGTTGGTGAGGATAGCTTTGAAAGGCCTCACCAAGGACTGGGAAGTCTTCGTGAAGTGTGTGGTTGGTCGGGAGAAACTACCAGATTGGAGCAGATTGTGGGACGATTTCACTCAGGAAGGGACCCGGGAGGGATCTCAGAACAGTGAACTGAAGGAGGGTGTTGTTGAAGAAAATGTTGCTCTTTTAGCTAAGAGTAAGAAGAAGACCACTAAGGACTTGAGGAAAGTCAGAAGTTTTTCTTGCAACCAATATGGCCACCTTGCTTCTCAGTGTCCTGAGAAGAAGGAGGAGGAGGAGGAGGATGTGACTGTTGCTGCAACAGCTGAGATAGATGACATTGCGGAAAAGTTTAAGAAATAATTCTCTCTTTTCTCTCTTGCATCGAGTGCCGGCAATAACGGATTTGTGCCAAACAGTAGCTGGTTCATTGACAGTGGAGCCTCTCGTCACATGACCGGAATGTATCATATATTCCGCAACATTACTGAGACAGATCTAGGCCGGATGGTTCAGAGTGAAGGGGGAATGGCACGTGCAGTGCGTGGATTTGGGAGTCAGATTCCAGGTTTGACAAGGTGAACTCCTTGACCAGGATGGAGTTCTGTTTGTTCCAGGGTTGGGTGTGAACTTGCTCTCTGTGTCAGCCTTGGCGGATGCAGGGTATTCTACATTGTTCTGGAGGGGACATGTGTACATTTTTCCAAAGAGGGCAATTCTAGGAGATGTTTTTATATACTCAAAGGGAGCAGAACTGATCCAGCCACAGTTGATTGGTGAACGGTTTGGTGAGCTGTACAAGTTTGGTGGACAACCCACGATCTATGATTCAGAGTCGGAAGAGGAGCAGGAGGCTCCTAAGGCTGCAGGGGCGCCAAGGGTTCAGTCTCGATTTCCGATGGAAGAGAGGGAGTCTCTCTTGAGTACCGGCAAGAGGCTCAGCAGGTATGAGAGGACCGATGCTCAGGATTGGAGGTTGGATTCTCTTAGGAGCTCAAAGTTTAGGGTTGTTGCTAGGAGGGTGTCTTTAGATTCGAGTTCATTACAGGTGGTGGCGTTGGCTCCA
Source organism: Larix kaempferi (assembly GCA_027924585.1). Taxonomy (NCBI): domain Eukaryota; kingdom Viridiplantae; phylum Streptophyta; class Pinopsida; order Pinales; family Pinaceae; genus Larix; species Larix kaempferi. The sequence continues at coordinate 16,744,774 of BSBM01000012.1, forward strand.
AGTTTAGAGGGAGATCCTACTGTGAACAGTGTGATGGACCTGACAACCGAACCAGCTGATGGTGATGGCAGTGAGTACCTCCCTCGCTAAGAGGAAGTGTTAGCATTTAGCTCATGAGGCACTCCGCATGTTTGTCTTCTATGCGGAAGTGACCGTACTTTTACATTACCTAGGGACTTGACTTTTATAAGTTGTAATACAGTGGCTCTTTAATAAAGTGACTTTTTATGTAATGTTCCTAGTTTTTTTTTTAAAGTGACTTTATGAGATAAAAGTGCACTTATTTCATAAATCGAAATTACTTTATTAAAAAGTGTAATTGATTCAATTTTTTGGAGGAAATCAATCTTGTCCCTTGATGACAAGATTAGATCTTGTCCGTCGGATTTACGGATGGGGAAGGCGAAAAGTCATTTTATCATTATAAGAGCAAGCCTAGGGTAATGTGCAAGACAGTTTTCAAGAGTGAGCAATTAGGTGAAATTTCTGAGTTTTGGAGAAGGGAGGCAAGTTTCTCAAGAAGGGGGCGCAATTCCCAAGATATGGGCACGATTCCCAAGGAAGCTCTACTGCATTAATTGTTGAGGCCGTACTTTGTTATTGTTGGGTCATACTACCTCTGTTGGCACGCAGATCGAGGAAGGTTTTCTGCTGCACATATTTTGAGGGGGGCTGTACAGTTGTAGGGACATACCGGGCACGAGTTTCGAGGCACTGCTGGGCACAGTTTCAAGAAGGGCTTGTTGTTATGGAGCTGTACAGGCCGTACTTCTACCTAGGCATGATTTCCAAGGTGTTGCATAGTTCTCGAGGTGCTGGTACAGATTGTTAATGTTGTTAAAATGTTGTTGTAAACTCTTAATTTCTTCCTGAGAATGCTTAATGAAAAATACTCTTGAACTCGTTTTCCCCTTGTGGGTTTTTCCAGGGTCTGCATTGACCAAAAATCATCGTGCATGCAATTTTTAGACTGTTATGTTATTTTTTTGCTGCTAACAGTCTCAGCATTAAGTGTTTCAGCTTGTTCATTATTTTAAGTGCCTGTAATTTGTCATTTAATTAGTGACTAGCTAAGTCTGAAAACTGGGTTATGCTGAGTGTTTGGATGGCTTTTCTAAGCCTATTTTTCATCGTATGTGAATGCAACTTAGCCTTGTGCCCAATTTGGAATTGGAAGAATCAAAGCCATTGCATCATTGTTTTCCATCAATATCAAGCTTGCAAATTAAGAAAAAGGGATTTTACTTTTGGAAGGACTTGTGGAATTTTGATGCCATATCACTTTAGGATTGGAGGGTGTTAGCTCATCAAAGGGATCTTCTTTTATTTTGAAAAATACATATTATATTCACAAAAAGAGTATTTAGAATAAAAAAATAAAAGTAGTTAAGGGTATATACAATGAGCCTCATAACCCCTTCCTAAGAGCTACTGGAGCATAAATTATAACAAAAATCAAACACACAAAGAAACCAAGATTAACAAGAAAGAGTTAAAGGTATTCTTTTGCATAAATGAGAATAGGCTTGCACTAATGCACCCTCCTCACTCCAGACAAATCACTCCCTGATAAGTCAACTGAGCAACCTCATCCGGGGACCCCCTGCCTCTATAAATAATCTCACCGATCAATTAGGTTTACCAAAAACCTAATATCGATGCATGCAAAAAGTCACTTTTACATGCATCTTTTAATCATTGACAAGTCATGCAAAACTCATCCATGCAAAGGGAAAAACACCCCGGAAGGTCCGCATGCAGCCACCAATGGACTCATGCCACTGAGTAGAGTGTATCTCACCCTCTACTCCAAACTAATCCTATACTAATGATACCATGGAGGGCATCGGAACCATGGAGGACATCCTGAGATACCATAAAAACTAACACACCCCCATGGGAGAGAGTGTGACCCACCTTCATGTGCCATGTTAGAAATCAAGTGATAACATGTTGTGATGCTAGGGAGATGATCAAAAGGTGACTAGGGGCATAATCCAAGGTTACCCAAGTCATTACCTTGCCTTTCGACAATCCCGCTGCTATGCATAATAAACCATAGTCATTTTTTAAATTCAACCTTAGGAAACCATTTTAATTATTCCCTATTATTTATTAACTGGATGAATTTCTTGACCCTCAAAACCATAGTATGAATCAAATACGTGTCAAAATCCAATCTGCAATAGGACTTTTAGATCTACTCCAAATAATTAAATTAAAACTTAGGCTAAAATGCTTAACTTAGAAAAATAATTCCATAATTAAACTATTAATCCAATAATGCTACAAATCACATTTGAAGGGGTCCAATTGGCCTCCAAAGACTGAAACATGATCAATAATGACTATGTGAAGATCTCATGTTGTTGGTTGGCCCCTTTGACCAGGTTAGACCCAAGTTTGACCAAGCTAAAAAGTCAAACTTGGTCAAAATTTGACCATGACACATTGATGCAAGGACCAAATACAAAGCCCATAAAGGATGAAAAACACTTAATCCTGACAAGTATTGGTGAATAACTAAGTACAAGGTCCTATCGTACAACAAGTAATCATCATGTGGCTCTTTGCATAATTTATCCTCATAGCACAAGAAGATAACAAAACATAAAGTAAGAGTAAATGTCTTATATACAAATTACCCTTTAACATAATCATCACAAAGTATTGCATAAATTAGGCCTCCTCACACGTGGAGTGGATGGTCAAATAGTCAAGAGTTTAGTAACATGGATTATTGATCAATGAAGGCTTGAGTTACTCTTGGAGAAGAGGGTATAACAGGGGCCTCTATGACATTAGTTAGTTTGGAAAACATTAGGGAGCAAGGTGTCTCACAAATGGATGATGTGCTAGAAGGTACTCTTTGACTTTAGCAAGGCCCCCTTTATTTCTTTTGATACTTTGCATTTTACTTTCATTTGACTTTCTTTTTTTAGACATTTCTTTGAAACACTTTATTTATTTGCAATCTTTTAATTGACTAGTGACTAAAAGGTACCAGCCCTGAATTGCCTTTTGGGCACCAGTTATAACACAACATTACCTCTGCTGCCAACCACCGTTCATAGGTGCAACGGAGTTGCCACAGTAATGCTTGTTTAGAGGGAGTAGGCTTAACCTCTTAATTCAAGGAGTACCTACCCTTCCAACCACTAACCATTTTCAAGGATGGGGAAACTTGTTTCAAGGCTCGGGAATACATTTCTACTGACTAGGCCAACCTTAGCTTGCATTCAATCCACAGGGGTCTACAAGCAGAAGGAGATCAATGGGGTTAGTAAGCAAAACCCCTCCTCTGTTGAGGTTAGTTGGGGCATGACATTCTCTTTTTGGCTCACCTTGCACTTGGTGGAGCCTAATTGCACATGTTTATTGTTATTTTATGTTATCATGTGGTTTAGTCCCCAATTTGCAAGTGCACTAACCTAAAATTTTATAATTTGTCATTAACTTTGTAGTCTTGAATTTGTAAAAGGTTGAGGGTTGTCTCATATAAATAAGATACCTCACCTATATAAACAAGATGGACTCACCTCATTTGTAAAAACATGGACAAGGGTTCAAACATGATATCTTTTCTTTTTCTCTTGGTATATTGGAGTACTTGAGTTATGTGCACCTCACTTGGGATGTCTATTTTTGCTTGAAGGATGAATGGAATGTCTTCTAGGGTTTGATTTTTGCAAATGACAAGTTGATGCTAAGACTAGTTGTAATAACTCATGCTCAAGGGTGACCTAAGGTGCACTTCCTTGCTCATTCTTTATTAATGTTGGTAAGTTACTTTCCTAACCCTAGTTTAACATTGCTCTTGAAGTGCTTTGGACTAAAGTCAGGTGTTATCACATCCATGTTAGCTGGAGCTACCATGCTGCAGATTGTATGGTCAGGGACCATACTATACTTTTCTTTTCCAGATCAGAGATCGGATGCCTTCAGAGGAGGCACACAGTTTTGTTCAGATTGCCCCGAGCAGATATATCAGTGGGCACAGATGGTTTTATTGTATTGTCCAGACATGTTACTTAGCATTTACCGCAGGATCACCCTTCCCTACCAGGCTTTGATATGATCCCATTAAGACAGTTTCCTAGTCTTGCTTTGATTGAGACCATCACAAAGTATTGCTGGTTTACTATTTGTGCCTAGATTCAGCAGAAATCCAGTTCAAAGACAGCCTCAGCAGCAGGTATATGGTGTGGTAGGTATTGCATTTGATGTTTATTGCTCATGATTGTTGGTTAGACTTGTTTATACATGATAGTACACTAACTTTGGATATGATGATTGATTTGGTGATCTAGCTATTGTTATGATATGTGATTGGGCCCTTGGTGATGTCAGCCCACCCCTTTCTAGTAGGCTCTTGTATATGCACACCGGGTCACACCCTTACTCTTGGTATAGACTTGGTCATTTAGTCCCCCTAGGCAGCTGACTGTGGATCCACCTTCACCTTCTCCATCCATCCGACTCATCCATGATAGTCTTTCCCGACTTGGATTCCGATTTGTGACCTTGAGGATCCCTTTCCCCACTGATCTCTGAGTATGCCATGATTCCCTATTGTGCCTCGGCCCTTTAGTGTGTGAGATGCACTCTCAAACCTGGGATTTGCTCCTGTCGGTTGCCCCCGATGTTGCAATGCAGTTAGGATTGTGTAGCCCCACTGGGTGTTCCCCATTGGTCATCGAAGCATGTATTGCTCACCCCCATTACTTTGCAGTATGAGCACCATGATTATATCTATTGAGATATGTATGTAGCCCAAAAGGGCCTTGATGCAAAATGAAGAAATGAAGAAATGTAAAGCAAGCCAAAAAGGATTTTTGTAAATGTAAAATCTAGCCAAAAAGGGCTAAATATGAAATTCATTGTAAAATCCATGCAATGTGTTTGTAAACACACATGGACACAGGCCAGCCGTACATGTCAGCATTTGTAGTGGTTATTTCCTCACCTAGTCCTGTGGGGCAAGGAGGTGAGAGGGAGCAATGGACAAGCTCAAGATTGTCCCCTAGAGTCTCAAGTTACGGTTTGTCGGACACCCAGTTTGGCGGCTCTAGAAAAGAACCTCACGGAGTCTTCAGGCACGGATGTGAGTTGTGAGGTACTTGTTAGATGACCAGTGGCGGTTTCCCTGCACTATACCTAATTGTGAGGCACCTCCCTTCCCCGTGTTGTATCATGGTATGCTTATCTCAGTGGACCCTGTTTTCCCGAGTTATCCAAGAGGTCACATGATCTTTGTCCTTGTCATCCCTCATCCTTCACCTTGTATTCCACATCACCCAAAGTCAGCTAGGTGGTCAACTCTATAGGTTGTGCATAGCAGTTGAGTCTTTTGGATGTGGTGTGCCCACCTCACCTTGGGCCTTGTATTTTTCCAAGATTTAATGCATTTTTTATCACCATATTATCGTCATATTGTTTAGTAATGCACTAACTTGTATAAGGAAGCCTTTCACTCCATGATTGCATACAGGTATTCAGCTAGCACCATTGTTGACCAGATTTGACTTGGTCAAACTAGGTTGATCAGGCCAAAAATGGCTCCGAAAAAATGTTGCGACCGGAATTTTGATTTTGGTCAATTATTATCTACAGGGGACCCATATGAGCCTCCAAGTGACAGAATGTAAAAAGATCGAGGCGTTTGTGAGATTTTTAATTATTATTGGTCATTAATGACCTGTTTTAATTAAAAATCATGGATTTTGGGCAAATAATGCCTAAGTGATGGATCGTGGTTGTTCGAGTGACCATTCCTACTATTTTTGGGGTCCACAATCACATTGCAGCAGACGGTTCGGCGATCCGAGCACTCTAAGTGGGTCAAAAGCCCAATTTACTCCTTCAGCAATATAAACCAGCAATAAAATACATGGAAAATCAAAAATTGGCAAAGGCAACTATAGCAATGGGAAAAAATCAATGGTTGGCTAATACAAGGGTGATTTCTAAGGTAATGTTGGTATGCTTGGACATGATATTATGCATTGTGGGGCCCTCTCTTGCCCAGCTCACCTAGGTGGACGAATTGCCCATGGGGGGCGTTTTTCTTCACTTGGGGAAATTTGATTTGGTTCTATGGTTGTATGTGGGACGTTGATGTATCATGTTGGGGGGATAAAACACCATATAGACACCCCCCAACTTTGTTCTATGTATTGTATGGGCCCTACAAGGGACCCCTCCTCCACTTGTGCGCTATCCTTGGGCAATTCGCACCCCCTCTTGGGCTCTCTCTCCACCATTCGATTTGCTTGATGGGGGATTGATCCCATCCCTCCATTTTGGAGGGAATTAGGTTTTGAGAGGAGGCATTCTCTACTTAAGAGAGATGCTCTCCCATTTCTCTTCCTCTTGGCATTTTTGTAAACTTGTGACTTGTGAATAGAGAAGCATTTCCTTCGATCTACTTGTGCACATGGTGATTTAGTGTTTAGATGATGATTCTTAGCTTATTGTTGATGCATTGTTGAGTGTTTGTGCACTATTTCCATCCATTTCCTTGGCCAAACGAACTGCAGGTGAACTGACCACTTGAAGGGGGACACAACCATTGAGCTAGCAGCTCCACGTTGCTCTTTCTCTTCGGGATTTCAACAAAGGGAAGTAAACTTACTTTGTTATCTTATTTCCTTTCATCATTTGTCGTTTATTTGCTGATTTCTTCTTGTTATTTGCCATAGTTTATGATTTAGCTCTCTCTCTGGCAGGTACAAGGGCGCACTTGGTCAACTGGATGCTCTAAACGTTGAGGGAAAACGCCCAGCTACTCAACACTTGGTCTTCAGAATTTGTGTTCATCATCAAGCTCCTCATCTCCATTGTTTCAGGTAGGCAATCCCTGCTTGTTTCTCTAGTTTCCATTTCCATTGTGAATGCTAGGCTGCAAACCATTAAATAAAACCCTAGAATATAAAAACTAAATTTCCAACCGTCGAAACTCCATTTTTATTGCAAACCCGCTTATTATTTGTGATTAAATCTCTAAATCCAAAGTTTTAGATCTGTTAGACTCCATTTGCCTATAGATTTAGCACTAGTCTACTTAGCCAAAACGCCCACCTGGGGCGTTTTTCCCTTTTGCTTGCTTGGGTTAGTTTGGGGTTCCGAGTAGTCTTGATTTGAGTTCTAATCATCTTTTTATCAATAGATATCAAGCTATTCATCGCTAGAAGCACTTTAAAACGCATATTTGTTGATGCCCTAGGTCCATTTACTTCACTGCTTAACTGTTTTCCTTGGGTAACTTCATTTCCCTTCTCCACTTCTAGCTTACTGAATGTTCTTTGCTTATTTCCAGCCACACTATTACGAATCTAATCCATTCCTATTTATCTTATCTGATTGTTGGTCACATCTCAATTATACACTCATTTCATACCTGTGTCCAGTCCGTGGCTGAGATTAAGCTTAGGACTTATTTACACTCATCGACCATCATCTGGTTGAACGGGGTCTCCCCCCTGACTTGGCTACGTGCCTTGTCTAAAGTGACAATATCCCTATCCGGTGCGACTTCCGTTACTTGAACGAAGAACCTGGCTATTGCCGGTTACACCTTCCTTCCTAACTGCTCACCCTCTGCCATCCCTGTTGGGACACTCTTTATCCATCAGCTAGAGATTGTGTGATAACATCAGGGTTTCGTTGCTAACATTTTGTCAACTTGCTTGAGGAGACCATCCTACGAAGGAGCTCTCCATTGTTTAATCGAGCCCTGGCTTCTCTATTTGCCCTAATTCGGGCTTTTTTACCTAACCCTTGTGGCTGCTAGTTTATCCCTAGTTGCAAGTACTGAATGCCATCTTAAGAGGATGAACGTTACCCTCGATCTCTAATAGCCCTAGGGTTTGAGACAAGAATCTAATATCCTATTCTTCAACCCTCTCTTTATCAATTTTTAGATGCTTTTATTTTATACATAAAAATAGTATATTGCCAAAAAATTCATAAAAGCCTAAATAATTTGAAAATCCAAAAATGTGATTTTGTATTTTTTATCCACCCAACAAATTCACCCTAGGGTCTTCTTCATAAACCCCAGAGGGTGTCTCCTTTTCAGTAAGTGCATTGGGATACGTGAAATTGCCTAAAATAAATAATTACTTCTTGTTTAGTATTTTTGGTTCATCCTACAAGTGCACCCTAGTGTGAAGGTCTTCTAACCCTAGAGAGCGCACCTTTCTGAGGATTTGCCTTGGGATTTGTGATAATTTCTTGGAAATCTGATAAACAGGAAACTCCATTATCGTATGATTATTGTGTCTTGTTTAATATTGTTTGACTCCAAGAAGGCACTGATCATAGCCATTAGGGATTGCCGGAAGGTATTTGTGGTTTGTTGGTGGTTGCATGTATCTTTCATTGATTAGGGTATCCCCTAGGTTCTGCAATTACCCGAAGAGTTGAGAGATTAGATTGTGGTCACATTGGGTTTATCCCCTCCTGAACTGACCGTCACTAGCACTGGGTCTACATAGCCTTGCTTTGCAAAGGGGTGCTAGTTCATGCGGTAACAAATAGTAAGTGCACACAAAAGTAAACCCCAAAATAGGAAAGCTGACTAAAGTAGAAGTTAGAACTGCTGTCTAAAAACAGAACTGGAAGAGGTTGTCACATGCATGCTGGAGGCATGCATGTGCTCTCACTCACTCTCTCCTACATAACTCTAGGGCTGCCCTCAAGAACATTAGTGCTGCACCTTCATGCTGACTGCACAGGAACCAAGGTCACTTCTGCTGGAACTGCTGTGACATCAAGGATCTGCTGTGTATGCATATAGATAGTGTGCACATCAAATATATGCTCTAACTTGAATGTTTACAGAACAATAAGATTTATCATATTTGTTAAACAAAGTACATGATATGTAGGAGTTAGGAAGCTATATTAGGGAAGTCGCACATAGCTTAGGGAATAAAAATATAATAGACAATCCTTTTAAAGGTACTGATTTCTCAAAGACAAGTTATGAACACTTGAATGAAAAAACATCCATTCATGATTGTCAAACAGCCTACAACAAGCATGTTTGAAACTCCATCAAGCTATAATCTGCAGCATGGGAAAAGAACATGATTTGTATTTGACACAAACATCTAAAGCATAGAAGGAAGCTGTATCTTATCATTCAATACTTCATTTCAAATTGAAAACCATATGTATCTTAGACACAAGCTAAACAACTTTTCCTGTGAAAAGGAAACTGACAATATGTAAGTTTTCAACATATCTAACAAGAGGTTTCCAAGAATTTTGATGGGCTATTCTGAAACAGGCTTCTTATGTAGAAGTTTTTTGATACCATATAGATTATAACAAAAGTATGTAAAGTTAAGGACTCCTGTTGCTATTACAGAGGCTGTATCTGAACAAAACAGTTAAAAATTTGCACATAAACAAACAACATAAATTTTACCTCTATTTATTTCTGTTGACAAAGAAGACATCTCTCGAGCACTTGAATTCAGTGCAATCTCACCTTCAACACACATTGAATTTCTGCAGTGCTCAAAGAAGCGGTGTACTTCACGAACAACCAACTCTGATCTCTTGCAAAACCCACACCAATCATTGCTAAAAAGCACTAAGACATCCTTCCCCCAAGCAGCTCCAATTCGATGACTGCTGGCACAAGACGTTTCAATAGTTTCATTACAACCTTCAAGACCAATAACCAACCTCGAAAATGTACCAACTGTAACACGAGGAATAAAATCAACCTCATGAAAATCCCGATTCACAAACGGTGGCCTCGGAGGTTCCCTTGGACTTGGTGGGAAAGCCTCGGAGAGTTTGTATGCTTGAATAGTTCCATTCAAAAATGAACTGATAAAATCAAAAAGAGAAGAGTGGGTAACAGGGATATCTTTCGGAAAAAGGTAATGCCTTTGTTTCACAGGGTCAATTAACACTACCGATGGAATACTTGCACCTGAACTCATAATTGTCCTAAGTTGATCTCCACCTTCTGAATAGAAAAATGAAATACCAGTGCCATAATTTTGATCCTGCTGATCATCCAATTTGTCAAAATACTCACCTTTGTTTTCAAACGATGCCTTCTCCTCTGCATATGCTATTGTGATGTCCTGGTTTTGCTCTCCATTTCCACTTTCCGGCCGTATCCTCGTTTGATCGTATACATCTAACTTCTGAGACACGTATTCTTCAGCTACAGGTTCTTGGTTTACACTTTCCTTCAGATATGTAACTTGGTCCCCAGAGTCCTCTATTCTTTCAATCTTACACTCTTGGTTACTATTACTATCCAGACATTCAATTGTTGAGAGTTCATTCTTGCATTGTTCTTGCCATGGTCTAGCAGGACATTCTTGTGTTATTGAATGTTCATATTTAATGTCATAGCCCTCTGGATCAAGAATCATGTCATTTAGAACAATTCCAGTGTCATGTTTCTCATTTCCATTATCAATGATATTTTTTGAAGTAAGAGACTGTGTATCTTTATTATCCACTATATCCCCTAATTTCTTATGTTGTTCCTCTGTCTCTAAACTCTTTTTTCTTACTGATTCCTTGAAATCTTCTTCTGTTTGTCCACTTTCTTTTTCTATCAAGGATGAGATAGTTTCTGGTATATTGGACACTTGATCTGTGTCAAGGGGAAATTCACCTGAAAGAAGCTGCAACCCAGCTTTCTTTGCTAATTTTCCTAATTTATCTTGATTTAGTTGTGTTCCTGAGTTCTTCTGCTTAAGAAAATAATTGAGAATTTGATCAGGGCCGCTCACTGAACTGCCATCAATCTTGCGATGAACAATCTGAATTCCATGTTCAGCAGATTTGACCTGGAAAACCTTGTTTTCTTTTGAATTCAACCATTTCAGTAGATCAGGGGACTGAAGAACTTGCATTTTCACATGCTTTGACAAAGGAGATAGCGTTTTCTTTCTGGCCTTTCTACTTGAATAAGTCTTTGGTAGGCTTTTATCTCCCCAAGTACTTTTCCTCTTATCAGACAAATAAGAGAGTGAATAATGAAATGCCACTTGTCGAACTTCTTGCAGAGCTGCCTTACTCCTCTGCCTCAATCTTTCTGATGGGGATGTCCTATCAATAAAGAGAATCAGTGAAGTAGTTTCAGTTGATAAAGGAGGCACAAGCTTGTATCCCTCGCCTTGCAGCTGCAACATAATGAAGCATTCCTCCAAATCACAAATACAACCCAGATGTATTATTATAAAAAATTACGAGCACAGAATAAAGCAGTAAGAGGACCACAGCACCGCAACTTCAAAATTAGCCGTAGCAAAAGTCTTTTCCAACTAAACACCGGGTAATATTGTCAAAACAGGATCACCATGTGCAACTAATTTTCAAGGACGTCCACAGAGTGATGATATCAGATTCATATTAAATTTTAATTTGTGATTCTATGTTACTAGGACTAAGAAAGTAAGTGCTGATATAGCAAAGATTGGAGTAAACTTAGCAGCTGATCTTATTTCAAAGAGAAAATCCTAGATAACTGAATATCATTGCTTTTTTACATAACATTGCACTTAAAATAATTTGAACTCAAGTTAAAAAATGTTTACAGATTAACCCTCTGTTCTTTTAGGTAGAAAACTGAAAATCTGATGAGAGCACTAGCAAACATCCTGACTGTTTGAGCATGAAAAGCCCAAGCTGCCAGTATGGTGGTCATCATCATCAAGGTTTTCATTTGAAACTGAACTTGCTTGTTCTGAAACTATACCACAAGTCATTCATATTTGTTTTATGCTATATTTGTAATGAAGCCATTGTCATCAGCAAATGATTAAGGATGGAGAGAATTTCCCTTCCTGAATGGAAGAGTCTCACGTTATGTCCCTTTGATTTCAACCCAAAGAATTCTTGCATCAACAATTTATATATTTATAAGCAGGGCTGTTATCCAGTTGCATAGTTTTGTGAGATGAGCAGTTCCATTGGGATGGTGGCTCCCAACAATAACAGGACCATCAGTACTAGTATCACATTACTATAGTACTTGCACATGGAAAGCAGGGTAACAGAAGGTCCTAGAAAGAAGTTTGGAATGCTCTGATTTAACATGAGTTTCATATTCCTGAAATTGAGTAATTGCAGACAGTGTTTATGAAAACTAAGTACTGGATACATGCACCAGCCAAGGTGCCTAATTACTTCAAGGTCATACTGAATGAGTATCAACAGAAAGATTACCACACTGAGCCCACAGAGGAACAGGTTTTCACAGAAAACTACCTCAAGAAGCAATCAGCAGAAAGCAAGGTTGTGGAGCCAGTGGCAGGTGCCTTGTCTCAACATGGTACTATTAAAGTCGAAGCTCAACATGGAATATGAAGCTAAAACTGTAAAAATTGTGGACTGTTGGGAATCAGGATGCAGAACAGTTACCCAAGTGAGGGGTCTGGTCTAGGAGTTTGTGGATGTTTTGCAACACTATCAAGATTTGAAAGGTATTACAAATGAGTGGGGTGAATTGCGCATCACCATTCAGACAGGTGATTAAGTCGCACAGAGACTATGAAAAATGCCACATCATTTAAAGTGCTCCATAAAAACCAAACTTGATAAGTTACTCGCAAATCACATTATTAGACCTGCAATTGAGTGAACGGACAAGTCCTTCAGTCATTGTCCACAAGAAGATTGGAAAGCTACATATTTGTATTGATTTCCAGAATTTAACAGTGACTGTATATAATCCATTCCATGCTATTTCTATGGAGGAAATGTGACTCGCATTATCAACAATGAAGTATAGTCTTTGAACAATGGAGTCTTAGGATATAATCAAATGCATGTTGAAGAAGGGCAACAACCAAAGTTGCCAGGAAACTTGGGTACGGGGACGCCACTTTTTGAAACAGGGTACTATTATCACACCATAGTAGCTGGGCTACTATTTTTGCCGAGCTGCACTTTTCAAAGCTTTGTTTTTACAGAGATCGGCTATGATGAGCATATTCATTTGAAATCACTTATGGAACAGAGCAGTATATGTATCAGATATTGATTAGACTTTGTGCCAAGGCTGAGCCTTGAGAGCTTGGATTTGATAACCGATGTGACCCTTTGTTCCATACATTTCCAGTTCAGTGCCCAGTTGTATTATTGCAGTAGTGTTTCAGTTATTTGTGGATGATGATGATTATTATGATATGATGTGACCTCTGGACTTCTGATTATTGGATTTGGATTATTATCTTGTTGTTTTAGTCATCTTCATAGCATTGACTTGGTATATGATTCATGATGTGGCAGTACTATTTAAAATAAAATGAAATATCTTGGATGATGTTATAAATATAAAATGGATGTATTACTTGCACACTTAGGTTTTCTGACAATACTCATCAGTTTCATTACCCTCTTATGAGCATAGATATGGCCTTTCCTGACATCCTTGTCTGCTAGCTTAGGCACCACATTCATTTGACTCCATTTATCCATGACCTTCCTGATTTGGATTTCACCCTTGACTTGCCTTCTTGACTTCTTGATACTGAGGACTTCCCCATTTCTACCTCTGTGTTGGACCGCATCCATGTTTGTCTTGTCTCTCGGCTATGAGTTGGTGACAGAACTTGCCTTTGGTGAGTTGGATTGTATGTCTGAATCATTCTGGTCGGTTGTCCCGATGTTTGGCACTGTGCAGAACTCCCCCTAGTCACTTGAGATGTTGTTGGCTAAAACTGAAAGCTCATGTACTACTTGTATTGGAAATGTATTATGAAATCCTGTGAACTTAAAATTCTAGAATGTGTTTCTCAACACACGTGAATAAAGGCTATAGCAATGAACTGCTAAAATACCCCACGAAGGGTATAAAAAGGTCCAAAAAGCAATGGTTACTCAAAAGTTATATCTATTATTGTTGACCTTGTAAATGTGAATATGCCCCAGATGCAAGCTGCGATTAGTTGTGCTTCTTAGCACATGTGAAATCCTAGAGGGGTCATATAGGCCAAAAGGCCATGGAAATAAAATGAATGATCATAATGAATCTGGATCAACTTGATGTAGACATGATGCCTAAGTTGAATAAGCACTCTCTAAACAACTTATCCACTTGTGAAGCACAGCCCTTCCCTTTGTTATTTTGTCCAACACAAAGTGTAGCTCCCCCTTTCCCCGTCCAAAGTGTCACTTAGTTGAGTTTGGTCAAGTCATACACTTTTGCCTAGCCTTGTCCTTAGCCTTCATCCTTAGCTAGCAGTTAGGCCATGTCCAATGGGTGAGTCTGTCATTAAAGCTTTTGTGCAAGTAAAATATAAATAACATTGATATATATATATATATATATATATATATATATATATATATATATATTATAACTGCCACTAAATGATGTTTGTACTTTAAGTTAAGCTGTGAATGTGATTAAAGGAACATGTCTTTGTCTATTGCTATAATCTAGTCTTTGGTTGTATTTTGACCTAGTCAAACATAGTTTGACCATGGTCATTCTTGGGATCCGTGATGAGATGGACCACTTGTGCTTGTTGATGATGATTTGTGGTCCCACATATACCTATTGATGATTCCATATGTTGGACATATGCTTCAAATGATGATTGATGCAGTTGATCAGTTTTATTATTATTTCTATATCATCATATTTTACACTGTCCGGGTATGGTGGACCCTACAGTTGACCCCACAGGTCAACCCATGATGTATGAGTACTCATTCCTAGTAGATTTGGGTCCTCTAAATCTATTGAGACACTTATCTTACAGTTCCGGGAATTTCTGATGATGATAGTAGCAGTTATCCACCTGTTGACCAATTTTGACATGTTGATTCAGCCTATCCAGCAAAGGCCTTGGAGGCTATTCGTTGCCTAGGGCGCTGTGTAGGAAGGGGGTGGTCCAGCCACTTGATTTTACCGTTATACCCCCCTTCTAGACAGCCTGGTGCACTCAGTTTGACAGCACAAGCACCCTGGGTGGCAGTTTGGGGCAATTTCAGGGTTTTCAGGAGGATTAAAAAATGGAATAAAAGGGTCACTGAGGAATTCCATTTGAGCAATTGAGGCAAGGTTTTGGCACTTGGTCTTCTTAGAGGTTATCTATGGTGAACCCCCCATCTCCCAGATCAGTTGGCATCAGTCAGTGGGGTCCACAGTGGCCACAGGAGGCCTTTTACTGCTTGTCTCTCTCAGTTTTGGAGACAAGATTTGATCATTTGTATATTTGACATGGCATAGACTCATTATTTTATATTATTGTGCCATGGGGACAAGCTAGTGAAGGGAATTAATACCTCCTAGACCCACCATGAGATCCTAATGACTTGTCTTGATTTTATATTGTGGCACATGTGTCTCTAGCCACCCTCCATGCATGACGTCACCCTCCTTAGAGACTTTTGAGGCATGACGTCACCCTCTTTTGAGTGATCCATGTGATACATTGTTAGGCTCATCTTAGCCATTGATTATTATGTTGTATCTTTTGATCTCAACCACTAGTTTCAAAAAGTGGCTTTGTGGTTTAGGGTTTTGGTCTTTATTATCCTATAAAAGGAGGAAACCCCCCTATTGTAAAATCTATCTAGAGATTTTTGGCTCTTGGCTATTGGAATAAAAATACTTTCTTGGGCATCTTGGATCTTGGAGTTGGAATGCTTGTGGTGATTGTAAATGCTTCTTCCTCCGCACTGACAGACATTGGTGGCCATCTTGGATTTTATCTTCACTAACAATTTTTGCAGGTAAAGAAGACGTCTTGGGGCAATTCGCATTGGTGGGGAGGCTTACCCTGCTCGTTTCAACAAGTCGTTTTGGGTGACAGTCGACAGGGAGTTGTTTTGTCTTTGTACCAACAATTTCATGTTTCTTCATCTTTGTACCAACAATTTCATGTTTCTTCATCTCTTTTCTTGCATCTATTTCCATTCTTGATTGATTGATTGATTGATCTTTGTGTCCTTGATTGACAGGAATAGGGAGGCCAATTTGGTTGAAGGAGGCAAAACATTGGCAAGAAGGGCTTCATCAAGTTTGGCATTTGATCTTTGTGGGAAGTAATCCTTGTCACAAGCCTCTTCCATCTTCATCTTCCAGGTATGTTCCATGAGGTATGATATTCTTCTATCCTATCCATCTACTCTCTTAGATCACAAAACCCTCATTGATTAAAACCCTAATTTTTATATTTTTCTAGATCTACTTGGATCTAGCTTGGCTTTGGGGATAATATTTAAAACTCACCTCTATAGCATCCACAGCAATTCGGATCTATAGTTTGGTGGTGATTGGCCTCCATTTGACCCACTTCCCAAGGCACCTAGCCCTCCTTGAGGCAATTCGCATTCCTTGAGGGAGGCTAGTTGGGCTAGTTCCTTGATATGGGTAGGTGAGATCCCACTTGATTTGCATAGATCCACCTTGATAACCTACCCCTAGTGCTTCACCTCTTTGATTTTTGCCTTGTGGGCCCCATTCCTCATTTTGAGGGTTGTGCCCCACTTGGGTCATTGGGTGATGCATTTTAAATCTTAGATCTATGGAGATCTAGCTCATATTGGGGCATGCCATTTCAAACCCACCTTGATAATTGCCTTAACTACCCCGATCTACATTTTGGTGATGCCACAAACCCTCATTGATTAAAACCCCTAAACCCACTTTTCCTAAGTTCTAAGTGATTATTTTTCACTTAAATAAAAAATTCTCTCAAAATTATTTTTGAGGAATTATTTAGTTAAAAAATAATAAATATGAAAGAAAACCAAATTCCTAAATCAATGGAATTTGTCTCTGTGAAGGCCCAGTTGAGTTGGCATAGGCATTGAATGAATATTCCAATCAATCTTGAGATGAATCAATCAAGGATTGGACTCCGGTGAGGTTGCCTCTCTTGGGAAATGCGCCCTCTTTTCCTCTTCGGCGACTTCTTGAGGTGGCAATTCGTGGGAGGTTAGAGGAGCTTCCAAAGCTCAAGAGGGAGGCATCCACCTCACCTCCCCATCCCCCTAATTGTGCTCCAATCAACTCAAATCAAGGGGATTTGATCCCCCTTCTCAAGTAATGCGCCCTCTTCTTGATTGATGTGCCCTTCCTCTCTCTCACTCTATAAAAGCGAGGTCTCATGCTCCCATTTGTTCATGGATGAATTGAACCTCTACTCAATTTGTAATTTGTTGCTCTTTGAATATATTTGAAAGACTTTGGAGGTCCATCTCGTACATTGGTGCTGGATTATGAGCTTATCAGGTGATATTGTGTATTATTTTGCATTTCTTGCTTTCATTTACATGTTTGATCTAGTTTATTTGTTATAGAAATAAGCATTTACGGTTGATAACTTGCTTATTTGTGTTTAGATGCAAAGAGATTTAGAAGTAACCAACAGTATTCGACTATACTTAGGTTCTTTTGCTTTCTTTCTATTCTAACACGCTAGATCTCACAGTTTTTTGTTGCGAGTCTTGTTTCTTAAGCTACAGATCACAAGCTACAAGGAGGATTGGAACTCGGTTCTTCTTCTTCTCTTTGGGCATTCTTTTTATCTAATATCTTTTGCTTACAAATGCTTCTCAAGAACATTGCAAGAACAAGAGCTTGAGGACAAGATCTTCATCCATCTTTCTCAAAACAAAACTTCTTCTTTCCCTTTAAATTTTGTTAAATGCTTAAGAAATAGATCTAGGTATTTTATGCATATTATTTCAGATCTATTCATCTTTAAGCATTATTTAAAAACTTAGATCTTAGCATTATCAAGAAGCTTTCTCTATCACTAGATCTAAATTGGATATTGTACTTGCATTTTTAAAAAAATCAAATATTTTTCCAAGTACAAAAAATTTTCATTTTTTTTTTAATTTTTGTTTCTTGTTTCCCATCATATTCTAATCATATTAGCTTGTTGTTTTTTAGCAGGTCCAAGGAAGTATAGAAGGAGGTTTTGGCCGTTTTCCACCAGAAAGTGCCAAAAAGATATTCCGCGGACCCCCTTTCATCAAGCTTTTATTTCTAGAATTTTGTAAGCCCTTAGATCCTAGTAAAATGGACTAAAGTGGCATTTATTTGAGCAAGTATTGTAATATCATTAAACAAGAGCAATGGAATACTCAGTTCCCACACCCCATCCCCCTAGGGGGATTTGCTTTGTCAATTTTTTGTGGAATAAATTTTTCTAACAACACACATAACACACACACACTTTTAATTTGCAGGGTGTATACTTTAATTCAGTTTAATTTTACTTTTAATTCATTTTTCATTTTTGCAAGCGTAGATTAGAAATAACACAAAAACCACGTTGCCACGAAGTATGCTCTCACCACCACACAAAGGCTTTGTCGATTAGTGGTGGATGATCATAAAAGTGAGACATAGGTTTTGTGTTGCTTTACTTCTGTTTTAAGCTTTAAGTTTTCCTTTCTACAATCATTAACCAAAAGTAACATTTGGCTTACATATCAAAGTATGCTCTTTCCCCTTGCAAGCATCTTGCCTGGGCCTGTGGGAAATCAGAAACGATTGTAGCCACTTCTTTAATTTTTCACATTTAAGTTAAACACTCATATAATAAAATTAACTACCCATCACATAGTGGAAATCCGGCACTTCGTAACTCGAATCTTGAGTGGGGAAAGTTCTCAGAGGAAGCGAGAACAACTGGGAGACAACCTCAGGGCACAGTTAACCTACACCCTAGTTGGTGTAGTGTTGAACACCGCCCTAGAGAATCCATTCCATCCCACACGTCTTCATGGGGAGCCACCATCTTTCAATTTCCGGACATTTCTCCCTGTACCTCACGGTATCTCGGGAGCTCCCCTTTTCCCTAAATAACTTTGAATTGTTAATAATCTAAAAGTAACGAAGAAGCAATCGCAAAACATTTCTTTTTCAGCAGCACATTTTTATATCTTACATTTTGACTCCATAAGGCACTGGTCCACAACAAGTTGTTCATTTATTTGCTTAATATCATTGTTGTGCTATCTATTGGTTGTCATTTTATTTTCGTTGGTGAAAGCTCTTCTTTTAAAACTATTTTGCAAGTCATCTTGGAACCCTTTTTTAAATCATAAACTTGATTAAAAAACTCCTTAAACAACATCCTTAACTAATTCACCGAAACATTCTAATAGCCTTAGAAACATTCCGCACGGACTACCCCCCTTGGCTTCGATTAGGATTTTGACTTCAACGGAGGAGTCAAGATCAGGTAACAACCTTGACTCGAGACATGCCCCCAAGGGCGCACCGAGCAGTAGCATAGATGTCTACTGCGTTAACCAGGTGCGCAATCCGGCGGCAACAGAGCGCAATTGGTTCTTAGCATGTGGATGGCATCTTAGCACTATTGTCTATCATTATTTGTCGCACTGAAGTTCTTATCAAGAACGCTCCTCCAACTTATTCACTCCACTCTTAAGAATTAATCGCATGTGTAAGTAAGGGAAGTCCACAAAAATGCTCCTCGACCCATGCACTCCAACTCTAGGTTATAATAACATGTGCACATAAGGAAATTCCACCAAAAACAGCCTCCTCAACCCATTCAAACTATGCATGTGGGTACAAATAGTATGCATCACCCTAAAGTCAACCCATTCATGCTCAAAAGGTTGCCTTTTGTTTGTAAGGAAAGGATATAGTCTGAGAACACTAAAAAATAAGCATAAGGAATCTCCTCAAGACTCTGTTGCGGGGGAGCATCCCCCACCCCCTCACTCCTGCTCCCGAAGCTCACTCCCTTCGAAATCTCGCTCCCAAAATGCTCACAATTTTGGGAGCACGATCTCGAGGCGCTATCGAGACGCTCCCTACCTCTCCTATACTAAAAACTCCTACACTAAGTTGATAACTTGATGACAATGTTATGGTACCTCCCTTCTATGCCAAGATCCTATAAAATATGCTATGGTTGATCATTAGATGACAATGTTATAAGTGATAACTACTGTATGATTAATGTTATATGGTTTAATCCATGTTTTTTATAGCTAATTCAACATCCTTCATGTTTTTTAGACATAAATCCATCAAAATATATACTATATAAAAAATGCTCCCAAAACGGGAGCTTTTGAAAATTTTGCTTTTCGCTTCACTCCCGCTCCCTGCTCCCAACAGCATAGCCTCAAGAAGTGCGACCTAGGTAGCTATAGATAGAAATATTCTCCAAAAATACTAAGTGAAGACCAAGTCAAACTCCAAGAATAGACCTCTCAAATAGCAAGATCATCTCAAAGGGATGCGCCAAGTGTCTCCTAGAATGCTACAAAGTGATCAGACCCTAAAATATTGACCAAAAACCAAATTTCTCAAAAAGACATTAAACTTGACCCAAAGCTCACCAAATATGATTTTTTTTTAACTAAACTAGTAGCAAATGTTACTGTTGTTGCACAACCTAGTGGCCTCCTGATTAGTAAGGAAATCCAGCCACTAACCCGACACAACTATAGGATTCCCCTCCCAACGTGTCATTACCGAAGACAAACCCCTCTTTTAGGTTTCTTAGACCTACAAGCAAGTAGACCTAGACTAACCAAGGGAGAGACCCCAACCAAATTTTCCTTGATATCAACCAACAAATGTTAGTTGTATCAAGTTCTCAAGTACTTATCTAGTTGCATTTTTGGAATAAAGGTGTGTCCTTGTTAAAATTAAGGGTTGAGAACATGACACACTCTAGGCTATACGTGGTTAAAGATACTTGCAAGTGTAAAATTTAGATACAACACCTTTTTAGCCAATATGAAATTCAAGGCAACAAAATGATAAGATATTACAAGTTACCATGAAAGTGACATGACATGATACATTGAAATATAGCTCATAATCACATGAATTAAACCAACATTCAACCATGAATAGTAATCCCCACAAATAAAATGGTTCAAGTCATCAAGGGAGTGTCATTCTACTGTAGCTCTTTGATATACCTACAAGATACATGAAGAGTAATCTTCCTTAAAGTTGTTTTTGGTGCACTACAATAACAAGATGGACGAAGGCTGGTTTCAAGATACATAGGGGGACTTCCGATATACTCAAGCTACATGGAAGTAAATCCATGTTCAAGTCCTCTCTAATGCAATACTACTCAAAGGAGGTATTAACAAGAGTTACAACGGTGTCCAACACTGCACCAATCAAGGGAACAGCCTGCACTTAAGAACTAATTGTATTCAAAATTAATAATGGTATCCCCCAACCGCATATTTACAAGCCCAACGACAGGTCCTTGTTGTTGTTTATAGACATTGGAACACGTCTTCTACCCATTGATAGATATTCCCAAGTGTAGTTGAAATATTGAGTTGTATGAATAATTTAAACATGTCATTTAAATTAAATTATCATAACATAATGAAATAGCATTAGCATATATCAAATATCCAAGTAAGTGTGAAATGCCATTGTTGTATGAGTATGCTTAAAAGATTATGTTATGGAAAGATTAACAAATAAGATATTACCTGAATGAAAGTGAAATCGTACAAGCACAAGTAAAGTTGATCTTAGAAGAAGAATATCCTTGGAGTTTCCCCTTATGGTTATTTCCCCGTAAGAGGATAGATTGGCCTTGAGCAAAGATAAGTTTGCTAAAGGTCAAAACCCTCTTCACTAGGCGAGCAGAATTATAGTGTTAAATTATATTAAGTTATCAGCAATAGTGAACATGTATTTAAGCATAAAACATAGAAATGGAAAATACCCAAATACACAATGCTAGTTAAGCTCATTAGATCATTCAACACATGAGTACTTGCTATCATTTCAGATTTGCAATATAAATTAATAGAATAGCAAGTAAAACAACTAATAGGGCAGAAAATAAGAGTGATAATTTCCTACTAGCTAAGTACTTAATAAACCCAATAACAATATTACCCAAGAAGCAAATAACCAAAAGATAAATGAGTTATAATGTGATGATTATTAGGATCTTTGAGTGACTATGTGTTTGTTTCCTTGTTAAAATGGTCTTATAATGTGATCAAAGAAGGGAGAGCAAAAAGCTTCCCAATTAGGTTCTTAGGGTTTTGTTATCACACAAACTCTAGCTGCTAGTGGAAGGTGTCCCAACAGGGATGGTAGAGGGAGTGCAGCTAGGAAGGTGTAACCAGCAATGGCCAAGTCCTCCACTCAAAGAACGGAAGTCACACCGGACAAGGCTATTGTCACTTCAGACGAGGCACATAGCCAAGTCAGGGGGGAGACCCTGTTCAATCGGTGATGGTTGAGAAACAAAAATACACCCAAATCCCACACAAAATAAAGAGATGAAGCAAGAGATTGAGTGTAGATGAACTCCTATTTCTAGTTTCAACCAACCGATGGACACAAATGCTAAAATGAGAGTGATGTAATAGGTGACCAGCAATCAAATGTGATTAGATAACAAGATTAGATTAGTGATTATATGGCTGAAATAGTCTAAGGAGATACAATAAAATGGAAGTGCAATGCTGAAGTAAACTGCCCAAGGAAATGGGTTAAGCAGTGGCTCAATGGACCTAGGGCAGAGAATAATTAACGTTTAGAAACACTTCCAATTAACGATAACTTGATTTCTTATGATAAAATGACGTTCTATACCCAAATCAAGAGTACCCACAACCCAGAAAATTACCCAACAGCGTGATTGGCTAAAATGCCCAAGGAGGGCAAAATTAGTGAGAGACCAGTGCCTAGTTCTATGGGTAAACGGGGTCGGAATTAAATGAAACTTAAGATATAGAGGTTTAAGAACATTTCATTAGTGGGTTTTAAAGGAAAGCTAATTCTAATGGTGAAATTTAAATATTTTGATTTTTTATGGTTTTTATGTGAAATTTCTGCTCAACACACACAATGAAATTTAAAATCTACGAGACCAACAAGAAGAACCTACTTGAGAATGAATGAATGGATGAGATTGCCGAAGACTAGCCCTCCAAACTCAGTTGTTGAGTAGCAGCGTGTTCCCTTTGGCGTTTTGAGCTCCCAATGGCCAAGTGCGTCATAGCCACCTGCCACAAACAAGAAGAAGTCAATGTCTGCAGCAAATAGCAAGTAAATGACTAAAAATGAAAGAAATTGAAAGGAAAAATGCAATAACAACTCCCTTTGTTGATATTCTGAAGAAAATGAGCAATTGTGGAGTTCCCACTCCAAAAACCGCGCCCTCCTCCAGCTGTGCTCTTCACCTGCAAATCGTTGGTCAAGGAAAAGATGGAAACAATGCACTAACAACTCAACAAGGCTAAGGAAAACTAGTATCAGTCAAACAATACATATCCATCCATAAACTCTCAAGAAACTCGGTGAAAAATGGCTCTATATCATTCAAACTCAAGTGTACAATGTGCCAAGAGACCAAGAAATGGGGAGGCTTCTCTCTTAAGTAGAGAATGCCCCATCTCAAAACCCAACTCCCTCCAAAATGGATGGCTGAGATCAATTCCCCAATGGCCAAATCGAAGGGTGGAGAGATCTCCATGAGGGGGTGCGAATTGCCCAACTACAGCGCACAAGTGGAGAGAGGGTCCCCTTTGTGGGGTCCATACAATACATAAGATAAGGTTGGGGGGTCCCTATATGGTGTTTTATCCCCCCAACTCAATACATCAAGGTCACACATACAACAAAACAACCAAATCAAAAATGCCAAGGTGGAGAAAAACGCCCCCATGGGCAAATTCGACCTCCATAGTGAGTTGTCCAACATGAGGGTCCCACCTCACAAATATCATGTCCAAACATTACCAAATTACCTTATAAGTCACCCTTGTATTAGCCAGCCTTTGATTTTTGCCATTTTCCATAGTTGCCTTTGCCAAATTTTGATTTTTCCTTTAATTAACTGCTGGTTTTTATTGCTGAAGGTGTAAATTGGGCTTTTGACCCACTTATAGTGCCCGGATTGTTGAACCATCTGTTGCAATGCAATCGTGGACCCCAAAAATAGTAGACATGGTCACTTGAACGACCACGATCCATCACTTAGGCACTGTTTGCCCGAAATCCATGATTTTTAATTAAAACAGGTCATTAATGACCAATAATAATTAAAAATCTCATCGCTGCCTCAACCTTTTCAAATTCTGATGCTTGGAGGTTCATATGGGACCCCGGAAGATAATAATTGACCAAAATCGAAATTTTGATCGCAACATTTTTTCGGGCCCATTTTGGCCTGGTCAACCTAGTTTGGCCAAGTCAAATCTGGTCAACACGGTGCTGGCTGAATACCTGTATGCAATATGAAGCGATAGGCTTCCTTATACATGTTAGTACATTACTAAACAATATGATGCTAACATGGTGATCAAAAATACATAATATCTCAAAAATACTAGGCCCCTAGTGAGGTGGGCCCACCACATCCAAAAGACTCAAATTGCTATGCACAACCTATAGACTTGACCACCTAGCTGACTTTGGGTGGTGTGGAAAACAAGGTGAAGGGTAAGGGATGACAAGGACAATGATCATGTGACCCTTTGGATGAAACAGGAAAGCAGGGCCCACTGAGATAAGCATACCATGACAAAACACAGGGAAGGGCTATGCCTCACAAATGGGTATAGTGCAGAGAAACCACCACTGGTCATCTAACAAATACCTCACAACTCACATTCGTTCCTTAAGAAGACTCCGTGAGGATCTTTTCTAGAGCCGCCAAACTGGGTGTCCAGCAAACCGTAACTTGAGACTCTAGGGGACAATCTTGAGCTTGTCCCTTGCTCCCTCTCACCTCCTTGCCCCACAGGATTAAGTGAGGAAATAACCACTACAAAGCTGATATGTACGGCTGACCTGTGTCCATGTGTGTTTACAAACACATTGCATGGATTTTACATTACATTTCATACTTAGCCTTTTTGGCTAGATTTTACATTTACAATAGCCTTTTTGGCTTGCTTAACATTTATTCATTTCTTTTCACATCAAGGCCCTTTTGGGCTACATACATATCTCAATAGATATAATCAAAGTGCTCATACTACAAAGTAATGGGGGTGAGCATACACGCTTCGATGACCAATGGGGAACACCCAGTGAAGCTACACACTCCTATACTGCATTGCAACATCGAGGGTAACCGACAGGAGCAAATCCCAGGTTTGAGAGTACATCTCACACACTAAAGAGTCGAGGCACAAAAGACAGGGAATCATGGCATACTCAGAGATCAGTGGGGAAGAGGATCCTCAAGGTCACAAATCAGAATCCAAGTCGAGAAAGACCAATCATGAATGAGTCGGATGGGTGGAGAAAGTGAAGGTGGATCCAAAGTCAGCTGCCTAGGGGGACTAAGTGACCAAGTCTATACCAATAGTGGGGATGTGATCCAGTGTGCATAGACAGGAGCCTACTGAAGGGGGTGGACTAACATCACCAAAGGCCCAACAATACATCATAAAGACAACTAGATCACCATATCAAACATCACATGCAAAGTCAGTGTACTATCATGTATAAACAAGTCTAATCAACAACATGAGCAATAAAACATCAAATGCTATACCTGCCGCATCATATACCTGTTGTTGAAGCTGACTTTGAAACTGGATCTCTACTGAATCCGGGCAATAAGTGGTCAACCAGCAAAACTCTATACTCTCGATCAAAATATGGCTAGGCAACTGTCTCAATGGGCTTATGCAAAGCCTGGCAAGGAAGGGTGCCTCTGTAGGCAATGATGTATACGTGTTTGGACTCATGAATAAACCATCTGTCCCCACTGATATCTCTGCTCGGGGCAGTCTGAACAAAAATGTATGCCCCCTCTGAAAGCATCTGATCTCTGATCTGGAAAAAAAAGTATAGTATGGTCCCTGACCACACAATCTGCAGCATGGTAGCTCCAGCTAACATGGATGTGATAACAGGTTTTATCAATTTAGGTTACCAAATACATTAAAAAGAGATTTAGCAATGAAAATTAGAATGGAAGAAAGCTGGAATAAAACACAACAAATGATTAGAACAAGTGCCTGTTATCACACAACTTGTAGTTGTCCCTAATGGTATCCCATCCGAGATGGTAGAGGAGATGGACAACTAAAAAGGTGACCCAAGAGATGCCACGGTTCCCAATGCAAGCTGGGAGTCACGTCAACCGAGACACTCTTCACTTTAGATCAAGATGAATCAAGACCAAGGGGAGACCCTATAGCCAATCAAAGATGATTGGACCAAAGCAAAGGTTTCTAGGGAAGTGTGAAAGATGAGTTACGGAAACCAATGCAAGGTTAGGTGGACCTAGAAGTTTAAGTATGGTTGAAAGAGGCTTAAGGGATGACTAATGTTTCAACCAATGAATGATTTAGGCCACATAATGAGATCAAATGACAAGATTTAGTACCATGAAACACAAGTGGTGCCCA
Source organism: Larix kaempferi (assembly GCA_027924585.1). Classification (NCBI taxonomy): domain Eukaryota; kingdom Viridiplantae; phylum Streptophyta; class Pinopsida; order Pinales; family Pinaceae; genus Larix; species Larix kaempferi. Next base: position 16,771,135 of record BSBM01000012.1, read on the forward strand.
CTGCCTTGGGATATGGAAATGGTTCAAAAGGGACCCACAAGGTGAAGTTAAGGGTGCAAATGGTACCAAGGGGTGTGTAGAGAGTAGATCTATGGATCTAAGATGAAATTAGAGACACCCACATATGGGATCTAGCACTTGACACTAATCCCAAGAAGTGCGATTTGCCTTAGGTGGACTAGTGCCTTGAAGTGGATGGGCAAATGGAGTCAAAAAGGATATGAAAATGTAGATCGGGACACCTAGGATGCAAATCAAGTGGGCTACCCAAGATGTGATGGTTAGATCTTACTAGATCTAATATTTCACTAAGTGACCCAAATGGACAACAATCCCCAAAATGAGGAATGATACCCCCAAGGCAGAACTTCACAAAGTGAAACACTAGATATAGGTTTCAAGGTATGCTCTTTCCAAAACAAGTGGGATCTCAAACACCCAGTTTCTCAAAATGGAACAACTCAATCACCCAACAAGTGCGATTTTGCCCAAGGAGGGCTAAATGCATGGAAAAGTGTATCAAATCAAGTCCAAAAGCCACCAAAATTTAGATCCGGGTAGTTTAGGAAATTATCAATGTGGATCTTGAAAATCAAGGGCATCCAATGGCTAGATCTCCATAGATCTGAGATTGAACATGCATCACTAAATTGACCCAAGTGGGGCACAACCCTCAAAATGAGGAATGGGGCCTACAAGGAGAAAATCAATGAAGTGAAGCACTAGGGGTAGGTTATCAAGTGTGAGGATCATGAATCAAGTGGGATCTCACCTACCCATGTGTTGGACCTAACCCAATTAGCTTCTCCAAAGGGGTGCGATTTGCCTCAAGAGGGCTATTTTGCCTTGAAAAATGTGTCAAATGGAACCCAATCACCACCAAACTATAGATCTGAATTGACGTGGATACTATAGAAGTGGGTTTTCAATATCTTTCCAAAAGCTAGGCTAGATCCAAGTAGATCTAAGAAAAACAAAAATGAGGGTTTTGACTTTTAAGGGTTTGTGACCAATGAAGAAGAATGGATGGATCTAGGCACATACCTTGTAGAACTTACCTCAATTGCTTATGGCCACCTTGCAAATTGATATCATTCTCCTATGTGTATATTCAAGAGTGAGATCCAAGAGCTCCAAGCCAAAACGTCCTCCTCCAAGATGCCAAAACGTCCTCCTCCAAGATGCCAAATCGTCCTCCTCCTACAAGACAAGATCAAGTGAAACAAGCCAAGTAAGATGATTAAGAAAATGATGAAAAGATGTAATAGAAAGCATCAACTATGTCACAAAGATACAATAATGATACTTGTTATCACACTATCTCTAGCTGCTGAAGTAAGGTGTCCCAACAAGGATGGTAGAGGGCGAGCAGCAAGGAAGGTGTAACCAGCAATGGCCAAGTCCTCCGTTCAAGGAACGGAAGTCACACCGGACAAAGCTATTGTCACTTCAGACGAGGCACGTAGCCAAGTCAGGGGGGAGACCCCGCTCAACCGGTGATGGTTGAGATACAAAAATACACCCAAATCTCAAAAGAATAAGAGATGAAAACAAGGGGTGAGTGTAGATGAGCTCCTAAGTCTAGTTTCAGCCAACTGATGGACACAAGTGATAGAATGAGAATGATGCAATAGGTGAACAGCAATCAAATGTGATTAGATAACAAGATTAACTTAGTGATTGTATGGCTGAAATAGTCTAGGGAGATACAATAAAAAGGAAGTGAAATGCTGAAGTAAAACTACCCAAGACAAGGGTTAAACAGTGAGTCAAATGGATCTAGGGCAGCAAGAAATTAGCGTTTATAATCACTTCCAGCAAATGAAACTTGATTTCTTATGATAAAATGATGTTCTAAACTCGAATCAAGAGCACCCACAACCCATAAAATTACTCGACAGTGTGAATGGCTAAAATGCCAATGGAGGGCGAAATCAGTGGGAGACCAGTGCCTAGTTCTATGGGTAAACGAGGTCGGAATTAAATGAAACTTGAGATATAGAGGTTTAAGCACATATCATTAGTGGGTTTTAAAGGAAAACTAATTCTAACGGTGAAATTTCAGTATTTTAATTTTTAGGGTTTTAATGTGAATTTTCTCTAAGACTATTCAGAAATTGAAATGTAAGAGGAAGAAATGGAACACCTACTTGGAATGAGCTGAAGTCTTTGATTTTGCTGAGGTTAGAACGTCCCGAAGATCAAATAGAATGGATTGCAGAAGTCCCCAAGTGAGTTCGACTTGCCCAGTCCCACCAACTCGTCCTCCTTGCCTATCAAAACCAATGGACATAGATCAAATCAGTATGATAAGCAAGTGAAATCTACAGCAATACAAATAAAAATGAGAAAAATGCTTGGCTGAAATGCCAAAAACACTTCCCTTTTGTTACCAATCCCGGAGAGTGGAGCAACAGTGGCAGCCAAATAGTGCGCCCTCCTCCAAGAGTTGTATTAGCTGCAAACAATGGTGAGAAACAATATTGGAAACGACAACAATCTACACTAGTGCATCAAGATAGCTTGGCAATCAACAACCTCAAAGAACATCACCACAAGACACAAGTAGAGAGAGCTCCAAATCATTTTTTTCCTTCTATTCCAAGTCTAAAATGCCAAGAGAGAATCATACAATGGGTGATTGCCTTCTCTTATAGAGAAAGGCCACTCCCAAAACCATATTCCCTCCAAAATGGAGGGTTGGGATTTAATCCCCAATGATCAAATCGAATGGAGGAGATTCCTCCTTGACGGGGTGCGAATTGCCCTCTAGAGCTCACATGTGGAGAGAGAGGGGCCCATTGTGGGGCCATACAATACATAAGCCAAGGTTGGGGGTGTCTATAGGGTGTTTTATCCCCCCAACTCAATACATTTGGGTCCCACATACAACAAAACCACCAAATCGAAAATGCCAAGGTGGAGAAAAACGCCCCCATGGGCAAATTCGAGCTCCAATAGTGAGCTGGTCCAATGGAGGGTCCCACCAACAAATATCATGTCCAAACATTACCAAATTACCTTATAAGTCATCCTTGTATTAGCCAGCCTTTGATTTTTTGCCATCTTCCATAGTTGCCTTTGCCGTTTTTTTATTTTTCCTTTAATTAATTGCTGGTTTTATTGCTGAAGGTGTAAATTGGGATTTTGACCCACTTATAGTGCCCGGATTGTCGAACCGTCTGTTGCAATGCAATCGTGGACCCCAAAAATAGTATACATGGTCACTTGAACAACCACGATCCATCACTTAGGCACTGTTTGCCCAAAATCCATGATTTTTAATTAAAACAGGTCATTAATAACCAATAATAATTAAAAATTGCATTGTTGCCTCAATCTTTTCAAATTCTGATGCTTGGAGGTTCATATGGGACCCCAAGAGAATACAAATGACCAAAACCGAAATCTCGGTCGCAATATTTTTTCGAGCCCATTTTTGGTCTAGTCAACCTAGTTTGACCAAGTCAAATATGGTTAACATGGTGCTGGCTGAATACCTGTATGTAATATGAAGTGATAGGCTTCCTTATACATGTTAGTACATTACTAAACAATAAAATGTCAATATGGTGATCAAAAATACATAATATCTCAAAAACACAAGGCCCCTAGTGAGGTGGGCCCACCACATCCAAAAGACTCAAACTGCTATGCACAACCTATAGACTTGACCACCTAGCTGACTTTGGGTGGTGTGGAATACAAGGTGAAGGATGAGGGATGACAAGGACAAAGATCATGTGACCCTTTGGATAACTCGGGAAAAGCGGGGTCCACTGAGATAAGCATACCATGACAAACACGGGGAAGGGCGGTGCCTCACAAATGGATATAGTGCAGGGACACCGCCACTAGTCATCTAACAAGTACCTCACAACTCACATTCGTGCCTTAATAAGACTCCGTGAGGATCTTTTCTAGAGCCGCCAAACTGGGTGTCCGACAAACCGTAACTTGAGACTCTAGGGGACAATCTTGAGCTTGTCCCTTGCTCCCTCTCACCTCCTTGCCCCGCAGGACTAGGTGAGGAAATAACCACTACAAACCTAATATGTACGACTGACCTATGTCCATGTGTGTTTACAAACACATTGCATGGATTTTACATTTACATTTCACTTAGCCCTTTTTGGCTAGATTTTACATTGACAATAGCCTTTCTGGCTTGCTTTACAATTCTTCATTTCTTCATTTTACATCAAGGCCCTTTTGGGCTACATACATATCTCAATAGATATAATCAAGGTGCTCATACTGCAGAGTAATGGGGGTGAGCATAAATGCTTTGATAACCAATAAGGAACACCCGGTGAGGCTACACAATCCTATACTGCATTGCAACATCGGGGGCAACCGACAGGAGCAAATCCCAAGTTTGAGAGTGCATCTCACACACTAAAGAGCCGAGGCACAAAAGACAGGGAATCATGGCATACTCAGAGATCGGTGGGGAAGGGGATCCTCAAGGTCAAAAATCAGAATCCAAGTTGGGAAAGATCAATCATGAATGAGTCGAATGGGTGGAGGAAGTGAAGGTGGATCCAAAGTTAGCTGCCTAAGGGGACTAAGTGACCAAGTCTATACAAATAGTGGGAATGTGATCCGGTGTGCATACACAGGAGCCTACTAAAAGGGGTGGACTGACATCACCAAGGGCCAAACACATCACAATAACAACTAGATCACCACATCAACATAATATGTAAAGTCAGTGTACTATCATGTATAAACAAGTCTGATCAACAACATGAGCAATAAAACATCAAGTGCTATACCTGCCATACCATATACCTGCTGCTGAAGCTGTCTCTGAAACTGGACCTCTGCTGAATCCGGGCAACAAGTGGCAAACCAGCAATACTTTGTAGTACTCTCAATCAAAAATAAGACTAGGCAACTGTCTCAATGGGCTTACTCAAAACCTGGCAAGGAAGGGTGACCCTCTGGCAGATGCTGTGTAACATATCTGGACTCATGAATAAACCATTTGTCCCCACTGATATCTCTGCTCGGGGAAATCTGAACAAAAATGTATGCCTCCTCTGAAGGCATCTGATCTTTGATCTGGGAAAAAAAAAGTAGTATGGTCCCCGACCACACAATCTGCAGCATGGTAGCTCCAGCTAACACGGATGTGATAACATCTAGCTCCAGCTGGGACAAGTGTTTTAAGGGAGAGAGTGCTTGAGAACCACAGAATCTCTGGTCCGTAGCACCCCTCTCATCATCATCAAAGCGCATGCACATACATGTTGTTTGCATCACCATCATATATGTACCTATCCCTATAAAATGCAGACGCTATACCAATCTCTGCAGACCGCTCGTAAGGACACACAATATATATATAATCCAACAAAAATAGACAAAATGACAATGTTGAAAGGAAAATATATCAATAATGAAATGTACTCTACAGCATTTTAAAATTTATTATTATTATTATGATTTTATTTTATTTTTTTTATACTTCGCCGACACAAAGGGTGCAAAACGGTGAAAAACAAAGAAAAGAGAGCTATGGTACAAACGCAAACCGGAAAAAAGGGAAAATGGTGTCAAAAGTTATAAAGGCAAACAAACCAAAACAAAAAGGACAACTAACTACTGCTCACGAGAGCTTATTCAATTTACCTACCCTACTCTAACCAGTTCAAACCAATACTAAGTAAAATCATAGATCCAGTGCAACCACTCATCCAAAAGATCAATAGTTCTTACTTGGTGTCTTTTAGCAAAACAAGTCAGGACTAGATTAGGGATTAATAAATTTAGGATTATGGCTATCCTAATTTGTTCAACATTCAAGGTAGGCTTAGAATGGTGCAAGATGCATCCATGCTAAGGCTGAGGCTGATTTCTACAAGTCTCTTCCATCTAAATGTCAATGGAGTTAATGCAATGTGTTGTCCGCCGAGATGCACACCAGCAGCAGAAATCTTTCGAAAGTTGTTCCCTCACTACAAGTGGGGAAAGTGTAGCCTTGGGGGCAAGCAATGAGCCAAGTACTGTCACCTAAATCCCAGCTCCTCCGTTTAGGCTAACTCCTAACGAAGCCAAGGGGGGTAGTCCCTACAAAGAGTTTACTATGGCTCAATCTGTTTTAATGTTTTTTGGGTGTATGGTGATCCGGATGGGTGTTATTTAGGAGTCTTTTGAATAATGGAAGATCACGATTACTTTAAATAAAACACAAGGTAAAATGCAATCCACGTTGCGAAACAGTATATGAAGACTTTGCAAAAATAAGAAGCATCCACAGATAGATAAGTTCCAAATATAAAATCCAATGGACAAATGGCCCAACTTAATTAAAGCATAAATATAAAATGACCATTGCCAAAAATGGAGTCAAACAAGTGTAGTGTTTGGGGATGCTGAAATACAAGTCTCAATAGTAGTTGTTCGTGAGATCGTTGTGCAATTTATCTTGGTAAATTAAAAGTTTTAATGGTCTTGATTATTAGGCTAAGAACAACAAGGTAAGCAATCAACCGGAAAGGTATACTTTCAGTGGCTTCCCCTCTGATGGTAAGACGGACCGCCCAGATTTCAAAGAGTAAGTGTCTAAAGACTTAACCACTCCGATGTCTAGACAGTGGTAACCTCGGGCCCCACCAGGTTTAAGAACTTTGCCCACTACCTGAGTATGTCTCAAAAAAGCAATGCCGATTCGTTGGTTGTGGGGGTGAAAAATTTTATTATGTTTTCGAAAATTATCAAATCCAACACCTTTCTGAGTACTAGCCCAACCTTTTCAGGTTGGCAGAGCATACGGGTGTCGAATAGCAACCAAGATAAATTGTTACGAGGGTGTGAGTTGGAAGTTTTTATTTATTGGAGCACAATATTCAACTCTCCGATAGAGAGCGCTCTTGACTTTATCTTATGACAAGGTTCAAGAGACTTAGCTATTCTATATGTCTAATGCAGGAAAAATGCAATTTTACTATGCTCTCTGACAGAGAGTGCTCTTGACTTAGGTTATTGCAAGTTCAAGAGGCTTTGTTCTTTATTAAAATAGAGACAGTTTGTATGTAAAGAAAAAGCACGTTTTCCAAAGTAAACAAGTAATGAAAAGAAAAACAAAATGAGAGAGAAAAAACAAGGCCAAATTGAGCAACAAACCAAGAAATAAATAAACAAGGTGGGATCAACCTTGGAACAAGATGATCACTAGAACCACCAGTCCTTGAGACCTTCCAGCTAGATGAATGTCGACAAGGAATCTAATGGGGATAGAGAAGCTACCACGAAACAATGTGGCCCTTGGGATGAAATACCAAAGTTGCTATCTCAAGTCAAGACTTGGAAATGGAGATTATTCTAAGTACAAAAAATGAAATTTAATCTAGGAAATTTGTACAAGTCTAACTAAAGCATGCGCCACAACACTCTTCCCCAAATGGGGAAGAAGAAACCAAAGTGTGGGAGGCCTTATCCCACCTAGCCTTTTTATTAATGAGTTACAAGTGAGGGATTGAAACCCTTGAAATGAAGAGCAACTATAAATGAAACTAAAACCCTTTTGGGGGTTTGTACAAAGGAGATTGTTTATATTTTTGTCTTCTTGGTTCAAAATCTTCACTTTGGGTTATCTCCAAAAGGTCTTGGTTTCAACTTTTTCTTGCTTCACCTTCCAACAGCTTGTTCTCTTCTCAAAACTTATAACAAACAATGATCCAAAAAACTCATGCACCCATTAGTGTTAGTGCAAAACAAAATCAAAACAAAACTAACTTTAAGATCTAAAAAATGCAAAAAAGGTCGAACTAGATGCAAGCTTCACTATCCTATATGCTCAATCTTTTTCCAATGCAAGATTTGAAACTTTTAGATGAGATATAATGATGTAAAGTGAAACTATTAATGAACAAAATATGAGACTAGAAGTAAGATCTAATAATGAGATGCAAGTTTAACAAAATAGAAAAGAAACAAACTAGATCTTAAAAAATGCAAAGCATAAGATCCTAAATGCCTAACTTGTAACTTTCCAAAGCATAAAAATACTAACAAGAAGATAAAGCTAACAACTAACTCCTTAACAAAATATGCAATTAATCAAAGCTAACTTTTAACAAGTGTTTTGTTGTGATTTAGGGCAGACTTGAAGGTGGACGAGAGGAGACAAGAAGGAGAAGAATGAGGGTTTCCTAAAGAAAGGGACAGCAGGCTGCTAACAGAGGTGAAGGACAGCAGGCTGTTAACAGAAGTGAGGGACAGCAGGCTGCTAACAGAAGTGAGGGACAGCAGTGGGAAGAAGATGAAGGTTGGAAGGAAGAGGGCAAACAAACAGTAAGGCAAGCGGACTGAGTTTTAGGGGGAGTGAACAGACTGAAATGGGGCAGCGAGGAGATGGGACAGTGAGCAGCTAATGCAAAGGGAAAACGAGAGCAAAGAGGAAGGCTTGCAGAGAGTAGGACGAAACTAGGATAGAGGAGAAAAGGCTAGCAAGTCAAAATGCAAAAAACTCAAGAAGAAAATGGAGGGCTTGAAGAAGAGAAGCCTTTAGATCCAATAACCAGTTTGAAGAAAAAGTGTTTTGTATGATGGAACACCAGCAAGAGTTACTCTTGGCTTTCCTTTTGTGATAAAAGATGACAACTTTATAAGTCCTGCAATCACAAAATGTTAAAATCAATGAATGATTGTTGAAGCTTGGGATAGAAGCAACCGAGCTCACACCCCTCTTCAATTGGTGAAACCTAACGAAGCACAACACACTCAATACAATAGTGAGATCAAAATCAACTAGTATGCTAAGCAAATCAAAGCTTTATCAATATTAGTACAACCGAATACGTCCTATTCATATAACTTTGATAAACATTTGCACAATAAGTCAAGTTGGCAACCGCAAATGACAGATCTTACGTTCTAAGATATTAGACTTCTAAAGCTAGCATTTGATCACAACATATATGAGTATTGAAAGAGAAATGCTTGGAAAGAGATCATCTCAACCATGAAGAATTCACCACAATGAACAAGAGCCCATAGACCTCCAAAGTCGAAAAACTTTATTCACAAATCCAAAGCAAAAGCTTGATACAATTTTCTCAGAGTAACTCTACAACAAAAAATCCATGAAGAAGAGAGTGCCTTGCACCTATACAAAATACAAGAAGCCATGAGACCTAATTCGAATTGGCTTTGGAAGGAGCCAATGGCACAAGTTAAGGAAATTCAAACTCAATCAAGATCCAATCAACGTAGCTTGGAGTGAGACCTCCACTTAAAAACTCGAGTTGCACTAATGAGGATGGGGAGGTGGCCTCCACCTTGGCAAGGCGCCCCCCATCCCCTCCTTGGAGATATCACCACACCATATGCCAATTTCCAAGTGTAAACACATGATCCAAGGAAGAATACATTAGCTTCATGAGGGAGTGCGTGAGCCATCCATGAGGTGGCTTGGAGCTAAGTGAGAGACAAACTCGAGTTTGAGTTAATACCACATGAGGTGGCCACCAATTAATAAATACATCCTCAACCATCCATTTATCAAATGCCAAATCCTCAACTCATGAGAGCTAGCCGTACGGCCAAGCCATGCTCACGTCATCCATTCCATGTGTAACTCCAAACTTTAATTTAACATGTGGTTTAATATCTCCATGTAGTCGTACACCTTGTAAAAATATAACCCATGCCTTTCCAAACTATTTTTTAATGTATTTTGACTTTTTCGATTTTTTGTCACTTAGTGAATTTTGTCATTTTTGGTCACTAAATGCCAAAATAGTGAAAACTACTCCCAGAGGCGACGTAATCACCCGAAACTTTAGAAAAGAGGGTGCCAGGGTGAAAAGGACGCTCTGAGCGTCAAAACGAGCTTCCCCACGCCCAATTTCGCCTCCGGATGAGGTTTTTATCACTTTTTTGAAATTTTTTAATTAAACCATTAAAAAATGGTCTAATTTATGGAAAAAATTATTTTTCTCGGAATCAAACGAAACTCCTAGGGGACCTAGTGCATGTTCATATGACTCAATCGAGATGGCTAACACGTAAAAAATCCTAGACACAAGACTCTAATAACCACCTTAGGTTTTGACCACCATGGGAAATACTCCAGCTTTGAAGGTTTGAGTGAAAAACTCAGGGATTATACGCCACTGATGAGTAGCACATAATTCCTAAAGGAAAAAACACTCTAGAGTATCCCCCAAATGGCTAAACCTACGGATAGCCGAGTCTTTTTATAAAAGGATCCCGTTTAGACCAACTTTTTACATTTTCCCCATGGGGGTATGAACATGCAGTTATTACAAATGGTGCAAAATTGCCCTGAAAATGACTTCTGAACACTAATGATGAACATGAATCATGTTCAATAAACTGGCGGATCACAAGAAATTCAGCTATTGTACAAAATAGCTGATAACACAATGAAAATCAACGTTTAAGAATGATGGAAGAAAATGATACAACACTAGATTCAACATTCCTTGGTTAACCTCGTTTTCCTCATCTATGTGGCTCGCATACTCAATTTCTTTCATCCCAGGATAGATGAGAGAACCAAATGGGGACAAATTAGAGCACATGCGCTGTCAATCTGAGCCCACCAGGCTCTCCAGAAGGGGGGGTAAATGGTAATATCAAGTGGTTGGACCACCCCCTCCTCATACAGCGCCCTAGGTGAACTGGCCTCTCATGGCCCCTGTTGCTCAGGCTGGGAAATCAGCCCCAAATCTAGTCAACAAGTGGAAAACTGCATCTATCACTGTCAGAAGTGCCCGGAACTGAATGATAAGTGTCTTATTGGATCCAGAAGACCCAAATCTACTAAGAATGTGTACTCATACACCATGGGTTGCCCTGATGGGCTAGCTTTGGGGTCCTCCACCAAATATGGACAATGCATAATCTGATGATCTGAAGTGATAATAAAACTTGTTGAACTGCATCAATCATCATCTGAATCATATGTCCATTGTATAGTATCATCATCAAGAGTATGTGGGACCATCAATCATCATCAATAAGCATACATGGCCCACATCATCACGGATCCCAAGAAATGACCATAGTCAAACTACGTTTCACTAGGTCCATATACAACCAAGGATAGATCACATCAATAGACTAAGACATGTTCCTCTAATCATACTCACAGCTTAACTTAAAGTATAACATCATGTAGTGGCATTAATCATGTTAGCATATTTCGTTGTTATTTATATTCACTTGCACAATAGCTTAAATGACAAACTCACCCATTGGACATGGTCTAACTGCTAGCTAAGGATGAAGGCTAGGAGCAAGGATGGGCAAAGGGGGTGACTTGTCTAGACTCAACTAAAAGACACTTTGGACTGGGAGAAGGGGGAAGCTACAAACTCTGTGATGGACAAATAAAACACGGGGAATGGTTGTGCCTCACAAATGGGTAAGTTGTTTAGAGAGTGCTTATTCAACTTAGGCATCATGTCTACTTTTATAAAAGATGATCCAATTTCATTAAGATCCATTGATTTCATTTCATGGCCTTTTTGGCCTACATAACCCTTCGGATCTCAAGTGTGCTGATAAGCACAACTAATTGCAGCTTGCATCCAGGGCATGTTTACACATATATATAAGGTCAGCAATTGTTTAGATATAGCATTTAAGAACCATTGCTTTTTGTACTTTTCTTATACTCTTCGAGGAGTATTTTTAGCAGTTCATCGCTCTTGCCCTTTTTAGTTTCCATGGGAGAATCTATATAAGTTTCCATAAGTAGTACATGAGCTTTCAGTTTTAGCCAACAACATCTCAAGTGACTAGGGGGAGTTCGAGCCAGTGCCAACCATCGAGACAACCGACCGGAATGATTTAGGCCTACAATCCAACTTACCAAAGGCAAGTTCTGTCACCAACTCAGAGCCGAGACACTAAACAGACAGGGATGCGGTCCAAACACAGAGGTAGAAAAAGGGGAAGTCCTCAATATCAGAAAGTCAAGTAAGACAAGTCCAAGGTCAAGGCCAAATAAGGAAAGTCATGGATGGATGGAGTCAAGTGAAGGTGGACCCTAAGCTAGCAGACAACTAATGTCAAGAAAGACCATATCTATGCAAGGTAGTAAACCAATGAGTTTTGTCAAACAACCTAAATGTGCAAGTAAATGTACATTTTATAGTTCATCATCAAGATAGTCCATTTTAAGTTTTACACATTTTGCCACATCATGAATTATATACCAAGCTAATGCTATGAACATAACTAAAGCAACAAGATAATAATCCATAGTAAATGATCAAACATCCATAGGTCATATAATGTCATCATAAGAATAATCATCATATATCATCTGAAACACTGTTGCAATACATCTCTAGGCACTGAACTGAAACTGTATGGAATAAAGGGTCACATCGGTCATCAAATCTGAACTCTCAACTTTCAAGGCTCAGCCTTGACACAAGGTCTAACATAAGTCTGAATAATACATTGCTCTGATCATGAGTGATCTCAAAATATAAAGTCATCATAGCCAAGCTCTGAATAATCTAAGCTCTGGAATGTGCAGATATCTGCTAAGCAAGAATAGTAGCCCTGCTACTATGGTGTGATAACAGTGCCTTTAAATGAAATAAAAAATTGGGCACGGAGTTGAGAAGCCTCTTAATTGATTACTAAGTAGTCTCCAAGGGAGGTGGGAGGTCGAGACAATCCCCCTCCTTTGCTAGCCAAAAGCAAGGGATATGATTTTTGTCTCAATCCCTAGGGCATTGAGAGATCAATGGTCAACGTCCCTCTCTTGAGATGTCCTTTAACACTTGCAATCTAGGGCATCACCTAGCAACCTCTAGGGTTTGGTAGGAGAACCTAACTAGGGCAAATGAAGAAGTCCAAGGCCCCAAATAGCAATAGAGAACTCCTATGGAGGACGTTCCCTTCATATAAAAATTGACAAAATGTTGACAAAAAGTCCTAACAAATCAGCAAAATGCACCATAAAAGCGCCATTCAACTAAGCTAGGAGCATAACTTACGAACATTTAACAAGAATGAGCAAGGAAAGAGCCCTTAGGTCACACTTGTGCATGAGTTCCTCGAACTAGTCTAGCATCAACCATTTGCATGTGTAAAAAGAAGCCCTAAAACATCATTCAGCCACCTTCAAGCAAGAAAGAGCATCCCAAGAGAAATGTGCATCACATCAATAACTCATAAAGTAGGAGAAAAAGAGAAAAGAACATATTTGAACCCTTGTCTTGTGATTTTACAATGAGGTGAGGTGATCTATTTAGATAATTTCATCCTCAACCTTTTTAATTTTTGAGACAAGTCAAAATTAAATTAGAATTTTTTAGGGTAAATCCCCCACAAGTTAGGGAATAAGTGTTAAAGTTAGTGCAGCTGCAAGACCCATTCTCAGAGAGGATGGTACCCTAGTCAGTTAACTAGGGTTCCTGGTCAAATTAACCAGGCAGAGTAAAGAGTAAGACCCTAGAAGGTACCCTAGGGCCCCCAGCTGTCTCCTGGGGTTCTTGGTCGGGGACCAAGCAGGTTGATGCCATGGAAAAGTCCCTAGCATGTGGCTAGGGCACCTATTTGTCTCTAGGGTATTATGGTATGGGACCAGACAGTTTCTTGGTCACGAGGACCAAGCAGGTCCTGCAGGTTGAGACAGAGACCTCCTGGTCTGGGACCAAGCAGATTCTTGGTCACGAGGACCAAGTAGTTCCTGCAGTGACATACCTAGTAAATTAAACAGGTGGATCTTGGTCAGTGGACCAAGATGATGATGTGTGATGTCCTTCTCTCCTAGGTCTTCGAAATGGTTGAGCTAGATGGTCTTCTCAAGGGACTGGCCACCCCTTGATGGAGCCACTAGCAATTGACCTAAGGAGCAGTCTGAAGGATCACAGGATAACATCATCCAATGTGGACCTTCCTTATACAGTGATGATGAACTTCAGGTTGTGTATGGAACACTTGTACATTAGAGAGAGAGATGATTGGTTGTACACTCCCACCTTTGTTGATTCACATTTGGTCCTTAAACCTTGTTGTTCTTGGTCTTGTGGTACTTTGTGTTGTTCACCCACTTTGAGTTGTTTTGATTTGTACCACCTTGATGTTTTTAGTCTTATGGGTATTATGGTTATGTGCCCACCTCTGTGGTACACCCCTAGGTCCTAGGGGTTATGGGTCATGTACCTGTTATCACCTAAACTGTAGTTACCCCTAGGGATGTATCCACTCATGGATGGCAATAGAGAAGGGCAACTCAAAAGGTGCAACCACGATCACCTCGACCTCCAATATATGGTTGTCACACCAGTCGAGGCAACCTTCACTTTATGTTATCTAGCCCAGACAACAAAGGGGGAGACCCGATCTACTCCCGACAGGAGAGATCAAAACCAAGACACCAAATCAAGTTAATTCTAAGTGAAGGTGTATGGTTTATCCTAGAACTTAGGATGAAGTCACAAGACAAGTGAGGGGTTCAATGAGTATAGATTTGGTTCATTATTGATGTGAAAGTGACTTATGATTTGTGAAATAGGATCCAGGATTGATGTACTAGTTCAATGTGACAAAATCCACTGCCTTGGGAACCGTGTCCAATGCAGGGTAGTTTAGGGGTTGAATTGGGGCTAACTAGTACAAGTGACAAGCTTGATCATGATATATGATGACATCAAAGGGTTTAGTTCACCACACAAGGGTCAAACCACAAGTTAATCCAACAATCTAGGAAAGTTGAATTGACTTGGAGAGAGACCAGTGCCTTGAGAATTGGGATAATGGAGTCAAAGTGAAATTAACTTGTGGTTGATGACTCCTATTGCATGAGATAAGTGGGCAATTAAAGTTTTGATGGATGAATAGGTCTAGATCTAGAGATTCAAGGTTTGACCTAAGTGGACCACAATCCCTTAAAACAAGGAATGCTATTCCCAAGGCAAGATTTGATGAAGTGACCAACTATACCTAGGTTTTGAATTATGCCTGTTCCAAATCCACTAAAATCTCAAGTACCCACGTCCTAGAAGTGGACCAACCCCAATCTCCAAGGTGGTGCGACTTTACCCAAGGAGGCTAAAAAGTGGGATAAATGAATCAAGACAAGTCCAATGGCATCCAAAATTTAGATCCAAGTAGGTTGATCAGGTGAGGGTGTGGATCTACAATTTCAAGGCAATCCGATGGCTAGATCTTACTAGATCTGAGTTTAAAGATACCAAGCGGTCCAAAATGGGGATTAAATCCCTTAAAATATGGAATAGGGCCCACAAGGTAGAAATCAGAAAAGTGACAATCTGGGGGTAGGTTATTGGATGTGTAGATCATGAATCAAGTGGGATCTCAACTACCCATCAACTAGATCTAGGGTAACTCACCTTCCCCAAGGAGTGCGACCTCACTTAGAGAGGCTAAGTTGGCTTGGGAAGGGGCTCAAATGGAGGCCAATCCTCACGAAACTATAGATCCGAGATGCCGTGGATACTATAGAGGTGGGTTTTCAATATTATACCCAACAACCCACTAGATCTCAGTCGATCTAAAAAAATGTAAAAATGGGGTTTTGATTAATTAGGGTTTAAAATGTTTTAGACAAGTGGATAGATCATGGAGATAGAACTTACCTTGAGATCATACCTGAGTGATGAAAGAGATGCTTTGATGTTGAGGAAGATTCCCGCGGAGATCAAATGAGAAATTCTTGATTTTGCTTGCCAAATTGATGCCCTAGCCCACAAAAGTGCGCCCTCCTCTACCTGTCAATCCAAGGAAAATCGATTTCAATCAGAGAGGCCAAGTATGGAGGAAATACAAGTAAAATGCAATGATAACATAGAATAGAAGGTCCTGGGACAGTAATACTCCCTGTTACCAACGAAGAGATCCAAAGAAGAAGTAGGGAGAGTCTTCCCCTACCAATACTTCCTCCTCAATGCAAATCGGCCTCCACCTGTAGATGCAAAAAACGTGGTACAAAAGATATGGCAAACAAGATCTCCAATAACTCAGTGCAAAGGAAAAACCAACGAACGAACACCAAAAACATTCACCACAACACTGGAGATAGATGCAATAATAACTTTCTATTCCAATAATCCAGAGCCACAAGTCCCCTTTACAATGAGAGGCTCCCTCCTTTAAATAGATAGGAGGGGCACCAAAATCCTAACCACTTTTTGAATGAGTGGCTAAGATTAAAAGATACAAATGTCTAATCAATGGTTGAGATGAGCTCAACAATAAAATACATGGATCACTAATAAAATATAACATAAGTGGACAAAATCGCCCTAGGAGAGGGGAATCCCACCATATCATGATGACAAAATATAATAAGAAGCTTATGGTGGGTCCAAGGGGTAATTTTAGCCACCCTTGGTCAATCCCCATGGCACAACAATAATAAAATAGTCATCAATATACCAAATCGTGCCTCTATGGACAAATCGTGGGCCTCAAAAGACTTCAGAAATCATCAGAAAGTGCCATAAGTGATGGAAGCGGGCCCCGATGAAGCTGAAACTGCTGGAGGAGGTGTGGAAGACATCAATCCATCATCAATGATCATCCCATGCCAAGACATTGCCTCAGTAGCCCAAATCAAATTCCTCAATAGCCATTTCTACCAATCCTGAAATGCCTCGGGAAGCGTAAAACTACCCCAAACTGCCTCTTGGAGTGCCTGCGCTGTCAAGGTGAGGGCACCAGTGTGTCCGGGAGGGGGGTAATATGGTAAAAACAAGTGGCTGGACCACCCCCTCCAAGCACAGCGCCCCAGGTCAACCGGATAAAAATCACATCTGCTCTAACAGTGTCTCAAACAGACCAAAACTGCACTAGGATAGCCTACGGAGGCTCAATCATCACTGTAAGTGCCCGGAACTGAAAACAAACTATCTCATTGGACTCAGAAGGTCCAAATCCATCCAAGATGTGTACTCATACACCATATGAGTCTCTGCATGATCATAAAATATATCCAACATACCGGAACATGTGAAATAATAATAATCTGTAAATGATCAAATAATGCTGTAAACCATGAATCATCATCATAACCCTGTAGCTGCTGCATAGAATCATCATGTACATGTACATAGACCATATATCATCAATCCATATCATCACAAGGTCCAACCATCTCATGTCCTATGGTTGACCTTGGTCAAACTAGGTTTGACCAAGTCAACATGACCAAATATAACTCAGACCATCATCAGAAGCTGCTGCAAAGTGTCAAAAATAAATGCATGCTCTACAACTTATTCAAATAACAATTATAACACAAAGTAATCATTTCTGGCGATCTAAATCCAAATATATAATGTCATTACTTATTATTATTACTCAAACTAGACTTTCAAGATCATACTCACTTCATAGCTGTGATCAATTTGCTAGTGAAGGGTGAAGGCTAAAATAACTGGCTAGGCTAAGAGATGACTTGACTGACTTAACTTTGTGACACTTTGGCAAAGGGAAAGGGAATACACACGATAGTATATACTGAATGAGCAACAACACAGGGAATGGCGGTGTCTCACAAATGGATAAGTTGTTCAAAGAGGGTTTATTCACCTTTAACAGATGCGCACAATCCATAATACAAATAAGGTCAGCAATTGTTTTGATATAGCATTTAAGTTCCATTGCTTTTTGGGCCTGAAGTTTCCATAGCCTTGATCTATGTGTGTTTATAAACACATTGCATAGATTTACATTTATTTAGGCTTTTTGCTGCAGGTGTGTTTTTAAGGCACTTGTTTACCTAAGCACTTCTAGGTGTGTCACAGACAGCTTGTTTACCTAGGTATTTACATTTCCAAAAGATATAACATTTTATTTTCATGGTCATTTTCATTTGGCATGCCTTTCATTTTAGCCAACACAACTTTAGTGACTAGGGGGAATTCACAAGGAACTCCAACTCACCATAGGTAAGTTTTGTCACCAACTCAGAGCCAAGACACAATAAACAGGGAAGCTCATCCAATACAGAGGCTACAGTGGGGAAAAGTCCTCCATGCCACTAGTCAAGTAGTAAGTCAGGGTGATAAACTAAAAGGTAGGTAATGGATGGATGAAGACAATGAATAATGGTGCCAACACTAGCAAGCCAAGGTATGGTGGAATGATCACCTCTATTCTCCCTAAGGAAGGTAAAACCAATGAGTATGAATAGTGAACTTCTAAGTCTGAGTAGGGACAATTTAATATATATAATAAAATCAACCAGGTCCACATATCTATATGATCGCCAGATCATGACACTAGGTGCTAAGACATGCTATAAGAATAAGTATAAAAGCAATATAACCATAACACAATGATATACCTGCTGAGTCATATACCTGAATACTCATCACATGTACCATCATCTGTCCTCTGAAACTGCTACTGCAACTCTGGGCACTACTGACTGCTCTGTACAAATGGTATAATGGCTACATCGGTCATCTCTCTGAGTACCCTGAGACTCAGTCATGGCATGGGGAATACAACTGCTGTCCAAAATCTGATAGTGATCCAATATAGATGCTCATCTCAGCATCTCCAATGTAAGGGAACTGGCTGAATAGTGTACTGGCATCAGAAAAATAATGTATGGTAGCCCGGCTACTATATATGTGATAACAGTACCCATTCTTGTTTTATGGTTTTGACTTGTACCATCTTATTGGTCTTTGTACCCTTAATCATAACCCTAGTACCCACCTAAGTTACCCTATTTATATTTTATATTATTGTTATGTCTTAACCCTTATGTACTAAGTACCCACTTAAGATACCCCAATCATATTTTTTATTATTAAATGGTTTTATCATTTTGGTGTCTTAATTCTTATGTGGTGGTACCCACCCCATTTAATGAAACCCTAACTTAATTAAATTATTTTTTTAATGACCTTTCTAGAAGATTAAGATCCTATATATTGGAATCTTAAGTTCCTCATTTGGCATAATCATCAATCACATCTTAGATCTGATTTTTTCTGCTTGACGTCAAGTATTTGAGGTTTGCTCTGTTGTTGATGAGGCCGCCCACCTGCTATGGTTCCAGATCTAATATGTTTGACTGTTTGAGGGTTGATGTGAAGGTTTTATGCTGTTGATGACCCAGCTGTGACCTGTTTGAGGAGACCGTGACTACTTCTGCTCTTAATGACTAAGCCGTGAGCTCAGTTCTGAGCTTTGCTGAACCCAGACTCAATCCTTGAAGTTCAGATCAGGTTATTGAGAGATTCAGTCTGCCTGCTAGGGTCACGTTTGAGTCTTGATCTGCTCCCTTGTGATTTGTCTGAGACCCAATCTGCTGTGAGTGCTCTACTTGGGTCCGATCTGCCTGTATTGGGGTCTAATCTGCTACTGTGATATCCGATCTGCTCTCTTTCTGCTTGTTGAGGAGACCGTGACCCTGAGACTCGGCTGTGATCCCTAGAATTTGTCTGCTGGTTGTTTTAGTGAAGGTCGTGAGGCCTTAAGGGTTTGTTTTACTCGACTGTGTGCTCATATGTGGAGGTCGTGAGTCTCTTTGGCCTCGATCTGCTAGTTGACAGCTCATTTGTGAGGGCCACAATTTGTATGAGCAGATTGGACTGAGCTTTAAATTATTTTGTTTATGCTGAGCTTTGTTTTTGCCCAAATCTAAATGCTAAGTCTTATCTCTGGTTCAGATTGTTATGTTGAGTTGTACTTGTGGACAGATCTGATTATTTGATCACCTGTGGTTAGATCTGGCATGCTGGGAGTCACCTGTTTTCTGATCTCTTGTGCTGAGACATTGTTGAGACCATATCTATTGTGACTTTGTTGACCTCTGTTGTGTTGAGTCTTGATTGAGACTATAATTGTGTTTTTGACCGTCATTGACTACCACTACTGTTCCCTTCAACCAATGATCTCTCTCTCTGGTTTGTACTTACCTTCTAGCTGGGTCAGCTGGTTCCTAGTGATTGACTAACCTCTGAGAGGCTCAGTTCATTCTGAAAGTAAATTCTTCTAAGTATAAGATAGGGAGGGTCCCACACTCCAGGTAAGTATCCTAACTTAATCTTTTATGAATTAAATGTGTTATTGAAAATTACATGTTACTGAAGATTACTTTAACACAAGGACCCCTTGGTAGTGTTAAAGGTGAAAGAAATGAAAATTATGTTTTAAATTATACAGTCTGATTACTGTGTTTAGCTACTGTTGTACTATTTCGTTTCAGTACTAGTTTATTAAATGTAATTTTGCATTAAAGTATATTGATTTTTATTTTTCTACATCAAACCCTAACTCTAACCAAAATTTAACAATAAGCCCTAAAATAGACATAAAATAGCAAATAAGACTAAAATAAGGCTTCACTTGATGAAATAGTGAGCCAAAGGGGGACGTCATGCTCCAACTAACCCCATAATGTTGTTCATCCCTCAACACCCCCCTTTCCAAGCTTGTAGGCTCAACTATGGAAGGATGACGTCATAGGCCAAAGAGCTAGAGGAGGGGTTTCTCTGTGCTGGAATGAGATCCAAGTGGGTCAAGGAGGTGTGCTAGATAGGGGATAACATCCCTTTACAAAACGCAATCACCTCTGCATAATAAAAACAAAGGCGGCCATGTGCCCCAATGGGTCACCCCTAGAAGCCCCGGACACCAACCCATGCGCTTAAAGCCCTACATGGTGGGGATATCCACACACCGAAGGGGCAGTCAGTTGTGCCACAAAGCCAAGTACTTCTAAGAGTGAAACCAAGGGAGCCTGCCATGACCAATCCAGGGGGACAACAACCCCTAATCTAAATATCCATTCAATATAACCCACCTTGGCCTTTACAATAGAAATTTTAGACCCCTTGTTCTAGGTCTAGCCCTGCTGGTACACTGCTGCAGCTCTGATACATAACACCACCACTATGGAATTTTGCATGGATACTCCACTTGGCGAATTCAAGGAAAGGTCGTGATTATGGGTCTTCTCAGCATTTATGGATCACACGAGGGAGGATTTACTCCCCATGCCCTCTGCTCCTCTACTCTTTGTATTATCCCTCATACAATGGAGGGTCTTAAGCTCTGCATGGAAAACATCATTGGGAAGGTGGAATATTGTTTGGAAATGATGGCGAGGCGAAATGGAGTGTGATTCTTGGCTTCCTGTGTGGACAGTTTCAGAATTGGTGTGGTCTCTGTTTAGTGCCCCCTCCTTGTTCTGATCTGCTTAATTCCTTCAGGGCGTGCAGAGGTATGCCAACTCCATTTCCTGTGGGGGTTCAATCCTTAATCTTGACAGTCAATAAATTCGACTGGCATTTCATCAAGTCTGTGTATTACTATGCTTTGGGGCTTTCCGCATTATGGAGCGTGTTTCTGTCCTACTGGTGCAATTCTGGGTTTTGTCTTGCTTTCCGAAATCATACAGTTCCAGATGACTCTGGTTTGTGTTGCAATATGGCTTACCTGTACAGCTAGGGGTATGTGGATGAGAATGAGAATAGGGAAATTAAAAAGATTCTGTGTAGAATGAACAGCCAAATAGAGGGATTGAAACAGTCAGTTCAGTACTTAAGCATCCATTTGGAGAAGCTGGAAGAGATTGATAAAAATTATGACAAAATGGCTAAGACTCTGAGATGCATTTCAACATTATCCTTGGATTTTCCAAAGGGTCTCAGTCTTCCACAGGTCACTCAAACTTATCAACAGGTTCTGTCAAAGAAATGATTGGCGATGACGAGTTCTGCAGCAAACTGCTGTTGCAATGGCAGAACAGCGACACAGCCCAGAAGGAGATGGATTGGAACGCGATGACAAGGCAATGGAGGAGGCCCAGTCAGGGCACAACTTTGACTGATAAGTTCATATGTTTCTTTCATGCTTATGGTTGCTCAGTCAGTTTGTTAGGCATTATAGTTTCAGATATAGCAGTACAGTCACAGGCTGTAGGGGACTCTTGCCTTTATTGAAATTTTGTACATGTCATTTCAACTCGGAAGAGCAAATTTTGAATTGGATCTGGATGCACAGTATGTAATATTTGGCTGTCTGGGCCTCCCCACAGTTTCCTTTTTAATATATATTTTACCTGTCATTGTTAAAAAATAATATATATATATATATATAGACTCTAGAGAGAGAGAGAGAGAGAGAGAGAGAACATGCTGTATGAGTATCACAGCCACTACAATGGGCTACAAATATAGAAGACAATAATAGACAGCAAGTATTACTTCAGAAATTGTTATAAGCAAAAGTACTAAGATATCATCAGGAATAACTCAGTTTTTCCCTACCCAAGTTCAAGTAAATTACAAACCGAGAAGAGTAATGGAATGAGTTGGTCTAAATATGGATGGATCATGGAACAAGAATCAGTAAGTCTTATCTGTGAATATAAACAAGGAATGCCCTTCCAGATATCTTCTGAGAATTTCATTGGGGATACAGCAAACTCCTTTCAGTTCTTTTCAATAATTATTGTGCCTTGGAATTACAGAGTAAAAATCTGATCTTGAATCAAGAAGCAATTTGTTTTATTATACATTGCCACAGTAAAATGTTTAATGTTTTTGAATTTTCTCAGCACAAGTTTCCATAAAAATATAAGCTATAATTAGTCCAAATTGTGCCAAAAATGTGAGCTTAAAGTGTCACAAGGTGACTGTGTATCAGTTAACACACATGAGACAGTTATCATTAATAGCCGAAAGATCCCAAATGATAAGCATGGTCCATGATTCAATCTTTAGTAACCTTAACAAGGTATTGAAGGGTAGGTTTGAGACCCTAGATGGAAGAAATTGAGGCATTCTTTGAAAGCACAGAACAGTATTTTGTGGCAAAGAGCTACTCTACTATTGTATGCATAGCTGGTAATAGTGATGGTAGGATCTGAGTTGGGAGCAACCTGAATTGGGAGCATTAGATTTCTCCTAAGAACCTGACTGTAGCTTTGAATCTGTTATACTTCTTTCACCAACTTAACTGCTAAAAATTGTGTTGCAGCAAACTAAAAAACAATATTTTTACAGAACAATTAAATTCTTTAATTCAGGACAAATGAAATGGCCAGCCTAGAAAGGAAATCCCGGGCCCTACCTCATTCACAAGAGGATGAGGTGTCAATACAAATTCCTCAAGATCATTTCCCCTGTCAAAGGTTTTGGAGCAGTTTGGGCAGTCTGGAAATTGCAACATAAGTAATGATTTGTGTTGGACATTGGTGCTCAAAACAGAAATGACAGCTCTGTTAGATAACAGCCCAAACCTTTGTCGTTCTGGTGGAAGCATATTATCCCTTGCAATCCTAGACAGATTAGTGTACAAAACTTCAAAATAATTATACTCATCCTGAGTGCAAGAAGATCCATGAAACAAGGCATGACTTAAGGAATGATCACTCCCTTGCCAATTAGACACTCCAGTTGTATTTGTTTCTGTCCCAATTGTGTCATTACCATAGCTTTCCCAGTGTAAGCCATCTTTCCAAAGAGTTGCAGAGCTGCCTTCACTAGTATCACAAGTTTCTTGTTCACTCACAAATCCATGGTTCTCAGTCATCATTAATGCTGATGCTTTTGTGTTCTTGTCCACCCCTACATTCACTCCTACAGATTCAATGCTATTGTTACTCTTAGGCTTCGACTGGCTTCCAACAGTTGACTTATTTGCAACACTTCCATCTCTTTTGAAACCCTCCTCTGGCAAAGAAAGTGCATAAGTTTTATCAATTGCTTAACTTTCAAACTACTGCAGTAATGGAATTACAGAAAATGATATCTATAATCTTTTTCATTTTTTGGTTAAAGAACAAGCCTTACCTTGATTTAAATTTGCATGATTTCTTCTTGTGGTTGTTGAGAATCTAGTATTTTTGTTATCAGCAACTGATATTTTTGGGACCCATCCACAAATGTCAAAAAGAAGCACTGCTTTGTCTGTTGACTGTAGAAAAAACTCCAAATCCTCCAAAGTATTTAATTGTTTAAAAGGTAAATCAGCAGAGGGCATTGACATAGCATGCCAAACAGAAGCTAATATATTTTGAGCACTTAGTTTCCCACTATATTTAAATGGCACAGCCTCACGATAAAGTACCAAATTCACTGCTTTGTCCTCTACCAACACATCTCCTAACAATTTTTCAACATTTCTATAGATCAACATCAACCTTAGCCTTTCGAATTGTGGATGCATATATTTCATGAGTTGCACTAGATCATTCCTAAGAGCTCTTGATTCTCCAGACCCTGCAAAAAAATAGGTTGCCAAATCAGTAAAGGTCAGCAAAACCCCTCGTGAAGTGGTTATAAAATATGGCATCTGCATACAATCAACTTAGTACAAACAGACGATAATTCAATGCTGGAAAACAAAAAATAAGACAAAGGGACACAAGACTAAGCATCTTTTACATTGAGATCTGCAAACTGTCTTTGCCCAAGATATGATGTACCTAGCGGTACTCACGAGGAGCCGTTATTAAGTTATAAGAAAAGGGACAAACCCAAGTAATCAATGAAGGATAAAAATATTATATAGTCATATCAAAGTGATGATTACAATGAATGAATGCAATCTCTTTATATAACATTGAATGGGTAGGTGTCATCACCCTAGGGAAAGGTGCCTATTTATATATTAATTAACTAGGGCTTAATAATTCACATATATTTCCCAGTTACTAGGTACTCATATGCATTTAATATATATTTGGGCATGCTACAACGTACCCCCCCTTGAGATGCTTCATCCTCCAGGAATAAGAACAGATGTCAGAGTTCAACTTCAATAATAAATCAACAAGAGATCATACACTTAGCATGGTACACAAAGACGTTTGTTCACCCTTCATACTGGCAATTGGACTACTCGAGCAAGAAAAATGGCACACATACAACAAGGATCCAAGAAATAATGAGTAGAGGATGTAGTAGAAAAATGGCAACATAGATCTTGATCATGTGATTCAGCAGATAATATAAGATCTTCAAGAAAAGTTGCTTTGATCTCTTGTAAACTATCATGGGTTTGAGAGGTATTGACCCAAACTTCATTAATGTATGTGGCTCTACTTGATTGATCTTCAGATGTAATTGTTTGGGCGCCATATCAACTGTTTATCTCTTCTTCTTGGGTTTCATTTCTTCTCTCCATTGCTCTTAGATTCTCTCTCTAGCGCACTTATGGATCAACTCTAGGGTGCCCTTGTTACTTGTGAGGGTTTTATCTTGTGCTGCCCTAGTATTGCATTTCTCCTTGTTTATTGCAAGAATTAGGGTTTGCAGATTAGTTCCATTCCATCCCTTTCACTCTCTTATGAATTTCAACATGGTATAAAAGTGGGTGTGAAACTCCCTTACTCATTTCAATGTTGGTTAGGATTTTCTTTGTGGTTATTTGCGCTGATATCTTTTGTGATTAGATTTTGCACATGGAAGAGTGCCTAATTTGGGGAATTATTGGGGTTGTGTTTTCATGGTGTTATTAGCCAGAGAAAGACACCTTTTTGGAATTTGAAGCTATTAAGCATGCTTTATGTCCTTTCGGGGATCTTGTGCATGAGTTGGAGAGCCCAACTTGAGGGTTTACCAGCTGATTTGCTTCAATCATTTTTCAGAGGTTGATTTGAGGTTTTTGGCTGGTGGCATCACTATCGTTTCGTAACTGTGGAACCAAGGTTTCAAGTTTTTTGTAATTGATCTATAGTTTTTAGGACTGTTATCTCCCAAACCTGCACTTCAAGAGGTAAAGCCCTAAAACACAAGTACAACTTTAAAGGAACTGTTATCACCTAAACTGTAGTTACCCCTATGGATGTATCCATTAATGGATGGCAGTAGGAAAGGGCAACTCAAAAGGTGCAAACACGATCACCTCGACCTCCAATAGATGGTTGTCACGCCAATCGAGGCAACCTTCACTTTATGCTATCTAGCCCAGACAACAAAGGGGGAGACCCAGATCTACTCCCGACAGGAGAGATCAAACCAAAACACCAAATCAAGGTTAAGTATGAGTGAAGTATTGTAAGGTGTATGGTGTATCCTAGACCTAAGGATGAAGTCACAAGACAAGTAAGGGGTTCAATGAGTATAGCTTTGGTTCATTGTTGATGTGAGAGTGACTTATAATATTTGAAATGAGATCCAGGATTAAAGTACTAGTCAATTGTTAGAAAATCCACTGCCTTGGGAACCGTGTCCAATGCAAAGTAGTTTAGGGCTTGAATTGGGGCTAACGAGTACATGTGACAAGCTTGATCATGAGATATGACAACATCACAAGGGTTCAGTCCACCAAACAAGGATCAAACCACAAGTTAATCCAACAATCTAGGAAAGTCGAATTGACTTGGAGAGAGATCAGTGCCTTGGGAATTGGGATAAATGGAGTCAAGAAAAGATTAACTTATGTTTGATGACCCCTATGGCATAAGAAAAGTGGGCTTTTAAAGGTTTGATGGATGGATGTGTCTAGATCAAATAGTTCATGATGTGACCCAAGTGGACCACAATCCCTTAAAACAAGGAATGCTATCCCCAAGGCAAGATTTCACAAAGTGAGCTACTAGACCTAGGTTTCAAAGTGCGCTTGTTCCAAATCCACCAAAATTTCATGTACCCATGTCCTAGGAGTGGACCAACTCAATCTCTCCAAGAAGTGCGACTTTGCCCAAGGAAGGTTAAAAGTGTGATAAATGGGATCAAGACAAGTCCAATGGCATCCAAACTTTAGATCCAAGTAGTTTAAGCAAGTGACAATATGGATCTAGAATATCAAGGCAATCCAAGGGTTAGATCTTACTAGATCTGAGTTTTATGATACCAAGTGGTCCAAAATGGGGATTAAATCCCTTAAAATGTGGAGTAGGGCCCACAAGGTAGAAATCAGAAAAGTGACAATCTGGGGGTAGGTTACTGGATATGTAGATTGTAGATCAAGTGAAATCTCAACTACCCACATACTAGATCTAGGTTAACTCACCCAAACCAAGAAGTGCGCCCTTGCTTGGAGAGGCTAAGTGCCTTGGAAAGAGGGTCAAATGGAGGCCAATCCTCACCAAACTATAGATCCGGGATGCTGTGGATACTATAGAGGTGGGTTTTAAATTTCTTACCCAAGAAGCCACTAGATCTTAGTAGATCTGAGAAAATGTAAAATGGGGGTTTTGATTAATTAGGGTTTGAAATATTTTAGACAAGTGGATAGATCATGGAAAGAGATTACCTTGAGATCATACCTGAGTGATGTGAATGAGATGCCTTGTTCTTGAGGAAGATTCCCGCAGAGATCAAATGAGAGATTGTTGATTTTGCTTGCCGAAATGATGCCCTAGCCCACAAGTGCGCCCTCCTCTACCTGTCAATCCAAGGAAAGCGATTTCAATCAAAGAGGTCAAGTATGGAGGAAATACAAGCAAAATGCAATAGTAACATGAAATAGAAGGTCCTGGGATAGTAATACTCCCTGTTACCAACGAAGAGATCAAGAGAAGTAGGGAGAGTCTTCCCCTACCAATACTTCCTCCTCAAAGCAAATCGGCCTCCACCTGTAGATGCAAAAATGTGGTACAAAAGAATATGGCAAGACAAGATCTCCAATAACTCAGTGCAAAGGAAGAATCAACGAACGAACACCAAAAACATTCACCACAACACTGGAGAAAGATGCAATAATAATTTTCTATTCCAATAATCCAGAGCCACAAGTCCCCTTTACAATGAGAAGCTCTCTCCTTTAAATAGGAGGGAGAGAGTCCATAATCTAACCACTTTTTGAATGAGTGGCTAAGATTAAAAGATCAAAAGATCTAATCAATGGTTGAGATGAGCTCAACAATAAAATACATGGATCACTAATAAAATATAACAATAAGTGGACAAAATCGCCCTAGGAGAGGGGATCCCACCAAATCATGATGACAAAATATAACAACTAGCTCATGGTGGGTCCAAGGGGTAATTTTAGACACCCTTGGTCAATCCCCATAGCACAATAATAATAAAATAGTCATCAAAGTACCAAATCGTGCCTCTATGGACAAATCGTGGGCCTTTGGAGGCCTCAGAAATCATCAGAAAATGCCATAAGTGATGGATGTGGGTCCCGATGACGCTGAAACTACTGGAGAAGGTGTGGAAGACATCCACTCATCATCACTGATCATCCCATGTCAAAACTTTGCCTCAGTAGCCCAAATCGAATTCCTCTATAGTCATTTCTACCAATCCCAAACTGCCTCGGGAAGCGTGTAACTACCCCAAACTACCTCCTGGAGTGCCTGCGCTGTCAAGGTGAGGGCACCAGTGTGTCCGGGAGGGGGGAAATATGGTAAAAACAAGTGGCTGGACCACCCCCTCCAAGCACAGGGCCCTAGGTCAACCAGATAAAAAGCATCTCTGCTCTGACAGGGTCTCTGACAAACCAAAACTACACTGGGATAGCCTACTGAGGCTCAATCATCACTGTAACTGCCCGGAAATGAAAACAGGCTGTCTCATTGGACTCAAAAGGTCCAAATCTATCCAAGATGTGTACTCATACACCATATGAATCTCTGCATGATCATATAATATATCCAATATACCGGAACAAGTGAAATAATAATAATCTGTAAATGATCAAATACTGTTGTAAACCATAAATCATCATCATACCCCTGTATCTGCTACATAGAACCATCATGTACATGTACATGGACCATATATCATCTATCTGTATCATCACAAGGTCCAACCATCTCATGTCCTATGGTTGACCTTGGTCAAACTA
This sequence comes from Larix kaempferi, assembly GCA_027924585.1. Taxonomy (NCBI): domain Eukaryota; kingdom Viridiplantae; phylum Streptophyta; class Pinopsida; order Pinales; family Pinaceae; genus Larix; species Larix kaempferi. The sequence continues at coordinate 16,799,869 of BSBM01000012.1, forward strand.
GGTTTGACCAAGTCAACATGACCAAATATAACTCAGACTGTCATCAGAAGCTGCTGCAAAGTGTCAAAGGTTAATGCATGCTTTACAACTTATTCAAATAACAATTAAAACACAAAGTAATCATTACTGGCGATCTAAATCCAAATATATAGCGTCATTAATTATTATTATAACTCAGACTAGACTTTCAGGACCATACTCACTTCATAGTTGTGATCAATTTACTAGTGAAGGGTGAAGGCTAAAATAAACTGACTAGGCTAAAGGATGACTTGACTAACTTAACGTTGTGACACTTTGGATATGGGAAAGGGAATACACACCATAGTATATACTGAATGAGCAACAACACAGGGAATGGCGGTGTCTCACAAATGGATGAGTTGTTCAAAGAGAGTTTATTCACCTTTAACAGATGCGCACAATCCATAATACAAATGAGGCCAACAATTGTTTTGATATAGCATTTAAGTTCCATTGCTTTTGGGCCTGAAGTTTCCATAACCTTTGATCTATGTGTGTTTATAAACACATTGCATAGATTTACATTTATTTAGGCTCTTTGCTGCAGGTGTGTTTTTAAGGCACTTGTTTACCTTAGCACTTCTAGGTGTGTCACAGACAGCTTGTTTACCTAGGCATTTTACATTTCACAAAAGATATAACATTTTATTTCATGGCCATTTTCATTTGGCTCGCCTTTCATTCATGTGTGTTTAGAAACACATTGCATGAACGGGCTTTTCATAACATTTCATTTTCCAGATTTTGTATTCATGGCAGCACTAAAAGTTTCAGGTTTAGCCAACACAACTTTAGTGACTAGGGGGAATTCACAAGGAAATCCAACTCACCATAGGTAAGTTTTGTCACCAACTCAGAACCGAGACACAATAAATAGGGAAGCTCATCCAATACAGAAGCTATAGTGGGGAAAAGTCCTCCATGCCACTAGTCAAGTAGTAAGTCAAGGTGATAAACTAAAAGGTAGGTAATGGATGGATGAAGACAATGAATAATAGAGCCAACACTAGCAAGCCAAGGTATGGTGGAATGATCACCTCTATTCTCCCTAAGGGGGGTAAAACAAATGAGTATGAATAATGAACTTCCAAGTCTGAGTAGGGACAATAGAATATATATAATAAGATCAACCAAGTCCACATATCTATATGATCGCCAGATCATGACACTAAGTGCTAAAACATGCTATAAGAATAAATATAAAAGCAATATAACCCCAACACTATGATATACCTACTGAGTCATATACCTGAATGCTCATCATCTGAACCATCATCTGTCCTCTGAAACTGCTACTGTAACACTGGGCACTACCGACTGCTCTGTACCAATGGTATAGTGGCTACATCGGTCATCTCTCTGAGTGTCCTGAGACTCAGTCATGGCATGGAGAATAAAACTGTTGTCCAAATCTGATAGTGATCCAAATAGATGCTCATCTCAGCATCTCAATGTAAGGAAACTGGCTTAATAGTGTACTGGAATCAGAAAAATAATGTATGGTAGCCCGGCTACTATATATGTGATAACAGGAACTAAAAGGGGTTGTCCATTGTCACCACAACAACTCCCTCTCTAACTTTAGGCCAGCTCTCCTCTGGCACAAAGGGAATTTCCCAAGGAAAATATATGATAAACTTTAGAGAATAAACGGATGGGTGGACCGAGACTAGTGCCTATCCAATCTCGGGAAAATGGAGTCAAGGCATCAGTCTTAGAGGGTTGTGTTCTATTAATGAGTAGGATGAATCAAAGCTGCAATAACATGATATAACCAGCCCTAATTTGTTCTTAATCAATGCAAAATTTTCCTTAGAGGGCCCTTCCAAAGGTGCACATCTTAAACCTTGATATGAGGGCGTGGCTTACAATGAAGTACAAATTCTGCAACAACACTTACTAAGATGCTAGATGCAAGATTGACACATTCATAAATAAAACAAAGAGAGTAAGAGGGGAAGGCCCACACCTAAATCCTCCTATTGGAGTAGAGTTACCCTTCACAAATATCCCTTGAAGCAGATTTTGCAAGGAATTTCTAGCATCAACATTCAACAATTGGAGAGAAAACATAAGCTTCGCATTCAACAAGAAAGACCCCTTGCATTCATATTGCCTTCACAAGATATTCAACAAAGTTCATATGGGTATCTCCCCAAATCCAGCCATGCCTAACAATGGAGAGAGCAAATCCTTATATAGATTTAAGCTCAATCTCCCTTACAATAGCATAAAATTAAGTGGATTCTAGATCCACAAAAATATCCAAAATATAACCATAAAAATATTTCTAGACCCATGATTTTCTCCATGAAAAATACCAGAATAATACATCATAGGGCTCTCCAAGACAAAAACATGAAACATAGAGCAACAATGATAAAGGGGATACCACATTTCTCTCTCTCAAGCTCTATGCCTCCTTAAATGAAGCATCTTTGACCAAGTAAGTAAACACCTCATGCCACGTGTCCTCTTCTCCTTTGGCATTCCCTCCAAAGATAACCTCAACACACGCAAAGCGTAACTCTATGTTCAAAGTGTTATCCACCATGTGCATTCATTAATCATACTCTTCCCAAATAACCAAAACACTCAAGCAGCAAAGGTGGGGTGTTCCTCAAAAAGTTGGTCAAAATGCAGCAAGGGTTTTAAGGCAATAGATTTGCAACCACTATAACTCCCTCAACATTTGTCACAATTTCTATTATGACCACAATATTGAAATCCGACGGCATTCTACACCTACTAGCACTGGTCTAGCAATAATCTAGTTACTATATCAAAATATATATGCTCATGAGCTAAAACGCCCCTTTAATAAAGTTATCAAACTCCTCCAAAAGTGGATCTCCTGGATAAGTGTGCAAGCAACAATCCATTAGTTGTTATAACAACTCCTCAAACATAGGATGACCTCAACATATGTGCCAAATAAGATGTCAGACACTCCTGAAATCATGTTAACCAATCTCACATAAAGTGGACATACATAGATATATGTGTAAAGTGTTTTTATTCAGATTTCCAAAGGTTGAGTTCATTCTTATGGAGATTATTATGGAAAGACCCGTATGTTATTTTTATACTCAATGTGTTTCAGACTATGAAGCTTAGTCCATCTTCGAGAGAAAGAATATCTGAATGGGATTTTAAGCCATTAAGTCCATTAAATACTAATTAATACAACCCAAAAACTTTTTAGGCCGACCTCAATAAGTTTAATTAATGGACGTTCCATTCTTTAGAGAATGTATAATCGGTTTCCACGCCTCTGCCAAGGATTAAACCATCATCTGTATTGAAATTCTTTGGATGTTTCTCATCCAAGATGTCTCTCATGGATACTCTAATTTGACCCATAATCCTCTATGGCTCTAAGGTTTGGGGGCCTTGCCCACTAGACTGTGATTGGGCCTCAATAGAAAGAGTGCAAATCCTCCTCCTTTGTTGCATCATCAAATGCAAACAGATAGTACCTCGATCCATTATACTGTAGAGTTCGGTGCTCAACCTTTTCAGCTTGAGATTATGTCCAGCCTTGTCTCTCTCTTACATCGCCTTCAGATCTTTGCTAACTCGGCGAAGGGGAGAGATCGGTACCTATATTTGGCCTACCTCTCATCAGAGTTGTAATACCCCCAATTCGACCCTTAGGATATATTAGCCTTTAATGTAAATAATGTGTACATGTGATGTATGTTTCCTAGCGTGGAGCTCAAGGCCAAGGCCCCGCTAGAGGAAAGCCCGAATTTTATTTAAAGGGCAAGTATTTGATATTTTGATACCATGTGCTCTTAAGCCATGGAAATTGTAATAGGATGTAATTAAACATCAGGCAATATAAAATGTCCAAAACTGGCTACGGAGGCAACGAATGAGAAGGGGCCACGTGTATCCACTAGGGAGTGGTGAGGGGGGCTATGGGAGTAACCCATAGGTTGCCATTTGTCATTATGTGAACCCATTGACTTCCTTAGGTGACATTAATGCCAATTGTAAGGAAGTGGTTGAGATTTCAACCCATGACTTTGATGGAGTATGGGCAGCCCTGAAATTCGTATGGGAAGGTATGGGCTCTTTTGACTTGTCCCACAAGTCACTCTACATCTTGGGGGTTGCTCCATCCTTATCCCCATTCCATTGTGGAAGTATGGGACATCTTTCTCCACCCAAAAACGAGCTCCCAACAGTGAGAAAACCGAAAATCGCGACTGTGAGAGAACCCACGTTTTGGGAAGCCAAAAACGTCCCGATTTGGTATTGGACAGAGAAATCCAATGGGGGATCCATTGGTAGGAACCTTGGGGCGAATTTGGGAGCAATAGCTACCCCAAAAGCCATGGGAAAACCCAGTTTGGATAGCCCAGAAAATCAGTGACGGATTTGGGGTTATTTGCTGAACAAAGCTGTGAGAAATCCAAGTGTGGATGTTCGAATAGCTTGATGAGTACTAGCTCTGGGATTGAGCTTAGTGGACTAGCATCCCTCTCCATTTCCCATTGCATGCTTGAAAAACCCAACTGGGTGTTGGCTTAGCATGGTTGTCTGAGTGAAATCCTGACTGTGAGGGAGCCATCTAGTTCCTCCTTAGTGGATACACAGCCCAGCTCGGGGGTGATCTCTCAGCTGAAAGAATACAGGCTGGACAGAGATCTATGGTTGGGTGGAACGTTGCTCTCACGTAGCCAGTCGTTGGACATTGCGTTGCAAGATAAGTATTTCTTTGTGGATTAAATTATATACAATTGGTGTTCTGTAATGTGCTAAATCTGAATGTTATTTATTCATGAAGTTGAAATTGAAATGAAGTTTGTGCATAGCATAGGAATGGGATTGAATCCTTGCATATAGAATCATCTTCGGTTTGTTCTCATGTGTGTTATTACGTTTAATTTCCGCTGTGTTTTACTGAAGTCGAATCTGCATACACAAGTTTTTAAAATGTTAAGAATTTATGTGCAAAAATATGTGGGGCTAAGTTTACAAAACCCCGGTGTGTGTTAACGTTTCCTTCCTTGCACAGAGTGATGGAAGGGGACGTTACAGTTTGGTATCAGAGCCCTAGGTTCAACACTACGGCTGTTGGGCCCTTCACAGAAATATAAGTTATTGTGTGTGTACATGCATTTTATATTTGGAACAAAAATGCATTAAAGAAACCTCAAGATCGCATGGCTTTTATTGTTGGAATGGGAAATAATTTCCATTACTGTTTGGGGATTTTTGCAAGTAGTTTGCATTGATTGCATTGATGGCATTCTATGAAATAGAGATGGAACATGGGCAACCTATGCCATCTTATGCCGTTTTGATTTGCTGTTTCATGCTTAAAGAAGTGCAATGTTCTTTTCTTGGAGTACTGGGTTGTTGCAAAATGATTTCTGTTTGTTAAATTTCCTAAGCGTTTTCGAAAATGCGTTTAAGACTGTTTCGGGGAGAATTCCCGAATGTCTTCCGAAACTGCGGAAGCATTCGGCGAATTGCCCCGAAACTGCGGAAGCATTCCGCGAAGTTTTCCGCAACGCGGAGGAATTCGGGAAGTCGCCCCGAAATTTGCGGAAGGAATTCCCTTCCGAAATTTTCGGAAGGAATTCTCTTCCGAAATTTGCGGAAGGATTCCGCGAGTTGTCCCGCAACGCGGAAAAATTCGGCGAAATGCTCCGAAAAAGAAGAAAATTTTTCTAAGTGTTTTCGAAAACTTTGTTTAAAGTTGTTTCGGAAGGAGTTCGGGAAAGTCTTCTGAAACTGCGGAGGGATTCCGCGAACGGTTCCAAAATTGCGGAAGAGTTCGGGAAAGTCTTCCGAAACTGCGGAAGGATTCCGCGAACGGTTCCGAAATTGCGGAAAAGTTCGGGAAAGTCTTCCGAAACTGCGGAAGGATTCCGCGAACGGTTCCGAAATCGCGGGAGGATTCGGGAAAGTCTTCCGAAACGGCGGAAGCCTTCGCCGAATGGCTCCGCAATTGCGGGAGCATTCGCCGAATGGCCCCGCAGTTGCGGGAGCATTCGCCGAATGGCTCCGCAGTTGCGGGAGAATTCAGCGAATCGCTCCGCCATTGCGGAAGCATTCGCCGAACTGCTCCGCAATTGCGGAAGCGTTCGTCGAACTGCTCCGCATTGCGGAAGCGTTCGGAGAACTGGCCCGCAATTAAAAAAAAAAAAAAAAAAAAGAGTAAAGTGACTAAAACTTGATTTTTGGATAGCAGGAACATCCGGGCTCAGAATGCGATGATTCCTGTGGGGCTCGGAGGCCATTGACGAAGGCCATGAAAGGACCAGTGAAGACCCGTAGCCCATTACACTCCGATTTGACAGAAAATGGATAATAGTGACTTTTGAAGGACGGAGTCCCGAGGATTGACGGTAGGTCGGTTTGAGCTGAAATTGATCAGGCACGGCCATGAAGCAGGCACGATGTTAAGTTCCGAATCTTGGAGCCAAACTCCAAGGGATGTGGAGTCGGGGTGAGCAAGAAGGCCAAAAAGCACTGTTCCGGGCCACTTTTTCGGGATTTTGAAAAGCTTGTGGGCAGTAAAAGTGACCCTAGATGTGGGAATCAGAAATTTTACTGAACTAGACATTTCATATTCTCATTAAGACGGACAACTTCCGTTAGACGAAGATTTTCCAGAAATGCACCGTTTGGGAGATAGCCGTTTTTGGCCCAAAATTTGGAATTTTGGAAAAATGTGAAAAATGAGAAGTAGCAAAACCCAGAAATTCATAGAACATGAACGGTGCATCGGAATTGAGATCCGTGAATTTCCGAGTGTTCCTTGTTATATGGACTAACTCCGCCCGATAGAAAAGTTTTTGTGATTCCTCGTAGATTTTCTTCCACAGGTGGCTGAAGTTGGCATTCGGGACCAAAATGCAACTGTGTAAAATGTGCAGAACTGGAGTGAAAGTTGTCATTTTGAAGGGATGCAGTTTCCACACCCGGTGTCGAAATGGAGCATGAAGACAGGCATTGGAAAGCTTGTCCAGCAGGGAACAATGATGCATGACCAGAGTTTGAATGAGGTCTACAGATATCATAGTTATTTAGTGCAGAAGAGTGCCAGCGGCTGTTTTGACAAACAAATTTTGTTGTCAATATGGGCAATTTCTACAATTGCATGATATGGAAGAGAAATTCCATGATACGAGGAGGGATCGAAAAGGGAAGAATTCTTTAAACCTCTGTTTGTTATCATACTTATAATTATGAAATTGTCATATGGCATAAAAATGTTAAAAATGTAAGGGATTACATAGATGTATATGCACTAGATGGCATCTTAACAAACATTGCATAGTGCATATGGAAATGCTTGTGCATAAATGGGATGTTGCCTATTGGTAAAATAATGAAGTCTGCAAATGCAATGAACCACTGATGGAGAATATTGTGGCTGATAATCATTATTGATGTTGGTATTGGTTGTAGGACCAAAGATAACAAAGAGCATGGCTAAATGTGCTGAGGATGTTGTTGCATGAAGCCAACAACCTTACGTGGAAAGGATGGTGCAACAAATCTATGATCATAAATTTGGCGAAAGGACTGAGTAGCCCTGGTAAGAGGCCAACTGATCAGGTAACATCAGGCGATGTTAATGGTAACCATGCAGGTAATGATTATTGGTGCCAAATTGCAGGAATGTTGAAATAGGATTTGGTAAGATCTCTTCAACTATGTTTGAGCTATGTTGAGTTAGTTGGCATGTGATATTGAATATCGATTGGGACTGTTAACCTACCAAGCTTGGTGAGGTGTGGGTAAGTGAAGGAAATGATCCTTACACCCTATGACTGTTTAGAAATATCAATGCATTCATATGAATTTATATCATGCCACGTGTATGTTGGTTATGTGCTTAATAACCAAAGCAAGTGAGGATTAGTGGTCCTGATTATGGTAATGCAAGTTATATGAGATAGTCATGTTTCGATCATAACAGGCTTGAATGCATAGTACTCATGAAACAATGCAAGGTAGCATTAAGTAGATGAGCATTAAGAGATTTTATAAATCTTGTGATGCATGGTATGAATGTATGGGGATGATGCATATGTTAGTGCAAAATAAATAATCGATGAAATGGTGAACCAGTGTTAATACTGAGACCATTTCCTGAGCTGCTGTGAATGCAGGAGAATTATTGCATGTGGAAGGTAGACATGTTGATGGGCTACCAAAGTGCTCTGTTGGAAGGACAGAGTTGTACGAATGATAGGACTGTGAAGTAATGAGTGTTTACGATGTATAGTTTTGCATGAATAGTGTGATTGTGTCTTGCAATTCTATTGTGATAATGATGCATATATAGAAGTGTATATATTTCGTTGCATTTCAATGTTAACAGCTGAAGGTGTTTGAATTATTGAATGTTATAATTCTGAGATCACTTCAGTGACTATTATGGCAATGAATGATAGTATGCATAGATACTCACAACGTGTTTGGCTGATTGAAGTTTCAGTTTTCAGGTAGAAAAGTCTTGCGTATGGCAACGAGGATAAGCCCATAAGCAAAGACCGAGATCTACCATATGCAGAAGCCAAAGGTTATGAGAAGGTTCTCATGGTTGTGAAGTATGCGTGAAACAAATCTGAAAACATTCTCATGAGAATAATATCAGAGTTGCAAATCAAATTTCTGTGAGAAACGGATTTGAAAATTTGATCTGGAGCTTATGAGAAGGAATCTCATGGTTGATCAGATGTGTAAATGTTTCGGATTTGAAATTTTGCTAATAATTACTAATGACTGTTTGGCTTATATGAAAATGTGTCAGGAGGACATGCTGTAAGTGGATGCTCATGTATGGCAGCAGGCATAAGACCATAACGGGTAGAGTGGTGTCACTTACAGGAGCCAAACAATATGAGGATAGCCTCATGGATAAGAAAACCAATTTCTGTAGTAGACAGAGTTGCAGATTCATACTGAATTTAATTATTAGTGCCATGGATTGGTTATGGAACAATCGGATTTGAATTGTATTGTTAAATGTTGCTAACTGTTTGGTTGTTCAATAAGTGTGCCAGGAAGACACCTTGCAGTAAGACCATGAGAGTGGGCCTGCAGAAGCCAAACTTCATGAGAAGAGGTTCCATGATTTGAAAATGGGTTTCAAGTGAAACGCCATAAGACATTATTAATGTTTCATCTGCACTGCATGATTGGTAAACAATATGAGTGAGATGGTAAAGGTTATGTCAGTAAGACATATGAAGGATATGTAACATCAAAAGGAATTGGGATGGCAAACCGAGGGACTGTCAACTCAGAGAAAGAGCCTCCATTCCTCATTAAAGAAGAGAAATAACATCTGCAAAATGGATAAGTGTTCCATAAACCCTGAATGATATATATATATATATATATATATATACATGCATGTCTAATTATTAGAGTTAATATGCAGAGCATGTTTTGATTTCATTTCCACAATAGCAGACTGCTTGAAGTATGATTAGGACCTTCATAGTTCACATCAGTAAAGAGTGCACGCCTTTCTGGTGTTGAGTTATGTTAGGGATGCCAATATTGACTACGCCTTAAGGGAGTGGACGCATTCCTGGTGTTTCAAGGTTGGATAGTGAATGATATGACATATGTTTACCGTTCTAGAGCAGCAATACTAATGAGCTTGCTATCCATTTTGTGATTGACAGATTATACATATGAAATTCAGTGCTGCACATTAAAGAGAAAAGTGAAGAAAATAGTACTCAAGAAGACTGTATGAGCAGTGGTAACCCTTGCGTAGGGTGAGTGGGTATCATGAGGCCATGATAGCCTGCAGTTAAGAAAGTCACCTAAAGAATTCCTTAATGGAACCGCCGGCTTACATAAGAGAAGAAGTGCCACCCTCGTGTGGGTGAAGAATTGTTATGCGCATTGAGGGATTGTGATACCGTGAATGGCTGATGCAAGCCTAAGGCAGAGTAGTGGAGCCTTGACCTGTAATGGTCGGTGGCGCAGTTACCTTCCATTGGTCGATGACCCAGACGTATGTGCTGGCTCGGCAATGGAGAGGGCCAACCAGGTATGGGACTGGTTGGGCACCACCAAATGCTTGGTAAACCCAGTCGGCGTGAAGGTGTACTGGTAGGGCATTAATTATTAGATGATTTGGAACAGCCTGCGCGCTGACCAAACATCTTAGTCCGCAGGAGGATCCCAAGGCTTATAAAGTAAAAGCAGGACCCTGTGGACCAGAGAGGAAATGCACAGTACAGATAAGTATTCAATTTCATTTATTTCTTGTTTGGAATAATGAAGATTTCAAGCATAAAGCTTGTATCAGTGAGCTGATACATTATTGTTTCTTTGTTGGAAACCATGGTCATGCAGGAAGCAAGGACCCTGAAAGAACTAAAAGTTGCTTGGCAAATCCAGAAAGTGGCTGGTTGAGCAAGATTATTGATGATTTGGAGCAGCCTGCGTGCTGGCCAAACATGCGAGATCATTGATAGTTTGGAGCAGCCTGCGTGCTGGCCAAACATGCAGGATTGTTGATGATTTGGAGCAGCTTGCGTGCTGGCCAAACATACAAGGTTATTTGATGTTGTGGAGCAGCCTGCGTGCTGGCCAAACATACAAGGTTATTTGATGTTGTGGAGCAGCCTGCGTGCTGGACAAACATACAAGACTGTTAGATGTTGAGGGGCAGCCTGCGCGCTGGCCAAACACCCAAATCCATAAGCGATTCCAAGGCTTGTAAAGCAAAGAAGGACCCTATGGAATAAAGTGAAGACATCTAGTGCAGATAAGTATTTGGTTATCTTGTAATTTCTTGCTTATGAATATACATGTGTATATGATTAGGTTATGATTTCCTATGAAAATAAACTAAACATGCGAATTAATTCAATGTTTGAGTGTAGGTATTGTTGGAAGCAATGACTATGGAAGCATCTTAAGGATGCATGTGGACATGTAACCACCCTAAAGAGCTCAGCATGAGCAGTAATGAAAGATGGGGCTAGTGGAACTGTGTGAGTCCTAGCAGCTAGGAATTAGACCAACCAAGTGGAGGAACTCCATGGTTGAGAGATCTGGAATAGACCATAGACACTACGTGTCTTAGCCAAGAAGGGCAGGTCAAGCATTCACGTTGAAGTGAAAGAGGACAGGAGCATGAAAACCACAGTGGTGGTGTGGGTTCCAGAATGGAACAAGACTAAGAGGAGAAACTCTTACTGCTCCCTCCCTTTCCTTTTATTGATGCATTTATAAAATTAGAAAATTGCTGAATGCATGCATGACTGAAATTAAAAGTGTGTTTATTTGATTAAAGTGAATTGTGAATGCTAATTAATGAATTTCCTGTGAATGGATGAACATGAAGGAATTCATGTGTATGTTGGGCAAGCATGAAAAGTGTGGAAGTCTCATGAGTAAAACATGGACTATCCATGTCAATTGGGGAAAAACCATTGACTGATTTTTAAATGTTTGGGTTATGCTTGGCCTAACGAGAATTGTAATGATGAATTTCACAGGTGGAAATTGAATCAATTGGTTGCAGCCGGTGCAGGCAAGTGTTGCTAGTGAGAAAAGCGTGGTCAGTTGTTTCCATTGACCATGGCAGCAGACCAAGGGCTATTAGGATTGGCTGGAAGTCTTCTTCAAACAATTGCCAAGACCCAAGAAAATCTTGGAGAGATGCTCAAGATGCAAAAGCAGCAGAACGAGATGAACCACAAGGTCTTGCAGGACACTCTTCGTCTGCAGAAAGAGGTAAAAAGCATTATGAAAGCAATCGGCAAGGGAAAGAAAAGTGGATCAATGAAGAAGCATTCATCCAATCGCCCGATTAAGAAACGCTCCAGGTGGGAAGACTCAAAGGAAATCGAGCAGGTAAAGATGAAGCAACCAGTGAAGTGTTGGAAATGTGGAGGGGATCATTGCCTCCGCAATTGCCCAACAAGAGAACCCCAAGAAGGTAGCAGCCATAAAGTTTTCAGACTTATGGATGAGCTGGAAGATCCGAATCAGCAGGAGCAGCTCGTGAAGACCAAAGGACTTGGTCCTGAAAGTTCAAAGTAAAGGATAGAATGCAGGACATATTTGCAAAGTTTTGAAGTTTTGGACATGTGTAAATTGTATATGTATGCCTAAGTCTTGGAACACCGAGGACGGTGTTGTTCTAAGGGAGAGGAGAATGTAATACCCCCAATTCGACCCTTAGGATATATTAGCCTTTAATGTAAATAATGTGTACATGTGATGTATGTTTCCTAGCGTGGAGCTCAAGGCCAAGGCCCCGCTAGAGGAAAGCCCGAATTTTATTTAAAGGGCAAGTATTTGATATTTTGATACCATGTGCTCTTAAGCCATGGAAATTGTAATAGGATGTAATTAAACATCAGGCAATATAAAATGTCCAAAACTGGCTACGGAGGCAACGAATGAGAAGGGGCCACGTGTATCCACTAGGGAGTGGTGAGGGGGGTTATGGGAGTAACCCATAGGTTGCCATTTGTCATTATGTGAATCCATTGACTTCCTTAGGTGACATTAATGCCAATTGTAAGGAAGTGGTTGAGATTTCAGCCCATGACTTTGATGGAGTATGGGCAGCCCTGAAATTCGTATGGGAAGGTATGGGCTCTTTTGACTTGTCCCACAAGTCACTCTACATCTTGGGGGTTGCTCCATCCTTATCCCCATTCCATTGTGGAAGTATGGGACATCTTTCTCCACCCAAAAACGAGCTCCCAACAGTGAGAAAACCGAAAATCGCGACTGTGAGAGAACCCACGTTTTGGGAAGCCAAAAACGTCCCGATTTGGTATTGGACAGAGAAATCCAATGGGGGATCCATTGGTAGGAACCTTGGGGCGAATTTGGGAGCAATAGCTACCCCAAAAGCCATGGGAAAACCCAGTTTGGATAGCCCAGAAAATCAGTGACGGATTTGGGGTTATTTGCTGAACAAAGCTGTGAGAAATCCAAGTGTGGATGTTCGAATAGCTTGATGAGTACTAGCTCTGGGATTGAGCTTAGTGGACTAGCATCCCTCTCCATTTCCCATTGCATGCTTGAAAAACCCAACTGGGTGTTGGCTTAGCATGGTTGTCTGAGTGAAATCCTGACTGTGAGGGAGCCATCTAGTTCCTCCTTAGTGGATACACAGCCCAGCTCGGGGGTGATCTCTCAGCTGAAAGAATACAAGCTGGACAGAGATCTATGGTTGGGTGGAACGTTGCTCTCACGTAGCCAGTCGTTGGACATTGCGTTGCAAGATAAGTATTTCTTTGTGGATTAAATTATATACAATTGGTGTTCTGTAATGTGCTAAATCTGAATGTTATTTATTCATGAAGTTGAAATTGAAATGAAGTTTGTGCATAGCATAGGAATGGGATTGAATCCTTGCATATAGAATCATCTTCGGTTTGTTCTCATGTGTGTTATTACGTTTAATTTCCGCTGTGTTTTACTGAAGTCGAATCTGCATACACAAGTTTTTAAAATGTTAAGAATTTATGTGCAAAAATATGTGGGGCTAAGTTTACAAAAGCCCGGTGTGTGTTAACGTTTCCTTCCTTGCACAGAGTGATGGAAGGGGACGTTACAAGAGTCCATTGCCTCATCCAACCCTTCAGGTCGTACTAGGTCTTGGTATGCGCGGTTGCGGATCTTCTGGCATCTATTGGTGGCATTGCAATGGACCAACTTCCTCTATTTAGGTATTCCCTGGACGCACCTAACCGCCTCTTACATACCAAGCACGAGCTAAACAAAATCACCACATATGACATTTATAGACAGTTTGCGTAGGTTACTTGGATCAACCCTCAAGGTGGGTTACACGTCCAAAGATGGCCTTCTATGTTGCGCACTTGATGGATCTGAGGGATGGTCTCATTGTTCGACCCCACTGCACACTCCGCCATTGGGCACACACTCTTTGTATTTGTTTAGGCCAATTTAAAGTAGGCTCTCATCATCTTGGGGTAGAGACAGATCACCTAATCAACCAATCAGACAGGATCTGCCAAGTTTGTCACCTTCGAGAGGTTGAGACCGAGGAGCACTTCATCTTTCGGTGCCCTCCCTACTATGAGATACGCGGGTGGTTCCATTGTCTCTTCAAGGACCTTCTCACGGAGCTTCAAACTTTGACTAGTTTCTTCAAATACCCTGATCAAAGATGTATAGCCTTACATTTGTAAGAGGCCTTCGACTTTGCTCCTTCACCCTCTAGTGACATTCTTAGTCGGGTCTTGACATTCTTAGTCGGGTCTTGGGACCAACCTCCACTCAGCATATCACTTCCTTCTTTCTGGTGTTTCCTTCCTCTAGGGGCACCAAGAGACAGACAAACGACGATATTTCCTTTGATCGTAGATCAATTAGGACGCGGAGGAGTACCTCCACTTCTACCCCAACACCAACGACGTGGTCAGTCTCGACCCCATCTTAGTAGCCAAACGACTTCATCTAGGACACAGCAACAAGCTCCCCACTCTAGGCAATGGCGTGTTGGAGTTTGTGCAACTTCAGAAGTTATTCTTAATGTATTTTATATTGTACCTCCTAAGGGAGTTGAACTTGATGTAATTAATCATGTAAACCCTAGAAAGAATAATGTAAACCTTGGGGAGAAAAACAAGTAAAGAAATTAATTATTAAATGCATTTTTATATTCCCCCAAGTCAAGTCGACCCAGTCAAGTTAGACAAGTTGGCCCTGTTGAGAAAAAAGCCAGTTTCGCACTTTTATAAATAGAGGGAAAGTTCACCTCATTATTCACTCATTCACTCAACACAAGTTCGCATCACTTGGAGAGAGATTCACACCTACAGCTAGGAGAAGACATTTTGTGGTTTCTACTTGGAAAGTATTTCCATCTTCTCTCTCTCATCATTGTACTCTGCTCTCAGAATTATCCATCTCTATACGAAGGTTGCTGGGTTTTCTCCCGATTGGGTTTCCCAAGATAAATTCTTGTGTTCTTTGTTTATGTGCTTTGTCTTTCTTCTAGTGATCCTATTGATTTTATGCAATTGAATTATTATGCTATAATTGTATGAAAAACTAACATGGTTTCAGAGCAGTGCTAGAAGAAGCTATTGTCAGAACTAGGGTTTCATCTTTCAAGGCCTTCACTAAAAATTTTGGCAGAAAAATTGCCTTGGGAATTGCGCTCTAAGGAGGGCACATCATTTGGTGAAGGCAGAATACAATTTTAAGAATTTTCAATTTTTGACCTAATTCTACAGCTGCAACAAAAATTAGGGTTTCAGTTTTTTACCTACTTCCTCCACAGTTTTGGCTTGGCCCCACCTTTTCTCAACTCGCCTTGCTAGGGCGCATCTCTCTATGGAGTCAGTTTTCCAAGAATCCAACTTTCATTTTTGACCTAGCTCTTGCTAGGGTTTCTCGTCCAGATCTGCAGTCAGGATGATTGGAATGAAGGTTGACAATCGTCTGGAAGGGGCTTCCAACTTCATCTCTTAGAAGTCTAGGGTTCTTCTCTTACTAGAAGAAAATGACCTCTTGCAGTTTGTCAATGAGAAGGTCCTAGAACCAGAAGCCGAAGAAGACAAATCTTGCTAGAGGAAGAATGATGCCGGAGCAACAAAGATTTTGGTGGACTCAGTTAGAGACCACTTGGTTCCTCAAATCTCGAGAAAGAAGACTGCTAGAAAGATGTTCAAAACCCTAAAGAAGTTGTTTGAACATAGTAGTATCAATGTAACCCTTAAATTGAGGAACCAACTATCAAACATGAAGAAGTCCAAGTCAGAATCCATTGCCTTATATTTCATAAGGATCACAGAACTAAGGGACAAGCTTAGTACCAGTGGATATCCCATTGATGATAAGGAGCTTGTCGTCACTACTCTAAATGGTCTCCCACCATCTTGGGAGTCATTCATTCAAAGTATAAGTGGTCGATCCAAGCTACCCAATTTTGACAAGCTATGGGCAGATTGCACTCAAGAAGAAGAAGAATAGCAGTAAGGCAGAGACTTCATGGCACTCAGCCTGAGGAGAATCAAGCATTCATGTCCCATGCCAAGAAAGGAAAGGGAAGGAAAAGAAAGTTTCACAAACACAAGCACCAAGGTAGGAGATCAAGTCCTCCCCCAGACCAAAAGAAAAAGAAGAAGGATTTATCTCAGATACAATGCTACAGGTGCAAGGCATATGGTCATTGTTACCAACTTGTTTGTACCATAGTTGGATTATCTGAAGAGCCGCCATTTGACAAACATGATAAATGTTAGTACTCCAGTGTATCAGATGATCCAGCATTTGTGACTAGCCAGTTTTGTTTTTGAGTCGACATGACCATGGCCCCATGGGGTTTGTAATAAAGTGTGCTAGTAGGATCTGAGTGTCTCGGTTCCCCATGACTTGATTAAGAAACTAAGGTATTCCAGGGAGTTTTTTCCCTTGTCAATTATACTTTGCCTATAGCCGAGCTATAATCGATGAGGTTTTCTCCCGCTTCCTCCAAAGCTGGAATGCCCGATTTTGAAAATTTTAGCCATGGGGGGTTATTAGAGTCCAACTGATGTATATAAGCCTACTAGACACTGTTAGAATAAGTGTCGGTCATGTCCTATGTCCATAAAACCCTCAGAAAAAATTTCGAAAAAAAATTACCGGGTCCGTCGAATTTGGGCTTTTAATTATTTTTTAAATTTAATAAAATTTCTCTATAGTTTAAATGGAGAAATATTAATTTGTAATGTCAGTCGTCCGGGGTCCGAATTCAATGACTGATGGCTCGTTTCATAAGCCAAAAATCACACATGACCTATGGACCATCTAAACCCAAGTTTCGGATGTCATTTAGGCTTCGTAATTAATATTTTCTCTAAAAAGCCATTTACAGAGAAATTATTAATAAAAATAATAAAAATGATTATTTTGGAGATAATCCAAATCTCTCCAAAATAATCCAAATGGAATAAAGTAAAAGGCTAAATGACATGGCACCTGGCATTAATGCAGATTCCAATCAACTCCAAGCAACTCCAGTCAGCTATCCAGTCACCAGAAGAGAACTCCAATTGAGAAATTCGCCCTCCTTCCTCAAATCTGCGAATTGGTTATGTGTCAGTTGATGAGTGGGTTGGTTGATTGCATTTACTTCAATAGTGGGCGCCTTCCTAAATTTGTGCAACCACATGTACATTGCCTCTCTTCATGACTCAAGTCAACACCAACTACTCCACTCCAAGCTTCCACATGTGGCATTCATGCCCTCACAAGATTGCTCACGTCATTCTCTTTGGAGTGCGAGTTCTACACATGGCAACTCATTATTTGTTTGGTGGTAGTTCCAAGGTGGGATGGGGGGCGCCTTGCCTAGGTGGAGGCCACCTCCCCATCCACATAAGCTATGAACTCGACTTGTGTTAAGTGTAACTCATTTAACTTGTAATTCGATTGGTTGAGAGTGGATATGATTGGAATTCGATTTGGGTTAAGTAGCCATTGGCTTCCATCATGCCAATTCGATCTAGGGTTTTAGTTGCTAGCTTTTGCTATATAAGAGAGGTCTTTTAGGCTTCTTCTTCATGGAGATTTTGAGCATGAACACTCTGCCAAAATACTATTGTAATACTTGTTTATCTTTTGAATAATATATTGACCTTGGAGGTCTACACAAGTGCTTTGGGGATTGCTTTCACATTTCTTGGTGATATTCTTCTCAGCCTATCTCTCATATCAAGTTTTTGCAATATTTAATGTATGTTCTATAAATCATAGAAGTATATTATTCGATTTAAACTTGTTTGGTTTAAGGGTTTTGCAGAATTCATTAAGGCGGAGAATGACTTGGAGATCAAGTTGCTCTTTGTATTCAAATGGTTATTAGCACCTAATCAAGGTTGTCTTGCAGGTTTCCAAAAGATTCATTGTTCAAAGAAAGAAACACTTCTAGGGAGCTTCGATCTCTTCCCTCCATCAAACATAAGAAACTCTCTTTTTGGTTACTTGATCTACCATCTAAAGCTGTGGAAATCCAAAAAACTATCCTTATCCAAGCTTAGATCTTGTCTTGCTTTCCTTTGGTTTGTGGTTAGCTTGACCTTGCCTTCTCGTTTTCTTCCTCCCTTCATTTTCCTCATCAAACTCTCCCATTCGTTTCTCTACACATCTCTTTCCTTCCTCCTCTCGTCCACCATCTTCTAGCCATCTCTTCCATTCGTTTTCTCCCCCTTTGCTCCATTCGTCCTTCTCCTTTTGAGTAGCTTCCTTCACTCTTTCACTTGCCCTCTTGGATCTCTCCTCTTGTCCATCCCAAAAGGCCCTAAAACACAAAAAACCAAAAAACGAATTGTTAGGTTAATGATAGCTTCTTTTCTTAGTTTGCAAAAGTAATTAGTTGAAGTTAGTTTGTTTAAAAAAGTCTAGATCAGATCTCATCTTATAAGTCAATCTTATGCATTGAAAAGTTTAACTTTAGAGCATCCTAGATCTCTTCTTTACATTAGTATAGCTTGCATTGTTTAAATCTAGTTTTCATTTTGAAAGATAGAATATTTTCATGAAAATTTCTCAAAAAATTTTATGATCTAGATCTCTTTCCTAGTACGTTTTAGTCACTTGTTGTTCGCTGGCCTGTTTCATCATATTGAAAGTTTTATGTCAAAATCTCATACATTTTGCATTTTGGAACTCAATCTTCAAATCTAGACTTAACTAGTTTCAAATTGGTTTTATTTTTCTAATGGTTAATGGGTGCATTGTTGAGTTATTTTGAGCTTGTGTAGGTGGTTTGAGAGAAGGATACTTGCTAGATCTTGAGGCAAAGAATCAAAGCAAAACCATGGGAACGATTTAAACTTGACACATTTATCCTTTGTAAAAGCAAGCAAAAACTTGCTTCTTCTTCAATTTTTCCAAGTATTATCTATCTCTCAAAAGTCCTTCAAAGTGTTAAAACCCAAGGCATTTGTAATCTCGTTAATAAAGTTTCAAGTGGAGGAGGCCTCCACTTTTTGGGTTTCTTCCCCATTTGGGGAAGAGTGTTGTGGTCGTTTAGCTTAGAGCTTTTATTTCATGCTTTAGATTAGTCTTTCATTTTATCTTTGCACTCTCTTCCAAGTTTTGACCGGAGGTAGTATCCTTGGGATTTCATCTCAAGGGCAGGACCACATAATTTTGTGGTTACTCCTCTCTCCCCGTTAGTTGCCTTGGTCGAAATCTCAGCTAGCTCAGAAGTTCTCAAGTGCTAGCGGTTCTAGTGGTTGACCTTGTTTGGAGGTTGATCCCACCTTAGAGTAAATCTGTTGGTAGAACACTAAATTTTGCTTTATGTTACCTTCAAGCATTTTATATATCTTGTTGTGTTATCTTTTACATTCAGTCACTTTAAGCTTTCTTGTTTCAAGTATCACAACTGCTTTATTTCTTGCAATAAAATAAACAAAGCCTCTTGAACTTGGCCAAATCCAAGTCAAGAGCACTCTCTGTCGGAGAGCATCTTAAAACTGCATTTGTTTCCCCCTGCATTAGGCATATTATATTAGAAAGTCTCTTGAATTTTGGTCTTAAGACTAAGTCAAGAGCGCTCTCTGTCGGAGAGTTGAACGGTGCTCTTAATAATAAAACATTTCAACTCACATCCCCCCATAATTAATTTACTTTTGGTTGATTATCCAACACCCGTATGCTCTGCCAACCTGCAAAGGTTGGGCTAGTACTCAAAAAGTTGAAGGACTTGTTAAACTTACAAGTGATAGCATAATTAAAATTTTACCCAAAACCAAAACCAGCATCAAATCACTGAGGTTGCTTCCTGAAACAGGTGGTGCCTGTTGCCGCCTGGTTCCACACCTGGGGAAAACGCAGCAGAAGTCTTCAAGCTGCTGGTGTGGCCTTGGGGGCAAGTCAGAGTCAAGTGCTGTCACTTGGGACTCGACTCCTCCGTCTAGGCTTTCCTAGCGAAGCCAAGGGGGGTGGACCCTAAAAATTTAAAAGAAAACTAAGGCCTCTAATCTAGGAGTTAGAAAAATAATTTTTGTAACCAAGAATAAACACTACATACATTTGCCAAATAAAAACATCATTTATCATTTACTCCCATTTAGAATAATCATCATTTCAACTGCATACTAGTCAACAATAAAATAAAATTTGCATCAGGACCAGTGCCTTGCTATGGAGTCAAATAACAAATGCATAAACAGAAAAAAGTAAATGTTGTGGAGTGTTCTTGGTTTATTTTAAAAATTAATGTGGTGGTGATCTTTTTTATTAAGGCAGGTGGGTTCCCGATATACGCAAGGTACGGGGGAACATGTCCGGAAATTTGAAGCGTGGCTTCCCTCTCAGGCTTTAGGCTGGATCGGAGTCTCGAGGAGGTGTTCAGATGCTATACCAACGAGGGCAAGCCTAACGGTTTCCAAGAGGTCGCTATCCAGTTTTATCCCAAGCCTTCTGGGAAATTTGCCCACGACAACGAATTGCGTGTTGTGCCGGATTTTCACAAAAAGGGTTTTTTATTGGGGTGGTGTTAAGTCCTATTACTAGTCATCCACTCCTTTCTGGTGTGTACCAACTGGATCAGACTAAGCTGCAAGTTGGCCACAGAGCATACGGGAGAAGACCTTGGTATATTTTTATAAAATTTTAAGAACCCAAATTTTATCTTTTTATAACCCCAAGAGTCTCTTTTCAGGCATGCATTTCGGGCAAGCCCTCATACAAAACCCTACTTCGGGAAAGCAAGGGGGGCGTTATGAGTTTGTAAAAAAATGTGAAAAGCTAGGTTGTGAGTGAACTTGTGGCCCGCCAGTGGGACGGACCAACAAGGTTTATTTTAATCCTAATTTATTTTATTTAATGCCGGAAAACAAAGAAATAAACTACTCTAACATTCACGCCATGAAAATGAGACGACACAGGCCACCCCTGGGGGATGGGGTATGGGCGCTGGCTAGCCCACTTGCTCTCGTTTAAAAATGTTTACAATGATAAAGAGAAGTGCCCCAAGTCTACTTAATGTGACTTGGTGGCTTACAAAATTTTAGAAAAATATGACCGGTTTTGAAAAATATGGAAATTTGTGTTCCGGATCGCCTGGATGCTCGAAATTTTGCCAGCACTTCCTCCTACCTGCTCATCTTTTGCTGCAAACCAGCAAGCAATAATTAGTACAAGATGCCCAAAAACACTTTAAGAGTGTCTTTGGAACACCTCCTAAAAAACCCAAAATTTTCTAAGTTAAAAAACTAAGTAAAAATGACGAAAAATAACCAAGTAAAACAAGCTATGGAGCTTGTCTACTTGGGATCTTTGCTAGCCCTTTAATGGCTGCAAATTTCAAGCTCTAGGACAGCCAAATATATCTTTTAAATCAGCACTACAACTACCCAACAAGACTTAAAAAAGATATGTCGATTTTACTTGCAAGTCCTTTGAAAAAGTAGATGCTAAATGAAGGAAAGTCTAACAGTTAAATATATAAGCTTTATGACTGTCTAAACTAATCCTTTATGAAAATATTTCTGATCTAATTGAAATACAATTTGAGCACATAAATCAGAAATACTTCACATGCAAGTAACCAGTAACCAGAAAATTTTGATTTTGAATTAAGTTGAGAGAGAGATGAAGCAAATCTTGTTTGAAATCCGAAGCTTTGAAGGTTGTGTTTGTGATATTCCAAGGGACTACATCTGCAAACAAGATTAGAAGGGAGGAAGCAAACAAGATCCACCTACTTCCAGCTGAGATAACCTGCACATCACACACTTTGCAAACAAAGATCAAGTGTAGACATATATTTAAAAGAAATCAGTGCTGCATACTCATAAACAAATGAAAACATACAAACATGATCTCTTAATAAACATATATCAATAAGCTAAGACAATAAACAAATTGAATTAACTTATCTCATAAATTGTTACCAATCTATCCAATGAGTACAATAGATGCAATAAAATATCAAAGCTTATGCACAGGTTACCTCCATTAGACAAGCCAAAGATGGTTCATCCACTCACACACAACACCACAAGCTTGACCTCCAAAGTCTTCTTTATTCAAATTCAAAATGATATGAGTAATACAACGATAATTTTTGTGCTCCAATTCTCACTAAAAAACAATGAGAGAGGGCACTCCAATTTATAGAGAAAAGTCAAGGAGGGAGGGCGCACTTGCCAAAATGGGTGGAAGAGTGGTGGCATGGATGGTGGAGGAGAATGGGCTGCCTTCCCACCTTACAAGCTGCCATATACCAGCATGCATGGTGCTTACGTAGCAGCATAAAACGTGCTGCTCCTCCCTTAGATTATGGGCTGCCCACTACACAAATGCGCCCCCTCAAGCTAGTGAATGCGCCCCTCTCAAGTGGGCATGAAATCCTCCACTATTGGGGCTGCCAAAATGGCACAAAATCAGCCCAATGCACTCCTATAACCATGCTGGTCGAAATCAGACCCCAAAATCTCTCCAAAAATTAAATACTTTTTTATGTCATTTTCCCATTTTTCTATTTTTTTATGACTTTTTTGGGATTTTTTTGATTTTTTTTATTTTGACCAAAGTAGAAGCACCCAAACATTAGGAAAAGTGGGTTTAGGGGTTTAGGGGGTGCTCTGAGTTAGAAAACGAGCACCCCTAAGGCAAAAAACACCTCCAGACGCCCCAGATAGGCCAATTACAAATTTTTTAATTGAACCATTAAAAAAAAGGCCCAATTTACGGAAAAAATAAAACTTGCCGAAAATTAAAAAACAACCTAGGGGGACTTAGACATGTCCATATGACTCAAAATTAACGCCTAGCATGTTCATATACATTGACCCATAGACTTTAACAATCCCCTAAGGCCCGTCAGCCTCCCCAGGCATTCCAGCTTTGGAGGAGCAGGAGAAAAACCAATTAATTATGTTATGCACTAATGCAAAACATAATAGATAGGTGAAAAAACTCCTTGGAATACCTGACTTAGCCAAAAAGTCCTAGGGAACCAAGTCTTTTACAAAACACCATGCTAGTACGTTTTTATTACAAACCCCGCAGGGCCATGGACATGTGGAAAAAATTAAAAACGGGGGCCTTTAAAAGGCCAGCTGGATATCAAAATCACCAAAAATGAACATGTATCATGTTCCATTCTGCCCGCTCGCTTGATAATCCAACTAAGTACAACTTAGCTGGTAACAGTGCCGGAAATCCACTGTCAGACTCGAGGGTGGTCAAACCATTGTACACTTATCCTCTCTGCAATCTGGGTGCTCCCGACCTATCATCTAAGAGGTTGCCAGTATTTGTTCTTGGTTAAGGTTCTACTCTTTTGATATCCTTGGTTTTAGCCTTAATAATCAAAGACCATTAAAAATATTCAATTTACCAAGATAATTTTCATAACAATCTCACAAATAGCATTCTTTCAAGACCCACACATTCAGCATCACAATTATCTTTTCTGTGACTCCATAAGGCACTGGTATTTACAATTTATATCTTAATCAGGACCATTTGTCCTTGTGTTAATTTTCATGTTGTGAATGCTTTATTTGATTATAAGTCTTGAAATATACTGTTAATCTCGTTATTTCATTTTAGCAACATGGATTGCTTTGTTATCTTGTGCTTATCTCATCTTTTAATTTGGTCTCATCATAATAAACTCCTAAACAACACCCATCCGCATCATTCACACTTAAAACCTAAAAACACAAGAGCCTTAGTGAAACTCTTTGTAGGGACTACCCCCCTTGGCTTCATTAGGAGTTAGCCTAAACAGAGGAGCTGGGATTCAGGTGACAGTACCTGACTCATTGCTTGCCCCCAAGGCCACACCTCTCCCCACTTTCCAGTGAGGGAGACAACTTTCGAAATATTTCTGCTGCTGGTGTGCAGTTTGGCGGACAACAGTCATTACGCCAGTAATTGTCGAAGTTCAAACAAAAGGAAGCATGAAGCCTCAACTGCTGATGTTGATGAAAATACTCCTCACAAGAAGTCAAGGAATGATGATCGTTCAGAGTTCTTCTTCTAGTTCTCCCTATGTTGAGGTGATATGAAGATTCATACTGCAAGAACGGAGGTCTCTCATGGTTCCCACAAGAAGGCAGTGGGATCCCACACACAAAAACAATAAAAGATAAGTATTTGGTTTTCCTGCTTACATAGATATGTTTTTTCTTATACATATCAAATTATATGTAGATCTATCAAGAAGTGTGTTGAGCATTTGATATAGTTTACTTATTGATGTACCGTAGGCTCTTGTTGTATTTGTTATAAGAGCTGCACAACATTCCATGAACACATGATGGAGCTAGTCTAGATGATATCTCCTTCCTGCATGCTTAGAGTAGTGCACACTCTTGATGGCATGTTCTAGTGGAGATAGCAGACATCTAGATAGTTACCATATGTGTTTGGGAGACATGTTTATGAATGTTGTGCTAGCCAAGATGCCTAGTGTAAACTATAGTCATTGCATAGAAATAGAAATTGGTTAAATTTGATTATGCAATGTCACTAATCATCATACAGGATTTGACTTGTAGGGAAAAGACCACATGATATGGCCTACAAGAGAAGAATGATGAGACTTGTTCCGATGAACAAGTGGTGGACATGAATCCCATTAATATTCAGATTATGACTCTCAGCCTAGAAGGATGACCTCGGAAGAAACTTTCACAGGAGTGAAACCAGAAGTGGGCCACCATCGGATCTTTGACTGTCCAGACTACATACATGTGCCTAAGGACAAGAGGACGAAGTTAGAACCTTCAGGCAAGAAGGGAACTTTCGTGGGATACAGTGAGTCTTCAAAGACGTACAGAATCTACATCCCAAGATCCAGACAAATTGAAGTCAGGGATGTGTCCTTTGAAGAAGAGATGGCTATCAGGAAAGGCAAAGGATCAGACATGGAGATCGATGAGGAGGAGATGCTAGAACCAAAGGAGATGAGAACATCTCCCCCTCCAGTTCAAAGGGAGTTAGCAGAGAAGGATGAACCCATTGATCCAGTTGAGCCAGTTGATATTCCCAGAGATATTGCAGTAAGCCGAAAGAGGCCTAGATGGGCACAACAGACCTTGCAGGATGCAGAGAGGCATGAAGCTCCACATGGTACTTTCCGAGGAAGTAAAAGACCTCAGAGGTTCTCCAATTATGTAGCATTGATGAGTCACATCATTGACTCAGAACATACCACTTATGAAGAAGCATCCAGACACCAAGTTTGGGAAGATGCCATGGAGGAAGAATACCAATCCATCATGAAGAATGATGTGTGGGAGGTTGTGCCGAGACCTGGGGGGAAGTCAGTAGTGACTTCCAAGTGGTTATACAAATCAAGCATGGAGCAGATGGGAGTGTTGAAAAACACAAGGCTAGATTTGTTGCCAGAGGGTTCTCTCATAAAGAGGGAGTCGATTATGATGAGACATTTGCTCCTGTGGCTCGAGATACTTCCATCAGATCGATCATTGCTATTGCTTCAGCTATGGGATGGAAGTTGCATCAGATGGATGTCAAGACGGCTTTTCTCAATGGTGTTATTGAGGAAGAAGTATATATTGAACAACCAGAAGGGTTTATTGTCCATGGAAAGGAGTCTCACGTATGCATATTGAAAAAGGCCATGTATGGACTCAAGCAAGCACCCCGTGCTTGGTATGGAAGGATAGACGGATTCCTGGTGAGTTTGGGATTCACCAAAAGTGATGCAGACCCCAACCTTTACTACAAGGTTGTGGATGATGAGCCACTGATTTTGGTCCTTTATGTTGATGACTTGTTTCTCACTGTGTTGTCCACCGAGATGCACACCAGCAGCGGAAATCTTTCGAAAGCTGTCTCCCTCACTGGAAAGTGGGGAGAGGTGTGGCCTTGGGGGCAAGCAATGAGCCAGGTACTGTCACCTGAATCACAGCTCCTCCGTTTAGGCTAACTCCTAACGAAGCCAAGGGGGTAGTCCCTAAAAAAGAGTTTCACTAAGGCTCTTGTGTTTTAAGTATTTTTTGTGTGGGATGATGCGGATGAGTGTTGTTTAGGAGTTTTTGTATGATGATGAGAACAATTAAACATGCAATCCATGTTGCAAATTCCACAAGATACAATTTAGAAGATGAACAATATACTTTGACTTAGAATTAAAACAAAGCATCCACAAGATAAAGATCAAACAAATGACAAAGACATATGGTCCAGATTTAGAAGATACGTAAGAGTTTTTAAAGACCAGTGCCAAATGGAGTCAAAAGAAATGCTTGTAATGCTGGAAAATGTAAGTCAAAAGTAGTTGTTTGTGAGATCGTTTTGAAATTGTTCTTGGTAAGTTTTAAGTGTTTTAGGTGTTCTTGATTATTAGGGCTAAAACCAAGGATATCAAAAGAGTGTTCGGAAATACATTCTAAGCGGCTCCTTTAAGAGACATGTCGGACCTGTCTGGATCACAGTGAGGCGCGCAATGCTAACCAACCACTGTGTCGCAGATTGGGCAACCCGGCGCCTCCCCTGAGAACTGCTTTGAATACTTTTTGAACAACGTCGGTTCGTTGGTTATGGGGGTGAAAGTTTTAATTAATTATCACTTATGAGCTTATCAAGTCCTTCACCTTTCTGAGTACTAGTCCAACCGTTTCCGGTTGGCAGAGCATACGGGTGTTGGACAAACGACCAAGATAAATTAATTAAGGGGGAAATGTGGATTGAAAAGTTTTATTATTAAGAGCAATTGTTAAACTCTCCGACAGAGAGCGCTCTTGACTTAGTCTTAAGACCACAGTTCAAGAGATTTCCTACTTTAAAATGCCTAATGCAAGAGGAAAGTGTAGATCTAACAATGCTCTCCAACAAAGAGTGCTCTTGACTTGGATTTGGCCAAGTTCAAGAGGCTTTGTTTTTTTTAAGAAAATAGAAGCAGTTGTGAAAAACAGTTATGAAGCTTTGTAGAATTAAACCATGTGATAGCTCAAATAAAGTAAGAGACAACTAGCATGCTATTTGCAGAATGAAATAATGCTAAAAAAGACTTAGTGTTCTACCAACAGTTTTACTCTAAGGTGGGATCAACCTCCGAACAAGGTCAACCACTAAAACCCCCTGCACTTGAGAACCTCCAGCTAGCTAAAAGCTCTACCAAGGAAACCGACGGGGAAGGAAGAGTAACCACAAAATAATGTGGTCCTGCCCTTGAGATGAAGTCTCAAGGATACAACTTCCGGTCAAAGGTTTTGGCAGAGAAATACAAGATGAAACAAAAGACTAATCTAAAGCAAAAATTGAAAGATCTAACTTAACCAATCACCACACTCTTCCCCAAATGGGGAAGAAAACCCAAAAAGTGGATGCCTCCTCCACTTAACTTTTATTATGAGATTACAAGTGCCTTGGGTTTTAAAACCTTGAAGGACTTTTGAGAATGAAGTAACTAGGAAAACAAAGCTAGCTCTTATAAGCTTATTACAAAGGATAACAAGATTTTGTATATTCAATCACTCCTTATGGCATTCATGTGATTTTGCTTTGATTTATTTGCTTCAAGATCTATCAAGTATCTCTCTCTCAAATAACCTACACAAGCTCAAAATATCTCAACAAGGCACTCATTATTTGTCAAAAAAAAACAAATGAGCTTGAAAATTACTAAGTCTTAACTTGAAAATTAAAGCCTAAAACATGAAAAGCATGAGATTTTAATTCGAAAATGTTAATATGATAAAACGGACCAGCGAACAACAAATGCCTAGAATGTGCTAGAAATGAGATCTAAATCATAAAAAAATTTCGAAATATTTTATGTGAAAAATTCTATCTTTTAAATGGAAACAATAATCCAACAAGTATGAGCTATGCTAAAGCCAAACAATGAGATTTAGCTAGTAAAAGAATGACTAACTTTAACAAATACTAACTTCTTCAATTCGTTTTTTGTGTTTCTTGATATAATTTTTTAGGGCTTTTCTCAAGGTGGACAAATGGAGCAAAGGAGAAGGGTAAAGACCAAAAGATGAAAGGGTGAAAGGAGTTTGTGGATGGGGGGAAAAACAAATGGCTAAGGATGGATGAGAGGATGGGAAATGAGAGCAAGAAGGTGAAGGAGCAAAACGAAGGAAGGAGAAATCTAGGGCAAGATTGAAATGAATGGAAAAAAAGAGGTAAAAACGAATGGGTGAAGGAAGGGTGATAGAGAGGGGAAACGAATAGAGGAAAGAGACTAGGGCTTAGCAAAATCAAATGGGAAAAAAAGATCAAGGAGCAAATAAGAGGGGTTTGAAGAAAGAACCCTTTTGTAACCAAGTTTGAATGATGAAAAATTTGTTGATGGAAGAGGAAACCCTCTCTGCTTTGATGCCAATCTTAGGATCTTGCTCCTTGGAAGTATCCTGCAAACACACTATTAGTAAAGGTTTTTGTTGGTGGAGAAGAGGGAGATACAACCGAGTTCATCTCATCTCAACCGTTTTGAAGATCTGCAAATGCACAAAAACTTACACAAACAAAGCTTGATTAAATATAGAGAGTTAGGCAAAAATGCATAAGGAGACAAGGTAGTAAGACCAATTACAAGTTGCACTCTTTATACTATTTAAGCCTAAGCCTAGCAAACAAATTGGGACCATCAAATGCTTGCCCTACGCTCTTAAGAAAGAGATCGAAACATGTATTTAAATCAAAATTTGAAATTGCATAAATCAAGAACACATTACAGATATTACCTCAAAGTAAATTAGTAACTCATGAACCAATAGAAGTGTACACAAATTGCCTCCAAAGCCAACTTTATTTCCAATGATAGCCAATAGCTATTACAATCTCCGCAGAGTAAGTTAACAATAATTCTCCATGAGAAGAGAGCCTAAATGCTTCTCTTATATAACAAAGCTCTAAGCTAAAACCCTAAATCGACCTTGGCTTGAGAGAGAGCCAAAAACCAATAGACATGAAGTCGAATTCCAATCTAAACCAAGCTTGGAGAGCTAATCCCAGTTGACAACTCGAGTTTTGGTAGGTGTGAATGGCAAGGTGGCAAACTCAACTTTGGTAATGCATGGGAAGTCTCACCCATCAAATGGGCGTGTTCCAACTAGGATCCACGTGAGGGTTTAGGTGAGATGCGTGAGCTTCATGAGGAAAGCATGAGCTTGAAAGGGTTGAAGTGGAGTGACAAGTGGAGTTTGGATGGGAGCCAAGCATTTGTGATTGCTAAAATAGGGGAGGCGCCCACCATTGGCTTTAATGCCAACCAACCAACCCATTTATTATTTGCCACATCATAAAATCGAATTCTCAAGGAGGGAGGGCGAATTAGCTTGGGTGGAAATCTTCTGGTGACTGGATAACTAACTGAAGCCACTTGGAGTTGATTGGAATCTTCATAAATGTCTATTGCCATGTCATTTAGCCTTTTATTTTATTCATTTCTTATTATTTTTGAGAGATTTGGATTTCTCCAAAATAATCAAATTCATTAATTTAATTAATAATTTCTCTGTAAATGGCTTTTTAGAGAAAATATTAATTATGAGGCTTGTTACCAACTTATTTGTAATTTTGTACAAATAGTTGAACTTCCAATGAGCCACCAGTTTATTGAACATGATTCATGTTCATCATCAGCATTCAGAAGTTCAGAAGTCAATTTCAGGGCAATTTTGCCCCATTTGTAATAACTGCATGTTCATACCCCCATGGGGAATTTGTAAAAAGTTGGTCTAAACAGGGTCCTTTTATAAAAGACTCGGCTATCGGTAGGTTTAGCCATTTGGGGGATACTCTAGAGTGTTTTTTCCTTAGGAATTATGCGTTATTCATCAGTGGCGTATAATCCCCGAGTTTTTCACTCAAACCTCCAAAGCTGGAGTATTTCTCATGGTGGTCAAAACCTAAGGTGGTTATTAGAGTCTTGTGTCTAGGATTTTTTACGTGTTAGCCATCTCGATTGAGTCGTATGAACATGCACTAGGTCCCCTAGGAGTTTCATTGGATTCCGAGAAAAATATTTTTTTCCATAAATTAAACCATTTTTTAATGGTTTAATTAAAAAAAATTCAAGAAGTGATAAAAACCTCATCCGGAGGCGGAATTGGGCGTGGGGAGGCTCCTCTTGACACTCGGGGCATCCTCTTCACCGTGGCACCTTCATTCTTCAGTTTTCGGGCAGTGACGTCACCCCAGGAGCAGTTTTCGCTAAAAATGCATCATTTTGGCATTTAATTGCCAGAAAATGACAAATTGCACCATGAGGACAAAAATCAAATAAGTCAAATTTGATTAGAAAAATGATTTTTAAAGGCTGGATATAATTTTCCTAAGGTGTACATACACATTGGAGATAGGGTCACATTTTATAAAAATCAAAATTGGAAATTTTGATTAAATTAGAAGAGGTTGACGTGGGCACATTTTTGGAAAGCGTGGGTCTCTTGCATGGATTAAAATCACGAGCTCATTGGTAAGTGAAGGCTCTAATGTGGTGGTCCACCGTTTTAATATGTAAACACATGCCAATTCAAAACTTTGGTTAAGCAATCGCATGAGAAAGGATGACGTGAGCCATTTGGCCGTACGGCTAGCTCTCAGGGATTTGTGAAGTGGCAAACGTTGTTTGGATTGTTGATTTTGCAATTAAGGAATGGTGGGCGCCTTCATGAGGTGGAGGCCACATCACAAGCTTCCAACCAACAAACTCGAGTCTCTCTCCATTCAACTCCAAGCTTCTCCCTCATGTGGATTCACGCCATCCTCTCAAGCTCACGTCAATGGTTATGTGGCATGCTCTTGTTTGATTGATGGAGTTTCCAAGAGAGGGATGGGGGCACCTTGCCAAGGTGGAGGCCACCTCCGCATCCTCATTACTTCAACTCGAGCTTATTGATTGAGATCTAGACTCCAAGCTGATGTGATTGCCTTGTAACTAGATTTCGATTGGAGTTTGTCTCCTCTTTGGTGCCAATTCGAGTAAGGCCTTTTGGTCTTATTTTTTGTATAAATAAAGAGGCCTTTGGCTCTCTTCTCATGGACTTTTGAGCAAAGAAACTCTGGAGATTTTTGTAAGCTATTTTTTTATAATAAAGTTGTGACTTTGGAGGTCAAAAACGTGGAGGCTCTTGGTGGCCATTGCTTCATCTTATGAATGAGGTTATATTGTTTTGCAGTTGTATTTGAGATTATTAAGTTTTGGATCTTGTTTCAAGAAGGCTAACAATCTTGCACAAGTAAGCATGTATCTAATTCTTTTCGCTTAAATACTCTTGTTTTATATATATTGCACATGCTTAATGTTCTTGCAGGTACATCTTCACTCCATATAAAGCCAAAGACGTCTCATGCTTTATTGATTTGATAAACAAGGAGATCTAGCTCTTCCCCATCAACTTTCAACAAAACTTTCAACTTCGGTTACTTGTTTCCTTGGGCTTATCTCTTCAAGCTCTCCATACTGTCCATTCTTTTGGCTACCCACTGTCCACCATCCACCCTCACCTTTCCCATTCATTTTTCTTCTCATTCATCATCCATTCGTCCATCTCAAGCTAGCTGTTCTAGTCTTCTATTGGCAGCATCTTTTCCTCATTCGTTTAGGTTGCTCATTACCCACTAGCTGCTGCTCTCCCTTCCCTTTGGCTGCCCCATTCTCCTACCTGTTGACTGTCCCATTTACCTATTTGCAGCCATTTACCACAGTCATTTGTTTTGCTACCCCTTTATCCTCATTTCATTGTTGTTCCATTTACCCATTTGCAGCCACTTACCACTTCACTTGGGAGCCTTCTCGTCCACTTTTGAGGTTACCCTAAAAACATACAAAAGCACAAAACGAATAGACTCTTAAAGGTTTGGGTTAATAGTAATAGTTTTATGCTTTAAAAGAGTAAGATAGTTAGTGTTAGAATATTTTTTATGATTTAGATCTTGTGCTTTTTGCTATAGTTTAAATCTCTTTTCAAGATCTTAGTATAACTTGCATTTATTTAAACTTTTGTGTCCTTTTAAAAAAGATTTTTCCATAAAAATACTTCAAAAAATTTGTGATTTTAGATCTCATTCCTAGTATGTTTTAGGCTTTTGTTGTTCGCTGGTCCGTTTCACCATATCAACATTTTTTTAATTTAAATCTCATGCTCCTTAGGTTTTAAGCTTTAGTTTTCAAATTTAAACTTAGTAAATTTCAAATTTATTTGATTTTTTGACAAATAATGGGTGCCTTGTTGAGTTGTTTCGAGCTTGTGTAGGTGATTTGAGAGAGAGATACTTGGTAGATCTTGAAGCAAAAAATCAAAGCAAAATCAAATGAATGCCATAAGGAGTGATTGAACATACAAGATCTTATTATCCTTTGTAAAACTCTTCAAGAGTTCATTTCAAGTTTAAGGTCCTTTCTCTCAAAAAGTCCTTCAAGGTTTTAAAACCCAAGGCATTTGTAAAAATTAATAAAAGTTTCAAATGGAGGAGTCATCCACTTTTTGGGTTTCTTCCCCATTTGGGAAAGAGTGTTGAGTTTGCTTAGCTTAGATCTTTTAGTTCATGTTTTAGATTAGTCTTTATTTCTTTTTGTCATACTTCTCTTCCAAGTTTTGACCAGAAGTAGTATCCTTGGGATCCCATCCCAAGGGCAGGACCACATAATTTGTGGTTACTCTTCCTTCCCCGTCAGTTTCCTTGGTAGAGCTTTCAGCTAGCTAGAAGTTCTCAAGTGCGGGCGATTCTTAGAGGTTGACCTTGTTCGGAGGTTGATCCCGCCTTTAGTGTAAAATTGCTTGGTAGAACACTAAACCCTTCATTCATTTATTTCATTTTATTTTGCAAGTAGCATGCTAGCTGTGTTTCATATCTATTGAGCTACCACGTGATTTTAATATTACAAAGTTTCAATATCTTGTTTTCACAACTACTTCTTGTTTCTTAAAATAAACAAAGTCTCTTGAACTTGGCCAAATCCAAGTCAAGAGCACTCTCTGTCGGAGAGCATTGTAAATTTGCACCTTCTCCTTGCATTAGGTATTTTAAAGTAGGGAGTCTCTTGAACTGTGGTCTTAAGACTAAGTCGAGCGCTCTCTGTCAGAGGGTTGAACAAGTGCTCTTAACTTAATAAAATATTTCAACCCACATTTCCCCCTAATAAATTTACTTTGGTTGATTGCCCAACACCCGTATGCTCTGCCAACCGAAAACGGTTGGGCTAGTACTCAGAAAGGTGGAAGACTTGTTAAGCTCATAAGTGATAACTAATCAAACTTTCACCCTCATAACCAACCAATCCGGAGTTGAGCGATAAGATAAGCTCGGTGAGTAATCTCCTAGTTTGCTATGAATATTAATTATTGTATTAAATTAATCAGTAAATTATTAATTAGTTTAATTGAAGGGACGTAACCCTTCTTAAGAATGCTCAAACCTTATAAAAGGCGAGCTATTGTAAAGCATTAAGCATCTTATCAATTCAATAATATATCTTTTATTCAATATGGATTTCGTGTCCTAGTTTTTCTGTCGCATTTGGTATCAGAGCGGAACGCTCCTCCACCTGAGCTCGGATTCGGCTCACACTCAGAGCGGACTCGCTCCTCCTCAAGTGAGCTCGGATTCGGCTCATCCCTCCATTCCGCTGCATCACTCGCTCCAATCCGCCTGCTGCACTGCCATCCAGCGAGCTCATCAACTCCTCCAGCGAGCTTGGATTCGGCTCCTCATTCCACCCTACACCCACTCCCACACCTGCATCCTCGCTCACCTGCCTCCCTCCACTAGTCAGCCCACGCAAAACCCTAACCGCAACTGCAACACCTACACACTCGCCACTTTCCCTACACGTCTCACTCGCCCTTCTGCGCACCTCCCCCTCCTCCTCGTTCCACGCCCTCACTCCATCGTTCCTTGCGTCCTCCCTCATCTCCTCCTGCGTAAACACCACCAACATTTCACCCACACGCTGCCACCCCATGCCCTTCTACTCCGCGTCCCACTACTCCCTGTTCACGTCCGCGCCGTGCCTCCTCCACCACACTGCTCTCCACCTCGCCTGCTCCAAGCTCCAGCCACCACCTCCGTCACCTTCCAGCGCCCACCTCTCCACGCTCTTTCACGTCCCATTTGCTACCTCTGCTCCTCTGCCACATCTTCCCTCCGCTCCACGCACTTCACCTCCAGCCATCCCCTCACACGCTGCGCCCAATCTTCTCCGCCCTCTCCATCTCCACCCACGCTCCCTCCACATCAAACGTAAACCCTAATTTTTAATAAAAAATAAATATTATATAAAAATTGTTATATTAATATTTAATTTTATTAAAAGTTACAATCCCAAGTTATAAAAAAAAAATATTTAAATATAATAATTATTATATTTAATTATTTTACCCAATATAATAATTATTGTATTTACAATAATTCTTATTAATTAATTTAAATCCTACCAAAATTGGGTCCAATTATTCACCACCACACCTAAGAAGCATGATGACAGAATTAAAAGCCCAAATGGAGAAAATAGAGAAGGATTTCCGAACCTTCAAGGAAATGATCACCAAGAGCCAGGAAGCACTTAAGAAAGAAATTAAAGAGGAAGTCATTCAAGTAATGGAGCAGAAAATGGACGACAAGTTCGACATTATGAGCAAGGAACAAAAAATGTTAGACCAAAAAATGACGCAGAACCATAATACATTAATGGAGATGTTACAAAGACTAATGCAAAAAAAAGACCAAGTCGGCAGTCCAGATGTGCTAGATGCCTCATCTCATATTGTCACACAGGAAGCACTTGCCAAGAATCAAGAAGAATTGCAAAAAGAAATAAAGATTAACAATGCGACGCTTAAGCAAGAGATAGAAACAAAAGTACTGCCAGAGATGGAGGCACGATTAAACAGCCAAATAGAAGCTATCAGTAAGATAGTAGAGAATAAAAAAGATAAAAATCACCGCCAACAACGAAGCAGTTCAAATATGTCACTTACGTCATCCAGTAGTTCTGATCCACCATCAAAACATAAAGCAAGAGGGAATCAATATCACCCTTACATAGTGTACCCACCTAAGGCAAAAATAGAGTTGTCGAAATACAATGGAAGTGAAGACCAATGCGTTGCTTGGCTAAACAAAGCAGAAGAATACTTCGACATTTACAATATTCAATCTGACGAGGAGAAGGTGAAATATGCATCAATGCATATGGAAGGGTACGCCTATAATTGGTACTTATGGTGGAAGAGAGACAATTTTGCCTACACCTGGAACTTGTTCAAAAATGATTTTTTTAATAGGTTTCAAGGTATCAAAGAAGATGAATTTTTCAGTAAACTTACCAGATTACAACAGGTTGGAAGCGTTGAGGAATTCACACATCAGTGGGAATCCTTATCGACACGAGTATTTGGGTTGTCTGACAAACAAAGACTCGAAACCTATTTAGGAGGTCTTAAACCGTACCTCCAAAAAGAGTTAAAGTTACACGACATACCTAACGTAGAGGTAGCAAGACATAAATCAAAAGCCGCAGAACGCAAACTGGAAGGAATAAAAACAAGAGGCGACAACCATTATCGACAGGAAAAAGAGACACAATGTAGGTACTGTGAAGGTACGTGGTCACCCGACCATCAATGCCACAAACCTCAATCATATGCCTATGAAATGGAAAATAGATCAAATCCATCTAACAGTTACTCTGATAATAGAAAGAAGAAGAAAAACATAAGTCATCGATGCGGTGATGATTGGATCCCAGGCCATAAATGTAGGAACAATCAGACAGTACAGTGCAAAATCATCAATGGAAAGGAAGTGCAAGTCTCTACACAAGAAATCATGTCCGATTCTAATACCGACACTGAATCTGAATGAAGGACGACATTAGGAAAATACTCAAGCTTTGAGGACAAAGCTCTTTAAAAGGGAGTGGCAATGCTATGAATATTAATTATTGTATTAAATTAATCAGTAAATTATTAATTAGTTTAATTGAAGGGACGTAACCCTTCTTAAGAAGGCTCAAACCTTATAAAAGGCGACCTATTGTAAAGCATTAAGCATCTTATCAATTCAATAATATATCTTTTATTCAATATGGATTTCGTGTCCTAGTTTTTCTGCCGCATAGTTGGGGGCGTCGGGGTTCCATGTTCAGCCTCTAGTTTGCTGGTTAGCATTGCGCGACCTAGCTAGAGCACTCGGTGGCCCGACATGTCCTTGAACGGAGGCACTTGATACTGTCTTTCCGGACACTCTCTTGATATCCTTGGTTTTAGCCCTAATAATCAAGACCATTAAAATATTCAATAAACCAAGATTAATCGCAGGACGATCTCACGAACATTACCACTTTGAACTCTTGTATCAAGCAACCCAAGCACTCAAGCCTTTTTTGACTCCATAAGGCACTGGTCCTTGGCATCTTTCTATTTTTGCTTATTATCTATCTGGAGCATTTATATTTCCATGGTTGTCTTGCTTTAATTTTATCAAAGTGGTTGTATCTCGAATCTCTTGTCTCATATCGCAACGTGGATTGCTTATCTTATGTTTATTTCATAAATTGTGTCTCTCACCTTCAAAACTCCTAAACAACACCCATCCGCATCACAACATTAAAAAACATTTTAAAACACAAGAGCCTTAGACAACTCTTTGTAGGGACTACCCCCCTTGGCTTCGTTAGGAGTTAACCTAAACGGAGGAGCTGGGATTTAGGTGACAGTACCTGGCTCATTGCTTGCCCCCAAGGCCACACCTCTCCCCACTTTCCAGTGAGAGAGACAGCTTTCGAAAGATTTATGCTGCTGGTGTGCAGTTTGGCGGACAACAAGGCTGAATTGACATCCGAAAGTTGGGTTTAGCTGGTCCATAGGTCATGTGTGATTTTTGGCTTATGAAACGAGCCATCGATCACTGAATTCGGACCCCGGACGACTCACATATTACAAATTATTATTTCTCCATTTAAACTATAGAGAAATTTATTAAATTTAAAAAATAATTAAAAACCCAAATTTGACGGACTCGGTAAAAAAATTTCGAAATTTTTTCTGAGGGTCCTAGGGACTTGGGACATGACCAAAACCTATTCTAATAGTGTCTAGTAGGCTTATATACATTAGTTGGACTCCGATAACCCCCCATGGCCAAAATTTTCAAAATCAGGCATTCCAGCTTTGGAGGAAGCGAGAGAAAACCTCATTGATTATAGCTCGGCTGTAGGCAAAGTATAATTGACAAGGGAAAAAACTCCCTGGAATACCTTAGTTGCTTAATCAGGTCATGGGGAACCGAGACACTCAGATCTTACTAGCACACTTTATTACAAACCCCCATGGGGCCATGGTCATGTTGACTCAAAAACAAAACTGGCTAGTCACAAATGCTGGATCATCTGATACACTGGAGTACAAACATTCATCATGCTTGTCAAATGGCGGCTCTTCAGATAATCCAACTATGGTACAAAAAGGTTGGTAACACACTGGAAATGAGAAACTTATCGTATGGTGTAAAAAAAAACTTGCCTCTGAGTTCGAAATGAAGGATCTTGGATTGATGCATTACTTCTTAGGATTAGAAGTATGGCAGAGGCAGAGGGAGATTTTCCTACGTCAAGGAAAATACACCATAGATATTCTGAAGAGATTCGGATGTTGGACTGAAAGTCCATGGCCACTCCGATGGATGCAAATTTGAAGAAGCTGAGGGATTCTGCTTCAGATTCAAATTTGATTGATCCAACTATGTATCGCGAGTTGATTGGATCCTTGATGTATCTAACGAACACTAGACCAGATATATGTTTTGTTGTGAATGCTTTCAGTCAGTTCATGTGTGAACCGAGGCAGATTCACTGGATTTCTGCAAAACATGTGCTCAGATACTTGCGTGGCACTGTGGGATATGGCCTGAGATATGCTTCAGAGTGTGACTTGATATTGCAGGGGTTTACAAACTCAGATTGGGACGGATGTGCTACAGATAGGAAGAGTACTTCTGGATGTTGCTTCAATTTGGGTTCTGCAGTGATTTCCTGAGCAGCAGGAAGCAGAACTCAGTAGCACTCAGTACTGCAGAGGCCGAGTATATGGATGCTAGTACAACAGGCCGAGAAGCAGTATGGCTTCATAAATTTCTTCCAGGATTGTTTGGCCAGATTCCAGAGCCAACCGTGATTCATTGTCATAACCAGAGCTGTGTGCAGATGTCAGTGAATCCTGTATTCCACGACAGGTCGAAGCATATAGAGATTTGGTATCACTTCATTCGTGATATGGTGCAGAAAGGTGCGGGTCAATTTATAGTATGTTTCGACAGATGACCAAATTGCAGATGTTCTCATCAAGCCTCTTCCCAGGATAAAGTTTGAATACTTCCATGGAAGACTTGGAGTGGAAGAGAACGTGTCCCTCCTTGAGGGGGAGAGATGACATAGAGATGTTTACCTTGCTTTCACCCAGGTGCCTCTACTAGTCCAGGTTCTCATCCAGGTATGGGAGAAATCCCATCGACAGATGAGACGGACAGGTAGTAGATGGTCGAGTTACACCCAAGTGCCTCTACTAGTCCAGGTTCTTAGCCAGGTATGGGAGAAATCCCATCGGCAAATGAGATGGACAGGTAGTAGATGGTCGAATTACACACAGGTGCCTCTGCTCGTCTAGGTTCTCAACCAGGTATGGGAGCAATCCCATCGGAAGATGAGACTGATAGGTAGTAGATGGTCGTGTGATGATTACACAGGTACCTCTACTCGTTTAGGTTCTCGGCCAGGTATGGGAGTATCCCATCGACAAATGAGACGAACAGGTAGTAGATGATCGTGCACCTCTGCTCGTCCAGGTTCTTAGCCAGGTATGGGAGGATCCCATCGGCAGATAAGACGGACAGGTAGCAGATGGTAAATCCTATCTCTCAGACATCCAGGCAGGATGGAGAGACTACTCTTGGACTTGTTACCAACTTTTTGTACCATAGTTGGATTATCTGAAGAGCCGCCATTTGACAAACATGATGAATGTTTGTACTCCATTGTATCAGATGATCCATCATTTGTGCCTAGCCAATTTTGGCTAGCCAATTTTGTTTTTCAATCAACATGACCATGGCCCCATGGGGTTTGTAATAAAGTGTGCTAGTAGGATTTTGAGTGGCTCGGTTCCCCTATGACTTGATTAAGCAACTAAGGTATTCCAGGGAGTTTTTTCCCTTGTCAATTATACTTTTCCTATAGCCGAGCTATAATCGATGAGGTTTTCTCCCGCTTCCTCCAAAGCTGGAATGCCCGATTTTGAAAATTTTAGCCATGGGGGGTTATTAAAGTCCAACTGATGTATATAAGCCTACTAGACAATATTAGAATAGTTTATGGTCATGTCCTAAGTCACTAGGACCCTCAGAAAAAAAAAATTCGAAAAAAATTTACCGGACGCGTTGGATTCGGGTTTTTATTTATTTTTAATTTTTAATAAATCTCTATAGTTTAAATAGAGAAATTTCAATTTGTAATATGTCAGTCATCCGGGATCCGAATTCAGTGATTGAAGGCTCAAACCTTAAGCCAAAAATCATTCATGATCCCCGGACAGGTTTATCCTAAGTTTCGGATGTCAATTCAGCCTCATAATTAATAATTTCTCCAAAAAAACCAGTTACAGAGAAATTATTAATTAAAATATAAAAAATTGAATATTTGGAGATAATCCAAATCTCTCCAAAATAATCCAAATGGATTAAAATAAAAGGCTAATTGACATGGCACTGGGCATTAATGAAGATTCCAATCATTCAGTGAAGTATCCAGTCAGCACAAGAGATTAACTCCAAGAGAATTCGCCCTCCTTCATGCAATCTGCGAATTTGGTGATGTGGAATGGTTATTTAATGGGATTTGGTTGGTGATTGAGTTGCATTTAATGGGAGTGGGGGCGCCTTGCCTAGGTGGAGGCCATCTCCCACTCTCAACCACCAAGATCTATGTCAAATACGAGTTGAGCTCCAAACTCATCTACCTCAAAACTCATGAATCTTCAATGTGCTCACGTCATCTAAGCTTGGAGCTCGAGTTTTCCATGTGGCAATTGATTATTTGATAGGTGATGCTTCCAAAGTGAAGATGAGGGGCGCCTTGCCAAGGTGGAGGCCACCTCCTCATCTCATTCATTACAAACTCAACTTGTTGGTTGGAGTTAACTCCAAAACTCGGCATTAGCTTGGATTTGACTAGATGTTGATTGGAATTCGATTTATTGTTAGGTGCTATTGGCTCCCATCATGCCAATTCGAGTTAGGGTAGGCTAGCTCTTGTCTTTTGTTATATAATGAGGCTCTCTTTCCTCATTCCTCATGGATCATTTAGCAAAGAAACTCTGGAGGAATTGTAATCGTCTAATATCTGAATAAAATTGTGACTTTGGAGGTCAATTCGTGGAGGCTCTTGGTGGCCATGCTTCATCTTGTAACGAGGTGACATTGTGTAATGCTTTTGTATTTAAGATTCTTAAGCATAGATTAATATTTCAAGAAGGCTAACAATCTAGCACATGCATCTATTATCTATGTTTTTCGCTTGAGTATACTGGTTTTGCAGGTGTCTTCCAAGCTTCAAGATCTTTGTGTGTTTCATCTTCACTCTATAGGTTGCCAAAGAGTTTCAATCTTTTCAAGACCAAGCAACAAGGATTTCTAGCTTCTTCCATCAACCTTTAATTTAAATCTCCACTTGGTTACTTGGTTCTAAGAGCTTCTCTCTTCTAGCTCCCACTCTTCTCCTTGAGTCTCTTTTTCCTTGATTTGCTATCCTTTCCTCCCCTAGCCTCTCTCTAGCTCTAGTTTCCATCTTTTTCCCTACCTTCTAGCTCTCGTTTCCCATCTTTTTGCTCTACTATCCTCTTCTCACTCCTCCTTTCCTTCAGCTCTCGTCTTCCCCTCCTTTCTTCCCTCCTTCCATTCCTTTTTCCTCTCGTCTCCCTCCTCTTTTCTCCTTCTCCCCATTCGTCCCTTTAGATCTTCCTCTCTCTTTTGCCCTCGTCCCTCCTCTTCAAAGCTCCATTTCCTCCCTTTCGTTCCTCCTTGAAGCACTA
The DNA here is from genome assembly GCA_027924585.1 of Larix kaempferi. NCBI lineage: Eukaryota > Viridiplantae > Streptophyta > Pinopsida > Pinales > Pinaceae > Larix > Larix kaempferi. The sequence continues at coordinate 16,840,905 of BSBM01000012.1, forward strand.
CAAAAAAAGCAACAAAATATTTGCTTAAGAGTAGTTTTGTGCCTTTGTCAAAGTTAAATAGTTAGATCTTTTCTCATCATTGTTTACATTTCATAGCTTAGATATAAGTAGTTTCAAATTCATTTTGATTTTCACTAACACTTAATGGGTGTTTGTTGAGATTTCATTGAGCTTGTGTAGGTTGCTTTGAAAGAGAAGAAGTGCTTGTGAAGACAAGATCCAAGAGAGGATCAAAGTTACATTCAAGGAGAAGTTTTAAACCAAATCAGAAATCCAAAACCATTCTCCTTTGTAAAAGCCATTAAGGGCTTATAAATTTTGCTTCACTAAGTTGTTCTCTTCTTCAAAAAGACCTTTCAAGGATTTTTCCTAAGGCAATTGTAACCCAAGTAATAAAAAGGCTAGGTGGGATAGTGCCTCCCACACTTAGTTTCTCCTTTCCCATTTGGGGAAGTTTGTTCATGCATGCTTAGATTAGTTTTATTTTCAGTTCTTAAATTAAAATCTGCTTTTTGTACTTAGATTAGTTCTCTTCCAAGTCTTGACTTGAGATAGTATCATCCCAAGGGCAGGGCCACATAGTTTTGTGGTTACTTCTCTTTCCCCGTTAGCATCCTTGCGGACATCCAGCTAGCTGGAAGGTTTTCGGGACTAGCGGTTCTAGCGGTCGACCTTGTTCGGAGGTTGATCCCACTTCGTTATTTATTTCTTCTCTAATTGTTAGATTTGGCCTAGTTTCTTTTATACATCTTGTTTAGTATTTCATTTTGCAAGTAGTTGTTCTTTCACTTGTTCAATTTATTTCATTTTTGTCATTTCTTGAGCTATTATATGAGTTCCCATTTATAACTGCTTCTATCTTAACAATGAACAAAGTCTCTTGAACTTGAAATAACTCAAGTCAAGAGCACTCTCTATCGGAGAGCATAATAGTCTTGCATTCCCCTTGCATTAGGCATTTAGAGTAATTAAAGTCTCTTGAACTTTGGTCTTAAGACTAAGTCAAGAGCGCTCTCTATCGGAGGGTTGAACTGTGTGTTTTCAATAATAATAAAAATTTCAACTCACACCCCCATTAATTAAATTATCTTGGTTGTTATCTGACACCCGTATGCTCTGCCAACCTGAAAAGGTTGGGCTAGTACTCAGAAAGGTGTTAGATTTGATAAAACTTCTATCACATAATAAAATTTTATCCCCACAACCAACGAACCGGCGTTGTCTTCGATTTATACTTGAAAGTGCTATTCCGGGAGGTGGAGCCGGAAACATACCATTGTTCAGACTTCGGAGTAGTTAAGGCATTAGAAACTTACTCCTTGATAACTGGACGGTCCGTCAAATCACTGTGGATAGCTACTCAAAGTATACCTTTCCGAACTTTTGATTACCTTGTTGGTTCTTAGCCTAATAATCAAGACCATTAAAATCTTTAATTTACCAAGATAAACTGCAAAACGATCTCACAAACATTACCACTTTGAACTCTTGTATCAAGCAACCCAGGCACTTAAGACTGTTTTGAATCCATAAGGCATTGGTCCTTGTCATTATTTTCATTTATTTATTTGCAGCATTTACATTATCATGGTTGTCTTGCTTTAATTTATCAAGTAGTTTTTTCTTCGATCTTGTAATCTTGTTTTGCAACGTGGATTGCATTTTATCTTGTGTTCCATTTAAAGTATTTTGTGATCTATTCAAAAACTCCTAAACAACATCCATCCGCATCACAACACCAAAAAACATTTAAAACACATTGGGCCATAGTTAACTCTTTGTAGGGACTACCCCCCTTGGCTTCGTTGGGAGTTAGCCTAAATGGAGGAGCTGGGATTCAGGTGACAGTACCTAGCTCATTGCTTGCCCCCAAGGCCACACCTCTCCCCACTTCCAGTGAGGGAGACAGCTTTCGAAAGATTTCTGCTGCTGGTGTGCATCTCGACAGACAACAGGACTTACTTAAGGACTGGTAGAGTTGATGCATGATGACACTTCTCGAAGGACTGAGATTGTGTTGACAACCTTCAGTATGTATAGAGATGATTGAGACAGTATAGATGTACAGATGAAACCCAGATGATCGTGATGTTGATGATGACCAAAGAATACCTTCCTTATTGAGAGGGAGTGTTGGAGTTTGTGCAACTTCAGAAGTTATTCTTAATGTATTTTATATTGTACCTCCTAAGGGAGTTGAACTTGATGTAATTAATCATGTAAACCCTAGAAAGAATAATGTAAACCTTGGGGAGAAAAACAAGTAAAGAAATTAATTATCGAATGCATTTTTATATTCCCCCAAGTCAGGTCGGCCCAGTCAAGTTAGACAAGTCGACCCTGTGGAGAAAAATGCCAGTTTGGCACTTGTATAAATAGAGGGAAAGTTCACCTCGTTATTCACTCATTCACTCAACACAAGTTCGCATCACTTGGAGAGAGATTTGCACCTGCAGCTAGGAGAAGACATTTTGGGGTTTCTACTTGGAAAGTATTTCCATCTTTTCCCTCTCATCATTGTACTCTGCTCTCAGAATTTATTATCTCTATATGAAGGTTGCTGGGTTTTCTCCCGATTGGGTTTCCCAAGATAAATTCTTGTGTTCTTTGTTTATGTGCTTTGTCTTTCTTCTAGTGATCCTATTGATTTTATGCAATTGAATTATTATGCTATAATTGTATGAAAAACTAACATGGTGCACTATCCATTACAGCTCCTCTTCCAATTCTTCCTCCAGACAGAGTACTATTATGTGATTCCTTCAGTAGGCCTTGGATGCTAGGAGGGATGCTTCCAATCTCCATGACACACTCACCATTTGTGTATTACATCTTTCTGATCCACTCTCTTTAAGAATTTCTCTTCTGGATTGACTTTCTTTACGATGTCCCTAGGCAACCTCTGATTCTTGTTACCGACCCTCCACCCTCTTGCTACCTTTTTTTCCCACCGAGATATCCAAGAAGCAGTTTGGGAGATGAGCATCAACAAAGCAGCGAACGAGGAAGGTTTTCAGTCAAAGTTCTTCAAGCATGGTCTTCCTAACCTCGATAGCCTCCTAGCCAATCTATTTAACCATGTTATCTGACAGGTTTCCAACCCACTTGATCGCATCACATTATTTACCCGATCCATAAATCGGGTCCCAATGCAGATCCAAATAACTACAAAACGATCATGGTAGGCCACATATTTTCCAAACTCTATGCAACATCCCTACACATGCGGCTTTCTCAGGAGCTCAAGAGGCGACTCCTTGGAGCTAAGGGGTGGGCGGGGTTCCAACCTACACATCAAACCATTGATCACATCCTCACACTTCAGGCTATCATTGAGGAGGTACGGCACCACTCTTCAAAAACCTATTGCTTCTTTGTAGACTTTTGAAAAGCATTGGACTCTGTTACATGTGAGGCATTATTCCAGAGGCTCAAAAGCATAGGCATCTCCGAGACACTCTTGATCACCATCATGCACCTATATTTGTCGGTCCTTGGTCGTCTCTGTATTGTACACAGGATGTCAAACTTTATCGGGAGTACCATTGGGGTTAATAGAGATGTCCCCTGTCTCCCACCCTTTTTGGTATTTACATCAACGAGCTAGAGTCCTTTCTGCATGATCATATCCAGGATGGCAATGGGTGTCACCTCCACCGACTCCCGATATCTATCCTACTCTTCGCAAATGATGTGGTCCTCTTGGTCTCATCCCCAAAAGGATGTGCAGAGACAGCTGGACACTCTCGCACTCTTCTGCGATCTTCAACAATTGACGATCAACTTGGGTAAAACCAAGGGTATGATCTTCAATGGGTCGAAGAAGGTATTCCTGGACCACCATTTCTTTTTCCAAGGAGAGGAGATCGGCATCACCGATAGCGACATTTATTTGGGGGTACAGTTTTTAGGGCCTCGCTTCAGTATGAGACATGCTCTTCAGCCTCGAGTCAACAAAGGGTATGGGTCCTTCGCCATCCTTGAGAGACAGTGCTTCCGACACCATTTTAAGGACATCTTGTCCAAGATGTCTCTCATGGACACCCTTGTTAGGCCCACAATTCTCTATGGATCATAGGTTTGGGGACTGTTATCACCTATTTTGTACAAATAGATGAAACACCATTGAGCCGCCAGTATTGGAACACATCAGTGTTCACTTCCAGAGTATCAGCGTTTCAGATGACAATAATTAGCCAATTTTGGCTAGCCGGTTTTTATTTTCAGTCAGAATGACCATGGCCCCACGGGGTTTGTAATAAAGTGTGCTAGTAGGATTTTTGAGTGGCTTGGTCCCCCATGACTTGGTTAAGCAACTAAGGTATTCCAGGGAGTTTTTTCCCTTGTCAATTATGCTTTGCCTGTAGCCGAGTAATAATCGACGAGGTTTTCTCCCGCTTCCTCCAAAGCTGGAATGCCCGATTTTGAAAATTTGAGCCTTGGTGGGTTATTAGAGTCCAACTGATATATATAAGCCTACTAGACACTATTAGAATAGACTATGGTAATGTCCTAAGTCACTATGACCCTTAGAAAAAATTTCGAAAAAAAAATTACCGGGTCCTCCGGTTTTGAGTTTTTTATTTTTTTATTTTTTAATAAATTTTTCCATAGTTTAAATGGAAAAATTTCAATTTGTAATATGTTAGTCATCCGGGATCCGTTTTCAGTGTTTGAAGGCTTATACCTTAAGCTAAAAGTAAAAATCAGTCATGATCCCCGGACCAGCTTACCCTAAGTTTCGAACAATTATTTGGCCTCATAATTAATATTTTATTATTTTCTCAAAAAATCAAAAAATGAGAAATATTAATTAAAATATTCAGAAAATAATAAATTGGAGATAATTTAAATCTCTCCAAAAAAGGCCAAATTAAATAAAGTAAAAGTCTAAATGACATGGCAAGAAGCATTAATGATGATTGGAATCTTCACCCACCTGATTCAGATCAGTTTCGGAGCACTGGGAGTGATCTGCAGTTGAGAAATTCGCCCTCTCCTTTAGCTTAACGTTTTTGTGATGTGGAGGCTTGCTATTGGTATGGTGGAGTTAACAATGAAGGATGGGGGGCGCCTTGCCAAGGTGGAGGCCACCTCCCCATCCACATCACCTCCAAACTTGAGTTATGTGGTTGTTATCACTCCAAGCCACTTATTGAATGGTTATTGATTGGAATTTGGAGTTTTGTCAAGTGCTTTTGGCTCTCATTATGCCAAATTCGAATTAGGGTTTTAGCTTGATGTTTTTGTATAAAGAGGATGCCTTTGGGCACTCTTCTCATGGAGATTATGGGCAAGACAACTCTGCCAAAATATTGTAAAGTACTATTTGTTTAAGTTTGGAATAAAAGTGACTTTGGAGGTCTATGCATGAGTTATTAGCATTGTGAATTCATCTTGTGGGAGGTGATATTTCTCTAACCCTCACTCTTTCTTTATATATTGTCATTGCTAGCTTAGGAAGGCTATCAATCTAGCACGCAAGGTTAGCCATTTATTGTCTTTAATTTGGTTATCTATGCAAGATCTTTGATTATCTAAAGCGGACAGGACGTAGTCAGTTATACTAATGTCTTTTGGATCTTCATTTGATTTAGCATTCTAGTATTTGATATCACTTGCATCTTGAAGTTTGTGGCTTTTCAGGGATCACCAAAGGTGAAGAAATGTGTGAGCTCGGTTGCATCTATCCTCTCTTCACAAAACAAGAGCTCTTTTCATCCAATGCTTTCATTGTGCGGGATTTACAAGGCCTTTCTACTTCCAAAAGAAGAAACATAGCCACAAAGGGCTTGCTTGCCTCATCCATCAAACAAACTATTTCAAAATTTTCTCTTGGTTAATTGGTTACTACAAGTGGATCTCGAATTTTCAAGGTTCTATTCTATTTCTTTTCCACTTTTTTGTAGAAGTTATCAAGTCACTAAAATTTATATTTCAAGCTTGCTTGGCTTCTACTAAGTTAAATCTAAGCTTTCTAGCCTTAGATCTACTTTTTCAAAGCTAGATCCATCTTTTTCTAGCCTTAGATCTCGAAAAACGTGCATATTTTCCACTTTTTGTTTTCTGGTTTTTTCTGTGCTTTTAGGCATTTTTTCAATTCTGGAATTTCTTGAAAAATATTTAAAATTTTCGAAAAAACATTTTTTCTCATTTTTCTAGTGTTTTTTCTCGAAAAGCGTGTCATTTTAGGCTTGCTATTTTTTGACTAATTTTTACAATTTTCTGCTAATTTTCAATTCTGGAAATTAGCTTGAAAATTTAAAAAATTTCAAAAAAATTTATTTTTTGACTTTTTTTACTTTTTTCTCGAAAAGCGTGCCATTTTGTACTTGCTGATTTTTCACTGATTTTCTGCTATTTTCCAGATTCCGGAAATTAGCCTAAAATATTAAAAAATCTTTAAATTTTGTTTCCCAAAAAATCTAAAGTTATTTCGTTAAAAAACATGTTTTTTACATGATAAACGGTGAGCTTGTCTTGCCTCTCCCAAGGTCTAATTTTAGTTTCAAATTTGTTTTATTTTGACTAATGCTAATGGGTATTTGAGTTCACTATTGTGATAGTTATTTTGAGAAAGAGAAACTCAAGAATTTTTGAAGCAGGTAGAAGAGAAAAAATTCTAAACCAAGAAGATTATCAAGAAACCAAGAGGATGATCCAAACCGAGAAATCATTACTTATCCTTGTAATAGCTCTTAAGAGCTTGTTTCAAATTTTTCCAAGTTTATTTCTCTCAAAGTCCTTTCAAGGGTTAAATTCCCAAGGCATTTGTACTTGATTAATAAAAAGGCTAAATGGGATAAAGCCTCCCACATTTTGGTTTTTCTTCCCCATTTGGGGAAAAGTGTCTTGCATTTCATAGTTTAGATGTGCTTTGCTTCTAAAATAATATCATTTCGTACTTAGATTTTTCAATTATTATTTCAGTCTTGACTTGAGAAGTAGCTTGGGATTTTATCCCAAGTGCCACATTGACATTGAGTGCCACTTCTCTTTCCCCACTGTGTACTGCATATGACCAGCTAGCTGGAAGTTTCAACAGTGTGTAAAAGCCATTTTTTGCTTCCCCTGTTAGATCAGTTTCTTGTTGTAGAACACTAATTGCTCTTTTATTCCAAATTTGCAAGTAGTATATTAATTTGTCATTTCATCATTTTATCAATCTATTGAGCTATCATATGTGTTCTTTGCTTTGCAAGCTGTTTGTATCTTAAAAAGAACCAAAGTCTCTTGAACTTGCAGTAACCCAAGTCAAGAGCACTCTCTATCAGAGAGCATTCCCACTGCATTTCTTTGCATCAAGCATATAGATTAGCTAAAGTCTCTTGAACTTCCGTCTTAAGACGAAGTCAAGAGCGCTCTCTGTCGGAGGGTTGAACGGTGTGCTCTTAATAATTTAAAACATTCCAACTCATTTTCCCCCTTTAAAATTTATCTTCGTTGCTATCCTTCACTTAGTATGCTCTACCGACCCTAAGGGGTTGGGCTCGTACTCGAAACGGTGTTGGATCTATTAATCTCAAAAGTGATAACCTAATAAAATTTTCACCCCACAACCAACGAACCGGCATTGATTATACGAGAAATACTCAGGTAGTGGGCAAAGTTCCTAAACCTGGTGGGGTCGGAGTGCCGTTGTCTTAGACTTCGAGGGTGGTTAAGTCATTGGACACCTATTCTTGATAATTGGATGGTCCGTCATACCACCAGAGGGGAAGCCACTGAAAGTATACTTTTCTGGTTGGACGCATGCCTTTCTTTTGCTAGCCTAATAATCAAGATCATTAAAACTTTCAATAAACCAAGATAATTTGCAAAACGTTCTCACAAACAGTTATTCTAAGAATTGTATCTTCAGCATCCCCAAGCACTACACAATTGTTGACTCCATAAGGCACTAGTCTATTTACACTTTCATTTTAATTAATTGGGGCCATTTGTCCTTTTGTCTAAGTTATTTATCAGTGGATGCTTTTATCTTGCAAGTCTTTATTACACTATTGTTCTATAATCTTGTATCGCAACGTGGATTGCTCTTTTGTCTTGTATTTGTCTCATTTATAAAAAGTTGTGATCTTTCATCATTAAAAAACTCCTAAACAACACTCATCCGCATCACCATAAACCAAAAACACTTTAAAACACAAGAGCCATAGAAAACTCTTTGTTAGGGACAACCCCCCTTGGCTTCGTTAGGAGTTAGCCTAAACAGAGGAGCTGGGATTTAGGTGACAGTACCTAGCTCATTGCTTGCCCCCAAGGCCACACTTCTCCCACTTGTAGTGAGGAGACAGCTTTTGAAAGATTTATGCTGCTAGTGTGCATCTCGGCGGACAACAGGGACCAGGCCTGGATGAGGCCGATTGGGCTTCAAACAAGAGACTGTAAACACTTCTCCTACGTCGCATCATCAGATGCAAACAGATAATACCTCAGCACATCAATCTCACAGGATTCGAGGCCCGACCCTTCCGGCTTGAGACTACTTTCCTTCTTGTCTCACTTTTACACCGCCCCATACTTAGCATACCGATCATCAGATTCCATTGCTTTATCTAGTTCACCTGGTCGTACCAAATGTTGGTTTGTAACAGTTTCAAATCTTTTGGGGTCTGTTGGTATTTTTGTGGATCATCTTCCTCCTTTCAAATACTCCTTGAATGTGCCTAGCCACCTCTTACCTACTCGGCAGGATATGAACAGGATCATTCGAGATGACATTTACAGGCAATTTGTGTAGGTCACTTGGACTAACCCCCAGGGAGGGTTACATTCGAAGATGGCCTTCTATGCTGAGCACTTTATGGAGGTGAGGGACGGACTCATAATCCAACCCCCATACACATCTCATCATTGGGCACACTCACTTCGAATCCCCTTAGGCCAGTTTCGGGTTGGCTCACATAGACTCCAGGTCGAGATGGATCACTAGACTCTATAGGCCGATAGGATCTGCCAGTTGTGTCATCTCCACGAGGTCGAGACAAAGGATCACTTCATCTTACTTTGCCCCGGATACTATGAGATATGTGGACGATTCCATTGTTTATTCAGAGGGACCCAAACCCTCACCAATTTCTTCAGGTACCCCGATCAAAGATGCTTATCCCTTTATTTACAGGAAGCCCTCAAGCTCCAAGCCCACACTCTCCAATCTCGTACTAGACCAAATCCCATCCAACGGATCACTTCCTTATTTTCGGTGCTCTATTCAGGTAGGAGCACCAAGAGACATGGATATGAGCATTGAACCGGACTCTAAATTGATGCGTACCCATGGGAGCATCCCCCAGCCCCAAAGTTCTCAGCGGCACAACCAAACTAGATCCACTACCAACAGGTAGACTAGATCCTCCCAATCTTAGCAGCAGAGAACCTCCTTCAAATAGCAGCAAAGTCGACAATCCCGATATTTTACCAAACCCTCCTCTAGTCATCATTCTATACTGAGTTTCCTTCATTCGACCTCGAATGTTAGGAGAGATAGGTCTATCCCATGACGGACCTACCTCATTCCTTTTATACTCTCTCGTTCTTATATCTATTCCTCTTGTACATCCCCTTCCTCAAGTAGCCTCCAGCGCTCAAGGTCGAGCGTTTTTCATGGATCTCATGATATGATTTACTTTAGGTATCTCGCTTTTTATAGGAGACTTTTTAGTACTCCTGCTTTGTAATGACATCATTTGTATTGTGCAATCACATTGACCTATTGTTGTGGTCATTCATTGGACATAAATAAAATTATTTTTGGACATTAATAAAATTATTTTTGGACATTAATAAAATTATTTTATCTTATCTTATCTTCTGGATCAGCTCTTCATCCATGGATTTAGCTCCTTTTGGTTTTTAGGTTAGGGTCCTCCTTCTTGCTTTTTGTAGGAGTTTCCTTAGCACTCCCACTTTGTATTGACATCATAGTACCACACAATCCCATTGACCTACTTTTGTGGTCATTTCTTGGACATTAATAGAAATATCTTATCTTATGTTATCTCTTATCTCCAGAGCTCAGAGAATAATCTATAAGAAAGCACCATAGGGATTGGAGGCCACCTGGATGAATGACAACAGTCTCCCTTAACCATTTCAAGGCTTCAATGCACTAAGGTATCTTTACATAAATCTTTATCAAATATTTAAGAACGTCCTTTAATTAGGAGTAAACATTGCTTTCCAAGAATCTTGGATTCGATTCCATTACCAAATTAAGGGAGAATAAAAACCAATCATTTTGGCTTTGTCAATTTGGAGGAGGCTCTTTGGCACGAGAGGAAAAAATATAACCTCCACTTCAAATATTATTTTAAAGCTAGCTCCGACGGTGTTGAGGAGGTCAAGACGCAAAACATCCAAAGCGACTGCGATTCTGTGGCCAGACCATCTTTTTAATCTTCTACTATAGTGGAAAGTTCCCCATCTTCACATGTCAATACTGCAAGTCTTGTGAAAATGGAGAAACATAAGTATGTCCCTCTTGTGTATCAAATAGACGACATTGCTCCATTGAACCTAGCTCTTTCAAATTTTCATCAGCCAATACCTAAAATCTTTCCATGGGTTTATTTGTTTGCCTTCTCCATGGTTGACTTCCTTGTAAATATTTGATCCAGAGATCACTACTCCCTCTAGATCGCCCTGATATCTCAAGCGGTATGAGTCTCGATATTAATACAACATTAATATAAACTCAAATAACTAGATCTGCATTTACCAACTGAAAATATAAATGCAATCACACATAAACAACAGATGTACCCTAGAACCCTTTTGGGGAAAAACCAGCAAACTGTGGGGCTATCTTCTCTCTCGATCCCAGAGCATATAGGAAATGAGACAAGTACAATACAGAGTTACCTCGAAAATTTCTTCAGGCAAAACCTAGATTTGCATGCATCCAGCTGATGCATGCACTGAAGGAATGAGCCCTAACTGCAAAACTGGATCTGAGTATCCCTGCATCCGCCTCTGTCTGATCTGTCTCTCTCTATCCTCTGCTCGCTCTGAAGACTGCCCTCTGACTGAAAACATCCTCCTCTGCATGCACAAGTGCGCCCTCCCTCAAATGATGAATGACTCGTACTAAATCAGATCTCAGCAGATCTGAGCTCTGATCGTCATTGATCTTCCTCAATCTCTGAGACGAAGATACTCTGCAAGTTACAGACACTCAAACGCTCTACTGGATGCAGTACGAGCTTCTTCCTCCTTGAGGAATGTGCCCTCCTACTCAAGGAAAGTCGTCCTCCTCTCTCATGATCTATCTCAGATCAATAGTCTCTCTGATGAAGACAGTCACCTCCTGTCTTCCTTATAACATCTCACTGTGAAGTTAGGTTTACCAAAAACCTAAAAATAGTTGCATGTAAAACTCACTTTTGCATTCATTTCTCTCCGATCATTTTCCTGGTTAATATTTTAACACTTCCTCTTAACCAGGAAAGAATTCTGTACCACTCCCATCTTCTCCCTGAAGTACTCAAACTTAGTCTTCATCAAGGACTTTGTCAGAATGTCTGCAACCTGCTCATCTGTAGAAATGTACCGAAGCTCAACTGCTCCCTTCTGAACATGATCACGAATGAAGTGATGTCTAATCTCAATGTGTTTGGATCGACCATGAAACATTCTCAGAGAGTTTGATGCAACTCTGATTGTCACGGTGAATCACCATAGGCTCCAACTGCTGATCAAATAGACTCACCAACATCTTGCGAAGCCAGATGGCTTCACAACTGGCTAAGCTAGCCACCATATATTCTGCCTCAACAGAGCTCAATGCAACGGACTTCTGCTTCATGCTGAACCATGACACAACTGTCGAACCTAAGCTGAAGCAACACCCGGAGGTGCTTTTCCTATCACCTGCATTCCCTTCCCAGTCTAAATCTGTGAACCCCACAAGCTGGGCTTCTCCCTACCGCACATAATTCAGCCCATACTCTGTTGTTCCACTGATGTATCTCAAAACATGCCTTGCTGCTACCCAGTGCACCTCTCTGGGTTCTACCATGTACTGAATGAAGGTGTTGACTGCAAAGCTCAAATCTGGTCTGGTGTTGACCAAATACATCAAGGAACCGATGAGCTGTCTATACTTAGTGGAATCGGCCAACTTACTCTTTGAAGCCACTTGCTTCTTCCAGTTCATCGTCATAGGGGTAGTCATAGGCTTGAAATCCTGCATCTGAATCTTCAGAATGTCGATTGCATACTTTCCCTGACTGAGAATGATATGCCCATCCTCCTGCCAGACTTCCATCCCTAGGAAGTAATGCATCAGCCCTATATCCTTCATCTCAAACTCAGATGCAAGGTTCGTCTTGCAATCACTGATGAGTTTTTCTGCCCTTGTAATAAACAGATCATCTACATAAAGCACAAGGATAAGAGGATCCCCTTTCACTACGATGAAGTAGAGATTTGGATCTGCTTCACTCTTCTGAAACCCTAGTTGCTGCAAATAGGTATCTATCCTAGAATACCAAGCTCTGGGTGCTTGTTTTAAGCCATATAGAACTTTCTTCAATCTGCACACATGAGACTCTCTCTCAAGTACCTCAAAGCCCTCGGGCTGCTCAACGTAAACCTCCTCCTCTATGAGTCCATTGAGGAAAGTTGTCTTGACATCCATCTGATGAATCTTCCATCCCATTTCTGCCGCAACTGAAATCACTGTCCTGATGGAAGAATACCTGGCCACAAGAGCAAACGTCTCCTCATAGTCAACTCCCTCTATCTGTGAGAACCCTCTAGCCACAAACCTGGCTTTGTATTTCTCAATGATGCCATCTGCTGCATACTTAATCTTATAGAGCCATCTGGAGGTGACAATAGATTTTCCTTCTGGTCTGGGTACCACTTCCCAGACATCATTCTTGATGATGGAAGCATACTCTTCCAACATGGCATCTCTCCAAGCCTACTTTCCTGCTGCTTGTTCGTATGAGGAAGGTTCTGACTCACTGATGCTGCTAACTAGAGCTAAGTAACTACAGAATCTCTGTGGAGCCTTTCTTTCTCTCACATCTTTCTTGGGAGTTCCTACCGCCTGAGCGTCCTTCAAGGTGTCCTGAAGCCACTTGGGCTTCCTCTTTCCTGAAGTGACATCCTGAGATGAGAACTCCTCATCCTTGTCCCAATATCCTGTATGTGAGTGAGTACCTCCAGTAGAGGTGCCAGTAGCTGTTGATCTTGTAGCACGAGAACCTATAATCTGGGATTCTGATCTCAGTTGATCACCAACCTGAGATCCTGTGTCAGTTCCTGCTCCTGTGCCTATGGAAACCATATCTTGTGCATCTGTCACTCTAGACACTTGGGACCCTATTGACTGTTGAGCAGTACTCTGTCCTGTGTCAAGTAGGGATGTAGCAACTTGTTGTTTTCCCTTCTCTGACTCACATAACTTCGGAAAGGCCTGATCCTCCTCGAACTTCACATCCCGCCTCACAACAGTCTTTTTGAGAGCAGGGATGTAAATGCGATAGGCCTTTGAAGTCTCATCATACCCAACCAAAATTCCTCTTTCTGCAGTGGATTCCAACTTTGCCCTTTTCTCCGAAGGAACATGAGAGTAGGTGAGGCATCCAAAAATCCTGAAGTGTCCAACTTCAGGTTTCTTCCCCGAGAAGGCCTCCTCAGGGGTCCTGTCCCCCAAAGCCTTATGGGGGCTCCTGTTCTGAATGTAGGTTGCAGTGTTGCATGCTTCAGCCCAAAGGAAAAATGGCAATCCTTGATCATGCAACATGGATCTCGCAGCTCCAATAATGGCCCTGTTCTTCCTCTCAGCCACCCATTCTGTTGAGGTGTATAAGGAACAGTCAACTACCTCTTGATGCTTTCCTGAGTGCCGAACTTATTGAACTCAGTGGAGGTGTACTCTCCCCCATTATCTGATCTGAAGATCTTAATATTCCTTTCTGTCTGTTTTTCCACGAGAGACTTGAACTCCTGAAACTTCTGCAAAACTTCCTTAGAGTCTTTTCTCTTCAGGAAGTAGATCCAGGTGTTCCTGGAATAGTCATCAATGAAAGACACATAGTACTTGTATCATTTCATTGATGTGGTGGACATCGGACCACAAAGGTCAGAATGAATCAAATCAAGAGCTCCTGTAGCTCTTGTGTTGCTCTTGGGAAATGCAGTCTTGATGTACTTTCCGAGAGCACACCCCTTACACTCAGTGTGCTCAATGCTGAACTCAGGTACTCCTGTCACAATCTCCCTCAGAATCTTTAGATTCGGATGGTGCAGATGAGCCATCCTTCTGTGCCAAAGCTCACAGGGATCACATCTCTCATCCTGACTGCTATGACTTAGGGCATGATGAAGTTGGAAGCTTAGTTTATATAGCTTCCCACAACGGACTCCAATCCTCTCAACTGAGGCAACATTGGATCCCTTTGGATGAACTAGCACGTTTCCATCTTTGAACATCACCCATAGTCCTCGATCTTCAATGGTAGAAATGGAGATCAAGTTTTTCTTAAGACCTGGAACATATAGAACATCACGAACTCTCATATGTTCTCCAGAGTCTTTCTGGAAAGACACAGTTCCTCGTCCTATGGCCTTGACCGTAGAGTTGTCTCCCAGGACAATCTCAAGATCTATTCCATCCTCTGCTAGGTCAGAAAAATATCCGCGAACACCTGTCATATGACTAGAAGCTCCAATGTCTATGTACCATACACTAGAAGTGGAGGCCATCAATGATTGACAGGAGTTAAGAGCCTTCTCCCTGTCAATCCCATCGGTAGTACACTCATCAATATCTGTAGCGGAGCAAGAAGTGCAAACAATTTGCTCTTCCCCCATGATGTAGATCTGATGCTGCAGTTGTAGATCTGAGTATGAAAGCACTCCCTGACCCTTACCAGGGCTTTGATACCATGTAAATATTTGATCCAGAGATCACTACTCCCTCTGGATCGCCCTGAGATCTCAAGCGGTATGAATCTCAATATCAATACAACATTAATATAAACTCAAACAACTAGATTTGCATTTACCAACTGAAAATATAAATGCAATCACACATAAACAACAGATGTACCCTAGAACCCTTTTGGGGAAAAACCAGCAAACTGTGGGGCTATCTTCTCTCTCGAGCCCAGAGCATATAGGAAATGAGACAAGTACAATACAGGGTTACCTCAAAAATTTCTTCAAGCAAAACCTAGATTTGCATGCATCCAGCTGATGCATGCACTGAAGGAATGAGCCCTAACTGCAAAACTGGATTTGAGTATCCCTGCATCCGCCTCTGTCTGATCTGTCTCTCTCTATTCTCTGCTCGCTCTGAAGACTGCCCTCTAACTGAAAACGTCCTCCTCTGCATGCACAAGTGCGCCCTCCCTCAAATGATGAATGACTCGTACTAAATCAGATCTCAACAGATCTGAGCTCTGATCGTCACTAATCTTCCTCAATCTCTGAGACGAAGAAACTCTGCAAGTTACAGACACTCAAACGCTCTACCGGATGCGGTACGAGCTTCTTCCTCCTTGAGGAATGCGCCCTCCTACTCAAGGAAAGTTGTTCTCCTCTCTCATGATCTATCTCAGATCAATAGTCTCTCTGATGAAGACAGTCACCTCCTATCTTCCTTATAACATCTCATTGTGAAGTTAGGTTTACCAAAAACCTAAAAATAGTTGCATGCAAAACTCACTTTTGCATGCATGCATGCATGCAAACCTTTGCATGCATTTCTCTCCGATCATTTTCCTGGTTAATATTTTAACATTCCTATTCTTGATTTTTCAAAATTCAATGGTTTCCCAAAAATATCATTTATGTCTACCATAGCTTCTTTTGTATTCATGGTAGTGTTACCTCCTAATTTGTAAATTAGTTGAATTTCTTGTGAGCTGCCAGAGTTGTGAACATTTCAAATGTTCATCGTCATTGCTCAAAAGTTCAGAAGTCATTTTCAGGGACAATTTTGGCCCCTTTGTAATAATTGCATGTTTATACCCCCTTGGGGATATTGTAAAACTGTGCTAGCATGACATCTTTTGTAAAGAACTTGGCTTCCTAGGACTTAGACATCAAATGCAATCATTCCATGGTGTTTTTTACCTTGTCAATTATGCAATGTTGAACAAGCGATGTATAATTGACAAGTTTTTCACCCGCTCCTCCAAAGTTGGAATGGTCGTCTTGGTGGTTATGCCTTATGAGGTTATTTAAGTTCATGTGTCAATGTTTATGAGCTTGCTAGACATATAATTGAGTCATTATGAACATGCACTAGGTCCCCTAGGAGTTTGAGTCAATTCTGAGAAAATAATTTTTTCCCGTAAAACGAGCTTTTTTAATGTTTTAATTAAAAAATCCAAAAATGTCATAAAAGTGTGGTCTAGAGGGTTTTTTTTGCCATGGGGGTGCTTGTTTTCTAACCCGGGGCACCCACAAAACCCCAAAACCCACTTTTCCCAAGTTTTGGGTGATTATTAAATCACTTAACAAAAATTCTCTCCAAAATATTAAAAGAGAATTTAAAATTAAAAATAATAAGATATGGAGAAAATCAAATTTCCTAAAATTGAGGAAATTTGTCCAAATAAAGTGCCAATTGTGTTGGCAATCATTATCGGAGGGAGAATCAATCAACTCCAATCAGTTTCAATTAAAGCTTGGAGCACTAGAAGTGATCTTCTATCAGGAAATGTGCCCTCCTCTCTTGGTTGGGCAACTTGGTGAATTGGCTCATGCTTATTTGATGGAGAAGGTTCCAAGGTTGAGAAGGATGCCCCTCTTGTGAGCTGGCTGCCACCTCTTCATATCACAACAACCAAGCATTTGTTAAGGCTTTGTTCCAAGCTTTGATCACTCCATTAATTGGGATATGTGCCCCCTAACCCTAGATTGCTTCTAGAACTCGCCCCCTTCTATTGTAACTATATTTAAGAAGGCTCTTGCTCCATTGTTTAGTATGCATGCAAGGAACCTTTGCTATTTTGTAATGCTTTGCCTTTGTGCAATTATTTTGAATAAAAGTTGAGGCTTTGGAGGTCCATGTGGTGCAAATTTCCATGAATGTGAATGCTTGATCTTCATTGAGGTGATATTTTGCTACGCTTTATTTCTGCATTTACAAGCTCATGGATCTTTTTCTAGCTTAGAAGGTTATTACTAATCCATAGGGTAAACATTTGTAGTTTCAATTTGTTTACTTATGTTTTGTTATTTGAAGTCTAAGAGTAGCCAAATGTAGTCAGTTATACTTAGGCTCTCCCAAATTTCTTTTATCAAAATATACTAGATTTGATCGTAGTTTGTTTGAAGTTGTGAAGCCTTGCAGGTCACCAAAAGAGAAGAAGGATTTTAAGTGCAATTGCATTTTCGTCCTCTTCGCTGCTACTTTTTGGATCTAATGCTTTTTGTCCTATAGGCACCTCCTCCTCTTCACATTATTCGAGCTGGAGCAGCTCTTTCTTCATCCCTCTTTCAAAAAACTTACTATTTTCTTCTCGGTTACTGTTTCTTACAAGCGAATTAGAGCTAAAAAGTTTTCATCATTAGTCATTTACTTGTTTAAATTAGATCTAAAAGTGCTTTAGATTCATATTTAAAAGTTAGATCTAAGTGTTGCTTTCCTTATTACTTGAAGCACTGATTTAGCTAACAAATACTAACATTTAATCAAGTTTGTTGTTTGCTGGTTTTGGGCTTTTTGTCCTAGGAAAGTGAAGGAACTTGAGCAAATTCGGGAGATTTGAACCTTAAAGAAGACCTATTTCAGCTCCTTGTATTTTCTTAGCTTTTTTAAGATTGCTAAAGTCTCTTGAATCCCATTTTAAGGGATCAAGAGCGCTCTCTGTAGGAGAGTTAAAATTGTAATAACTAATAAAGAGCAAGTGGGATTTAAGGCTCCCACACCCTTCTTCCCCCATTTGGGGGAAGCCTGTATATGCCCCATTTGCTTTACTGTTCTTAGGTAGTTTGCTCTTTTACTTTAGATTAGTATTTTGCTAGATTAGTTTTCAGTTTTCATAATTAGCTTTAAGTTTCATGCTTTCTTTTGTTTCACATTTTTTGGAAAATAAATACTAACCCCTATGCTTTCCCGAGTTACGGTTCGTGGACAAGGGCTTGCCCAAGTACCGACCTGAAAGAGATTCATAGGTAGTTAATTAGAAAACCTTTACTTTTCATGCATTTTTGGTTATTTGGTTAGTTTTACAACTTTGTTTCCTTTTACAATCATAATAAACAAAGCCGACTCGTTGCCACAAAGTATGCTCTCGTCACCACTTAAAAGCTTTGCCGATTAGTGGTGAATGATCAGAAAGTTGACACATAGTCGAGTAGGTAATTAGAGAAACATTTACCTTTCATGTTTTGTCTTTATTTTCATTGTAAAAAAGCATTGATAAAACTTGTAAAATCCGGACTCCATTCTGTATGCTCTGCACCTCTGCAGTTAGTCCAATCAATAGGGTGCACCAAAAGGAATTGGAAGTGACTAGTAATTAGTCTCCACAACCATTCAATTAACCTCCCTAATGGAAATTCGGCGTTAACGTCAACTGCATTCTTGTGTGGGGAAATTTTGCAAAGGAAGCGGGAACCACTAGAACGTGACGGCGGGGCCCCGTTAGGCCACACCCTCGTTTGGTGTAGTGTTGAACATCCCCCTGCGACTCCATCTAGCCCACGTATCCTTGTGCGAATCCACCTAGATTGAAATCTAGACATATTCCCTCGTACCGCAAGGTATATCGGGAATCCCCTTGTTTCCCGTTTTAATCAACTCATCTTTTCATTTAACTTAAAATTGACCAAGAACAATTGCACAATATTTACAACTTTCAACAGCACTATTTCTATTCAGACTCCATCGGCACTGATCCCCATTTTTGCAACAACAATCTTTTATTTTGCTTATTATCATCCGTTATTGTTGTTTAATTTATATATGTTGATGTTATGTTTTTCAATTATTTAATCATCGTGCAATAAACTTGCTCATTTTACCAAAAACTCCTAAAAAACACTCATACCCATCCGTAACAAATAAACACAACTAACAGCCTTAGAAACTCTTCAGTAGGGTCTACCCCCCTTGGCTTCGGCTAGGAGTTTGCTTAAACGGAGGATTCAGGATTAGGTGACAGTACCTGACTCGAGACTTGCCCCCAAGGACGCAACTAGCAACTTATAAATATTTATGTTGTGTTTCCCCCCAGGTGTGCTTTTCGGTGGCAACAGGTAGGATCGACAAGACCATGATGACAAGCAATCTCCAATAGCAAAATCTTCAATTTTGCGTCTTCGCAAAAAGCTTGGAATGCATGCTCACTTGTTCAGCGTTCCCCCCCTAGACTATTGGATGAGTACACATAATCATTGTCAAGTTTGCAAAGCATGAATTGCGTTCATTAGCCATTGAATACCAAGAAGTGCTTGACATATCTAAAGAAAGCTCTGGCGGTCCTTAGATGTTTTGTGGGTTGTTGCCATCATTCAATCCTCCTTGACATGACAGTGTTGAAACAATTCTGCGAGCTCTTAAGCTTGGAGTTTACATGACAATGATTATAGGCATACAAAGTTTCTCCAATTCAATTTTTTAGATCGAATAATTGGCTATAGATAAAGATTCTTCCACCAAGAATACAAAATCCTTTGCATGTTGTTCCTAGCAGTAAGATTGTGAAAATCCATTCTAGTCATCTTGAGAGACTATTGTCCATTAAGTGGCAAATATATTGATGTTTCTAGGAGTGTAGCTGACATCATTTTAATGAAGCCTAGCCTAAGTCTCATCGTTAGTGTTTCACTCACAAACCATGCCATATTTCAGAGGATGAAGAATTATACAATTCATGTCATATCCATCACCATTTGTATTGAGGTACTATTATGATCATCTCACAAGTTCAACTTGGCTTGATTGTTTAAAGCTCAATGAAATACTTCAACATAGAATGAATGCTAGATCTATTGAAATTGCATTGCTTAGCTCACATAGTATAGTGACATCCTCATACTTCTAAATTCCTAACCAACTAGAGCATCATCAATCCCCAAAGGACTCAAAGGTAAAGCATTCACTTTTTGAAGATCAATTCAACTTCAACATCAACATCAAATTGTAACTTGCAAACAATCATTTTTGTAAGTTTTCTTGTATTTTGGTACTTGCAATAGTTTTGTATGCATGTCAAATCAAATTAAGTTGAATTGTATTGGGTGCATTCTCAGTAGAAACCAACACCCTTCATTTTTTTGAGTTGGATTTCAATTATTGAGCCTTATTGTTAAAGGGTGGAATTGCAAAAAGCCCTCTAAGGTCTCAGTTAGTCTTTCAAATGGTTGAAACTAAAAGATTATTAAAGTTACTGAACACTCTAATATTCAGTGTTGTTGACGATACAATCGCAATCAACAAAGCAACTCTACTATTTGATCTAACTTGTTTGCAAGATTCACAAGCACAAGTAGAACTCCTCCAAACTCAATTACAGCTCCAGCATGATGAAATACAACGAAAGAATCAGCGTTCTAAACTAGTTCTCATTCAGAACAACCCTCTTTTTGAGTTTGATAATGATTTCGATAAGATTTCAACGGATGAACAACTCCGTGAAACAATGCCAAATGCCAAAAACAAGGCCTATCATGTACATGTTCAGCATTATCTTTCCAAGCCCGTTGTTGGACCTTGGGAAGAAATTAGGAACAACAAACACAGATTAGGTATCAAATATAATAAGGAAGTGACTTTTCATATTCCGGATTATTCCAAACCAATCTAGTTTCAAAGTTCTGGATTCCTTCAAAAAGAATCACCTTCACATGTTTGAGTTCAGCATCAGTGACAACATTGTCATCAAATTGGCCACATGGAGGATCAGTGTTTTGATCTCCATCCTTGTCAGCATTGAGGGAAGCATAATCATTCTTTAGATAGATGTTCAAAACTAAAGAAACCTACAAGACTAAATATTCAGTATGGGTGGAGCAATTATTGGCTATAGTCATCAATAGCCAAGAAAATATATCAGTCAAACCGAAGAACTCAGTGTCGAATAATGGCACATCTTGCAATAGAAAGTCTTCATGCTTCTCACCTTGTATTTGACAGGGGGGAACATCATAGATTGACAGTCAGGCTTCAAGTTTCAAATCCCTATCAATCAAACAGAGAACAAGCAAGCTTGGGCCATAACTAGAACTAGAGCCTCAAGCCAGATCCACTGCGAGAGTTGGAGTTGTAGCCAGAAGACAGAAATAGGGCCATGTTCTAGAGCATCCATTGGTTTGTGTTCATCCAAACCAACATTTAATGGAATACATCAACTTCTGCTAACCAGGTTTGTGATCATCCTAGACCACCATCTACACAAGATTTTTGGTCATCCTAAACCACCATCTACACAAGGTTTGCGGTCATCCTAAACCACCATCTATATTTGGTTTGTGGTCATCCTGAACCACCATCTACCATTGGTTTGTGGTCATCCAAAACCACTCATTTAGTAGAAGACATCAGCTTCTGCTAACCAGGTTTGTGGTCATAGTAAACCACCATCTACCATTGGCTTGTGTTCATCCAAAACCACACAATTAGTAGAAGGCAGCAGCTTCTGCAACCAGGTTTGTGGTCATCGTAAAACCACCACTTGGTTTGTGGTCATCCAAAACCACCAATTCATAGAGCAATTCTTGGACTCACAAACACCCCTTCATATTAAGGGGGGGGGGGGAATGTTGGAAACCTAATCCTCTAGGACTATGGTAAAAGATAATTGTATTGTTGTTACTATTCACATTCGAGTCATCTTGGAGTCCAAGAGCCCCCTTAGATATGAAACCAAGAGTCATATACTATGTATTTATACATGCATCATATTAATGAAAATTGAGCATTCACAATTATCTCCATTTATCTTATTGAGTACATGCTTCAATGGATCTTTCTTCTATACCTCTACTAGAGGCCACCCTCACTAGGTTGTGGAACCATGTTGTGGGAGATATGGCATTGGGGGGAGGGGGGGCTTATATCTTCAATATATCACCCACATTCAGCAGAAGTTATGATATAATGCCTTCTCTCCAAAGCCTCCTTCAGATTAAAGGGGGTAGTTGTGAATAGAACTGACCTATTTTGATCTAGGTATCCATAAACACACTATCCTTTGTATCTCAGCCATGGCCAACCTTATATTCAGGGTTGATATCCATAAACCCCCTCTCTGATTGTACTTGAATTCTGTTAGCTATATCCAAGCTCTCTCAAGTGTATTCAAGTAGGGTATCTATAAACCCACTCTTAGACTATATCCAAGCTCTTTCAAGTGTATTCCAGTTGGGTATCCATAAACCCACTCTTAGATTGTATTCAAGCTTTCTTAGTTATATTCAAGCTTTCTGATGTATTCATGTTGGGTATACATAAACCCACTTTCTTTTGTATTTCTGCCAAGGTCGGCCCTATATTTAAGTTTGGTAGCTATATACCCACTCTCCCATTTGTGTTTCATCATTCTCCATGGCCTCCTACTTAACTTAAGGGGGGATGTTGAAATGATGGTGTAATCTTTACAGACAGCTATGGCCAACCTCACTTTGTTATTGTGTATTGTTGTGTTTCTAGGGTTTGTCTTAAAACCAACCAGTCAATACACATTTATTACACACTTAGGTGGTTAGTCATTATGTGGGCCCATAACCTGTCTTGGGGAGGGCACCCTACCTCTTGACTTGTGTATGAATACATGCACAAGAGTCATTTGTAGGATTATCATTCTAATATACAAACGATTCATTTTTTGGCCTACGGGCACAATATCAAGTGTTTATCTCTTGTTCTTGGGTTGGATTTTCTTCTCTCTAGCACACTCGTAGACTAGCTCTCTAGCGCACTGATGGATCAGCTCTAGGGCGTACTTATTAGGGTTTTATCCTGCACTTCTCTAGTGCTGCCTTCCTCCTTGTTTATTGTAGGAATTAGGGTTTGCAGTTTGGTTCTATTCGATGCCTTACTCTCTAATGAATTTCAACAGAGTAAACTTTGCATATTTTGTGTTGTTTATTGCAGGAATTAGGGTTTACAGGTTGGTTCTATTCGATGCCTTCTTTCTTTTATGAATTCCAATGGAGTAAACTTTGCATATTTTGTGTTGTTTGAACATCGCATTTAAATTAATGTACATGAATATATATATTTTTATTAAATGTTGCATATTTTATGTATTTTTTAGTAAACTGGTTCCTCAACCATGTCAGCTGGTTCTGATAACATTCATTGAACTGGGTTCTTTGCTATTCAAACACAGTAACAGTTCAACAATAATACAAGAACATAGAAGAGTAAAATAATCAAATAAGCACTGAAAGGCTCGTGTTGGTAAATTGTGTTGGCCCTAGTTTGCGCTGTTACAGAGCATTGTAGGCATTAACGGAATGGCATATAATATTATACAATTTTGGTATCTGTAGGTAGTTTGCACTGTTACAGAGCATTGTAGGCATTAACGGAATGGCATACAATATTATACAATTTTGGTATCTGTAGGTAGTTTGACGCACACAACTGCCCCTATTCCATGAATAAGTAATCAGCTTGTTCATGTTTGCAGAAGGCTGCAACACTGGTTTCTTTCTACTTTATAAGGATCAGAGTGTTTCACCTATTTAAAAAAAACGAGCACGTGGTATGTATGACATAGGGCCAGATCAAATGTTACAATATAATTTCTTCAAACCCATGTGAAATTTGCCAATGTGGTGGTGGTGGTTCAGCGGTCAAGACTGTGGCATGTTAGGCCACCCACCAAACGAATAAGTAGTTGGAGTCAGGTGCAAGTCCTGGAAGGCATATATTGGGCCCAGTTGCAAGTCCTGGAAGGCAGGGAAGGCAATAATAAGCAGTTGGGGGCAGATGCAAGGCTTGGAAGGAAGGAATAAGCACATGGGTCAGGTGCAAGTCATGAGTTCTTTTGATTGCTGCAGAGTACCTGTTCTGGCCAGTGATAATGTTTCTTGAGCTTAAAAGGAAGCACTTACAGTAAAAATAAAAACACTGTGAAGTTTTGAAGTATATTGTTTCATCCATCAGAATTTAATTGCAGAATCTTAGTGATTCTGTGCATATATTCTGAATCTCACTCTAGACAAAGTAAGCATCCTAGGGTTCCTCGTATGTACTTTGGTATATTTGTTTTCTTCTTGAACATAGATTGCATCTTCTCAAATGTACGGTTATGACCAATAAACATTAATAAGCTATTTACGCAGCTTATTTCAGAGAATTAGAAACATCCAGTCTTTCTGTTTGTATCTGAATTCAATCATCCAAAAAAGTAGTGTGTGTAGGCAATCATATGTCTGTGGATTCATTGGAAGACAAATATATAAACGAAGTAATAAATAATCACTCACAGGGATAAGTGACCATAAGCAACGCAAATTCGTGCTGGCGGATCTGGGTAGAGAAATTCTTCCGAGTGAGAAGTTGCCACCTGGGATCGAATCCACTCTCGTCCTCATCCCCTGTAACAGCTGATCCATCAACCACCAATGCCAATACCATGCAAGCAAATGCCAAGCACACCATAAATCTCCACCACATGCATCCCATGTTCACCGTAATCTCTCAGATCTCAACGTTTTGGAATCATATCATCGCATTTCTGCTTCTGTACTAGCGCAGCTACTATCCCTCTCCTCGTGCGGACACTTCACTACATACGGTCGACCAGAATATCATTTTGTAATTTATTTTTATTCTCTGCCTCACTACTCGGTCAAAGTTTATTGGCTACCTATTGATGAGCAAATTTCTCAAAGTAAACTTTAAGTTGTTGAAACTTTTTAATTTGAAATTATAAATTATAAAAAATATTATTTATCTGAGCGGTAATTGGTTGGTGGAGAGAATGTGCATTAATTGTTATCCGTGGTATGCTTGTGGCATGTCATACACTATATATATATATGGAGGATCCAAGTTCATTATTTACAATCGGTTTTCTACATGTTCTTATGGAATAGAAATTAGATCACACAACACTTCATAAATTAAGGTTAGCTTAATCACTTTTGACAATTCATAAATTAAGGTTAGCTTAATCACTCTTGACAATGAATGCTAGTCATGTCAATGGAAACCCACTAGGACATCTCCTTGAATGACTAGCTACTCCTTGCATAACTAGCTACTAGAGAAAGGAAATGATTGGAAAAGAAATCAATCTTATGAAAAGTAAACAAACAAATTGTTTTCATTACAAGAATGTAAAGGAAAATTAAGGACATGCATTAAAAAATGAAAATTAACTAAATACTACTCTAACTATAATCATTAGTTTGATTATGATGTTGTGTTAGGAAATCCTCCCTACGGATAAGTAGGATTCCTCTTGGGAAAAAGCAGGTTTCCTATACACCTAACCCAATACATAAAAGAAATAAATAGTTGCTAATTTCTCCTAGATCTAGTTTATACACAAGCCAATCCAAAGATACATATGCGTAAGAAGGATGAGAAGGGTAGATGTCCTACCTCATCCCTGAAGGTTGTCCTCATTGCTCCTTGTTGATCCAGCTCCTAGCTTGAGGATCCAAGTTGATGAGCCTGCAAACAAAGGGAAAAGACAAACACCTTCCAAGAACAAGTGTATTAAACTAAATATATTCACTAACAAGTAAACAAATTCATGCATTCAACATAAGAAGCACAATTTGGGAGAATAGGCCAAGTTCATTGATTAGAAAACTAAAGGAAACAATACATGACATGATTA
Source organism: Larix kaempferi (assembly GCA_027924585.1). Lineage (NCBI taxonomy): Eukaryota > Viridiplantae > Streptophyta > Pinopsida > Pinales > Pinaceae > Larix > Larix kaempferi. Next base: position 16,866,677 of record BSBM01000012.1, read on the forward strand.
TACCTGATCTTGCACCAATAGCATCTCCTCCAAGCTCTCTATCGAAAATCCCTTTGAGCACCCTAAGATCATAAGAACCACCTCTCTAAGTTATTTTCCCTTTGATAATCACATAATCATAAGGATGGTATCTCTAATTCCCCCTATGTTTTAACTCAAGAATTGGCCTCATTTTATAGGGTGGAGAGGCAAAACTACTTGAGAGAGAAGGGTGGATTAAGGGAGGATAACATGATAAGATCCTAGATCCAAGCTCAAATGGTGGAAACAGGATTGTCACTCGCCTAAGGCAAAGTACAGAGTGAAAATGTTGAAATTGTCGCTCCCCAATAGACTAGCAAGGAGTGACAAAGTTGAAATTGTCCTTCCCTAGACAAGGAGCAGGGGGGGAATTCCTATACATGGGTAAAAATGAAGGTCCAAATGATGGGATTTTGACCTCCTAATGATGGATTTGACTCCCCACCATAGGTAGGGACCATAATAGGCTTTAGGTTTACCTTTAGAACACCTCTAGGGAGCAAGACAATCACTTTATCATAGTGATAAAGTATGACACTTACGGATGACACTCAAGTGTGACATTTTGAGGTGCAACAGATGCCCCCTAAAGTGTGAGGTTAGAAAGGATTTGATGGCCAAAACACTTTGCCAAAACATAGGAGCAAAGGGTATCTGGAAGAGAGTCAGAAAGAAGCCACAAAAAAAGATCAAGCAATACAACTATATCATCCCCGAGGTGGGCATAACCATGCTCAGAATAAACTGACTGAAAGTATGGTTTCCGACAAATACATCGCAGATCCATGATAGTACTGACTCAGGCTACGGCCACTGACATACAATGTGGATCCATACATAAAAATGACTGAAGATAGATCATGGCTACAAACATACAAGTTAGATCCACAATATAATCATAACACAACCACGACCAATACAAAGTGGATCTGTGTGACAGTATATCAACGAGGTCACCAACATGATGTCCATGTGGGAACCTACTCAAAAAACCTACATCGCAACCTGGGTAAAGTACATAACAAGAGTCCCCAAGGTCTTCAACCTGATCCCGAAATGATATGATTCTAGCCATGCGAATAAAGGTCTTAAAGTCGAACATGGTAGAAACCACTTGATTACCGGTCATTGATGCAAATCATTAACAAGTGTGAGGGAAATCACCAATAACGACAATGACTCCTAAGGTATCCTAGTACATTCCAACGAATATGAATAGATGAGCTGAATTCAAACACTAGTGGAATCATCCGACCAGAGGTCAATGATGTAAACATGTTGTCGGAAGCGAAGAAACCTGCCATTGAGGCATGCAAGACCCAAGGTATTGAATGGTTTCTAAGTCTAATTCCTGGATAATGTGTTAGAGTCAATAGGAACAGACTCGTCGAAGGAGGGCCATGATGTATCCCACATCATCGACACGAAACCAACAAAGGAAAGTGTTGTAAAGTGGTAGATCAAATGAGAATCGACTGACACAAGGATGAAGGTTAATAGTATTGCAGAAAGGCTAACTCGGGTCAACTTCCCTTGGACATTGGATGGCATGACAAGTGACTCGGCAGCATTGACTCAACGAGGTAGAGACCAAAACATAATACAATGATGACTAAGGCATTCTTCGGATGGACCAAAGGAGTAAGATGACTCATGAATTTGGTATGACTCAAAGGCAAGCAGATTATGCAACTGTAAGGCAAGACGCAAAGAGGATCCATGTTCAAGGGCGACAATAAGCTACCATAAGACTTTCCAACAAGACTTAACCCATTTCCCTAATATGATCGATGAGTACCTCTTTGTTTTTTAATGAGCTTGAGGAGGATAATGGATGCTCAGTATAGCTCATCTTAAATGAGTTCCTCATTATATATTTAACGAACCTGAAGAAGGAGGGGTTCGGTCCCATATGGGCCCTTCGATGCATTGTTTTACGAGTCCAAAGAAGGTAAACTCAGTGATATTTTCACATTTAGAGAGTCTGAAAAGGATCAAAAGAAGACTCCAAAATGGCTATTTTTCGTAAAATTAGTCTCCTCACCCAAAAAAAAAGATAAAACAACGTGAGAGAGAACTCTTTTAGCAGAGGTCGACTAGAGTATCCTTTTTCGTAAATAGTCCAAATGGTCTGAAAAGGGGGTAAACTATCACCAAACGGATGTCCTTTCAAATACTTTTACGAGCATGAAAGAAACAAGTTCACTCGGAAATATTTTCATGTTTAGGGAGTCTAAAAAGATCTTAAAGGAGACTCGGAGGGAGCTTAAAGGAGACTTGAAGGGTTCACCATGTCAACTGCGGGATATAAATTAAGAGAAGTTGAGCATATAGTTAGAGGCTCTTTCTCATTAGCAATTGAAGACATGGGAGATATTGCCACATAATTAACCTGTGGCGGGGGATACTACTTGAACGTAAGGAACATTCAAGGAAGTCATATGGTCAGCAGTCCTACAATGATCGGGACCAACAAACGAAGTATGATCGATGGTCACTATGTTCCCATCGTGGGGAAAATGCATCACACGAAAGAGTGTGGACACAATATCTTTCATAGCATAGACATAATCCATCCCAAGAAGTAAATTTAAATCCAAGGGGCGGACCACCATGACATCAATGCAGACAATTTTTCCTCCTAAAGTGATGGACAACTCAGGGAGGATCCCTAAAGGTTCATTAGATCTTCTATTAAAATCCAGTGGATGATTAGTGGCTAACACAAGCTTAGGAGAACTTATGGCTTGCCAAGAAGTTGAGGATAAAATATTAACAGAGGCCCCTTCATCTATGATAGTGCAATATATGTCCTTATCTCAAGGCCACACAATGATTTAGAAAGGTATGCAGGAAGGAAGAGGAGGATTTGCTAGCTTATTCCAATCAAAGGAGATGACCTTAGTACTTGGAGGGGGTTCCATCGAAATGGGTGAGATGCCCCCTTGTCCAAGACAATCCGAACTAACAAAGAAATATCAGTGGCATTCGAATCACTCTTAGAGGGAAGAGTGGGGTCAACCGAAGATCGATCTATATTGAGTACTTCATCAACCAGAGGTTGGGTAGGGTAGGACTATTGGGAAGCAATTGAAGGTTGTTGTTGGGCAATGGCATTGTCTTCCAGCAATTGTGAAGCCTCTTCTCTATGAGAGCAAAGGTAAGTATAATGAATTCCCTTGCATAACTTAGAAGGAAACTTGACTTTACCCTTTTTACCCTCAATTTTATCATCACTGGTCGATGGATCGTCACTAGCATGACCTGCACAGGCTGGTGACATGGGTTGTTCAGAACCTTTGGACCACACTTCTAAAACCTTTGGAATGTTAAATTTTCAGAATTTACTTCAATCTGATCTAGGATCTTAACTGAGAGAACAACATGTACAACAAATCTACAACATATCAATCATGGACACAATAATGCAAGCACACAAGAGACACATAGTTTACTTGGGGAAAACCATAAAGGTGAAAAACCCCAATAACTTCCTCAGATATAGATAGAGCAATGATACAACCAGAATACAAGAGATAGTCTTCTCCTAGCAGCAGAGCCTCCTCCTCCACAAGTGTGCCATTCTCCCAAGTGTGAGTGAGAGAATAGAATGTGTAAAATGAGAGAGACACACTCTCTATTTATACACTAACTTGACTTGACCTTTACTCAACTAGGTCGGCCTCAACTTAACCACTTAACATAATATTGACTGGGCCGACACCCAATAGGGTGGTGTAATAACCCTTTGACCCACATGGCCGACCCCCAATAGGGTGGTCTAATAACCCTTCGACCCACATGACTTATACAGGGCCAACCCCAACAGGGTGGTCTAATAACCCATCAAGTATAAGTTACGACACTTACAATATAAATGACGACACTTCCATATATAGGAATAATAACATCTCTATAGGAATACAACCACTTCCATATAGAGGAATAATAACATCTCTATAGGAATACAATATACATACATGTGAAATACATTCTGAAGTTACATATACATCAACACTCCCTCTTAACTAGGAAGGTCTTTCTCGACACAGGTCTTCTAGCACAAGTCTTCTTCTTTGGATCATCGTCACTGGATAATCGTCATCAAGTCATAGTCATTGTCACTGCTGCTGCTATCTCAATCAATCTCTGAATCTACTCGTCATAGGAAGTTCTACAGAGCCAGTCCTTTTTCATACTGGATGTAGGCCCACCACCTGCAGGTCTTCATCATCACTGGCCATACTATGGAATCCTCAGGACTTATTACGTGCATCACAAAACCTGGCGGTAGCATCCCAGGCTGTTACAAGCACACGGCTCTACCTGTCGGATCTCCCAGGAGCACATTACATGTGACCCATCACAAAACTTGGCTGAAGCATCCCAGGTTGTTACGAGCACACAGCTCTACCTGTCGGATCTCCCAGGAGCACATTACATGTGATCTCACCACAAAACCTGACTGAAGCATCACAGGCTGTTACGAGCACACAGCTCTACCTATCGGATCTCCCAGGAGCACATTACATGTGGTCCACCACAAAACCTGGCTGAAGCATCTGAGGCCTTTTTCATCCTGTCCAGATCTCCCAGGAGCAAATTACATGTGGTCATGGCGAAACCTGGCTGAAGCATCTGAGGCCTTTTTTATCCTGTCCAGATCTCCCAGGAGCAAATTACATGCCATAGGACAAAACCTCTCAAGCGCATCTCAGGATGTTACAGGTACACAACTCCGACCTGAAGATCTCCCAGGGCACAAATTACATGTCCTCCCAGAGCAATGTCTTGAAAGAGCATCCCAGGCTGTTACAGGTACACAACTCCGACCTATAGGATCTCCCATACATGATCATCTACACAACCTGATCCATGGCCACAAAGTATCATCCTGATACTCACCATACATCATCCTAATGTACACATGATCATCCTGATCATAATCACTGCATCGTCCTGATGCATGTCATCTAGAGAAGCTCGTCATCCACGATCATCCTGATCATACAATGCATCCACCTGATGCATACCAAGTATCTACCTGATACATATCACCAGACACAGTGTATTTACCTGATACATAGATACATGATCCACACAATGTATCCATCAACATACATGATCTACCTGATCATACCTGATATATATCAACATACATGATCTACCTGATAATACAATGTATCCATCTGATACATATACAAATACATGGTCCAAGCATCCAACATGATGCATATACAAAATACATACAAATGATCCAACTGATCATATCCAGCATCCAACATGATGCGTACATACATATACATATAAATGATCCAACTGATCATATCCAACATCCTCCCGATGCATATACAGAGCAGTAACTGGAGCATCATCCTGATGCTCATCATCCATGATCCTTCTGATCATCATAGCATCGTCCTCTTCAGATCATCTCATCGTCCACGAAGCACAGCCCAGATGCACATCATCCAACACTTACACCACCGACATGGGAGAACACATCTACCACCATTCGGGGAAGGCTCCAACCCTTACTTTTTCACCATGGGAGAACACACCTACCACCATGTGAAAAAAATGGCTTCAGCCCTTACATCTACACCATGGGAGAACACATCTACCACCACGTGAGAATGGCTCAGCAATTACATCACGACCATGGGAGAACACATCAACCATGTCAGAAAAGCTCATGTGCATCTGCATCTTCTGGACTCATCACTTCCCTTTGGAAGGAACCTTGATCTGAAGTGCACCAAGCCTCTCTCTGAAGTACTCAAACTACACTCTGGCCAATGTCTTGGTCAATACATCTGCAACTTGCTCATCCGTCGCAACATACTCTGCTTCGGCTGTTCTTAATGCTACACAGGACTGCTTCCTGCTAAACCAAGAGATCACACCTGATCCCTATCTACAGCACTGCCTTCCCAATCTGAATCAACACAACCCTGCAGGTTAAACTTCTGATTCGCTTCATACTTGAGCCCATAATCCACTATACCCTTCAAGTACCTCAGAACATGCTTTACAACAACCAGGTGAACATCTCTCGGATCTGTCAGGAACTGGCTCAATGTGTTCACCGCAAAGCAAATATCTGGTCTCGTGTTCGTCAGGTACATAGAGGACCCAATCATCTGACGATACATCGTGACATCAACCGGATCAGATGAAGCATCACACAAAAGCTTTAGGTTCGATGCCATAGGTGTGGCCATAGCCTTGCAGTCCATCATCCCGAACCTCTTCAGGATCTCTACTGCATACTTCCCTTGTCCAAGGAAGATTCCATCTGCACTCTGCCACACCTTCATGCCAAAAACAAATAGTGCATCATCCCCAAGTTCTTCAACTCGAACTCGGCAGCAAGCTTCCGCTGCATGTCGGCAATCAATCTATCCTCACCTGTTACAAACAGGTCATCCATATACAAAAGTAGTATCATTGGATTGCCTTCCTCAACCTTGTAGTAAAGGTTGGAATCCGCTTTACTCTTGGTAAAGCCCAAACTGCATAGAAAGCTGTCTATCCTACCATACCAAGTTCTGCACATATATGACTCCCTATCATGTGTCTCAGAACCAAGTAGCTTCTCCACATACACTTCTTCTTCAACTACACCATTCAAGAAGGCTGTCTTGAAATCCATCTGGTGTATCTTCCACTTCATCACTGCAGCTAGAGCAAGTACGGATCTAATGGAAGTGTATCTGGCTACAGGAGCAAAAGTCTCTATGCTACCACCTGCAGCATGCTTGAACTCGTAGATCCTCTTGGAAGTCACTAGAGACTCCCCTTTGGGTCTTGGGACTGCATCCCAAACATCTTCATGATCGACCGGTACTCCTCGATCATGGCATTCTTCCCAGATCCTGGGAACTTCAATATCTTCAATATTTTCAATAGATAACTTTGTTGCTGAACAAATGTTGTAGTCCTTCTTTTGTAGGTGATGGTATACGATCTTTCCTACACAATAAGTTAAATTGCATGATTAGAAAACATCTCATAGTTTTCAGAACAAATTCTTACACATAAAGAAATATGTCATACAGTCATGCAATTATCTTAGCCAATGCTTCAATACAACATTTATCCATATTCCGTAACTTTCTAGATGCCTTCCAATCTCTACCAGAACATTGTTAAGAGTGTGCACAACTCCTAACATGTCAGCAAAGAGGTTTCATTCTAGATAAGTAGCAATGGAATGTTGTACAGTGCCATAGGCCACTTACCCATGTATATTAGTAGTATACTGTTCATCAATGCAACTATTCTAATATGCATAATACACAACCTAATTTTAGGAACATAAGCATATACATCATTGAATAACATTATGTAAGAAATGACAATTCAAATACTTATCTTTGTTTGGTTGCTGGGTGGACTCCCTCTGAATCTTTGCAACTCCATTCTGATGTGGATTGTGAGAAGTGGTCAACTCCCTCTGAATATCTGCATCCTTGCAGAAACTACTGAAGTGTGCTCCTTTCCTTTCTTGCAGGAACAACTGGAGTGTGCTCCCTCTTGATCTTTGCTTCCTGGATTACCTGTCCTTGAACTTACATCCATCCTTAATCACTATGCATGCTGATTAGTATCATCATTGTGTTATCATTGAGGTCTCATACATAATCACACATTTATTAGTACAATCTTAATACTATCAAAACACAATAATCTTAAACATGTATAGTCATGATCATTCACAGATAATAAACATTAGTATTCAAGGTTTCAAGGAAGTCTTCTTTTACTCATGCATATTCTTATTTGATCATAGGACTCTTCTGATTAGTTAAATCATCAATGCATAAACCCGTGATTACTCAAGCCTATACCTTCATGATTCTTCTAGTTAGTCATATCATCAATTATGGTAAGAAACATAATATGCATACAACCATGACTATTCAAACCTATGACTTCATGAATAATCATTATCAACAACAAAACAATATAAGATCCTAACACAAGATATGATCCTAGCTTGATATAGGAAAAACATACCTGGATTAGCATGCTAGCTAGTTATGTCTAACATACCCGCATAATGTCTTATGGTTATCTTCAGTGACTTGTGCTAGTAACCTGCATGTCTCATAAGTTAACCATTGTAGAACCAAGTTATACATACCTCGCAAATAGATCTTCTAAGTGATCCATGACAATGGATGAATCTTTGTCCTCATGTCATCATGATCATATGTTCTTGAACTAGAACATGATTTATCTTTCTTGGTGTACCTTTCATGTTAGTGGACAACATAAACCTCATACCACACCATAATGCATTAGTATAAGTGTCAACACCCTAATGCATGCATTCATAAATTTTGTTAAGGTGATACGACAAGTCTAAAATCAAGATTGTTCTAACCATAATAACATGACGACAAATATATCATAAACTTAATCATGAACAAATCTCGAGACATACCTGGATGAGTCATACCTGTCGAGATTGCTTGTAATCTTCTTATGTAAGGCCTTAGCCTCATCTCCCTCTGAAACAAGAACTTCTTCACTTATGTAGGTGACCAATCCATCTTCTTCTAGGATTAACCCAATCCACTTGATTTGCAAGAATTGGATCTGGAGCTGGATTAGGGTTTGTCAGAGAAACCCCAAAAATTCAAACTTTGAATTTCAAACTTCTGAAAGGATAGAAATATGCACCTTGATGAGCTGATCAAGTTGGTATATTTAGAATTTGAAAAGTGCAAAGTTTCACCCCTCGAAATTGCCTTTTAGATTTCCGGATTCACTGGGAGGACCCTCAATTAGGGTTTGAGTTTCCCGGTGCTTCATCCAACCAAAAGATTTGATTCAAATCTCTAAGCTTCTATTTTTCTAAGGAGCTTCCAGCCGTGGTCACAGATTTCCAAAATTCCAATTTTTGTAGAAGCCCTAATTTTCCATCTTTCCGATCAAAGTCTCGAACTGGGGTTTGATCAAGCCCGACCTTTTGCCCAACCAAAAAAAAATGATCTTGGTCTCTAAATTTTGATTTTGATGAGTAGAATCCAGCTGTGGTCTCCGATTACAAAAATTCCAACTTTCTTCGAAGCCCTAAATTCTGGAAGCCATGAATGAAGGTGCTAAAAAATAATTATGTTTTGACATAAATATGTACCTTATTGTTTCTGGTGTAACTATGAACTTTTCAATCCAAAGGGTTTGAAATTTTTTTTCTGAGATAGCCCGACCTGTTATCTTTCCATCTCGACAGTTCTGACCTCAATTGGATTCTCTGAGAGAGATTTATGCCAAGTGTCGCAATGTGACCTGTTTATGGGATAAAACAGGAGAACAAACTTGTACGGCATGCCACGTGTCACTGGTTCAACTTCGGCCTCTGAAAACTTTTCCTGAGATAGTACAGTCTGTATACTACCTGTCACTTTTTACGAAATTTGATTTGGAGATTCCTAGCCCAAGTTATGACCTTTTTTCGCAAGGTCACCTGATTTTGACTCACATCTGGAAGAGGCAGAAACCCTATATTGTACAGATCATAAATCACAAAGTACAACGAATTAGAGGTTTTCCTTTGGACACAAGGTACATGCGGATATGATATTCGACCTGTAAAAGTTTCAGATCCAAAAACTTCGCCAAAATAGATTTATAGCGAAAGTGCTACGATGACTGGTTTTTGCTATATCAAGCCCTAGCATCGTAAGTGCAACAAGTGTCATACATGCCATACCATGCCTTCTTTCAGGCTAGCTCTGATACCGTGTTAAATTTTCAGAATTTACTTCAATGTGATCTAGGATATTAACTGAGAGAACAACATGTACAACAAATCTACAGCATATCAATCATGGACACAATAATGCAAGCACACAAGAGACACAGAGTTTACTTGGGGAAAACCATAAAGGTGAAAAACCTCAATAACTTCCTCAGAGATAGATAGAGAAATGATATAACCAGAATATAAGAGATAGTCTTCTCCTAGCAGCAGAGCCTCCTCCTCCACAAGTGCGCCACTCTCCCAAGTGTGAGTGAGAGAATAGAATGTGTAAAAAGAGAGAGACACACTCTCTATTTATACACTAACTTGACTTGACCTTTACTCAACTAGGTCGGCCTCAACTTAACCACTTAACATAAACTGACTGGGTCGACACCCAATAGGGTGGTCTAATAACCCTTTGACCCACATGGCCGACCCCCAATAGGGTGGTCTAATAACCCTTTGACCCACATGACTTATACAGGGCCGACCCCAACAAGGTGGTCTAATAACCCATCAAGTATAAGTTACGACACTTACAATATAAATGACGACACTTCCATATAGAGGAATAATAACATCTCTATAGGAATACAAACACTTATGTATAGAGGAATAATAACATCTCTATAGGAATACAATATATATATATATGTGAAATACATTCTGAAGTTACATATACATCAACATGGAATACCAGGGAATGGTTAAGAAGGTGATCACCCTTACAAATCCTGCAAGGGAACTTGGGTTTGAGGCCTATGTTCTTAGTCTTCTCGATGTTAACAATCCCAGCTTGATTAACAGTGGCTGGTTTATTTCCCCCTTGCTAATTTTTCTTCTTCATATTTTTCCTTTTCTTCTTCTTCTTAGCCTCCTGGTTACTAGGATTAAGGCTTTCACTAGGTGAGGAAGAAGAAATGGAAGAAGACACAATGGGTGAAGAATGCAAGGGGTCAATATGAGGTTGATGTGCTTGAGGTGGAGGGATTGTACTCGAGGCACCGAGAGCATTGGGGACCATTGGAATGGAAAACAACCATACCTGTAATCCTATGGTGAATCCGGGAAGATTCAATGTAGCAATGTAAGGAGGACAAATATTCCCAAAACAAGGGAAAAGACAAGGATCCATGTATAAAGGGGTTCTTTGATTGGAAGGATCCAAAACTTTTTCTATGGACACAGACTCAACCTAGGGCCTGCTAAATCAAAGAGCACACACTACCAAAGTCCCTATAATATAACAACAAGAAAACAACTCTCTTGTAACAAATATAAAGGAAGTAAGGATCTTCCGAATATGGGAGATGAGGCCGTCAACTAAGAAACAAGATATAATTACCCACAATTACTCTGTAATGGACTTCCAGAGGTGCAAGTATCAGACACAACCAAGTACTATCTTAAAGAGCGAAAATTGTGTGTTGCACATCTGTTTCAAGGACCGATAGCACCAACACTATGGTTACCTACGAGATAACCTAGGAAAGGCAACTAAGGCTACCACTTCACGCTTAGTGGTTGGGCAGAACGATCATGGGAGAGGGATTCTGCGAATGGGCAGGGAACGTAAGACAATTGTCTTAGACTCGAAGTAACTTAGATAGTAGTGTCACCCCAAGGACTTGCCATTACTAAGATTACTCCCGAACTTGCATAACCCCACCGAGAGAGAATGTCGAGGACAGGTCTGAACACTCTTCTCGACTTACCCTACCGCTTAACTCATGTGTTAGAGGAGATTTCCCAACAAGCACTTCACGCTACTAATGGATTTTCGCTCTTTAGTAGTCCTAGTTTTATTTTAGTGACTCTTGGACGATTAACTCACTTTCCAAGTCCAAGAGTGCTATCTCTTGTACTAGTGTTGGTTTGCTAATAAAACAAAAATGTCTACTTTATTTTATTAGCACATGGTTAATTTTTTGGGTTGTTCTTTACTCAAAGGGAAAATGGTTGTGAAACTAATGATGTGAAGACTTGACCCTAAACCATGCAAATTCTTTACTTCAATGAACTCTATCTACACAAGAGAGAGGGTGTTTCCATTTCCAATGCAACAATCACCCTATACCAATGCAATTTTTCATTTTCCTTCAATGATCGACAATGCCAAACCAAACCCTTAAAATATTCACCAATTTCAATGCAAAGAAATCCTTCAATGAAACACCAAAAACAAAAACTCTTTTTTCCTTTTGAGTTGTTTTCTTACTTTCAAAAACTCTTAAATTTCATAAAAGAATTGAAACTACCTCTTTGTTCAACTAAGAGAGACTTCAACAATAAAGATCAAAGACAACCAAAATAAAACAATTTGTTTCTTTTGAAGACTAAAAATGCATAAAAGACTTGACAAACTACTTCTTTGTTTTCAATTTGAAATTCCAATGAAGATTGAGAAAGATCCAATGACAAAGAAGAGAACCAAATTTCACTTTTCCAGATCTTTAAGATGGCATAAGAGACTAAAAGATAAGTTTTTCTTTGCTATTTAATTGAAATAAAAGATGCCAGTCAAGTTTAACTAAGACCAAAGAAGCCAAAGAAAACAAAAATGCACCCAAGGCAACAAAATTTAAGAAAGAATTGGATTACTCAATCACTTTCAATTTCGTCACTTTACAAACCAAAAAAAACTTTTGAAATTTCAATTGCTCAATCTAAGTACAATCAACTAGTAAGGAAGAGTTCAAGACAAGGCTACAAACTTCTGGGCTTGAAACAAGTTGGAAATTTCACCAAAAACAAGACCAAACATAAATTTGGATGTAAAAATACTTAATCTCCAATTCCCAAATAGGCATAACAGGCCCCAATTTTTTCCAAACAAGGCTTGGAAGTGTCCAAACCAATGTTATGGAGAACCAGGTATTGTTGGACAAGAAACAACAATCCACAAAAAGGTGCAGACCCAACAAAGGATCAAGTTTTCCTATGTTGGTTTCAACTGTCCAAATATTGGTAGGAATAAAAAATAAGTTTCAAAAGACCTAATAAGCAATCAAATGCTCTGATGAAGAGCCCACTCAGCTGCAAATACTCAGGAAAAGACCACACAAACAATTGAGAAGCAAAAGCCAAGCAAAACCACACAAAACAAGGCTAAGGACTACCCCAAATGAGGGATTTTTGCTCCTGGAACTACCTAGACAAAGCGACAGACTAAGATTTCTTCTCCCTTAGACATTGTAGGAGGCCGACAGACTCGCTCTGAGGGGATTTCTGGGGGAACAATAAAGTCTTGTAGGTGTAAAAATTGACTGGTTTTGGCTTAGATCAAAGGTTGGATCAGGTCTTAGGCCTAGTACACTTCTCAATAAAGATCAAAGGAGGCCAAATTCAAAAGAAAAATAGACTCAAAGAGTTCTAATTGGTCCAATCAAAAGCTCAAAAGGTTTAAAAACTAGGGAAACTCCCCAGTGGATTCACTAGTTTCTGTGTTAGGAAATCCTCCCTATGGATAAGTAGGATTCTTCTTGGGAAAAAGCAGGTTCCCTAGACACCTAACCTAAGACATAAAAGAAACAAATGGTTGCTAATTTCTCCTAGATCTAGTCTATACACAAGCCAATCGAAAACTACATATGTGTAAGAAGGATGAGAAGGGTAGATGTCCTACCTCATCCCTGAAGGTTGTCCTAGCTTCTCCTTGTTGATCCAACTCCTAGCTTGAGGATCCAAGTTGATGAGACTTCAAACAAAGGGAAAAAACAAACACCTTCCAAGAACAAGTGTATCAAACTAAATCTATTCACTAACAAGTAAACAAATTCATGCATTCAACATAAGAAGCACAATTTGGGAGAATAGGCCAAGTTCATTGATTATAAAGCTAAAGGAAACAAATACATGACATGATTATACCTGATCTTGCACCGACAACATCTCCTTCGAGTTCTCTATTAGAATCCTTTGAGCACCCTAAGATCATAAGGACCACCTTTCTAAGTTATTTTCCCTTTGAGAATCACACAATCATAAGGATGGTATCTCTAAGTCCCCCCCATGTTTTCACTCAAGAACTGGCCTCATTTTATAGGGTGGAGATGCAAAACTACTTGGGAGATAAGGGTGGATCAAGGGAAGATAACGTGGATGCAAAAAGATCAAGTCCACCTCGAATATAAATGAGATCATACTCGAAAGATGCAACAAACCTCCCAAAACCATGCCCAAATCAAGATCCTAGATCCAAGCTCAAATGGTGGAAACAAGATTGGCGCTCCCCTAAGGAAGAGTATAGAGCGAAAATGTTGAAATTGTCGCTCCCCAATAGACTGGCAAGGAGTGACAAAGTTGCAATTGTCCCTCCCTAGACAAGGGGCAGGGGACAAAAATTCCTATACATGGGCAAAAATGAAGGCCCGAATGATGGGATTTCGACCTCCTAATGATGGATTTGACCCCATGACATGGGTAGGGACCGTAATAGGCTTTAGGTTTACCTTTATAACACCTCTAGGGAGCAATACAACTACTTTTTCATGGTGAAAAAGTATGACACTCAAGTGTGCATTTTGAGGTACAATATGTGTCGCTTCAGCTTTGATTACCAATAACTAAAGTTAGTCACAAGTTTTATCCTCCTTTTTGCTCTGTGTGTGAAACTTGTGTTGATGTATATGTAACTTCGAAATGTATTTCATCTGTGTATTCTATATATATTTATTGTACCCTTATAAGAGATGTGTTATTCCTCTATAAGGAAGTGTCGTCATGTGGATTGACAAGTGTCGCAAGTGTCTGTACTTGCCGATGGGTTATTAGACCACCATGTGGGGTCGGCCCTGAATTATATATAATATAATGTGGATGTATCTAGATAGACAAGTCGGCCCCATAAGGTCATTGGGCAAAAATGTTAGTATAAATAGAGATCGGAGATCTCTATTTTACTCACTCGGAAAAGTAACTCACTCTCACTTGAAAAGTGGCGCACTAGTGAGGAGGAGGATCATCTGCTATCAGGAGACTATCTCAGTGTTATTTGGTTGTACTTTGGTTTAGCCATTGCTCTCTCTATCTCTGAGGAAGTTGTGGGGTTTTTCACCTTAGGGTTTTCCCCACGGAAACTCTGTGTCTCTTGTCTTTTATGCTTTTGATTCTTGTGATGCTTGTCATATTGTGATTGTCATGCATTGATATACTGTATATGTTATTCTCTCAGCAAAGATCCTAGAGTATTGTGAATTAATGCTCAAAATTTAACATGGTATCAGAGCTAACCCAAGAAGAAGACATTTTGCAGTGACGGAAGCTTGAGTTCCTTGTTTATTGGGTTTCTCTCCACATATTTTTGAAAATCAGTATAGTAGATTGACTCTACTCATCAAGGCGCATCTATCTGTCCAATCAGAATTCAATTCCGAGCATTTTTAGATTTGGCCCTAAAAATTAGGGTTTCCACAAAAATAGGAATTTCTGGAATCTGAAGACACAGCTGGAAGCTCCTTTCACAAATCGAATTTTAGAGCTTTGGATCGAGATTTTTGGCTGGGTAGATCTCCGGGAAACTCAAACCCTAATTCAGGGCTCTCCCCAGTGAACCCGGGAGGACAAAATGGCAATTCTGAAGGGAAAGAATTTGCTGATCTCAAATTCTGAATGCACCAGGTTGATTATCTCACCAAGGCGCATCTTTCTATCCTTTCAGAAATTTGAAATTCACATTTTGAATTTTTAGGGTTTCTCTGACAAACACTAATCCGGGACCAGATCCAGTTTTCAGCACTTCAAGTGGTAAGTTCTAAATCTTTTCTATTTCCATTTGAAGTACTCTTTAAGATGTCTCTCCACACCAATCTTGAGGATAAGCTTGAAGGGGTTGATAACTTACGAGCCTGGAAGTATAGAATCGGGTTAATCCTGGAAGAGAATGAGTTGGACTCATATGTGAAAGAAGACATCCCTATCCTAGAGGATGAAGAGGCCAAGGTATTGCACAAGAAGAACTTGGTCAAGGCAAAGAGAATCATGTTGATTCTATCAAAGACCATCTCATACCCCATGTGTCTTCTCTTAA
Source organism: Larix kaempferi (assembly GCA_027924585.1). Lineage (NCBI taxonomy): Eukaryota > Viridiplantae > Streptophyta > Pinopsida > Pinales > Pinaceae > Larix > Larix kaempferi. Next base: position 16,882,483 of record BSBM01000012.1, read on the forward strand.
GACACCCAAGGAGATGTTTGAGTCTTTGACCAAGTTGTTTGAAGGGAAGAACATAAATCGGAAGATGACCCTGCGGAACCAATTGAAAGGAGTAAAATTTCATAATGGAGAAACCATTCAATCTTATTTTTCAAAGGTCTCCCAGATCAAGGAACAGCTAGAAGTAGTGGATGAAATGGTGGAGAGTGGTGAAGTGGTGATGACCACTCTAAATGGCCTACCCAGGTCATGGGATTCCTTTATCCAAGGAATTTGTGCAAGGAAGAATGCTCACAAGAATGCTCACAAGAAGAAGCAAGGCTTGTGGCACGAGAAGAAAAGATGGGAAATGAAGATCAAGCTCTCACAACTCACACCAAGAAACGGAAGTCCAAGAGAGAGCCATCTCACTCCAAGAAATCTTCACATCACTTCAAAGAAAGAAGAATATGCTTCACCTGTAATGAGAAATGACATATTGCCATTAATTTTGCCTAGAAGAAGAAGGACAACAACAACTCCATCAAGAAGAATAAGGGTAGCAAAAGAAGGTTTCATGCTCATGCTGCTGAGGATGATGAACCCCCAAAGAAGAAGGCTAGGGCAAAAAGTGATAGTAATGATGACTCATCAAGTGAAGAAGAGTATGTTCTGATCTCTGCTCTCACAGGTACCATCTCCCATGGTTGTAATGATTGGTTGATTGATAGTGGGGCTTCCAAACACATGACTGGGTTTAAGGAATCTTTTGTGAATCTATCTGAACATGAATCACCCCATAAGGTGAAACTTGGGGATGATTATCAATACCCAATCAAAGGAAGTGGTGAAGCCTCCTACAACCTAGATTCTGGAAAATCCTTGAAGATGAAAGAAGTACTTTATGTACATGGGCTCAAGAAGAACTTACTCTCCATCTCTGCATTGGATGCAAAAGGTATGAGGGTTGCATTTGTGGATGTCCAAGTCCTAATGTGGCCAAAGGGAAAGACCATAGATGATGCAATAGTGATTGGAGAGCAAGAGGGAGGTTTGTATAAATTAAAGAGACAACCTGAATAGGCCATGGTGCATGAATCCATGGAGCCAAGTGAACTTTGCCATAGAAGACTTGCTCATATGCACTATAGAGCACTTCCAATTGCAAGCAAGGCAGTAGAGGGTCTTCCTGAAATCAAGACCAAACATGAAGGTGTTTGCAAAGGATGTGCAAAAGGTAAGAACATTAAGAGGGCTTTCCCAAGCAGTGAAAGCAAAGCAAAAGACATCGTGGAAATCATCCACTCAGATGTATGTGGCCCTATGTCATCCAGTTCCCTGAGTGGGTATGTTTACTATGTCTCATTTATTGATGACTTCTCCAGGAAGACTTGGGTATACTTCTTGAAGAGCAAAGATGAGGTGCTTGATAAATTCAAAGAATTCAAAACCTTGAAGGAGAATCAAACTGGCAAGAAGATCAAAACATTCAGATCCGACAATGGTGGAGAATTCACCTCAAATGACTTCAAGAATCTTTGTAGTGATTCAGGGATTAAGAGGGATTTGACTACTCCTTACAATCCACAACATAATGGAGTTGCAGAAAGGAAGAACAGAACAATCATGGAAGCAGCAAGATCAATGCTCCATGACCAAGATCTACCTATGCATCTATGGGCAGAAGCAGCTAGAACAGCTGTATATGTGCAGAACAAAACACCCCACAAGATATTGGACAACAAGACACCAAAAGAGGTCTTTTCTGGTAAGAAACCTGAAGTCAGCCATCTCAGAATATTTGGTTGTCCAGTATACACTCATGTCCCAAAGGAAAAGAGGACTAGAGTAGATCCTTCAGGAAAGAAGGGAATATTTGTGGGTTACAGTGAAAGCTCGAAGGCTTATATAATACACTTTCCAGGGATTGATGTCAGCAAGGATGAATATAAGTTCAAGGACAGGTGATCCAGGAAGCAAAGATCAAGAGGGAGCACACTCCAGCAACTCCTGCAAGGATGCATATTTTCAGAGGGAGTTGACCATATTCCTACATTCCACAATAGAAAGGTGTAGAAGAAGCTACTTCAGCAGTTCCTGCCAGGAAGAAAAGACTCAGAGGGAGTCCACTGTAATGTCCCTTGTTAGGAATTTTATTAAAATGACAATTTTTCACTTTTTTTCCCTAGTTAGACCTTTAACTAGTTTTGATCTCTAGGCCCCAAATTTGACCCAAATGATCCCAAATATTTTGAGAAGGTATATGAATGATATTAGAACATAAATATGTGTCTCAGGGATGTCTTTGGACCTTTAAAATACTTCTGCAAATCCTCTTTCAATTCTGGTCAATGTAGGTAACATTACTAGTGATTTTCCTTTGACTAGTATTGGTCTCTAGGTCTCAAATTGACTCAAAATCCCTTCAAATCTTCAAGGAAGGTGTATGAATGATATTAGTACTTGAATATGATGTTTATGGATGACATATGGCCACCAAAAGACCTCTGAAAACTCTCTTAAGATTCTGGACTAAGTATGCAATTTTACTAGTAATTTGGGGTTCAAATCCCCCTGGGGTAAGTACTGAAAATGGCTTCCCAAATGCCTCCAAAGCCACTCAAATTTATGAACAGAGGTATGTAATGTTTTAAGTATGTTATTAAGGTCTCATATGAACCATTAATTGTTTATTACAACTGTTCTCACCCTCTCCCATTCAACTACAAAAATCCCCAATTCGACCCTTGGGGAAATGGCACTATTTCACCTCCCAATACAACTAAACTGAGTAAAAATGATTCAAATGCTCAAGTACAGTACATGAAAATTGTATAATACATCCATGGAAGTATATTTATCACAAATATATTAGAGAATCATCCATTCATTCGAAATCATCAGCATTACATTGATTCACAACAAGGTAGTGGGGAAATGGCACTGTTCTTTCATTAAAATTGATATTTATACATTTCTACTTGGAATTTCGACCTGAAACTTTCTGGAGATGAAGAAAAGAGTATTTAATTCACATTACAAAAGAAATGGGGCATTATAATCTCCCCCAAAGAGTACAATAGCTCACCAAAAACGCCCTCCCTCAAGGATCAAGAATATGCCATCAAAACTGGAAATGGTTGAAGGAGTGAGTTGCAATAGAATAAACCATGAGCTTCCTTGTAGCTTACACCTGCAAATAAAGACTCCATTAAAGCTCCAAATGAAAGTTCTGAATGGACTTTCCAATTACCAACTTGGATGGGAATCTTTCACCCTCGAAATTGGCTAAGGCAAGCAACTAGTCATCCACTAGCTCTCCCTCTTCACAAATGCAATTGCAAATTCTACCAATGATCAAAAGCTGGTTTCATTCTTTGTTATTGAAATTTATAAATTTCTAATGTCCTCCATGGGTCGAATTCCTTCCAAGAGACTCATGCCAACTCAAGTTGGGAAGAGATTCCAAAGAACGCCACTTGTACAACAATTCATAGTTTCCCACTTCCACCAAATCACATGTGGAAGCATCTTAACTGCCCTAACACCCTTGAGCGCCCTCTTGGAGTCTATTTTTAGCCCTGACATGTCATATATGTCATATGTCAGCCTTCAGGTCTGATTTGTGTCATAGGTGTCATAGCATCTTCATCATTGTTGTCATAGAGCTAGGGAATCTAGCCCAAGTGTCTCACTAACTCCAAATTGCCTCTTCCTCTTCCATGGGAGTTACTCTTCGTCTATATTTCGACCTTGGATGAGTCATGCCATGAATAATACCTTTTGGACTCCCCCAAGTATGTTACCATTCACCTTGAATTCGAATTGGTGAGAGAATGATGCCAAGTGTAGTGGGGAAATCTAGCCATATGTGGGTCCCACTTCCTCCATGTGTCTTCATGATCAAATGCCACTTTGATTTTCACTTGTATATATTTATTTAGATCCTTTATTAAATATTTATGCCACTCTAATGTTCAAACATCATTTATTATCCCCATTATTCCAAATCCCAAAGCTTCCACCCCAAACCTAGGAAACTAGTAATTTTCCTCCTTGGCAATTATTTGACCTTTAACATCAATTTTACAAACTCTAATGAATAGAGCCAATGTGATTAGGCCATTGTGACCCAATACCAAATTTGGGACATGACATCCACCCAACAAAAAAACAAAGATAAGTATTTCAATTATCATTTCTTGCCTATTTTTTTTGTTTAAATACTATTATGCTTATGTTCCTAGACTTAGGAGATGTATTGTGCATATTAGAATGATTGCATTAAACAGTATACTACTAATATGCATGTGATGGGTAAGTGGCCTATGGCACTGTACAACATTCCAGTGCTACTTATCTAGAATGAAACCTCTTTGCTGACATGTTGGGAGTAGTGCAAACTCTTAAACAATGTTCTGGTAGAGACTGGAAGGCATCTAGAAAGTTGTGGAACATTGATAAATGTTGTATTGAAGCATTGTCTAAGATAATTGCATGACTGTATGACATATTTCTTTATGTGTAAAGAATTTGTTCTGAAAAATATGAGATGTTTCTAATCATGCAATTTAACTTGTTTTGTAGGAAAGACTGTATATCTTCACCTACAAAAAGGACTACAACATTTGTTCCAGCAACAAAGATATCTATTGAAGATATTGAAGTTCCTAGGATCTGGGATGAAGAAATGGAATGCCATGATCCGTCGATCATGAAGATGATGTTTGGGATGCAGTCCCAAGACCTGACAGGGAGTCATATGTGTGCAGATTGAAGAAAGCCTTGTATGGCTTGAAACAAGCTCCCAGAACTTGGTATGATACTAAGAGGAAGCTTGCTGCTGAGTTCGATATGAAAGATTTGGGAATGATGCATTATTTCCTAGGTATGGAGGTGTGGTAGAGTGCAGGTGGGATCTTCCTTGGTCAAGGGAAGTACACAGTAGATATCCTGAAGATATTCGGGATGATGGATTGCAAAGCCATGGCCACACCTATGGCATCGAATCTGAAGCTTCTATGTGATGCTTCATTTGAGCCGGTTGATGTCTCCATGTATCGTTAGATGATTGGGTCCTTGATGTACCTGACGAACACGAGACCATACATTTGCTTTGCTGTGAACACATTGAGCCAGTTCCTGACGGATCCGAGGAGTGTTCACCTGATTGCTGTAAAGCATGTTCTGAGGTACCTGAAGGGTACAATGGATTATGGGCTCAAGTATGAAGCGAATCAAAAGTTTAACCTGCAGGGTTATGTTGATTCAGATTGGGTTGGCAGTGCTGCAGATAGGAAGAGCACATCTGGGTGCTGCTTCAGTATGGGATCAAGTGTGATCTCTTGGTTTAGCAGGAAGCAGTCCTACGTAGCACTGAGTACAACTGAGGCAGAGTATGTTGTAGCCTGTTCAGCTAGTTGTGAGGCAGTATGGCTACAGAAGCTACTATCTGAGTTATTTGATCTCCCATTGGATGCTACTGGTATCTTCTGTGATAACCAGAGTTTTGTGAAGCTGTCCGAGAATCCAGTGTTTCATGACAGGTCGAAACACATAGAGATCAAATATCACTATATCAGGGATATGGTGCAGAGAGGATCCGTGAAGCTCCAGTATGTTGCGACGGACGAGCAGATTGCAGATGTGCTGACGAAGCCACTAGCCAGGGTGAAGTTCGAGTACTTCAGAGAGAGGCTTGGCGTTCTTCAGATATAGGACACTTCGAGGAAGAAGTGATGGACAGATTTGCTGAAGCCATTCCAAGCATGTTGGAAGGAGGATCCTTCACATGGCTTTGGATGTAAGCGTTGGATGTTGTTGAGCATCAGGATGATGTTCTAGTTTTTTCTTTGTATGATCAGTTGGATCATTTATATGTATATGTATGTACGCATCATGTTGGATGCTGGATATGATCAGTTGGATCATTTATATGAATGTATGCATCATGTTGGATGCTGGATATGATCAGTTGGATCATTTATATGAATGTATGCATCATGTTGGATGCTGGATATGATCAGTTGGATCATTCATATGTATGTATGCATCATGTTGGATGCTGGATATGATCAGTTGGATCATTCATATGTATGTATGCATCATGTTGGATGCTGGATATGATCGGTTGGATCATTTGTATGTATTTTGTATATGCATCATGTTGGATGCTTGGACCATGTATCTGTATATGTATCAGGTGGATACATTGTATGATCAGGTATATCATGTATATTGATATGTATCAGGTATGATCAGGTAGATCATGTATATTGATGGATACATTGTGTGGATCATGTATCTATGTATCAGGTGGATACACTATGTGTGATGATATATATCAGGTAGATACTTGGTGTGCATCAGATGGATGCATTGTATGATCAGGATGATTGTGGATGACGAGCTTCTCCAGATGACATGCAGCAGGATGTTGCAGTGATGATGATCAGGATGATCATGTGTACATCAGGATGATGTATGGTGAGTATCAGATGATACTTGGTGGTCGTGGATCAGGTTGTGCAGGTAAGCATATAATTTGTGCCCTGGGAGATTTGCAGATGGTCTTTCGAGGTTTTGCCTATGGCATGTAATTCGGTGCCTTGGACATTTGGCAAATGCTCTTTCGAGGTTTTGCTTGGGAGGACATATAATTTGTGCCCTGGGAGATCTGCAGATAGTCTTTCGATGTTTTGCCTATGGCATGTAATTCGGTGCCTTGGGATATCTGGCAGATGCTCTTGCGAGGTTTTGTCCTATGGCATGTAATTTTCTCCTGGGAGATCTGGATAGGATGAAAAAGGCCTCAGATGCTTCAGCCAGGTTTTTCCATGACCACATGTAATTTGCTCCTAGGAGATCTGGACAGGATGAAAAAGGCCTCAGATGCTTCAGCCAGGTTTTGTGGTGGACCACATGTAATGTGCTCCTGGGAGATCCGACAGGTAGAGCCATGTGCTCGTAACAGCCTGGGATGCTTCAGCCAGGTTTTGTGGTGATATCACATGTAATGTGCTCCTGGGAGATCCAACAGGTAGAGCCGTGTGCTCGTAACAACCTGGGATGCTTCAGCCAGGTTTTGTGATGGGTCACATGTAATGTGCTCCTGGGAGATCCTACAGGTAGAGCTGTGTGCTCGTAATAGCCTGGGATGCTACAGCTAGGTTTTGTGACGCACGTAATGAGTCCTGAGAATTCCACATTATGGCCAGTGATGATGAAGACCTGCAGATGGTGGGCCTACATCCAGTATGAAAAAGGACTGGCTCTGTAGAACTTCCTATGACGAGTAGAGTCAGAGATTGGTTGAGATAGCAGCAGCAGTGACGATGATGATGACGATGCATCGATGACGATGATCCCGAGAAGAAGACTTGTCTAGCAGATCTGTGTCGAGAAATACCTTCTTAGTTAAGAGGGAGTGTTGATGTATATGTAACTTCAGAATGTATTTCATCTGTGTATTGTACCCTTATAAGAGATGTGTTATTCCTCTATAAGGAAGTGTCGTCATGTGGATTGACAAGTGTCGCAAGTGTGTGTACTTGCCGATGGGTTATTAGAACACCATGTGGGGTCGGCCCTGAATTATATATAATATAATGTGGATGTATCTAGATAGACAAGTCAGCCCCATAAGGTCACTGGGCAAAAATGTTAGTATAAATAGAGATCGGAGATCTCTATTTTACTCACTCGGAAAAGTAACTCACTCTCACTTGAAAAGTGGCGCACTAGTGAGGAGGAGGATCATCTGCTATCAGGAGACTATCTCAGTGTTATTTGGTTGTACTTTGGTTTAGCCATTGCTCTCTCTATCTCTGAGGAAGTTGTGGGGTTTTTCACCTTAGGGTTTTCCCCACGGAAACTCTGTGTCTCTTGTCTTTTATGCTTTTGATTCTTGTGATGCTCGTCATATTGTGATTGTCATGCATTGATATACTGTATATGTTATTCTCTCAGCAAAGATCCTAGAGTATTGTGAATTAATGCTCAAAATTTAACAACTTGGATATACAACCATTTCATAGTGGATGCAAAATATAAGCTAAGCTATAGAAATGAAATAGTTATGTATTCAAATAAAACATATATGAAAGAAACTATTTACAATACACATCACCTATTCTCAAGGAGTGGGCCTTGCCTCGATGGGAATAGGGTGTCAGTATGAACTACAACACTGGGGAACTACTTAGAACTCCAACTATGCTTTCATTCACAAATTGAAAATTACATACATGATTGTGAGAGTCTATCTCTCCCATATCGACTTCTCCAATACAAGTATCGGCCCGCCTATTTAGAGTTTAGGGCATATTCTACATTAAATGAAATATAACAAACTTGTAACTAAATCCTGTATATGTGCTATTAATTACAAAATATGCTCAAGGCAATTAATTCCCTATATTCTACAAAATTATTTTCAATATTCTAAGAAAGTAGTTTCAAACTCTCCTCGCATAATAATTAGCTACCAAACTCATTGATGAAACAATCAGTGCATTGACGCTTCTCTTGATTTCATAGATATTATGAAGTTGAACCTTGTCTTCTTTAAACCTGAATCTCCACAATCCTTAGATATGGCATCACAATGTAAACTCTTAAATAATTAGCCTAAATTCTCTAAATAAACTAATTAAACTTCTAAAATAGCAATCCATCATTCATTTGTTAGATCTGCATGTATGTTGGAGGTAATATGAGTTCTAAGGAGAAATGTAGAGGGTAAACAAGGTAGAAAGGTGTTACTTCAAGGAGGATGACTGGCTCGAAATGAATCAAAATAGGCACTCATAAATGTTATGGGAGTGAATTTGATGCATCATGCTAAGGTCGCATTATCAGAATTAGACTCGAAGGTGTTGAGCCAAGCACAACCAAGGCATTTCATGTTTCTTTGGTTTTTTACACAATAGTATGACTATGCGAGCACTTGGGAAATCCATTGGGAGTATAAAAACAAGTAGAATTCCTAACAATATCCTAGGACTATAGTGCCCAACAGGATTCGAGATTATACAATGAACATCAATATAAAGAGCCTTATATATCTACTACAACATTCAATATATAGTCAAAGATTCTCATGAGAGCCAACGATTGTCAACACATGTTTCCTCCTCTAAGAAAATACAAAAAATCCCTTGAAACTGAGCATACTCCAAACCAAAGTGGAAACCCCCTAGGTATGCGAGATGTGACATTTTGTTTTTTCCCATTTTTCATATTTTGGGTGGAATGTATTTTTCATGAGAGAATTTAACTTTTTGGTGGTCACATAACACCCCCAGTGATAATATGGCCTCTTATTCAAAGATTCAAAAAGAATTTGGATTTGCAACCCAAAGTAGTTGTAGCACCCTCTTGCAATCCTTCGCCTAGTGTTCTCCACAAGTCCAGGGGTCAAATCCTGTTGCATCACAAAACCCTATCATACATGGAATTTATGTAGAAATGCAGGCACAAGTGCAAGCACAAGAGGGTTCTTTGCAAAAATACAACCACTACCCACAAATATAGTTCTTATTAGGTTCTATTACCCATGTTATAACATGGGGATTGTGCTTGTTTGAAGACCTTAGCCAAGCAAGTTGTGATTGGAGGATGTTCATTTTGGAGCCAATGTATTGGTGATTTGATACATATTTCTTTATGGATTATCACCTTAGTGGCATCACAATTCCAAAGGTTGGAATCATGCATGTTTGATATTTATGGAGCACTAACCTTGATGAGGATCTTGCACTCTTGTTTACTCATATGTTGACCTCTAGTGCATGCACTAAGAGGGAACCAATCAATCAAGTGTTTTCCCAAAGTGTTATGGATCATTATGTGATTTGGTTGCTCATTTGGGTGGTACATTGGTTTGTTTGGCATGTTGGCACTCATTTTGGTCTTTGTGCACTATGGACAAGAACACCCACCGACTGCGGGCTTCCTAAGGTTTTGGCATGGTATTAGTTGAGTTTGCATCTTTAGATGGAAGGATAAGATGGTTTTTAATGGAGTGCTCCAAACTTTTGACAGATATATCTATGGTGCATCTCTCAAAGGGTGTGTCATTTGTGTACATATTCCTAGAACACCCTCCCCCATTATCTATGGTTTTGGAGATGATTTAATGGTGTGAGCAGTTCGTTTCACATTGTGGCACATGGTTTACTTATTTTAAGTTTGATTTTGGATAACATGCCACCCTTCATGCACACTTACCTAGAGCACCCAGTCTCTTTGCGCATTTTCCTAAAGTGCTTTGTTTTGTAGGGCTAATTGGAGGTCATTTGTTGTTTGGCACAGTATTTGAGGTTGCACCACTTTGGATGCACATTTATCTAATTTTCCCAACTTATTTTTTTTTTTGGTGATGTTAGGAGTGGTTATACACATTGATCTATGTGTTGGGCACATGCTTTGAGGATGTCCACTTCTTTGAAGAGGTTGTTATGACAATTGAAGGGGCCACTCTTGCACACATATCCATGAGACCCATTATTTAAGGAGTTAGTTATTGCATTGGAGGACATTCCCTAACTATTTTTTTGTCTTTGGCATTGTTTTGGCATCTCAAGGTTGTTGATTCCCTCATCTAGGGGAGCACTCCCATTTTCATGGCACGTTAGCATATTTATTGATGAGGTCATAACCACTTTGTTAAGCCCTAAATATTGGAACATTACCCCTTATGTAGTGGCACATTACCCCCTTTATTATGGTGCATTACATATTATTGATGTCGGCTTGGGTCTATTATTTGTTATTGTACCCCTTTGTGTCCTGTATATATGAAGGAGACCTTTTCATTTTAATCATCATTGTATCTTGTCTTGTCTTATGTACTTAGTACATTGTGTAAGGAGGTTTCTCCCTCGAAGATGATTGTTATTCATCTTAGTTATTCATTATTAAGGCGTGGATTACTTTCTTCTAGTCTATTTATGCTTTTTTATGCTACATCTGGGGTGTGGTTGCATAACATTTGGTATCAGAGCTCTTTCCTCGGGACTGGTTTATTCAAAACTAGTCATCTTGGAATTTTCACTATAATTTTTTTCTACAAGTATTCAGAAAGCGATATTAAAAACCCATCTCCAAAACAACCCGAGATATTTGTGGTACAATTTTCCTTTGAATCTAGGGTTTTTTACTAGTCCAAAAATTAGTCTTAAACATGTGTTATGGGAAAAAAGGTCATATCTGTGGCATTAAAGATCCAAATTGAGTGAGACCTATTGCATCAGAAAGAAGATAGACCAAAGTATCTGTGGTAGGGCTTTCATCCTTAGATATGAAATATTGGACACGTGGCAGACCGTACAAGTTCGCTCTTCTAGAAAGACCAAAAATAAGAAGTGTTGGGAGATTTGCAATAAATTCTTATTGGTACATCAAAATTAGGTCAGATCTGCAGCATTGGAAAAAGGATACCTCGGGATACATAAGGACAATTTTTCAGACCCAGAGGAGCCGAAATTTTAAATTTACATCAGTTTCAAGTCGGCCCTAAAATAGTCTTCCAATCAGGGTTTGAAAAAAGGGAAGTGTAAAAACTCACACTCCACTCAAACCATTCGAGGAGTCATCCCCAACATATTATGAAAGGGAGGACCTATCATTTCAAGTGTCCCAGTTGGAAGAGATGATTAAAGGATCTATGAAAGTAGTTGATTTAGTTAATGTAGAGGGGAAGTTGATGATGGAAGAAAATATGAAAGGGTTTATGGAACAAATGGAAAATATTGCTAATCTCATACAAAATTCAAAGGATACTCCTTCTCCAGGTGATGATGTGTTCCATGATACTCGGGAGGATAAAGATAAGGTCCATGTTGAAAAACATTCCATGAATAAGAATATTCCAAGAGGAAATGATTCTGATAATGTAAATAATCAGGGAAGGTCACCAAGGGGTACCCAACTTCCCAAGATTGACATGAGAAAGTTTGATGGAAATGATCCAATAACATGGATATTCTAGATGGAGCAGTTCTTTGATCTACACCAATTTCCAACTTTGCAGAAGGTAACTATTGCATCCTTATATTTAGAACCTGATCAATTTGTATGGTACCAATGGCTTTGTGAGCATAAAAATGACTATATTATCTCTTGGTCCATATTCACAGAAGAATTGATTGCACATTATGGGGATATAAATAACAACACCTTCTTTAGCTAGGTGGTAAATCTCAAGCAAAAAGTCCCAGTTAGTGAGCACATCAAGCAATTTCAGAAGCTAAGTCTCAGAGTGAAAAATATTTCAGAAATAATTTGTTGGATCTCTTTATTGGAACTTTGAAAGATCACATCCGGCATGAGGTTCTCCTTTGGGAACCTAAGTCCTTGGAGCATGCATTTAGGGTGGCAAGAAAAGTTGAAAACAAAATTATGGAAACAAGGAAGTCTACCACTTACAACTATAAAGAAGGAAATGTGGTCTCTAGTCATCCACAACCTATAAGGTTGACACCACAACAACTAGAGGAAAAAGAGAAAAAGGGTTTTGTTGCATTTGTGATAGAAAATACAGTAAGGGCCATAAGTGCATTGAGAAGAAACTATTTTATATAGATTGTGAAGCAGAGGAAGAAAATGAACAAGAAGCACCAAAAGAACAGGAACCGTCTCAAGATGAAGAAATAGAATATACTACTTCCGAAAAGATTACTCCCACCATATCTTGTCATGCATTGTCTGGAATTAGCACTCCTCAAACTCTCAAGATCGAAGGATGTATCAAAAATAAAAAGGCAACAATGTTGATTGATTCTGGTAGTACTCATAATTTCATTTACTGTAAATTATCCAAGGTTCTCAATTGCTTTGTATATCCAACACCATAGTTTCAAGTAATGATTGCAAATGGAGAAACTATCAATTGCGCAGGAAAATGCCATAATATCAATCTCACTATGGGGGAATATGTATTGAATAATCCAATTATTGCTATTCCAATGGGGTGTGCTGATTTTGTCTTAGGAGTACAAGGGTTACAATCATTGGGAACAATGGATTTTAATTTTCAGAAGCTTTTCATGAAAGTTTTATGGGAAGGAAAGGAATATGAGTTAAATTGTATCATAGGGAAACCAAGTAAGGTGATAAGCTATAATGGTATGAAAAAATTGATAAAAAAAGGGACATCAAGGTGTAATTGCACAATTATGCTCATTAGATGTTCAAACATCTAAGTCTCTTATTTCCCCAGATCTCCAAAAGGTGATTGATAAGCATTCCAAGTTATTTGAAGATATTCCAAAAGGTCTTCCACATGTTTGAGATTTTGGTCATGTTATTCACTTAATTCCGAGAAGTGTTCCTCCTAACAATAGACCTTACAGATACCCCTATGGACATAAGAGTGAAATTGAGCATATGGTTGACGAAATGTTAGAGGCCGACATAATTCGGCCTAGCCAAATTTATTACTCTAGACTAGTGGTAATGGTACACAAGCCGGATGGATCATAAAGTTTGTGTCCAGATTATAGAGAGCTCAACAAGATCACCATTAAAGATAAATTTCCCATTCCTTTCATTGATGAATTGTTAGATGAATTACATGGAGCGGGTTTATTCACAAAGTTGGATCTCTGTTCCGGATATCATCATATTAGAATGAAGGAGGAAGACATTCCAAAAACAACATTCAGAACTCATGAAGGTCATTATGAATTTTTGGTCATGCCATTTGGTCTCACAAATGCGCCTTCCACATTTCAAGGTTTGATGATTTCCATTTTCAAGCCTTTCCTTAGAAAATTTTTGCTTGTATTCTTTGATGATATACTAATCTATAACAAATCTTGAGAAGAACATGTTCAACATGTTGATAGGGTACTACAACTACTAAAGGAGAAAAAACTATATGCAAAACATTCCAAATGTTTCTTTGGGGTAAATGAGGTAGAATATTTGGGTCATATTGTATCTCAGGAAGGTGTCAAGGTAGACCCAAACAAAATTAAAGCCACGATGGACTAGCCAATTCCCAAAAACCTGAATAATATTCAAGGATTATTAGGTCTGATAGGGTACTACCGCAAGTTTGTTCGGAACTATGGAAGAATAACAACACCTCTAATAGTATTATTGAAGAAAGATGCATTTTCTTGGACTCCAGAGGCAACTCAAGCTTTTGAACAACTTAAGGAGGCAATGTGCAAAGATCATGTTTTGGCCACACTAGACTTCAAAAAAACATTTATTGTGGAATGTGATGCTTCATGAAATGGGATTGGTGTCGTTCTAATGCAAGAAGGACACCCGCTTTCTTTCACAAGTCATCCAATCAAGGGAACGCACTTACATAAGCCCATTTATGAGAAGGAAATGTTGGCAATTCTACATGCTCTTAATAAATGGTGTCCTTACCTAATAGGTAGACACTTCAAGTTCAAAAGAGATCATGATAGTCTTAAATACTTCTTGGAACATAGATTATCTCCAGAAGAGAAACAAAATTGGGTAACCAAGATGTTGGGATATGAATTTGAAATCCTCTATAAAAAAGGGAAACATATTGTGGTGGCAAATGCACTTTGCAGAAAAGATGGAGATGTCGGGGCATTACTTTGTGCAATTTCCATTCTACAACTCGATTGGGTAGCAGTAGCAAGAGAAGAATGGAAAAATGACCTATCTGTGTCATTCAAAATCTACATGACGATCCCAGTGTATCATATAATTTTGTGTGGAAAACTGATCCACTATGGTATAAGGATTGCTTATATTTATGCAAAGACTCCCAAATCAAACAAAAGGTCCTCTCGGAATTACACACCTATCCTATAGGTTGGCACTCTGGATTCCTGAAAACTTACCACAAGGTCAAGAAGGAATTTTTTTGGGAAGGTATTAATTTTGATGTTCAAAGGTTCGTGGCCGAATGCTTGGTTTTCCAACAAACTAAGGTGGAAATTGTTAAGACCCTAGGACTTCTACAACCATTAGACATACCTTGCCAGTGCTGGGAAGAAGTCTCAATGGATTTTATCACAGGTCTACCCAAGTCAAAAGGAAAGAATGTTATTATGGTGGTTGTTGATAGACTCATGAAGTATGCACATTTTTGTGCACTCTCTCACCCTTTTAATGCAAGTACAGTAGCCACAACTTTTCTGGAAATAGTTCAAAAGTTACATGGAAATCTGAAGATTATTGTAAGCGATAGAGATCCAATTTTCACTGGAAAATTTTGCACTGAATTATTTTCTTGTTTGGGTACCCAATTGGCTCACATTTCATCTTATCATCCTCGATATGATGGGCAAACTGAGATAGTGAACAAATTTTTGGAAGGATATATTCGTTGCTTTGCATATGATAAACAAACACAGTGGGTGAAATGGTTATCTTTGGAAGAATGGTGGTACAATACTTCCTTCCATACATCATAAAAAATGTCCCCATTTATGACACTTTATGGGTACCAACCTCCATCTATCACATATCCCTTAAAGGGAAAATCTAAAGTTAAAGCCGTGGAAGATCATATAGAGCACCAACAAGAAGTTCTCCAGATACTTAAGGACAACCTAGCTATGTCACAAAACAAGATGAAACAACAAGTTGATCAACATCGGAGTGAAAGGAGTTTCGAAGAAGGAGATTGGGTATTTCTAAGGCTACAACCTTACAAGCAGATGTCCCTCAAGCAACTAAATAAGGACAATAAATTAGCACCCAAGTATTATGGTTCTTATAAAGTGTTGCAGGATATTGGTAGTTTGGCTTATAAATTGGAGCTCTCTTCATCTTCAAGAGTGCATCCAGTTTTCCACGTTTCTTGCTTAAAGAAGGTAATAGGAGACAAGATACCAATTCAAACAAGCTTTCCTGAGCTTGATGAAGAAGGAAGATTCATATTAGAACATGAAAAAATCACTGAAACAAGGACCAAATAGCTACGAAATTAGGCTATTACTGAGTACCTCATCAAATGGAAGAACCTGCCAGTGGAAGATTTGACATGGGAAGATGTGTCCTTCATACAGAAGCATCCACATTTAATCAAGCGTTGAGGACAACACTTGTCTAAATGGGAGGGGCATGTTAAGCCCTAAATATTGGCACATTACCCCCTATGTAGTCGCACATTACCCCATTTATTATGGTGCATTACATATTATTGATGTTGGCTTGGGTCTATTAGTGGGTCTATTAGTTTTTATTGTACCCCTTTATCTCCTATATATAGGAAGGAAACCTTTTCATTTTAATCGTCATTGTATCTTCTCTTGTCTTATGTACTTAGTACATTGTGTAAGGAGGTTCCTCCCTCGAAAAGGATTGTTATTCATTATTAAGGCGTGGATTACTTTCTTATGGTCTATTTCTGCCATTTTTATGCTATATATGGGACTTGGTTGCATAACACACTCTTGCACATATCTCAAGGGTGCTCTATTTTGAAGATTATTTTATTCTTTTGTGACCCTAGGTCTAAGGGAGGCAACTACATTGGAATGAATCTCTAGGGCACAACTTTCATGAACTACTTTATATTATTTGGCCTGGTTAATGTGGTCCCAAATCCGCCTTCTTTTCAAGGGAACGCCTCTTGGAAAGAATATTTTATACTATTTTGTTGGTGAAGGGTCATATTGGAGAGTGCACCAAGGAGGAAGAAGAACACACGATGAAATGAAATTAATTGCATGGTCAAAGAAAGCTTGGTCCAAGGAGGTATGGAGGCATTTTACACGAGGAGAGGACAAGTGGCACCACACTTCATTTTGTTCATTATTTTATTGTTGATGTATTATTTTAGTCATTTTCCTAGGAGAAGATCATGAATCTAGAACCTTTATTATTATTTTATTGTAGATCATTTGAGGAGAAGCTATATAAAAGGATGAGCTTTCTCATTTTCTAATTATACTTGGATTTGGGAGATTCCCTCTATGAGCTAGTTGAATGTCTTGTGAAGGAAAATGAAAAGTTAAGGGTTCTTCTTGTAATGTGAGGCATTACATTTTCATCTCAAATTGCTTAATAATGTTTTTGGAAAGCATTTGCAAAAGTTGTTTAAGGGCCTTTAGAGAAAGGTCGTTCTATTCCATTAGAGGCCTTAGGTGTGGGTCTTCCCCTCTTATGTTCCTTTGTTATTTTGTTGTTGAATAGATTAATTTTGCAGCCATCATCTTCGTAAGAGTTTGTTGTAGATTTCTAGTTCATAGAAAGACACACCCTTACTTCAATTATTTACCTAAAAGGATCACCTTAATTTGAGGATTCATGTTTATTTTTCTACGATTGTAAACAACGAATTAAGGTTGATTTTAACATGTTGTAGTAGCTTTATTTTTCCTTAACCATTTATAAAAGAATCTCTCTAATATTAATACCTTAACTCTATTTTTCCCCAATTGGATAGACACTGGTCTTATTCCACCATATTTTTCATTTACAAAGTATATCTTAATCTTATTTAGGGAAAATCCCTTATGTCAGAGGAAAACTAGCCTAAAAAGAGTGAAGGAGCTACTGTGGTGATAGTCTATAACCCTTATTTATTACCCCTAGCATTGCAATTGTGTTTTACGACTTTCACTTAAAGTGCAGGTTTGGGAGGTAACCGGTTCTATGAGCACACTAGAGGTGCTAAAGAATCATCACAAGATGACTTTGAGGTCTTCGTTTTGTTTCATGAGAACATCAAGCAAATAAGGGAAGAGAAAAATGAGTAGCAGTTAGGTTGCGACGACGTGGAAGAAGTTGATAAGAAACAACATTTTGGTGATCTCCAGTTACCATGTCATGGGGATGAACATTTACTAGCAACCATGGAAAATCATGCTACATTGTTGGTGAACCAATAAATTTTTGAGGAGTTTCTTGACACCTTCCTCAGTTCTCTTGGGAGGAGGCTAACATGAATGGTAATTCCCATTTTCTAGACTATTTTGTTGTCATAAGAAATGAGATTCAAACACCCTCACTATACATGCTTTGCTTTGGCTTTATTTTGCAAGTTTTGTTCTTAATAGACAAAAGAGTACATACATACCAATATTTTTGAAGAAATCCTTTAAAAGCGATCTTTGTAGTATATATATATATATAAACAGAAGAAGGTGATGTCATCCATCTAATGGTTGTTCTAGTAGCAATATCAATAGTGGACTAAGGAATATTTTGGTAATGATAAGTAATCTCAACATGAGCTAGATGGAAACATTTAAGCATATTGCATATGATTAGTCAATGGAGGGGAAATTGCATGAAGACTCCCATGGAAGGGTATTTTTCAACGGGTTTGTGAGAATTGATAACTAGATGTGTAAGGTTAAAAATAATTCTCCTTTACTCCATCTAAATGCCTCATTGTGTGGAAATGGACAAGGGACAAGGGACAAGTCATGTAGTTGTAAAATGGAGTTAGTCAGAAATACTTACCAGCTAATATATTAAGGTTCCCAACAAATTTATCAAGTTTTTTTTAATATGAGTTCTATAAACTTAAAGGTTATCATACCAATGACCACGTTAAGTCCACTATACTATCATAGAGGTCTTTACTTGGATGTCTATTTATTTCTTTATATCAATAAGCTCAATGGAGGAAAACTACAATTTTTGCACCCTCAGTTGATACTAAATGGCCTAAATATAACTCATTGTGGATACCTCACCCTAAAAACCTTGTTATTGATTTATAAGATACAATGTTTTCTTCTGTCGATGAGCATATAGTGGGGTTTGCACAAATCCCTATTATCACTAAAGTTGTAGTGACCCTTTATGTGTAATATTCCAAGATGGCACAGAGCTACGATCACTAGGTTTGTGATATCTAAGGAATCCTACCCCAAATGTGTCACATTGAGTAGGTTCCTCTCTCTTCAGGCTTCCTGGATTAACTTGTGGTTGAACCAGACTCGCCACGGGAGGCGACCCCAACCCAACTTTCCAAAGGATGAACCGAGGGCAAGCTCAAATATTCCTATGTAATTGCTAGACTGATTTTAAGATGCCACATAATACCCTAAAAAGTTATGGAATTGATGAACAAATGGATCCCCCATGGTTGACTTCTAAGACTCGAAAAAGGGTACTTAATCAAAATTATTAAAGATGGATGGGAAATTATTGAGTGTGGGAAAACATGCCAATGAGATTAAAATGCTAAGTATCTCTTGAAAATGAATCCTAGAAGCAGTATGCTAAGGCTAAAAGTTCCAACTCACACCTAATGCTCAACATGACTTAAGGGGATAAAAAAATGTGCTTATTCATGCAAAGATAGAAAGCTCGCTTTGTCATAAGAAGGCCCTAACATACAATATATATTTCTGTTACTAGAAAATAGAACATGGACAACTTAAGGCAACAAGCAATATGAACATGCAAACAAAAATGAGCAACACCCGCTTGATGAAAATTAACTAGGAGATCAGTGCCTACACCTAGGGCATTATGGAATAAAAAAATAGGTTCATTTAAAGTATCAATCATCCCAAATGCAACATGCAAGTTATCATCAAGTGAAAATTACTCACAAACCCGACATGCAAACAAAAAAACGAATGTGAAAGATAGTGAAGTATGTGTGTGACCAGTGGATTTTCGAACAAAAAGAATGAGAGAGGATAAAACTCCTTCCCTGGTTTTGGCAGTTGGTGAAGTTATCTACCCTGTCCTTGAAATAGCTCTCAAATCCTCTACTCTACCAACTGGACACATTAGCTCTCCAATGGTTCCACCTGCAAGTGTCACAAAATAGAGTTAGCAAGAGAAATCTCAGTGCCAAATGAAAAATATCAATTGCAAATCAAAATTATTGTGCTAGGAATAGAAAATGAGAGGCAAGAGAATGATGGGGCTTTACTCCTAATTAAGCTCTGTAAGTTGTCTCCCTTCTACTGAGATGATCAAGGCTCCTTCGGGGCGCTATTTCTCTTCCAACCTACACAAAATCACCAAGTATAGATTTCCAAATCGCTACAACAAAGATCCAATACACTAAGGAGTATAAAAAAGACAATATTCACTAAAAAAAAACTAGAAATGGACAAGAGAAAGAACTCCAAAATCTGGTTGTGTATTATTGTTGCAAATGTTTTAAAATCCCCTTTACAATGAAGATATCACTTCGTTTTAAAGAATGGGAGTGAGAAAAATCCCTAGCTCATCATTTTGTGGATGGTTGAGATTAAAAGATGTTCATACATGATCAACAGTTGAGGATTTATCTCATTTTTATCATTTTACGTGGCTGGAAATGACTACCTAATGAGGGGGGCAAATTACCTCCAAATTCCCAATTACAATTTGAATAATACATAAGTGGTACATGAAACAAGTTGTTAGGGGCATAAATTTTTCCCCTTGGTCATCACAATACACTTTTATCACATGCTTAAGCTTAAGATCTAAGTCATCCCATGAAGAATGTGCCTCCTAGGGAAAGAGTGTGCCCCACTATGAAGAGGAATTCCACAACAAAGTAAATATAAGTTGCAGTGCTAGGAAAAGTGGTACAAATGGGTTTGGGAGACAATAATGACATTATCCAAGTCGTATTTTTTCATTCACTTATCCCACCATCATACTTCAAACACCTTGGTTATTTTATATTTTTAATTTTTTCCTGAAATAAAATAAGTAATAGCACAAATGGACAAATATTCATCTTCCCTTGCCCAGATTGGAAATGTGATTGCATAGATGGATTTGTAAGCCTCAAAAACCATAATATCCAGTACTCTTATGCCCATAACCAATCCTATATGCTCCGCTTATAGTCATTTCCAAATATTTTAAAATACTGAGGCTAATTATTTTCTGCAACTTTATGAAATAATTATAATTTTAGCCAATTAATTCAACAATTCCTCAAATGGTATTTGGAGGGATCCAATTGGAATCTGATGGCTAAGATATGATCAATGATTACAAGTAGTGAAGTACATGCTATTGACCTGACCCTTTGAGCAGGTCAAACCTGAGTTTAATCGGTCATAAAGTCAAAATTTGGTCAAAGTTTGACCAAGGCTCAAGATGATGGAATAATGATATGTTATGCATGTAAGAGGTGTTAGTACCTTAATCATGAGTAAACTTGATGAACAACTACATGATAATTCATGCTATACACTGGTGATCATTTCAAGTACAACAAGTGCAAGATAAGTACTAAGTACAGTAAAGGAAAAGAGTAACTAGCTTCATATACATATTCCTGCCCAAACTAATCACACAATGAAATGCATAGATCAACCTCTCCCTTGGGGTGAAGTGGAGTGAGGGGAAATCATGGGCTTAGTAAAAATGTGGGATTGACCATAGGATTAATTTGAGTCACTTTTGGAAAGAGGGGATAAAGGATACTCTATGACATTTGTTGGAGTAGCTAACAATATGGAAAAGGTGCCTCACAAATGGATGATGTGCTAGGTTGAGTGGTTCCCACCAGACCTAAACACTAGGACTCGACCCCCTTTTCCCTTTCTTTTACTTTGACTTTGTTCTCCCTCTTGGACTTGTCTTCATTTGATTTCTTTGTCTTCTTGTACTTTATTTTTATCTTCATGATACTTTGGCCTTTTATTTACTTTTTGTCCCTTATCAAGTTTAGACTTGCTTCTTTATATTTGCTTGATTCTTCATTTCGACTTTGGTCTTTGATTTCTTCTTTATGCAGGTACATCGAGACTAGGACTAGGAGTTGTTATATGTGCCCTTTTAGGTGCTGCAAAAAGGAGAGGAGGGAAAATCCTTTCGTGCTTTGGACTTAGAGACCACATCCACCTAGCAACTTGACAACCTTAGCTCATGACATAGCATCAGTAGTACTCTCCATCCAGAAGCACACATTGGGTCAAAAGGCAATAGTCCTAGGCTCAAAACACAACATCGGTAGTTCTCTCCAACCATAAACACTAAGGATTTGGACAACCAACTCTCTTGAGATATTTTTGTTGTACACATCAGAGTCGAGACACCAGGGAAAATATGGAGTCCATACTACCAAAGAGGTCACAGAGGGGGAGGTCCTTAAGTTTATCAGTCATGTCTAGGTCTAAGGGTTTTTGCAACAAATGAATGAGATGGATAAGTGGAAAAAGGATATGTACAGAACCAAGAGAATGGTGGTTATCTATAAATTACATAGGCAATCAACCCGAACAAGAATATGTGCATGAAGCTACCACTAGTGCATCTAAACCACACCAAGCACAATTCCTACTGATAGAAACCGGAGAAAAACCATATAATCACCTATGCATAACAAAGTCTAACATAAGTCATCCCATCAATGAAACTCATGAAATCCATAGATATGCCTTTGTAATATACCTGATATGAGCTACAGCTGCAAAGTATCCACTTGTGTTGACTCTGAAGGGCTAAGGAAGATGATACGAAAAATGCATAAGAATAGTCATGAAGGTCCATCGTACCAAGGTCTAGGATGTATGGTAGGGGATGACATGAAGCCTAGGCTAAAAAATGACAAAGGTAGCCCCTTTGGTGCTATGCCACTATATTTGATCCAGTCATTAAATGATGGGATAATCCTCAAATCCACTAACAATAGCTGATGGGACATTACATGCTTTAGATGTTCATTTAACTCCTTATACTTTTGTAGGCTCCTCTAGAGTTTTTCCACTTCCTTAAGCTTTTTCTTTTCTGGGTGAGGTGAGACAGTAAATGGCTGTACCTCTACTTCTTTAACGTGTTCATTCTCCACTGCTCAGAGTCTTCATTGTATGAAAATGGTATATTTACAACACTCTCCTATGCTTCCTTCACATTATTTAGACAGGGTGAAGTTGGAGATTTTTCCTCTAGCTCATGGTTTGTTTTAGAATCAGTTTGGTCACTATGATCATCTCCAAGCAATTATGGAAATTCCTGTAACCCTTTCTCAATATTTGTTAAAATATGAGAAATCTGATTCTCTATCCTGGCATCTCATTCTTCTTCTTCATCTGAATCATCCCCAATAGTGATAACTATGTTTTTCTTCAAATATGAATCCATAGCAGCTTTGGCATTAAGCCTAATCTTATTAGTAGGACGAGTGTGTGGCCTTCTAAACACAAGCTCTTGTTGTATCTTCTTCCTGGTTTTCTGAGAGAATTTCTTGGAATTTTTCTTTGTAATTGTGCTACTAGAAGGTTCCAATATGTCTTGAGCTTAACCTTCTTGTACAGGCTCTGCTTCAGGCTCCTTAACAACTGAGTCAGCCAATGTAACTCCTCCTTTTTTTTTAGTATATGGCTTTTCAACTCTAGGAATTGAAAACTTTCGTTCTAGAATAGAATCTATTCTATCCATTGTTATATCTGCCTCCTCAAATGCAATCTTCCTTTTACCACTCCTGGTTCTTTTTGCAACAACTTCTTCTTTATGCTTCGCATTTGAGGATTCACCAACAAGTTTATTTAGGGTTTCAAGAGTCCTTGCTTTTCTAGCATGGGTCTCTATTATCGTTTCCTGAATCTCTTTACCTTCTACTTTGAAACTAGACCAAAACAAAAAGTGTTTCCAAGTTCTCTATACTTTCTTAATATTTTCCATAATTAGCAGTTTAATTAAACTGTAATGAAAGATACTGTGATGGGTGTGCTCAAGATGAGTTTGAACTATAACTGACATCTTTGTTAAACTTTTCAACGAGAAGAAGGGAAGATTCATCCTTTTTTCACTAGAAAGATGCAACAAAAAACTCATATGATAAGCAAAAGTAACAATATATATACCTTTGTAGGTAATGTATCTCTACACCATCTTCAACAATTATGTCCATTCTTCTTTGAACTAGATCATGGAAATGCCTTTTTTCCAATCGGGATCCTGTGTTCCGCTTTCAAAAACTGGTTGTAGTATATATTGATAGCTTTTTTTTAAAACCATCTTTCACCATTCATAGGCAGACTGGATGCAACAACGATATATTCCTATATTACTTGGAATTAAACTTCCCAATTCCACTATGGAACCATTGAACCTCTCTGCAAATGCCTCTGCAACTTAGTTATTGAAACCTTGCATTTTTTCACATAGACCGAACCACCCTGCTTTCTTGAATTTATCAGCACATTCTGGATAGGCTTCAAGCCATTCAACACCCTCTGGTTTGTGATGCAATTTTTTTTCTCCTTTCTTCCCCATTCTTTTGCAAAGGCTTGTTACTTTCTAATTCCGACTTAGTATGCCATCAGTTGGAGTGAACTTACAAAAGAAACTCGGGTTTCAAACAAAGGAAAGGTGCCTTAAAATTCTCATCTTGCAATTATGATTCAACGTGGATGGAAATCAAATCAAGAGTAGACTTATCATTATAACATTTGGCCGCATTATCAGGCTATTTAGGAAAGACACATGCCATCGTGATGTGAAATGATGAGGCGTATATTCACTAAATAAAAGACATTTGAAACAACTTCATCACCTTTTATGAAAATAATTGCATGATTTAATGGGTATACCTTGCAATGATTAATTTGTGACACCGTGGATTACCTCTTTTCGGGACTTTTAAATTTCTGGTAGCACCTTATTTAGATCATGGTCGAGATTCTGCTACTGGAATGTGAAACTTCAGGTAGAGCCTTCTTTGAGAATTTCACACTTTTTGCTACCGGAAGTCTGAACTTCCATCAACAATTGGATTCTCGCTTATAATTTAAACCCGGGGCCCGCAAAGTATTACTATGCAATAGAAACACTTATTGATGGGATTATGTAGTCACGTAATACTCTATCTATGACCACTTATTGAAGCAAAATAGTTCAAGCAAAACAAACGTAACTCAGGAATGAGTAGACCAATTAACAGGACTTTAAGATGAGGTTTTAAGAGAAGTCATGAAAATTGAAAAGGTGCTAACACCTTCTAGCATTTATTACATTTCCAAAATTTGGTAACATAAATTTTACAACCACAATAGAATAGATTTTCAGTATGGAAAGATCACTAGAAATGCTTATTGCATCATACGTTTCTTTCACCATTTTGCATACAATGTTGCATTCTGATCATCTAAAACTTGTTATTTTTGGCTTGTCTCTTACTTCTTATAATGACGTCATTTTTTTTAGGATTCCCAGCATCCATCTTTTGGATATCAACTACTACCCCTTGAAATTCTTGTCTTTCACCACTCTACCCTGTACCATTTATCGAGGATGGAACACCCTTTTTATTGATCGTCATAGCCTCCATCATTGGAATATCAATAGCAGCTTCTCCATACATATCTTGTGTTTCACTGATTTTCCCTGCTTCATTTCTTGAGGATGAAACACCGATGTTACAGTACTTTGCAGTTGCCATCATAGGTATGTCAACACCAACTTCCCCATTCATTTCTTCTGTTTGATAAATCTGCACTGCCACTATTCTCTTGGATGAAACACCTACAATTTTACTATTATTTCTTGATTGAACATTATTTTTTACCTTGCGCTTTTCAAAACGATGCTATTCACGATAATCCTCTTCACCATATTTGCTTAAGGGCCTTGATCTTGGAAGATGATTATTGAACTACCAGAACATATTAATAGTTAAACATACATTATGAGCCCTCACACTATAAAATGAAAGAAGAATTAGATACCATTTAAAATTAGGGAATACTTACTGTTGGTGGTGCATTCAATGATTTCTTAGGTTGTTTTACCCATGACTGAAATATTTGTTTTACTTGATGAGAAGTGACATTAAGGAAGCAGGATGACAACTGTGTTGCAGTTTCGTCATTTAGTGGATTGCTTATCTTTTCATATTTAGCAAGAAAGTTGACTTCTAATATTCGAAGCCAAGTATCTTATTTCTTTAAAATGTTGGAAAGTACCTTTTGACCTCATAACAAGTTTGAAAAATTGTGCTTACATCTCATTTACAAGACACATTTTGTCATGTTCAAATGTGTTTCTATACTCCTTAGGAACTCCTCTTCCTCCTCCTTGGTTGCTATTCAATTTTTTCATTTCCCTATGGTTACTTTCCATTACTTCATTCCTTAACTGTCCTAAACTATAAGGATGAACAACCCTAGTCATCTGAAGAGCATGGGCCCCTTGGATATGCATATAAGGAAGCATCTCATCTCCTAAATAACAAGAACACAACCAAATCCACTCACTAGCAAGGAATCCAATCCTGTAATGATAGTGGATCAATTTTTTTTATCGTGAAAGAATAATACCACCATGCTGAAATACATAATACTATGAATGTTTTAGAAATTGGTGTACCTTTCCTCATATTCATATCTATCATCCCCTGCACACCCTTACAATTGCAACATGTGGAATTATTTAAAACACTTCCACATCCTCACCGACTTTTTATACTTTTCTTCATCTGGTAGGCCTTATTTTTCTTTGGTTTGCTCGAATATCCCTGACTTGTAGGAGTGGCATGTGGTCTGAGAAACCACAACCCAAGGGCATCTAAGCCGTCAAAATCACCTGGGGATCACACCCAGCTTGGACCGCACCAGCCTTAACTTGAATGGGTTTTTGAGTGTTGCCTCCCAACTAAGTCAACCCTAAGGGGAATTAAACTCAGGTCTCCTTGCTAACAAGACCCACACCTTAACCGAGTGAGCTAGTGGGAATTGACCATTTGGTAGGCCTTCAATAACCTAGAAGCAAAACATTTCATTGTATATGACACACTACTTAATTTCTATTAAAATTGCATAAAAATGATAGCCAAATTCATTATTATGCAATCATAAAATCATAACTTATTGTTAGTCAAAACCCAAATTGAAAATATTGGACATGCTAACATAATTATTAAACCTTTAAAATTCCCTCATGCCGAATGAGGATCTTGTGTAATGCGGATCCATCTGATTTCCCATAGTTAAGATCATTGTACTCTTGTATTTTTATGATGGTATGGTTCCCCGAGCTTACATGAAACCCCAATTTTCTCCATCTCCTCCCAAATTTGAAAAAAATCATTTTCTCAATCCCTCTAGTTGGATGAACCTTGTCGTAATCTTGTGCATTTTTTTAAATTTCACGAAACATCTTCAAAACAGTTATAATTCCAGCATGGTGAGCACAATATACAAGCTTGGACGTTGAGCTATGAGTCAACAATAATTGGCAGCACATGTTTCACTGGGTATGAATTAGTTAAATATTAAGAATTTCCATTTTCAGTAAAAATATAACTATGAAAGCATGTATCTTTTCAACATTTGTTCTTGTTGAAATCATGTAACTTCGAAGAATATTCTACTTGTACTTTACATTATTATTATTCCTCCTTTGGGGGATGTCATTAATGTAAAATGTCATGTAAAATTCACGAGGTAAATCCTCCGTTGTAAGTCGAGTCAATAGTACCCAAAATAGTTTAATGTAATTATTATTTTGAGTCTCCCTAGAGAGGTCGGCCCAATCAAGTTAGTGAGGTCAACACAGTTAGGTTAAAGGTCAAGTGAAAAGTAAAGTATAAATAGAGAGTGTCACTCTCTCATTTGCACCATTCACTCACTCAAGCATTGTGCAAGAGAGGAAGAGGAAGACTAGTGAAGGAGGAGGAGGATTGTTGTTGGCTCTTGTGTTTGAGTTTTGTCTCTCTTTCTTATGAGACTTATTTCTTTGGGAATTGTACTTTAGTAATCTATATTGAGGATGTTTTGCTAGGTTTTCTTCCCCTTGAGGGTTTCCCAGGATAAATTGTTGTGTACCTTATGATTGTGTGTCTTTCAGAGATCCTCTTTATGACGCTATTATGAAAATGTATTAAATTCTCATGAAGTTAGAATTTAGTTTTTAGTAGAATATAATCTTAACATGGTATCAGAGCTAGACTGAAAAGAGCAAATTTCACTGGGGTAAATCTCTCTCTTTCTCCGAGCATAAAAATTAGGGTTTCCTACTTAAGAAGAATTTTGGAGTGCAAGTGACACAGTGAAGTGTGTCCCTCCTAGGCGCATCTTTTGGCACATAGATCGAAGTTTTTCAATGGCTAGATATTCCAAAAAGTTAAACCCTAGTTTGACTTGGGACCAGAAAAACCAGAAAACCAAAAACTGCAGTCCAGAATTTTGCAACTCCAGTTTCAGGGGTTAAGTCTTGGATTCTTCAGAAAATAATTGTACCGGCATACTCACCTCAGTCAAGCACATCTTTTGGTGAGTTCAGTTTTCATTTATGAGAAATTTCAATTTTTGGTCATTTTCTATTCTCCGGGATAAGATGGCTCCAAGCACTAAGCTTGATGACAAGTTGGAAGGCATAGAAAATTTTCTCGTTTGGAAATACAGAATTGGACTCATTCTATAAGAGAATGATCTTGTGAATTTTGTTAAGGAAGCCGTGCCAAAACCCATAGAAGCTGAAGCAAAGGAAAATCACAAGAAGGACATGATTAGAGCCAAGAGGATCATAGCAGATTCCATCAAGGATCACTTGATTCCTCAAGTGTCCTCCAAGAAAACACCTAAGGAAATGTTTGACCCTATCAAGGATGTATGAAGGAAAGAACATTAATCAAAAGATGAATTTGAGAACCAAACTCAAAAGTACAAAGATGAGTCAAGGTGAATCTATCCAAGAATATTTTACAAGGGTTTCTCAATTCAAAGAACATTAGCAATTGGAGACAATCTGGATGAAGATGAATTAGTGATGACCACTCTCAATAGTCTTACTAGACCTTGGGATTATTTTATCCAGACAATGTGTGCAAGAAAGGAAAGTCTACAATTTGAAATTATATGGGAAGAATGTGTTCAAGAGGAAGCTAGAGTAGCAAATCGAGAAGCACTACTAAGAGATGATGATCAAGCTCTAGCTACCCATACTAGAAGAGGAAAAGGAAAATCTCATTAACAGAAGGAAAACCATAAGGAGTTTCATCCTCCTAAGAAGTTTCAGAAGTACAAGAAGGAAAACTACAGGCAGGAAGACTTCTCTTCTTATCAATGTTATCATTGTGATAAGACAGGACATATTGCTAAAGATTTTCCAGTAAGAAAAGAAGAATAACAAAAGACATCATGCTCATTTAGACGAAGAAGAAGAACCTTCCAGGAAGTTAACAAAGGAAGAAGTAGAAGAATATGTTCTATAAGATGAAGGGTGTACTATATATACCAGGCCTGAAGAAGAACCTACTTCGTATCTCAACTTTATATAAGAAAGAGTTTAGAATTGCTTTTATAGATGGTGAAGTTTTTATAGAAGATGTTGTTGTTATTGGGACAAAATAAGGTGGCTCATATAAGATCACTTAGAAGCAACTTTGACTTATGATACTATAATTCTATGTGATCTATGGTGTAGAAGACTTGATCAATATAATCAAGAAAGCCACAAGTCTTCGGGATCAGATAATGGAGTAGAGATCACCATCAGACGTTCCAGTAATCCTTGCAAGGAGACTAGGGTCAAAAGAGATCCTACCAAAAAAACTAAGATAAGTATTTGAGTTGTCATTTTATCAAATTGTTTAAATGATATTGTTCAATTGTGTACATATTTATATTCCTAGATTTAGGAAGTGTAGTATGCATGTTAGAGCAATTGCATTAATGAACAATATGCATGTGATGGGTAAGTGACCTATGGTGCTATACAACATTCCATTGCTACTTATCTAGACTGAAACCTCTTTGCTGACATATTCGAAGTAGTGCACTCTCTTAATAATGTTCTGGTAGAGATGGAAGGCATCTAGAAAGTTACCATATGAATGCGGGATATGGATGAATGTTGTGTTGAAGCATTGGCTAAGATAGTTGCATGACTGTGAGACCTATATCTTTATAGATAAGGATTGTTTTTTATGAAATGTTTCTAATCATGAAACTAAATTTGACTTGTAGGAAAGATCGTGTATAATCACCTACAAGAGAATAATGATGAGACTTGTTCCGAAGAACAAGTGACAATGGTTCAACTATAACATTCAAGAATATTTATGAAATCAAATATGAGGGAGTCGATTATGAGAAGACGTTGCTTTAGTGGAAAATGATGTATATTACACTAGACAGATGGTGTAATTGAAGTAGAAGCATATATCGAGTAACCTCTAGAGTTCATAACTCTCTACAGAAAACCACATGTACCAGCTTGAAGAAGTATATGAAGAAGATGTAGCTCGTTGTAGAATTTGAGATGAAAGACCTTGGCTTGATGCATTATTTTCTAGGTCTTGAAGTATGGAAGAGCCCATAAGTAATCTTCCTTAACCAAGGGAAGTATGCAGTAGAGATCTTGAAAAGATTTGATATGTTGGAATGGCCACACCCATGGATACAAATTTGAAGTTGTTGTCTGATGCTTCGTCATAGTTAGTTGATGAGACACTATACAGGAATATTATTGGGTCATTGATGTATTTGACGAATACCAGGACAAATATTTTCTTTTACGTGAACACCTTGAGTCATAATTTGGTTGAGCCCAGACTTGTTCACCTTGTAGCTACAAAACATGTGATGAGGTACATTAAAGGTACGATAGACTATGATCTCAGTTATACTAGAGATCATGACTTCAGACTGTATGGTTATACAGATTCAGATTGGGTAGGAATTTTCTCAGACAAAAAGAGCACTTTAGGTGGATGTTTCAGTGTGGGGTCATCCATGATCTCATGGCTAAGCAGGAAGCGGTCCAATGTTGCTCTCAGCACTGCAGAAAGCAGAATATATTGCAGCTTGTTCCGCCACTTGTGAATCCATATGGATTTGGAAGTTGTTATCAGGTTTATTCGATATGAAGTTAGATATCACAATGATTCTATGTGATAACCAAAACTGCATAAAGATGGCAGAGAACCCCGTGTTCCATGATAAGTCAAAGCACATATAAATCCGATATTTCTACATTCATGAGATGGTGCAGAAGGGAGCTGTAAAGCTCCAATATGTGAGCACATATGAGCAAGTTCCAGATGTATTGATTAAGTCTCTATCTTGTATGAAGTTTAAGCACTTCCGTGACAAACTTGGTATAGTTCGTAAGGACTTACCTCGAAAGGGGGAGTAGTGATGATGATACTATGATAACTCAGTTGGGATTGATCATCCTTAGACTTGATACCGTAATTTTGAAAGGAAGGATAGTATTAAATGCTGATCCTTAGACTGAATCCCGTAATTCCGAAAGGAAGGATTGTCTAAGATGTGGGTGGTGGACAATGATCCTGTCATTCCAAAAGAAAGGATCGTCCAGTATGTTGTGATCAATAGTGGTAGATCAGTAAAGACTGGGTCTCATAATTCCAAAAAGAAGGATTTTCTGAGCACCACATATGTTGTTGGACTGAATCCCATAATTTCAAAAGGAAGGATTTTCCATGATCTCGTAATTTCGAAAGGAAGTATCACTAGTGTTGTTGGACTGAATCCCGTAATTCCGAAAGGAAGGATTGTCCATGACCCCATAATTACAAAAGGAAGGATCACCGGTGTTGTTGAACTGAATCCTGTAATTCTGAAAGGAAGGATTGTCCATGATATCGTAATTCTGAAAGGAAGGATCACCAGTGTTGTTGGACTGAATCCCGTAATTCCGAAAGGAAGGATTATCCATGATCCCGTAATTCCGAAAGGAAGGATCACCAGTGTTGTTGGAATGAATCATGTAATTTCGAAAGGAAGGATTGTCCATGATACCGTAATTCCGAAAGGAAGGATCACTAGTGTTGTTGGATTGAATCCCGTAATTCTGAAAGGAAGGATTGTCCATGATCCCATAATTTCGAAAGGAAGGATCACCCATGTTGAACTTGATCTCGAAATTCTGAAAGGAAGGATCATATTGGTTTTTGATGCACCTATTGCTAGAGATGATGTTGCTCTAGCCTTGAGTGGTTGATAATGATGATACTATTCCAGCTTTGTGTTGATGAGCCATCCTCGTGTTGTCGTTATTATTGATGTATCATTTCTTATGCTGATTTGCTGCAGATGATGATGTTCCAGCTTCGTGTTGCAGATGATGATGTTCCAGCTTCGTGCTGCAGATGATGATGTTCCATCTTCGTGCTGCAGATGATGATACTTCAACTCTGTACTGAAGATGATGATGATGTTCCAGCTTTGTGCTGCAGATGATGATGTTCCAGCTCCATGCTGAAGATGTTGATGGTGTTATAGCAAGTTGTTCCACTTGCTGATATTGATGTTGTCGAAAAACTTCCAATGATTTATAGATGTACTAGCCAATGTTCTAGATGATGTTGTTGATGATGCCTCCTCCTCCCTCCTCCGATGATGTTGTGTATATCGACACCTGTTGTTGTTATTTTCAGTAGAATACCCTTCTTCTTAAGGGGGAGTGTTGAAATAATATAACTTCAAAGAATATTATACTTGTACTTTACATTATTATTATTCCTCCTTTGGGAGATGTCATTAATGTAAAAGGTCATGTAAAATTCATGAGGTAAATCCTCCATTGTAAGTCGGGTCAATAGTACCCAAAAGAGTTTAATGTAATTATTATTTTGAGTCTCCCTAAAGAGGTTGGCCCAGTTAAGTTAGCGAGGCTGAACTAGTTAGGTTAAAGGTCAAGTGAAAAGTAAAGTATAAATAGAGAGTGTCACTCTCTCATTTGCACCATTCACTCACTCAAGCATTGCGCAAGAGAGGAAGAGGAAGACTAGAGAAGGAGGAGGATTGCTGTTGGATCTTGTTTTTGAGTTTTGTCTCTCTTTCGTATGAGACTCATTTCTTTGGGAATTGTACTTTGGTAATATATATTGAGGAAGTTTTGCTAGGTTTTCTTCCCCTTGAGGGTTTCCCAGGATAAATTGTTGTGTACCTTGTGATTGTGTATCTTTCAAAGATCCTCTTTACGCCGCTATTGTGAAATTATATTAAATGCTCATGAAGTTAGAATTTAGTCTTTAGTAGCATATAATATTAACAGTTCTATTCATGGGATACTTTTTCATAATATTCAATTCTCTATTGTATAAGGCTGGTTAAATGTTTGTAATACGCTCATCCAGCTTTTCTTCCCATCCTTCAATGCTTTCTTCCAAAGCGTGATTCAAATCCTAAAGTTTTAAAACAACATAAGATTACGAACGTCATGGAAAGATATCAACAAAAATGTAAACTTTTAATAAATATGTATAGCTTACTATGAGCAATTTTGGTGACATTGCATACAACTTGGAAATACTATGCATAGTCATCCCCATCTTGGATTTTGATTTCATTTGTAACCATGTGTATAGATTTTTATGGCACATGCACCAAGGACAAAAATTATTCCCCATTGGAAAAACATTATTATTGCATACTAAACTACATATGGCCACTAGATCATGGCACTCAAAGAAATCCACTTTCACTACCCTTCCATCTAGCATTAGGTTCCCATCTTGTGAAAGCTTGTTTATTTGTTTCATTAAGTTCTCCTCATTTATAGGATCAACAACATGTGCTAAAACCTGTTTATATTCTTCCTTTCCATCCCATTTTCCAAGGCTTACACAAGGCATCAAGCCACTATATTCTAGTAACTTACATACCTTCCCACCTTGATCATAATGTACACGAGAATCAATACCAATTTTGAAAGAAACTTCAATGACTCTACTTCCAATCCTCCTTTCATATGACTCAACCATAAAGGAAGCATACGACTTTACTTGCCTCACTCTAACTCAATATGTGAGACCATTAGTTCTCTCCCAACCCATATTGATATCCTCAACTTCTTTGCTCAACTTTTTCATCTCCTTAGAAACCGAAGCTGGACTAACCCCCTGCAATACACCATGATGGTCAAGCCGCTTCAAACATTGCAAAGCCTTATGGCTCATGCTTGATTCAATAAATACAGAAGCCATATTTCTAGGCATATAATCATTATGTATCTCTTGCATAACAATTGATCGAAGTTGATGAAGCATTCCATCTAGGTGTTTAAGAACATCCTCAATTTTAGAATCTTGACAATAGTTTTTGCTTATGAAGTACCCAATTCCAGAAATAATGTCACTTTCACCTACAACTTGAAGTGACTTCCAGGAGAACCATCTACAATTTCCTTAAATTTTTTCTTCCCCTATTTATTCCTCGGTTAAACCATCCATACCACTTGTTAAGATTCAATAAGGATGTCCTCGAGCGGTTTCCTATTGACCTTCTAGTAGCATGTTTAGTTTGATCTGCTAAACACCCTTCATGAATTTCTATTAAAGCTTGTACATCTACAGAATTTTGATTTTCTGTGGGTGCATTTCTATCCATTTGTTCCCGAAAGGTAGTTATTTCAGTTGTTTGATGACTTCTAGTTGTATCCAAATTCTCAAGGGATGCATGTTGACATTGTTGTCCACTAGGTAGGACTACAATTTCATTCCCTTCAACCGTAATTGGTACAAAGACAACCTTCAATACTTTGATCTGAATTATTTTTAATGGCACTAGCATCAATGAATGATATTTGAGGGACATTTGGGACCACATTATGTGAAACAATGTTAATATTATGGTATAAAGCTCTATCTTGTACATTACCATTCCCCTCAATTGTAACTGGAGAGAATGGTTGCCTGGGTTGTTGAACAACATTGTTGTTTGTCACAACATCAATAATTGATATTTGAGGGATGTTTGGGGCCACATTATGTGAAATAGAGTTAATCTTCTGAGAAAAGAGCTCTATCTTGTACATTACCATTCCCCCCAATTGTAATTGAAGACAAAGGTTTCCTGGGTTGTTGAGCAACATTGTTGTTTGTCACAGCATCAAAAACTGATATTTGAGGGACATTTGGGACCACATTATGTGAATCAAGGTTAATATTCTGGTAAAGAGCTCTATCTTGTACATTACCATTCCCCTCAACTATAAGTGGAGAGAAAGGTTTCCTGGGTTGTTGAGTAACATTGTTGTTTGTTACAGCATCAACATCTGATATTTGAGGGACGTTTGTGACCACATTATGTGAAACAACATTAATATTATGGTATAGATCTCTATCTTGTACATTACCATTCCCCTCAATTGTAACTAGAGACAAAGGTTGCCTGGGTTGTTGAGCAACATTGTTGTTTGTCATAGTATCAACAACTGCTATTGGAGGGACATTTGGGACCACATTATGTGAAATAGAGTTAATATTAGGGTAAAGCGATTTATCTTGTATATTACCATTCCCCTCAACTGTAATTGGAGACAAAGGATGCCTGGGTTGTTAAGCAACATTGTTTTTTGTCACACATGCCTTACATAGAGGTCATCTAGTTTCAATAGTTGCTGCATGATTGCCCATTGTTTGAGGAAAATTTATTCTAATATTTTGTGGTATGGAGTTCTGATCTATAAATGCTTGACATTGTTGACATGTAGCATGAATAAAAACTCTTTTACCCCTAGAGGAGTGAATTGCATGACAATGTTATGTGGTGGAAAAAGTGGAAGATTATGCAATTCTACTTCCTTCCGTCGACCTCTTTTTCGAGGAATATTTTATTGAGATGACTTGTTTGAATGATCTGAAGGGTTATTATGCAAAATCAACAAAATATTCAACATTAATACCAAATATACATTTTCTATATAAAAAATAATTTTTATGGGTCATAAATAAAATATGTACTTGTACAAAAACATGGAAGGAATAACCATATAAATCAAGCACCAGATACCCTAAGGATCCTAGCAGAAGCTGTGCAGTAACTCTAACAAGACTTCCATGATGATTGTTAAATGTGATCAAAGGAATATCCTCGATCAAAGAATTCCAATTTTGATGGAGATCATTTTTACAGCAGGTGGCATGACATTTTGAAGACTAGCTGGTAGCACTGCCGAAACTAGTTGTTTCACAACTTCCGGTAATGCCCTCCATACATAAAAATGCAAAAGCGCTACCAAAAGTTCTAGGAACATAATTTTCACATTGTTTTTCTAATTTTGAATTTCAAGTGCATTTAGGAAGGAGATAACCTCTTCAAGAATCCTTATCAAGGATACAACCTCGTCAAGTAGCCTTAGCCTCAACAACTTGCATTTTATTGAACTAAGAGGGCATTCCACATTTATAAGGAAACCTTGCAGTGTTTTTGCACCGTAGGCCTTTTTTTCCCCAAAATTGTAAAAATAAAGGTATAGGAAGGTGTAAAACAATAAAATACACTATATATAATTGAGATCAGTAAAAAATACTAAAAAATAAGGGCTGGGAGTGTATTTTACTGAACTAGTCAAATAAAGTTCAAAACTGAAAAATTACAATTTTCAAAAATTTACTGTACACAAATTAGACAAAGTTTCAAAATTATGAAGGAGGGTTTTTTCCATAGTATATATAGATCCAGGTATATGGAATTAGGTTTTAAAAATTTCCTCTATAAACAATATGGTGGGCATTTTTCTAAGCCCATTGTGACAGATTTACACTATGTTTTTACAAAACCAAATCAAGATTTTAGACATTGTTTTTAGTTATGACCAGGTTACTTATAAACTATGTAACATCTTTGAAAATGATAAAAGAGGTGTAGAATATATAAGGACAAGGATAGTTGGGGCCTTTAAAGAATACCAGCCTCACCAAGGAGATAACAACGTCAAGCAACCTTTAGTGTTTTTCCACTGCAGGCCTTTTTTCCCAAAATTGGAAAAATAAAGGTACATGGAGGTGCAAAACAATAAAAAACACTATATCCAACTGATATCACTAAAAAATACTAAACAATAAGGGTTGGGCATGCTTTTTACTGAACTAGTCAAATAAACTTCAAAACATGAAAATTACAATTTTCAAAAATTTACTGTACACAAATTAGACAAAATTTCAAAATTATGAAGGAGGGTTTTGTCCATAGTATATATATCTCCAAGTATATGGAATTAGGTTTTAAATATTACCTCTATAGAAATTATGGCGAGCATTTTTCTAAGCCCATTGTTATAGATTTACATTGTTTTTACAAAACAAAATCAAGATTTTAGACATTCGTTTCAGTTATGACCATGTTACTTATAAACAATGTACCACATTTGAAAATGATAGAAAAGGCGTAGAACACATAAGGACAAGGATATTTTGGGTCTTTAAAGAATATCAGCCTCACCAGGGAGATAACGACGTCAAGTAGCCTTGTAGTGTTTTTCCACCGTAGGCCATGTTTATCAAAATTGGAAAAATAAAGGTACATGAAGGTGCAAAACAATAAAAAACACCATATCCAACTAATATCACTAAAAAAACTAAACAATAAGGGCTAGGCATGCATTTTATTGAACTAGTCAAATAAAGTTCAAAACATAAAAAATTTCAATTTAAAAAAAATTACTATACACAAATTAGACAAACTTTCAAAATTATGAAGGAGGGATTTGTCCATAGTATATATAGCTCGAGGTATATGGAATTAGGTTTTAAAAATTACCTCTATAAACATTATGGTGGGAATTTTTCTAATCCCATTGTTATAGATTTACACTCTGTTTTTACAAAACAAAATCAAGATTTTAGACATTCTTTTTCAGTTATGACCATGTTACTTATAAACTATGTAACATCTTTGAAAATGATAAAATATGTGTAGAATATATGAGTACAAGGATAGTTGG